>JASDDO010000024.1:89463288-90872129 GCA_030015575.1 Agapanthus africanus | reverse complement strand
GACTGTTAAAGCGTTTGCCAAGGGGTCACGTGGTAACACGTGAGAGCGCCCAAAGCCTCTATTTTTTTTGCTTTTTCTTTCTGTGCTTCAGGGGTCACGTGGAGCACGTGAGGCATTGCCTCAAAGCCTTTTCCTTTTCATTTTTGGGGATCTCTTCAGGGGTCACGTGGGGACACGTGACCTTGGTCTTTTGCATGCATGGAGATCTTTTAAGTCTCTTCATTTTATTTTGAGAATTTAATTCTCTGTAAGATTAAGAATTAAATTCTTATTTAGGGTAAAACCCGAATTTCTTTTTAAAGGAATTAAATTCCCAAATATGTAAAAGAATTAAATTTTTATATAGGGTTAAACCCTAGTTTCATTTTAGGAGGAATTAAATTCCTGTTGATCTGAGAGAATTAAATTCTCAATTAGGGTTAAACCCTAGCTCTGCTTTAGGAGAATTAAATTCTCATATAGGGTTAAACCCTAGTTTTGTTTTAGGAGAATTAAATTCTCAAAACTCAATTCCCCTTCTAAGTTTAGGATCTGCATGGCAGGATCTCGACCCGATGAGAATTAAATTCTCAACTTCTGGGGAGATGTGCTCAGTGCAGATCTTCAACCAGAAGAAGAACTAAGTTCTTTTTTGTATAAGAGTTAAACTCTTGGATTGAGAATTAAATTCTCTTTATTGAAGTTTTGATCCTTTTTCCCTTTCTCACCTAGGGTTTTCTTTGTTGAGAATTAAATTCCCCTTTCTTTTCTCTCTCTGTTGTTGTTATCTCCCAAAAAAAAAGTAGACCCCTTCTCTTCTTTTCTTGGCTCCTATTTATAGGAGAAGGAAATGAATCAATTTGTTTAGCAAATCTCTCATTGAAAGATTTGATTTGTTTTCATCATTAATATGATCCTTTAGATCATTCAGTGAATTTTATTCACCGTTAGATTTTAAATCCAAAGATATTCTGTTTGTTATTTTCGGTGAGATTTAGGGGAAATCTTTCCTTGTCTAAGGTTTTTTTTATAAATTGGTGATTTTTAATCACCCTTGGATCTTTAATCCAACGGCCCCATAATCCTTTTCCATTTGGAAAGATTTAGAAGCTTTTAGAATTTAATTCTATTAACTGTAAGGCTTTCGAAGCCAGTCACGTGCTGACACGTGACCCTTGGTCACGTGTGAGCACGTGACCCCCAATTGAGTTTTTTTAACGGCCACTTGTTTTTATTGTTGTTTTAACCATCACGTGTCAACACGTGACCATTGGTCACGTGTGAGCACGTGACCATTGGTCACGTGTGAGCACGTGATACCTCGTTGAGGTATTTTTTCTGACTTTTAGAATTAAATTCTTTTAAGCTGTAAGCTTTCAAAGCCTGTCACGTGCTGGCACGTGACCCTCAATTGAGTTATTTTTCAGCAGTTTGTTTTCGCTTATGTTCGATGAAGTTTTAACCATCACATGTCTACACGTGACCATTGATCATGTGTGAGCACGTGATACCTCATTGAGGTAATTTCTGATTTTTAATCAGGGAACAGTGCATAGCATATTTGCTCATAACTTTTGATCCCGGATGAATTATGAAGCCCATAATATATCAAATCGAAGGGTTTTTTGAGATGCTTCCAATATTATCAGAATTTAGCTATTCCTCCTTTGGGAGTTTATCAAAATACAGGCCAGAAGATACTGGTTCGCATTTCCTTAAGCGTATCGCTGCCATTTGATACCTTGGATTCTTTTGCGCAGAAAATTTTGGCGGGAACAAGCCGTAAGGGTCTCACAAAGTTGGTTTCTCCCTATTAGTCGAAAGGATATCGAGGTGTATTTTCTCTTTAGGATCGTGAGAATCCCTAAGTGTGTTTTCTCTTGTGAGTCATAAGGATCTTACATGAGTGTTTTCTCCTTACGAGTCGAGAGGACACGTAAGTGGCTTCTTCTTCTCATTGGTAGCTTGGTTATCCAATGGAAGATTTTTGTGTGCAACTTCGTTGTGGGTGGCCCATGAATAGTATATGGTAGTCAATTTGGTGACAGGCTGCAGGGCAACATGAGGGTTTAGGAGACAAGTTTATGTCCCTATTAGCTAAGACTTTTCAATTTTATGAGCCATAAGGGCGTGATAAAAGTATTATCTCCTTATGAGTTGAGAGGATTGTTCTCTTCTAAAATAATAATAATAATAAATAATTTCTTTAATTAAAAAAAATCAGGCAGCGCCTCACGTGTTTCCCACGTGAGCGTCAGCGCTAGCCTCTGTTAGGAATAAATCCTATAGTGATGCCTCACGTGGAACACACATGAGCGCCGACGTGCAAAACACGAGAGTGACTATTTATAAAAGAATTAAATTCTTGGGTAGCGCCCACGTGCATAACACGTGAACGTCAACGCCCAAATTAAAGAGAGTATAATTAAATTCTACACAAAAATTGAGGATATTCTCTGTTAAACAGAGCCGTTGGATCAAAGATTCAATGGTGATTAAAAAATCATCAAAAGATAGAATTAAATAAGGGAAAATATCTCCCTAATCTTTCTAAATGAGAAAGATATTCTCGGTTGGTTAGAATCAAATTTTAATCTTTCTAAACGAGAAAGATAAATTCTGAACCCTTGGATTAAAAAAATCCAATGGTGATTAAAAATCACTGTTTGATAGAATTAAATTCTGTATATAGGAAAATATTTCCCTAATCTTGTTAAAAACAAGAATATATATATTCTGTGAAACAAAAATCACTGGATCAAAAATCCAACGGTGGATAACACCCCCTAAATAATTTTTGAGGCCAGTTAAATCAATTGGTGTCTCTCAAATGAGAGATTTTTTCAAACTAATTAACAATTTGCCTCTCCTATATAAAGGATCCAGACTTCAAGTCTCGAGAAGGAAGGAGGAACCCCATAAGTTTCACACAAAACTGAGAATTTAATTCTCTTCTAAAAGAAGATGATCTTCGCTTTTCCAAACCCTAGATAAGAAAAGAAGCAAAGATAAAACATATCTTTTTTGCCTCACATAACGAAAACAAGGGTTTAATCTTTCATAAAAAGAACTTAGTTCTTTCTCTAATTTGAGATGTGCAAAGCAAATCTCCCCACAAGTTGAGAATTTAATTCTCATCGGGGAGACTCTGTTCTCCAAACTCAAAATCTAGGGGAAAGAACTAGATTAAAAGAAAAAGAGAGAAGAGAACGTATGGTCTAGGAATTTAATTCCTTTTAAAAACAGGGTTTAACCCTTACAGAAAGAACTTAGTTCTTACATAAAGAACTTAGTTCTTACATAAAGAATAGAAGAACTTAGTTCTCCAATAAAATCGATCTCAGATCTTCAAAACAGAGATCTTGGTGATCATTAATGGTCAAAATGCCATTAACAGAAGTTAAGATTTCTTCAGAAAATATCAACAGAGATTAAATTTCTAAAAAGAAATGATCCAGTGCCTCACATGAAATACACGTGAAGCGCCCAAAATATAAACTCAGAGCTTCATGTGAAATACACGTGAAGCGCCCAATATATAGACTCAGTGCCTCACGTGAAATATACGTGAGCGCCCAAAAAACAGAACACTCAGCGCTTCACATGAAATACATGTGAGCGCTCAAAAAACAGAATACTCAGCACCTCACGTGCTTCCCATAAGAGCGCCCAACAAAACAGAACGCTCCGTGCCTCGCGTGAAACACACGTGAGCGCTGTATAAAAATGCCGAGCACTAAAAATTTAATCAAAATGACTAAGTGCCTAACACTGATTGGACAACACCCATGTCTGAGCACCTCACGTGGTACACACGTGAGCGCCAGAGCAGAAAATAAGTGCTTAGCACTTTCAAAAAAAGGAAGGCCCAAGACCGAGTGACCAAGCCCGAATTGGCTAAGTCTTTGAAATTTCTTGCAACTGAGCCCAATCGCTCTGTTGCTGGATCTTAAATAAAAAATGATCCTTAAATTGTTTCTAAGTTGATCTTAGTCTCAAATAAGACTAACGCATCCTTAGTAAAAATAAATTGAACCCAAATGCTCATATATTTAAGTTGATTTTAATCTTAAACTAGATTAACGATCTTTAAATAAAAAATATTTTCTGAACTATAAGAACATACAACTTAAGTTTAAACCCAAATCTAAAATATACGGATTTAGACTAATCCGCACCCTACGGGCGGCGACATAAACTAGTCTCTGTATACAATCCACAGGCAAGCTAAACAAACAAAATAACACACGACATGAATTGAACTACTGGAGAAGGAGAAAATGGTTATCGCAACGTGTTCACACCATAATATTGTATTATTATATTCCCCATCCTTATTCGTTTTATAAACAAATAGGTGCTTTTGACGCATGTCTGCTACATATTACAGGTTACAGGTTCTTGGACAGAAAACAGTGAAAACGATGAAAAGACGATGCAAAAGTGGACTTTGACCAACAAACAGAAGACTCTTGATCAAGTCTACATCAAAGATAAAATTCACAAAGTACAAGGCAATGTAAGGTCCAAGATTACAAAGCGAACGGTTAAAAGTCCACCGCAATTATTCACTGGAGATCTGGAAGAAACATAGAAGCTATTTTAATAAAAGAACCAAATAATAAGGAAGCCCAAAGACAGAAGAGCCAACAAAGGAAATTTCAAGGCCCAATACTTCCTTTTAAAGAGACAGAGACATAAAATTTTACCAAAGCTTGGAGTCTACTTTGACTAGGTCTTCCTAAAGATATTTTGGTAAATATAGACATGCGAATCAATTGTAACCTAGGGTTTCCTATCCTCTATAAATAGGAACTCTAAATCATTATAAAGGCTATGCCTTCCTCATGCCTCTTTTTATGAATAAAATTTAGAAATCTTTTGGAGAGCATCGATGCCTCTTTTCATTTCAGAAATTCAGATCTGACAAGTCTTGTGTTGATGTTTGGAGAGAGCCATCTGTAAAGTAAGTAGGTAAATTCAATTCTTGTCCTAGGTAATCTTTCATTCTCTGCCCTAGATTAAATTTAATTCCTTACCCTAGTTAGATAGTTAGATCTTTAATTCAATTGCCCTAAATTAATTTAGTTTTTAGATTTAATTAATCCATTCACACCGTTTGGAATTAACTCGTAAGAGCGATTAGAAAATTCACAACATCCCTGTGGACCGACCCGTACTCACCGGCTAGCTACAAGCGACGCCGTTCTTGATTGCGGTAATAAATAGTTTTTGAGATCAATCAAATGGCGCCGTTGCCGGGGAATGGCGTAAAAATTTCCTTTTTGTAATTTCGGGTTGATATAAATTTTAAAAATCATAAAAATCTGAAAATATAAAAAGTAAAAAAAAATTTATCATTTTTTTATTTGTTTGAAGGGTTATCGTTTGAATCTTGCAGGAACAACAAAGAATCTCGGATCTGGAAATTTACAGAGTGAGAAACAGAAAAAGTCACATCAGAACAGAGGGGAAATTCCACAACAGGACCGTACAATTTTTCTGGAGCTTCGATCCCTCCTCCAGACCGCGTTTCCGCGGCCGATAAGCGCCAAGAACCACGGTTCCACGGTGAGCCTGCCACGTCATCTCCTCAGTTTTTCTCGGTTTGTTTCTTTTTCCCCCCTCTGCCAATCTACATATATCTTTTGCGAAATTTTCTGCAGGATTTCTTTACGCTAAAAAAAAACTTCTTCCCCCTTCTCAACAACACATTTTCTGCAGGTTTCTTTGCGCCGCGCTAAAAATAATTAATTGCAAGTGAATTTACTGTTTTGCATATTTTAATCGGACTTTAAGGGGCTATTGACCAAACTCAGATTGGGTGGGGATTTCATTACCCTTCCCAGGACCCCAGAAATCACTTAAAGCATTTGCATCGACCAATCTTAATTAAAAAATACTAGACTCAGCCCTAAGGACGTCGCGCTCACTAGTACAGAGGACTAGCTATAGGCATCAGCCGTTTATCCTAACCTGACTTTGCGGTGTTTAGGCAAGTGTGTCAAAGGCTAGTGGTTTTTAATTAGGCCCACTACTGTGGTTCCTTCCCACTTACCTGGCACTTACCTGGCCGCAATTTTCGGTGAAGAGACGGTTTGAGGTCCTATCTCTAGCCCTTTAGAATAGTTAGGAGCTGTCTAGCTGACCTAAGTGACCTTAGATTTAGGCCTGATTGTGCATTTGTGGTTGAGTGCATTTGTGTCAAAAGTCTCTTTTCGAAAATCATTTTGCAAAAATCTCACATAAAAAAAAAGAAAAATTCTTTTCAAAAAACTTGCAACTTGTCGCTAAAGAAATTTTGCAACTCACTTACACCACTTCCTCTCATTGACGTTTTCTTACCTCCCCATTCTGTCTTTCGTTTTTCTGACTACACTACCCCTTTAGTGGATGTCACTTTGGACTAGGGACACTAACGCCCGATTAGTGCGTGTTTCGTTGGTACCGACCGACGAACCTTTCGACACCGAAGTCGAAATTCCGTCTACTTTCTTACCTCCACCTTCAAATTCTTCTTCCGAAGGTATGTCGGGATACAATCCTAACAACACCTTACCGACGGGAATGATTCCACCTCCGTTAGGTGCGAATAACCCGAATCAACCGCCTGTTGAAGCGCCCACACGAGTCGCGCTCCAGGATCTCTTCTACCCTGTCCGCACCTCTTTACCTACCTGTCTTTCACCCCCACCGGCAAATGGGGACAATTTTGAAATAAAACCCCACTTCATTAATATGCTGCCAAAATTTCACGGTTTGGAATCAGAAGATGCGTATATTTTTATTAATAAATTCCAAAACATTTGCGCTATGATGAAAACTACTCAATTAAGTGATGACGCTATAAGGCTAAGGGTCATTCCTTTCACCTTATGTGACCTAACCGAGAAGTGGCTATACAGCACCGCATCACATTCAATTAGAAATTGGGACGAGTTTGTGAAAGCTTTTCTTAAAAAGTTCTATCCTCATCACAAAACTGCTAGAATCCGTAATGAGATTATACAATTTTCACAGCTTCCTTCCGAACCATTTTGGAAGTGTTTTGAAAGATTCAAAGACCTACTCGTTCAATGCCCTCACCATGGGATCGAAAGTTGGCAACTTTGCCAAACATTATACGAGGGATTGAACCCGGCAACGAAGCAGTTGCTAGAAACTATTTGTCAATGTCACTTTCTAACCAAATCTAGTGAGGAAGCGTGGCAGTTTCTTGAGGACCTTAGTAAACAAACAATTCAGTGGGAGAGCACCAAAACCACATCATCTTCTTCTAGTGGTCAAACTAGGGCAGGCATACATCAATTAGATATGTCGATTGCTATGAAGGCCGAGATGGCCGCTCTTACGAAAAAGCTAGAAGCGATTGAGACCAAAATCTCATCGTCTTCTCCTCCTGCCCCTGTTATGCCTCCACGAACTGTTTGTGCTTGTTGTGCGGATCCATCACATCTCACCGAAGAGTGTCCTTACAATGCATCTACTCAAGGACAGGATCAAGTCAATGCTGCCTTTCAGCAACGACAAAGAAACGATCCATACTCTTCTACATACAATCCGGGTTGGAGGAGTCACCCAAATTTTTCTTGGAACCAAAATCAACAATTCCAAGGAAATAACAATTTTCAAAGGCCTCCTCCTCAACAACAACAAGCATCCCCACAAACTTAATTTCAACAACCTTTCCAACAGCAACCTTACCCTAATCAAGTGAACAACTTTGTGCCTAACAATTCTTACCCGCCAAACAATTTTGTTCAACCTAATAATGACAAGGTAAGCTCGCTCGAAAGAAGTCTAGATGCGTTCCTAAAGCAATCTACACAATCTACAGCAAGATTAGAGACTTTTATTCAATCTTTGGTGCAAAACAGTGCCTCACACAATCAAAGCATCAAATCTATTGAGGCACAAATGGCACAACTCAATGCAACATTGAGCGAGCGAGAAAAAGGAAAGCTCCCATCTCAACCACTGCCAAATCCCGGTCACGCACATGCTGCATATCAACAGCAAAATCATAACGTAAATGCTGCGACCACGTTGAGATCCGGAAAAGTGTTGCAAAATAATGTGGGTATTAACAATGACACCCCTGCCGGTGGTCCTTCTTCATCTTCTTCACCTTCTTCTTCTTCTTCGTTAGAGCCAATTCTCCATCCTTCACACTGCTCTACCTCTTCTAGCTCGAACGGACCCACTTCTCACAACACGAACATATCTACACGGGGTTCCGTTCCAACTCAACAATTTGATCCGCAAAAATTGGACTCAACAACCTTTCAAAATGTACCTTTTCCAAACCGGTTGAGATCCAATAAACCAACTCCACAAATGGAGAAGATTGTCGAGTTGTTCAAACAAGTTAGCATAAATATCCCTTTTTTGGATGCAATCCAACAAGTTCCTTCATATGCAAAAATCTTAAAGGACTTATGTACCAAAAAGAGGAAGTCACAAGTACCAAAGAAAGTTTTCGTGGCTAGTGCTGTTAGTGATGCTATTGTCAATTCTTTACCCCCAAAGCAAAAGGACCCCGGTTGTCCTACTATTTCGATAACAATTGGGGACAAGAACATCAATAGAGCACTATTAGATCTTGGTGCTAGTGTCAATTTGCTACCTTATTCTGTATACGAGCAATTAGGCGTTGGAGAGCTTAAGCCCACTCACTGTACTCTCCAAATGGCCGACCGATCAATCACCCATCCTAGGGGAGAGTTGGAGGATGTGTTAATTAGAGTAGGGGATTTCATTTTCCCCATTGACTTTATTGTTATGGATACACAACCTGTCGCTAACCCCCGGAGTCAAATTCCGGTGATACTTGGTCGACCATTCCTCGCAACCTCCAACGCGGTGATCAATTGTCGTAATGATTCAATGAATCTATCTTTTGGCAATATGACAATTGAACTCAATATTTTTAAGTTGGGGAGTCAGCCTGCCGAGCCTAATGCTAGCGTACTTGATGTTTGCTCGATCAATGAGATCGCGGAGGAGGACTGTGAGTTCGAAAATTTCATGTTCGATCACAGCAGTGTTGACGCCACTAGTGCGTTCCTCTAAGAATCCGACACAGCTTTCACGGTGGACAACGATTATGAGTGTTTCACCTTTGTAGACGATTTTGAAGACTCACCACCCGAGCTTGAGTCTTTTGTTTTTTTCGGATGAGTTAGTTGAACCATCCGACTCGGTTGCGTACACTCGATTTGAACCTTTGATGGAATCCTTTGAGTTTGAAACAGCTACTCCATTGTTACCGTCTATTGTTTCACCACCTAAACTCGAATTAAAGCTTTTGCCGTCGCACCTAAAATATGCTTATCTAGGTGATAATGAGACCCTACCCGTTATCATATCGGCCTCTCTAGCTCTTGAGCCAGAGAAGGCTCTTTTAATGGTCTTACAAAATAATCGGCAAGATTTCGGCTGGTCTATGGCGGACATCAAGGGGATTAGTCCTCTCATAGTCGAACATCATATACACTTGATGGATGATGCCAAGCCGGCAAGGGATCCACAAAGACGCCTCAACCCCATTATGAAAGAGGCTGTTAAGAAGGAGATTCTTAAATGTCTTGATAGTGGTATCATTTACCCTATCTCGGATAGCCAATGGGTTAGCCCCATCCATGTTGTGCCAAATAAATCGAGCATCACGGTCATTACCAATGAGGCAAATGAGTTAATTCCTACTTACACCTAAACTGAGTGGCGAGTTTGCATCGACTATAAAAAACTCAATACCGCGACAAGAAAGGACCACTTTCCTTTACCTTTCATTGATCAAATGCTAGAACGATTGGCGGGGCACGAGTTCTATTGCTTTTTGGATGGCTATTCTGACTATAACCAAGTCCCCATAGCCAAAGAGGATCAAGACAAGACGACATTTACTTGTCCCTTTGGCACATTTGCTTATCGTCGCATGCCCTTTGGGTTATGCAATGCATACGCGACATTTCAGCGGTGTATGATGGGGATCTTTTCAGACATGGTTGAAAAGTTTTTGGATATCTTTATGGATGATTTCTCCATTTTTGGTGACTCCTTCAACGAGTGTTTGCTACACCTTGACGCTGTTCTTACCCGCTGTAGGGATAAGAACCTAACTTTGAATTGGGAGAAGTGTCATTTTATGGTACGAGAAGGCATTGTCTTAGGACATGTCATCTCGCAAAACGGCATCGAGGTTGATAGAGCTAAAATTGAAGTCATTTCTAATCTTCCTCCTCCTAAATGCGTCAAAAATATCCGAGCTTTCCTTGGCCACGCTGGTTTTTATAGACGGTTCAGCAAGGATTTTAGCAAGATTGCTAGACCCTTGACTCTCTTATTGGCCAAGGACACAACATTTGATTTTGACTCAACTTGCATGGAAGCATTCGAGTCTTTGAAACACTCTCTCATTTCTGCGCCCATTCTTTCATCTCCAGACTGGACGCATACTTTCGAAATTATGTGCGACGCATCAGATTTTGCCATTGGTGCTGTTCTTGGACAGCACATTAACAAGATGCCGCACGTGATTTATTATGCTAGTCGTACATTAAATGAGGCCCAACTAAACTACACAACAACAGAAAAAGAGTTTTTAGCAGTTGTGTTTGCACTTGAAAAATTTCGGTCTTATTTAATCGACTCTTCAGTTATTGTGTATACGGATCATTCAGCTCTTCGCCACCTTTTTGCGAAGAAAGATGCTAAATCGAGATTAATACGTTGGATTCTCCTGCTACAAGAGTTTGACCTTGTCATAAGGGACAAAAAAGGATGTGAAAACGTAGTAGCCGACCACCTGTCACGACTTCCTTCTTCGCCTACATTTGAACTTCCTATCACTGATGCTTTTCCCGATGAGCAACTCTTGACCGTTTCTTGTGAACCGTAGTTCGCTGATATAGTAAACTACTTAGCCACCGGCTTGATACCTAAAGATTGGTCGAAACAGGATAAACTTCGATTCTTGTCCCAAGTAAAGCATTTTTACTAGGATGAACCTTATCTTTTTAAATACTGTTCCGACCAAATCATTCGTCGGTGTGTATCGGAAAATGAGGTTAAGAGTGTGCTGTCTTTTTGCCACGATCAAGCATGTGGCGGGCACTTTGGCCCAAAGAAGACAGCTGAAAAAATCTTGCAGTGTGGTTTCTATTGGCCACGACTCTTCAAGGATGCATATGAATACTGCAAGACATGCTCCTGGTGCCAACACTTGGGCCGGATATCGCGGAGAAACGAAATGCCGCTCCAATCAATTTTGGTTGTGGATGTTTTTGATGTTTGGGGAATAGACTTCATGGGACCATTTCCCAATTCTTTTGGGAATATTTATATTCTTTTGGCTGTTGACTTCGTTTCAAAGTGGGTCGAGGCTGTGCCTAGCCGAACGAATGACAATAAGGTTGTCGTTCGATTTCTTAAAGAACATATCTTTTCTCGATTTGGGCACCCTCGAGCGATCATAAGTGATAATGGTTCTCACTTTTGCAATAGGACTTTTGAGTCCTTAATGCGCAAATATTCTATAACCCACAAGCTGTCAACGCCATACCATCCCCAAACATGTGGGCAAGCCGAGGTTTCAAATCGGAAAATCAAGCAAATCTTGGAGAAAAGGGTGTCTAAAAACCGTAAAGATTGGTCCCTCAAACTGATCGACGCACTATGGGCTTTCCGTAGTACATACAAGATCGATCTTGGTATGTCTCCATACCGGCTTGTTTACGGGAAGGCTTGCCATCTTCCGGTAGAAATTGAGCACAAGGCATTTTGGGCTATCAAAGAGTTGAATTTATCTTTAGGAGATACGGGCAGCAACCAAAAGCTGCAACTAAATGAACTAGAAGAGCTGCGGGACGAGGCGTATGATAATGCTGTAATTGTTAAGAACCGAACTAAGGTGTTCCACGATAAACACCTTTTGCGAAAAATTTTTGAACCTGGTCAACAAGTTTTACTCTATGACACTCGGTTTCATTATCACCCCGGCAAGCTCCATTCTAGATGGAAAGGGCCATATATAGTTCGCACCGTTTATCCGCACGGTGCAGTCGATCTTGAAAATTCTGAGGACGGTACTTTATTCAAAGTTAATGGACATCGATTGAAACCGTTCCTCATAGCGGACCATTCGGAGGAGCTCCTGTTTTTGCAGGAGCCGATTTACACTGATTGATTTTCCTCCACTTTCACCCCCGAATTTCCAATCAATTTTCCAAAACTTTATTTCAAATAAGTTTGGGGGTGTGTATCATTTGTAAATATGCTAATAAGCAGGACATTGCCGACATTATCGGCCCTCTTGGTGCAGCATGACAGTGAGGACACTGTCCAGTTTAAGTTTGGGGGTATGCTCGGTACGTCTTCTTCCTTCGCATTCATATGTATATTTTTGCATTTGCATATTTATTTGAAAACCCATAAAAATTGAAAAAACTTCAAAAATTATAAAAAATATTGTATTCAATTTAGGCCATATTTAACTTGAGTTTGACAAATAGGTTGACTGGCTACGAACAACTAGATCTTAGACTGAGTAAATTGAAAACCCTAAAAATAACCTTCTTTAAAGATTAACGGTAGAAAGTATATGTCTTTGTAGTTTATTTAGAAATAGGCAAATTTTGAGTTCACTTTTTGGGCTAAGTTGAAATAAAGGAAAAATATTGATATTCTTATTAGAGTATATAAGTTTGAAAAATAATTCCTAGCTTAAGTCTAGATTCTGAAAATGTATACCCTACAAATTGCACAATCACGCACCTTGAAACTTAGAATAGTAGAAGAGACCTTGAAATGCTCTTCAAAAGTCCTTAGTACGAAGAAAATAAAAAAATGTGAATAAAGAAAAAAAATGAACACTGGTCTTTGTGATTACTTAAGGCTGCAAAAATAGAAAAAAATATTTAGCGAGGGTGCTTCATCACCTAGTGCCTTAGACCAACTGGTTTGGGAGTCACTGCTAAAAGCCTTGGGTGTTGCAAGACTAGGAATTACGCTTTAAAGTGCAAACATATCTTGTAATCGGTTGTTGGTATCTCAAGAAGTATTAACAGTCGCATGAAGGATGTGTAAGAAAAAATTCATTAAGAATTCACTAGTTAATTAGTGCTTTGGACAACGGACAAGGGTATGATTGCTGGATTTGAATTTCCAAGTGTAGGGGTGATTTATACACACATGTGGGGATATATGATTAGAGTTGAGATAAGAGAAAGGAATGAAGAATATAACTTGTATCTTTAGTAGAGTTGATAGAAAAATTCCTAAGTGGAGATGGAACCCTAGAAGGAAAACTTAAGAGATGCCAAAAGCTAAGTAAATTCACAAGGACATATATAATCTTAAGTTAAATGATGAGGAAGTGTGAAGAATGTGGGTGGATAATTTACGAGTCGACGATAATAGAATTCCTTGTTAGAAAACTTAATTGGAGAATAAAAGTTAATGGGCCGAATTGATAGGATTTTGTGGGTAGTATCCACTGAAAACCCTCAGGAGACAACACTCCTCCTACTAGGGACACCTAGAGGTTTAACGGCTTGTTGCACGAGCTCAGTGCAATCGCGTTTCCATGCGAGAGTGAGGTTAGGTTTTTTGTAGAGAATAAAAAATAAGTTTGCTCGAGGACGAGCAAAAGATAAGTTTGGGGGTATTTGTTCACACCATAATATTGTATTATTATATTCCCTATCCTTATTCGTTTTATAAATAAACAGGTGCTTTTGACGCATGTCTGCTACATATTACAGGTTACAGGTTCTTGGACAGAAAACAGTGAAAACGATGAAAATACGATGCAAAAGTGGACTTTGACCAACAAACAGAAGACTCTTGATCAAGACTACATCAAAGATAAAATTCACAAAGTACAAGGCAATGCAAGGTCCAAGATTACAAAACGAACGGTTAAAAGTCCACCGCAATTATTCACTGGAGATCTGGAAGAAACATAAAAGCTATTTTAATAAAAGAACCAAATAATAAGGAAGCCCAAAGACAGAAGAGCCAACAAAGGAAATTTCAAGGCCCAATACTTCCTTTTAAAGAGACAGAGACATAAAATTTTACCAAAGCTTGGAGTCTACTTTGACTAGGTCTTCCTAACGATATTTTGGTAAATGTAGACATGCGAATCAATTGTAACCTAGGGTTTCCTATTCTCTATAAATAGGAACTCTAAATCATTGTAAAGGCTATGCCTCCCTCATGCCTCTTTTTATGAATAAAATTTAGAAATCTTTTGGAGAGCATCGATGCCTCTTTTCATTTCAGAAATTCAGATCTGACAAGTCTTGTGTTGATGTTTGGAGAGAGCCATCTGTAAAGTAAGTAGGTAATTTCAATTCTTGCCCTAGGTAATCTTTCATTCTCTGCCCTAGATTAAATTTAATTCCTTACCCTAGTTAGATAGTTAGATCTTTAATTCAATTGCCCTAAATTAATTTAGTTTTTTGATTTAATTAATCCATTCACACCGTTTGGAATTAACTCGTAAGAGCGATTAGGAAATTCACAACATCCCTGTGGACCGACCCATACTCACCGGCTAGCTACAAGCGACACCGTTCTTGATTGCGGTAATAGATAGTTTTTGAGATCAATCACAACGCGATAACGTAATTAACTGCAGGGGCTTGCGCCTGCAGGGAAGAGCGCCCCCATAATCAAAAACCCCTCACAAATGAGGGGGAATCTGATAAAGTCTGCTACACCGGTTGCATCTATCCAAACTTCCGATATACGATGCCGTAAATCAACTTGGTATTTTCGGAGAGGTGGATGGATATGTCCAAATAACATCTGCCCCCAAATTCAGGCTAGATGTCCCAACGTCTCAGTCCATTCTTCAGCGGTAAACAGATTCTGGCACGCCCGGTGGGACCCCTCTTCCTCTTTCCATTCCACACTTCATGTGTCGTATTTGGCGAACAAAATCGCGGTTCGCTATGATTTGCCCTGGATTCAAGTTACTAAAACTTGGTGTCTTGCTCCTGTGCAGAAATCAATGGCTTCCCACTACATCTCATGCAACGACAACTCCCGCTCCACCCCAACTGGAGGAGTGATGTACGGGCCTAACGCGGCCTCCATTTTCTCAATGCTGGTGGGGAGGTCACACAAGCCACTACCGGACTGATCTTCGGGACTATGCTCCCGCCAGTGAACTTTAGTGCCTCAATGCTGCTTCCCCAATCAGAGCAAAGCTCTGTTCAAATTTTAAAATTTGAAATGAAGCAGCGCTTTATAGCAGCGCCAGCGCTGAGAGTCAAAGACTCTGAAGCAGCGCTCACGTACAAAGCACATGAGCGCTAGCGCTAAGAGCCCTGCACTCTAAGTGCTAGCGCTAAGAGCGCTGCACTCTAAACAGCGCACCACGTGCAAAGCACGTGAGCGCTGGCGCTAAGAGCGCTGCACTCTAAGCAGCGCACCACGTTCAAAGCACGTGAGCGCTAGCGATAGAACAAAATATTGTCGGCCCTTGGATCAAAGATCCAACGAGTATGATTAAAAATCATCAATTGACCAGAATAAAATTCTGTTAAGGAAACATTCCTCAGAATCTTTCCAAACAGAAAAGATTGTGCTCTGAAAATTAGAGCACCGTTGGATCAATGATCCAATGGTGATTAAAAAATCACCAAAATACAGAATAAATTCTGTATGAAAAGATTTCCTAATCTTGTTAAAAGCAAGAAAATTGCCTTCTGTAAATCAAAAGCCGTTGGATCAAAGATCCAACGGGGGAAACATCCCCAAATCAATTAGAGAAAAGATCTCCTTAACCGATTCAACAAATCAACCTTCACTATATAAATGATCCAAGACTTTAAGTCTTGCATAGAGAGACCTCCCCATAAGCTTTCAAATCGAAAGAGAAAAAGAGAGAGGAACCCCCCCATAAATTTTGAGAAATTTCAGAGAGAAGAGCAAGCTCTCGGTAGAAGAAGAATTTCTTCAAGGTAAAAACAAAGAGATCAAAGCATCTCATCAGAAAAAGAACTTAGTTTCTTTTGTCAGATCATATATCTATAAGACAAATTTTCTTTCACAAAGAGATCATAATATCTCATTATAAAAAGGGGGGAGAATAATTCAATTCTCTTAAGATCACAGATCTATAAAGGCAAAGCCTTTCACCAAAAACACAAGAGATTGAAAATATCTCCTATAAAATAAAAAAACGTTGTCCTTAGATCCATGAGACAAAGTCTCTTATAAGAGATAATTTAATTCTCAAAGTGCAGAACTGATCAAAGCTGCCCAAAAAGAGCCTTAGCGTTCCAAATTTAAAGAAGCGCTTCAGCGCTCCAAATCTAGCGCACAGCGCTGCAGAGCCCTAGTGCTCCAATAAAAAGAAGCACTTCAGCGCTCCAAATCTAACGCAAAGCACTGCAGAGTCTTAACACTCCAAATTTAAAGAAGCGCTCTGCGCTCCAAGTTTGGCTCACAGCGCCAAGCGCGCTACGTGATCCTCACGTGTGCACTATTTCACAAGAAGAGCTCTGCGCTCATTGACTGGCGCACAGCACCAAGCGTACCACGTGCTTCTCACGTGTGCGCTCTTTCAATCTAGAGTGCTCTGCACTTATTTACTGGCGCTCAGCGCCAAGCGCGCCACATGCTCCTCACGTGTGCGCTATCTCACATAAAGCGCCTTAGCGCTCTGAATCTGGTGCTCAGTGCCAAGTGCACCACGTGCTCCTCACGTGTGCGCTGAAGGAACATAAATTGTTCTATAAATAAAGCCCCAGAGCCATAATGAGTGCTCAACACTCACTAAAAGACGCAAAGATTGTCAGAGCCCAAACCAATGCTCAGCATTATTAAATAAAAAAGACCTAGCCCAATTAAATGTTTAACATTTTGACTGAGTGGACCGAGCCCAAATTGGCCATAAATCCCTCAGTCAGATTAATTGAGCCCATATGCTCATATATCTTTGATCTTAGTCCCAAATTAGACTACAGATCTCCCAACCAATATTGGTTCAAAGGTACATCTCTTCACTCCTCTGACATGTGTCATTGTAATCCTTCAACGTCTTCAGAGAGGTGACGGGTCCCGACAACCAGACATTTCATGGACTGTGGGGTCTTTAAACTCATAGACTATGATGTCTTTAAACTTTATAGACTATGACGTCTTTAAACTATGGACTATGATGTCCTTAAACTTCATGGACTATGATGTCCTTAAACCCATTGGACCGCAAAGTCCCTAAACTAATACAATAGAGTCCAAACACTCTTTTGTTGGATCTAAATGATCCTGTTAAGTAGATCTTAGTCTAAAATTAGACTAACGTATCCTTAACAAACGGTTAAGTTGATCTTAGTCTAAAATTAGACTAATGTATCCTTAACAAACGTTTAAGTTGATCTTAATCTCAAATGAGATTAACAATCCTTAAATCCAACCCAAAACCCAAATCTAAGAAAATACGGATTTGGACTAATCCACGCCCTACGGGCGACAACATAAATTAGTCTCCGTATACAATCCACGGGAAACCAAAAAAAAAAAAACATACACGACACGAAGTGACCATTTGGAGAAGGAGAAAGTGGTTACCGCGATGCGGTAGCGTAATTAACTACAGGGGCTTGCGCCTGTAGGGAAGAGCGTCCCCACAATCAAAAACCCCTCAAATGAGGGGGAATCTGACGAAATCTGTTACAACGACTGCATCCGTCTAAACCTTCGATACACGGTGCCATAAATCAACTTGGCATCTTCGGAGAGGTGGACGGATAAAACCAAATAGTATCTGCCCCCAAATTCAGGAAAGACGAACCTACGCGGTTCTGTCTCCCATATTTCGGCGGAGAACAGATTCTGGCACGCCCGGTCGGACCTTTTCCTCTTTCCACTCCACACTTCGTGTGTCGTGTTTCGCAAACGAATCGCGGTTTGCTATGGTTGCCCCTGGTTCGAGGTACTAAGATTTGGTGTCTTGCCCCATGCAGAAAACAGAAGATCAATGGCTTTCAACTGCACAAATTGCAACAACTGCAACAACTCTCACTCTGTCCTCACTGGAGGAGTGACCTACGGGCCTCAAGCGACCTCCCTTTTTACGATGCCGGTGGACCAGGT
Source organism: Agapanthus africanus (assembly GCA_030015575.1). NCBI lineage: Eukaryota > Viridiplantae > Streptophyta > Magnoliopsida > Asparagales > Amaryllidaceae > Agapanthus > Agapanthus africanus. The sequence goes on along the minus strand of JASDDO010000024.1, from coordinate 90,854,039 downwards.
GACGCAAGCCACCACAGGGCTATTCTTTGGGACCATGCTCCCACCAATGAGCTTCAACATCCCACTGCCGTCGCAAGAAGCTCTGAAGAAGTCGGTCTTTGATCGGCTTACAACTACCGCGGCCCCTCTCAATGGGTCGCCCAAGTCCAGTGCCTCAGTTTTCAATAGACTGGGCAAAGCTCAAGTGGGCCCGTGAAGAAGCCCGCGATACCCAAAGCGGCCAACCCAAAACGGATAACCATCTCTGCTCCGGTGAAAGAAGTCATCAGAGCGACTTCCCCTGCTAAGGAATCGGTCTTCACAAGACTGGCCGTTTCATCCCCCACCCCAGGCGAAGTCATCAAAACTGCTCCCCTTGCGCGAAAGACTGCCTTCGACAGGTTGGCTATCTCCTCTCAGCGGACGTCCGTTTTCAATAGGCTGGCGCCAATAACTGCCCTTGACCAGAACAGGGGGCATGGTGAAGTCACCCCCATAACTGAGCAGATACCATCTGCAAGATATGCTCGACATCGCCACTGGCGCCAAGTGAAGAAGGCTGGGGGTGTTGGGGTCAAAATTTGCACCCCCGGTTGACCGAGTCAAAGTCAAGGTCAACCCCAGGTCAAGCGGGCCCATGCCCAAGTCGAGCCCACGGCCAGCTTCCTCCATGCCAAAATATAGATCATCTAATAAATAAATTTTATGTAATTTTTTATGCATGAATGTATACAAAATGGGCATAAAGCCAAATTTTTTGTAAGCCCATGGCTTATGTGCAAAAAGAAATGGCACATGAGCTATGGGATGGGCAAAATGCCATTGTGTAAAGCCCAAGGGGCTATATGTAAATATGTAAGCCTATATAAGGCAACATGATGATGAATAAAAAAACACTTTTCATTCTCCCAAAAAAACCTAGGGTTTGTGCATCTTTCCCCTTTCTGAAGGTTCCAAACCTTCTTCTTTCTTTTGAATTAAATCAAGAGTTTTACTCTTCCTTTTCCAAAACTAAATAGTTTTTCACCACAAAACCCACAAAGGGGAACTTGGATTTGTCATTAGATCTAAAAAAGAAGGGATTTTTAAAATCTCACATCTCTTGATCTTCAAGATCCGGCCAAACGACAGGAAGAAGAAGGAGACCCATCTCCAGAAACCCCACTTTGGGGAAGAACTAGGGCTCAAGGGGAGAAGCCCCTTCATCAGCTTCAAAATATCCTCGGAGTTTAACTCCTCACACACACACACACACACACACACACACAAAATAATAAGTGCTCCTTTTTGGGAGTACAACTCCCATTGCAGGGACCAAGTCCCTTTTTGCGCCCGAGCGCCTACGTGCTGACACGTGGAGCGCTAGCGCTTAGGGCGCTAGCGTCCAAAGCGTTAGCGCCCGAGCGCCCACGTGCGGACACGTGGGGCGCTAGCGCTCAAAGCGCTAGTGTTCTTGAGATTCCTCGCGGACACAGGGACTTTCTCCAGCCTTCTTCTTTTGTGAGCGGTCGAAGCTGAGAGGGCCGTTGCAGCGGGCACCCAAGTAGACGACACTTTCTGTGGTATAGTAGGGTGGTCCCTCTCTTTCCGAACTTTCATCTTCTTCGATCAACTGGAGTGGTCTTGGTCGATCGCCGAGTTTTGAACACTGTTTATATGGCATCCGGGAAAGAGGATAGCCATATCTTTATGGGTCATCGACCACTCACCAGATCCGTAACAAAGGCCCAAGAGCAGCAACAGAAGCTCCAGGAAATGCTGACACATATAGCCGCACTCACTGGGCCAAAAGAAAGTCCGGAGACATCGTCAGAGCAGCATCATGAACAAGAAACTGATGTTGAGTTCCTTCGCAGAATCCTTGAAAGGAAGAACAAAGAGGCAGCGGAATAAGCTGCCAACATAAAACGAATGACGCTTTTGTTCCAGGACATGGTCGGGATGATGTTATAGCCGGATCCTCCAGCTGAAGACCCTCTGATTATCCTTGGAGACGATAGGGGAGAGACATCGAACCCTCTTTCGGCTTGTTCAGCAGCCAAGGAAGAGACCATTTCTAAAGCCGCCCTGGATGACTATACAGCTCAACAGATACGAGCTCATCAGGCGAGCGAAGCGGCCGGCCAAACTGTTAAGACTGGACGACCCTATCCGGGTTGGTACGACCAAATAAAGTACCCGCCAGGATATACGATCCCTAAATTCCATATATATAAAGGGATTGGAAATCCACACCAACTCGTTGCTCAATTCAGGGCTCTGTGCGGCAACACCGGAGGTGACGATAAGCTATTGCTTCGCCAGTTTGTTGGCAGCTTGTCGGAGACAGCGTTTGAATGGTACTCCGGGCTCCCGAATGACCCTTTTAAGACATTTGCAGAAATGGAGTTACTGTTTCACAAAGGTTCGCAAGCGCTAGCGAACGCATCCCCATCACAGTATTAATTAATTCCAGGGTGAAGCCGGGCGAAACATGGGTGCAGTACGCGATACCGTGGCGGAATCTATGGTCGAAGTGCGAACAGCGCATAGACGAAGCTCCTGCAGTGGGCATGTTTGTGGGAACCCTCGATCCGCAGGCGACCATCTCCCAGTTTATGATGTTCTTCAAGCCGACCACCTTTCAGACCTTGATTGATAAGCTGGACCAAATGGACCAGATGGGTCATAACCTTCCTTTTCAAAGATAGAACCGCAGAATGAAAAGGGCAAAGGGAAAGCAACGTTTGTCGCCAATGCTCAACAACAGCCGAGTGACGTAAAACCGACTGTTCGTCAAAGCAACTTGCGTCCATGCCAATCCCTCGAGGAGAGACCGGGACGTCCTTACTTGTTTTCCCGGGATAAAATAAGGAGACTGTTCGAGTTGGCAGTGCGCAACAGGCTCATCAATCTGCCAGATCCAAGACGTCCACTGCAGCAGGCGATGCCAACAATCTTAATTACCGCCCCTACCACCGAGCAGTAAGCCATCCAATTGAAGATTGCTTTGTTTTCAAAGGCTGGATTGAGGACCAATACCAGCAGGGCAAATTCACATTGTCCGAGAATTGGAAAGTAAGCCCGTCTCAGCCGCACGCTCTTAAAAGGGGGATACACCGGGGGCATCATGCTCTTTTATAGAAGAAGCTCCATGGGAGGTCGCTCTTTTAGCCAAGACGAAAAGAATGCTGATAGATCTTCACACATGCCCGGCGATCAGGTGGAAAAGTCCGTTAGAACCCGAGGTCATTGAGGGGATGCTGAAGCCGCGCCCAACGCTGAGAGTTGGTGAAGGTGAGCAAAATATTCAGGCCAAGCCTCCAAAGTCTTTAAAGGAAAAGAAGAAAGCCAAGAAGCCCGTCCAACCTGAAGACAGCCGTACAGGTCTGCAGAAATATATCGATGAGCTGGAAGAATATAACCAGAAGGCACGGACCCCAATCACGTTGGATGAATTCTTTAAGCATGTTCTTGAGAATGAAGACGATGACGCTGATGAAGGAGATGATTCTTCAGAAGAGCCTGAAGATTATGTAGAAAGCTGCCACGTGATCTCCCACTCGTCAGTAGATGGTGAAGAAGCTCTTGATACAGAGAAACTAGGGGCAGATCCCGAACCGGAATTCCCAGGACCGTCAGACGAGATGATTGACGTATTCCTGAATGAATCTCTTCTGAAAAGCAAAGCTGATCGAGAGCGCGAAATGACCATATTTGAAAAAGCCAAACGTCTGTGACTGAACGAAAGGATTGAAATACCCCAACCGGACAGGAGCACTTCCGCCGCAGACAAAAGCAAATTTAAAACGAGGAAACGATTCGCTAAAGCCCTGTCAATGGGGATGAACCTGCTAGCCTCCAAAGGAAACGCTCCTGGTGGGATACACTTTGATGAAACAGATGTACATCCTAGTTATTGCTTATACCATCAAAAGATTGCACATCCTACCGAAGAATGCAATGCCCTTAAAAACTGGTGGTAAGGATATGTTTCCCACCTGCAGCATTTCAAGCGGATGAAACGTAAAACCCATCGAGAGCAGAAGAGCACGACAGATGAACACAAAAGAACTGCCGGTAACTGTCACATGGTTGACACCAAGGGATCGCAAGTTCTTACCTTTGGGAGCGATTCTGATGAAGAAATAGCCCTTGGCCCTCTATTCAAGGAATCCATTTCTAAGGCAGAAGAGACGAAGACCTGCGAAAATATTCAGCTGCGCAATCACACGTTACCCGAAAAGAATCTCGGACCCGCAAACAGGTGATCAGATAGAAAAGATAAGGGGAAAGAAAAGGTCCCTGAGGATATCACCCTCAATGACCGAGTTGTCGAAGAGCTGGCAGCCAAGGACCCACCTAAGAAAAACAAGGTGGATTACAACATTCTGGCACACCTGAGGAAGATACCCTCGTAGCTAAGCATTCTCGATACCCTCCTGCTATCTAAAGAGGCGAAAGATTCTCTGATCAAGGCACTACAAGAACCTGACCACTTTTAAGCTTTCCTTACCGAAGAAAAGATGAAGGACGAGCTGGAAGAAGTGCACACTGCTGACGTCACTTTCGACGACGAAGATCTCCTCCTCGGAACGTGTGAGCACAACCGTCCCCTATATGTCTCTGGATACTGTCATGGCATCAAGATAGAGAAGATCATAGTTGACAATGGGTCCTCTATCAATCTCCTAAATGTGAGGGTGTTAAAAGAGATCTGCATGAGCGTTCAACACCTCGCTTGGGATAAATCACTGTTCCCCGCCGAAAACAGAAACGAGACCGCGTAGGTTCGTCTTGCCTGAATTTCGAGAGCAGATGCTATTTGGTGCTATCCGTCCACTTCTCCAAATATGCCAAGTTGATTTATGATACCGTGTATCGAAGGTTTAAACGGATGCGGCCGATGTAGAAGACTTTGTCAGATTCCCCCTCATTTGAGGGGGTTTTGATTGTGGGGACGATCTTCCCTGCAGGCGCAAGCCCCTGCAGTTAATTACGCTACCACATCGTGGTAACCAATTTCTCCTTCTCCAGATGGTCACTTCGTGTCGTGTATGTTTGTTTTATTTTTGGTTGCCCGTGGATTGTATACGGGGACTAATTTATGTTGTCGCCCGTAGGGCGTGGATTAGTCCAAATCCGTATTTTTCTTAGATTTGGATTTGGGGTCGGGTTTAAGGATACGTTAGTCTCATTTGAGACTAAGATCAACTTAAACATTAGTTAACGTTACGTTAGTCTAATTTTAGACTAAGATCAACTTAACGGGATCGTTTAGATCCAACAAGAGAGCATTTGGGCTCTATTGTTTAGTTTAGGGACATTGTAGTCGATAATTAGTTTAAAGACATTACGGTCCAAGGTTAAGGACATCATAGTCCATGGGTTTAAGGAACCCACATTCCAAGGTTAAGGACATCATAGTCCATGGGCTTATAGACCCCACAGTCCAAGGTTAAGGACATCATAGTCCATGGGTTTAAGGACCCCACAGTCCAAGGTTTAGGACATAATAGTCCATGGGTTTAAGCACCCCACAATCCAGTTTAAAGACGTCATAGTTTATGAAATGTATGGTTGTTGGGACCCGTCACCTCTCTAAAGACGTTGAAGGATTACAACGACAAATATCAAAGGAGTGAAGAGATGTACCCTTGAACCGATATTGGTTAGGATCTGTAGTCCAATTTGGGACTAAGATAAAAAAATTCATGAGCATATGAGCTCAATTAATCTGAATGAGGGGTTTATGTCCAACTTGGGCTCGGCCCACTCAGTTAAAATGTTAAACATTTGACAATACTGAGCATTGATTTGAATTCTGACAATATTTTTGTCTTTCATTGAATGTTGAGCATTCATCATAGCTCTGGGCTTTACTTATAAAACAATTTATGTTCTTTTAGCGCACACGTGCGGAGCACGTGGCGTGCTTAGCGCTTTGCGCCAATCAAAGAGCGCAGAGCGCTTCTGCTGGGTAGCGCACACATGAGGAGCACGTGGTGTGCTCGGCGCCAGTCTATGAGCGCAAAGCGCTATTTTATGAGCGCAAAGCGTTATTTGTTCGGTGGCGCACATGTGAGAAACACGTGACGCGCTTAGCGCTAGCTCCAGTTAATGAGCGCAGTGCGCTACTTTAAATTTGGAGCGCTACGGCTCTGCAGCGCTTTACGCTAAATGTGGAGCGCTGAAGCGCTTCAGTTAGGTAGCGCACACGTGAGGAGCACTTGGCGCACTTAGCGCTGAGCGCCAGTCAATGAGCGCAGTGCGCTATATTTGGAGCGCTAAGGCTCTGCAGCGCTTTGCGCTAGATGTGGAGCGCTGAAGCTCTTTTAAATTAGAAGCGCTAAGGCTCTTCTTTTATGTAACTTACATCAGTTTTGCGTCCTGAGAATTAAATTCTCTTTTTATAAGAGACTTTTTCTCCAGGTTCTAAGAACAAAGTTCTTATTTTATAGGAGATATTTCAATCTCTTATTTTAGTGAAAGGCTTTGCCTTTATGGATCTATGATAAAAGAGAATTGAATTATTCTCCCCCCTTTTATAATGAGATGTTCATGATCTCTGAAAGACAATTTGTCTTATAGATTTATGATCTGAAGAAGGTTAATTTCTTTCTCTTATTCTTTATGATGAGATACTTTTGATCTCTTTGTCAAAGATCTTGTTCTTTTAGATCTATGATCTTAAAAAAAGAAGTGAATTCTTCTTTTTATATGAGACGATTTCATCTTTCTGTTCTTTTATCTTGAAGAAAAGTTGTTCTTCTATCGAGAGCTTGGCTTTTCTTTCTGAGATTTCTCAAAGTTTATGGGGGATTCCTCTATATCTGACTTCAAGTCTTGGGGCCTTTATATATGATGAGCCGATTTGTTCAATCAGTTAAGGAGATTTTTTCTCCAATTGATTTGAAGATTTCCCTACCGTTGGATATTTGATTCAAGGGCTTCTGATTTACAGAAGGTAATCTTCTTGTTTTTAACAAGATTGGGAAATCTTTCCATACAGAATTTATTCTGTATTCAGGTGATTTTTAATCACCTTTGGATCATTGATCCAACGATGCTCTGATTTACAGACCACAATCTTTTTGTTTGGAAAGATTTTGAGGAATCTTTCCTTAACAGAATTTTATTCTAATTAATTGATGATTTATCATCTTTATTGAATCTTTGATCTGACGGTGGGGAGCTTTTAGTTCTAGCGCTAGCACACTCGTGCTTTGCACGTAGTGCGCTGCTTAGAGTGCAGCGTACTTAGTGCCAGCGCATCCGTACTTTGCACGTGGTGCACTGCTTAGAGTGCAGCGCACTTAATGCTAGAGCTTACGTGCTTTGCACGTAGTACGCTGCTTAGAGTGCAGCGCTTTTAGCACTAGCGCTTACGTGCTTTGAACGTAGTGCGCTGCTTAGAGTGCAGCGCTCTTAGCGCTAGCGCTCATGTGCTTTGCACGTGAGCGCCGCCTCAGAGTCTTTGACTCTCTAAGCGCTGGCGCTACTATGAAGCGCTGCTTCATTTCAAAATTTGAAATTTTGAACAGAGCTTTGCTCTGATTGGGGGAAACAAATGCCCCCCACCGTTTCACTTACGTGGCCCACACGTGAGTGCAACGGTGGCAGCATCTCTGCCCTTGGATCAACTCAGAAATTGAAACGGCTCTCAGCGCCTATAAATATGACCCTTGGCTCTTGAGATGATTTCTATTCATCTTCCTTCTTTCTGAGAATTTTTATTCTCCTTCAGAGCATATATCTTCATCTTAAGAATTTTCTTAAGGACATAACTCTGTCAAAATTTAGGTAAAGATTAAATCTTTTTAAAGGATCTTTTAATAATCTAGGGTTTTGCCCATTAACAGAGCTTTGCTTTTCATAGATCTTCGATCTAAAGAAAACCTTCTTTTAGGGTTTCATTAACAGAGCTTTGCTCTCTTGAAATCATAAATCTAAAGAGATCTTTCTTAGGGTTTCTTAACCCATTAACAGAGCTTTGCTCTTTTCAAATCATATAGATTTATTAATCTTTCATAAAGAACTCTTAAGAGTTTGTTCATGGATCTTGAAGATTATAGAATTTTATTCCATTAAAACTTTACTTTAAGTTCTCTGATGGGTTGTTCCATCATTTTTACAGAGTAAGGCTCTTAGAATTTTCTTGAGGAATTTTATTCCTTTATCAATAGAATCTAACAGGTGTCATTTTATCACAGAGCACTGCTCTCAAGGGGAGATTTACTCCTCTGTCCGAGGGGTTCTCATTGATTGAGAATCAATTGAGGATTTCCTCATTTAATGACAGTCTCATCAAATGATGAGACTGTTTTATTAATGATGAACTGCCATCTAGATTATGTGGGTCCCCTTTGGTCCTTTTTCACTGCATTGCAGTGTGGTACAGATTTTAAGTACCTAGTGATAGAACTTAAACTGTAGCATTGGCGGTTGAAAATTTGTTCTTTTCCGCGCAGGTACTATGTCTTTCAACACTTCCTTCCCGTTCGTCCGTTCGGAAGGCGGATTCCCCAAAGCGCCCATAGACTGAGAGGTTTTTGCGCTGATCAAAGACCATGACCCGGAGCACAAGAATTTTCATCTATGGGGAACATGGTACAACCAAATCATCAGGGGTCGGCGGAGCTTTTCTTGCGCGCCACCTTCGGATCCTATTTCGGCGATCCCTTATGCAGATGCGCCCCCAATAAACTATACTGTGGAGGAGGTGAATTGGACTTCAGAGGGTCTCCTTCGACCTTCTATGGCCGCAATACCCGTGCAGCCGCCGGTGGCTTTGGACACTCTAGGGTGGCGCATATGTCAGGGAGAGTTACGTCCTTGGGGACAGCCATACAACATAGGACTAACTCCTCGTCACCCAGCCGGATATCTGCAGTGGGCCCGATACATCTTATCGGCGAAGAAGTCACAGCTGTTAAAGCTCGGATTGTACCCTGCAATCTATGTTTCTTTGTTCCAGTATTCCGCACCTCCTACATGGTGGGTCAAGGCATTTTTGGAGCAGTGGAACATTCTGACTTACACCTTCCTCTTATTGGATCGAGAAGTCTCCGTTTCTTTAGAGGAATTTGTCGAGGTCTCTGGTTTACCTGTCAGGGGAGAACATTACGAGGAGCTGCTTCCTCCGGATGAGTATATTTTTGCCACCAAATCAATGGTAATGGGTCTTACCCCAGAGAACGCCATTCAACACCAATTCCCAAGTTTGATAAAGGTGTTGAATATCTATGAAAGCCTCTTTCTCGAATCCGGAGGCCGCGGGGTTAATTTCACCGATTTCATCGCCCATTTTCTCCATACAGAAGTACTATCGAAGGAAGCCGCGAAGTTCGCCAAACTCAACGATCCTTTTGGCTTAGGTTTAGGCAACTTGCCGACGGCAGAGGCGAATCAGAAGAACTTCTTTCTCACCGACACCCCGGTCATCCCTTTTGCAGAGCTGGCGGCTCCTGGGATCGACGAAGAAACATTCTTTTGGGGGTTTCTCGGGTTATGGCTGAGTTGGTTTGCGCTTCCGATGCACCCTTGTCATATGAGGCCGTCCGTCTTCTACCCAGCATATCGAATGGTTGCTGGGATACAAGTGGCCGTCGGGATCGCTGGGTTAGCCCACTTGTATCACGGCCTCAGCTTGGCAGCGGATACTACTGGGCCAGGGGTGCAGCCTGCCAACTTTTCAATGCATTATTTCACCTCATGGCTCGAGTTGCACGTGCTTGGCGTCTTCGGTATCCACAGAAGACCTTCCTTTTATGACAGATGTAAGTTCCTTCAGATAATGCGACTAGTGGACGCATCCATCGTAAATCCAACACCGCGGGAAGCTAAAGTTTGCTCCTTTGTCCACGCACGGTTGGAGATGGTATGTCCTTCACCGATAAAATTTTGACCGTCAGCCAGGAATCTACAAAAACGGTGCTGCCATTGCAGGAAATTTTTAAAGACGGGGCCTCTGTGTTGAAAGCTCGGGAGATTCTTCATCTGTACTCCATCAGGCCGGGCTTCCTCGTATTTAGGCAGAATGATGCGACATTGTTCATGAGATACAACACGCATCATTTCGCCCAGCAGTTAAGCTATAATCAGGGCATCCCGCTTGAGGCTTTCTTGGCAGAACCCGCTGCTACCGAAGAAGGTATCCGGAGCGCGCTGCACCATTTTATGCGCCTAAACACAGGGTCCAACTTCTTCATCAGTGAACCGAGCTATGTTCCGAAGGCCCTGAATGTGTATGTGGCATGGTATCAACATTCGATGGGCGCCGTCATTAGGAAATAAAAGAGATTGCTGCTTGATCATAAGGGTGCAACCCCGGCTGGTAACCCCGCTGTTCCCTTAAAGCGACGGACCATTGTCCGTCCTCCCTTAAGGGAAGCTGCTGCGGCTGTGGCGCCACGTGATGTGCCTGAGCTACCAGTGCCCCGTGCTCCCGTTGAAGCGGTGACTGTGGCGTCTTCCGACTCTGGCGTGGGTTCAGATATCGGGACTCGTCGTCCTAAGATACCCACCAACCGTAAGCTTGTGCTAGCGGCAATCGGTACTCGCTTGCAGAAGAAGAAAAAGTCGATTCTTTTTGCAGATGTTGTACTCGGTCAGGAGCCTCATGCTCCTTATAGCAAGGGCCTAAGCGAATATGGGACCAACGAGGGCTTATTTATGGCACCGGATGATACTGATCTGGCGGCCGCCATCACAGCTTCCGTGCGACTCGCTAGCCACAAAGCAGGACTGATCATCCTCGCACAATCAAGTAAACTTCAGCCGTATCTTTTGTCATTGCATTACATTTTTATTATCAAGTTTTGACTGACACTTTTCCTTCAACAGGCGTTTCCATTGAAGAGGCTCTCGCGGCTTCCCTCAAGACTTTTGAGGAGCAAGAGAGGCTTCGCTCTTCACTGGGCGTTGGTATATTTCGGCTCATTGTGTCCTCATTCCCCTGTTTTATGGGTAATCTGACCCCTCCTTTTCATCTTATTGCAGGGACTATCTCTACTCAGATTATCCCAGGCACAGTACCGACTTCGCAGGACGGTGCGGAGATGCTTCCAAGGCCGGCTACCGAAATCCCAATTCCGCCAGTATTGCCGAAAGAAGCTTCACTTAAGCAACCGATGACGGACGCCACAATGGCTCCAGAAGTAGCTCCTAGCTCGGATTATGTCGTCTCCTTGTCGAAGGTCCTAAGAAGCTCAGCTCTCACGGCCCAGGCAGAAAGGAAGCGCAGGAGGCGTGCAGCAAGAGAACGTAACGCCGCCTTAGCTGTAGGTGCAGGCTCGAGCGCTGCTTCCCCTGTCCCTGCTTCTTCAGAGGGTGCTCCAATCACCCTGTCTACCACTCATAGACAGGTGGCACACGCGGCTTGGGGAGCAATTGAAAAACCGACCCAAGGTAATGTAATACTGAGTCTTTTTGTCAAAGCTTTAATCTTCATATTCTCATATATCTTATCCTGCAGGGCCAAGTCCTGGTGAGGAGGTGGCGGGTGAGATGACGACAACCACTGAGCCTAAAGCGGTTACACTTTCCCAGGAGTCTGGGACTACTCCCATTGCCGCTCTTTCCATTTGCGGTTCCCTGCCATCGCCTGGCATCGCGAGTGTCACGATGACTCTCGTGGAATCAGGGGACGAAGCTACGGGCGGCAAAACCATCCCTCTAAATGAGATCGAAGAAGTCGTGATGCTTGGCGATGCTCCCATCACAGTTCTGGCTGATGACCTGTCTGGTATGTCTCGTGTTGCTGCATTCTTTTTGTTTTGCAATCCTTTCTGATGAAATTCTGTTCCTTTCGAATGTAGGTGTGGCGAGCGCTGAGGTTGCGACACTTGAAGATGCACTACCAGTTGCCGCTCTGACGGTCGTTGCCCCTTCGCCTCCTCTTATATCTTCTCAACTGCTAGAAGGTATGAGTTTGTGATCAATTTAAATCGGGGACTGCATCTTTCGTGTACTGACCATGTATCATCGTAATCTTGCAGGAGTTCTCTTTGATCATCTGAATCAAGTGCTGAACCCGCACTTCTCCTTCCAGTCGGAGATTAGTCGACCCGTTGGTGTCGGTGAGTATCTTTTCTAACCGACGTCTTTTCTTTTCTTTAACGGGCAGCTATGTTATTGCTAATTCTTCTTTACATTACTTGTAACCTTACAAATTGAAGGAGGGAACGAGGGTATCGTCGCGCCACCGGTACTCCCAGCTCTGCCCCCTGTTGCAGCCGGTACAGTAGACTCTATTGTTCGTGTATTTCCTCTATTTCTTGAGCCGTCATTTGACTATGATTTGTTTTGCAGCAGTGACACCGACTCCAGCTCCATTCGTGTCTCGAATCATAATGCCAGCAAGGCCCTTTTCTAGACGCCAATCTTCAAAAGGCGCTGCGACCAGTCTGCGTATGTTGAGCGATTATATCGAGGAGCTTGACGCGGAGGCCCCTACATTCGCTGCAGATTTTGCTGCTGAAGTTAATCCAATGCCGGTGATGCTTGTGAACTTCCATAACGAAGGCGTCGTTAAGTCTTGGGTTAACCATTGCAGGAAGATTGAGGCCTGCCTACATGAGCTTGAGCTTAGGCGTCCTGCTCCTGAGATTCAGGCTTTGAACTCCCAGCGGGTTGCGTGGGTTGAGCAGAGCGTGTCCTTCCTCTGCCATTTCAAACAAGAAGCGATCTTGAGGCGGAAGGAACACGAGGAGGCTTCGGATGAATCTGCCCGGCAGCACGCCCAAGTTAAAGCGAAAGCCAAGCAACTGAGAGCCGTCTTTGACAACTTGCAGCGATGTATTTCGGACGGGCTGGTATTAAGGCGGAAGCTCGACTCTATTGAGCGGGTTACACAGAGTCGCGAAGCTGCCTAACGGGAAATCGATGAGAAGGTTTCATCGTGCTTGCAGCAACAGGCTCGAATTGAAGCAGAGCTGGCCGCTGCGGCCGATCACGAGAAGGCACTGAAAGGAGTGCCCGAGCAACTTGCTGACTTATTGAAAACGCTTCCTTCTCAGTAGCTGTTTTGTATAGATTGAACACTTGTAATCTTTGAATAACATGTATCCATTTTTTTATTCTTTCATATGATTCAACTTGTACTTGATTAAATTCATGAATAAAAGATACACATTTCTTTGTTCTATTGTTGCTTTCTTCTTCTCGCTGTGTCATTGCTATGTGATTTTAGCAAGTGTGGCCTGTAGATAGTAAGTGACGGTCCATCTTGGACTCTTTGCCGGGTAACAATGGCTTAGGAAACAGGTTCAGGTCTGCTTGCCTAAGACTTTTCAATTTTATGAGCCGTGAGGGTCTCATAAAGACTTTTCTCCCTACGAGTCGAGAGAATCTCGTAGGTGTATTTTCTTTTTAGGAATCGCGAGAATTCCTAATTTTGTTTTCTCTTGAGAGTCGTAAGGATCTCCCAAGAGAATTTTCTCCTTACAAGTCGAGAGGACTCGTAAGTGATTGTTTCCTTTCTTGTCGGAGAGTGTGGCCTGTAGAAAATCTACCTTGACCTTTCTGCGAGGCAATGATGGCTTGGGAGACAGGGTTAAGATCTGTCACCTAAGACTTTTCAACTTCATGAGCCGTGAGGGTCTCATAAAGAATTTTCTCCCTACAGGTCGAGAGGATCCCGTAGGTGTATTTTCTCCTTAGGAATCGTGAGGATTCCTAAGTGCGTTTTCTCTTGAGAGTCGTAATGATCTCACAAGAGAATTTTCTCCTTACAAGTCGAGAAGACTCGTAAGTGATTGATGAGTTGACCTGCTCCCGAGTCAAAATGTTGCTTTCGGCGGGGAGGTCGAGGGTTTGCTCTGGCTGTTTCTCACGGGGTCAGGATTGACCTTTGCTATGTTCTACGGGGCCAGGGGTTGACTTTATCCGCATTTCAGGGAGTCAGGAGGTGCTCTGGGCATTTCCCACGGGGTCAGGATTGACATTAGCCGTGTTCTACGGGATTAGGATTTGGTCTGGGCGTTTCCCACGGGGTTAGGATTGACATTAGCCGTGTTCCACGGGACCAGGATTTGCTCTGGGCATTTCCCACGGGTCAGGATTGACACTAGCCGTGTTTCACGGGACCAGAATTTGCTCTGTGCATTTCCCACGGGGTCAGGATTGACACTAGCCGTGTTCCACGTGACCAGGATTTGCTCTGGGCGTTTCCCACGGGGTCAGGATTGACATTAGCCGTGTTCCACGGGACCGGGACGTGCTCTGGGCGTTTCCCACGGGGTCAGGATTGACATTAGCTGTGTTCCACGGGATCAGGATTTGCTCTGGGCGTTTCCCACGGGGTCAGGATTGATATTAGCCGTGTTCCACGGGACCAGGATTTGATCTGGGCGTTTCCCACGGGGTCAGGATTGACATTAGCCATGTTCTACGGGACCAGGATTTGCTCTGGGCGTTTCCCACGGGATCAGGATTGACATTAGCAATGTTCCACGTGACCAGGAGGTGTTCTGGGCGTTTTCCACGGGGTCAGGATTGACATTAGCCGTGTTCTACGGGACCAGGATTTGCTCTCTCGGTTGTCTGTGAACCGTCGAGGCTTGGCTTTCTTTCGGATGGAGCCTGGGGGGAAGGTATGGTTCCCTCTTTGTTCGTGCCCCTGGATTGTATACAGGGATCGATGTGATCTTACCTGTTGGGCAAAAAGTTTCATTTTATATATTTTCCTTTCCGCGATGCTCTACCATTTCAGCTTTTATATCGCGAAAGTCGCGATTGCCCAATCATTTTGGCTATTTTTCGCGGTACCCAATCATTTCAGCTATTTGTTTTATTTGCTCGCTGCTTTTTATTGCGAGTTGCCCAACCATTTCGGATATTTTTTCTTTTTACTCGCTGCTTTTTATTGCGAGTTGCCCAACCATTTCGGCTATTTTGTATGCATATATTTTACTTGCTGATTTTGTTGCAAGTTGCCTCATCATTTCGGCTATTTCATATGCATTTGTGGCTCGCTGGATTTTCGCTGCGAGTTTGGAATTTGATACCGATTTAGGCATTAGCATCGCTGCAACTGGGATATTGCCAGGAGCGAATCATCATTTGCCTCTATCGATGTCAAACAAAGGTGGCTTAGCGAACAGGGTCAGGATCCTGTCGACTAAGGCTTTTAACTTCATGATCTGTAAAGGTCTCATGAAGGTATTTCTTCCTACGAGTTGTGAGAATCTCATAAGTGCGTTTTCTCCTTAGGAATCGTGAGGATTCATAAGTGTGTGTTCTCTTATAAGTCGTAAGGATCTTACAAGAGTGTTTTCTTCTTATAAGTCGAGAGGACTTACAAGGGCCGTCCACTGTGTAAACATATCCTTAGTCGCGGGTGGGACTTTGTTATTGAAAATGTTTATTCGTGCCCATGGATTGTATACAAGGGTCAGCATTGAACCGCTTGTAGGGCAAAATTAGGGTGTATGACTGCTTAAGAACAGGTTTAGATCCCTGTAGCTTAAGGCATTTAAATCTTATGAGCCGTAAGGGTCTCATAAGAAGGTTCTCCTTACGAGTCATGAGGATCTCACAAGTGTAATTTCTCCTTAGGAATCTGGGGATTCCTAAGTGTGTTTCTCCTTTGTGAGTCGTAAGGATCTCACGCAGGTGGTTTCTCCTTACAGGGTCGAGAGTACCTTGCAAGTGTCTTTTAACGACATTGCGCCCTTTCGGGTTTTCACAAAACTCGCCGGTAGTCCTGCTGTTTTTACTCACGGAGCCCTTTCGGGTTTTCATCCGTGCCCATCTCGCTTATGGACATACCTTTTTTTTTGTCGTCAGCCTTGGAATGCTGCGGTCCATAGTAGTTTATAGACGTCTCGGTTAACAGCCAGTTTTAGGACATAGCGGTCCATCGTTAGTTTAAGGACGTTTCGGTCCATGACGCCGTCTACTACTTATAGAGTTTGGGCTTAGGAAGATAGCGAGCAGACATAGGCGTCGTCATCTATCGTTGACCTAGGCCGTGACTCATTAGGCGTAGTATTTTTTCAGGAAGCAACCGTTTATTAGCCTGAAAGGTCTTTCACCATGCATGTCCATGAGTAGATAGGCTCCACCCTGGTAAACTTTGTCTATGATGTACGGGCCTTCATAGTTCGGCTCGAATTTCCCTCGCTTGGCACGATTGGGGACCATAGGTCTCTTGACCACTAGCACGAGTTCGCCTAGGCAAAATGTTCTCGGCCTAGTCAATCTTTCATACGAGCGAGTCATCTTTGCTTTGTACGCTTCCAAGTTTTGCTGCGCCATGAGCCGAGTTTCGTCGAGGGTATCGAGCTCCTCAAGCCGAAGATGAGCATTGTCTTTGTCCGTTAGCTCGTAATGAACCGCCACTCGTAGAAAGGGTAACTCTATCTCGAGGGGGAGTACCGCTTCTGTGCCGAATACCAATGCATACGGCGTTGTGTTTGTGGCCATTTTGAACGTAGTTCGATACGCCCAGAGAGCTTCATGCAGTCTCTCGTGCTAGTCCTTCTTATTCTTGGACACCGTCTTTTTCACGATCTTCTTCAAGGTCTTGTTGAATGCCTCAACTAGACCGTTAGCTCGGGGGTTATAGACCGAAGAGTATCTTTAGTCTATATTATGCTGTTGTGCGAAGCGGCTGATCTTATGGCTTCTGTAGGATGGCCCGTTATCGGAGATAATCCGTTACAGAGTGCCGAACCGATAGATGACGTGTGTCTTGAAGAAATGGAGGATATTCTCCATCTTCGCTTCTCTTAGTGGTATTGCTTCCGCCCACTTAGAGAAATAATCGGTTGTTGCCAGTATGAACCGATATCCTCTGGACGATACCGGTTCAATGGGCCCGATTATGTCAGTTCCCCACATTTCGAATGGCCAGCTAGCCACCATTGGATGTAGCGGATTTGGATGCTGGTGGATAAAGTCCCCGTGAATTTGGCACGAGTGGCACTGCTTCGCGTATTCGAGGCAGTCCTGGATCATCGTGGGCCAATAATAGCTCATCCTTTTGATCTTCAGTTTCATCTTCGGCCCGGCTTGGTGAGAACCGCAGAGTCCGTCGTGAGTTTCTTGGACGACTCTCTTTGCCTCTTCGGGTCCCGGGCATCTTAGCCACAGGGAGTCGAACGATCTCTTATACAGAGTATTACTTACAAAGGCGAAGGATAGAGCTCGTTTCATGAGCTGATGTCTTGAGGATGCGTCTTCAGGTGTTCGACGGGATTTGAAGTAGTCTATAAAGACTTCTCTCCAATCCATAGCCTTTTCCTGGTCTTTTACTTGTAGGGTTTCTTGCTCTGTCGTTCCCTTTTCTTCGGACGACTCTGGAGATATTTCTGCCGGTGCAAGAACTAGACGGCTTTACACAACAATCCTCACATCATCGAGGTTCTCGTCAGCCAGTTCTTTAGCGAGCTTGGCTAATGCATCCACCTTGCTATTTTCCGCGCGCGTTATGCTTTACAGGGTGTAGGAAGGGATTTGAGTTAGCAGTTGCTGCACTCTTTCACCGTACTTTACCAACTCTGGTTTGCACGTTTGATAGTCGCCGTTTACTTGACTAACGACCAACTGGGAGTCTCCGTATATGAGGAGGTACTCAATTCCCATGTCAACAGCGATCTCAAGACCTGCTATCAAAGCTTCATATTCGGCTTTGTTGTTTGTCCTTGGCTTTGTTAAGGAGAAGGCAAAGCGCATTATCCCTCCTTGTGGAGTCACGAAGATGAGGCCCATCCCGGATTTGATTATGGGGGTGCTTTGTTTGCGCTTCTTCATAGAAGATGCTCCATCAAAATAGAGTTCCCATCGGGTGTCATTCTTTCTTCCTCCCCATCGATCGTGTTAAACGTGTGCTCGTCGGGCAATTCACAGTTCAAGGGAGAGTCGGCAGGTATCGAATGCTCGGCGAGGAAATCGGCGATGGCCTGGCCTTTCACTGCCTTGAGGGGTCGGTATATCACCGAGAATTCTATTAAAAGTAGGGCCCATTTAGCGAGCCGTCCCGTCAATATGGCCTTTGACATCAAATATTTGAGAGGGTCCACCTTTGATATGAGATGGACCTCATGTGTCAACGCATAGTACCTAAGCTTCGTTACGCGAAGATCAATGCCAGGCAGTGTTTTTCAATGGGAGAGTAATTGTTTTCTTCCCCCATAAGAACTTGACTCAAATAACAAAGGGCTCTTTTTTTCCCTTGGTCGTTTTCTTGTCCCATAATGCACCTAGAGAACCCTCAATGGCGGTTGTATACAGAATGAGAGGCTTTCCCTTGACCGGAGCGGTCAGCACCGGCGGATTCTGCAAGTATTGCTTAATTTCATCCAGTGCGCTTTGGTATTTGCGATCTCAAATGAATGGGGTTCCCTTCTTCATTAGGTGACTGTAAGGACGACACTTTCCGGAAAGATTGGCTTTGAATCACCGGATATATGCGAGCTTTCCTTGGAGAGACCGCAGCTGCTTGAGTGTTCTTGGCGGAGGCATTTCCACGATCGCCTTGATTTTCGACGGGTCTATCTCGATGCCCCGGTGTCATACAATGAATCCCAGGAACTTGCCTGAGGAAACTCCGAATGCGCATTTGAGAGAATTCATCTTCAGGTTCTATTTCCGCAGACGTAGGAACACGATCTTCAGATGCTCCCAATACTCCTCGTGCGATTTGCTTTTCACCACAAGGTCATCAATATAGCATTCGACGATTTCATGTATGAGGTAATCAAAAATCTTCATCATGGCCCTCTGATAGGTGGCACCGGCGTTCTTTAGATCGAAGGGCATCACCTTGTAGCAGAATATGCCCAAAGGGGTCCGGAAAGCGGTATGCTTCTGGTCCTCGGGATGCATTTTTATTTGATTGTATCCTGATGAGCCATCCATGAAGGAGAAAACTTCGTGAATGGACACATTATCTATCATCAGCTCGGTAACCGGTACAGGAAAATCTTCCTTCGGGCAAGCTTTATTGAGGTCCCGAAAGTCTACGCAGATGCGCACCGTCCCATTTTTCTTCATCACTGGGACAATGTTGGCAATCCAATCAGGGTACTGAACCTCTTAGATAAAGCCGGAGTCGATTAGCTTCTTGACTTCGGCGTTGATGCTCATCTCAAGCTCGAGCCGCATCCTTCTCGGTGCTTGTTTGACCGGCTTGACGTCTGGAGAAATCGCCAATTTATGGACAAAAATCTCTGGATCGAGTCCCGGCATCTCTGAATAGTTCCATGCGAAGCAGTCTTTATACTGCATGAGCACGTCTTTTAGCGTAGCCACCCTTTCTTCAGACAACAGCTCACTGACGCATGTCGGCTGCGGGTCACTTGCCATCCCCAAGTCAATTTTCTTGAGGTTATCTGCAGTAGTTTGTATCCCATCTTCCAGCTCTTTTGGCGCCGGTGGAAACTCTGGGATCTCCTCGTCATCATCATTTTCGAAGCACCAGGAGAGGTCATCCATATTCTCGGGTTCTTCTTTTGACAGCGTTATCATGTGACAGGTACGAAATCGTTTCCAAGACCGATACTGATCCGGTTCTACTCTCGCTGTATATGTGGCTTTCGATTCATGCTTTTGAGGCGGGGTTACCTTCCAACTGCTGGACAAAGCGAACCTGCCTTGCTGATACTGGTCTTCTACCCAGTCTTTGAATATGAAGCAGTCTTCGAGAGGATGTCCTATTGCTCGGTGATAGGAGCAATAGTCTGGGTGAGAAACCTCGCCTGCTTGCTCGGGGTGCTTGGACTCCGGGAGTGTCATCATTTGATGTTTTATGATAAGATCGAATATCTTCTTTGTCTTGTCTTGGGGAAAAGAATATGCTCGACCCATCTTCTTTATAAGAGACGGATCTCTACCGCTCAATTCTCGATCGTGTGGCTTCTTGGACCTGCTTTGCTGCTGCCGAACGTCTTTTCCGTTCTTTAGCTTGTTTTTACCTCTGCGTCGGGTCTTCTGTATGACGGGTTGACAACGAAGGGCATCGTCATTCTCCGTATCCTGCTGAAGGAGGCGCTGTTTCTTGGCTTTCTCGTAAATGGCCATTTCGCGGCTATGGTCATCCCGGACTTTTTGACCCGCTTCCCTTATAAGCTTGTCCATCTATTCTTCGAACGATGGACTTGGAATTTTCACAGCGGGACCTCATTTTGGTTCAGGGTTAGCATCTTGCCACAGAGCATCTCCTTCTTCATTAAAGTCATGTATGACGCAGCAGCCATGGAATCGCTCCCGTTTCTTGGATCGGATATATCCAAGCCCGATCGCTTCTATTTTCCCGTTGGGCAATTTTCGCTGAGTTCCGGGGACGTTCCAGATCCTGCTGTAGAACTGAGCTTGTCGCTCGGTCTGTTTAAAGGATACGCCTTGGTGCATCAACAGCCTTTTTAACCCCTCTGTGTAGTATCTGGGCAGACGGATGGGCTGGAGCCTATCAAGCGGAGAATCGGCGCCACGCCAGATTTCTTTCTCCACTTTGGTTTCCGTGGATTGATAAAAGAGGATCGCCTTTTCATCTTTTAGCCTGGGAGGGGCATAGAACGTCTGCAGTTCTTGCACACTGTAGGTATTAAGTGCGTCGAGCTCTTTGTAATGCTCTTGCAGAACCATGGTGATTTGCAAACTCCGATCATCATCAGCGAAGGCTTGTATCGATGGCCGAACAGAAAATACGGCATTGACCTCATCTTCTGAGTCGCTGCCGAAGACCAAAATAGGGGTGGACGGTCCCGGCTTGTTGCGTTGGGGCGGCCCTGAATAAATTATTTCTTCTTCCTCCTCAGTGTCACTTCCGAAGACCGGAATGGTGGTGATAGCTTTTTGTTTGCTATCAGGTTTGTGACATCTTTCCGTGTCTTCGAAATCTGGTAAGAAGTATTTTGCATCTTCGTACTTTCGGACTTCATTCATGGAGAATGGGTTTAGCTCCCTTGTCACGGTATACTCAAGACCATCCTTGAAATACTTCATATACTAATGTTGTGTAGAAGGTATGATGTTGTACTCGTGTAACCAAGTCCTGTCGAGCAAAGCATTGTAACATGTCTTAGCGTCAATAACGTGAAATTTGATGTCCGTGATGAGTAGCCCAAATCGTAACGTCAGTATCACAGACCCGAGCGTCCACGATGACTGAGAGTCAAACCCGGAGATGGTGATTTTATCACGAGCGAGGTATAGAACGCTCATGCAGATTTCCTTCAACACTCTTACATTGAGGAGATTGACAGAGGTCCCATTGTCAACCAGGATCTTGCGTATCTTAATATAATAACAGTATCCAGGGACATAAAGAGGACAGTTATGCTCGCACGTCCCGAGGAGGAGATATTCATCGCCGAAAGTGATATTGGCTGTGTGCGCTTCTTCCAGCTCGTCCTTCATCTTTTCTTTGGCGAGGAAAACTTAGAACTGCTCGGGCTCTTGTAGTGCCTTGATCAAAGAATCTCTCGCCTCTTTAGATGGCAGAAGGGCGTCGAGAATGCTTAGCGGTGAGGGTATCTTCCTCAGCTGTGCCAGAACGTTGTAATCCACTTTGTTTTTCTTGGGCGGATCCGTTGCTGTCAGCTCTTCGACGGCTTGGTCATCGAGGGTGATATCCTCAGGGACCTTTTCTTTTCCCTTATCCTTTTTGTTCGACCCCTTGTTTGCGGGTCCGAGATTCTTTTCAGCTAGCGTGCGATTGCGCAGCTGAATATTCTCGCAGGTCTTCATCTCTTCTATTTCAGAGATGGATTCCTTGAAGAGAGGTCCGAGGGCTATTTCTTCATCCGAGTCGCTCCCAAAGACAAGAACTTGCGATCCCTTGCTACCAACCATGTGGCAGTTGCCGGCAGTTATTTTATGCTCATCAGTCGTGCTTCTCTGTTCTCGACGAGCTTTGTGCTTCATTCACTGGACTTATTGTCGGTGGGCAATATATCCTTGCCACCAGTTTTTAAAGGCCATGCATTCTTCGGTAGGGTGTGCAATCCTCTGATGGTATAAACAAAAGTTAAGATGCATGTCTGCTGCATCAAGATGTATACCGCCGGGAGAATTTCCTCTGAAAGAAGGTAACTTCATTCCCTTTGACAGAGCTCTAGCGAATCGTTTCCTTATCTTAAACCTGCTTTTGTTTGTGGCGGATGTACTTTGATCTGGTGGGAGTATTTCAACCCTTTCGTCCAGTCGCCGGCATTTGGCCTTTTCAAATATGGCTATCTCGCTCTCTCGATCAGCTTTGCTTTTCAAAAGAGCTTCGTTCAGGAATGCGTCAATCATTTCGTCTGATGGTCCTAGAAGTTCCGGTTCAGGACCTGCCCCTGGTTTCTCTGCATCCAGAGCTTCTCCACCGTTTATTAACGAGTGAGAGATCACATGGCAACTTGCCACATAATCCTCAGGTTCATCCGACGAGTCTTCTCCATTGTCATCATCTCCATCCTCAAGGACGTGGCTGAGAAATTCTTGGAGTGTGACTGGGGTCCACGCCTTCTGGTTATATTCTTCCAGCGCGTCAATCTATTTTTGCAGGTCCGTTCGCTTGTCACCATACTTCACGGGCTTTTTGGTCTTCTTCTTCTTCGAAGACTTTGACGGCTGGGTGTTGGCGCTTTGACCATAACTACTAATTTTTGGAGTTGGGCGCGGCTTCAGCATTCCCTCGATGATCTCGGGTTCTAGCTGATTTTTCCATCTGATCGCCGGACATGTTTGGAGATCCTTCAGCATACTTTTCGTCTTGGTTGAATGAACGACCTCCCATGGAGCTTCTTCTACAAAAGAGCACGATGCCCCCGGTGTGTCCCCCTTTTAAGAGCATGCGGTTGAGGCGGGCTTACTTTCCAATTCTCAGACAGTACGAGTTTGCCTTGTTGGTATTGGTCTTCAATCCAGCCTTTAAAGACGAAACAATCTTCAATTGGATGGCCTATCGCTTGGTGATAGGGGAAATAATTGGGAATATTATCCTCACCGGGTTGCAATGGGCGTTTTGTATCTGGCAAGTTGATGAGCCTGTTGCGCACCGCCAGCTCGAACAATCTCCTTGTTTTGTCCCGGGAAAACGAATAAGGGCGCTTCATTTTCTCATTAAAGAATCGCCGTCTCTCGTCCGGGCGATCAGTTAGTTTTGGGCCACTGGGCTGTTGTTGAGCATTGGCGACGAAGATCACTTTCCCTTTCCCTTTTTCATTTCGAGATTCCATTTTCGAAGGAGATGGTCTATGACCCATTTGATCCATTTGGGCCAGCTTGTCAATCAAGGCCTGGAAAGTAATTGGCTTGAAGAACATCATAAATTGGGAAATGGTTGCCTGAGAGTCGAGAGTACCCATGAACATGCCTACCGCAGGTGCTTCTTCAATACGCTGCTCGCACTTCGACCATAAATTCCGCCACCGTATCGCGTATTGCACCCATATTTCGCCTGGCTTTACTTGGGCGTTAATTAATGCGGTGATTGGGGTGCGTTCGTTAGCGCTCGCAAAGCGTTGGGTGAATAGCAGCTCCATCTCTGCAAATGTCTTGATAGAGTCATTCGGGAGTTCCGAATACCACTCGGATGCTGTCTCCGACAACCTGCCAACAAACTGGCGGAATAGTAGTTTATCATCACCTCCAGTGTTGCCGCATAGAGCCCTATATTTTTCAACGTGCTGGTGTGGATTTCCCGTCCCCATATATACATGGAATTTGGGGATCGTGTATCCCGGCGGGTACTTTATTTGGTCGT
Source organism: Agapanthus africanus (assembly GCA_030015575.1). Taxonomy (NCBI): domain Eukaryota; kingdom Viridiplantae; phylum Streptophyta; class Magnoliopsida; order Asparagales; family Amaryllidaceae; genus Agapanthus; species Agapanthus africanus. Next base: position 90,830,386 of record JASDDO010000024.1, on the reverse strand, counting down.
ACCAACCCGGATAGGGTCGTCTAGTTTTAACAATTTGCCCAGCCGCTTCATTCGCTTGATGAACTCGTATCTGCTGAGCGATGTAATCATCCATGGCAGCTTTTGAGATAGTCTTCTCTTTGGCTGCTGAACAAGCTGGAAGAGGGTTTGACGTCTCCACTCGGTTTTCTTAGAGGATAATTGGAGGATCTTCTGCTGGAGGCTCCGGCTGTAACATCATCCCGACCATGTCTTGAAATAGAAAGGCCATTTGTTTTATATTGGCCGCTTGTTCCGCGGCCTCTTTGTCCTTCTTCTCAAGCATTCTCCAAAGGAATTCGGCATCAGTTTCCTACTCACGGTGCTGCTCTGAAGATGTCTCTGGGCTTGCTTTCGGTCCCGTGAGTGCGGCCATAGCTGTTAACATCTCTTGGAGCTTTTGTTGATATTGCTCCTGAGCCTTAGTCACTGATCGCGTAAGCGGTCGATGACATGTGGAGATACGTGTAACACCCAGCTCCTTTTTATACCAATATCTGTATAGTTGTTATTTTTGAATTTTATTTGATTTATTTAAATTCTATTTCTTCTAAACCCGAAAAAGCCAAAACCAAGATTTAATACCAAAATCCGTATTTTGTTACTCTAAATTCCTATTTATTCTTATTTAGAATTTTACCTATTTTTATATAATCATTTATTTATTTTAAAAGTTCCATTTATTCTATTTGAAAATGTAAACCCAATTTTTCCCTTTCTTTTTCCCTCAATTAGATCCCTTTAGCCACCAAATTTTTTCCCTTAATAAGTTTCCTGGCTCAGCCCATTCCATTCTCTTTCTTTTTGATAAATCCCCGGCCTAACTCAGCCCGGCCCCATCCTCCTTCTAATTTATTCTCTGATTTTACTTGGCCCGGCCTGCCCGCTCTTTTCCCCCAAGTAAATCTTTTTTTTATAATTAAATACTTGTTTTCTAAGCTTGGCCCGGCCCTCTTCCTCTCAAATTGTTTTTCCCATTAGATTTTTTTTCCTTTAAACCCCGGCCCGTTCCCCATTAAGCCCACGAATTTTAAGGGAAATTTAAACGAGCCTAACTCTTTTTCCTTTCCTCAACTCACCCCTCTACTGTGCATCTCCTTCGTCCCCAACGGCTACCTCCACGGTTTGCGCGCACGTTTACTGCCGTTGCGCCCACGTCGCCGCTCGACATGCGCCGTGCCTCGCTCACCGTTACCCCACGACGCGCGACCCGCTCCCTCATCTCGTTCTCCATTTTTCTCTCCCTCGTTCTCCATTCCTCTCCCCCTCCTACTCCCTTCTCCACTCCACAAAGCCCCTGCACCCCATTTTTCCCCTCGACGATGACGACGACGACACCTCCACCGAGTTCAATCCCCTCGCCCAACCTCGCCTCTTCACCACCTTCCCTCCCTCTTCTCTACCCTCAACACCCAGCACCCATCGCTGCCGAGCACCCCTGCACCAACCCAGTTTTTCCCCGAGCCGACCATCACCTTGCATCCTCGTCATCGACGGCGACCACCATCACCAACCACCTCGTCCCTCTACCCATCTTCTCACTCCCCCAACACCCTCCCTCGTCGGAGCTCGAACTCGAGACGACCTCCGGGACCCCACTCGCTCGAGCTCCAAATCTCCCAACATCCTATTCCGGCCACCTACTGCACGCCGACGAGCTACCTTGCCGTTCCGGGTCGCCCCGATCGACACCCGAACATCACTCCTCTCCTTTGCACCCTCTCTCTCGTTGCCTCTCTCTCTCTCTCTGTGTGTGTGTGTTTTCCCTCTCTCTCTCCTACCTCTGTTCTTCTCTCTCTCTCTCTCCAGTTCTCTCTCACTCTCTCTTTCTAAGCTCACTCTCTCTCCCTCTCAATTTCTCACTCTGTCCCTCTCTCTTAACTCTTTCTCTGCATTCTCTTACTCTCTCTCTCATTCTGCTCTCTGCCCTCTCTCCCTCTCATTCAGCACTCACTCCCTCTCTCTCTCTCTCTCTAAACTATTTTCTCTCGTTGCAGTCACTCTCTCTCCCCTGCAAATCCCTCGACCTCGGCCTCGACCACATCAGCAACCCCTAGCCCGACACCGCGGGAAATCGCAACAACCCCTCCAGCTCAAACCTATCCCGTGCCAACCAGTTCAAGCCGAGGCCAAACCCTGACATTAACGCTCGCGCACGTGTCACTGCCGTGCCGCACGTGTGTCGTGTCGCTGCCGTGTGCCCCAGGACGTTCTCAGGCAAGTTCTTACTTGCTTTCATGCTATTCCGTATATATTACAAATCAGAATCGTAGATATATTCCATGTTTGATTGATGTTATATATTGTCACAAAACTGTTCGATGCTTGTTCCCATAGAAAATCATTATCGTATTTGACGGAACTGGACATATTATATTGGCCCTTGTAGATATGATTAACGTGTGCAAATTTCATTAGAAAATACGACTGTTAACAGTTAAAATGACTACCCCCAAGTTTAACCGTAAAGCCGAAATTCTTGCGTACCTGAAAACCGTTAAATTCATCATAAATCATACACATATTAGAATGGTGCGTTCGAGGGCTCAAATCGAAGCTAACTCGACGAACTTTAACCCTATGCTAGTTTCCAGACATTCCTGTACCTAAATCGTGATGATAATTGTATCGGAGTGCGACTCTGGACTGCAGTCCAGAGCGACTCAAATTGTGCTTGCTGTCCCGTAATGGATACCATAGGATTTCCTTAACTCGTAGGTTGCGGAACTCCGCTGCTTATTGTAGGTAACTCTGATAGCTAGACAACACGATTGGTCTCATTCTGTTTTGTTACCGTTTGGTATTTAAACTGTAATTTAGAAGATCGGGACACATAACAGTCCCAGCAGAATCAGATTTGACATGTTAATATTAAACAGATTGTAACTCCTAACGTACAGATGCGATTGAAGATCCGTTTGTTGCGTTGAAAACTTTACTGAAAACCCTAGAATTCATCCAACTGTAGCGTCGCTAAAGTATGATTCCAACAGGGGTTAAAATGCGTTGCGAAATGGATTCCTGATTCTGAAACCGGATTTCCAGCCGCGTGCGCTTAAAATGAAACAGTTATAACTAATGATCCTGAAACCCGATTGGCTCGAAACCAAATTAGATGGATAGATAACTGAACATATTAATTACTACCTGTTTGTCATTTCGCCAAATTATATACATATGTTTCATGATAAATCGTGCAAGTGAAAGAATGCGGTTTCATAACATCCTCACCATGTTTATATACTTGTTCACGCATCATATCATACCCATGTCATTGTATTGATAACCTAGTGACATCGTGCATTTACCCAGTGTTAGATTTTAGTGTTGATTGTGGCAAGTACGTCAGTGTTCGTGTATTCGTGATTAAGTGAAAGTGATACGTACTTGTGCACAATCAGTGTCCCTTTTATTCTATTGCATTGTCGACGTCTGTGGGATGCGTGTGCGTGTGACTATAAGTGGTATGGGACACTTATGGAAGCGCTTGCACGGATGTCGCAGATAAGGCATCCGACACTGCCATTTATCTTAGGTATTAGTCGGGACGTGCTTGATGGAGGTCCTGCCTCCAGTTCTCGCGCAGACTTGTCACGGATCGATTAGTATTTAGGGTTATGGTTAGCGTTTGATGTAGACCACGGGGTATGGGGTAGTTCAAGTGTGAATTCAACAGAATCTCGGGAGTCCCATGCCGGCTTATATATTTAGGGAGTTATATGGAGATTTACAGGGTATGTGCTATATACACCGTGATACATTCGTTACATGTTGGGCCCGTGGTCCCTTGCCCTTGGGTTCTACCCTTGGGTGGAGGACACTCGCGAGTGGTTGACTCTCACACTTGGGCTGACGATAGGCTTATTGACCTGTGTAGTGAGACTTAGAGACTGATAGGGTTACTGTCATTTACATTCATTCTATACTGTCTCGACATTCGTGACATATTGTTATACTGCTTTATTTTTCCGCTGCATTGATTTCTGCTCATTCATATTCATGCTGTCATCGATTTACTGTTATTCATATCTATTACCACTGTTAGAACTGTTACTTAATTATATACATTATATTGCTTTTGTGTCGCTCTGACGACCTGAGTATGCATGCTCAGCGTGAGGAGAAGAATTTAGCTTGGATCAGTACTAGACGTGCATCACGGACTTCCTGACTTGCCGTTCCTAGTTACATCCGTTTGTTCCACTTCAGGTCAGTTTACATTATTGTATCTTTCAGTTACTGCATTTCTCATTACCTGCGCATCGTTTACTGTTTACCATGATAAACTAGAAGCCGAAGTGTGACTACGGCAGGACTTTTCCTTGACCGTAGGAGCATGGCTGGCCTTGTCTACCCCTCGTATTCCGTATTTTGGGAAGCGGGGCGTGACATGGTTTAGTTGGTATCAGAGCCAGGTTTTGCATCGATTGGGATTGCAGTTTTCCGTGTATAGTTTGGTAATCTAAGACATCACTCGGTCTAGGTTGTAAACTTGTCACTCTTGATCCATATTCACACCGTGTGTTCAGCTATCTATTCGCTATGTTTTCGGGTGACTTGACAAGGATACGTGGTTGCAATTGCAATACCGTACTCTAACCAAGTGACTTACAGTCATACAGTTGATTCCCCACTTATAATAAATTCAGTACCTCTGATATTCTTGAATCCTTGTCCTATCCATTTCATATTTTGATTCATTTAGCGTGTGACTCATATCTTTCTCGAAATTGTTGTTTCAGGATCATGTCTTCCAACAACTCTTCATCCATCTCCGCTCCCCAGAATCAGACCGTCGAGATTCTGAGTGTACTGCAAGGTTTAAAGGAAGCCCAGGAGCGAACAAACGACTTGTTGTCTGAAGGACTGAGAAGACAAGTGAATCAGGCACCAACGGGAGTCCCCAAGGATAAAGGGATCCCTATTGGACGAGGGAAGGAGAAGAAGATGAAGCGTCAACAGAAGCATCAGAAGAACCCTTGCTGTGGATATTGTAAGAGACCAGGACATCTTCAGAAGGATTGTCGCCGTGCCCAAGGGAATGTCTGATATGCGGGTCCAACAAACACCTCATCAACGGCTTCCCAGAAAGGAAAGAACTGCAAGGAAGAAACTCGTCCACACTCCCCACTTCTGCCGAGTGAGAATTGCCGCGTAGTTCGGACTTCGACGATAAGGCGGATCAAACGCAGGATTCAACTCACGCGACGAGAATGCAATGTTATAGTAGTCGGAGAACGATTTTTCATGTTATCTACTTTCAGTAATAATATTGTCGTTTTTATGAATGTTTCCTTCCGTTCGAATCTTTGTATCCGTCGAACTTTTAGTTGGATGAAATAAAATTTGAATCATAATATATGTATCATTCTCATGCTTTCTCTATATCAAATTCTATTCATTATCACAGTATTTTAAATTCTGAGCTTTCAATTCCTTTCACCGCATATCTTTCCATACTTTGTACACTTGACCATTTTCCTTGTTCATTCCATTGTTTAATCATGAATTTCCTTTTCGGGCCATGGCACATCCTGGAGCAGCGCCGCAGCTAGATAAGGATGCACAGACATGCGTATCCTCAGACCACACGATGACTAGTTCTGACGAGGAGATCAACAATCCCAAAGTCAACTTCGGAAACCACGTTTCAGAGAACGAAGGAGTAGCAGCCCCAGAGTTTAACGTGATAGCTGATTCCGACGAGGAAGAAGATCCTGGAGAAAACCCTATAGAAGGAGACCCGATAGAGGAAGATCCCGAGGAAGATCCAATAGAAGAAAATCCAGTGGAGGAAGACCCCATGAAAGAAAACCCAGAAGGAGAGGATCACATGGAATCAGATCTCGATGAGGAAGCTACATCCGAGGAAGAAGAACCGGAAGATCAAGACCCTGCTGTGGAAGGACTTCCAATGGAGATGCCGCGAGGCGATATGGAAACGGACGCCCCTACCTGAGTGCGCGAGCCTACCGCGACCTACTGAAACTCCACAACCGCGACTGATGGAATATCTTTTGATGTTGTCTTTCTGGCCAAATAAAATGTGTATAGTTTATGGCCACTTTTCGCCTTTGAGAATGTCTTGTTTCGAATTTTCTTGAAAAAATCTTCTGAATCCTTAAACCTTTTGATTATTGGTTCGCTTAATACTTGTTCATTGCCATATCCATTTATTTTTCTGCTGGGATTTCCTGACTGTCCACCCCTACTCGTTGTATAGTTTTCACCATCGTTTCGATTGGAAAGTACCGCACCCTGATCCTTGGAATGAGCCGCCATTCATCTTTCATCTATGCCTCGATTGAGATCCTTCTGGGAGGAGAAGTTCATAGTGAAATCCTCGAGTTAGCTAACACTTCAAATTCTTGATTCATATGATGTACCGAAAGTTATCCTACCCATACTGTTTCCCTTTTAGTCCTGTGTGACTCACCCTTACTTCTTGTGTTGACCCGATTCCAATTTCCTTGATTTTCAGCCTTAAGCCGTCATCCTTCGACCTTTTGCATCAGTCACATCCCATTGTAATCCCTACCCCACCTAGTCCTAGACACACTTATACTTTTACCTGTTACCCCAACTATACTTAGGGGCACTATTATTCTAAAATGTAGTTTTAATATTTTGCATTTGTCAAAAAGTACGTGTTATTGATTACCCCGTTTTATGTATTTTAAGTGTATTATTATTATTCTCACTTTAGTAGCGCAACCTTACACCGCGCATACTTTTGGTCTATGCTTTTAATTTCACTATACCAGTTTTCTAAGTCATTTTAAACCTATTTTTCGATATGTTTTCCTGAAATGTTTTAACCTACTGACTAGTTTTCACTATATTATTGTCGTTACTTTATTTTAGTGGTTGTACTTATGTTTACTATATAAATGGTTGTGCCTTATACTTTTTCTGCTTGTTTTAATAAACTTAAATATGCACATATATGGTTTCGATTTTTATCGAACATACTTTGATTATTATTGTTCGCTATTGATACCTATATTCTCATATACTCGTAGTTGCTCCTATAGTTATTCTTGCTTTATACCTATTTAGACCTACCTTTCGTATGTTGTTCTCACTTATATATAAATATTCAAATTTCTTCGTCCCCGTATTACTAATAAAACTTTGGTGTTAGTGAGCTATCTAATAGTTTCGTTTTGTTGGTATAACTTATCGTTTATTTTAAATTTCGAGAACGAAATTTTTGTAAGGGTGGTATGATGTAACACCCAGCCCCTTTTTATACCAATATCTGTATAGTTGTTATTTTTGAATTTTATTTGATTTATTTAAATTCTATTTCTTCTAAACCCTAAAAAGCCAAAACCAAGATTTAATACCAAAATCCGTATTTTGTTACTCTAGATTCCTATTTATTCTTATTTAGAATTTTACCTATTTTTATATAATCATTTATTTATTTTAAAAGTTCCATTTATTCTATTTGAAAATGTAAACCCAATTTTTCCCTTTCTTTTTCCCTCAATTAGATCCCTTTAGCCACCAAAATTTTTCCCTTAATAAGTTTCCTGGCTCAGCCCATTCCATTCTCTTTCTTTTTGATAAATCCCCGGCCTAACTCAGCCCGGCCCCATCCTCCTTCTAATTTATTCTCTGATTTTACTTGGCCCGGCCTGCCCGCTCTTTTCCCCCAAGTAAATCTTTTTTTTATAATTAAATACTTGTTTTCTAAGCTTGGCCCGGCCCTCTTCCTCTCAAATTGTTTTTCCCATTAGATTTTTTTTCCTTTAAACCCCGGCCCGTTCCCCATTAAGCCCATGAATTTTAAGGGAAATTTAAATGAGCCTAACTCTTTTTCCTTTCCTCAACTCACCCCTCTACTGTGCATCTCCTTCGTCCCCAACGGCTACCTCCACGGTTTGCGCGCACGTTTACTGCCGTTGCGCCCACGTCGCCGCTCGACATGCGCCGTGCCTCGCTCACCGTTACCCCACGACGCGCGACCCGCTCCCTCATCTCGTTCTCCATTCCTCTCCCCCTCCTACTCCCTTCTCCACTCCACAAAGCCCCTGCACCCCATTTTTCCCCTCGACGACGACGACGACGACACCTCCATCGAGTTCAATCCCCTCGCCCAACCTCGCCTCTTCACCACCTTCCCTCCCTCTTCTCTACCCTCAACACCCAGCACCCATCGCTGCCGAGCACCCCTGCACCAACCCAGTTTTTCCCCGAGCCGACCATCACCTTGCATCCTCGTCATCGACGGCGACCACCATCACCAACCACCTCGTCCCTCTACCCATCTTCTCACTCCCCCAACACCCTCCCTCGTCGGAGCTCGAACTCGAGACGACCTCCGGGACCCCACTCGCTCGAGCTCCAAATCTCCCAACATCCTATTCCGGCCACCTACTGCACGCCGACGAGCTACCTTGCCGTTCCGGGTCGCCCCGATCGACACCCGAACATCACTCCTCTCCCTTGCACCCTCTCTCTCGTTGCCTCTCTCTCTCTCTGTGTGTGTGTGTGTGTGTTTTCCCTCTCTCTCTCCTACCTCTGTTCTTCTCTCTCTCTCTCTCCAGTTCTCTCTCACTCTCTCTTTCTAAGCTCACTCTCTCTCCCTCTCAATTTCTCACTCTGTCCCTCTCTCTTAACTCTTTCTCTGCATTCTCTTACTCTCTCTCTCATTCTGCTCTCTGCCCTCTCTCCCTCTCATTCAGCACTCACTCCCTCTCTCTCTCTCTCTAAACTATTTTCTCTCGTTGCAGTCACTCTCTCTCCCCTGCAAATCCCTCAACCTCGGCCTCGACCACATCAGCAACCCCTAGCCCGACACCGCGGGAAATCGCAACAACCCCTCCAGCTCAAACCTATCCCGTGCCAACCAGTTCAAGCCGAGGCCAAACCCTGACATTAACGCTCGCGCACGTGTCACTGCCGTGCCGCACGTGTGTCGTGTCGCTGCCGTGTGCCCCAGGACGTTCTCAGGCAAGTTCTTACTTGCTTTCATGCTATTCCGTATATATTACAAATCAGAATCGTAGATATATTCCATGTTTGATTGATGTTATATATTGTCACAAAACTGTTCGATGCTTGTTCCCATAGAAAATCATTATCGTATTTGACGGAACTGGACATATTATATTGGCCCTTGTAGATATGATTAACGTGTGCAAATTTCATTAGAAAATACGACTGTTAACAGTTAAAATGACTACCCCCAAGTTTAACCGTAAAGCCGAAATTCTTGCGTACCTGAAAACCGTTAAATTCATCATAAATCATACACATATTAGAATGGTGCGTTCGAGGGCTCAAATCGAAGCTAACTCGACGAACTTTAACCCTATGCTAGTTTCCAGACATTCCTGTACCTAAATCGTGATGATAATTGTATCGGAGTGCGACTCTGGACTGCAGTCCAGAGCGACTCAAATTGTGCTTGCTGTCCCGTAATGGATACCATAGGATTTCCTTAACTCGTAGGTTGCGGAACTCCGCTTCTTATTGTAGGTAACTCTGATAGCTAGACAACACGATTGGTCTCATTCTGTTTTGTTACCGTTTGGTATTTAAACTGTAATTTAGAAGATCGGGACACATAACAGTCCCAGCAGAATCAGATTTGACATGTTAATATTAAACAGATTGTAACTCCTAACGTACAGATGCGATTGAAGATCTGTTTGTTGCGTTGAAAACTTTACTGAAAACCCTAGAATTCATCCAACTGTAGCGTCGCTAAAGTATGATCCCAACAGGGGTTAAAATGCGTTAAGAAATGGATTCCTGATTCTGAAACCGGATTTCCAGCCGCGTGCGCTTAAAATGAAACAGTTATAACTAATGATCCTGAAACCCGATTGGCTCGAAACCAAATTAGATGGATAGATAACTGAACATATTAATTACTACCTGTTTGTCATTTCGCCAAATTATATACATATGTTTCATGATAAATCGTGCAAGTGAAAGAATGCGGTTTCATAACATCCTCACCATGTTTATATACTTGTTCACGCATCATATCATACCCATGTCATTGTATTGATAACCTAGTGACATCGTGCATTTACCCAGTGTTAGATTTTAGTGTTGATTGTGGCAAGTACGTCAGTGTTCGTGTATTCGTGATTAAGTGAAAGTGATACGTACTTGTGCACAATCAGTGTCCCTTTTATTCTATTGCATTGTCGACGTCTGTGGGATGCGTGTGCGTGTGACTATAAGTGGTATGGGACACTTATGGAAGCGCTTGCACGGATGTCGCAGATAAGGCATCCGACACTGCCATTTATCTTAGGTATTAGTCGGGACGTGCTTGATGGAGGTCCTGCCTCCAGTTCTCGCGCAGACTTGTCACGGATCGATTAGTATTTAGGGTTATGGTTAGCGTTTGATGTAGACCACAGGGTATGGGGTAGTTCAAGTGTGAATTCAACAGAATCTCGGGAGTCCCATGCCGGCTTATATATTTAGGGAGTTATATGGAGATTTACAGGGTATGTGCTATATACACCGTGATACATTCGTTACATGTTGGGCCCGTGGTCCCTTGCCCTTGGGTTCTACCCTTGGATGGAGGACACTCGCGAGTGGTTGACTCTCACACTTGGGCTGATGATAGGCTTATTGACCTGTGTAGTGAGACTTAGAGACTGATAGGGTTACTGTCATTTACATTCATTCTATACTGTCTCGACATTCGTGACATATTGTTATACTGCTTTATTTTTCCGCTGCATTAATTTCTGCTCATTCATATTCATGCTGTCATCGATTTACTGTTATTCATATCTATTACCACTGTTAGAACTGTTACTTGATTATATACATTATATTGCTTTTGTGTCGCTCTGACGACCTGAGTATGCATGCTCAGCGTGAGGAGAAGATTTTAGCTTGGATCAGTACTAGACGTGCATCACGGACTTCCTGACTTGCCGTTCCTAGTTACATCCGTTTGTTCCACTTCAGGTCAGTTTACATTATTGTATCTTTCAGTTACTGCATTTCTCATTACCTGCGCATCGTTTACTGTTTACCATGATAAACTAGAAGCCGAAATGTGACTACGGCAGGACTTTTCCTTGACCGTAGGAGCATGGCTGGCCTTGTCTACCCCTCGTATTCCGTATTTTGGGAAGCGGGGCGTGACAATACGGCTATCCTCTTTTTCGGATGCCATATAGATGGTGTACACCACCATGCCACCAGACTTGGGGTGTTTGGATTCAGTGTCTTTGCGATTCGTCATAGACTCAGGGATTTTCTCCGGCTTTCTCCTCTTGTGGGCGGTCGAAGTTGAGGGAGCCTTTGCAGTGGGCGCCCAAACAGATGACACCTTCTGTGGCTTGACAGGATAGTCCTTTTCTCGCTGCGCTTTCATCTTTTTCTGTTGGCGAGGATAGTCTTGATCAATCACCGAGTCTTGGACTTGACGTCAGACTTTGTAAATTTTAGAGGACAGCCGCTGAGGGGGCTGTTCGAGATTCGCGTTTGTGGCATTCTCCACAGGCGGAGGAGACTTTTTTAGAACAACAATCGGAGAGTTTTTGTGGACCCTCCTAAGTAGTTCAAAGCGATTCCCAGGTTGAACAGCAGCATCGGCTTCTACCATTGGGGCTGGAGGAGTCAATCTGGAAGGGGAATTGCACCCAGCTTTCCTCACTCGGCACCAGTGGCGACGCCGAGCATGTCGTGCGGCCGGGATCACCTCCGCTATTGGATGAGCTTCTTCATGCCCCCTGCTTTTAGGAGAGACTGTTATTGGTGCTAGCCTCTCGAAGACTGACACCCGTTGAGAGGGGGTAGTCAGTCTTGCAAAGGCCGACTTTCGGACAGGGGAAACAGCCTTCATGACTTCACGTGGAGTAGGGGCTGAAACGGCCAGTCTCGTGAAGACCGACCCCTTAGTAGGAGAAGCCGCCTTGGGGACTTTAGGAGTAGGAATGGCTAACCGCTTAGGGATAACACCTTCAGGAATTGCAGGCTTCTTCATGGGCCCATCTGAGCTTCGGCCCAATCTATTAAAAACCGAGGCAGTGGACTTAGGCGACCCGTTGAGAGTGGCCGCAGAAGTTGCAAGCCGATCAAAGACCAACTTCTTGGGAGCTTCTTGTGATGGTACAAGGGCGCTGAAGCTCGTTGGCGGGAGCATGGTCCCGAAGAACAATCCAGTGGTGGCCTGAGTCACCTGTTCCACCGGCATAGCGAAGCTGGAGGCCGCTTGGGGCCCGTAATTCACTCCTCCGGACGGGACAGAGCGAGAGTTGCAGTTGCAGTTAGTTCAGTTTGAAACCATTGATCTTCTGTTTTCTGCACGGAGCAAGACACCAAATCTTAGTACCTCGAATCCAGTGGCAACCATGTCAACGTTCGCGAAACACGACACACGAAGTGTGGAGCGGAAAGAGGAAAGGTCCTACCGGGCGTGCCAGAATCTATTCCCCGCCGAAAACAGAGACGAGACAGCTAGGTTCGTCTTCCCTGAATTTTGAGGGCAGATTCTATTTGGTGCTATCCGTCCACCTCTCCGAAGATACCAAGTTGATTTATGACCCGTGTATCGAAGGTTTAAACGGATACGGCCGATATAGCAGACTTCGTCAGATTCCCCCTCATTTGAGGGGTTTTTGATTGTGGGGACGCTCTTCCCTGCAGGAGCCAGCCCCTGCAGTTAATTAAGCTACCGCATTGCGGTAACCACTTTCTCCTTCTCCAGATGGTCACTTCGTGTCGTGTATGTTTGTTTTAATTTTGGTTTCCCATGGATTGTATACGGAGACTAATTTATGTTGTCGCCCGTAGGGCGTGGATTAGTCCAAATACGTATTTTTCTTTGATTTGGGTTTGGGGTGGGGTTTAAGGATACGTTAGTTTCATTTGAGAATAAGATCAACTTAAACGTTAGTTAAGGATACGTTAGTCTAATTTTAGACTAAGATCAACTTAACGGGATCGCTTAGATCCAACAAGAGAGCATTTGGGCTCTATTGTTTCGTTTAGGGACATTGCAGTCGATAATTAGTTTAAAGATATTACGGTCCAAGGTTAAGGACATCATAGTCCATGGGTTTAAGGACCCCACAGTCCAAGGTTAAGGACATCATAGTCCATGGGCTTAAGGACCCCACAGTTCAAGGTTAAGGACATCATAGTCTATGAGTTTAAGGACCCTACAGTTCGAGGTTAAGGACATCATTGTTGGCTATAGTGCCCTCAAGGCAATTATCATAGTCGCGGACTTGTGATTATGATGATTGAGTGAGGACCTATACCGATAAAACTGTCTTACTCAAGATGATAGTATGCTATCTGGTTTGCCTTTATCATAATGTACATGTTGATAGAGCCCATAGGATTCTTACTTGACTGCCAGTATTATGATGGCGATCATATATGTGGGAGCTGGGGTCTATAAGCACATCCTTAAATGTCCCTAGTCGTAGGAGTATCGAGACCGGGCATCGATACTCCAGTGTAGACTAGTGTATACTGATCGAGACCCCGACGAGGGGCGATGGCCAGGTCTCACAAGCCATTGGTGTTAGTTTGTTCACCTAAGATAGTATTCAGGTGCTCATTGGGTTATGAGTACACTGGACGGACTCGCCGGGAATCTGCTAGTTGGTATTATACCTATTGTCAGATAGCAGTTCCCGGGTGACATGTGCGGGTTAGTCTGCCGACCTGAGATCGTCATTTGTCCCGTGTGAGTTCCCACTGTGTTTTGTTTACTACCCTACCACGGCTCAAAGGAGTCGTGCAAACAGGTTTTAGTTGGGTACAGTCCCGAGCCACATGGAGGCAGTGATCGGATCGTCGGGGATTCGACTCTCCCGGTATTGGGGGTTGATGTCGCATTGTGTACGGGTGGCCATCACCGCAAATCTATGGCCATGGTAGACAAGAATTACCGATCCAGGATCGATAGTTTCTCAGGAGGTGATGGGTTACATGCCGACACTAAATATCGCGTTATTAGGGGTCTGACTTTATCCATCCCCCTAGACTCGATATACGATACTCTTAGACAAACAGACCGGACTGTACGGATATTGTCACTGACAGGCTCAGTAGGGGTTCAGGATGAGTTTGCTCGTCGGCCTCCCTTTCGCTCAATACCTGGGTAGCCATTACGTACGGCTAGTGCCGCTGACGTGCTTCTAGTTAAACCCACTGCCAGCGTATTGATGAGTCTTTAGAGTCCCATACAGAGGGTTTTCACGGTTTTGGCGATATGGTGTACATGAGGTATGTTGATACATACATGTATCCGATTAAATATATGCACATGCTGCGCAGACTTTAATCGGACGGTTGATAATACTAGCGGCTTAGGATTAAGCCGGATTATTAAATCAGGTTTTTGATTTAATAATTTACTTATGTATTTATATATATGTATTCTAATATTATTGTTCACTATTCGTTTTCTCTCTCGGCTATTCGTATTTTGGTACGAATACGCGTATATGTATTTCGATACATGTACCGGGAAGTATTCCGTATTTTATACGGAATAGCTTCTAGAAGATTTGCCACCTCATTATTGATTTTCCTTTTTAAGAAATTCATTTGCTTTATAATGAGGTGGAGGGTGTGAGGTGGCATGGACAATGACATGGCATGTAGCAAAGTATGGGTTCAAAGCATGGTTGAAATTGTTTATTTGATTAATGGAAAATGATATTATTTTGTGTGGAGGAGAGAGGGGGGCCGGCCAATTTGGTCAAGGGGTTTTCATTTTGATTTGGAAACATTACACATAAAACATTAGCCCACTCTCTCACTCTCTCATTCATACAAAACACTTAGCCATTCTTTGCTCATGCAAAAGCTTTCTCACCACCAATCTTCTTCTATGGTTGCTCTCATGAGCAAATGAGTATGAGAGAAAATATAGTGACACACTACTATACCTCGACTCTCCATCGTTAGCAACTTTGGAGCATCGGTTGCCTCGTTCGTCGAGCAGGAGCTTGTGCCGTTTCTCTCGGGTGGATCATCGGAGATGGAGGAAGACCGGCAACCAAACCACATCAACGAGCCGCTAGGAGCTTGGAATGAAGACCGAAGGACACGGATCAACTCGGTATAACGATTCTAACTCTTAGTTAGTTTGCTAGTTTAGGGTTTAAGGTCGATCCGTAAATCGGGTAGCGGTAGCGCCAGTTTAGAAAAATTTTGTTCCGCATTTTGGCAGCGTATCGACGGCCGGGGCGCTGCCGGGACCCTTCATGGTATCAGAGCCACCCTTTAAACCCCTTACTAGCTTATTTAGACGTGCTTAAAAGATCGATCGACGGATTTTACCGAAAACGCGATTCCAATTTTCTGTTTGTTGTCGATTTTCAAATGTGGTCAAAAAATTATTTCACACATCTTAAAAATCCGTGCAGGCGATTTTATGGGGACACAAAAAATTTGGGCTCATCATTCCACTAAAGAGCCGCGGATCCGCCGCAATAAGCCCCCATTGGCGGCGGTTCCGCGGCGGAATAGTGGCAACGGGCGTCGAAATTTTTTCAGTAGCTCTATTTCTTGGAATTGTGATTTTTGTGATATTATGTTCTGGCCCAGGTTTCAGTAAAGTGTTGTTTTGCTATTGGGGCCAATTTGGAACTTTGTCGATCGATATTTTAAGTGGGCATTTAATAGTACATACATTATATTATGCGACCGTGAATGCCATTTGATCGGTAAAGCCGTCTAACTGCTATATGTCTTTTAGACAGGTTTGCGAACGTGACATTCACGTTGATGTTCTGTGTTGTGCTGTGATGTTGGTTGGATCGTCGTGGTGGATAGCAATGGTGCAATGATAGTACAGTTTTATTTCATTTGTACATTTGATATTGCGGGGCGAGCGTCCGACATGTGGACTGCCGTCACTGCCAGTTTGTATATTATTCTTTTGGGGCACGACCGGGCTGAGGTCTATGCCACCTTTGTATATTATTTTTTTTTTCTGTACTAGGATTACCCCGCGGTGGGGTGCACGAATAGCCAGATTCTATAGGGCAACTGGTCCGCATCTCATGGCGTTGGGACAGAGGGGATCTTACTCTAGAATTGGCAGGCTATTCGCCGCACTTGTAGGGGGTATAGGTATGACCCACGGAGGGGTGCTCAAGTTACCAGATTCCGTGAAGTGCTGGGTGGTCCATTCACGTTGTTGAAGGGGGCTGCCTCGCTTCTGGTTTTGGCGGGTAACTTGCTGCACTCGTAGGGGTCTAGGTTTCATTGCACAGGTTATCCACACGACAGGGAATATCGGGTCTCACTTGCGGCTCAAGTGAAACCCGGGGCTCCAGATTATCCACCATTCTGTATTGCTTCTGTGATATTGCTTTATATCATGCCTGGGACGAATGTTATATATATATTTATATATACTAGTAGATGCTGTATATGTTTTGCACCCGTGCTAGCCCAGTCCCCGCTCTGTCGTTAGTTAAGTAACCTAACGGGTGATGACGGGACCCAGTGGAGAATGCGGATGGCATATACGTACATTTTATTTTCGTTCTTTTCTGGTGTGATTAATTGATGGGACTGTATAGATTCTTATCAATGCAAGGATAAAACAAACCTATATATGATGTTGTTGGAACCAAGTTTTTTAAAAACTGACATTACAAACGTACACTTTTGCTTTGCATCGTGGTATTCATTTGGAATATCCTACACCTCATTCGACGAGGCAAGGGCCGAGATCCCTTCATCGGGAGTGACCCCTTGGGTAAAAGTTTGCGTCAACGTAATAACTTTACTATAGTCGATTATTTTTGCTTTGTATCGTGGTATTCAGTTTGGGATATCCTGCACCCCATTCGACGGGGAAAGAGCCGAGATCCCTTCACCGGGAGTGACCTCTTTAGTAAAAGTTTTCACAACTATATATTTATAAAAAACCACTTGGATTCCTTCAACGATATCAAGTTCATTACGTTAAAGGTTCTTCGCCAAAAACCAGCCGTAACCCTCCGTCATTTCTTACAAGTATTGCTTAGTATTCGTGCTGCGTTTGTTGACCGTGTCAAGGCGTAGTGTGCGGTAGCTAAGTAGTGCTTGTTTGTGGCATATTAATGTGATTGGTTAGGACAGTCGTGCGGCCTTGTTGACTGTGTCAAGGGCTCGTGCAGGTGGGTTTAATGCAATCCAGGATAATGACGGGCAGAACTTGACTAAGACTCTTTGATTTGTTGACTGTGTCAAGGTCACTTGGGTCTTAGGGGTAAAAATCATATCGGGGGTTTCAAACATACAGGAAACTTTCCAGGCTTGTGCATACCTTCTGGAGTGTGGTGACTGGAGTGGCTTTCATCAAGTTATCATGCGATGATAGTTGGATCCCAATTCCCACTGATGAGTATGATTACTCTTCGGGTGATTCCGACTAATTCTCCTTTTGGGTTTGGAGGAGAATTCGAGGATACAGTAGGAGCCATCCAGATTAGATAAAATGATTTACCATTCTGATTTAGGTTAGAGTGCACGCTGAATGTTTCTTCTCTCTCTCTCTGGCTGCGACTATGACCTAACCTTTGACTAAGACTCATGAACCAAGTTGACCGAACTTTCTTAAAACACTTTGGCTTTTGGAATGTCACGGTGTCGCATACATCATTGCCACTTCTATATCACCTTTGCACTTCTCCAGAACACCCTGTATTATTACGAACATCCACTTCTATTGGATAAATCCATCGTATGGTTATATACGAACTCGAAGGAATTTTTTCGAGGATGGATTCTGGTTCTGGAGAGATTGAATATGATTATTCGGTTGTCTTTTCCCTTTACCTTCTCTCAGGTTGTGAGGGCTCCTTGGATTAGGAGAGGGTACACCTATTGAGATTATTGGATAGTCTTCCTCCAAACCATAGGCAGGTGCCGAACGGTAGGAAAGGAAGAAAACCAATTAAGCTTAAGTGTGGTTTACAGAAGGTAATAAGTAAAGACATATAAAGGGATTAGAATAATGGCAAAGGAAATGCGATCACCATCATTCACGACGAAACCAGGTATACCCCTGCCACTCCTACATCCACTTTGCATTTCTCTAGGATACTCCGTATCACTACGGATATCCACTTCCATTGGATAAATCCATCGTATAGTTACATACGAACTTGAAGGAACTTTTTCAAGGATGGATTCTGGTTCAGGAGAAAAAGAATAGGATTATTCAGATGTCTTTTCTCTTTACCTTCTCTCAGGTTGCGAGGGCTCCTAGGATTAGGAGAGTACACCTATTACGCTTATTGGATAGTCTTCTTCCAAACCTTAGGCTGGTGTCGAAAGGTAGAGAATGAAGAAAACTAATTAGGGTAAAAGAGGTGTACAGAAGGTAATAAGTAAAGACATAATAAAGGGATTGCAGAGAGGGCAGGCAAGTATATGGTTACTGTCGTGAATCAGGATAGTGGAAGAGGCGTTACTAAGAATACCGGTTAACCCCTTTTTGAAACATTTTTCATGTTTCAGTCTGACTGTGCGATGATAATTGAAAACTGTTTTCCCAATTAGAATCTAACTCCAGGGTATGTATTTACCAGATCAGTTTCTCACATCTGTATGATATTACAGATGGTGAGTGAGAGTAAGATATTGGGAATTGGGTGATTAGATCCTCATTATATCGGAATTCGTTGTAATTGGTGATATTTGAGGAAATCATCTGGATTTTGCCGAATGGAAAATATTTGGTTTCGAATATCCGTTGTTATGCACCAATTTCAAATTGATATATATGTACGTTTATTTTATAAAGTGAGATATAACTTTTTGAAATTATGTCTGTGATATTTACCTATATCAGTTGGTGATTAGGTAAGGTGATTCAACAGCGGTGTAATTCTTCTTAACCATAGTACAGTTTTCAACCTACGACGCACAGGGTTTGAGTTATTGAGCTCAGTAGACTTGTACAAAGTATTGTATGTTGTCCAGTATCGATTGCGACAATGGGGTTGGTACTCGTACTATATTCTGTTTACTTATGACTTCTCCAGTTCTGGACATGTATTTCGTTGAAATGCAAGGTCCAGATATTCAGAAGTTATAGGTATAAAAATAAAGTAGAGAACCATTTGTTGTAAGTATCAGGATTCTTCGAGGAAGTCGAAGATGTAGATACTTGTGTTTGGTACTCAGTTAATAGTAATGGTTTTGAGAACTTGCTTCTTTTTCAGGTTACTCATATATGAATGCACTCCTAGATGAGTAATGATGATTGTCCTTTTTCCATTTGGTTGATATGCACTGGAGACAGCTGCATGATTTTGAATCTGGTTCCAAATTAGATTAGTGCTTTTGTTTCTATAATTAGATATATATAGAATCAATTTATATCTTAACGATGTTAAGGTATAGGGAGTTGTCCGGCTGATGCTTAAAACCAGAATCCGGATAAACTCAAGGCACGTTTCAGTAATGGCTGTTTGTGGGTTATCCCGGGCTTTGACGAGGGTTAACTTTCTACCATCAGGAAGATCAATATTTATATTGTTCTTGACTCGCCACAGTTTTTAATAAAATGGATTTTTTCAGAAAAACAAAAGTGGGAGTATGGTAGAACTGGAAGTGATTCCAGAACCACAAACGATTACTGAAGATTTAATAGAATCTAAGGATTCAATTAGTTTTGATATTCCATTAGCCACTCCGCAGATTTGGTGGGTAACGTCAGTCACCCGAGAGGTACTTCGGTCTTCTCATAGACGGTTATAGGGAGGTTCTTGTTTACCCAGACTTGCCATTGCTGTTGTTCTAGACTATAAGATCTGGCAGGAGGATGAGTATAGCGTCGTTCTAAAATAGTTTTAGAAGTGCACGTATATATGACTCTGCCAGAGGGTTGTTGTAGTCAGTGGGAACAGCGGAAGCATAATAGGCAAGTAGCTTGTGTATATTTAAAGACTAAAGCAGGTATAGCAGAAATATATCATCTATTTTTGATGTGACAGTCATAGGTTTTTGACGTCATCAGAATAGGAGATGGATCTGGTAAGAAGGTAATAGGGTGTGATGTCCGAGGATTCGGGATGACATGCACTTGATAGGAAGAGATATTCCTATACTACGATCGGTTATACTATGGTTGTCACAAAGTTGTTTTCTCCACATAGGATATGGATATAATATCAGGTTTTCTGGTTACTAGATCTATGGTTTTAGATCTAGATTTGGGAAGTATCCTAATCTGGGTACTTTGACATTAAATGAACGACTCCTGGTATGGTGGTGTACCTGCAGGTGATGGAGTCACCCTCTCTAAAGGTGTCTTACAGACTAAAAGGGAGAAGGATCTGCATGATTAGCATATCACTTGCTTAGGCAATTGAGTTAATCATGAAATGTCAAGTACCACACCAGATATTGCTTTTGCACTAGATGCAATAAGCAAATATATTAATCCAATCCTGGAGAAACATTGGGAAGCAGTTTATAAACATAAATGGATATTCTATGGATATGGTAATGGCAGCCTCCTTCGGAAGACGGTTATCATTTCAGGCTTCTAAGGTGACCTGGATGACAGAGTGACTGTCAGAGTTATAGTTTTTCCTTCTTTTAAGGGAAAGTATGTTAGACAGGTAGTCCAAGCGGATACTGAGGAAAGGCATGGCGCAGGATACTGATTAAATTCAGTGGACGATATAGTCTAAGTAGTTTGCTGGATTTGGAGTTCATTTTTTGAACTGGGTCCCATCAGATATCCAGACAAATTCTAAGATAGGTATTGCTCATTTCGGGAGATAGTCTTCTCCGCGAAGTTGAAATATGGAGAGATACAGAAAGAAACATTGGAGCGGATCCACTCACTGAGGCTATTTCTCAAACGCAATCATTTTCGCAAACGGGCTTTGCGAAACTGATTAGTAGAGAAGTTGGGTGTTCGGTATCACACGGGCTGTGAGTATGCGACATCGCAATAATTGGCCTTAAGTGCAAGTGGGAAATTGTTGGCTATAGTGCCCTCAATGCAATTATCATAGTCGCGGACTTGTGATTATGATGATTGAGTGAGGACCTATACCGATAAAACTGTCTTACTCAAGATGATAGTATGCTATATGGTTTGTCTTTATCATAATGTACATGTTGATAGAACCCATAAGATTCTTGCTTGACTGCCAGCATTATGATGGCGATCATATATGTGGGAGCTGGGGTCTATAAGCACATCCTTAAATGTCCCTAGTCGTAGGAGTATCGAGACCGGGCATCGATACTCCAGTGTAGATTGGTGTATACTGATCGAGACCCCGACGAGGGGCGGTGGCCAGGTCTCACAAGCCATTGGTGTTAGTTTGTTCACCTAAGATAGTATGCAGGTGCTCATTGGGTTATGAGTACACTGGACGGACTTACCGGGAACCTGCTAGTTGGTATTATACCTATTGTCAGATAGCAGTTCCCAGGTGACATGTGTGCAGGTTAGTCTGCCGACCTGAGATCGTCATTTGTCTCGTGTGAGTTCCCACTGTGTTTTGATTACTACCCTACCACGGCTCAAAAGAGCGTGCAAACAGGTTTTAGTTGGGTACAGTCCCGAGCCACATGGAGGCAGTGATCGGATCGTCGGAGATTCGTCTCTGCCGGTATTAAGGGTTGATGTCGCATTATGTAGGGTGGCCATCACCGCAAATCCATGGCCATGGTAGACGAGGATTACCGATCCAGGATCGATAGTTTCTCAGGAGGTGATGGGTTACATGCCGACACTAAATATCGCGTTGTTAGGGGTCTGACTTTATCCACCCCCTAGACTCGATATGCGATACTCTTAGACAAACAGACCGGACTGTACGGATATTGTCACTGACAGGCTCAGTAGGGGTTCAGCATGAGTTTGCTCGTCGACCTCCCTTTCGCTCAATACCTGGATAGCCGTTACGTACGGCTAGTGCCGCTGACGTGGTTGTGGTTAAACCCACTGCCAGCGTATTGATGAATCTTTAGAGTCCCACACAGAGGGTTTTCACGGTTCTGGCGATATGGTGTACATGAGGTATGTTGATACATACAGGTGTCCGATTAAATATGTGCACATGCTGCGCAGACTTTAATCGGACGGTTGATAATACTAGCGGCTTAGGATTAAGCCGGATTATTAAATCAGGTTTTTGATTTAATAATTTACATATGTATTTATATATATGTATTCTAGTATTATTGTTCACTATTCGTTTTCTCTCTCGGCTATTCGTATTTTGGTACGAATACGCGTATATGTATTTCGATACATGTACCGGGAAGTATTCCGTATTTTATACGGAATAGCTTCTAGAAGATTTGCCACCTCATTATTGATTTTCCTTTTTAGGAAATTCATTTGCTTTATAATTAGGTGGAGGGTGTGAGGTGGCATGGACAATGACATGGCATGTAGCAAAGTATGGGTTCAAAGCATGGTTGAAATTGTTTATTTGATTAATGGAAAATGATATTATTTTGTGTGGAGGAGAGAGGGGGCCGGCCAATTTGGTCAAGGGGTTTTCATTTTGATTTGGAAACATTACACATAAAACATTAGCCCACTCTCTCACTCTCTCATTCATACAAAACACTTAGCCATTCTTTGCTCATGCAAAAGCTTTCTCACCACCAATCTTCTTCTATGGTTGCTCTCATGAGCAAATGAGTATGAGAGAAAATATAGTGACACACTACTACACCTCGACTCTCCATCGTTAGCAACTTTGGAGCGTCGGTTGCCTCGTTCGTCGAGCAGGAGCTTGTGCCGTTTCCCTCGGGTGGATCATCGGAGATGGAGGAAGACCGGCAACCAAACCACATCAACGAGCCGCTAGGAGCTTGGAATGAAGACCGAAGGACACGGATCAACTCGGTATAATGATTCTAACTCTTAGTTAGTTTGCTAGTTTAGGGTTTAAGGTCGATCCGTAAATCAGGTAGCGGTAGCGCCAGTTTAGAAAATTTTTGTTCCGCATTTTGGCCGCGTTTCGACGGCCGGGACGCTGCCGGGACCCTTCAATCATAGTCCATGGGTTAAGGACCCCACAGTCCAAGGTTAAGGACATCATAGTCCATGGGTTTAAGGACCCCACAGTCCAGTTTAAAGACATCATAGTCTATGGAATGTATGGTTGTTAGGACTCGTCACCTCTCTGAAGACGTTGAAGGATTATAACGACAAATATTAGAGGAGTGAAGAGATATACCCTTGAACCGATATTGGTTGGGATCTGTAGTCCAATTTGGGACTAAGATAAAAAATTCATGAGTATATGGGCTCAATTAATCTGAATGAGAGGTTTATATCGAACTTGGGCTTGGCCCACTCAGTTAAAATGTTAAACATTTGACAATGCTGAGCATTGATTTGAATTCTGACAATATTTTTGTCTTTCATCGAATGTTGAGCATTCATCATAGCTCTAGGCTTTACTTATAGAACAATTTATGTTCTTTTAGCGCACACGTGCGGAGCACGTGGCGTGCTTGGCGCTTTGCGCCAGTCAAAGAGCGCAGAGCGTTTCTGCTGGGTAGCGCACACGTGAGGAGCACGTGGTGCGCTCAGCGCTGAGCTCCAGTCCATGAGCGCAAAGCGCTATTTGTTCAGTGGCGCACACGTAAGAAACACGTGGCGCGCTTGGCGCTAGCGCCAGTTAATGAGCGCAGTGCGCTACTTTAAATTTGGAGCGCTATGGCTCTGCAGCGCTTTGAGCTAAATGTGGAGCGCTGAAGCGCTTCTATTAAGTAGCGCACACATGAGGAGCACGTGGCGCGCTTGGCGCTGAGCGCCAGTCAATGAGCGTAGTACGCTATATTTGGAGCGCTAAGGCTCTGCAGCGCTTTGCGCTAGATGTGGAGCGCTGAAACTCTTTTAAATTAGGAGCGCTAAGGCTCTTCTTTTATGCAACTTAGATCAGTTTTGCGCCCTGAGAATTAAATTCTCTTTTTATAAAAGACTTTTTCTCTAGGTTCTAAGAACAAAGTTCTTATTTTATAGGAGATATTTCAATCTTTTATTTTGGTGAAAGGCTTTACCTTTATGGATCTGTGATCAAAGAGAATTGAATTATTCTCCCCCTTTACAATGAGATGTTCATGATCTCTGAATGATAATTTGTCTTATAGATCTATGATCTGAAGAAGGTTAATTTCTTCCTCTTATTCTTTATGATGAGATACTTTGATCTCTTTGTGAAAGATCTTGGTCTTTTAGATCTATGATCTTAAAGAAAGAAGTGAATTCTTCTTTTTATATGAGACGGTTTCGTCTTTCTGTTCTTTTACCTTGAAGAAAAGTTGTTCTTCTGCCGAGATCTGGGCTCTTTTTTCTGAGATTTCTCAAAGTTTATGGGGGGGTCCTCTATATCTGACTTCAAGTCTTGGGGCATTTATATAGGGTGAGCCGATTTGTTCAATCAGTTAAGGAGATCTTTTCTCCAATTGATTTGGGGATTTGCCTACCGTTGGATCTTTGATCTAAGGGCTTCTGATTTATAGAAGGTAATTTTCTTGTTTTTAACAAGATTGGGAAATCTTTCCATACAGAATTTATTCTGTATTTTGGTGATTTTTAATCACCTTTGGATCATTGATCCAACGGTACTCTGATTTACAGAGCACAATCTTTTTGTTTGGAAAGATTTTGAGGAACCTCTCCTTAACAGAATTTTATTCTGATTAATTGATGATTTATCATCTTTATTGAATCTTTGATCTGACGGTGGGGAGTTTTTAGTTCTAGCGCTAGCGCACCCGTACTTTGCACGTGGTGCGCTGCTTAGAGTGCAGCGCACTTAGCGCTAGCGCACCCGTGCTTTGCACGTGGTGCGCTGCTTAGAGTGCAGCGCACTTAGCGCTAGCGTTTACATGCTTTGCACGTAGTGCGCTACTTAGAGTGCAGCACTCTTAGCGCTAGCGCTTACGTGCTTTGCACGTAGTGCGCTGCTTAGAGCGCTAGCGCTCATGTGCTTTGCACGTGAGCGCCGCCTCAGAGTCTTTGACTCTTTAAGCACTGGCGCTGCTATGAAGCGCTGCTTCATTTCAAAATTTGAAATTTTGAACAGAGCTTTGCTCTGATTGGAGGAAACAATCACTATCTCCGGGTTCGACTCCCAGTCATCACGGACGCTCGGGTCTGTGATACTGACGTTACGCTTTGGGCTGCTCATCACTGACATCAAGTTTCATGTCATTGATGCTAAGACTTGCTACAACGCTTTGCTCGGCAGGTCTTGGTTACACGGGTACAATATCATCCCTTCTACACAATATCAGTGTATGAAGTATTTCAAGGATGGTCTTGAGTATACCATGACAGGGGAGCTGAACCCATTCTCCGTGAATGAAGTCCGAAAGTACGAAGATGCAAAATACTTCTTGCCAGACTTTGAAGACACGGAAAGATGCCATAAACCTGAGGATAAGCAAAAAGCTATCACCACCATTCCGGTCTTCGGGAGCGATACCGAGGAGGAATAAGAGATAGTCTATTCGGGACCTCCCCGATACAAAAAACTAGGACCGTCTACCCCTATTCTGGTCTTTGGCAGTAACTCTGAAGACGAGGTCAACGCAGTATTCTCGGCTCGTCCATCAGTGAAAACTTTCATTGGAGATGATCAGAGTTTGTAAATCGCCATGGTTTCGCAAGAGCATTACAAAGAGCTCGACGCACTTGATACCTACAGTATGTAAGAACTGCAGATGTTCTATGTCCCTCCCAGACGAAAAGATGAAAAATCGATCCTCTTTTATCAATCCGCGGAAACCAAAGTGGAGAAATAAATCTAGTATGGCGCCGATTCTACGCTTGACAGGCTCCAGCCCATCCGTCTGCCCAGATACTATATAGAAGGATTAAAAAGGCTGTTGAGACGCCAAGGCGTACCCTTGAAGCAGACTGCTCGACGAGTTCATTTCTGCAACAGGATCTGTAACGTCCCTGGAACTCAGCGAAAGTTGCCCAACGGGAGAATGGAAACGATCGGGCTTGGATATGTTCAATCCAAGAAACGGGAGCGATTCCATGGCCGCTACGTTATACATGACTTTGATGAAGAAGGAGATGCTCTGATAGAAGACGCTAACCCTGAATCAAAACGAGGTCCCGCCATGAAAGTACCAAGTCCGTCGTTCGAAGAATAAATGGACAAGCTAGTAAGGGAAGCGAGTCAAAAGGCCCAGGATGACCATAGCCGCGAAATGGCCGTCTACAAGAAAGCCAGGACGCAACGCCTCCTTCAGCAAGCTACAAAAAATGATGATGCCCTTCATCGTCGGCCCGTCATACAGAAGACTCGACGCGGAGGCAAAAATAAACTGAAGAACGGAAAAAATGTTCGACAGCAGCAAAGCGGGTCCAAGAAGCCTCGCGATCGAAAATTGAGCAACCGGGATCCGTCTCTTATAAAGAAGATGGGTTGAGCATATTCTTTTCCCCAAGATAAGACAAGAAAGATATTCAGTCTTGTCATTAAATATCAGATGATTACCCTCCCGGAGTCTAAGCACCCTGAACAAGCAAGTGAGGTTCATCACTCAGATTATTGCTCCTATCACCGAGCGATTGGACATCCTCTCGAAGACTGCTTCACATTCAAAGACTAGGTAGAAGACCAGTATCAGAAAGGTAGGTTCGCTTTATCCAGCAGTTGGAGGGTAACCCCGCCACAGAAGCATGAACCAAAAGCCACATATGCAGCGAGAGTAAAGCCGGATCAACATCGGTCTTGGAAGTGATCTCGTACCTGTTACGTGATAACGCTGTCAGGAGAAGGAGTACGTGAGGATATGGCTGACCTCCCCTGGTGCTTCGAAAATGATGATGACGAGGTGATCTCAGAGTTTCCACCGGCGCCAAAAGAGCTGAAAGATTGGATACATACTACTGTAGATAACCTCAGAAAAATCGACTTGGGAACGGCAAACGACCCACGGCCGACGTTCGTCAGTGAGCTGTTGTCTGAAGAAAAGGTGGCTACGCTCAAGGACGTGCTCATGCGGTATAAAGATTGCTTCGCATGGAACTATTCCGAGATGCCGGGATTAGATCTAGAAATAGCCGTCCATAAATTGGCGATTTCTCCGGACGTTATGCCGGTCAAATAAACGCCGAGAAGAATGCGGCTCGAACTTGAGATGAGCATCAATGCTGAGGTCAAGAAGCTAATCGACTCCGGCTTCATCCAGGAGGTTCAGTATCCTGACTGGATCGCTAACATCGTCGCAGTGATGAAGAAAAATGGGACGGTGCGCATCTGCGTGGACTTTCGGGACCTCAACAAAGCATGTCCGAAAGATGACTTTCCTGTACCGGTTACCAAGCTGATGATAGAAAACACGTCCACTCATGAAATCTTCTCCTTCACGGACGGCTCATCAGGGTATAATCAAATAAAAATGCATCCCGAAGACCAGAAGCATAACGCTTTCCGGACTCCTCTGGGCATATTCTGTTACAAAGTGATGCCTTTCGGCTTGAAGAACGCCGGTGCTACCTATCAGAGGGCGATGACAAAGATCTTTGATGACCTAATATATGAAGTCGTCGAATGCAATATCGACGACCTTGTGGTGAAAAGAAAATCGCACGAGGAACATTGGGAGCATCTAAAGATAGTGTTCCAACGTCTTCGGAAATACAACCTCAAGATGAACCCTCTGAAATGCGCGTTCGGAGTTTCCTCGGGAAAATTCATAGGATTCATTGTACGACATCGAGGCATCGAAATAGACCCGTCGAAGATCAAGGCGATCATGGAAATGCCCCCGCCAAGAACTCTCAAGCAACTGCGGTCTCTCCAAGGGAAGCTCGCGTATATTCGGCGGTTCATAGACAATCTTTCCGGCAAATGCCGTCCTTACAGTCACTTGATGAAGAAGAGAACCCCGTTCGTTTGGGATCGCAAATGCCAAAGCGCACTGGAAGAAATCAAGCATTACCTGCAGAATCCGCCAGTATTGACCGCTCCGGTCAAAGGAAAGCCCCTCATTCTGTACACAACCGTCTTTGAGGGTTCCTTAGGCACGCTATGGGCATAGAAGGACGGCCAAGGGAAGGAGAGAGCCCTCTACTATTTGAGTCGAGTTCTCCTGGGGGCAGAAAACAATTACTCCCCCATTGAAAAACACTGCCTGGTATTGATCTTAGCGATAACGAAGCTCAGGCACTATGCGTTGGCGCATGAGGTCCATCTCATACCAAAGGTGGATCCTTTCAAATATTTGATGTCAAGAGCCATACTAACAGGGCGGCTCGCTAAATGGGCCCTACTCTTAATGGAATTCTCGATAACTTATGGACCTCTCATGGCAGTGAAAGGCCAGGCCATCGCCGACTTTCTCGCTGAGCATCCGATACCTGCCGACTCACCTTTAAATTATGAATTGCCAGATGAGCACGTGTTTGACACGATCGACAGGGAGGGAGGAGGGAGTGATATCCGATGGGAACTCTACTTTGATGGAGCATCTTCCATGAAGAAGCGAAAGCACAGCACCGCTATAATCAAAACGGGGGTAGGCCTCATCTTCGTGACTCCACAAGGAGAGATAATGCGCTTTGCCTTCTCCTTAACAGAGCCGATGACAAACAATGAAGCTGAGTATGAAGCTTTGATAGCAGGTCTCGAGATCGCTGTCGACATGGGAATTGAAAACCTCCTCATATACGGAAACTCCTAGCTGGTCGTTAGTCAAGTAAATGGCGACTATCAAACGTGCAAACCAGAGTTGGTAAAGTACGGTGAGAGAGTGCAACAATTGCTGACTCAGATCCCTTCCTATGCCTTGGAAAGCATACCGCGCATGGAAAATAGCAAGGCAGATGCATTAGCCAAGCTTGCTAAAGAACTGGCTGACGAGAACCTCGATGACGTAAGGATCGTTGTGCAAAGCCGTCGGGTTCTTGCACCGGCAGAAATATCTTCGGAGTCGTTTGAAGAAAAGGGAGCGACCAAGCAAACAACCCTATAAATAAAGGACCAGGAAAAGGATAAGGATTGGGGAGAAGTCTTTATAGACTACTTCAAATCCCGTCGAACACCTGAAGATACGTCCTTAAGACATCAGCTCATGAAACAGGCTCTATCCTTCGCCTTCGTCAATGACACTCTATATAACAGATCATTTGATTCTCTATGGCTAAGATGCTTGGGACCTGAAGAGGCAAGGAGAGTCGTCCAAGAAATTCACGATGGACTCTGCGGTTCTCATCAAGCCGGGCCGAAGATGAAACTGAAGATCAAAAGGATGGGCTACTATTGGCCCAAAATGATCAAAGACTGCCTCGAATACGTGAAGCAGTGCCACTCGTGCCAGATTCATGGGGACCTTATCCACCAGCATCCAAATCCGCTACACCCAATGGTGGCGAGCTGGCCGTTCGAAATGTGGGGAACCGATATAATTAGGCCCATCGACCCAGTATCGTCCAGAGGACATCGGTTCATATTGGCGACAGCCGATTACTTCTCTAAGTGGGCAGAAGCAGTACCACTAAGGGAAGTGAAAACAGAGAACATTCTCCATTTCTTCAAGACACATATCATCTATCGGCTCGGCACTCCATGACGGATTATCTCCGATAACGGGCCGGCCTACAGAAGCCATAAAATCAGCCGCTTCGCACAGCAGCATAATATAGATTGGAGATACTCATCAGTCTATAATCCTCGAGCTAATGGTCTGGCTGAAGCTTTCAATAAGACATCGTGAAAAAGATGGTGTCCAAAAATAATAAGGACTGGCACGAGAGACTGCATGAAGCTCTCTGGGCGTATCGGACCATGTTCAAAACGGCCACAAACACAACGCCATATGCATTGGTATTCGGCACAGAAGCAGTACCCCCTTTGAAGATAGAGCTACCCTCTTTACGAGTGGCAGTTCATTATGAGTTAACAGAAGAAGATAACGCTCATCTTCGGCTGGAGGAACTCGACGCCCTTGACGAAACCCGGCTCATGGCGCAGCAAAACTTGGAAGCTTACAAAGCAAAGATGACGCGCTCATATGAGAGATTGACTAGGCCGAGAACATTCTGCCAAGGCAAACTCGTGCTAATGGTCAAGAGACCTATGATCCCCAATCGTGCCAAACGGGGGAAATTCGAGCCGAACTATGAAGGCCCGTACATCATAGACAAAGTCTACCAAGGTGGGGCTTACTTGCTCATGGATATGCATGGCGAAAGACCCTTCAGGCCAATAAACGGCCGTTTCTTGAAGAAATACTACGCCTTACCGAGACGTCTATAAATTACTACGGACCACAGCATCCCAAGGCTGACGTAAAAATTTAAAAAAAACGGTACGTCCATAAGCGAGATGGGCACGAATGAAAACCT
Source organism: Agapanthus africanus (assembly GCA_030015575.1). Taxonomy (NCBI): domain Eukaryota; kingdom Viridiplantae; phylum Streptophyta; class Magnoliopsida; order Asparagales; family Amaryllidaceae; genus Agapanthus; species Agapanthus africanus. The sequence continues at coordinate 90,800,055 of JASDDO010000024.1, read as the reverse complement.
GAAAGGGCTCGGTGAGTAAAAACAGCAGGATTACTGGCGAGTTTGTGAAAACCCGAAAGGGTGCAATCTCGTTAAAAGACACTTGCAAGGTCCTCTCGACCCTGTAAGGAGAAAATACCCGCGTAAGATCCTTACGACTCATAAGGGAGCAACACACTTAGGAATCCCGACGATTCCTTAGGAGAAAACACACTGACGAGATCCTCACGACTCGTAAGGAGAATTCCCCTTTGAGACCCTCACGGCTTATAGGATTCAAAATCCTTAAGCTACAGAGATCTGAATCTGTTCTTAAGCCGTCATACACCCCGATTTTGCCCTACAAGCATTTCAATATTGAGCCTTGTATACAATCCACGGGCACGAATAAACATTTCCCTAACAGAGTCCCATCAGCGACTAGGGATATGCTCACACGGTGAACAACCCTTGTAAGTCCTCTCGACTTATAAGGATAAAACACTCTTATAAGATCCTTATGACTTATAAGAGAACATACACTTAAGAATCCTCACGATTTTTAAGGAGAAAACGCACTTACGAGATCCTCACGACTCGTAAGGAGAAACACCTTTATGAGACCCTTACGACTCATTAAGTCAAAAGCCTTAGTCGACAGGATCCTAACCCTGTTTGCTAAGCCACCTTTATTCGAATCGACAAAGGCAAATGATGATTCGCTCCTGGCAATGTCCCAGTTGTAGCGATGCTGATACCTAAATCGGTATCAGATCCCAAGTTTAAACTCGCGACAAAAGTCAGCGAGCCATAAATACATATGAAATAGCCGAAATGATAGGGCAACTTGCAAAAAAATCAGCAAGTAAAATATATGCATACAAAATAGCCGAAATGATTGGGCAACTCGCAATAAAAAGCAGCGAGTAAAAAAAACAGCCGAAATGATTGGGCACCACGAAAAATAGCCGAAATGATTGGGCAATCGCGACTTTCGCGATACAAAAAGATGAAATGATAGAGCATCGTGGAAAGAAATAAAAAAATGAAATGAAACTTTTTGCCCTACAGGTGAGATCACATCGATCCCTGTATATAATCTAGGGGCACAAACAAAGAGGGAACCATATCATCCCACCAGACTCCATCAGAAAGAGAGCCAAGTCTCGACAGCAACATCTACAGCCTAGAGATCAATAACAACGTTCTTCCTCCAGCAGGATGCAGACGCGGCGTCAGCAAAGCGGAGCCACGGCAGAGTCCCTAGTTCCATATCTCGATGGTTCACAGACAACCTAGAGACCACCTCGACATTCATCTCGTTATAGCAGACGCAACGTCAGCAAATCGGAGCCACGACAAAGTCCCTAGTTCTAAATCTCGACGGTTCATAGACAACCTAGAGACTACCTCGACATTCGACTCGTTACAGCAGATACAACGTCAGCAAACCGAAGAAACGGCAGAGTCCCTAGTTCCAAATCTCGACGGTTCACAGACAACTGTTCATATCATAATTTTGCATTATTATATTCCCCATTCTTATTCATTTTACAAAGAAACAGGTGCTTTTGATCCATGTCTGCTACATAGTTGCAGGTTACAGGTTCTCGGAACAAAACAGTGAAAATGATGAAAAGACGATACAAAAGTGAGACTACAACCAACAAATGGAAGAATCTTGATCACACCTACAGTTTGAAGAATAAACGAAGATCAATGGACAATTTCACAAAGCAAAAAGGCAGCGCAAGGTTCAAGACTTCGACACGAAGCAAACGGTAAAAGTCCACGACATTATGCACTGTGGAAATCTGGAAGAAAACTAGAAGACAATCTGAGAAACCAAGTGAAGAAACAAGTACCCAAATGCAACCAGACCAAGAACAGAAAATTGCACTCATTGAACCCACCACATGGCCGCGGATCCGTGGCCAAATAGGGCTTTTGGCCGCGGTTCCGCGGCCATATAGAGCACGTGTCGGTGCAATTTCGTGTCGATGCGGCGGTGCGTTGACTAGGCTTCTTAGGGGCAAATTTGTAAATGCAGATATGTATCGAATGTAAGCCTAGGGTTTCTATGATCTATAAATAGAAACCCTAAACCTCTTTTTGAGGTATGCCTCTTTTTATTTCATCTATTCAGAATTTTCTAATTCGGTGTAAATGTTTGGAGAGAGCCATCAAATAAAGTAAGGTTTTTTTATTTCATTTTCCTAGTTAATTTTCATTCTACCTTAGTATAATTTTTATTATCTGCCCTAGTTAGATAGTTAGAACATGTTTATCAATTCTCTAATGAGTGAGTAATTCCTCACTTGTTAGGGTTAGGAATAAGGAATGTTTGAGAGATGAAAATCTCTTACCCCTTTCTTACCCATCATATATAATTAATAGGATTCAATGCATACATATACACACCGTTCCCTACGGCACCCTATCCCACGAGGTAGCGGTGATACCGTAGTATAAAAGACCGGTTGTATATGTTTTCTATGGAGGTTAGGGTAAGAATTAAGAATGGAAAGACAAGAACCTAGAGGAAGAAAGCTAGTATCTTCCCGATGGTACTAATCCTCTTTATTAATTATTACCATAACACCTAAAGAGATCAAAATTAGGGCATTGAAAGCGGTGAGGAAATCTTTAATCTCCAAACTTAACCTAAGCCTAACCCTAGCAAGATTCTAATCCTAGTCTAGATCAGTTTAGTTTTTAGTGATAATCAATACAACATCATTTGGAATTAACTCGTTAGAATAATTAGGAAATACACAAAATCACTGTGGACCGACCCGTACTCACCGGCTAGCTACCAAGCGACACCATTCTTGATTGCGGTAAAATTATTCTTTAATCACAAAATCAAACATTCAATCAAATGGCGCCGTTGCCGGGGATGGCGTAGTATTTTCTTTTTGCAATTTCGGGTTAATATAAAATCATAAAATTCATAAAAACTGAAAAAAAATATAAAATATAAAAAATTTATCATCTTGTTTTTGTTTGAAGGGTGTTTCGTTGGAATTTTGCAGGATCGACGAACGAGTTCGGATCTGGAAAAATCCAGAGAGCAAAACAGAAAACGGCAGATCTGAACAATAGAGGAAAATCAGAACATAGGAGCAGAAGAAATCTCGGGACTTGAACCGTATATTGTACCGCGTTTCCGCCGCCGGAACCCCCTTTCCGCTGCGGATTCGCCGCGGGCTGCTGACGTCAGCAACCCGAAATCCCTCTATAAGCTCCCTTTCTCCTTATCTGCAACCCCCTGATATCTCCTCTGTAAAAATTTCCTGCAGGATTCTTTGCACAAAAACTTCTCCCCTTCTCAATAACTTGATCTTGTGCAGGATTCTTTGCGCCGCGCTAAAAAAAATTTGTTTGCAAGTGATTGTGTTTACTGCTTTGCATATTTAAATTGACTTTAAGGGGCTTGAACACCAATCCAGATTGGGTGGGGATTCCATCACCCTTTCCAGGACCCCAAAAATCACATAAAACATATTGCATTGACTATCAAGTTAATTAAAAAAGATTAGACTCAGCCCTAAGGACTTCGCGCTCAATAGGACAAAGGAATAGTTGTAGGCATCGACCGTTGATCCTAACCTGACTTTGTGGTGCCTAGGCTAGACAGGTAGTGAAAGGTAACTTTAAAAGGCCCGTCTCACGGTGATTCGTGAGTGGATCCCTCCTTTCTCTACTTGTGCTTACCTGGCCACAATTGGCGGTGAAGAGGCGGTTTGAGGTCCTACTTCTTGCCCTTTGGAACGATTAGGAGCTGTCTAGCTGACCTAGGTGACCCTAGATCTAGGCTTGATTGTGGATTTGTGATTGACTGAACGTGTGTCTAAGCCTTTTATTGAAAATCTTTTTTGCAAAAAGCTCCACATAAAAGAAAAAACACAAAAAGAAAAAAGGAAAAAATTTTACAAAAACTTGCAACTTGTTGCTAAGAAATCCGTGCACCCCACTTACACCCACTTTCTTTCCATTGACGTTTTCTTACTCCCACCTTCTGTTTTTCACCTTTTTGACTACACTACCTCTTTAGTGTATGTCCGGTTGGACTAGGGACACTAGTGCCCGATTAGTCCGTGTCTCGTTGGTACCGACCGACGACGCTTTCGACTCCGAAGTCAAAATTCCTTCCACTTCCTTACCTTCACCTTCACATTCTTCGTCTTCTAAGGAGATGTCGGGATTTAATCCTAACAACACCTTACCCACGGGACTGATTCCACCTCCGTTAGGTGCGAATAACCCACAACACCCACCTGTTGAAGCACCTCAACGAATTACGCTCCAGGATCTTTTCTACCCTATCCGCACCGCCTTACCTACTTGTCTTTCCCTTCCACCGGCAAATGGGGACAACTTTGAGATCAAACCCTACTTCATCAACATATTGCCAAAATTTCATGGACTGGAATCCGAAGATGCCTATATCTTCATAAACAAATTCCAAAATGTTTGCGCAATGATGAAGACAACATAACTGTCTGATGATGCTATAAGGCTAAGGGTCATTCCTTTCACCTTATGTGACCTAGCCGAGAAATGGTTGTATAGCACAGCATCACACTCGATTAAAAATTGGGAAGATTTTGTTAAAGCTTTTCTAAAAAAGTTTTACCCACATCACAAGACTGCTAGAATTCGCAATGAGATTATTCAATTTTCCCAGCTTCCTTCCGAACCTTTTTGGAAGTGTTTTAAAAGATTTAAAGACATGCTTGTTCAATGCCCTCACCACGGTATCGAAAATTGGCAACTTTGCCAAATATTATACGAAGGATTGAATCCAGCAACGAAGCAGTTGCTGGAAACCGTTTGTCAAGGTCACTTTCTAACAAAATCAAGCGAGGAAGCTTGGCAGTTTCTCGACGATTTTGCTAAACAAACACTTCAGTGGGAAAGCACCAAGACCACCTCATCTTCTTCTGTTGGTCAGTCTAGGGCAGGCATAAATCAATTAGATATGTCGATAGCAATGAAGGCCGAAATGGCTGCACTTACGAAAAAGCTAGAAGCAATTGAGACCAAAATCCCATCGCCTTCTCCTGCCCCTGCTTTACCCCCACGAACTGTTTGTACTTGTTGTTCGGATCCATCTCACCTTATTGAAGAGTGTCCTTACAATCCACCTGTTCAAGGACAAGATCAAGTCAATGCTGCCTTTCAGCAAAGACAAAGAAATGATCCATACTCTTCGACTTATAATCCTGGTTGGTGGAGTCACCCAAATTTTGCTGGGAATCAAAATCAACAATTCCAAGGCAATAACAACTTTCAAAGGCCTCCTCCTCCACAACAATAAGCACCACAACAAACTCAATACCAGCAACCTTTCCAACCACAACCTTACCCAAACCAAATGAACAATTTTGTGCCCAACAACTCTTACCCTCCAAACAATTTTGTTCAACCAAATGACGATAAGGTTACCTCGCTAGAAAGAAGTCTAGATGCGTTTCGAAAACAATCTACACAATCCGCAGCAAGGTTGGAGACTTCCATTCAGTCTTTGGTGCACAACAGTGCTTCACATGATCAAAGTATTAAATCAATCGAGGCCCAAATTGCACAACTAAATGCTGCGTTGAGCGAGCGAGAAAAAGAAAAGCTTCCATCTCAACCATTGCCAAATCCCGGTCACACACACAATGCACATGTTGCTTATGAACAACAAAATTATAATGTAAATGCTGTGACCACGTTGAGATCTGGAAGAGTGTTGCACAATAACGTGGGTAATAGTGATGATACCCCTGCCGGTGCTTCTTCTTCATCTTCTTCCTCTTCATCTTCATCTTCATCTTCTTTGTCAGAGCCTGTTCTTCATTCTTTAAAAGGATCTTCTTCTTCTAATCCGAACGGACCCACATCTCATATCACGAACACACCAACACTGGGATCCGTTCCAACTCTACATTTTACTCCACAGACATTGGACTCAACAAATTTTCAAAATGTTCCTTTTCCAAATAGGTTGAGATCCAATAAACCAACTTCTCAAATGGAGAAGATTGTGAAGTTATTCAAACAGGTTAGCATAAACATACCACTCTTGGATGCAATCCAACAAGTCCCGTCTTACGCGAAAATCTTAAAGGGCTTATGCACCTCGAAGAGAAAGTCTCAGATACCCAAGAAAGTGCTAGTAGCTAGTGCCGTGAGCAATGCTATTAACCAACCTTAACCCTTGCCCCAAAAACGAAAGGACCCTGGCTGTCCTACAATTTCAATAACAATTGGGGATAAGAACATCAATCGCGCACTTTTAGATCTTGGTTCTAGTGTTAACCTGCTTCCCTACTCCGTGTATGAGCAATTAGGTGTTGGAGAGTTGAAACCCACTCATTGTACTCTCCAAATGGCTGATCGATCAATCACCCATCCTAGGGGTGAGTTAGAGGATGTGTTGATCAAAGTAGGGGACTTCATATTCCCCGTTGATTTTATTGTTATGGACACACAACCTTTTGCTAACCCACGGAACCAAATTCCGGTGATCCTCGGTCGACCATTTTTGGCCACTTCCAATGCCGTAATCAATTGTCGCAATGGCTCTATGACTCTATCCTTCGGGAAGATGTCTAGTGAGTTCAATATTTACAAGATAGGAAGTCTGCCCTCCGTGCCTAAAGCTAGTATACGAGAAGTTTGCTCAAACCATAAAATCACACAGGAGGATTGTGAGCTTGAAAAATTTCTGTTCGATAACAGCAGTTTTGACGCCATTAGTGCGTCCCTCCTTGGATCTGACACAGTTTGCACAACCGATAACGATTACAAATGTTTCACTTTTTCGAACGATTTTGACGACTCACTGCCCGAGTATGAGTCCTTTGAATTTTTGGATGAGTTAGTTGAACCATCCGATTCGGTTGCTTACAGTAATTTCGAACTATTGTTGGAATCCTTTGAGTTCGAGATAGCTTCCCCAATTTTACCTTCAATTGTTTCGCTTCCGAAACTCGAACTCAAGCCTTTGCCGTGTCACCTTAAATACGCTTACCTAGGTGAGAATGAGACCTTTCCCGTTATCATATCGGCCTCTCTAGCTCTCGAGCAAGAGAAAGCCTTTTAATGGTCTTACAAAATAACCGGCAAGCTTTCGGCTGGACTATGGCGGACATCGAGGAGATTAGTTACCTCATAATTAAATATCATATGCATATGATGGATGATGCCAAGCCAGTAAAGGATCCACAGAAACATCTCGGGGATTTTATGATTAATCAACCTCACCCTATAGAAGTTGAATCACCCCCTTTTCTTTTAATAAACTACGAGAATGCCAATATTCCACTGATTTCTGATCATTCACATTCTCGTTTTTATTCATCATCACCTCCTATCTCTTCACTTCCACGTACATGCAAACACTTTTCATACCACTACTTATCTCTTCCCCACTTCTTCTTGGCTCTGTACAACATGTTCTTCCACCGACCGATACAGTAAACAGATAATTTTTTCAACTGGTTGGTGTTGACTTTTGGTCTTTGCAAAGTTTGGCATTAACTTGTAATATCGTTTAACTTAAGTTTGGGGGGGGGGACCTAGTTTTGTTTTAACAATATAAAAATAATTTTAAAAAATTGAAGAAAATTGAAAATAAATTTTTTTGGGTATTTTTGTAAATTTACAGATTAAATAAATAAAATAATTTTTTTAATTTGCAAATAATTTCTTCTTTTTAGAGGGGTTTATTTGCAAATATTCATATATTCCCCCTTATATAAAGGCCCCGACCCCTCTCTGTGTTTATAAACCCTAAAACATATTTCCACTGAAACCCTAGCGCCGCCGCCGAAATTTTTCTGAACGATCCCGTCGCCGCACCGCAGAACCGCCGCCGAAGAGGCCTTACTGCCGCTGATCCGCCGCGCCCTCTGGTCTTCACCCTCTGAATTTTTCAGGGGAGGTACGAACTTTCAAAATCTCTGCGCTCTTATATTTTTAGATCTGTAGAACACTCAATGGCACACAGCATGCAGCTTGAACGCGATTTTTCACAAGTATTTTCACACGAGCTGTACGGTAGTTATTTTACAACCGAAATAGCGTGTAGGGGTTGGAACTTTCTGATTTATAATCACCCTTATGCGTATGCATTGCTGGAATTAGTCACTCGTTTTTACGAGTGTATGGAGGATGGGTGTCTCACCCTATTTGGTTTTATTAAATTGCAATGGGGTGATCGAGAAATTATCATTGATAGGGATATTATACACGAAGTCACACTAATCCCTCGCATACCCGCACATGACCAACCCTTGCAATTTGAGGATTACATGCTCTTGATGGGCAATGATTGCTCAAGGAAGCCGCGAAAGAGTATCTAAGCAAGAACCCTTTTCGTAAATGTCTTAACTGTGTGCCGATGGGCACAAAATAATATTTTCGGTAGCTCCCACAACACAACATTTTTTACACCCTCCTTGCATATTGTGCATACTCTTATGACAAAGGACCCCCGTTTCGACATGTGCACAGTTTTGCTAAACTCCATAGGTGCGGGCAAACGAGCCGCAAATTACCCTTGTCCAATGCTTGTCACACAACTTTGTCAATATTTCCTCCCCGTAGAGGAATTCAAATTTAACATGATGGGAGGCATACCTGTCCGGCCTCTTATTGAGGACGTTTCTACGTCATATTCATGATTGACAAATGTATGGTCGAGAACCGAACCGGCGGAGCATGTATCCGTCCGCACACCTAGCTTTAGCTCGACCGCGAGCGAAGGAGAAATGACCCCTCTAGAATATGCACAGTTGATGAGGAGAGCTGTTAGGGTCATAGAGGAGTTGAGGGCGACAGCGAGGGAGCACGACCGTAGATTGACAGAAGTTGAGCAGAGGATTCGAACCCTGTTGGGTAGGTCTGAGCGTTCACGTTCACGCTCGAAAGGACGGCATGGAGCCGAGCAGTGAGGGAACTGCTTTGGATAAGTTTGGGGGAGTTGGTGGTTATATATAGTTATCTTTTGCATTGCATATTTTTTTTAAAATTTTTGTATATATTTTTTTCTTTTTTCTTTTGCATGTTTAAATTCTGCATTGCATCCTTATATAAAAATCATAAAGGTTGAAAATTTTGAAAATAAAAAAAATTAGAAAAATAAAAATCAAATAAAAACTGAAAATTTTGAAAAATTATAAAAATTAAAACATTCAATTTTGGCCTTAATTGACTTGAGTTTGACAAACAGGTTAACTAGTTAGGAACAACTAGATCTTAGACTTAGTAAATCAAAAACCATAAAAATAACTTTTCTTAAAATTTAACGATAGAAAGTATATGTCTTTGTAGTTTATTTTGAAATAGGCAAATTTCGAGTTCACTTCTTAGGCTAAATTAAAACAAGAGAAGAGTATTGATATTTTTATTAAAGTATAAGTCTGAAAAATAATTCCTAAGCTTAAGTCTAAATTCTGAAAATATATACCCTACAAATTACACAAACACGAACCTTGAAACTTGGAATAGTAGAAGAGACCTTGAAATGTTCTTGTCTAAAGTCCTTAGTACGAAGAAAAAATAAAAAATACAAGTGTGAATAAAGAGATAAAAAAAATGAACACTGGTTTTTGTAATTACTTAAGGCTGTATTAATAGAAAAAATATTTAGCGAGGGTGCTTCATCACCTAGTGCCTTAGACCAACTGGTTTGGGAGTCACTGCTATAAGCCTTAGGTATTACAAGACTAGGAATTACGCATTAATGTGCAAGCACATTTTGTAATCGGTCGTTAGTATCTCAAGAAGTATTAACGGTCGCATGAAGAATGTGTGAGCAATTTCATCTAAAAATTCACCAATTGAAAAGTACTTTGGACGATGGACAAGAGTATAATAGCTTGATTTGAATTTCCAAGTGTAGGGGTGATATATACACATACGTAGGGGTATGTGATTGGGGTTTAGATAAGTGATAGGAATGAAGAATAGGACTTATATCCTTAATAGAGATGATAAAAATTCCTAAGTTGAGATAAAATCCTAGAAGAAAAACTTAAAAGATGCTAAAAGCTAAGTAAGTCTACAGAACATATATAATTTTAAATTAAATAATAAGGAAGCGTGAAAAATACGGGTGGATAATTTCTGGGTCGAAGATAATAGAGTTCTTGTTAGAAAACCTAATTGGAGAATAAAAGTCGATAAGCCGAATTGATAAGATTTTGTGAGTAGTATCCGCTGAAAACCCTCATAAGACAACACTCCTCCTACTAGGGACACCTAGAGGTTTAACGGCTTGTTGCATGAGCTCAGTGCAATCATATTTCCCTGCAAAAGTGAGGTTAGGCTTTTTCGAGAATAAAACTAGTTTTGCTCGAGGACGAGCGAAAGATAAGTTTGAGGGTATTTGTTCATATCATAATTTTGCATTATTATATTCCCCATTCTTATTCATTTTACAAATAAACAGGCGCTTTTGATCCATGTCTGCTACATAGTTGCAGGTTACAGGTTCTCGGAACAAAACGGTGAAAATGATGAAAAGACGATACAAAAGTGAGACTACAACCAACAAATGGAAGAATCTTGATCACGCCTACAGTTTGAAGAATAAACGAAGATCAATGGACAATTTCACAAAGCAAAAAGGCAGCGCAAGGTTCAAGACTTCGACACGAAGCAAACGGTAAAAGTCTACGACATTATGCACTGTGGAAATCTGGAAGAAAACTAGAAGACAATCTGAGAAACCAAGTGAAGAAACAAGTACCCAAATGCAACCAGACCAAGACCAGAAAATTGCACTCATTGAACCCACCACATGGCCGCGGATCCGTGGCCAAACAGGGCTTTTGGCCGCGGTTCCGCGGCCATATAGAGCACGTGTCGGTGCAATTTCATGTCGGTGCGGCGGTGCGTTGACTAGGCTTCTTAGGGGCAAATTTGTAAATGCAGATATGTATCGAATGTAACCCTAGGATTTCCATGATCTATAAATAGAAACCCTAAATCTCTTTTTGAGGTATGCCTCTTTTTATTTCATCTATTCAGAATTTTCTAATTCGGTGTAAATGTTTGGAGAGAGCCATCAAATAAAGTAAGGTTTTTTATTTCATTTCCTGTAACACCCGAGCCCAATAATACTATTTCTTTTGCTAGTTGAGTGTTATACATTGCTCATTTCAATTATCCTGATGGTTTGGTGCTTATTGCTAAATTTTAACCGGTTAAGTCATTTTGGCACATAACAAATTTTAACACCTAAAATGAAATTAAAAATATCCATATTGGCCTACTCGTCGCCACTAGTCGCGTGGTAGCGTCCGCGTGTCGAGATTTCTTCCCGTTCGGCTAAACGGGCAAGTTTGGACGGCTACGCGCGCGTGCAAGTGTCCGACTTGGGGGCATGCATTTTAATCATTAAACACCCCTTTTCAAAATTTGGAACTCGCTTAAAATCCTATAATTTGAATTTGAAACATTTGGGCGCAACCCGGGCGCGATTTGGAAATGTTTCATTTAGCGCCGAAAATACCCATTTTAATTTAATATTTAAAACCACGAATATATATATTCTGTTATATATATTCTGTTAAATCTTTTCAATCTCTTTAAAAATTTCCTTTTATAATCCCAGTATTCATTCCAGCAAATCACGAGGGGGGTTTCACCCTCGTGGGCCCCATCTCTCTCTCCGTCTCTCTCTTATTCTCTCTATCTCTCTCTAATCTCTTTCTCTCTCTCTCTAACAAACCCTCTCTCTCTCTCTTCCTTTAAATCTTCTCTCTCTCTTCATCAGATCTCTCTCTCTCCCTCTATATTATTTCCTCACGTCCTCAAGCTTCATACGAGAAACCCCACGAGAACCCCGAACCCTAACCCTAGCTTCGTCGTGCCCTCGCCGTCGACCTCCCCGCGACCTCACCGTCGCCGTCCTCGCCTCCACGGCCTTACCGCACCCCCTACCTCCTTCCTCCGTTCTCTTTCCGCGCCTGCACCCAACCCCCCGACGCCACCACCAGCCGCAGATCTCGCCGTCGCCGCCGCCTCCCATCGCCGACGACACCAGAATCCTCCTCCCTTCACCCTCGTCCCGACCTCGTCGTCGTCTTCCTCCTCCCCTCGCCGGACCACCAGAACCTGAGCCCGACCCTAGCACCAACCCTCGGGTCGCCGGAAAACGTGCCGACGATCCTCGCCGTCGTCACCAGAGCCACCTCCGACCACCTCCGTCTCCCCTTGATCACCAGAGCGGGCCAGCACCCCTCTACTCACCGCACCACCCTCTTTCCAACGAACCCAGAAAGTTCCAGCCGTCGCTGCTCGCCGTCGCTGCCTCGTCGGCGCCCCATCGCCGTTAAGCCGTCGTGGTTGCCCCCTGGTGCTTCCCTGTAAGCATCTCTTTAGCTTTCCATTAGTGTAAACCCCCCCCGCTGATCTTTGTTTACATATATCGTGTTTTGCTAACTTCGTCGCCTTTTGACTTTTGCCGGATTCCGACCGTGCCGTCGTTTGGACCCGACGCTCCAGCAAAGTACTCTGGTCCGTGTGGTCCCGCTGTTCACTGTTAGGACTCGATCCGTGGCCCGTGCACCCGTCTCGTGTTTTCCGCCGACATTGCATCCGTACTTTCCGGTTTGCGAAACCGTCGAGGCAAGTATCCGAATACTTGCTCTAACATGCTAGCATACAAGATCTAGTCTTGCTATGCAGTTGAATATCATATTATAATACAACATAATGATGGTGATATCGATAGTACAGTATGACTAGAATTGACGGTTGCATTTCTCCTTGACATTAAATCAGTATAGTAGCTTCGTAAATTTAAGTGGTATGCTATTAATCCATGCTTTAACTAATTAAACCAATTAGAACGTACTTGCTTAATTTGCTAGATCATCCATGTGACTATTATTTATGCTTTAGTTTTAAATTCATGTAGCTTCATTACTTTCTGTTGTTGATATTGTTTCACCCTGTGACTAGTGCACCCCAAGGGTGCTCGAACCTATTAGTATAATACAATTGCATCATATTCATGTATCATTGTGATTGAGTGAACCGTTATTGTTAATTACTTCATTCTTGCTGCTGTTCATTGTTTGATTGTATACCTGTTGTGAGCACATACTCGATTGCACTACATATTGGCCTGACCCTGCGATACTTGACATATACATACATACTGATGCACCGGACATGGTACCCTATACATACCGACTCTTTCTGTTGTACCATGACATGATTTGTTACCTGATCTCATGCCTAATGCCGACAAACCTGACTTGGGGTCCTCATGGACCATTCATGCTGTCTATCCAGACAGACCTGCTTTTACCTGATTCTGTGTTGGCATTAGTCCTTGACTACTGAATACCTGACCTGACATACATAACTTGGAGGTATGGGGAAATCAAAGATGAACCTGACTTGTAACTCGACAGTTCACTACCTGTTCGAGTGTACACATTCCTGTTTTGTGCCTAGCGGCATGTCTCGGTTTCGGCCGAGAATATTGTGGCCGTGATCCCGGGTATGTACGGGATACTACCGAGTGTACACTTTCCTGTTTTGTGCCTAGCGGCATGTCTCGGCTGCAGCCGAGAATATTGTGGCCGTGGTCCCGGGTATGTACGGGATACTATTGAGTTACATCGACGATCCATCAATTGATTTCAAAGACGATAGATTAGAAACCTGATAGGACAGTTTAGTTACCACTGCACATTACCCTGCACTGTTATTCTTAGTACTGCTTTATTCATGTTCATACCTGCATTGCTTATTACCATGTTTATATTATATTATTTGGTTGACATGACGCGCTGACGTCTGGGTTTTGCATGGCCCAGATTCCTTACCCCTGTCGACGACCGAGCAGGAGTACTTCAGCCAGCAGGCTGAACTGTGAGTCCTTAGTGATTAGTTTATTTATTACATTTCATTCCAGATGTGAGCCCGCATTATGGGACGTACTGTTTATTTATTGTATTGGATCATTTTGCTTCCGCACTTATTGTTTATTGACTCTTGTTATTATGGATTTGGACATGTGTTAGATTAGTTTATTATCTTGTTCTTGATATCCTTACAACCGTAATGTGACTGTGGATGGATACTTCCTACCCACAGGTAGCATGGTTGGCTATGTTACGTGCCCAATCTTGCGTACTCTGGGAAGCGGGGCGTGACATGGTTTTTATGGTATCAGAGCCATCGGTTAATTGGGTTGATTCTTTGTAGTTGGGTATTGCACCCGATACACGAATCATAATACCCGTGATTAGGAACATGTCCTGCCACCTTGACCGTTTTACCATCCTTGAATCATTCTATTTTTCCGGATTATGTCGACTTGCAAACTTACTTTGCATTTGTCAACTTGAAAACTTAATTCCTTGTTATCTCTAGGACTTAGGCGACTTGGATGGAGTTAAGTAATTGCGGCTATGATACCGCGGCATAGCTACAATGCAGTACTCTATTTAAGTATCTTGGAGTTCTAGCCTTGATTTATATATTGAATCTATCATCATGCTAATGTTGTTGTTTTGATTTCAGGATTATGGTAGATAAGAATTTCAAGACGTATCAGAGACGCGTGGATGAAGCCGCCATGTTAGGAGTGATACGTGGGATGTTGGAAAATCAGAAGAGGCAAACTGAGCTGATCCAGCAGCAAGCAGATACATTTCAGGAGGGTTTGCAGGACATTCGGCAGTCTGTAAACACCGCTGTAGCGAAGCCAGTTGACCGAGTAGGGACCGTGGCAGATTTCAGACGGTTGGGTCCTACTACTTTCACCGGTCTGGAGGAGCCGTTGCCAGCCGAGCAGTGGCTAGTGGACACGGAGAATTTACTGATTGCGGCACAGATCCCTGAAGACAAGAGAGTTGATGTAGTGCGCATTCAGCTGGTGGATTACGCCCGAGAGTGGTGGCTTGTGGAGGAGACCCGCTTGTCCAAGCCAATCAGTTGGGCGGATTTCTCTAAAAGTTTCTTGGAGAAGTTTTTCCCGCGGACTGCACGGGAGGAAATGGAGGAGAAATTTATTGGGCTGAGGCAAAATGGAGCAGCTGTGGATGTACATGCAGCGGAGTGGACAAGACTCAGCCGCTTCGCTGGACCCTTAGTAGCCAAGGAGGCAGACAGGGCGCGAAGGTTCTTGCGCAGTTTGGATGTGGACATCCAGAGGCAGATTGTCTCCCTGGGTTTGACCACTTTCTCGCAGGTTCTTACGGCAGCCAGAGAGCAGCAGAGTTTATCAGGAATGAAAGGGAACCTTCAGCAGACGGCAGTTGCGGCCAGGAAGCCCGCATTTGTACCTAACCGAGATCATGGGCGCAGAGGTATTCCAGTGGACCGTCGAGGCGTAGGACCCATGAAGAAGCCTGTGGTCGTTGATCGAAGAAAGAGCATGAATTGTAACTACTGCAATTTACCGGGCCACATGCAAAAGGATTGTCGAAGGAGGCTGGGACTTTGTTTGGTTTGTGGAGCGGCTGATCACGCAGTTGGTGCCTGTCCGTCGAAGCTTCGCACGAGAGATGATATACAGAAGCCTCCGCAGAGACCGTTCCAAGGGCAAAAACAGCTGACTCAAGGACCTAACCAGGCTCGAGCTTTTACCTTGACAGCTGAGGAGGCCAAGGCATCAGGAGAAGTGGTTTCAGGTACTTTACTCGTTCATGGTTTTCCCGCATTGGCATTATTTGATTCCGGAGCATCCCACTGTTTTATGTCATCCAAATTTATAACTACACACTCGATTACCTGCACGACCCTGTCTAGTTTCTGGGACATACACACTGGGAATAGGAAAATCATAGCTAGTAAGGAATGTAGAGATTGTACAGTTGTTGTTTGCGGACGGGAGCTTTTTGCAGATTTCTTGGTGATAGATACGGGCAGTTATGAAGTAGTCTTGGGAATGGATTTTCTTGGCACTTTCCACGCACACATTGACTGTAGGGAAAGGAAAGTAATTTTCCAGATTCCCGGACACCCTGAGTTTACTTTCACTGGAGGAAGCAGCTCTGTCGGGCCAGTCGAGTTTAGGGCTAGGCCGACAAACAGTGTTCTTGCGACAATGGAAGTGGATAGTAATGAAGAGCCGGAAGTTGTTCGCGACTTTATGGATGTGTTTGAAGATATATCAGGCTTACCGCCGAAGCGAGATGTGGAGTTTGCGATTGACCTTATTCCTGGTGCAGCGCCAGTATCAAAATCTTATTATCCGATGGCACCAGTGGAATTGGAAGAAGTTAAGAAACAAGTTGGTGAATTACTCGAGAAAGGTTGGATTCGAAGCAGCAACTCGCCTTGGGGAGCTCCAGTTCTTTTAGTAAAGAAGAAGGATGGCACGAGAAGGATGTGCATTGATTATCGAGAATTGAACCGGGTGACTATTAAGAACAAGTACCCGATCCCTCGCATTGGAGAACTTTTTGAACAGCTTAGTGGCGCGAGGGTATTCTCGAAACTGGATTTGCGATCAGGATATCATCAGGTCCAAGTGAAAGCAGAAGACATTTGCAAGACGGCGTTTCGAACTCGATATGGACATTTCGAGTATCTAGTGATGCCCTTCGGAGTAACGAATGCACCGGCAATATTCATGGATTTGATGAACAGGGTCTTTTCACCATACCTGGACCAGTTTATTGTGGTATTCATTGACGATATTCTGGTATACTCGAAGAGTCCGGAGGAGCATGCTGAGCATTTAAAGATCGCACTGCAGACGCTGAGACAGGAGAAATTATTCGCGAAGATGAGTAAGTGCGAATTCTGGCTGGAAGAAGTGAAGTTTCTGGGGCATGTCGTGCCGGGCGATGGAATCGCCGTCGATCCCGAAAAGATTGCAGCAGTTCGAGATTGGCCTATTCCAAAGAATGTTGCGGAGATAAGAAGTTTTCTTGGACTCGCCGGATACTACAGGAGATTTGTGGAGAACTTCGCTCGTTTGGCAGAGCCGTTAACCAAGCTTACGCGCAAGGAGGTACCGTTTGTTTGGACGGATGGATGTGCATTGGCCTTCGAGACGTTGAAGCAGAAGTTGATAACCGTCCCTATCCTAACTGTACCGGACAATTCAGGAGGACTGGTGATTCACAGCGACGCATCCGGAAAAGGATTGGGATGTGTTTTGATGCAGAATGGGAAAGTCGTCGCTTACGCATCGAGACAACTGAAGACTCATGAGAAGAATTATCCGACTCATGACTTGGAGCTTGCAGCCGTGATCTTCGCCTTGAAAATTTGGAGACACTACCTTTTGGGCGAGAGGGTCGAAGTCTTTACGGATCACAAGAGTTTGAAATATGTGTTCACTCAGAAGGAGTTGAACATGAGGCAACGCAGATGGTTGGAGCTGATGGTCGACTACGACCTTGATCTTAAGTACCATCCGGGAAAAGTTAACGTCGTGCCAGATGCGCTAAGTCGGTTACCAGCAATTCAGGTATTGACCGCACAAAGGGAGATCATTGCGGATTTCCAGAGATTTGACTTGGAGGTTGTGCTACCACATGCTGTGGGACAGTTGATGCAGTTGCAAGTACAGTCGTCCTTAGTTGAGAAGATTAAAGCGTCGCAATTGCAGGATCCTAGACTGCAAAAGTTTCGAGAGCAGGTTGAAGCCGGGCTACGAACCGACTTACTGATCCACGAAGATGGTTCGTTGAGATATGGTAGCCGTGTGTGTGTGCCAAAAGGGGATGTGCGTGAAGAGCTTATGAAGGAGGCACACAGTTCAGCTTACTCTGTACATCCAGGAGGGACAAAGATGTACCGAGATATTCGACAGCACTTCTGGTGGGAAGGTATGAAACGGGAGATTGCTCGCTTCGTGGCTAAGTGCTTGGTGTGTCAGCAAGTCAAGGCGGAACACCAAATGGTTACTGGTTTGTTGCAACCACTTCCGATTCCTCAGTGGAAGGGGGAACATATAACCATGGATTTCGTGACGGCTTTACCCCGGAGTCCAAAGGGCAACAATGCTGTATGGGTGATTGTCGATCGGTTGACCAAGGCAGCTCACTTTATTCCTTTTCGGGTTGGTCAATCGACGGAGACTTTGGCAGAGCGGTACATGCAGGAGATTGTCAGATTGCATGGAGTACCGGTAAGCATCGTGTCCGATCGGGACACTCGGTTCTTGTCGCACTTCTGGAGGAGTTTACAAGAAAGTTTGGGGACTCGATTGAAGTTTAGCACAGCTTATCATCCTCAGACTGATGGACAATCGGAGAGAACGATCCAGACCCTTGAAGATATGTTGAGGGCTTGCATGTTGGACTTCAAAGGTTCTTGGGAGGATCATCTACACCTGGTGGAGTTTTCGTACAACAATAGCTTCCAAGTGACTATTCAGATTGCTCCGTTTGAAGCGTTGTATGGTCGTAAGTGCCGTTCACCGGTTTGTTGGGATGATGTTGGTGAACGAAGGTTACTAGGACCAGATTTGGTAGTACAGACAGTCGAGAAGGTGAATACAATCAGGAAGCATATGAAGGCAGCTCAAGACAGACAGAAAAGTTGGGCTGACACGTCAAGAAGACCTCTAGAGTTCGCCGTGGGTGATTTGGTATTCCTGAAGATATCACCGACTAGAGGGATGATTCGCTTTGGAAGTCGGGGAAAGCTTAGTCCTCGATTCGTTGGACCCTTCGAGGTATTGGAGCGTGTTGGAGAGGTAGCGTACCGTTTGGCGTTACCACAGTCATTGGCAGGAGTGCACGATGTGTTTCATGTGTCTCAGCTACGGAGGTATGTTCGTGATGAAACTCATGTCTTGGATCATTCGGAATTGACTGTACGGGAGGACCTAACTTTTGAGGAGCGACCAGTTGAAATCAAGGATCGAAGAGAAAAGGTTCTTAAGAGCAAGGTTATCCCTCTTGTACTAGTTTCTTGGGGTAATCGATTGCATGGAGAATCCACTTGGGAGAGAGAAGACGAGATCCGGCAGAAATTTCCTCACCTTTTCCTGTAGTCAGCTATCTTGTATTCTTGGAATTTCGAGGACGAAATTCTTTTGTAGTTGGGTATGATGTAACACCCGAGCCCAATAATACTATTTCTTTTGCTAGTTGAGTGTTATACATTGCTCATTTCAATTATCCTGATGGTTTGGTGCTTATTGCTAAATTTTAACCGGTTAAGTCATTTTGGCACATAACAAATTTTAACACCTAAAATGAAATTAAAAATATCCATGTTGGCCTACTCGTCGCCACTAGTCGCGTGGTAGCGTCCGCGTGTCGAGATTTCTTCTCGTTCGGCTAAACGGGCAAGTTTGGATGGCTACGCGCGCGTGCAAGTGTCCGACTTGGGGGGCATGCATTTTAATCATTAAACACCCCTTTTCAAAATTTGGAACTCGCTTAAAATCCTATAATTTGAATTTGAAACATTTGGGCGCAACCCGGGCGCGATTTGGAAATGTTTCATTTAGCGCCGAAAATACCCATTTTAATTTAATATTTAAAACCACGAATATATATATTCTGTTATATATATTCTGTTAAATCTTTTCAATCTCTTTAAAAATTTCCTTTTATAATCCCAGTATTCATTCCAGCCAATCACGAGGGGGGGTTTCACCCTCGTGGGCCCCATCTCTCTCGCCGTCTCTCTCTTATTCTCTCTATCTCTCTCTAATCTCTTTCTCTCTCTCTCTCTCTAACAAACCCTCTCTCTCTCTTCCTTTAAATCTTCTCTCTCTCTTCATCAGATCTCTCTCTCTCCCTCTATATTATTTCCTCACGTCCTCAAGTTTCACACGAGAAACCCCACGAGAACCCCGAACCCTAACCCTAGCTTCGTCGTGCCCTCGCCGTCGACCTCCCCGCGACCTCGCCGTCGCCGTCCTCGCCTCCACGGCCTTACCGCACCCCCTACCTCCTTCCTCCGTTCTCTTTCCGTGCCTGCACCCAACCCCCCAACGCCACCACCAGCCGCAGATCTCGCCGTCGCCGCCGCCTCCCATCGCCGACGACACCAGAATCCTCCTCCCTTCACCCTCGTCCCGACCTCGTCGTCGTCTTCCTCCTCCCCTCGCCGGACCACCAGAACCCGAGCCCGACCCTAGCACCAACCCCCGGGTCGCCGAAAAACGTGCCGACGATCCTCGCCGTCGTCACCAGAGCCACCTCCGACCACCTCCGTCTCCCCTTGATCACCAGAGCGTGCCAGCACCCCTCTACTCACCGCACCACCCTCTTTCCAACGAACCCAGAAAGTTCCAGCCGTCGCTGCTCGCCGTCGCTGCCTCGCCGGCGCCCCATCGCCGTCAAGCCGTCGTGGTTTCCCCCTGGTGCTTCCCTGTAAGCATCTCTTTAGCTTTCCATTAGTGTAAACCCCCTCCCCCCGCTGATCTTTGTTTACGTATATCGTGTTTTGCTAACTTCGTCGCCTTTTGACTTTTGCCGGATTCCGACCGTGCCGTCGTTTGGACCCGACGCTCCAGCAAAGTACTCTGCTCCGTGTGGTCCCGCTGTTCACTGTTAGGACTCGATCCGTGGCCCGTGCACCCGTCTCGTGTTTTCCGCCGACATTGCATCCGTACTTTCCGGTTTGCGAAACCGTCGAGGCAAGTATCCGAATACTTGCTCTAACATGCTAGCATACAAGATCTAGTCTTGCTATGCAGTTGAATATCATATTATAATACAACATAATGATGGTGATATCGATAGTACAGTATGACTAGAATTGACGGTTGCATTTCTCCTTGACATTAAATCAGTATAGTAGCTTCGTAAATTTAAGTTGTATGCTATTAATCCATGCTTTAACTAATTAAACCAATTAGAACGTACTTGCTTAATTTGCTAGATCATCCATGTGACTATTATTTATGCTTTAGTTTTAAATTCATGTAGCTTCATTACTTTCTGTTGTTGATATTGTTTCACCCTGTGACTAGTGCACCCCAAGGGTGCTCGAACCTATTAGTATAATACAATTGCATCATATTCATGTATCATTGTGATTGAGTGAACCGTTATTGTTAATTACTTCATTCTTGCTGCTGTTCATTGTTTGATTGTATACCTGTTGTGAGCACATACTCGATTGCACTACATATTGGCCTGACCCTGCGATACTTGACATATACATACATACTGATGCACCGGACATGGTACCCTATACATACCGACTCTTTCTGTTGTACCATGACATGATTTGTTACCTGATCTCATGCCTAATGCCGACAAACCTGACTTGGGGTCCTCATGGACCATTCCTGCTGTCTATCCAGACATACCTGCTTTTACCTGATTCTGTGTTGGCATTAGTCCTTGACTACTGAATACCTGACCTGACATACATAACTTGGGGGTATGGGGAAATCAAAGATGAACCTGACTTGTAACTCGACAGTTCACTACCTGTTCGAGTGTACACATTCCTGTTTTGTGCCTAGCGGCATGTCTCGGTTTCGGCCGAGAATATTGTGGCCGTGATCCTGGGTATGTACGGGATACTACCGAGTGTACACTTTCCTGTTTTGTGCCTAGTGGCATGTCTCGGCTGCAGCCGAGAATATTGTGGCCGTGGTCCCGGGTATGTACGGGATACTATTGAGTTACATCGACGATCCATCAATTGATTTCAAAGACGATAGATTAGAAACCTGATAGGACAGTTTAGTTACCACTGCACATTACCCTGCACTGTTATTCTTAGTACTGCTTTATTCATGTTCATACCTGCATTGCTTATTACCATGTTTATATTATATTATTTGGTTGACATGACGCGCTGACGTCTGGGTTTTGCATGGCCCAGATTCCTTACCCCTGTCGACGACCGAGCAGGAGTACTTCAGCCAGCAGGCTGAACTGTGAGTCCTTAGTGATTAGTTTATTTATTACATTTCATTCCAGATGTGAGCCCGCATTATGGGACGTACTGTTTATTTATTGTATTGGATCATTTGCTTCCGTACTTATTGTTTATTGACTCTTGTTATTATGGATTTGGACATGTGTTAGATTAGTTTATTATCTTGTTCTTGATATCCTTACAACCGTAATGTGACTGTGGATGGATACTTCCTACCCACAGGTAGCATGGTTGGCTATGTTACGTGCCCAATCTTGCGTACTCTGGGAAGCGGGGCGTGACATTTCCCTAGTTAATTTTCATTCTACCTTAGTATAATTTTTATTATCTTCCCTAGTTAGATAGTTAGAACAAGTTTATCAATTCCCTAATGAGTGAGTAATTCCTCACTTGTTAGGGTTAGGAATAGGGAATGTTTGAGAGATGAAAATCTCTCACCCCTTTTTTGCCCATCACATATAATTAATAGGACTCCATGCATACATACACACACCGTTCCCTACGGCACCCTATCCCACGAGGTAGCGGTGATACCGTAGTATAAAAGACCGGTTGTATATGTTTTCCATGGAGGTTAGGGTAAAAATTAAGAAAGAAAGGACAAGAACCTAGAGGCAGAAAGCTAGTTTCTTCCCGATGGTACTAATCCCCTTTATTAATTATTACCATAACACCTAAAGAGATCTAAATTAGGGCATTAAAAGCGGTGAGGAAATCTTTAATCTCCAAACTTAACCTAAGCCTAACCCTAGCAATATTCTAATCCTAGTCTAGATCAGTTTAGTTTTTAGTGATAATCAATTCAACACCGTTTGGAATTAACTCGTTAGAACAATTAGGAAATACACAAAATCCCTGTGGACCGACCCGTACTCACCGGCTAGCTACCAAGCGACGCCGTTCTTGATTGCGGTAAAATTATTTTTTGATTCATCTTTTAAAAGCGCATACGCAAAATAACATATCAATCAACAACCTAGAGACCACCTCGACATTCATCTCGTTACAGCAGACGCAACGTCAACAAAGTGGAGCCACGGCAAAGTCCCTAGTTCCAAATCTCGACGGTTCACAGATAACCTAGAGACTACCTCGACATTCGTCTCGTTATAACAGACACAACGTCAACAAGCGGAGCCACGGCAAAGTCCCTAGTTCCAAATCTCGACAGTTCACAAATAACCTAGAGACCACCTTGACATTCATCTCGTTACAGCAGACGCAACATCAGCAAAGCGGAGCCATGGAAAAATCCCTAGTTCCAAGCCTCGACGGTTCACAAACAACCTGGAGACAACCGCGACATTCGTCTCATTACAGTAGATGCAATGCCAGCAAACGAAGCAAAAGAAAATCCCTAGCTTTAGGGTCTTGACGGCAACTCAAATAACACCTGAAAGACTATCGGAGATCATCCCACACCAGCACGGAATGGTTATGACTCATCGGGGCTCCCAAACCGAGCCTAACCTCAAGTAAAAAGCGATATGGAATATCCCTAACGCTTTCTCTTTCGACGGTAATACTACCTGGAAGATTGCTTGAAGACGTCTTGTCCAACCCCCGAAGGGATCAAAGACACGACAGTCGTAAGGCTGCTCAAACAGCAAGATTGCCTATCGAGGAATACATCAGCCAACGCGACGGTACGATGGACAAAACCCTAGTACCACAGACCCTAACGGATCTATGTCGTAAAGAGCAGAGCTTAACTGTAACGTTAGGACATTCTTGCGAGAACTTCTCGATTCGTCTCGACTCGTGAAGAAATTGGTGTCCTTACGAGAACTTCTCGATTCGTCTCGACTCGTAGGGAAAAGCCTTAGGCAATGGGGATAAGGACCTGTTTCCTAAGCACTGAGGCCCTACAAGTCAGTCTAAGATAGGCGCTTTCATACTATTCACGGGCCACGCTCTCCGAAGCCGAACATCGACAGGGAGGGAAACAACCACTTACGAGTCCTCTCGACTTGTAAGCAGGAAAATTCTCTTGCGAGATCCTTACGACTCTTAAGAGAAAGCACACTTAGGAACCCTCACGATTCCTAAGGAGAAAATACACCTACGAGATCCTCTCGACTTGTAGGGAGAAAAATCTTTATGAGACCCTCATGGCTCATAAAATTGAAAAGTCTTAGGCAGCAAATCTGAACCTGTTTTCTAAGCTATCGCTATCCTACAAAGAGTCCAAGGTGGATAGCTATCTACTATCTACAGGCCACACTTGCTAAAATCACATGGCGAAACACGGCAAAGAGAAGAAAGCAATAGTGGGAGAAAAAATATGTATCTTTTATTCATGAATTCAATTGAGTACAAGACAAATCATATAAGAGAATAAAAAATGGATACATGTTATTCAAAGATTACAAATGTTTAATTGATACAAAGGCAGCTACTGAGAAGGAGGCATTTTCAATAAGTCAGCCAGTTGCTCGCGTGCTCCTCTCAACTCCTTTTCATGGTCAGCCGCTGCGGCCAGCTCCGCTTCGATTTGAGCCCGTTGCTGCAAGCCAGACGAAAGTTTCTCATCGATTTCCCATTGATCAACTTCGCGATTCCGCATAACCCACTCCAGAAAGTCGAGTTTTTGCCTTAGTGCTAGTCCGTCCGAAATGCATTGTCGCAAATTGTCAAAGACAGCCCTCAATTGTGCAGCGTTTACTTCAACTTGGGCGCGCAGCCGGGCGGATTCACCTGAAGCCTCCTCGCGTTCCTTCCACCTCAAGACCGCTTCTTGTTCGAAATGGCAGAAGAAGGGAATGCTCTGCTCAACCCATGCAGCCCGTTGAGAATTCAAAGCCAATATTTCCGGAACGGGACGCCTGAGCTCAATCTTATGCAGATAGGCCTCGATCTTCCTGCAGTAGTTAACCCAAGACTCAACGACGCCCTCGTTATGAAAGTTCACGAGCATCGTCAACATGAGATTAACTACGGCGGCAACATCTGCAGCAGATGCAAAGGCCTCAGCGTCAAGGTCCTCGACGAACTCGCATAACATCCGCAGGCTATACGTAGCATCCCAGGAAGAAGGGCATTTACCAAAAGGCCCTGCCGACATGGAAATCTGAGAATCGAAGGGAGCCGAAGTCGGTGTGATTGCTGCAAAACAAATCATAGTCAGATATCGGATTAAGAGACAAAGAAGATGCAAGAGCGATGAAGGCTACTATACCGGCTACGGCAGGTGGCAGAGCTGGGAGTACTGGTAGCGTGACGATTCTCTTGTCCGCTCCTTCAATTTGTAGCACTGTAATCAATTTAAAGTTAACAATGATAGGGTTACCCATTAAAGAAGAGAAAAGACGTCGGTTAGAAAAGATACTCATCGGCACCAGCAGGCAGACTAACTTCCGACTGGAAGGAGAAGTGCGGGTTCAATACTTGATACAGGTGATCGAAGAGAACTCTTACAAGGTTGCGACGATGCATGGTCAGTACAAGGAAGATGACATCCACAATTTAAATTAGACAAATCACAAACCTATACCTTCCAGCATTTGAGAAGACATGAGAGAAGGCGAAGGGTAAGCGACCATCAGAGCAGCAACCGATGACGCTTCTTCGGGTGGCACGACCTCAATGCTCACCACACTTGCATAAGAAACAAAAGAAATGACATCAGAAGGGATTGAAAGGGATTACAGAATAAAAAGGAAAACAATGACCCAAGATCTACCTGATGAATCGCCAATCGAAACCGCGACAAGAGCATCACCAGGCACAGTGACTGCTTCGCTCTCCTCCATTAGAATGGTTTCGCCGCCCGTGGCTTCATCCCCCAATTCTACGAGAGCCGTCGTGACACTCGCAATGCCAGGCGATGGCAGGAAACCGCAAGGGGAAAGAGTGGTAGTTGGGGCAGTCCCGGACTCCTGAGAAAGAGTGGCCACTTTGGGCACGGTGATTGCTGTCATCTCACCTACCACCTCCTTACCAGGACTTGGCCCTACAGGGTATGATATATAAGAATCTGAAGATCAAATTCTAATAAAAGGACCCAGTGTTACGTTAAGTTGGGATGGGTTTTCAATTGCTTCCCGAGCCGCGCGTACCGCATGTCTATGAGCGGTAGACAGGGCAGTCAGAGCACCTTCTGGAGAAATAGGGACAGGGGAAGCAGTGCTCGAGCCTGCACCTACAGCCAAGGTGGCATCACGTTCTTTCGCTGCATGCCTATTGCGTTTCCTTTCAGCTTGAGCTGCAAGAGCTGACCTCCTCAGGACTTCCGATAAAGGTAGACCATCATCTCAGCCAAGTTCTGCCTCCGGCACCGTTACGACATCCATCATCGGCTGCTTCTGCGAGACCACTGGTGGCGACTTAGGGATAGCCATGGCAGCAGTGGCCGGTGTTAACGATACCGCTGCGTCACCACTCGCGATCGGCACTGCACTTGGGATAACTTGAGTCGAGATAGTCCCTGCAATAAGATGAAAAAGAAGAGTTAGTTTACCCATAAAAAGGGGAATGAAAGCATGGTGAGCCAAAATATACCGAGGCCCAAGGAAGCGCGAAGCCTTTCCTCCTCTTCGAAAGTCTTGAAGGAAGCTGCAAAAGCTTCTTCGGTGGAGATACCTGTTGAAGAAGAAAGCGTTAGTCAAAGTATAGTAATTAAAATGACCACGGAAAGATAAAACTGAAGTATACCTGATTGAGCAATGGTGATCAGCGCTGCCTCATTGCAAGCTAATTGCGCTGAAACCGCGTTAGCATCCTCCAAATCAGTATCATCCGGCGCCATGAATAAACCTTCATTGGTCCCGTATTCGCTCAAGACCTCACTATAGGGAGCATGGGGCTCCTGACCGAGTACAACGTCGAAAGAAAACATTGACTTCTTTTTCTTCTGTAAGCGAGTGCCGGGAGCCGATAACACAAGCTTGCTCTTGGCGGGTAATTTAGGGCGAGAGTCCCTATCTCTGCACCCACGCTGGACTCAGGAGATGCCACAGCTATTGCTTTTACAGGCACGCAGGGTAGGGGCAGCTCAGGAATAACACGTGGAACCACAGCCGCAGCAGCCTCCCTCAAGGGAGGATGGACGATGGTCCGTCGCTTCAGAGGAACGTTTGGATTACCCGCTGGGGCGGTGCCCTTGCGATCAAGCAATAATCATTTTTCTTCTCTAATAACGACGCCCATCGAATGCTGGTACCACGCTACATATACGTTCAGGGATTTTGGAACGCAACTCGGCTCACTAATAAAGAAATTGGAGCCGGTGTTCAGCCGTATAAAATGGTGCAATGCGCTCCGGACACCCTCTTCAGTAACAGCTGGCTCAGCTAAGAAGGCCTCAAGCGGGACGCTCTGGTTGTAGCTTAATTGCTGGGCGAAATGATACGGGCTGTATCTCATGAATAACGCAGAATCATTCTGCCTAAACACGAGAAAGCCCGGCCTGATGGAGTATAAATGAAGAATATCCCGAGCTTTCAAGATAGAGGCCCCGTCTTTAAAAATGTCCCGCAATGACTGCACCGTTTTTACGGATTCCTTGCCGATGGTTAGAATTTTATCGGTAAAGGTCATGCCATCTCCAACCGTGCGCGGACGAAGGAGCAAACCCCTAGCTTCCCGCTGTGTCGGATTAACAATAGATGCGTCAACTAGCCGCATGATCCGAGGGAAGTTTTACTTGGCGTAGAAGCAAGGCCTTTTGTGGACACCGAAGACGCCAAGTACATGCAGCTCGATACATGACATAAAATAATGCATCGAGAAGTTCATGTGTTGCACCCCTGGTTCTGTAGTGTCTGCTGCCAAGCTTAGGCCGTGATACAAATGGGCTAACCCAGTGACCCCGACGGCCACTTGCATCCCAATAACCATTCGGTGAGCTGGATAAAAAACGGACGGCCTCATATGGCAAGGGTGCATCGGAAGCACAAACCAGCTTAGCCATAGCCCGAGGAACCCCAAAAAGAACGCTTCCTCATCGATCCCAGGAGCTGCAAGCTCTACGAAAGAGACGACCGGGGTGTTGGGGAGAAAGAAACTCCTCTGATCCTCCTCCGCTGCCGGCTGGTTGTCCAAACCAAAACCAAAAGGATCATCGAGTTTGGCGAATTTCATGGTTTCCTTCGACAGAATTTCTGAGCGGAGAAAACGGGCAATGAAATCTGTGAAGTTAACCTCACGGCCTCCAGATTCGAGAAAAAGGCTCTCGTAGATATTCAACACCTTAATCAAACTGGGGAATTGATGTTGAATGGCGTTCTCAGGGGTAAGGCCCATCGTCACTGACTTGGCAGCAAAGACGTACTCGTCCGGAGGAAGCAACTTCTCATAGTGTTCTCCCCTAACCGGTAAGACAGAAACTTCTGCAAACTCCTCTAAAGAGATTGAGACTTCTCGATCCAACAAAAGGAAGGTGTGGGTCAGAATATTCCATTGCTCCAGAAAATCCTTGACCCACCAGGTAGGAGGCGTAGAATATTGAAAAAGAGAAGCGTAAATGGCGGGATACAACCCAAGCTTAAGCAGCTGCGACTTCTTACCTGACAAAATATAGCGGGCCCATTGCAAATACCCAGCTGGATGACGAGGAGTTAGGCCTATCATATATGGTTGTCCCTAAAGGCGCAACTCGCCTTGGCAGATACGTCGCCCAAGATATCCAAAGCCATTGCAGGCTGTACGGGTATTGCAGCCATAGAAGGCTGAAGGAGACCCTCTGAAGTCCAGTTGACCTCCTCCACGGTATAGTTCACCGGGGGTGGGTCGGCGTAGTGGATCGCCGAAATAGGCTCCGAAGGTGCTGCGCAAGAGAAGCTCCGTCGACCTCTGATAATTTGACTGTACCATGTTCCTCACAAATGAAGATTCTTTTGTTCCGGGTCATGATCTTTGATCAGTGCGAGCACTTCCCTGTCAACAGATGCCTCGGGGAATCCTCTTTCCGAACGGACGAACGGGAAAGAAATGTTGAAAGACATAGTACCTGCGCGAAAAAGAGAAAAACAAAATTAGCCGTCAATGCTATAATTTAAGTTCTGTCACTAGGTACTTTAAATTCGTACCGCACTGCAATGCAGTGGAAAGGGATCAAAGGGGACCCACACAATCTAGATGACAGTTCATCATTAGTAAAACAATCTCATCATTTGATGAGACTGTCATTAAATGAGGAAATCCTCAAAGGATTCTCATTTAATGAGGGCCCCTCGGGCCAGAGAGTA
Organism: Agapanthus africanus; assembly: GCA_030015575.1. NCBI lineage: Eukaryota > Viridiplantae > Streptophyta > Magnoliopsida > Asparagales > Amaryllidaceae > Agapanthus > Agapanthus africanus. Next base: position 90,771,076 of record JASDDO010000024.1, on the reverse strand, counting down.
AATCTCCCATTGAGAGCAGTGCTCTACAACAGAGTGACATCTGTCAGCTCTGATGATGAAAGGAATAAAAATTCCTCAAGAAAAATTCTGAAGAGCCATGCTCTGTAAAAATGATGGAATAACCCATCAGAAAACTTAAAGTAAAGCATTTAATGAATTAAAAATTATGAGATCTTCAAGATCTGTGAACTCTAAGAGTTCTTCATGAACAATGTTCCAGTTCATAAGGTTAAAATCACCCTAAAATAAAAAGATTATATCTTGAAGATCTCTGATCTAAAAGATGAGTATGGTTCTGGATAAAAACCCTAAAAGTTTTTTAGATGTATGATCTAAAGATGAGCATGGCTCTGTTAATAGGTAAAACCCTAAAAATATTTTTTTTAGATCTATGATCTAAGTAGAGCAAAGCTCTGTTAAAAAGTTCAATTCTTACCTAAGTTGGGCAGAGTTTTGACTCTTAAGAAAATTCTTAAAGGAAAGAGCTTGGCTGTAAGGGAGAATTAATTCTCAAAAAAAAAACAAAGCAAGAAGATGAACAGAGGTCATCTCAGGGGCCAAAGGCCCTATTTACAGGCACTGAGAGCCGTTTCAACTTCTAAGTTGATCTAATGGCGCAGATGGTGCCACCGCTGCACTCACGTGTAAGCCATATAGCGCAATGGTGGGGGGCATTTGTTTCCCCAATTAGAGCAAAGTTCTGCTCAAATTTTAAAATTTGAAATGAAGCAGCGCCAGCGCTGAGAGTCAAAGACTCTGAGGCAGCGCTCACGTACAAAGCACATGAGCGCTAGCGCTGCACTCTAAGCATCGCACCACGTGCAAAGCACGTGAGTGCTAGCGCTAAGAGCGCTGCATTCTAAACAGCGCACCACATGCAAAGCACGTGAGCGCTAGCGCTAAGAGCGATGCACTCTAAGCAGCGCACCACGTGCAAAGCACGTGAGCGCTAGCGATAGAACAAAATGTTCTCGGCCCTTGGATCAAAAATCCAATGAGCATGATTAAAAATCATCAATTGACCAGAATAAAATTCTGTTAAGGAAACATTTCTCAGAATCATTCCAAACAGGAAAGATTATGCTCTGAAAATTATAGCACCGTTGGATCAATGATCCAATGGTGATTAAAAAATCACCAAAATATAGAATAAATTCTGTATGAAAAGATTTCCCAATTTTGTTAAAAAAAAGAAAATTGTCTTCTGTAAATCAGAAGCCCTTGGATCAAAAATCCAACGGGGGAAACATCCCCAAATCAATTAGAGAAAAAATCTCCTTAACCGATTCAACAAATCAGCCTTCACTATATAAAGGACCCAAGACTTCAAGTCTTGCATAGAGAGACCTCCCCATAAGCTTTCAAATCGAAAGAGAAAAAGAGAGAGGAACCCCCCCATAAATTTTGAGAAATTTCAGAGAGAAGAGCAAGATCTCGGCAGAAGAAGAATTTCTTCAAGGTAAAAACAAAGAAATCAAAGCATCTCATCAGAAAAAGAACTTAGTTTTCTTTTGTCAGATCATATATCTATAAGACAAATTGTCTTTCACAAAGAGATCATAATATCTCATTATAAAAAGGGGGGAGAATAATTCAATTCTCTTAGGACCACAGATCCATAAAGGAAAAGTCTTTCACCAAAAACACAAGAGATTGAAAACATCTCCTATAAAATAAAAACTTTGTCCTTAGAACCATGAGACAAAGTCTCTTATGAGAGAGAATTTAATTCTCAGAGCACAGAACTGATCAAAGCTGCCCAAAAAGAGCCTTAGCGCTCCAAATTTAAAGAAGCGCTTCAGCGCTCCAAATCTAGCGCACAGCACTACAGAGCCCTAGCGCTCCAATTAAAAGAAGTGCTTCAGCGCTCCAAATCTAGCGCAAAGTGCTGCAAATTCTTAACGCTCCAAATTTAAAGAAGCGCTCTGCGCTCCAAGTCTAGCGCACAGCGCCAAGTGCGCCACGTGATCCTCACGTGTGTGCTATTTCACAAGAAGAGCTCTGCGCTCATTGACTGGCGCACAGCGCCAAGCGTACCACGTGCTCCTCACGTGTGCGCTCTTTCAAACAAGAGCGCTTTGCACTCATTTACTGATGCTCAGCGCCAAGCGCGCTACATGCTCCTCACGTGTGCGCTATTTCACATAAAGCACCTTAGCGCTCTGAATCTGGCGCTCAGCGCCAAGCGCACCACGTTCTCCACACGTGTGCGCTGAAGGAACATAAATTGTTCTATAAATAAAGCCCCAGAGCCATAATGAGTGCTCAGCACTCAATAATAGACACAAATATTGTCAGAGCCGAAACCAATGCTCAGCATTGTTAAATGAAAAGGAGTGAGCCCAATTATATGTTTAACATTTTGACTGAGTGGACCGAGCCCAAATTGGCCATAAATCTCTCAGTCGGATTAATTGAGCCCATATGCTCATCAATCTTTGATCTTAGTCCCAAATTGGACTACAGATCTCCCAACCAATATTGGTTCAAGGGTACATCTCTTTACTCCTCTGATATGTGTCGTTGTAATCCTTCAACGCCTTCAGAGAGGTGACGGGTCCCGACAACCAGACATTTCATGGACTGTGGGGTCCTCAAAATCATAGACTATGATGTTTTTAAACTTTATAGACTATGTCGTCTTTAAACTATGGACTATGATGTCCTTAAACTTCATGGACTATGATGTCCTTAAACCCATTGGACCGCAAAGCCCCTAAACTAAAACAATAGAGCCCAAATGCTCTTTTGTTGGATCTAAATGATCCTGTTAAGTAGATCTTAGTCTAAAATTAGACTAACGTATCCTTAACAAACGGTTAAGTTGATCTTAGTCTAAAATTAGACTAACGTATCCTTAACAAACGTTTAAGTTGATCTTAGTCTCAAATGAGATTAACGATCCTTAAACCCAACCCAAAACCCAAATCTAACAAAATACGGATTTGGACTAATCCACACCCTACGGGCGAAAATATAAATTAGTCTCCGTATACAATCCACGGGCAACCAAAAATAAAAAAAAAACACACGACACGAAGTGACCATCTGGAGAAGGAGAAAGTGGTTACCGCGATGTGGTAGCGTAATTAACTACAGGGGCTTGCGCCTGCAGGGAAGAGCGTCCCCACAATCAAAAACCTCTCAAATGAGGGGGAATCTGACGAAGTCTGCTACAACGGCTGCATCCGTCTAAACCTTCGATACACGGTGCCATAAATCAACTTGGCATCTTCGGAGAAGTAGACAGATAAAACCAAATAGTATCTGCCCCCAAATTCAGGAAAGACGAACCTACGCGGTTCCATCTCCCGTATTTCGGCGGAGAACAAATGCCATAAGAAAAAGCTCCCAGAAAGTCGATTTTCGATCGGCTGGCAACCACGACGGCTCCTATCAGCAAGCCGTCAAACCCTGAAGCCTCGATCTTCAACAGGCTGAGCAAGAGCTCAAGCGGGCTCGTAAAGAAGCCCATGATAGTAGAGGGAGCTACCCCAAAACGGCTAGCTCTTTCTACTCCTGCTGCGGGTGAGGCCGATAAAAGTGTTTCCTCTTCAAGACGGTCGGTTTTGGAAAGATTGGCTAACCCCGCTCTAACTCCAACAAGGATGTCGGTCTTCAGCAGGCTGACACCAACTGAAAACCCTAAGCAACATGGGGGCAGGAAGAAGACGCCTCCAAAACTGAGGCGATTCCCAATCCAAGGCATGCTCGACGTCGCCACTAGCGCTGAGTGAGAGAAGCCGGGGCCAACACTTCCTTTGGGCTTACGCTATCAGCTCCTGCGGTGGATATCAACGCTGCTGTTCTAACTGGAAACAGCTTTGACCCGCTCAGGAGGGTATGCAAGAATTTCCTGACGGCGGTGCTAAAGAAATCACCTCAGCCAGTAGAGGCCCCTGTGCATCGACAACCAGAGCAGCCTCGCCAACGGATTTCTTCACAGATATATAGGGTCTGGCGAAAAGTTCAAGACTCTGTGCTTAACAAAAATTGCTCTTGTTGACCTAAAAGATCTAATGGCCGATAAGAGAAAGGCCTCTCCTCCGCCATACAATGGGGAACCTTTCCTAAACAGACGCCGATCACAATAGCTTCTTCAGTTCCGACTTGTCATAAAAGAACGAGGCCAGAGAAAATCCTACCGCCTGTGGCAAATTCCAAAGGCGATGGACCTAAACGCCTCAAGTCTGGAGGCATAACCGTACATACGGTCTATATGGCTAGCGGTAAAGAAGAAAGTCGCGTTTCGGTGAGTCACCGATCACAAACTCGGTCGTTGACGAAGGCTCAGGAGCAGCAGCAAAAGCTTCAAGAAATGCTAACCAAAATGGCAGCGCTTACCGGACAAAAAGAAGGTCCGGAAAAAGAAGCTGAACAGCGCCAAGAGTAAGAGACCGATACAGAGTTCTTGCGATAGATGCTAGAAAGGAAAAATAAGGAAGCTGCAGAGCAAGCTGCGAACATCAAGCAGATGGCTCTTCTATTCCAAGATATGGTAGGAACGATAATACAACCGGAACCCCCGGCCGAAGATCTACCAATAGTTATTGAGGATGACATAGTGGAAATATCAAACTCTCTTCCGTCCTTATCAGCGGCCAAGGAAGAAACCATCTCCAAGGCGGTCCTAGATGACTACATCGCTTAGTAAATAAGATATCACCAGGTCAGTGAAGCCGCCGGCCAACTCGTCAGAACCGGGTGGCCATATCCCATCTGGTATGACCAAATCAAGTACCCACTAGGTTATACAATCCCCAAGTTCCATGTCTAGAAAGGAACGGGCAATCCTCACCATCATGTCGCGCAATTCAGAGCACTATGCGGCAATACTGGAGACGACGAAAAAATTTTGGTTCGTCAATTTGTCGGAAGCTTGTCAGAGACAGCCTTTGAATGGTACTCGGAGCTCCCAAATGACTCCGTGAAAACCTTCATTGAAATGGAACTACTGTTCACGCAACGGTTCGCCAGTGCGAATGAACACACTCCGATCATAACATTAATCAATGCCAGGGTAAAGTTGGAAGAAACTTGGGTCCTATACGCGATCCGGTGGTGGAACCTGTGGTCTAAATACGAACAGCGTATTGAAGAGTCTCCAGCTGTGGGCATGTTCATTGGGACCCTCGATCCTCAATCGATGGTGTCCCGGTTCATGACATTCTTCAAACTCACAACCTTCCAGACGGTGATAGACAAGCTGTCCCAAATGGATCAGATGGGCCATGGGTCTTCTTCCTCAAATAAGGACCCTCGAATAACAAGGGTAAAGGAAAAGCGGCCTTTGTTGCTAATATGCAACAATAATCGGGTAGCCCAAAACCAGCTGCTTGCCAAAACAACATGCGTCCGTGCCTGTCCTTGGAAGAGAGGCTAGGACGTGCTTACTCGTTTCCCCGTGATAAGATGGAGAGACTGTTTGAACTGGCAATGCATAATAATCTCATCACATTGCCAAACCGCGGCGTCCAGCGCAACCCGGCGATGTCAACACCCCTAATTACCGCTCCTATCATAGAATGGTGAGCCACCAAATTGAGGATTGTTACATCTTCAAAAATTGAGTTGAAGACCAGTACCAGCAGGGAAAGTTCGCGTTGTCTGATAACTGGAAGGTAAACCCGCCGGAGCTGGAATGGTTATCCGTTTTGGGACAACCTTTTCAGGTATCGCGAGCCTCTTTGTGGGCCCACTAACGCTGTGGCTCAACCTGTTGAAGACCAAGGTATTAGAATTGGACGACCCGCTGAGAGGGGCCGTGGAGATTGCAAGTCGATCGAAGACTGAATCCTTGGGAGCTTCTTGTAGTGGCACTGGGGCACTGAAGCTTGCTGGCAGGATCATGGTCCCAAAGAACAGTCCAGTGGTGGCTTGAGTCACATGTTCTACTGGCATTGCAAAGATGGAGTCCGCTTGGGGCCCGTAAGTCACTCCTCCAGTCAGGGTGGAGCGAGAGTTGTTGTTGCAGGCGCAGTTGGAAGCCATCGATTTCTCTTCTCTGCACAGGAGCAAGACACCAAATCTTAGTATCTCGAATGCAGGAGCAACCATAGAAAACCGCGATTTGTTCGTGAACACGACACACGAAGTGTGGAGTGGAAAGAGAAAAAGGTCCCACCGGACGTGCCAGAATCTGTTTACCGCCGAAAACAGAGACGAACCGGGATGGGTCGTCTTGCCTGAATTTGGGGGCGACGCTATTTGGGTTTATCCGTCCGCCTCTCCGAAAATGCCAAGTTGATTATGGCACCGTGTATCAGAAGTTTGGACGGATGCGGCCGTTATAGCAGACTTCGTCAGATTCCCCCTCGTTTGTGGGGGTTTTTTGATTGTGGGGATGCTCTTCCCTGCAGGTGTAAGCCCATGTAGTTAATTATGTTACCGCGTAGCGATAACCACTTTCTCCTACTCCAGAAGGTCACTTCATGTTGTGTGTGTTTGTTTAATTTTTGGTTGCCTATGGATTGTATACAGAGACTAATTTATGTTGTCGCCCGTAGGGCGTGGATTAGTCTAAATCCGTATATTCTTAGTTTTGGGTTTGGGTTGATTTAAGGATCGTTAATCTCGTTTGAGATTAAGATCAACTTTAATATTTTTTGAGGATACGTTAGTCTAATTTGAGACTAAGATCTACTCAACAGGATTTTGGGATCGTTCAGACCCAACAAAAGAGCATTTGAGCTCCATTGCTTTAGTTTAATGACGTTTCGGTCCGTTGGTAGTTTAAGGACGTTTCGGTCCATAGCTAGTTTAAGGACATTGCGGTCCGTTGTCGCCATTTTGGGAAGTGCATCCAAAAGCAGTTGGTTGTCGGGACCCGCCACCTCTATGAAGATGTTGAGGAATTACAACGACATGTATCATACGTGTAGAGAGATGCACCCTTGAACCAATTCCATCATTAGTCGTATTTTGAGACTAAGATTTCTTCATTAGTTTGGGAAGTCATGAGCATAGATGCTCGGTCTATTTGGAGATCAAAGATGTTTTAATCTCAAGAAGACTTAGCCAACTTGAGGCTGGAATTGATTTACCATAGTGTTAAACACTAGTATATGTTCAGCACTCACGTGTTCCCACGTAAGGTTCTAAAGCAGCGTTAAACACTGGATTCCGGGGGCACTCACGTATGGCACGTGAGGCACCTCAAAGCTGGCGCTGTACATTGGGTTCAAGTCCCCGTTTATATATAAGTGTTAAGCACTTAATTCTTGTGGCACTCACATGTAAGCACGTAAGGCGCCCCAAAGGTGGGTACTGCCTTTTTGGGTTTTATTTCTCTCTTCTTTTATGAGCACTTGGCTCACATGCGAGCACGTGAGGCGCCCGAAATGGGAATTTTTCTCCGAATTTTATTTCTCTTCTCTTATAAGTGCTAAGCACTTAATTCATTAATGCTCGCGTGCAAACACGTGAAGTGCTTTCAAAATGTGAGCACTGCCTTTGGGTTTATTCTCTTTTCTGTATAAATGCTTGGGGGTCACGTGGGAACACGTGACTGTCCTAGGAGGCACTTCTTGTTCTTCTTTTTAGACGCTTGTGTGTGAATCATCAGTCTTTCTCTCTATGTGCATGAAGATCTTGATCTTATATCAATGATGCTGGGATTTGAGTTTAGAGAATTTCAAGTCCTTTGTTTTATAAGAATTAAATTCTTTTACAGGGTTAAACCCTAGTTTCATCAGAGGAATTAAATTCCTATATGCTTTTTTAAGAATTAAATTCTTTGAACTTAGTTCTTTCCCCTAAATTTTGAATCTGCATAACAGAATCTCCTCGATGAGAATTAAATTCTCAACTTATGAGGAGATCTGCTTCTGCAGACCTCAATCAGAGGAAGACCTAAGTTCTTGTATGAAGGGTTAAACCCTTAAAGAAGAGATAAGATAATCTCTGTACTTTCTTCTTATCTAGGATTTTTGTTTAAGAAGGGGATCTTCTTCTTCTAGAGAATTGAATTCTCTTTTTCTCTTTTTTTTTCTCAAAGCTTATGGGTGTCTCTCCCTTTTTTTTACAGACTTGAAATCTTGGTTTCTTTATATAGTGGAGAAAAGTTTGTTAATTAGTTTTAGGAAATCTCTTATTGAGAGACTTCTATTGATTTGGGGGTTTTATTCTCTGTTGGATCTTTGATCCAAGGGTTCTGTCTCACAGAACATATTTTCTTGTTTCTTAAATAAGATTAGGAAAATATTTTCCTATACAGAATTTATTCTGTAGATTGGTGATTTTTAATCACCTTTGGATTTTTCATCCAAGGGTGTTTGGAGAGATGAAAAATATTTTCCAACTCATAGGATCTTTGATCCGTCAACTTTCTGTTTAACAGAAAATATCATTTCCCATTTAAAAGTTCAATAGAATTTAATTCTATCATCATTGGATTTTTGATCCAACGGTTCCTTATTAAATAGGGAAGTGCCCTCACGTGTTAAACACGTGAGGCTTATTAGCTTGGCAATTGTTTCAATTGTTGTGCCTATATGCGTTGCATATAGGCACTCACATGTTAAACACATGGGACTGTTTTAGCCTAGCAATTGTTTTAATTGTTGTGCCTATATGCGTTGCATATAGGCACTCACGTGTTAAACACGTGGGGCTCTTTAGCCTTGCCATTGTTTTAATTGCTGTGTCTATATGCTTTGCATATAGGCACTCACGTGTTAAACACGTGGGGCTCTTTGGCCTTGCAATTGTTTTAATTGCCGTGCCTATATGCGCTGCATATAGGCACTCACGTGTTAAACACATGGGGCTGTTTTTGCCTTGCAATTGTTTTAATTGCTGTGCCTATATGCTTTGTATATAGGCACTCACGTGTTAAACACGTGGGGCTCTTTGGCCTTGCAATTGTTTTTAATTGCTATGCCTATATGCATTGCATATAGGCACTCACATGTTAAACACGTAGGGCTCTTTGGCCTTGCAATTGTTTTAATTGCCGTGCCTATATGCGTTGCATATAGGCACTCACGTGCTAAACACGTGGGGCTGTTTTAGTGAAGAAATTTCCCTCATCCACTTTTTATAAGGGAACAAGAGTGAATTTCTTGCAAAAGAAATTGGTGGGAGCGCGGTAGAACTGGAAGAAATTCCAGAACCCCAAACTACTGCTGAAGACTTAGTAGAACCTCAGCTTTCAATAGAGCTTGACGAACCGACGCCACTCCGCAGATCTAGTAGGCTTTCTCGTCTGCCTGAGAGATACTATGGGTTTCTCGTAGATGGGGATCGAGAGGATTGCATTATCAATGATGATGAGCCTACTAATTTTCAGAGGGCTATTACAAGTAAAGACTCGGTGAAGTGGCTGGATGCTATGAGATTCGAAATGGAATCCATATAAACCAACAAAGTATGGACTTTGGAAGTTGCTCCTCCTGGAGTAAAACCAGTTGGATGCAAATAGATCTTCAAGAAGAAGATTGGTGCAGATGGACAAGTGGAAACCGACAAAGCTAGACTTGTTGCAAAGGGTTCTCGTCAAAGACCAGGATTGGACTATAATAAAACCTTTTCTCCAGTGGCTATGCTTAAATCCATTCGGATCCTGCTTGCCATTGATGCCTTCCATGACTATGACATCTGGCAGATGGACGTAAAAATAGCTTTTCTAAATGGAAATTTAGAAGAAAGTGTTTACATGGATCAGCTAGAGAGTTTCTTAGACAGTGGGAGCAGTGGAAAGGTGTGCATGTTGCTTAAATCTATTTATGGATTAAAGCAAGTCCCGCGGAGTTGGAACATCTACTATGATGAGACAGTCAAAGAATTTGACTTATTCAAAAATATATATGAACCATGCATTTATAGGAAGATTGTAGGAGGAGCAGTAGTCTTCCTCGTGCTATACGTGGATGACATACTCCTGATAGGGAATGATATCCCTATGCTACAATCAGTCAAGCTCTTCTTGTCACAGAAGTTCTCCATAAAAGACTTGGGTGATGCCTCATACATTCTGGGGATTAAGATTTATCGTGATAGATTTAAAAGAATGTTGGGACTTTCACAGTCCAGGTACATGGACACCATACTAAAAAGGTTTAGTATGGAAGATTCCAAGCGTAGTAATTTACCCGCTTGTCACGGGATCACTCTCTCCAAAGAGATATCTCTAAATACTGATGAGGAGAGAGCTCGCATGAGCATTATACCCAACGCTTCGGCAGTAGGATCTATAATGTATGCGGTGTTATGTACCAGACCAGATGTAGCTTATGCACTTATTGTGGTAAGCATGTATCAGTCAAACCCGGGTGAGAAGCATTGGATAGCGGTAAAGAATATTCTCAAGTACCTGAGAATGACTAAGAAGATGTTCTTGGTATACGGTAATGGGGACCTCCAGATCAAGACTTTTACCGATTCCAGCTTCCAAAGTGACAAGGATGGCTCTAAATCCGTCTCGGGTTATGTGTTTACCCTTAATGGAGGGGCGGTATGTTGGAAGAGTTCCAAACAAGACACCGTCGCAGACTCAACGATGGAAGCTGAGTATATAGCTGCTAACGATGCCGCAAAAGAGGCAATCTGGATGAAGAAGTTCATCTCTGAACTTCAGGTGGTTCCGTCCCTTGCCAATCCAATACCCTTATATTGCGATAACAATAGGGCTGTAGCTTTAGTGAAGGAACCAAGGTGTAACATTTCAAAAAAATAAAATATTATTTTTGGGAATTTTTATAATTTAATATTAATTTTAATGAATATTTTAATAGTTCGGTATAATTAAATACCGATAAATTGGGAAAATTTTGGAAAATTATAGAAATTACCAAAAAGATGCTACTTTATGAGATTCATGCAAAATATGAAAGTTTATGATTTATTTGACACTATTTTAGTGCTAATCGCGGTTAAAAATCGCTAATCGGACTTTAAGCGTGTTTTGTGCAAAACATGCACCATATCTTTTCACACTTGTGTTACATTTTCCTACATGGCTTTATCTTCATTTTTCATTCTTTGTTTTCGGTTTACTATTGCCAGGAGAAGGAAATAAAAGAAAAACAAAAGAAAAGAAAAAGGAATAAAAAAAGGAAGTATGGGCAAGTGAGAGAAAGTGAGGGGTCAAGGGAGAGCCATAACCATTTGTTCCCTTCTTCTTCCTCCATCATTTTCTCCCCTCATTTCCCTCATAGCTGCTGCCCTCATCTCCCCCTCCTCAAATCACCACAAACACACCCAAAAAGAACTCAAAACCCCACTCCCACTTCACAAAAAAATGTGCACAAGCTCTCAAGCTCCACTTTGGACCAAGAAAAATCACATTTTGGTGCTGTAAGAGATTCTTGGATCCCTAATAAGGTAATCCTTTCAAAATTAGTGTAGTGTTTAATATGTTTAAGCCTCTTTTCAAGTTTAAAATCGATTTGGCGAAGTTTAGTGCACTTTGGACATTTCTAGTGAGGGTTATGATTTGATTGGAGTTGTGATTGTGAATTAAGGCCTAATGGTGACCTTAAACCCCTCCCAATTGATAGAAACCCAGACCAACCCAACTGAAACCCAAAATACGGAATTTCAGAACTTTTCATATCAGTTTGTGAGGTATTTGGGTGTGCACGGAAATCTGGAATGAATTAGAACATTTACGAGATAAATAAACAACTTCAGAGACCTAGTTAGAGCCCCCCGAGACCACCCTACAAAGACGACACCCCAACTCCTCAGGAAAACTGAGGAGGCCGGTTTTGGCAAGGGAGTGGCCGGCCACTTGGTGGGGTAGGGTGTCAGGTTGATCCACTAGCTCATATACATCATATACTACACCCTAGACTTGTTTGCTTACCTTGTTTTCACCTGAGACAAAATCTGGAGCATGTTTTCTAGGTTGCCGCTATGTGTTTCATGATGTTTATGGATTTAAGTTTTGATATTTGGTTTTGTATTCGATCACTTGACGTTTGTACGTCTATATCGAGGGTTATTTGGTTGAATTGCGAGAGGTAAACCATAGGTTTTGACCTATGGGAGATTCGTGCGACGATTTGGTTTTCGTGTGTCGTTTCGTCTTCGATTTGGTTTTAATGTGATGCGATACGTGTAACATGTAAGTACCCCCACGACGATTCGATACGATGAAGAAGATGATGGCGACATTAACATCGGCAAGCAAGACACAAGGTAAGTAGATTATATCTATGGGGGAAGTCGGGTGGATGGCGTATAGCACCCCCGCAGTTCGATATATAGTATGCTATATATATACTATATATATATGATTATGTGCTCATGGTTAGATTAGGGTTTTTAGAAGTGAACTAGTATAGCTTCTTATTCGCGAACCGTAGAATAGGTTTACACTCACACGCACACACATGCTTACTGTTATACCTGTGCGTATAGGGGGACACACACACACACACACACACATATATAGGTATGGGACTGTGTGTGTGTATATATATATACTCGTATACCTACACTTGGATGATGAGGATAGTGGATAATATGTGGAGATCAGTCGATGAGATTGGGCATGGTGCCATGAGATCGGTGACATGATGTGGTTCGTATTATGAGATACGACATGAGTTTTAGCGGGCCTTTGGGCGTGTGTTACACACACGCATATATATATATATATATATATATGGTATCAATTTGTACTAGACTTAGTTCAGTACCCAGTTCATGATATATGATGATAAGGATACAAGATAATTGATGAGATAAATGTGAGATTCGACCCGTACCCAGATTTGGGATGCCGTACGACGGATTTACGTACGAGCGATGTATTGATGATAGATCCGGACACTTGACTCGAGAGTGTCATATTGTATTTTGTATCGTATGTGATACTATTGAGGCGGGATCACAGACTATTATATTTATATATATCGACTCAGATTTAGGTGGTTTTCATACCCTTTCGATTAGCTTGTTAGTTAGATCTGTAGTTTACTTAGTAGATATTAGACTAGACTCGAGTAATACCTATTTCAAAACTAACGAATCGTGAGTATTTTAAAGACATGCAAAGGGATTTATACGGATATTTTCAAAAGACGCATCTTTTCTTAAAAACACCGTAGCCCTTATTTTTCTAAAAACCCCGATTCGTGTTATTTCAAATGGCAAAACTGTATGATATATATATGTATTGATGTAGATTCTTCACTGTTGTGTTTATCATTCTTTTTTTTCCGCATATTCTTGCTGTTCGCATCGCATGCATGTTTAAATGTGTTCATTGTTATATTAAACCCATGATGTTAGGACACCAGCACCATTATCGATGATGCGTATGTTCTACGTACACCTGCTTGCCGGCTCACACACTTCATCATCGATAATTTCCATATCACTACACAGTAGGATTGTTGCATCAGGATATGACTCTTTGTATGACGTACTGGCATACATACATATTTGCACATACATAGATGATTCTGGCTTGATTTTTGAAATTTGGGAACCGCAAGAGGTATTTTAAAACTGGATTCATTTCAAAAAGCGGTTTTCCCTTGATATGTACATATTACTATTCCATGTTGCATGATGTACTGATATGCTTACCTTTCTATCATATGTCACATACATCATGCTTTATGATTTTACGCATTGAGATATGCTGTTTTCATTAGATTTCTGGATTTGAGAACCGTGGCGATTTCAAAAGAAAGCATGTACTGTTTTAAAAACCCGGTTTATCTTGATATGATATTTCAGTGCGTCCACCATGTGTTTTCTCGGTTCTGGGAGAGACATGTGAAACCCGATTCGAGGAGGCGGATGAGGCCGATTGCGGGTACATGGTGGACCCGGTATGGTATCCCGGGGCGAGAGAGAGATTTCGTGTGGATGACGATGAGCCTGCTAGAGGGACCACTACCTACCGGTGATTGTATTTGGGCTCGGCGGATATCCGGAGGATACCGACCGGAGTCAAGAGATGATACGGACCGATCCGGACTGACGGAGCCCATGGGCTGATCCGGACTGACGGAACCCGATATATGAGGATTTACGTGCCGATGCTGGGTACAGGTTTCATGATGTTTTCGAGTGTCGATGCTAAACACTCAGGTTCCATGATTTTAATGTGTCGCGAGGGACACACGTTGATTTATATCCTCATACTCCCATGCATATGCTTTATGATATTTACATGCATGATGTTTTGTGCCATTGGTTGACACGTGGACAAGATCCACATACATACAGACATTGATTATATAGTCGGATGATATCCGCATACATATAGACTTCATGATACAGTTGACTTTGATTCATGTTGATTACATTGATCACACCTCATACTTATGATATGTTGCTACCTGAGGCACTGGCACGAGCACTTGAGACTATACTTATGTATAGATGCTTACCCTTGCCACCTTATCATACTTCAGATTTTATCATATTGAGGATATATATATATATATATATATATATATATTTGATCGTATTGACCTAGGATGAGTCATACATACAATTTCTGCTCTGTGATGTTTTCTACTCACGAGTTGGCAACTCACCCCCGTTGTGCCACAGTCCTTGCAGGTTTTTGCCGTACAGGTTTCATTGCGGCTTTTCTGGCACACTGCTTCCTTTCGAGGTGATTGCTTTGGTAGGTGGGTTCACTCGCATCATGACCACCATTATACTTATTTATTTTCAGTTGTATCTAGTAAATTCCATCAACCAAACTTGTATATTATTTCAGACTTAGAAAACCAGTTGTGTATTATTTCGACCTTAGAGTCGCGCGTTGTAGTATTACGGTTTTCTTGATGATCTTGAGTTTCCTTTTAAGTTTTGATCCTCGCCCTTCGGCGTTGTATATTATGTTGCTTGCGTAGTTGTGACCGTCGATTGACGAAGAGCTAGCTCCCGCTTGGGGATGCCTTTTATCATTATGCATATATTGTTCTTGTTGTACCCCATTTGGGGCCAGTATTTACAAAGGAAACTCTGCCAAAATTTTCAGAAAAGACTTGGGATTTTTAAAATGTATATTCGGCTTACTTATTTAAAAACCTTGTTTTTTTAAAACATGTTTTCTTCACTTCTTTAAAACTAGTTTTTCTTCATTTATTATTTAAAATGGTTTTAGATTTCTGGGTTTTTGGCTTACTTGAATTAGATGAGGTCCTATAGACTTCATATGATTCAAGGGCCAGTCACGTGCCATTTCGGGTCATGGCAAAGTTGGTATCAGAGCGCTAGGTTAACTTTGGTTGAGTCTAAGTTTGACTATGCGGGGCCTAGAGCGTTTGTATATATACGGAACTTAGGCTTGACCTTACGGAGCTTAGACTTAGTCGAGGGGGTATTAGACCCGAACTTTCGTCGCATAGGCTGACCTTGGTTGATGGAGTATGTGACTTCAGTAGAGTGACGTACCGTGTGTATGTTCCGCGGCATACTTACGATACGCTACTCCACTTAAGGAGCCTTAGGATGTACATTTCCTTGCACAGTATTATATTTATTCCTATGATCTATCCTCATCGATATCGGTTATGATTTTACCGTCACGATTACACGGGCAGGGAGAGCTACGGTTAGAGTTGCAGTCAGCACGAGCTCGTCACGGATGAGGACTGACCAGGGCGTGATTCCCGGGACATACGATTGCATAGAGCAGCGTCGTTTTATTGTGTTTTCGTGCCGTGAGCGTTTGATAGATCGCTGTTATAAGATTTCTCGGATGTGCAGATCAGCACCAGAGGATCAGGCTACTGCTAGAGGCCAGCCGGAATGTGATGACCGTCGATGCATTGATTATTTGATGATTGAGGCACTGTTCAGCATGCGGATAAATGAGCGAGTTGTTGCTGCGGAAGACGAGATATCGCCCCAGATGTTGGAGTTATTGCAGTACGGGTTGTACTTAGAGGTATGATAGAAGGTCGCTAGTCACCCGAGGATGAATGACTATGACATGTGGTTCGTTCGCTTACCCCGATGCGAGGTCATCAGATAGATTGATTCCAGTTAAAGACGACTTCACGCTGGTACGTTGAGAGTCGATGGAGACGATCGAATGTCAGGAGCCCATTTTCCAAGTTTAAAGTATTCGGAAAGACATGCAAGCGATTCTATGGACCCTCTAGAAGAATGAAACCCTAACTCGACATAATGACTGTGTGAAAGCCTTTGAACCTTAGAGTTTGCGGCAGTTCCGCGGTGCCATTATTGAGGCTTAGGTTTTCCCTTCTACGGCTGGTCCACCGATGCTGTGGTATGTACTCGATACTATTAAACTGTACCCAAGATGTTGAGCTCTTGGGGGATTATGAGGTCTTGACGAATCGATCGAATGGTTTGACTTCATTCGGATGCTATGTCGTGGGATGTATTGCTTGAGAGACTCCAGATACGACTATAGCCGTTGGAGCACAGTCCATGTAGCCACGATGAGACGAGTCCGAAGCAGTCGACAGCAGAGAAAAGTGGAGTAAGGGGTTCGTATGAGATCTTGATGAGATGACGTTCCACTCCGCCGACATCAGAGATGTAATAAGCATGCAGAGGCGTTGATTATGGATATATCTTCTAGAAGGAGTCACGATGAGTATGCAGCCGTTCCGGAATAAGAAATAGCTTTAGTAAAGTACGATGACTTCCGGGTAATTTGGCAGAAGCGAGATTTGAGAGAGACCTCGACAGTACCTTTCTGGAATACTATACGAGAAGACATTGACCCAGGAGCGGTCATATTGCGCACACCCGGTAGGCCAGAGTTCGGTATTGTCGACGAGATAGTTGGCCAGAGATCTTTAGAGGATGTGCCAAAGCGGGACTGTTTCCGTCGTCATTCCACATTGTGCCGTTGAGCCGAGAAGCTATATATCTAGCAACGCACAGTGGGAGACAAGAGCTTAAAAATACCAGGCGCCAGACCATGAACAGGAGGCAAGTAGATATCTTGCTCTGCTAGCTTTGGATGCACTGGCACCTTCTTGACGTTGAAGGAGGAAATATTGACGACGGTATTTATAATTTGTGATTTGGTGATTCGATTATCACGTCTCCGTCATCTTGGATTTCGGTATTTTGGGCGATCTATTCGCATAATTTAGTCTTGATGGCTGAGTTCCATGATATTTTTTTTCGTGAACCATGGTTGCACCTACTGGGTATTTATATTTGTGCACAGTTATTGCACCTGATATCGTTTTTGTGGCTTGGCTGCACATGCTTATGACTTCATGGATTTCATACAGTTGGGTTGATTTTGTGCATATGGTATGCACCCGATATGATTTTTGCACTCGGTATAGTTTATATATGCTTGCAGTGCTGTGATACGTATTTGTGCACTACAGTTGCATAAGACTTCGATTTGATGTAATTGGAGGTATTGATTTTGACTTCATGCCTAGGGCATACATATGATTTGACTTATGCTTTCGGCATAGTTTTCATGCACTTTTAGTGTTTTGAGTTGATTTGTGCACGCTGATCACATGGTTGTGAGATTATATACCACGGTATACCTGGTTTGGATTGAGATTTATCATATACCGTTGATTTCGATTATGATATTGATGTTGATTTCTTGCACTCTGTGCATTTGATTTGGATTTTGCGCATATTTGGCGTGCTTGGGCTGGATTTTGCGCATGTTCGGCGCTTGATATTGGATTTCGTGATTTCGAGCATGTTGGATGCACATGATTTAGATTTTATTCGTGCATGATGGATGCACCTGATTTGGATTTTCGTGGATGTTAGGCGCATGATTTGAGATGCGATTTTGGTGCACACCAGATGCACTAAATCGGGATTCTTCGTGCATGTCAGATGCACCTGATTTTGCTGTCAGGCACACACGTTGCCTCTGACAGGTATTTCGTGCACACCCGTTGCACTTAGATGTTGTTTCTGTGCTCATGTATGGCACATTCGTGGATTTTGATTTCCGTGCGCACCGGACGCACGTAGCATTCATATGCACATTTTGGGATTGATTTCTTATGGAGCGGTACGTTTTTATGATATTTACTATTGATATAGTAGCTGGGCAAGACTAGTCAGAGGACAGTACCTGGATATATTTTCCATGCATTGATGGTTATCGAAGGGATTTCCAAAAAAAAGAGAGTTATAGTCTCAGTATTTACCTGCGTGTCTGAGATGACACGAAACGTTTAAAACAAGGAAACCCTTCTAAATTGTTTTCAAAACGGCGGTACGTGCATGTAAACAAAGGATATATATATAGAGAGAGTTATTTTCTTACTAGAGACGTCCGCCACTGTGCAGCGTTATGCGCATCGCACAGCAACTTAAAACGGTTTGGCATGCATTTCCTTCAGATGTTTACATGTATAGTTTTGATGTATATCTTATTGGTTTTGTTTTGGATTTGACATTGGTGTCTTCGCCATGACTCCGATGATTGCGGGATGCTTTACGGAGTTTCGTTTTTGAGTTATCTGCTCATTGTTTATGCACACGCATTGCGCTACGACATGTTTTATGTATTGATGGTTTCGGGACCCCGACGGCTTAGTCTTTTACTGAAATGTTTTAGTATTAAGGGGTTTAAATTTAAATTCGGGGACCGAATTTCTTTAAGGAGGGAAGATTGTAACATTTCAGAAAAATAAAATATTATTTTTGGGAATTTTTATAATTTAATATTAATTTTAATGAATATTTTAATAGTTCGGTATAATTAAATACCAATAAATTGGGAAAAATTTGGAAAATTATAGAAATTACCAAAAAAGGGTACTTTATGAGATTCATGCAAAATATGAAAGTTTATGATTTATTTGACACTATTTTAGTGCTAATCGCGATTAAAAATCGCTAATCGGATTTTAAGCGTGTTTTGTGCAAAACATGCACCATATCTTTTCACACTTGTGTTACATTTTCCTACATGGCTTTATCTTCATTTTTCATTCTTTGTTTTGGGTTTAATATTGCCAAGAGAAGGAAATAAAAGGAAAAAAAAAAAAAAAAAGGAAAAATGAATAAAAAAAAAGGAAGTATAGGCAAGTGAGAGAAAGTGAAGGGAGAGCCATAACCATTTGTTCCCTTCTTCTTCCTCCATCATTTTCTCTCCTCATTTCCCTCATAGTTGCTGCCCTTATCTCCCCCTCCTCAAATCACCACACACACCCAAAAATAACTCAAAACCCCACTCCCACTTCACAAAAAATGTGCACAAGCTCTCAAGCTCCACTTTGGACCAAGAAAAATCACATTTTAGTGCTATAGGGGATTCTTGGGTCCCTAATAAGGTAATCCTTTCACAATTAGTGTAGTGTTTCATATGTTTAAGGCTCTTTTCAAGTTTAAAATCGATTTGGCGAAGTTTAGTGCACTTTGGACATTTCTAGAGAGGGTTAGGGTTTTATTAGAATTGTGATTGTGAATTGAAGCCTAATGGTGACCTTAAACCCCTCCCAATTAATAGAAACCCAGACCAACCCAACTGAAACCCAAAATACGGAATTTCAGAACTTTTCATGTCGGTTTGTGAGGTATTTGGGTGTGCAGGGAAATCTGGAATGAACTGGAACATTTACGAGATAAATAAACAACTTCAGAGACCTAGTTAGAGCCCCCCGAGACCACCCTACAAAGACGACACCCCAACTCTCCAGGAAAACCGAGGAGGTCGGTTTTCGCAAGGGAGTGACCGGCCACTTGGTGGGGTAGGGTGTCGGGGTTGATCCACTAGCTCATATACATCATATACTACACCCTAGACTTGTTTGCTTACCTTGTTTTCACCTGAGACAAAATTTGGAGTATGTTTTCTAGGTTGCTGCCATGTGTTTCATGATGTTTATGGATTTAAGTTTTGATATTTGGTTTTGTATTCGATCACTTGACGTTTGTACGTCTATATCGAGGGTTATTTGGTTGAATTGCGAGAGGTAGACCATATGTTTTGACCTATGGGTGATTCGTGTGACATTTTGGTTTTCGTGTGTCGTTTCGTCTTCAATTTGGTTTTAATGCGATGCGATACATGTGACATATAGGTACTCCCACGACGATTCGAGACGATGAAGAAGATGATGGCAACATCAACATCGGCAAGAAAGACGCAAGATGAGTAGATTATATCTACGGGAGAAGTCGGGTGGATGGCATATAGCACCCCCGCGGTTCGATATATAGTATGCTATATATATACTATATATATATATATATATATATGATTATGTGTTCATGGTTAGATTAGGGTTTTTAGAAGTGAACTAGTATAGCTTCTTAGTCGCGAACCCTAGAATAGGTTTACACTCACACGCACACACATGCTTACTGTTATACCTGTGCGTATATGGGGTTATATATATATACACACACACACATAGGTATGGGACTGTGTGTATATATATATACTCGTATACCTACACTTGGATGATGAGGATAGTGGTTGATATGTGGAGATGAGTCGATGAGATTGGGCATGGTGCCATGAGATCGGTGACATGATGTGGTTCGTATTTTGAGACACGACATGAGTTTTAGCGGGCCTTTGGGCGTGTGTTTCACACACGCATATATATAGATGGTATCAGTTTGTACTAGACTAAAGTCAGTACCCAGTTCATGATATATGATGATAAAGATACCGGATAATTGATGAGATAAATGTGAGATTCGACCCGTACCTAGATTTGGGATGCCGTACGACGGATTTACGTACGAGCTATGTATTGATGATAGATCCGCACTCTTGACTCGAGGATGTTATATTGTATATTGTATCGTATGTGATACTATTGAGGCGGGATCACCGACTATTATATTTATATATATATCGACTCAGATTTAGGTGGTTTCCATACCCTTTCGATTAGCTTGTTAATTAGATCTGTAGTTTACTTAGTAGATGTTAGACTAGACCCGAGTAATACATATTTCAAAACTAACGAATCGTGAGTATTTTAAAGACAGGCAAAAGGATTTCTACGGATATTTTCAAAAGACGCATCTTTTCTTAAAAACACCGTAGCCCTTATTTTTCTAAAAACCCCGATTCGTGTTATTTCAAATGGCAAAACTGTATGATATATATATATATATATATATATATATATATATATGTATGTATTGATGTAGATTCTTCACTGTTGTGTTTATCATTCTTTTTTTCCGCATATTCTTGCTGTTCGCATCGCATGCATGTTTAAATGTGTTCATTGTTATATTAAACCCATGCTGTTAGGACACCAGCACCATTATCGATGATGCGTATGTTCCACGTACACCTGCTTGCCGGCTCACACACTTCATCATCGATAATTGCCATGTCACTACACAGTAGGATTGTTGCATCAGGATATGACTCTTTGTATGACGTACTGGCATACATACCTATTTGCACATACATAGATGATTCTGGCTTGATTTTTGAGAGTTGGGAACCGCAAGAGGTATTTTAAAACTGGATTCATTTCAAAAAGCGGTTTTCCCTTGATATGTACATATTACTATTCCATGTTGCATGATGTACTGATATGCTTACCTTTCTATCATATGTCACATACATCATGCTTTATGATTTTACGTATTGAGATATGCTGTTTTCATTAGATTTCTGGATTTGAGAACCGTGGCGATTTCAAAAGAAAGCATGTACTGTTTTAAAAACCCGGTTTCTCTTGATATGATATTTCAGTGCGTCCACCATGTATTTTCTCGGTTCTGGGAGCGACATGTGAAACCCGATTCGAGGAGGCGGATGAGGCCGATTGCGGGTACATGGTGGACCCGGTATGGTACCCCGGGGCGAGAGAGAGATTTCGTGTGGATGACGATGAGCCTGCCAGAGGGACCACTACCTACCGGTGATTGTATTTAGGCTCGGCGGATATCCGGAGGATACCGACCGGAGTCGAGAGATGATACGGGCCGATCCGGACTGACGGAGCCCGTGGGCCGATCCGGACTGACGGAGCCCGATATACGAGGATTTACGTGCCGATGCTGGGCACAGGTTTCATGATGTTTTCGAGTGTCGATGCTAGACACTTAGGTTCCATGATTTTGATGTGTCGCGAGGGACACACGTTGATTTATATCCTCATACTCCCATGCATATGCTTTATGATATTTACATGCATGATGTTTTGTGCCATTGGTTGACACATGGACGAGATCCACATACATAAAGACATTGATTACACAGTCGGATGATATCCACATACTTATAGACTTCATGATACAGTTGACTTTGATTCATGTTGATTACATTGATCACACCTCATACTTATGATATGTTGCTACCTTAGGCACTGGCACGAGCACTTGGTACTACACTTATGTATAGATGTTTACCCTTGCTACCTTATCATGTTTCAGACTTTACCATATTGAGGATATATATATATATTTGATCGTATTGACCTAGGATGAGTCATACATACGATTTCTGCTTTGTGGTGTTTTTTACTCACGAGTTGGCAACTCACCCCCGTTGTGCCACAGTCCTTGCAGGTTTTTGCCGTACAGATTTCATTGCGGCTTTTCTGGCACACTGCTTCCTTTCGGGATGATTGCTTTGGTAGGTGGGTTCACTCGCATCGTGACCACCATTGTACTTATTTATTTTTAGTTGTATCTAGTAAATTCCATCAATCAAACTTGTATATTGTTTCAGACTTAGAAAATCAGTTGTGTATTATTTCGACCTTAGAGTCGCACGTTGTAGTATTACGGTTTTCTTGATGATCTTGAGTTTCCTTTTGAGTTTTGATCCTCGTCCTTCGGCGTTGTATATTATGTTGCTTGCGTGGTTGTGACCGTCGATTGACGAAGAGCTAGCTCCCGCTTGGGGATGCCTTTTATCATTATGCATATATTGTTCTTGTTGTACCCCGTTTGGGGCCAGTATTTACAAAGGAAACTCTGCCGAAATTTTCAGAAAAGACTTGGGATTTTTAAAATGTATATTCGGCTTACTTATTTAAAAACCTTGTTTTTTTAAAACATGTTTTCTTCACTTCTTTAAAATTAGTTTTCCTTCATTTATTATTTAAAATGGTTTTAGATTTCTGGGTTTTTGCTTACTTGAATTAGATGAGGTCCTATAGACTTCATATGATTCAAGGGCCAGTCACGTACTATTTCGGGTCGTGTCACAAGGTCCCATCAGAAACCCAGATATATCTTGAGACGGTATCACCTGATTAGGGATATCGTGGATCGCCAGGATATTGAGGTGCGGAGAGTGGACACAAAAGACAACACGGCAGATCCATTCACCGAGGCCATCCCTCAAGTCTAGTTTGAGAGACTGTTCGAGATGTTGGGCATGCGGTATGCCAGCAACTAGATCTAGTACAGAAAGTGGATACTTATTGCACCAATTACAGGCCTTGGTGCAAGTGGGGGATTGTTGGATATGTATACCCTAGAGGTCTTCATTGTATAGGATGCTAGGGATATGTATGTATAGGACAATCTTGCTCGATATGATAGTACGCTATTTGGTTTTTCTCTATCTTAACATGTGATGTGTTTTACTTTGTATTTCATATCTTGTATACATGTTGATAAAGCCCATAGTATCTTTGCCTGACTACCAGCATTGTGATGGCAATCATACTTGTAGGAGCTGGGTAGTCGATAGGCACATCCTTAAAGTGTCCCTAGTCGTAGGAGTATCGAGACTGGGCACCGATACTCCAGAGTAGACTAGTGTATACATATCTAGACCCTGACGAAGGGCGATGAATTGGTCCTGCAACCATTGGTGAGGTGCACCTAACATTGTATACAGGTGCTCACAGGGTGTGAGTACACCGGACAGGACTCGCCGAGGACTGGTTAGATGGTATTATACCTAGAGTCAGATAGCAGTTCTCTGGTGACATGAGTGCAGATAGTCTGTCGACCTGAGGTCGTCATTTGTCTCGTGTGAGTTCCCACTGTGCTTTGATTACTACCCTACCACGGCTCTACTGAGTCATGCAAACAGGTTTTAGTTGGGTACAGTCCTGAACCACATGAAGGAAGTGAACGACTGTTAGGGATTCTTCACTCCCGGTATAAGGAGTCGATGTCGCGCTGTGATCAGTTGGTCAACACCATAAGTCCCTGGCCAGGGCGGATTGAGAATTACTGATGGTTGGATCAGTAGATTCTCGGATGGTCTTGAGCCACACTGACATGACTTGTCTGGTTATTAGGGGTCTCACGTTTTCCACACCCTAGACCTTACATGCGATACTCTCAAACGAACAGACCGGACTGCACGGAGATTGTCACAAACAGGCTCAGTAGGGGTTCGGATGAGTTCGCTCGTCAGCCTTCTTTTCGACATGTACCTGGGTAGCCGTTACGTATAGCTAGTGACGTTGACGGACTTGTGGTTAAACCCACTGCCAGCGTACTATCGAGTCTTTAGAGTCCCACACAGAGGGTTTTCCTGGTTCAGACGAAACGATGTAGAGGTCGTATGGTCTTACGGCAGGGTTTCGATCGCATACGCGTACTGGCTACACGGATGATGTTCGGACGGATAATACTAGTGGGCTTTGGTTTAAGCCGGATCCTAGTATTATATTATTCGATTATTTTCGTCTCGATGTATTCGTATTTTTCGGAATACGAATACGGGTTTGTATATACGATGAGGGCATTCTTGTAATTTCACAAGACATGTTTCTAGAAGGAGAAACCTCATTATTAGATTTATCCATTTTTAGAAATGGATTAATGAGGTGGAATTTGGAGATATTTGAGGCATGGATGAAAGCATGGCTTGGTGAATTATTTATTCATTTGGTTTTACTATTCAAGCATGGTTGATTATTTTACATGAGAAATAATCCATGCTTGAATTATTGATAGACTTAGCCATTCTCTTATCATCATAATAGCTAGCTCATTTTCTTTAGTTCATTCTCTCTCCAAGTTTACTCCTCCTTCCTCAAGCCCTAACCCTCACATGAGTTATGAACCCTAGGGCTTTTGAGACAAAACACTCCATAGATCATTCTCTACATCTACTTAGTAGTTTATTCTAGCAAACTAGACTTCTTAGTTACCTCATAGTTGAGGTTGAAGCTTGGACTAAAAGCCCTCGGGTGGATCTTTTTTGATGAAGAGGAGACCGACGACCAAGTTTGTATCAAGCTACCTAGGAGCTAAGGAGAGGAGCAAAGAAGAACAACAAAGACCCGAAGGACTTGGTTCAAGAAGGTATAATTTCTTTCATAGTGGTTAAACCTCCTAGTTAGTTTAGTTTGTTAAGATTTTCGTATAAAATCCAGGTTTTAGGTCGATGTTGTTTGCTTCAAAAATCGTTGTTTACTAATTTTGCCTCCCCACAAACTATAGTGGGGTGTGCAATATCGACTTACAGATTCCCCTGTCACCGTGTATACAGACCACTCCACTTTACGCCATCTCTTCGAAAAGAAGGATGCGAAAGCGCGACTCATTCATTGGATCCTTCTTTTACGAGAATTCGATATTATCATCAAGAATAAGAAAGGATCAGACAACGTGGTGGCCGATCATTTTTCTCGAATCGTTAATGCTCCGTCTGTAAAAATATCGGTGGACGAGTATTTTACTGATGAACAACTCCTTTCCATATCAGTTGAACTATGGTTCGCTGATATTGGGAACTATCTCGTCGCCGGGAAAACTCCGTTTGACTGGTCAAAACAGGACAAGTCAAAATTTATGTCTTAGGTGAAATTTTTCTACTGGGATGAAGAATATCTGTTTAAGTAGTGTCCTGACCAAATCATTTGGTGATGTGTTCCCCACTTTTAAACAAGGAGTGTTCTTTCTTTCTGTCACGATCAGGCTTGTAGAAGTCACTTTGGACCTAAGAAAACTGCCAAGAAAGTGTTGCAAAGCGGTTTCTACTGGCCCGCTATCTTCAAAGATGCATTTGAGTTTTGCAAGACCTGTAGTCGTTGCTAACAGCTTGGCAAAATCATGAAACGGAATATGATGCCCCTGAATTCAATTCTGATTGTCGAAATTTTCTATGTGTAGAGCATCGACTTTATGGGGCCGTTCCCTAATTCTTTGGGAACTTGTACATTCTTCTGGCCGTCAATTACGTATCTAAATGGGTTGAGGCAGTGCCTTGTAAAACTAACGATAACCAGGTTGTCGTTAAATTCTTTATAGAAAATATCTTCTCCTATTTCGATACGCCGCGCACTATCATTAGCGACAATGGTACACACTTGTAACCGTCCCTTTTCTGCACTAATGGCCAAGTACTCTATTCGGCACAAGCTTTCAACACCATACCACCCGCAAACTTGCGGGCAGGGGGAGTCTCTAATAGACAAGTTAAGCAGATATTGGAGAAAACACCAAGCAAAAATCGTAATGATTAGTCCTTGAAACTAGTGGTGCCTTATAGGCGTATCACACCACTTTCAAAACCAACCTGGGAATGTCTCCATATCGGCTCATATTTAGGAAATCCTGTCATTTTCCAGTGGACCTTGAACATCGTGCTTTTTGGGCTATCAAGAGCCTGAACATTGACCTTGATAAAGCCGGTGGATTCTGCAAGCTCCAGTTAAATGAACTGCAAGAGATTCAGAACGACGCGTATGAAAACACGAAACTTTACAAAGAGAGGATGAAATTCTTCCATGATAATGCAATTATGCGCAATTCGTTCACATCCGGACAGAAAGTACCATTGTAAGATTCACGATTGCATCTGTTTCCCCGGAAATTGAAGTCCCGATGGACGTGTCCCTTTGTTATGTGCACCGTTTTTCTGCACGATACAGTTGAGATTGAAAACCCGCACTCAAACGAACACTTCAAGGTGAACGAGAAACGTTTGAAGCCGTTCCTAGAATTTTTGGCGGACCCGGGGGAGCTCATGTTGCTTCATGAGCCTCATTACAATGTTTTGGCACTCCCCTTTTGTAAAATAGTGTTAATATTGTGTATATAATGTAAATAGTTTGCCTTTTTGTATAGATTCTCTCTTCGTTTTCATTTCCTTCTTCTATGGGGTGTTTTTTGTCAAAAGCCAATAAAACACTTTCCCATCACAACCCGAGACTATTCTTCCCATTCATAGCAACAAAACCCGAGCCCCTTTCTTCCTTCTTCCTCCCAACGAAACCTTAGACCCCAGATCGACCAATCTGCCGCCCCAGCCGGGCCCCAATTGATGACAGATCGTTGCCGTTCTTCTTAGGTAGGTGAGGTCTCTCGTCTCCATCAGTTTTCTATGTTCTAAATTTCAAGTTTCTTAGAAACTGTCAATAGAATCCATGGTCAAATTAGTAGTCGGGACAAAACCGCACGGTTTTATGTAATTGACGGTGGCATCATTACATTTATAATGCAGTTCGGTCGTCTTTCGAAATGTGATTCAGGGACCCGGTCCTATTGTTCGAGAGTAAGAACCACAAATTCAGAAGGTGGCCCCAGCTCTTTGGCGTTGCACTTTGTGCCATGAAGCAAGGACTAGAGCCCGACATCCTCCCCACCTAGAATAGTGGTTCGTTCTCGAACCACAGACCTACTACTGAGGGGCCTGCTTGGACCACCATAAATATAACGCCCTAACGCCCCAGTAGATATTGTATTGTCTGCTCTGTCCGAAACCGCACGGTTTTGTTCTTCGGAGCAAACCGATCCGGTTAGGGGCCACTTCCCACGAGGTCACCCATCCTAGAATTTCCCTGGGTCGAGCACGCTTAACTACGGAGTTTTTAAGCTCATGTAGTGCCGGTTCACTTAAAATACGCCTCCGTAATTGAGGGTGGAATCATTACATTTATAATCCAGTTCGGTTCTCTTTCGGATTGTGAATCGGGGACTGATTTTAGAGATTTTATGATCAAAAATATTTAGTAACCGCAATCAAGAACGGCGTCGCATGTAGCTAGCCGGTGAGTACGGGTCGGTCCACAGGGATTTTGTGAATTTCCTAATTGTTCTTACGAGTTAATTCCGATTAGGGTCGGATTGATTAAATCTAAAAACTAAATTAATCTAGATCTAAATCTTGCTAGGGTTAGGTTTAGGTTAAGTTTGGAAATGCAAAGATTTTCCACCGCTTTCAATACCCAAATTAAGATCTATGAGGAGTTATGGTAATTATTAATAAAGGGGATTAGGACCATCGGGAAGAAACGGTGTTTCTTCCTCTAGGTTCTTGTGCTTCCTTTCTTAATCCTTACCTTAACCTCCATGGAAAACACGCGCAATCGGGCCTTTATACTACGGTATCACCGCTACCTCATGGGATAGGGTGCCGTAGGGAGCGGTGTGTGCATGTATGCAGGGAGTCCTATTAATTATATATGATGGGCAAGAAAGGGGTGAGAGATTTGCATCTCTCAAGCTTTCCCCAAAGCTAACCCTAACAAGCGAGGAGACTACTCGCTCATTAGGGAATTGAAGAACATATCTAAACTATCTATCTAGGGCAAGAAATTAAAGATCTAACTAGGGCAAATAAAAAGAACTACTTACAAATTGATGCTCTCCAAAAAGAATTCTGAATTTTATTAATGAAAGGAGGCATGACCTAATACAAGGAATTGGGATTCTATTTATAGGACATAAAAGCCCTAGGTTTACAATTGCCGCATGTCTGCATTTACCAAAATACCCCTTGGTTGACTAGCCAGAGCCGCTTTGAATTATGGTAAAATTTTTACCCTCTACAGGCTTCACCCTGCCGCGGAACCGCGGCCTCAAGCCCTGTTTGGCCTCGGTTCCGCAGCCAAACAGGAGGCTTGGGCCTTCTGTTTTCTTGGGCTGGTTATGTGCTTGTTTGTCTTCCTGTTTCCGTAGGTCTTTTCTCAGATTGGCTTCTATATCTTCTCCAGATCTTCACAGTGAGTAGTGCAATTGACTTTTAACCGTTCGCTTTGTGTCGAGCTCTTGGACCTTGCGATACCTTGTATTTTGTGAACTGTTCTTTGTATAAGCTTGATCAAGATCCTTCTATTTGTTGGTTGTAGTTCCACTTTTGCATCGTCTTTTATCTTTTTCACTGTTTTAGATCCAAGAACCTGTAACCTGTACTATGTAGCAGACATGGGTCAAAAGCACCTGTTTATTTGTAAAATACATAAGAATGGGGAATATAATAATGCAATATAATGGTATGAACAAATACCCCCAAACTTATCTTTTGCTCGTCCTCGAGCAAACTTAGTTTTATTCTCGACAAAAACCTAACCGCACTTTCGCAGGGAAACGCGATTGCACTGAGCTCGTGCAACAAGCCGTTAAACCTCTAGGTATCCCTAGTAGGAGGAGTGTTGTCTCCTGAGGGTTTTCAGCGGATACTACCCACAAAATCCTATCAATTAGGCTTATCGATTTTTATTCTCCAATCAGGTTTTCTAACAAGGAATTCTATTATCTTCGACTCGTAAATTATCTACCCGTATTTTTCACACTTCCTTATCATTTAACTTAAGATTATATATATTCTGCAGACCTACTTAGCTTTCGGCATCTTTTAAGTTTTCCTTCTAGAGTTCCATCTCCACTTAGGAATTTTTATCATCTCCACTAAAGATACAAGTTATATTATTCATTCCTCTCTCTTATCTAAATCCTAATCACATACTCCTACGTGTGTGTATATATCACCCCTACACTTGGAAATTCAAATCAAACAATCATACTCTTGTCCGTTGTCCAAAGCACTTCTTAATTGGTGAATTTTTAAATGAATTTTGCCTACACATCTTTCATGCGACCGTTAATACTTCTTGAGGTACCAACGACCGATTACAAAATGCGTTTGCACTTTAAAGCGTAATTCCTAGTTTTGCAACACCTAAGGCTTTAGCAGTAACTCCCAAACCAGTTGGTTTAAGGCACTAGGTGATGAAGCACCCTCGCTAAATATTTTTCTATTTTTCAGCCTTAAGTAATCACAAAAACCAGTGTTCATTTTTTTTTTCTTTATTCACACTTGTATATTTTTTTTTTATTTTCTTCGTGCTAAGGACTTTAGACAAGAGCATTTCAAGATCTCTTCTACTATTCCAAGTTTCAAAGTGCGTGTTTGTGAAATTTGTAGGGTATATATTTTCAGACTCTAGACTTAAATTTAGGAATTATTTTTCAAACTCATACTCTAATAAAAATATCGATACTTTTCCTTTGCTTTGACATAGCCCAAGAAGTGAACTCAAAATTCGCCTATTTCTAAATAAACTACAAAGGCATATACTTTCTACCGTTGAACTTTAAGAAATGTTATTTTTAGGGTTTTTAATTTACTAAGTCTAAGATCTAGTTTTTCCTAGCTAGTTAACCTTTTTGTCAAGCTCAAGTCAATTATGGCCAAAATTGAATACATTAATTTTTATAATTTTTAAAAAATTTCAATTTTTATGGGTTTTAAAATAAGTATGCAAATGCAAAAATATACACATGAATACGAAGGAAGAAGGCTTACCGAGCATACCCCCAAACTTAAACTTGACAGTGTCCTCACTTTCATGCAACACCAAGAGGGTCAAAATGCCGGCACTCCCCTGTTTATTTATTTATAAAAAAAAATTATTGTTAAAAGAAAAACAAAAAATATATATACAACAAGGTTCCCCCCAAACTTAAGTAAAACAACGTTAAAGTTCAGAGTTAGGGAGGAGAAAAATCAAACTATACAAGGCCTTACACAAACCAAAAGTTAGCACCAACCATTCAAAAATTTTATCGTGATAAAAGTAGAGTTGGTGAAAGAATGGAGTGTAAAGAAATGAGATAAGAAGC
The DNA here is from genome assembly GCA_030015575.1 of Agapanthus africanus. Classification (NCBI taxonomy): domain Eukaryota; kingdom Viridiplantae; phylum Streptophyta; class Magnoliopsida; order Asparagales; family Amaryllidaceae; genus Agapanthus; species Agapanthus africanus. The sequence goes on along the minus strand of JASDDO010000024.1, from coordinate 90,740,383 downwards.
ACACGAGACCGTGTGGAAAGACGAGTGTAATATGGTCTCGGTGGAGGAGAAGAATGACGGAAAGGAAAAAGAAATGGTGGTTCTACATCTTCGAGTGGAGGTTGATTAATCACAAAAATCGTATCATTTAAGAATGCGAGTTCATCGGCGAAAATATCTTCGAAACTTTCGTCGAAGGTCCAATTGAAAATTATCGAACTCAAAATATCGGATTGTGAGTCATCAACACTCGGTATCATGAAAGGAAGATTAGAAGAACCAAAGAAAGTGGGAATACGAATTTGAGGGTGGGGATGGAGCGTATAAATTAGCACAATTTGTAATGACCGATGTGTAAAAAGCGATTGTCCTAATCTATCAACCCGCGGAAAAATGAGATTAAATTCCTCAAGATTCGTGAGCAAACATGGGTACGTCGAACTTGGTATTGGAGATGAAAGCGTAACGGTCTCTTTCAAGGTCGGAACGATATGAAGGACGAACGGGAGTGAATTAGAGATAGTCTCATTCTCACCTAAGTAATTTGTCTCGAACTTGAAGGATTCCATGAATGGTTCGAAACGACTGTAAGAAACCGAGTCTGATGGTTCAACTAACTCATCTAAATTTTCAAAGGACTCAAACTCGGGCGGTGAGTCTTCAATATCGTCCGAAAAAGTAAAACACTTGTAAGTGTTATCGGCTGTGAGAACTGTGTCAGATTCAAAGGGAAATTTTTCAAGCTCATAGTCTTCAAGTGTGATCTTTTGCATGGTCGGAACGATGGAAAGGAGGGAGGGTGATATAACAGTTAAAGGTTCAGGAGGATGAATTGGAAAATCAGACACATCAAACAAAAATGGTTCAGCCTCAATATGATCCTCAATACCATCCTCATAATTCTCTTTAAAATTTAGCCTATCCATGCCATTATCATCAAAATCAAGACGCATATGAGGTTCGGGAGAAACATTTAATGACTCGGGATGATGAATTGGACATAAAATTTCAATCAAATCTATGGGTTCATCATCCAAAATATTCCCGGCGTCTATATCCTCAATCAAGTGAAAATCAATTTTTTCTGACACCTCATCAAAAGCATGGATATTTATCAATTTAGGTTCTAGAGTCGAGGTGTAAAGTTCGAAAGGATTAAGTGTGGTTTCACTCGAACGGGATTCCTCACAATCTGGAAAATCAAACATTACAAAGTCACACAACTCGTTAGATGTTTTATTTTCAACTCGTGAATCATTTGGGACAATCGATGGAAAACCGAAGTTGTGGGCTTCAATTGGGTATGGGTAGGTTTGATTTGGAAATTCTCTCAAATTCGCACTCTGTCCAACCGCCTCCTCATACATTGGAAAATTTGGAGCTAGTTGGAAACTAGCTGCCGGTGTACTAGGTTGCATAAGGGCGGTAATGGACGCATCCACATTCCTAATCATTTTGTTTGTTGCTGAAATATAAGCTTCCAACGACTGTTCCAAACTAGACATGGGTTGTGCAGGGGTTTCGGTAAAAGATTCGAAATTGTTTGGATACGTGAAACTCCCAACTGGCTGTGTAAAAGCAATGTCTAGTGAAGGTGGGAAATTCGGGTAGGACTGGTAGGCATTGGATGGTTGGACAGGAGTAGGATCAACATTTGGATAAAAAGGTGAATGGACTTGTTGATCCCTATGGCTGGATGTGTGGAGAGGAGTGAAAGATCGGCTACGAGATTGTGCAATGTGTTCAACAATAGACATCGGTTTAGAAGTTACAACAAAACTCGAAAAAGTGGTATCAACATACGAAGGTGGTGAAGGTTGACATGGTTGACACAAAGTGGGTTGCAACGTCGAACTGTTTCTCCTAGGCGCTTCTATTTGATCTTTCAAAGAAATTTTGGGCACGGAGGGATCTTCCTTAAATCGACCGAAACAATTGACGTACGAAGCAAAATTAGGTTCGGGATACCAAAGTTCGGCAAGAGATTTATGATGTGGGGTACCCATGATGTAAGAATGAGAAGAGAAAGAAAGAAGGTTGGGGTGCACAGATTTCTTAGCGACAAAAGTTGCAAGTCTTTTTTTTTTAAATTTCCTTTTTCCTTTTTCTCTTTATTTGGAAATTTTTGCAAAAAAGATTAAAGGTATGCAAAACAGAAAAGATTTCTTGCAATCAATTTTTATTTTAAGCGCGGCGCAAAGAATCCTGCACAAGATCAATTATTGGAAGGGAAGATTTTTTTAAGCGCAAAGAATCCTGCAGAAGATTTGACAAAAGATATATGGGGATTGGCAGAAGAGGGAAAAGGGGAGCAAACAGTGCAAAACTCGCGCGCTGACGTGGCAGAGGGACCGCGGATCCGCGGTGGGAGAGCGCTTGCACGGCGGAAGGGCGGCGGCGTTGAAAATTCAGGTCTCTGAAAAAAATTGTCCTGCTCTGTTGTTCCAATCCCTTTATGTTCTGATCTACCTTTTTCTGTTTCGCACTCTGGATTTTTCCAGATCCGTCTCGATTGTAGATCCTGCAAAATTCAAACAAAAAAAACCCTTCACAAAATACAAAGATGATAAAATTTTTATATTTTTTTTTATTTAATTTTTCAAATTTTTATGATTTTTTTAGTTTATATTAACCCGAAATTGCAAAAAGGAAATAACACGCCATCCCCGGCAACGGCGCCATTTGATTTTAGAGATTTTATGATCAAAAATATTTAGTAACCGCAATCAAAAACGGCGGCGCATGTAGCTAGCCGGTGAGTACGGGTCGGTCCACAGGGATTTTGTGAATTTCCTAATTGTTCTTACGAGTTAATTCCGATTGGGGTCGGATTGATTAAATCTAAAAACTAAATTAATCTAGATCTAAATCTTGCTAGGGTTAGGGTTAGGTTTAGGTTAAGTTTGGAAATGCAAAGATTTTCCACCGCTTTCAATACCCAAATTAAGATCTATGAGGAGTTATGGTAATTATTAATAAAGGGGATTAGGATCATCGGTAAGAAACGGTGTTTCTTACTCTAGGTTCTTGTCCTTCCTTTCTTAATCCTTATCCTAACCTCCATGGAAAACACGTGCAACCGGGCCTTTATACTACGGTATCACCGCTATCTCGTGGGATAGGATGCCGTAGGGAGCGGTGTGTGCATGTATGCAGGGAGTCCTATTAATTATATGTGATGGGCAAGAAAGGGGTGAGGGATCTTCATCTCTCAAATCTTCCCCAAAGCTAACCCTAACAAGCGAGAAGACTACTCGCTCATTAGGGAATTGAAGAACAGATCTAACTATCTATCTAGGGCAAGGAATTAAAGATCTAATTATGGCAGATAAGAAATTACCTAGGACAGATAATAAAATTAAGTAGGGCAAATAAAAAGAACTACTTACAAATTGATACTCTCCAAAAAGAATTCTGAATTTTATTAATGAAAGGAGGTATGACCTAATACAAGGAATTGGGCTTCTATTTATAGGACATAGAAAACCCTAGGTTTACAATTACCGCATGTCTGCATTTACCAAAATACCCCTAGGTTGACTAGCCAGAGCCGCTTTGAATTATGGTAAAAATTTTACTCTCTACAGGCTTCACCCTGCCGCGGAACCGCGGCCTCAGGCCCTGTTTGGCCGCGGTTCCGCGGCTAAACAGGAGGCTTGGGCCTTCTGTTTTCTTGGGCTGGTTATGTGCTTGTTTGTCTTCCTGTTTCCGTAGGTCTTTTCTCAGATTGGCTTCTATGTCTTCTCCAGATCTTCACAGTGAGTAGTGCAATTGACTTTTAACCGTTCGCTTTGTGTCGAGCTCTTGGACCTTGCGATGCCTTGTATTTTGTGAACTGTTTTTTGTGTAGGCTTGATCAAGATCTTTCTATTTGTTGGTTGTAGTTCCACTTTTGCATCGTCTTTTATCTTTTTCACTGTTTTAGATCCAAGAACCTGTAACCTGTACTATGTAGCAGACATGGGTCTAAAGCACCTGTTTATTTGTAAAATACATAAGAATGGGGAATATAATAATGCAATATAATGGTATGAACAGGGACCCGATCCCATTGTTCTAGAGTAGGTCGCAACGATTCAAGAGATGGCCCTTACGGATTCAAGAGGTGGCTCCTGTTAGTGTATATGCCCTAGATGCCATTACTGTATCATACTAGTTTGTATATTACTTAATGGAAGCTTGGGATATTCACCTTGTATATACAATCTTGCTCAAAATAGTAGTATGCTACTTGGTTTGTTTCTACTTCAATATGTACATATGTTTATTTTAGTATATCACCTATACACATTAGTAGAGCCCTTAGGATCTTTGCTTGATTACCAGCGATGTGATGGCAGTCACACTAGTGGGGCTGGGTAATCTATAAGCACATCCTTATGCAGGTCCCTAGTCGCAGGACTATCGAGACAGGGCATCGATACTCCGGAGTAGACTAGCGCATGCGCTTCTTATCCCAGTGTGGGAGACGGTCTGTCCCACAGCCGTCAGTACGTCGTACTTGAGATAGTATGCGGGTGCTCGTTAGGTTACGGGTACACTGGACAGGACTCGTCGGGAACTGACTAGTTGGTATTATGCCTATCGTCAGTTATCAGTTCCCAGGTCACATGAGTACAGCTTAGTCCGCTGACTTGACACTGTCACTTCGCCTCGAGTAAGTTCCCACTGCACTTTGATTACTACCCTACCACGGCTCAAAGGAGTCGTGCAAACAGGTAGTGGTTGGGTGCAGTCCCGAAGCACTTGGAGGCAGTGACGGTTAGACAGGATTCGTCTCTCCCGGTATTGGGGGTTGACATCGCGCTGTGTCTAGGAGAGCCATTACACGAGTAGTCCCTGGCCAGGGCAAACGAGATATACTGGTAGGCTTCCAGTGTTATCTCAGGGTGTTTTGGGCTTCACTCCGACACGACTTGTACCGCTATTGGCGGACTGACGTTTACCGCCCCCTAGGCCCGCCATGCGATGTATCAGACGAACAGACCGGACTGTACGGAGAATGTCACATTCAGGCTCAGTAGGAGTTCAGATGGGTTTCACCTCGTCAGTCTTCTTGTCGGCATCTACCTGGGGACCGTTACGCACAGCTAGTGCCGCTTACGGTCTGTGGTTAAACCCACTGCCAGCGTAGTGTCGAGTCTTTAGAGTCCCACACAGAAAGCTATTCGCCTTTAGGCAAAAGAGTAGAGGTCGCATGGTTTTGCGACAGGTCGCATGGTTTTGCGACAGGGTTCGGTCACATCCGTGCACTTGTGCACGTACAGTGTCCGGACAGTTCACACTAGCGGGCTTTGGTTTAAGCCAGATCCTAGTGTACCTTTTGGGATTGGTTTTATCCAGTTTGTATTCGTGTTCCTCGGAACGCGGATGCGGGTATGTATGCACAGTTGACGGAGAGACAGGGGCAGAGAATTCTCATTAGGGTTGTTGACCGTTGACAGTTGACTATTGACTTTTTGCTCAACCCTAATGAGAATATGATATGTGATTAACAATTATATTAATTAAGTATTATGGTGACATGGTTGTTGAGGGATTGACTTTGTTGACTTGTTGACTTTTGTTGACTTGTTGATTTTGTTGACCGGTTGACTAGGCTTGACTAGTTGACCATCATGATAACTATAACTATCATTTCATGGCAAAGACTTTTGCTTGCTTACTCTTTTGTGCAAAATGAGTGCATGAAATTATATGGCTATGGTTGCTTAAACCATCACATAATACTTGATTGATATGAGGTGTTATGATTGTTTTGGATTATGAGAGCCAAATGAGAAAAGTCTTCTCTCATTCTTTCATGCTCATTCTCTCTCTTGTTCTTGAGCTCTCATCTTCCTCCTCTTGCTCTCCCTCTCTTGACTCTATGGTTCACTTGTCTCATGAGTTGAGAATCAAGAACCATAGATAAAATCCTATACAAACTCTTCTCTACTCACTCTAGTTCACAAGGTTTAGCAAACCGAGTGAACTAGTTTCTTCAAAGATCAAAGAAGGAGCCAAAGGTTGAAGCTTTCAGGTGGATCTATCTTCGGCGTAAGGAGACGACGGGAAGAAGCCGATCCGGACCACCATCGAGCTTTGAAGACGAAGGAGTTCAAGACAAGAAAGGTATAAACCCCCTAACCGAGTAGTTAACGACTCCTAGTTAGGTTGTTAGTTAGATGTTTAACAAAGATCCGGGTTTTAAGTCCATGTTACCACCTCTAAGAAAATCGTTTTTCATCAAATTCTGCATGCCCGAAAGTACCGGGAGAGGTAGCATGGACTTACAGTGGTATCAGAGCCTAGTTAAACTCTATCTAACATGTTAGCAAAGTAGCTAGAAGATCGATCAAAGAAAAGTCGCAAAACGAACCCAAAACTGTCAAGTTTCTGCCGATTTTTATTCTGTTCAAAAGTTGATAATTTTCATCTTAAAAATCGACTCGGTCTTTTGTTAGAATAACCACCAAATTTGGTCCCACGAACCGTTCAAAGCGCCGCGGAAACGCGGCGGGAGCACGCTCCCACCGCGGTTCCGCGGCCGAGTTGACTCGGCCGAGGTCCATCTTTGGTGCAATGTATTTCTGGGGCTGTTTTGGGATTTTTGGAATATGTATTTTCTGCCCAGATTTTCCAGAACGAAAATTTTGTATTTGGGGACTATAAATCCGTATTTTTGATCGAACTTCTAAAAGACTTAAGCTGACGGGTTTTTGTGTAATGTGATATTTGTATTGAACGTCTGCTAATCGCTATATGTCGATTAGTGGGGGTTATACAAATCTGTGATGTGTAATGTTGCTGGAATGTGTATATGAATATGTTGGATTGTCGCGGGTGAATAGCCGGGGGTTGTGAGACGAGAGTTTTTCTTTTCTTTCAATTCATGTAAATTTGTAAATTGATGTAATAATTATTTGTATGGCCGCACAACCGGGTCGGGATTGTAGCTGTCATTGTATAATTTCTTTTTACTGTTTTTTCTCCTAGGATAGACCCATGGAGGGGGTACACAAACTACCGGGTATGCCGAAGTGCCGAGTGGCCTACTCACGGGGATGAGGGAGGTTGCTTCGCTTTGGGTACTTGGCGGGTAGTTTGCCGCACCCGTAGGGGTCTTGGGTGGGGTTTTGGCTATTCACCGCGACCGTGTAATCTGCTTTTCGTTACAGGCTCGTACGAATTGCGGATTCCTAGTATATCCAATGTGTTCATCTGTGATCTGAAATGTCTATCATTGCAATATATCTATATATGATATTATTTAGGCGTTGCTTATGTTTTACAGCCGCGCTAGCCCAGCCCCCGCTCTGTCGTTAGTTAAGTAGCCTAACGGGTAATGACGGGGCCCCGTGGTGAATGCGAATGGCATAAGCGTACGTCATATTTTGGTTGTTTTCTGCAATGGTAGGATTAAATGATGGGACGTATTAAAAGAACTAATGCAAGAATATCACGCATTAAAAGAACTAATGCAAGATAATAAACCAAGTAAAAGTCGTTGGAACACTTTCGAAAACCCACTCGGTTCTTTTCAAAACCAACTTTTAAATGCGGAGCTTGAGCCACTCCTTTTAAAAGCTATCTCGTTCCATCGACTATATCAAGTTCACTACGTTCACGGTTTCACCAAAACCATTCGTAGCCCTTCGTCGTTTCACATGAATAGTCAATAGTATTCAAGCTATGTATGTTGGCCAAAGTCAAGGCATAGTGATTGGTAGCTATTGGGTGTTCATGTGTAGCATAGATAGATGCGTTGGTTTGGGACAGTCGTACTGCCATTTTGGCCAAAGTCAAGGGTAGGTACGGATGGATCCAAATTAACCTGGATAATGACGGGTAGAACTTGACATGTGACTTATGATATTTTGGCCAAAGTCAAGGTCATAAGAGCATGGGGCAAAAATCCACATCGGGAGTTTCATAAGTACTGAAACTTGCTAGATTTGCATACCATTTGGAGTGTGATGATTCTGGTAGGATTCCTTCAGTTTCGTCACGCGATGATATTTGGATCCCGATCCTACTGTGAGTATATGCTACTCCTCGGGAAATTTCTCACTTAACGATCAATGCTATAAACTAAGTAGGTGTCTAGAAAGGTGTTAGCGGGGCCACGCCCCCAGGGAAAAGAGGTTATTTAATTAAGGAACTTCGCGAAAGCGTTGGAAAACCTCCCTCGAAGTACCGACACTGGCCTGGCTGAACGGTTAAGCAAGTATTGTACGGTGAGATTGATCCTGACTAATTCTTCCTTTATGGTTTGAGGAGGGATTCGAGAAACAGTGGGAGCCATCCTGTTTAGACAAACTAAAAACCACTCTAAACTTGCAAGAGTATCATGCTGAGTGTTTCTTCTTCTCTCTCCTAATTGCAGCGACCAATCGACATGACTGGACTTAAGTTACTTCTAGATAAAAACATACTGACAGGGCCAAACTACAAAGATTGGCTCAGGAATGTCAAAATGGCAATCACTTACGACAAGCTGGGGTATCTTCTTACCACCAAAGCTCCCCCTGTCCCTGGTCCCACTTCCAGCGTCGCGGATAAGGAAATCCGTAAGACTTGGGAGATTGATAGCGCGAAGGCCAAGTGCCTCGTGCTTGCCTCTATGGACAATGAACATCAGAGGAGGCACGAGAATATGGACCTGGAATCCATATTTCTTCATACAAAAGAACTCTATGGAGAGCAGTCTCGTATCGCAAGATACGAAGCGTCGAAAAAGTTATTTTCGGCAAGGATGGCCGTCGGATCATCAGTAGTGTCACGCCCCGCTTCCCAGAGTACGCAAGATTGGGCACGTGATATAGCCAACCATGCTACCTGTGGGTAGGAAGTATCCATCCACAGTCACATTACGGTTGTAAGGATATCAAGAACAAGATAAAACTAATCTAATACATGTCCAAATCCATAATAACAAGAATCAATAAACGATAAGTGCGGAAGCTAATGATCCAATACAATGAATAAACAGTACGTCCCATAATGCGGGCTCACATCTAGAAATGAAACGCAATAAATAAACTAAATCCTAAGGACTCACTGTTCAGCCTGCTGGCTGAAGTACTCCTGCTCGGTCGAAGACAAAGGTACGGAATCTGGGCCATGCAAAACCCAGACGTCAGCGCGTCATGACATCAAATATATAGTATAACATGGTAATAAACGATGCAAGCATGAACATGAGTAAAGCAGTAATAGGAAGTAACAAGCAGGGTAATGTGCAATGGTGACTAAACTGTTCTATCAGGTTTTCTACTCTATAGTCTTTGAAACCAATTGATGAATCGTCGATGTAACTCAATAGTATCCCGTGCGTGCCCGGGACCACGGTCATGACCCTCGGGGCTGAGTCCGAGACGTGCCGCTAAGCAGTAAAAGGTAGTAGGATGGACGAGTAATGTCAGCATCATCACTCCCGGACTGGCCAAGCCCGTAAGACTGATCAGAACAATGTATCGAACTGTTGAGTTACAAGTCGGTTTCACCTTTGATTTCCCCATACCCCCAAACTATGCATGTCAGGTCAGGTATTCAGTAGTCAAGGACTAATGCCAACAAAGTCAAGTAAAAGTAGGTCTGTCTGGATCGACAGCAGGAATGGTTAGGTTTGTCGGCATTAGGCATGAAATCAGGGAACAAGTAATGTCATGGTACAACAGGATGGGTCGGTATGTATGTATATGTCAGGTGTATCAGGGCCAGGCCAATATGTCGTGTAATCGGGTAAGTGCTCACAACAGGTACACGATCAATAATGAACAACAGCAGGAAACAGTATTTAACCACAGTATTTCATATAACCACAGTGTTGTTTATATTCTCTTATTAACATGTTCAATCATCTTTAGGGTGCAATAGCCATAAGGTAAAGCAATATTCACAATTATAAATTAAGGAACTACATGAAATTATACTGAATATAATAATTGTATCATGAATGATTTAACAGTTTAAGCAGGTGTGATTCAGTCGTTTTATTTAGTTAAAGCATGGATTGATGTGGGTTAACTAATTACGAGGAACTGTTGTAACGATTCCGATATACTGATAACAGTAATAATACGATATCAAATGCCATCATTAAGCTACGGTATTAAATAGTTTGAATTAAATTGCGTGGCGAGACTAGATCTCGCACGCTAGCATGTTCAAGCAAGTATTCAGATACTTGCCTCGACGGTCAGCAGACGGAAACCCGGATGCGATGTCGGCAGAAAACGCGATATGAAAGCACGGGCCACGGATCGAGTCTCAACAGCGAACAACGGGGTCACACGGACTAGGGGGCTTCGCTGGAGCGTCGGGTTCGTCAAACGGCACGGTCGGATTCCGGCAAAAGTTATCGGCAACAAGTTAGCAATACGATAAACATACAAGATCAGCGGGGTTTGCACCAAAGGAAGTAAAGTGATGCTTACAGAGGAGAAACAGGGGTAACTATGACGGGCCCGACGGCGATGGACCCACCGGCGGTGAACAGGAGGTGCGGCGAGGGTGCTGGAACGGCTGAAAGGGCTCGGGGTCGCTGGAAAGGGGTGCTGCGGTGAGTGGGGAAGAGTGTGGTCGGCTCTGGTGGTCGTGGGAGAGAGGGAGGTGGTCGGAGGTGGTGTCGACGAGGTCGCCGGCACGTTTCTCCGGCGAACAGCGGGGTAGGCGATGGGTTAGGGCTCGTGTTGGGTGTTCCGGCGAGGGGAGGAGGGAAACGACGATGAGGTCGGGTCGAGTAGGGTGAGAGGGTGCCGCGGGAGTCGTCGACGACGATGGGTGGCGTCGACGGCGAGGTCTGCGAAGGTGGAGGCGAGGTCGGGAATGGGTGCAGGCGCAGGAGAGAGGAGGAAGGAGGGAGGAGGAAGGTGCGGCGGTCTCGTGGTGGCGAGGGCGGCGACGGCGAGGTCGCGGGGATCGGCGGTGAGATCTGCGGTGAGCTAGGGTTAGGGTTGAGGGGGTTTCTCGCGATGAAGATGGGTCGAAGGAGGCGGCTGCGTGCATGGTAAATATAGAGGAGAGAGAGAGAGAGAGATAGATTGATTGAGGGAGAGATTGAGGGAGGAGAGAGACAGAGAGAGAGATGGAAAGGAGGGGGGCCCACGAGCTCGATTGTGAGCTCGTGATTGGCTGAGGGTGTGCGAGTGGGAGTTAGAAAAATATTTGTGTAAAGATTTTGAATGGATTTGGCCATTGGGAAATTATTCGTATATAAATATATTAGTTTTATAAATTAAATTGAAACGGGCCCTTTTTGGCGCGAAATGAAACATTTCCAAATCGCGCCCGGGTTGCGCCCAAATGTTCCAAATTCAAATTATAGGATTTTAAGCGAGTTCCAAATTTTGAAAATAGGTGTTTAATGATTAAAATGCATGCCCCCAAGTCGGACACTTGCACGCGCGCGTAGTCGCCCAAACTTGCCCGTTTAGCCAAACGGAACGGAATCTCGACACGCAGACGCTACCACGCGACTAGTGGCGACGAGTAGGCTAACATGGACATCTTAAATTTCATTTTCGGAGTTAAAATTTGTTATGGGCCAAAATGACTTAACCGGGTAAAATTTAGCAATAAACCCCAGAAAATCAGGAAAATTGGAATGAGCAATAAACAACCTTCAATTAGTAATATAAATAGTACTATTGGGCTCGGGTGTTACAAGTAGCAGAGCACGTGCTTAAGATGATCGACTACATTGAGGAGCTCGCGGACCTAGGAACCACATTGGAGAGTGAGCTCTATACGGACTTAGTTCTCCAGTCCCTTCCTTCCACTTACGCCCAGTTTATACTGAACTTCAACTTACAAGAAAAAGAAGTTGAACTTTCAGAGCTCCTCAACATGCTGAGGAGCGCAGAGGGCACCCTACAGAAAGGTAGGGAAACATCCACTTTGTTTGTAGGAGGATCATCTTCTTCTAAGTCCAAGGCGAAAGCCAAGGGAAAGAAGAAGAAAGCCCCCGCCAAACCAAGGGGCGGTGTTAGTAAAGTGGATACGAAGGGAAAGGCAAAAGCAATAAAGAAAGCGGGGAAGCTTGTGGATAAGGAAGAATGCTTCTATTGTCATAAGAAAGGACACTGGAAGAATGATTGCAGGGCCTGGAAGGCCAGAACACAGGAATTGAAGCAGGTTGCAGCTTCAGCTTCAGGTGTGTATGTTATTGAAAACTGTCTTTCAATATACTCTACTTCCTGGGTATTGGATACCGGATCAGGATCTCATATCTGTAATTCTTTGCAGGCATTGAGAAACCGTAGGGTTTTGAAGGCAGGTGACATGACCCTCAGAGTTGCGAACGGAGGTAGCATGGATGCTAAAGCCGTGGGGGACTATCACCTGGGAATGTCAGATGGACATGTTTTGGTTTTGCGTAATTGCTTTTTTGTACCCAACGCAACTTGTAATATCATTTCTATATCTTTGGTTTCTAAAGAAGGTTATGAATTTGCGTTTGTAAGTAATGTTGTAAACATTCACCTTAATCAAGTTCTGATTGGGTCAGGTACATTGAGCAATGGTATATACGTATTAAACCAACCACAGATTTTCAATGTCCAGAATACACACAAAAGAAAGTCTCCGGAAATAAATCAGACTTTCTTGTGGCATTGTAGACTGGGTCACATCAATGAGAGAAGATTGACTAAGTTACATACAGAAGGATATTTGAATTCGTTCGAATATCAATCGTATGCCCCTTGTCAATCCTGTCTCAAAGGAAAGATGACAAAGACTCCGTTTACTAGACACGGAGTAAGGGCGAGCGAGCTCTTGGGACTCGTACACAGCGACGTGTGCGGTCCAATGTCTACACATGCGCGAAGCGGTTATTCTTACTTCATTACTTTTACGGATGACCTTTCAAGGTACGGTTATGTCTTCTTAATGAAACATAAGTCCGAAGCCTTTGGAAAATTCCAGGAATATAAGAATGAAGTAGAAAAACAAACCGGCAAAAGTATCAAGATTCTAAGATCGGATCGAGGTGGAGAATACTTAAGTGCCGAGTTCCTGGACTATTTAAAAAGAGAACGGAATTCTCTCTCAGCTTACTCCTCCATACACTCCGCAACATAACGGTGTATCGGAGAGACGGAACCGAACCCTATTGGATATGGTACGGTCCATGATGAGTAACGCTGAGTTACCGCGATCATTCTGGGGGTATGCGCTAGAATCAGCTGCATACCTTTTGAACCGAGTTCCCACTAAGACTGTGCCTACCACACCATTTGAGATGTGGTGTGGGAAGAGGCCCCATCTTAATCACATTAAGACATGGGGAAGTCCAGCTTTTGTCAAAAAGAAGCATGCGGACAAGCTCGAGGCACGCTCAGTACAGTGTAAGTTTGTGGGATATCCAAAGAACTCCAAGGGATATTTCTTCTACTGCGAAGAGGAACAAAAGGTTATTGTTTCTCGTCATGCCCACTTTCTAGAACACCAGTTCTTAGAAAAGGAAATTAGTGGGAGCGCAGTAGAACTGGAAGAAATTCCAGAACCACAGACTATTACTGAAAGCTTAGTGGAACCAGAGGGTTCAAAAGAACAGGACATTCCTACGCCGCTCCGCAGGAGTAGTAGGCAGTCTCATCCGCCCGAGAGATACTACGGTTTTCTCATAGACGGGGATAGAGAGGATTGCATCATAGATTATGATGAGCCTACTAGCTTCCAGCAAGCCGTTCAGAGCGTCGACTCGGTAAAATGGCTAGATGCAATGCGGACCGAAATGGAGTCCATGTACACCAACAAGGTATGGACGTTGGACATTGCTCCAGACGGGGTAAAACCCGTAGGATGCAAGTGGATCTTCAAAAGGAAGATTGGTGTAGATGGACAGGTTGATACCTATAAAGCTAGACTTGTTGCAAAGGGTTTTCGTCAAAGACCTGGTTTGGACTATGACGAAACCTTTTCTCCAGTGGCTATGCTGAAATCCATTCGGATTCTTCTTGCCATTGTTGCCTTCCACGATTATGAGATCTGGCAGATGGACGTAAAGACCGCTTTTCTAAATGGAAATTTAGAGGAGTGTGTCTATATGGACCAACCAGAGGGTTTCATTCAGAGTGGGAGCAGCGGAAAGGTGTGCAAGTTGCTTAAGTCCATCTATGGACTAAAGCAGGCATCGCGGAGTTGGAACATCTGTTTTGATGAGACGGTCAAGAAATTTGGCTTTATCAAAAATCCAGATGAACCATGCATCTATAGTAGATTTGTAGCGAGAACTGTAGTATTCCTCGTTTTATACGTGGATGACATTCTCTTAATAGGAAATGACATTCCTATGCTACAATCTGTTAAGGGGTTCTTGTCACACAGGTTCTCCATGAAAGACCTGGGTGATGCCTCATACATCCTGGGGATCCGGATCCATCGTGATAGATCCAAGAGGATATTAGGACTTTCACAGTCCAGGTACATCGACACCATACTGAACAGATTCAGTATGGAAGATTCCAAGCGCGGTAACCTACCGGCTTGTCACGGGATCACCCTCTCTAAAGAGATGTCTCCCAAAACTGATTTGGAGAGGGATCGCATGTCTATTATACCCTACGCTTCTGCGGTAGGCTCTATAATGTATGCGATGTTGTGTACCAGACCGGATGTAGCTTATGCACTGAGTGTGGTAAGCCGGTATCAGTCAAACCCTGGGGAGAAACACTGGATAGCGGTAAAGAACATTCTCAAGTACCTGAGAAGGACTAAGGAGATGTTCTTGGTGTATGGCGGAAAAGACCTCCAGATCGAGGCCTTTGCTGACTCCAGCTTCCAGAGTGACAAGGATGATTCCAAGTCCATGTCGGGTTTTGTCTTTACCCTCAATGGAGGGGCGGTGTGTTGGAAGAGTTCCAAACAGGAAACCGTTGCAGACTCGACGATGGAAGCGGAATACATCGCTGCATCTGATGCCGCAAAAGAAGCTGTCTGGATGAGGAAGTTCTTGAAAGAGCTTCAGGTGGTTCCGTCCATTGTTGATCCAATACCTCTGTATTGCGACAACAGCGGGGCTATAGCTTTAGCGAAGGAACCCAGGTCCCATCAGAGATCCAGACACATCTTGAGGCGGTATCACCTGATCAGGGAGATCGTAGATCGCCAGGAGATCGAGGTTCGGAGAGTCGCTTCAGAAGATAACACTGCAGATCCATTCACCAAGGCCCTGCCCCAGACTCAGTTCGAGCGGCTGATCGAGATGATAGGTCTTCGATACGCCAGTACATGGCCTTAGTGCAAGTGGGAGATTGTTAGTGTATATGCCCTAGAGGCCATTACTGTATCATACTAGTTTGTATATTACTTAATAGAAGCTTGGGATATTCACCTTGTATATACAATCTTGCTCAAAATAGTAGTATGCTACTTGGTTTGTTTCTACTTCAATGTGTACATGTGTTTATTTTAGTATATCACCTATACACATTAGTGGAGCCCTTAGGATCTTTGCTTGATTACCAGCGATGTGATGGCAGTCACACTAGTGGGGCTGGGTAATCTATAAGCACATCCTTATGCAGGTCCCTAGTCGCAGGACTATCGAGACAGGGCATCGATACTCCGGAGTAGACTAGCGCATGCGCTTCTCATCCCAGTGTGGGAGACGGTCTGTCCCACAGCCGTCAGTACGTCGTACTTGAGATAGTATGCGGGTGCTCGTTAGGTTACGGGTACACTGGACATGACTCGTCGGGAACTGACTAGTTGGTATTATGCCTATCGTCAGTTATCAGTTCCCAGGTCACATGAGTACAGCTTAGTCCGCTGACTTGACACTGTCACTTCGCCTCGAGTGTGTTCCCACTGCACTTTGATTACTACCCTACCACGGCTCAAAGGAGTCGTGCAAACAGGTAGTGGTTGGGTGCAGTCCCGAAGCACTTGGAGGCAGTGACGGTTAGACAGGATTCGTCTCTCCCGGTATTGGGGGTTGACATCGCGCTGTGTCTATGAGAGCCATTACACGAGTAGTCCCTGGCCAGGGCAAACGAGATATACTGGCAGGCTTCCAGTGTTATCTCAGGGTGTTTTGGGCTTCACTCCGACACGACTTGTACCGCTATTGGGGGACTGACGTTTACCGCCCCCTAGGCCCGCCATGCGATGTATCAGACGAACAGACCGGACTGTACGGAGAATGTCACATTCAGGCTCAGTAGGAGTTCAGATGGGTTTCACCTCGTCAGTCTTCTTGTCGGCATCTACCTGGGGACCGTTACGCTCAGCTAGTGCTGCTTGCGGTCTGTGGTTAAACCCACTGCCAGCGTAGTGTCGAGTCTTTAGAGTCCCACACAGAAAGATATTCGCCTTTAGGCAAAAGAGTAGAGGTCGCATGGTTTTGCGACAGGTCGCATGGTTTTGCGACAGGGTTCGGTCACATCCGTGCACTTGTGCACGTACAGTGTCCGGACAGTTCACACTAGCGGGCTTTGGTTTAAACCAGATCCTAATGTACCTTTTGGGATTGGTTTTATCCAGTTTGTATTCGTGTTCCTCGGAACGCGGATGCAGGTGTGTATGCACAGTTGACGGAGAGACAGAGGCAGAGAATTCTCATTAGGGTTGTTGACCGTTGACAGTTGACTATTGACTTTTTGCTCAACCCTAATGAGAATATGATATGTGATTAACAATTATATTAATTAAGTATTATGGTGACATGGTTGTTGAGGGATTGACTTTGTTGACTTGTTGACTTTTTTTGACCTGTTGATTTTGTTGACCGGTTGACTAGGCTTGACTAGTTGACCATCATGATAACTATAGCTATCATTTCATGGCAAAGACTTTTGCTTGCTTGCTCTTTTGTGCAAAATGAGTGCATGAAATGATATGGTTATGGTTGCTTAAACCATCACATAATACTTGATTGATATGAGGTGTTATGATTGTTTTGGATTATGAGAGCCAAATGAGAAAAGTCTTCTCTCATTCTTTCATGCTCATTCTCTCTCTTGTTCTTGAGCTCTCATCTTCCTCCTCTTGCTCTCCCTCTCTTGACTCTATGGTTCACTTGTCTCATGAGTTGAGAATCAAGAACCATAGATAAAATCCCATACAAACTCTTCTCTACTCACTCTAGTTCACAAGGTTTAGCAAACCGAGTGAACTAGTTTCTTCAAAGATCGAAGAAGGAGCCAAAGGTTGAAGCTTTCAGGTGGATCTATCTTCGGCGTAAGGAGACGACGGGAAGAAGCCGATCCGGACCACCATCTAGGTTTGAAGACGAAGGAGTTCAAGACAAGAAAGGTATAAACCCCCTAACCGAGTAGTTAACGACTCCTAGTTAGGTTGTTAGTTAGATGTTTAACAAAGATCCGGGTTTTAAGTCCATGTTACCACCTCTAAGAAAATCGTTTTTCATCAAATTCCGCATGCCCGAAAGTACCGGGAGAGGTAGCATGGACTTACAGCTCCCGCCCTTTGGCATGACACTTTGTTCCGTGTGGCACTTTGTGCCATGAGCAAGGACCGGGACCCGACATGAAAATTATAAGATACAAAATCGAGGGATTTCCGGGCCGTCGATGTACCGGAATATCTGCACCGTGTGTCGATGTGTACCCTCAAACATAACGAGTGTCAAACGTGTCTCATCTTTCTATACAAACATTTGTCACATAGTGTATAGCTTTTAGGAGAAAGAATACAATTTCTGCATATGTACGCAACTTTTCGACACGATTGTAGAGGCCTAGGAGAAAGGGCGACATGCGCTCCCAGTCCTTGTAACCCAGTTATGTAGGTACTATTTGGGTGCCGATGCCTTCAATAATATTGCGGCAGCTGCTATGCACATTCCGATCGAGCAGGAGGAGACGTCTCGCGGTTATACAAACCAGAATGTGTTGCACAACTGGACACGAACTAAACCTACCGAGCATGACACGAACCAACCCCACCAAGCATGAGCACGCATCTTCTCACACATCAATTGAGGCCTTAATCAACGAGCCTCCACCCACAAACGCCGAGAACTTCTTTCAAAGAGGATGGAGGGCCATAATAAAACTTCTAAAGAGGCAGAAAAAGATCAAGGAGGAGATCAAGAACTTGAGGAGGTGCCAGTCGGAAGCTAGTAGCCGACGGAGGGGGCGACGATGAAGACATCGTCGAGTTCGAGTTTGGGGGTGAGCTCTCTTACACCTCTTGTCTATAGTCTTTCTATATAGTGCATCATATAGTTGCATTGGCATGTTTATTGTATTTCCGCACTTTATTTTCTTTTTCTTTAGCATGTAGCTACATTACATATTTCCCTTCTGCTTGAAAACTTGAAAAACCATAAAAATCAAAAAAATTCAAAAATACATAAAAACTCTTTAGATCAAGTTAGTAAATAGAGTCCGAGGATAACACCGCTTAGGAATTTGAACTTGTTTACTTGTTGCGTTAACACAAAACCATTTCTCAAAT
The DNA here is from genome assembly GCA_030015575.1 of Agapanthus africanus. Lineage (NCBI taxonomy): Eukaryota > Viridiplantae > Streptophyta > Magnoliopsida > Asparagales > Amaryllidaceae > Agapanthus > Agapanthus africanus. Next base: position 90,721,993 of record JASDDO010000024.1, on the reverse strand, counting down.
GCCTTAAAACTACTGATGTCTCCTCTTCAGAATTGAAATGTATTGGATATTTCATCCACTTGCTTCACATTCACTTCACTTACTACCCATTACGGTTACGTGATCACTAAATGAAAAGCCTATTCCCTTATTGCTATTTGATCCGGGGCCTTTTGCTTCTTTATACGCTAGAATATCGTGCTCTTTGGTTTGCGATAATCGCCATTTGTGTTCATTATGGCCGTATTTATAATTTCTTCACATGTTATGATTTAAATTTCTAAACCAACTCACTTGACATTGTGCTTAAGTTTGAATTTGCTTGCCTATATTGGAAAAAAGTTGGGTCGAATAACGAAAAATATGATATCAATCATTCGTTAGGGGGTAATTGTGTGTGAATATGTCTCTTTTCTACATCCCGTTAAGCAAGTGTCTTCACCGAGTTAAAAGTCCCCACGGTTCTCTGTGAAGAGATAATCTTGGCCTCCAACAGAAATTCTTCTATCGGTTAAAGAACTAGTTGATTTAAAAACAAATGATCAAATATGACGTCATTTTTATAGGTTTGCAAATTCGTTATTAAGCACATTGTCTTATCAGGTTGTGTATGGTTGTTTATTGTGTACGTATGTGAATCATCGGTATTTGTCCACTTTTAGCATGAATGGTGTATGGTAAGTTTAAGAGTATCAACCTTAGTGTGTAATTTTGCTTGAGACTGCCTGGATTTGTTGATAGTTGGGAATATGGGATGAATAATGCAGTGAAACATTTTATTACGGCAGTGAGCATGAGCACATAATTTGTGGGTATAAATACCTTTGTTTGATTTAGTACAAGAGTGGGACAAATATATATTGAGGTATTTTGGCCTCATGAGAGATAAGGTTTGTTTTAGGTATAAGGTTTGTGTTAGGTATTACGCTTTACTTATTTTGATTCCTGGGCGTTGTTTATCACTTAGGAAATTAACTAACACGATCCCGAATTTTGTGGGTTTAATCCGCTGAAAATCCTCACGAGACGAAACTCATTCTTTGTGGCAACTTAGGGGTTTAACAGCTTGTTGCACGTGCTAAATGCAACCTTGACGCCTACGAAAGTGAGCTAGAATTTCTTTTTCTTTTTCTAGGATTTTGATTGCTCGAGGACAAGCAATAGATAAGTTCGAGGTATTTGATCGACACGTTTATTTGCATTTATATACCTTTGATTATTATTTTTTTTTTGGTATATATAATGCAAATAAATGTGTCGATCAAGAGGACGACGATGATGGATTTCGAGTTTTATTCATTGGTTTTGGGCCTCGTGTGGGGCGAATCGAACGGTTAAAATGCCAATAGTTAGTTTATTAAAACTTTAGAAAAATTTGAAAAGATATGTAAAAAAATTTAAAATTTTGAAAAGATTTCAAAGAGTTTGAAAAATTAATTAAATTTCACTTGAAAAAAATTTAATTTCAAAAGATCAACTAAAAATATTGTTTAACCTATTTAAATATTTTATTAGTCGGTAGTTATGAATCATGACTTTTTATATTTATCCGAATAGATTCCGTAACCGATTTTAGCGGATATGGTTTTTACAATATCGATCCGTAGCGGATATAGATAGTAAAAATTTGTTACCGATAACTATCCATATCCGCATCCGCATCCGTAAATAGGTGTCGGATACGGATATGGTATTGTCTATATCCGATTCAAATTCAGTCCGTTTACATCCCTAGTCGTGGCACATTTGAAACTACTCATGACAGTGTCTTTTTACAGTGATCGCTCATGTGTCTTGTTAGTACATGATAAGCTGGGATCTAAAATATTGTTACCAGGTTTTGCTTAGTACTAAAAGACAAAACTCAAGCTATTGAGATCGAACAACGCTCATTTTCTTATTTTCAGAAAATAGAAAAAGAAAATGGCATCCGGAGTAATGGGATTGAGCAAGTGCGCGATCGTTTCAGATAACTGTAGTCAGAATAGTGGCAGAGGTAGCTCTTTTGCTTTTTGTTATGAAAATGTAAAACTAGTTGGACATCATTAAACTGAATTTGGTTTGAATTTATTAAGGAAAAATGGCATTATGGATGCCACAACCAAATTGGCTATGAATGCTTCTCATAGTCCAATGGGTAGGTCCTTTACCAACTTAAACACAGGGACCCAGCCTTCCTGATTTTCCCGCCCGTTAACCTCATTCGTAAGATATCAAGACAATTGTTATATGCAAGTTTAGCTGTATGCAATAAAAAATGACATAATATATTTTGACTAATAGTTATAAGAATAATGGATATCAACTGAATAATTTGGTATGATGGTTAAAAGATTGTCAACTCCATGCTACCTTTTTTGGCGAATCAGTATTGTCTATTTTGATCTTCATGATCTAGAACCAAAAGTTAATAGATTTTATTTTAGGATAAACTAGCCTATCCATCTGTTGTGAGAAATAGTAACTTTTAGAAATTAATAAATATCTTCTTTAGAAGAAGAGAAATCAAAGAAATAATAGACAAATTCTAGAAAATAGAAATAATAAAATTTTGTTCAGGGCATACTTCCAAAAGCAGGAAAACCAACTATTTACTTAATTTTGATAAATCACACAAAAAGAGGAACTTACCATGTTAGTTAGTAAAATGAGAAAAATGCCATAAGTACTATATCCATTTTTCAATGCCAACACATCTCATTCTCATCATGTTCTCAATGAGAGTAAACATATTGTTCCTTAAAAAGGAAAAAGCAAGAATTGGATGAGCAACTTCACATCAAGCAACTATTACCTCAAAATATCCATTTATCCACTTTTTCCCCACATTGTATACATGTATGTTCATATGTCTATGATGCTTCTTGTTCTCATCTCTGCTGTTATAACTAAAAGTTGAGAGGGTATGAGTCCTATTCTTTTTTAAAAATTAAAAAAGAGAATTTCTCCCCTTTCGACGGGCAGTCCATGTCATCCAAAGCTCCGTACTCTCCTTTTCCCATGTTTTTTCGGGAAAGAAAACAGCTTGATGGGACCCACCGTTATATATACTTTATTTAATATTATTTTTAAATCAACTCTCTTTAGAGATCGAACTTGGCAACCTCTCATATATAGGAGAGGAAATTGATACAGCCAACTGAGCTAAGCCCTGTAGGTCCGTTATATATACTTGAACTACTGCTTATGTTCTTTCTAAAATATATCTTGTATATATACAGGTGTGTTGCATGAGCAAAGCCCTAGTGCATACCAATCTACTCTGTGAACCCCAAAAATAAAATGAATCCATTAGCTCAATGCATGATAATAATTTTCTTTATCACCCATACAAATACAAAAGAATGGCGCTATATTGCTGTATGCTACAAACAGCGGTTTCAACGGAGAGTCAAAACTACATTTCAACTTTGACACCTCGGTTTTCTGCTTCAGGAATCGAATAGAAATACAAATACAGTGTAGTACTCAATACACTCAATTTACACTCGCAAAAGAATCAGAAGCAGAAACGCAAAAGAAGAGCCAAATGTTTTTGTTACCGACTAATTACAACCTGCGGCTCTTAGGAATTTGTCATATGGGCTTGAAGGCGGTAGCCTGAAGGACTTCACTGGCTCGCTTGACATTGAGTCACTTCGTTTTACAGGCTCCTCTGTTGATTTTTGCTCGTCCTCAAGGAATTTAAGTTTCTGAAAGGAAAAAAGTCAAACAAGTCACGCTTGGGCGCTGTTATTCTCAGGTGTAGCCATTTCATTGTGCAAAATCACAAAAAGAGGGAAAAGTAAAAAAGAAATCAAATATTGAGTTCTTAAAACCAAAACAATGATTTTTTACTTCTTTTTCCAAAATGAAATTGCCAAATTTCTAATGCAAGCGTCCAGATAGTACACAATGTACACGAGAATCCTGAATTCCTCTAAAATTGATTTGAATAGAAATTTCAAATCCTAGTTTTCCAAACATGGTCAAAGTCAAATAAGAGGAAGTGAAATGATTATATGGTATGTTGTGTATATAATTTAGAAGGCAGAGATAATTTTGGGAATTTAAAATTTATTGCCTTCCCCAACAGCACACTCACAAAAATCCCACCTCCATTTCCTACACATAATTTAGAAGGCAGAGGTAATTTTGGGATTTTGAAATTTATTACCGTCCCCAATGCACACCAGCACATTGTTCCACTTCAATTTCCTATTTCGCCCTTGTCAGGTAAAGCAAAGAACCTGGGACCATAGATGAACTTGTCATTTTCTGCGACCATGTCATGGCGACTATCGAGGATTTTTTTCCTATTCTATGGCCATATTTGGATAGCTCTAATTCTATGGATTTTAGATCAATATTCCTTTTTTCCAATGAATTAGGTCAATCCCTCAAAAGTGGTTGTTTGGATACTGATTTTCAACATTAATCCGGAAATTTCAAAAACCCCAAATATGGCTATTCCTATGGATAAAAAAAATTATCTCAAAGCTAAATTTTTTAATCCTCTTCACCCTTGTTCTTCATTTTTGAGAATTTTTTTCTTCTATCTTTATATCTTATTTCATCTTTGATAAAAAAAAATTATCAATCACTCTTTTTCTTCAATATATCATCTCTTACATCCTTTACCTCTCCTCCTTTTTATTTTCTTAAAATAGAAATAGGATTTTAAGATGAGCTGTATGGGATTTTGATATGAGTTGTATGGTAAAACAAATAATAAATAAAAAAGAATTATGAGAAGAGGTTCTTGGCTTGAAATAAAATAAAGGAGAAAGATGAATTGTGGAATTAGGAAAAAAAACAATTTTGAAAAAGAATATAATGGGTTGAAGTTCTTTTTGAAATCAATGAGTTGATGAGTTGAAACTGAAAAACTAAACATGACGATAGGTTGTGAAAATTAAGAAGAAAATTGAAGAAGAAGATGTGTGATGGAAATTGGGTGATACAACGAAGATAATGATGGGCTGTGAGAATTGAATAAAAATTGAGAAAAAAGATAATGGATTATGAATTGAAGAAAAATTAAAATGGAAGAAAATGAGTTATAAAATTGATTAAAAAAAATAAAAATGAGTTGGAAGAAAATATGTTTTGGAATTGATAAAATATTGCATTGAAAGAAAATGGATTGAGAGATCTAAAAAAATTGAGTTCGAAGATAATGGGTTCAGAGATATAAAAAAATTGCAGGTGATAAAAATATCATTTTGTCTATACTTTTAATTTCTATATATATAATAATATTTTATTATGAAAACTTATCATTTACCAGCCAAACAAGCTTTGATATAAAAATCCTCCGAATTTTTCACCAAAAGGAATGCACAAGCATTCCAAGACATTTTTTCCTACATGAAATCCACGAATTTCTATCCCAAGTGTCCAAACATGGCCTAAATCAAAATCTCACATTCCGAACATGAATAATTAAAATTATGTTACTTCCAGCTCAAATAAAACTGACCAAAATCACAAAGATCCATCAAAGAAATGAAGGCACCCAAAGAGAGGTAATTTGATACACTTGCCTTGCGTGGAGCTGATGAAATGATCTTCTCGTGGAGCTGATGATTTGATCTTCTCGTTATCTTTCGGATGAATCGCTGTTTTTGAAGCTTCTTGCTGATTCTTGAAGCTGAGAAGCACCAACATTTTCTGCTGTTTCCCCATGACAAGCGTCTCACATTGCCTTTTCATCTGAATCGTAAGGAATGGGTGCTGTAGAAACCGGTACAATAGCAACTTGGTAGAAGATAATTTTTTTTAAAAAAAAAATTGATTTAATAAAATAAAAGAGGGTGATTCTCAGCAAACTTCACCCACCTACGGCCGTTTTAAGGTAGTTATCAGATAAAAAAAGTGCTCACGGTAAATGTAGTTTACTGAAATTTAGCCACGAGGAAAATTAATTTTGTTAATGTCCATTTCACACATTACAACTTGATAATTTGAGATGAGATCACCTCAGTTTTTGCATTGTAGACAACTTACAAGTTCTATTTTTATAGTCTGCTTCGCGAATATAATAAAAATGCCAACTTCAAACTAATATGAAAAGCCAGCTCCCAGGTTATAAGAGTTTATCGAATTAGTTTAAAACTTGGATTCCAGAACCGATCATCTCATTAAATAAATTTCAGACAATCAGTAGATAAAACTCATCTATATGACTACATCTAATTGAGATAAATGTCCCTGTGCAACTGCACAAGAACATTTCATGTGGAAATCACCCCTGCGAGCACCTAACTCTTTAATTCCTCTCACTCCATCATCACTCCTATCACCCAATCTCTTAAACTTCTCACCAAATATGACCTCTTCTCCCTTGATCTCTCCCACCCTCTCCTCACTGTGCTCCATCAACCAAGCCATCCCTTCTATTTTGTTAGCTCAAATAATGCCCCATTTTTAGAAAAATAGAGGCATGGCTGTTATGAATTATCTCAAGGAACAATTGCCTTGTCATTAACTAAACACTTTTTCCCTGGTGTAGGGGGGTGGGGTGGGGTTTGGAGGGGTTCTTTTCCCAAATTCTAAGGTTTTTTTTTTCTTTTCTTGTAAGATATAATTACTTCGTGGGATAGCCGATAAGCTTGGCTATTTCATCTATTTTAGGTGAAGTTTGGCCGAAAAATTATCAGAAATTCGGGGGGGGGGGGGGGGGGGGAGAGAGAGAGAGAGAGAGAGAGAGAATCTTGCAAAAATAATAAATATGCAAACTTCAAACTAACAAATCATGTCTTTAAATTTGCTAGAAACCCAAAAAATGTGAAAAATTTTACAAAATGGGTGGGTGGATATGAAGGTTCAAGAACTCGGTTTCGGTTTCGGTTTCGGTCACTCATAATTTTATTAGTTTTGCTGGGTTTCGGCTAGTTTCGCTAATCTCGGTTCGGGTTTTCGGTTTCGACGGTAATAATATACATAAGTGTAGATATATTAAATACTTAAATTTATGATTATATATTTCAAGACAATGATCCTAGTGTTTAAAAATCCAGCCATGATGCAAAATATATTTAAAAGTGTACTTAAATAAATATTAATATATGGGTTGGGTTCACTTTTTTGCGGTTTTCTAACGACGAAGGCCTACAATGATCACAATGACGGTAAAAATGGTATAAATAAGTTTTTAAAGGTTTTAGCCGAAATGATATTGTATGGTTGGTTTCGTATTGGTTTCGTATTTCGCAACGGTCTCCATTGAAACCGATACGAAAGCACCACGTATCGGTCTTTTCGGGCGAAACCTCGAACCTTGGTGGATTCTCACACGAGTGATGGTCAATTTGTCATAAAGTTCAAGTAAAGCAACTTATGAACCAGAGATTCCATCAGAAACATGAACGCTGGATTACTATGGATACTGTCCGACGGAATAAATTGCTTACAGAGATGTTAACCCAGAATGTGACCATTTATTTCGTCAGTTTTAAACCGACGGAAGAAAGTACCCGACGAAATATGTTCCGTGCCAGACGGAATAAGTTTCTTTCGTCAATATTTATTCTGTTGGATGTCGCCCGACGGAATAACTTTATTTCGTCGGTTACAGAGTTATTCCGTCGGGCAAGAGCTGATGAAATAAAGGGTTATTTCTAGTAGTGAAAGCATTTTGAAAAGCACCTAGGTTCTAAATCTGAGTACTGAAAGTAATATACATACCGATTCTATCAATTGATTGACGCTTAGGACGTCAATGGAGTTTGCTGATTCAGACATTTTTCGATCCGAGTGACTTCCAGATGCTTCAGGAAATAGATCTTCATCTTCCAATAACGGATCCATGGCCTGAAATAGACATCCTCGGCATGCTATGAAACAATATATTTATTAAAGGAAACACTTGAGCAAATTCAATGCTAAGCAGAGAGCGGACCTCATCAAAAGATACGAAATCTTTTTGAGCATGGGGAGAATATGAATTTGGAGTCTCCAAGAACAATGGGACCCCAAGCGGGAGATCATCATCAGGTGAAAAATCTTGTAAAAGCTGTTCTATTATGCCCACTAATTCTTCCTCTGGCAGCTTATCAGATTTCTGCAGTAAATGGGTCATCATCATTTCATTTATTTGTTTCATCGCCGTGATCTCTTGCTTTGAGAAAATTCACTGCAGCAGCTTCATCTTCTTCGGGCCCATAAGCTGGCTTTTCACAAGTAGATGATGCATCAACCTGTAATATTACATATGCAACAGAACTAAGGACAACGAAATTCTTGTAAATGGTTGAAAAAATACACTCAAAAACTAAACAGAGAGGTACGAGTCACAAACCACATTCTCTGTCATCTCTGCTTCAATGGAAGGAATTATCTGTGGAAGATCCGCAGCCTTAGCTGCAAAAATAAGCATTGAAGATGCCAGAGTATAGAGGGACCTTCTATGTGATGGCTGCAAGTAACCTTCATTCAAATGTAATTGAGAAGAGTAATAGGTTAAAGAGCACGGTGCTAAGACAGTTGAAGGCCATGAAGAAATCTTGTGAGGTGAGACATTCTTACTTATAAAAAATATATGCTCCCTCCATTCCCTTTTAATTGTCCAATTTTGGTTCTTATTTTGTTCCATTATAAGAGTCCATTTACAATATATATGCTACTTTTTGTGTTATCAATACAAATTTAAATTTTGTTCCCTATACCAACCCTCATTAATATTAACACATAGGGAAAAAAGATGAGATAGACATAAATGGACACTTAATGAGGTTTACTTTAAATGAGGTTAATATAGTAATTTGGCATCAAGCATATCATAAGTTTAAATAAAATAGTGGTTTTCTAAAAGTTTTCTTAAAGGGAGTGCAACATCAACATCAAGTCAGGTAGAACGCAACTTTTAATTGTCATGAATTGTTATAAAAATATATATAACTCGAAAGATATTCGATATTTCACATCAAATTGGACATCAAGTTACCAACGATGATCACCATCGATATATGGGTGAATGTATAAAGCAACATTAAAAATTTATTACATGTAATATATGGGTGAATGTATAAAGCAACATTACAAATTTATTTATATGATGGATACTCATTTTAAATTTTATTATATGTTTAAAAAAAACAAAACAAAAAACTCAACCTTGCTTGCTAGTTCTATAACATTACATTACTCGTGGGTCTTGTACCTTTTTGTAGGTGTTGCTACTTTATGGGTCTTGAGGGCCTAGGATAGAAAAACGGAAGGGAAAATATAATTATAACCAATTAAGGGCAGCATGGCTCCGAACTTGAACCGCCATCAAGATAAGCTTAAGCATCATCCTCAGGGCCAACCGACCAAGTTAATATCAACCTCGTAACTTACATTTAAATATAACTTATCTATTGAGCATACATGTATGTCAAAATTCCCAAACCCAGGCAGGACGACTGCATAACCTAGGCTTTATGTAGCTCCGCTCCTGGTCTCAACCGAAGTTCCCACATATAAATATCGACTTAAGAAACATGGTCCAACTTGGAACTTCTAGAAAGATTTACTCTGGAATCCAACAGATAGCAACAAACGGTAAAATGAAGAAATATTCAACAAGGGGAAGACCAAGCCCTATGAAAGCATAACCTTTCGATTGACGAGTATCCGGATGGCGTGCACCCATTATTAAATGTAATTGCAACATACAAACATAATTCCATTACTATTATTATCTGAATAAATTTGAAACCCAAAATTAAAGGGGGTTAGAAAGGAAACATACAGCCAGGGTGAATTCAAAGGGGATATAACGACAGAGATGAGCGCCAAATATGTTCACATTTTTTATGTGGTAAAGAAAAGTGTGGGTACGGAATCATTTGTAGTGTAGTTTTTATCGCAACAAACAGCTTTGTGATTGAATAAAATTGTGAGTACAAGTTGTTTCAACAAAGATCGAATGTTTAGTATTGTATTTCCAACATGAGTTATACGATTTTGAGTTTTGAGAGATTTTTTGTGAACGTTCTTAGGAAGAAATGAATATACAAGGGGAAGGGAATTTGCTCGGGAATTCAAAACTAGTGAATGATGTCAAGATAATATAAGAAGAATGTGTCTATTCGAAGAGTAATTAAGACGATGGAATTATTGTGATAAAGAGCAAGTATTTGTTATAATTTTGATTATTTGAAGTTAAGAGGGACCATTATATATTTTATTTTATATGAGTGTACACGGGCTTTTGATATAAGTGGATTCTAACAATAAAACTTAAGCCTTGTTAAGCATTGGCTCATCTTATATCATATAGCCATATACCTCTCATAATTTTTCCAATGTGGGACTATTTTAATCCATACATCTCAACGGTATTAAATTAGATCATAGATCAATCATCCACTACTTTTAAATTCCCAAACAAACATACAACTACTCACAAACAATCATCATCCTCACATAAAACCTAAAAGAAAGTAAGAAAGAGATCATCATGAAAGCTCAAGATATTTAAGTGGAAAAAAGAGAGAAAGAGTGAAGAACACCAATTGATCTTCAGTTGCCTTTTATTCAATCTCGACCTTCAAATTCATTATAATTTTTATGGATTTTTAAAAGAGAAAACTAGAAGAATTACTAACCTATGATTCAATCTCTATTGATGGCCATGAAGAAGAAGAAGAAACCTAGGCCTAAAAATGGAAAAAGAAAATAAAACTAAATTTAATAAAATGAAAAAGATCAACATTGAATAAAAGGTAATTGAATATCGATTAGTGTTCTCTCTCTTTTGCACTTAAATACCTTGAGTTTTCATGATGATCTCTTTCTTGCTTTCTTTTAATTTCTATATGATGATAATGATTGTCTGTGAGCAGTTGTATGTTTGTTTGGGAATTTAAAAGTAGTGGATGATTAATCTATGATCTAATTTAATATTTTCTTTCTTTTAACACAATATGAGATGAAACTCTAGTTCCATGGTCTTAATTACTCTCCGAATAGACACATTCTCCTTTCTGGTCCGAGCCGAGAGTGGCAAGACTAGATGATTATGTGATCTATAGGGGACTAATTAACCTTAGTTCAAGTCTAAGAAACTATTGTTAAGGGTTCTAATGCGATGCACTCGAATATGGAAGTTATAGCCTCCTCATCGAGCAATTCCACAAAGTCCTTAACATTGTCTTTTAGAATTGATCTAGCATCATCCTAATCAAGATAGGTTCAATTTAATGTGTCAAATTTCACATTCCATACTCCATCACCCAAGTGGTGCATGTTTGATGATTTGTACTCATAACACGTTAGTTGCATCTAGCTTGTACTTTATTCGCTAAGGTTAGATTAATTTGGGACTTGATGCTCCACCACCCTAGTGGTGAGTGTTTGTTGATCCATGCTCTTACCATCAACTTGAGCTTAGTGAAGTGATTAAGAGAGGGATCGTGGGTTAGGTTAAATTGACATCTTTCGCTGGTTTTGAATTCCCAAGCAAATTCTCTTCCTCTTACATATTCATTTCTTCCTGAAAACGTTCTCAAGAACTCTCTCAAAACTCAAACTCTTATAACTCGTGTTGGAAATGCAATTCTAAACATTCGATCTCCGTTGGAACGACTCGTGATCACTACTTTGTATAAACGCAAAGCTGTTTGCTGCGATAAAAACTACACCACAAACGATTCCGTTCTCACATAAAAACGTGAACAGAGATGAGATTCATTCACATAGGGCTCGAGGCCGTCAAGCCTTACAATCCTGTTACCGTCGTATTTGTACACTGGAAGGTTGAGTCGATCCTCTGAAAATGGTTCTGGCGGCGGCAATGAGGGAACCATATCTAGCGCACTGACTGTAGGTAATATCCATGATGTCTTCCATCACTTCCTCTTTAATAGAGGTCGTATCAAGATCGTGATCGGAATCAAACCCAGTGGTTCCCTTTTTGCGTACAATCACCATGGACGACACCTAATTATAATTAGGTGAGAAAACATGCGCATGTCATCGTAAGTCGAGGAGGTGGAGGAGGAGTTTGAACACATGACATTAATCAAACCAAATCCTATGAAATAAATATAAAAAAAGATAAATAAAGTGAAGCAAGCAAAGGAAAATCACCCCTTTTTCTATTTCTAACCCTCTCCCTCCTGTTCTTCTTCTTCTTGGTCTTCCCCATTAACTCGGATCTTTTTTGTGGGGGCAACGATGAATTCGCCCGGTAGATAAATAATTGTAGGATTTTTCATTTTCTACTTTTTTTGGGGGGGGGGGAGGGGGGGCACTAGCGCAAGTAATCAGACTCGTGCGTCGTAGCATGTATGGATCGAAGAAAGGGTAAAATTGCCACACACAAAACCCAAGGGTATTTTTTCGCTGTCAAAAACCGCGGGCCTAGAAACGGTAGTCAAAAAAACCTTAGAAATTTTTTATCCTGTGTATCTACACAGTAGACGGAAAAAACTAGTATGCAAGGGCTTGCACCATGTAAGGCATTTGTAAAACGCTTAGATGATTTTGGGTTTTGTGCAAGAGAAACCATCCAAGAGTTTTCAAATGACTTGCACCATATAAGCCCTTGCATAGAAGTTTTTTACACAGTTGACTGCTATATCTAATCAATTTATACAAACCATTTAGATATCCTAGAAAGCGGTTTAAATATCACAAGCAACTGCTTAGATATCGATGACTACTACTTAGATGTTGCAGGAAACTATATATAGCAAGCAGCTATTAGATATCATAAGTAAGAGGTTTTTTGACAACTAAAAACCATTTTGGGGGGATTTTGACTGACTTTTCGAGGTCGGGGAGTTTTGACTAACTTTTCGAGGCCGGGGTTTTTTAACAACAGAAAAAGTGCTCGAGGTTTTGATAATTTACTTATTCCATATGCCAGATGTAGGTAGGGGGATTTCGGGTTGTGGAGCCCGCATTTTTATTTCTTGTTTCTCTTGCTCGGGTGTATATAGCCAGTGTAGGGAATAATTTTTCGTATGAATCGGGTCAGAGAAGGCTATGAAATATTTTGTCAAAGCTGCAGGTTATCCAGCATGGTGGGACGGGACTCTGAGATTAAACTAAAATATAAATTCTATTTGTTAAGATATATTTTTTCTCAATCTAAATCTCAACTGCCAATGTTTAAATGGTTTTAACAAAAAAAAATTTAAAGACGGCTTTGACCAGATCTGCACCCAATTAAAGAATTAAAGAATACATCAAAAGCAATTAAAAAAGATTTTTAACCTTTGTTTATATGTGTGTGTAAGTTTTATTTGTTATTAAATTTATTACTTTAGAAGATTTGAGAGGTTTAATATGAGTTTTTTAATAGAATTTCGTGTTTTTTGGAGTGATATTTGCAAATGGAATATATTTTGAGTTGCGATATCGGAAAAAACGGGGAACCTTTCCAAAAATAAATGGCAGGTTTAAGCATACATGATACAAAGACGACTTTCTCAGTTGTGGTAAAATTGTCTTAAAGCTGAGCTCTGCTAATCAATTTCCGATTACATCAAGAAAGTTACGTTTTATTATTTCAAAATATAAACTCGTGCTTGAAAATTATTCATAACTTATCGTTTCAACTTATTTATAACAAGTCTAAACGGCATGAAACAATTAAATTTAGCAGACCAAAAGTTTAATAAATTTATTTATATTTTTGGATGTCTTAAAAATTTAAATAAATATTTTTAGGTTTTATTTATTATTATTTATTTAAATCTTGTCTCGTTTTTGTTTTGCTCTTGAATTGCTAGATGTTTAAGAATCTTTTAGTTTTTATATTTATTTTTCTGACTTATTAATCTCTTCAAGTGCTTATAAATATTTTTTATATTTTAAAATTTTGAATTTAGTTGGTTTCATATCTTTTTAGCTTTTCATTTTTGTAATTTATTTTTATTACTTTGAAAATCTTTTTAGACATTGATATTTCTCAAATATCTGATTTTTTTTTTGAAGTTCTGTTAAATATTTTAAAATTTTTGAATTTGTGTTTTATTTTCTGACTTCACCATATGGAGACTTGTTGCTTTTGTGTCAAAAAAGATATATATTTTCATAAATAAATTTTAAAGAGATCAAAAAAATTAATAAAGTAATTTATTCCATATTTATAATATATCCTAGGCAGGACACTTAGATCAAGCATTGAATTAAGTCAAAATTACTTGATTAAATTGATCTTCCCAGACAGTTGAATACATACAGGATATATTAGAGGCAGATTAATGATATGAATATATTAAAACAAAGGGATAAAAGTTTAAACTCAACAAGATGCATTATAGATGATATTAGAAATCGGTAAAAATACCTTGATTTGCCGGAAAAAGAAAGGGTGTCTATATAGGCTCTTAATTAGAGAACATGCAAAATTTCTGTTTGAATTTAGGGTTAAGATTGAGTTATTTGTTGAATTTGATTGGACTTTAGTTAGGAACTCAAATTTAATTAGGGTGATTGGATCTCAATTTGCTTTTGTTTGCTGTTTAGTAGTGTGTTATAGATTATAGGTAGATTAAAGATTATAAGGATGAGAGAGATGACCTAAAGAAAAGGAGCATAGGGCGATGAGCAAACGCATGCAAACCATGGTATGAATGGTAATTTCTTCAATTCAGCAAAAATAAAAGATAATTTGATGGTTCTTTATTGATTGATGGTTCTTTATAATTAGTATATATCTATAATGTTATGATGCATATGATAGCTTCACTGTGATGTGATCAATGCAAATAAGTGTTTGCAATCAATGCAAATAAGTGTCTGCAAATTGTGTGGGGTTTTTGTTATATTATTATTATTATTATTATTATTATTATTATTATTATTTTAAATTGGAGTTTAATACTTTCTAATTAAAATAGTACTTAGCATGTGAGTCCTCGCTGGACGTTAGGATTTTTATGTCTCTTTTCGAATCTTGTTTTTATTTCGAATCTATTGTATTGGATCTTTATTTGCATTTATTATCTGGTGGACATGTTTTTAGTATTTCTTGTGTTTTCGTTGCAGCATGATATTAGTATTATATCTTAGAAATTATTTTTAACATGTTTAGCTAGAAGCCTTTATTTGACTATTGAAGAATCTTTCCTTACCCTAGGTAGCACGGCTGACCTTCGTTGCTTTCCGTATTCTCTATTTTAGAAAACGGGAAACACCCCCCCCCCCCCCCCAAATACCATTAATTAGCAATTATCTCAAGAAACTTAAAAATAATATTGTCACATTGTTTTTCATTTTTTTAGAATCTTAAATATTATATTTAAATTATTATTCATTTAATATATGTATTTAAATTATTATTTTTAAAATTCCTTCATTTTAATAATAAACATACCCACAGGGGATTTAAAAACCTAATAATTTGGAAGACAGAGATGTTTGAAAATCATGACCAAGTTATCAAATCTTTTGAAGGGATAAATCTTTAATAAATGAAGGTAATAAAACATAAATTATCGCTCTTATTATAATGCAAAGAGGAGGGGTGCCATGCGGTACTCTTATCTTTATTTTAGATTAATCATTTATTCTTAGGTGGTCCACGTCATGCACGTATGACGTATGTTAATACGTTAATACGTATTAATATTAAACAGTCGAGCTTTATAAAGATTTTGACTTTTAGTTAAAATGATAGATACTTTAAAATGTTTTAGTTAAAAATTGTGAAAATATCCACACCGATCCTTGAAAAATAATAAACGAGTAAAAAATATTTTAAAACTTCTTATACTTTTGAAAAAAATATCCAAATTGAATAAAAATATTCAATAATGCATGATTTTATTTTAATAAATTTGTGCCACTCATATGCCAAATACTAGTTTCAATAACCAAATCAACAAAACTCTCCTTTTAGCAATTGCCAAAACCCTAGTGTTCTATTCTGCACAATTCATCCCTGCCCCAAGAAAGGATTTAGGTTTTTAGCCCCACTATTTCTTGACATGACTGAAGAAGAAGAAGACCAAGTCATGCTGTGATGGAGCTTCGGATCTCCCTCAAATGTTGTCCTCCGTCGATCCTACGAGAGCTATCTTAGACGGTTGAGATTGGATTCGGAGGTTGCCTCCTTGAGTATGTGGATCTCAATGGCTTGAGTTTGAGGTGGAAGTCGAGCTATCTGCATAGAAGTCCCCGGATGGGTGGCCACCATAAGATCTCCGAAGGTCAAGTTAGCCACGGAATTTGAGCAAAGTAGTAGCTTATTGGATTCAAGTTTTCTTACCTGAGTCGTATGAGAGTGGGGTTTTATAGTGGTCGCATGGAGCAAGCAGGCGTGAGATCTTCGTCTTTGGTTCCGCTCATGACTTTACGCGTGCGTGAATGACGAGATCCCTTCATTAATGATGGGATACGCTCATTAATGGGGGGGACGCGCTAGCACGGGACGCGGGACGTAGGGCGGCGATTATCTCGCTTTGGCGAGATACGTGGAGCCGTTGCGGAGGCGCTAGGGCTCTGCAATCTCGGTTGATCGGGAGAGGCCGAAGAAGCTCGGCACATCAGGAGCTTGGAGACGAGCGGGAGGCCGGGAAAGCTCGGCACGAGAGATGGCTCAAAGGCGAGCGAGGAGACGGAGGAAGCTCAGAAACGAGCTGTCGGCAGTCTCCTAGATGAAGGTGGAATGTCTTCAGGGGGTGTCCCGAAAGGTCGGATACGTTTCCGGAGAAGGAGATCCGAGGAATTTCCCCGATGCTACTCTTTTATTCCACCACCGTAGCCTTCGGAACACGTCATCTGCAACGTGTCGTAACATGAGAAGACACCACTTGTCAGCATCATCATGGTGGAACACCTAAATCTACATTTATGTTGCGATATCAACTTCATAGTTTCATGATTATTGATTTAAGCTTAAATTGCAGAGTAATACTGTAATATATGGTTCACCCTACCAGTGCATAAAACTTGCACTTTTGTATCCAATGTTTTCTCTCTTTCAGATATTTGTATACAGTGTTAACTCTCCTGTTTGTAATATTCCTGTTAAAAAAAACACCCATGTCACATTCTTGTTATCTTTTTAGGACAAATATACATATGTGAATTGCAAGGTTATCTGATGCCATTGAGAAAATGGCTCTTAATTTGAAGGCTTTTTCCGTTGGAATCATTTTAGTATAATCATCTGTTTTTGCTGATGAAACAATTGGAACCAAAAGGGTTTATTTTATGATGATTTATTCTTATACGATGTAACAATATTGAGTTCCTCTTCAAATTCTGGATATCAGAGCAACGAGTATCAGAGATGGCACTTGTGCTGCTACCAAATCGTCTTCGATACTCTGAGCTCATTCTTCAGCTTCCAAGGGGCTTTCTTTCCCGAAAAATTGTTTAGGATGCAATACCCAGAATTGCTTCACTCCAGGTGTTTCCGCTTCTGGTCGGTTTAGGAGAATGGCGGTCTACTGCTGTTGTCCCTCCACAAAGCTCTTAATTGCCTCGAGCAGTACCGCCTGCTCGTTGATTGGAATTACAACAGGAGGCGTAAATGGAAGAGGTGGTGGTGGTGTTGTGTTGACGTTTATACTTGTGTTGTTGGAAGAATCCATAACCTTGAAAGAAAAATATGATTAGGATAGATTCAAAAATTATGAAATATAAAGAATATTTAGTTGCTGGGTCTTATAATTTTTGTGTTATATTGTTTAGCTTTCCATGCAGAACTGACTTACATGGTAGGGTTCCATGCAGCACTGATCTGCATGGGCCACCAACAAAATCTATCACGCCCTGCTTCCCAGTGTACGATAAGAAGATGTGACTGGCCCGCTACGTATTTACTCAAAAGTAAACACGTTAAGCTTAAATAAGCAATATAATAAAGTACACAAGAAAAATGACAAGAGATATAATTGAACAGCAATTTTTATTGATTAAAGATTCTTTACAATACAACTGGAAAGTAAAATACAATACTGGAAAGCGATGTCTAAACAATGGCATGTACTAAAAGCAAAAGTGAGTACAAGCGAAGCCTAGTGGTCGTGCTGCTCAGTGGTCTGCTCCAATTGCTTCTGGCTGATCTCAAACTCCTCAGAGTCAGGTCCTCCTGACAATATTCCAAAGAAAGAAAAGAAATAGGAATGGCGTCTGTTGGTTATATGTATGCCTTGGAGGCCATTATTGTACATGATTGTATATTATAGTGGATGCTTGGACATATATAGAGAGGAATTTCTTGCTCGACATAATAGTATACTATCTGGTTGCTCTTTATCTTAACATGTATACTTGTATTGTTATATTGTATCTCCGTCACATGTTGATAAAGCCCTTAGGATGTGTACTTGACTACCAGGACTATGATGCAAATCATAATAGTGGGGTCAGGGTAGTCCACAAGTTCATCCTTTAATTACTCCTAGTCGAGAGAGTATCGAGACAGGGCATCGATATTCTAGAGTATACTAGTGTGTACGTTTCTTGACCCTCTATGGGGCGATGGTTGATCTCACAGCCATTGGTGTTTGACATCAAAGATTGTACACAGGTGCTCATTGGAGAATGGGTACACCGAACAATACTCACCGAGAACTCCTAGATGGTATTATACCTAACGTCGGATAGCAGTTCTCTTGTGACACTGGTACAGGTTAGTCTGTAGACCCGAGATCGTCATAGAGTCTTATGTGATTCCCACTGTGCTTTGATTTCCTCCCTCCCACGCTCAAGAGAGCGTGCAAACAGGTGGATTTTGGGTACAGTCCCAAGTCATATGGAGGCAATGAGCGATGGGAGGGGTTTCGTCTCTCCCGATATTGGGGATTGATGTTGCGCTGTGCTCGATTGGCGATAACAGGAAGTCCCTGACCAAAGCTGATGATGAGATTTACTGGTAAGTGTTATCAGTAGTTTCTCGACCGGTTATGAACATCACATCGGCATGACTTATCAAGCTATTGCGGTATGACGTTTACCATCCCCGGACTCGATATGTGAAATATCAGACGAAGAGACCGGACTGTACGGTAGTGTCACTTACTGGATCCACAGGAGTTTGGACAAGCTTGCTTGTTGATCTTCTGATCAATCAATACCTGGGTAACCGTTACGTCCAGCTAGTACCGCTGACGGCTCGTGGGTGACTGATATGATCATCACCTACTGCTGGCGTATTGATGAGTCTTTAGAGTCCTACACAGAGGTTTCCTGGCTCAAGCGAAACGAAGTAGGACACATATATGATATGTGCGGGACCGAGATTGATATGTGTATGTGATACAGTATTCTAATCTCGCGATATAGGTTATATGTGATATAACCGGATTATTGAATCAAGTGTTGATTCAATAATTTGTTGTATGTATATTTGATATACATATAAATGATATTAGTCGGTTGTATACGATATAGCGGGAACATAGAATACGGGAAAAACGAAATTTTACATATAAATACCATTTACTATTAAAACCGTTTTATACAAGATTACGTATTTTTTTATAAATCTTTGCAAAGCGCCGCTACAACCCATTATGGGGAACCTGTCGGGATGGTGCGGATTGTTGCACATCTTCGGGCTTAGTAGTGCGAGATGCAGATCTTCACAAGGAGCATTCGGTCTCAAGAAATTTAAAAATACAAATATCTTAAAAAAATGAGATTTCTAGAAATATAATATATTAAAATTATTTTTATATAAATATATATATGTGTGTGTGTGTGTGTGTATCATTAAAATATCTATTTTTGTGGTAATATAGATATTCCAACTTTTTCTAAAATCACAAGAATCACTTTACATTAAAATACCATGAATTCCATACAGGTTCAATATTATAATTAAATACCCTATATTATAAAATTAGGTTATTTTCACTAGAAATATCACAAATATAAAATCTATATCTATGACAACTCTAAAAACGATAATTAAATATTTGGGGTGTATTTTGAAAATTATACAAAAGTATTTTTACATAAAACCCTCTCAAGTTCTATAAATTACCCAAAGGACCCTAGTAAATATAGGTTTAAGCGGGACCAATCTCTTGAGCCTCAGGGAGCCGGTCAAGTGGGTGCTTGCCTATTTAAGATAGACAACTTAACAACGGTGTTATCAACACAGTAATCGTCTTTGAAAAAGACACAAATCCTGCCGCCCATGTGCAGCGGTTACCGATAACATCAAAACCTAATTCAGGACTTCAATTTCTTTTCTAATTGTTCTGACTCAGATTGAGTCTCGTTATAATCTGACTTGAATATGATTCAAGTGCAATCTACAATATTATAATTCAATATGAATTCATGAATCCATATATTCAATTTGTTCAAACTATTCAATATGTATTGACCGAACCGAACCATGGATATACTTCTATTTACATGATTCTCCAGGTATATCCATTTACTGATATCATGGTTTTGGAAAGTCATCCAATTATTCAATCTATATTACAAGACAATACAAGTTGCAATACAATACAAACAATACCAACAATACAAACAATACTACGCGGGGTTTAAGGGGTAGATTGGTACGGAAGGTATTAGAAGTGGCACAAGACTGCAAGATTTAAGACACCTAACCTGAATACCACACCGTTGTTCCGGGCTTTCTAACGGAGCCTTGTACTTCCATTTGCCTCTAGTCTCTGGCATATAGAGACTCCTCTCGTATACACTGGTATCCTTCTGTACCAAGCTACAAACAACAGTGTTAACTCTAAATACAACTTTAAAATCTACACTCTCTCTCTTACTCCCTTTCTATTCTATTTCTCCCTTATCTTTGGGATTTACCGAGCGATTTGTTCGCTGACGACATTCTCTTTCTTTCTTCTTGGAATGTCGTCAGGTGTTTCGGACCTTCCAAAGATCGAGCCCAGCACTGAAGACTTGGACCAGTTTATTGAAGATCCCGATCTATAGTTACACTTGTACACATTTCACTTCAGTATTTCCTTTTCTGTTATGCCATTGATTAGGCATTGCTTTCATTCATATATATTTACTTTTCCATACATTGTACAAAAGAATATTAATAAATATAGTTGATGTTTCATTACATTTGTCTTTTGTATATATTTCTCTTATATTGCTTAGATACACTTAGCGTATTTACTTCAGAGTAAATACGTAGCGGCCTTGTCGCGTCCCCTTCGCCGTAAACCGGGAAGCGGGACGTGATGGGTTTTGTTGGTAGCCCATGCAGGTCAGAGCTGTATGGTACACTACCATGCAGTTCTGTTCTGCGTGAACAACCTAAGCAAATATAACACAAGAACCAGCAACTAAAACATTCTTTATAATTCATATTTCTTGAATCTTATCATTTCATATACTTTGAATCTGTCATAACCTAAATCTTTCATTTAAAGGTTATGGATTCCCCAAACAACACCAGCACCAACTTCAACATCACACCTCCACTATCAATCACACATGTCGTCCCTGCTCCGCTAAACGAGCAGACGGTTCTACTTGATGCGATCCGCAGCCTCCTGAAAGGACAGCAGCAACAGACTGCACTTTTAATGAACCGTCCAGAGGCGGAAGCACCCGGAGTGAAGCAATTTCGGGCACTGCACCCCAAGAACTTCTCAAGAAAAGAGAGCCCTCTGGAAGCGGAGGATGGGCTTAAAGTATTGAAGATGATCTGGCAGCAGAACAAGTGCCAGAGATAGCTTAGGTCCATGTTGCGAAACTGCTGCTCACGGACAATGCACGGGTCTGGTGGAAGGCTGAAGAAAGCCGTCTTGATCAACCCATCGAATGGAAGACTTTCCGAGACATGTTCGACGCAAAGTACTTCCCTGAGACTGCCAGGTTCGATATGGAACAGCAGTTCATCCATCTGCAACAAGGTTCGATATGGAACAAATAAGTAGACGAGTATGACGCTGAGTTCACCATGCTCAGTCAGTAAGATATATCTCAATATTCGATTTTATATCATATACTACACAGCGAACACAAGACTGTAACAGGTTTGCGGCTTATCTCATGCCGACTGCTGAGATCAAGGATAGAAGATTTCAGTAAGGGTTGGACTCGGAAATCCAAGCTGCTCTAGCTATAGGGGATTTCCCAACCCATGATTTAGCTTTGAAGGCTGCCAGAAGATACAAGGCAGTAGTAAAGAGGAAGGGCAGACCTCAATCTGCCGGTTTGAAACGCCCTGCCACTCAAATGGCAGGACGAGCTTCTTCCAGGCCATCGTTCGAACCCAGGAGAACTGAAGAAATGAATAACCACTCGAGTCCAGACTTCTGTTACTGCTGCAGGAGAAAGGGACACTTGTGGAAGGACTGTAGACGCTCAAAAGGTCTATGTATAGTTTTTGGCGCGTCCAATCACGGAATTGGAACATGTTCTTATAGACGCAACCAAACTCACACACCCACCAACTACCCGCAGCGGCCAGCTATCCAGGCTCCTGCACCTCGTCTAGCACTCCTAGCTCCACCACATGCACAGCCTACTCACCAATTCCAACAAGCAATGAGGGACATGCCTCGAGGGCAGAGAAACATGCCCTAAGGACAGAATGTGCCTCCAGCTATGAAGAATGTACCATGGCATCAGACTTTCACATTAGCAGCCGTAGAAACCAAGGCTGTAGGTCAAGGTAACACTGGTAATTCCCTTTCACATTCTCAAATCCTTATATCATTTTGTTATTCTTCATACACTACCAAACTTTCCTTGAATCTGTTACACTTTCCTTTTACAAATTTCGAGGACGAAATTTTTATAAGGAGGGTAGAATGTAACAACCCCAAACATTCTGTACAACTTTCTGTACAATTTTTTCAAAATTACAGAAAGGGGTATTTTTGCCTGAGCACAAGTTATAAGTTTGTTTTGTTTTTTAATAGCAAGAAGCAACTTGTAGCTCATTGGTAAGAGCTTGCACTGCTGAACCAAAGCACCAGAGTTCAAATCTCATCCCCCACATTATTTTTGATATTGTTTTCTTTTAATATTTTTAGAATTCCAAGAGTCTACACGTGCTAAACCCGTAAAACCCCACTACACATGTAAAACAAACTGACTCAGGGGCTACACCAACCGACGACAGACTCAGGGGACCCCCGACCCGGCCTGACTCGGCCGGATCGGGCGGGCGGCGGCGGCCGAGTCGGCTCCGATGCGGAGTCTTCCAACATGAATGTTGTGCATCTTCAACTCCCCATCACTCCTGCATACTTTAATTTCTTGGATTGGTTCCAGAACTCTTAAAAACTCTATTACACCATTTTTTAATGCATTTTAATACAAATTTCAGTACAACCTTTCATCTACCCTAAATCCTAGATTACCCTATAAATACCACTCTAAAACACACCCTCCTCACTTTAAATTTCTGTCCAAAACTTTCAAGAAAATCCCTAAAACTTTTTGTGTGCAAGTGGAGTTGGCAAGGGGCGAAACTCTGGCAAAATTCCGACGACGACTCTAGGAGCTTCCAGAGACGAAATGATGCACCAGCGCCTCCTACGTCTTCCTCTCCCTTTTCTCTATACTACAAACCCGTAAGTCCCACCTCCCTCTTCTCTATTCTATTCTAAAACTTTGTAAAACTAAAACCCGACGGAAGCGGAGTTAAATCCGACTTCAGATTCGGTTTTCTTTATAAAGTTCAATTTTCCTTGACACAACCATGTTAAACTCTTATATTTTGACTATTAATCATTAAAAAAATATCTTGAACAAGTTTCATAGCAAAATATTTCATTTTGTAATTTTTACCGCTCTTTTTCACTAAAATACAATGTAATTTACTTTCTACTTTAAAACATCATAAATCTTTTTATACCTTTAATTAGATCATGAGGTAATGACCTACCTCCTCACAACACTCATATGCAACATAGCATAATATCTTTCGGGAACATAGAATACGGGAAAAACAAAATTTTACATATAAATACCATTTACTACTAAAACCGTTTTCTACAAGATTACGTATTTTTTAGAAATCTTTGCAAAGCGCCGCTACAACCCATTTTGAAGAACCCGTTCGAGATAGTGTGGATTATTTCACATCCTCGAGCTTAGTAGTGCGAGATGCAGACCTCCGCAAGGAGCATTCGGTCTCGAGAGATTTAAAAATACAAATATCTTAAGAAAATGATATTTCTAGAAATATAATATATTAAAATTATTTTTATATAAATATATATGTATGTATGTATGTATGTATCATTAAAATATCTATTTTTGTGGTAATATTGATATTCCAACTTTTCCTAAAATCACAAGAATCACTTTATATTAAAATACCATGAATTCTATACAAGTTCAATATTACAATTAAATACCCTATATTATAAAATTAGGTTATTTTCACTAGAAATATCACAAATATAAAATATACATCTATGACAACTCTAAAGACGATAATTAAATACTTATGGTGTATTTTGAAAATTATACAAAAATATTTTTACATAAAACCCCCTCAAGTTCTATAAATTACCCTAAGGACCCTAGTAAATATAGGTTTAAGCGGGACCAATCTCTTGAGCCTCAGGGAGCCAGACAAGTGGTTGCTTGCCTATTTAAGATAGATAACTTAACAACGTTGTTATCAACACGGTAACCGTCTTTGAAAAACACACAAATCCTGCCGCCCATGTGCAGCGGTTACCAATAACATCAAAACCTAATTCAGGACTTCAATTTCTTTTCTAATTGTTCTGAATCAGACTGAGTCTTATTATAAGTAATCTGACTTGAATATGATTCAATTACAATCTACAATATTACAATTCAATATGAATCCATGAACCATATATTCAATCTGTTCAAACTATTCAATCTGTATTGACTGAACCGAACCATGGATATACTTCTATTTACATGATTCTCCGGTTACATCCATTTACTAATATCATGGTTTCGGCAAATCATCCAATTATTCAATCTATATTACAAGACAATACAAGTTGCAATACAATACAAACAATACAAACAATACAAACCATACTACGCGGGGTTTAAGGGGTAGAATGGTACGGAAGTTGTTAGAAGTGGCACGAGACTGCAAGATTTAAAACACCTAACCTGAATACGGCGTCGTTGTTCCGGACTTTCTAACGGAGCCTTGTACTTCCATTTGCCTCTAGTCTCTGGCATATAGAGACTCCTCTCGTATACACTGGTATCCTTCTGTACCAAGCTACAAACAATAGTGTTAACTCTAAATACAACTTTAAAAGCTACACTCTCTCTCTTACTCCCTGTCTATTTTATTTCTCCCTTATCTTTGGGACTTACCGAGCGATTTGTTCGCTGACGACATTCTCTTTCTTTCTTCTTGGAATGTCGTCGGGTGTTTCGGACCTTCCAGAGATCGAGCCCAGCACTGAAGATTTGGACCAGTTTATTGAAGATCCCGATCTGTAGTTACACTTGTACACATTTCACTTCAGTATTTCCTTTTCTGTTATGCCATTGATTAGGCATTACTATCATTCAAATGTATTTACTTTTTCATGCATTGTACAAAACAATGTTAATAAATAAAGTTGCTGTTTTATTACATTTGTCTCTTGTGTATATTTCTTTTATATTGCTTAGATACACTTAGCATATTTACTTCAGAGTAAATACGTAGCGGCCTTGTCACGTCCCCTTCACCATAAATCGGGAAGCGGGGCGTAACAATATCATTTGTGATATTTTCTCACCCATGGTTGACATGGTTGATCACTTGATCTTTATCATCTTCTTCTATACTTTCTAGCTTTTAAGAGAGGTGAAAAAGAAAAGGAGAAAAATAATTCTAAAGTGAGCGAAATTCCTATTTCATCAATCTATACCAAACTAGCCATTTAGTATAGGTTGTTTGCTTCACTAATTCATCAATTAGTGAAGATGTAGCTTGAGTTAGAGATTCTTCGACATAGATCATCTTCGGTCTCGAAGATCCTTAAGCAAGCTCGTTCCTTTCGCCTAGTGGAGCCTAAGAAGAGTTCGGGGACCCCTACTTGGAACTAAGGGGCTACTACACGGATCTTTAGAAGTGAAAGACCGGTCTACAAAGGTTGTATTCCTATTTCATTTAGTGTAAAGTTGTTTACATGCTTTAAAAACCCTAATTCTCTAGTTAAATCCGTGGTTCGGGTTGCTTAGCACTTTTGATTTTTTGAAATTGCATACTTGATGATTTCCGAAACCTTGTGAGGGTGTTAAGCGAACCCTTCAGTGGTATCAGAGCCAAGCTAGAGCATTAGGAGTCGTCTAAGCGAAGTTAAAGTGTTCGATGGACTTTTCGAAACCCAAAAATCCTAGTCTCTGGGAAAAATTTCAAATGTTGGATTTTTCCAGATTAAAAATTACCAGAAAATTGTGCAGGGATTTGGATGGATCCCGAAGAAAAACGATGGCCTAACTGGACCAAACGGCCGCGCAACCGCGGCCAAACCATGGGTTTAGCCGCGGTTCCGCGGCGCCGTTGGTGAGGCAGGGAACGTGCCTTCTTGTGATGATCCTAGGTACTTGTAGTATATTCTAGGTATTTTTAAGTGTGACTCAAGTATTGAGGTATCTAGGAATTTTGGGTGTTTGATAAATCGATCGAAATGTTTAGCATCGTCTAGATATCTGTGATTTGTGATACAATATTTGGAATCCACAATAATTAGTTTTGTGAAAACTAATTAGAATTTTGTGAGTCTGGCAATTTAGTCTCTTTTTATCGGTTGCCGCGGGGTTTTGATTCGGATCAAAACTCCGTCACAATCTCGTATAGTATGCGAACGTTCGCCGGGTAACACTACTCGATAGCCGCGTCCCATAGCCTCGACCAAGTGACTGTAGGAGAACCTCGTAGCCAAAAGCACCCGTTCGGGTGCTCGCGGCCGCGGTGTTCCACCTAACTTCACTTCGTCGACGGTATCGGGGGTGCGGCCGTCTACTAATGTTTCTGACAAGAATTCGATCAACTGTCGGGAATCTTGATGAATTGTCCGACTATTTATTGAAAAGTGTTTTCAATTTGAGACTAAAATGCCGTGTTTATAACATTAGGCATGAAATTCGGAATATGTGATATTCCGGATTTATGATGTCTAAGGAATTTATACGGTTAGGCATGAAATCCAAAATATGTGATATTTCGGGTTTATGATGTCTAAGGATGTTACAGATTCTAATTATTGTAGTTTTCATTTCTTTTTTGCGACCGTAAGTGTAATATATGGTGTATCGCCGGTTTCGTTGCTATAAGTCAACGACAATTGGGATACGCATATTTACTTACGTTGATGACATATGATAT
The DNA here is from genome assembly GCA_030015575.1 of Agapanthus africanus. NCBI lineage: Eukaryota > Viridiplantae > Streptophyta > Magnoliopsida > Asparagales > Amaryllidaceae > Agapanthus > Agapanthus africanus. Next base: position 90,694,812 of record JASDDO010000024.1, on the reverse strand, counting down.
TATGTGTTGCTGGGATATGTTATATTAGATCATCATGTTTGAATAGCAGGGGGGTTTTGCATGAGATGAGAGTTTTTCATTTTCATTCATGTAAAAAATTTGTATGTAATATTCTTTTGTTAGGACACTTCCGGGTTGAGGATGATGTCACCATTGATGTATATTATTTACTTTTCCGCATTAGAATAGACCCAAGACGGGGAGCACAAGTAATCGGGTTCTAGAGTCTAGTGGGAGACCATCTCGAGGAGTCGAAACCGGGTCTCCTAACTCTAGAATTGGTGGGGTTGCTTGCCTCTCTCATAGGGGTCTAGAGATGTGGGTTTGACTATTCATCACGACCGTAGAATCCGTATTTTTTACTGGCTTGATTTAAAATACGGACCTCCTAATATATCATATATTTCATATGTTGACTTCTGCTGTAATATTCTGTGATGAGATCATATAACTGCGTGAGACGAATACTTTATATTATATATATGATATATAATAAACGTTGTTAATGTTTTGCATGCGCTAGTCCTGCCCCCGCTTTGCCGTTAGTTAACTAACATAATGGTGCATGACGGGACCCCGTGGCGAATGCGGATGGTATACATGTACGTTGTATTTTCGTTTCTTTATATGTGATGCTTAGGAAGCATAAATGATGGGACTTCATTAATGAGATTAATGAAAAGGAAAGAAACCTAATGATGTTGTGGAATTAAATTTTCAAAAAGATGGCTCTAGTTCTTACTTTGCATGGTGGTATTCCTTGATGAATATCTAGCACCTCATTCGATGAGGAAAGAGCCTAGATCTGTTCACCGGGAGTGACCTCTTTAGCAAAAGCTAGCAGATGCTATACTCACTCAGTTTATTTTGAAAACACATGATTTTAAAAGTGGAGCTTAAACCACTCATTTTCAAATCACTCGATTCTACAACGATATCAAGTTCATTACGTAAAAAGTTTTCTTAAAAACCTGTCGTAACCCTCCGTCATTTCAGATAAGGACTATTTAGTATTCGTGATGCATTTGTTGACCTCTGTCAAGGCATAGTGTGCAGCAGCTGATTAATGCTTATCTGCCGCATATGATGCGATTGGATTAGGGTAGTCGTATGGCCTTGTTAACCTCCGTCAAGGGTCGTGCGGGTGGGTTTAATTCAATCACGAAATGACGGGTTGAACTTGACTAGCGGCCTATGGTTTGTTGACCTCCGTCAAGGTCATAAGTTGCTAGGGGTAAAAACATTATTGGGAATTTCAAGTGTTGAAAAAGTTGCAATGAGATTGCATGCCTTCTATGAGATAGTTGAATCCCGATATCCACTGCGAGTAAGAGTTACTCCTGGAAGAGTTTTGCACTTTACAATTAGCTAATCCAGTAGGTGTCTAAGAAAGGTGTTAACGGGGTTATTCCGATGCGGAAACGAGGTTATTTAATTAATTCCATGCGAAAGCACGGGGAGGCTCCCTCGGAGTATCAATACTTGCCTGGATAAACGATTGGCGAACTTGTAGGGTGTAATTAATCCCGGCTAGTCTTACCTTTTAGGATTTTAAGGAAGATTTGATAAAAACAGTGGGAGCCATCTTGATTAGATAAAATAATAACCAATCTAATCTTATAAGAGCATACGCTAAAATATTTTCTTCTCTCTCTCTCTCTAGGTAGCGACCATGACACGCCTTAATCAAGATAATAATATTGATGTATTGACCGAACACACTTGTTATACTGAGCTGGGAACGTTGGCTCCGCTCTACCTTATAATTGTTATAAGTCTGAGCAGGAAATAAGGGAATATCCGGATTCCCACGCGACCTGAATGAGGAATGAGCATGTTGATGCATCTTCTTCGGGTGTGTTCGTTACCGAGAACTATTTCTCAGTACACTCTACGTCCTGGGTATTAGATACCAGATCAAAATCCCACATTTGTAATATATTACATGAGCTAAAGAAAGGTAGAGAACTGGGAAAAGGTGATCATTCTCTAAAAGTAGGGAATGGTGTAAATGTTGTAGCCAAAGCAGTTGGTGAATATCACCTTGTATTACCAAATGGGAATAAATTGATCTTGAACGACTGTTATTACGTACCATCTATAATGTGCAATATTATATCAATTTCTTTATTAGATAAGAAAGGATATAACTTTGTACTAGAGAAAAATGTTATGAACATTCTCCTAAATCAAATGTTGATTGGGTTTGGTGCGTTATGTAATGGTTTATATATTATGAATCAAAATACAGTTCTTAATGTACAGAACACACACAAGAGGAAAAGTTCATAAATGAACGAATCCTTTTTGTGGCATTGTAGACTAGGTCATAACAATGCGACACGACTAGCTAAGTTACTTAAGGATGGATATTGAATCCGTTCGAATTTATATCTTCTGAAATTTGTCAGTCATGTCTCAAAGGCAAAATGACCAAAACTCTGTTTACTGGACACGGAGAAAGGGCTACTGAACTCTTAAGACTGATACACAGAGATGTATGTGGTCCTATGTCTACACATGCCAGGAACGGTTCTTCATACTTCATTACATTCACCGATGATCTCTCAAGATTCGGACATGTGTTCCTGTTGAAACATAAGTCTGAATCTTTTGAGAAATTCAAGGAATATAAGTGCGAAGTAGAGAACCAAACGGATAAAAGTATTAAAATCCTTCGATCTGATAGGGGAGGAGAATACTTAAGCACGGAGTTCCTGGATTATTTAAAAGAGAATGAGATTCTCTCTCAGCTTACTCTTCCGTATACACCACAGCACAACGGTGTATCGGAGCGGAGGAATCGCACCCTATTAGATATGGTGTGCTCTATGATGAGTACTGTTGAGTTGCCTATTTTCTTTTGGGGTTATGCGCTTGAGACAGCCGCATCCCTATTGAATAGAGTTCCAGCCAAATCAGTGCCTACCACTCCATATGAGATATGGAATGGGAAGAGACCATCTCTTAAACGAGTTAAGATATGGGGTTGTCCTGCCTATGTTAGAAAGCAAAATCCGGACAAACTCGAGGCAAGGTCAGTTCTGTGCAATTTTGTAGGATATCACAAGCATTCGCGAGGGTATATCTTCTACCACAGTGAGGAACAAAAGTTGTTTGTTTCTCAAAATTCCACCTTTTTAGAAAAGGAATTTCTTATGAAAGAAATTAGTGGTCATGAGGTAGAACCGGAAGAAGTTCCAGCTACACAAACTACAGCTGATGATTTGATAGAACCGGAGGATTCGATAGCCTCCAACGAAGCTCAGCCACTCCGCAGATCTAGTAGGGTTCCTCATCCACCTGAGAGATACTACGGTTTTCTCGGAGACGGTAGGAGCGAGGATTGCATCATGGAAGATGATGACCCAACTAGTTTCGAACACGCCATCACGAGTGGGGAATCTGTGAAATTGCTGGATGCAATGCGATCTGAGATGGAATCCATGCACATCAACAAAGTATGGACTTTGGATGTTGCGCCTGAAGGGGTAAAACCCATCGGGGGCAAGTGGATCTTGAGAAGATAATTGGTGTAGATGGAAAAGTTGAGACTTTTAAAGCTAGGCTTGTAGCAAAAAGTTTTCGTCAACGACCAGGTATGAGTTATGATGAAACATTGTCTCCAGTTGCCATGCTTAAGTCCATCTGGATCCTACTTACCATCGCTGCATATCATGACTACGAAATCTGGCAGATGGACGTCAAGACCGCTTTTCTAAATGGTGTTTAAAAGAGAGCATGTACATAACACAGCCAGAGGGCTTCGTGGACAGTGGGAGCGGCGGAAAGGTGTGCATGCTGCTTAAATCAATCTACGGATTAAAGAAGGTATCGCGGAGTTGGAACATCTGTTTTGATGTGGCAGTCAATGAGTTTGACTTCATCAAATACGTAGATGAAGCTTGTATATACAAGAAGGTTGTAAAGAATAAGGTTATCTTCCTGTACGTGGATGACACACCCTTGATAGGAAACGATGTTCCTATGCTACACTCGGTCAAGTTCTTCTTATCATAATGGTTTTCCATGAAAGATCTGGGTGATGCCTCCTACATCCAGGGATTAAGATCTATGGAGATAGATCTAAGAGGATGTATCATACTCACTAGGTGTAGTGAGCAGGTATCAATCGGATCCTGGGGAGAAGTACTGGACTGCTGTGAAGAACATTCTTAAGTACTTGAGAATGACTAAAGAATTTTTCTTGGTGTATGGTAACGGTGAACTCCATGTCGAGTCCTTTAATGATTCGAGCTTCCAGAGTGTTAAGGACGACTGTAAGACAGTCTCGGGTTTTGTCTTTACCCTCAATAGAGGAACGATATGTTGGAAGAGTTCTAAACTAGATACCGTAGGAGACTCGACGATAAAGGTTGAATATATCGCTACCAACGATGCTGCCAAAGAGGCTGTCTGGATTAAGAAGTTCATGGGATGAACTTGGTGAGGTTCCTACCATTAAGCATCTAATACTTGTGTATTGTGATAACAATGGAGTTGTGACTTTGACCTAGGAACCCCGGTCCCATCAGTGATCCAAACATATTCTTAAGCAGTATCACCTGATCAGGGAGATAGTTGATCTCCGGAAGATCAAGGTCATGAGAGTTGACACAAAGAATAACACAGAGGATCCACTCATGAATGCCATTTTGAGATACTTTTCGGGATGTTGAGTATGAGATACTACAACAATTGTCCTTAGTGCAAGTGGGAGATTGTTAGTTATATGTATACCCTAGAGACCATTATTATAGTGGATGCTTGGACATATATAGAGAGGAATTTCTTGCTCGACATGATAGTATGTATCTGGTTGCTCTTTATTTTAACATGTCTACTTGTATTGTTATACTGTCTCTCCGTTACATGTTGATAAAGCCCTTAGCATGTGTACTTGACTACCAGGACTATGATGTAGATCATACTAGTGGGGCCAGGGTAGTCCACAAGTTCATCCTTTAATTGTTCCTAGTCGAGAGAGTATCGAGGCAGGGTATCGATAATCCAGAGTAGACTAGTGTATACGTTTCTTGATCCTGTATGGGGCGATGGTTGATCTCACAGCCATTGGTGTTTGACATCAAAGATTGTACACAGATGCTCATTGGAGAATGGGTACACCGAACAGGACTCGCCGAGAACTCCTAGATGGTATTATACCTAACGTCAGATAGCAGTTCTCTGGTGACACTGGTACAGGTTAGTCTATAGACCCGAGATCATCATAGTGTCTTGTGTGATTCCCACCGTGTTTTGATTTCCTCCCTACCATGCTCAAGAGAGCTCGCAAACAGGTGGATTTTGGGTACAGTCCCGAGTCACATGGAGGCAATGAGCGATAGGAAGGGTTTCGTCTCTCCCGGTATTGGGGGTGATGTTGCGCTGTGCTCGATTGGCTATAACAGGAAGTCCCTGGCCAGGGCTGATGATGAGATTTACTAGTAAGTGTTATCGGTAATTTCTCGAACCGTTATCAGGCTCACATCGGCATGACTTATCAAGTTATTGGGGTCTGACGTTTACCGCCCCCAAACTCGATATGCTACATATCAGACGAAGAGATCGGGCTGTACGGTAGTGTTACTTACTGGATCCACGGGAGTTTGGACAAGCTTGCTTGTTGATCTTTTGATCAATCAATACCTGGATAGCCGTTATGTCCAACTAGTACCGCTGACGGCTTGTGGGTGACTGATATGATCATCACCTACTGCTGGCGTATTGATGAGTCTTTAGAGTCCTACACAGAGGTTTCCTGGCTCAAGCGAAACGAAGTAGGACACATATGTGATATGTGCGAGACCGAGATTGATACGTGTATGTGATACAGTATTCTAATCTCGTGATATAGGTTATATGTGATATAACCGGATTATTGAATCAAGTGTTGATTCAATAATTTGTTGTATGTATATTTGATATATATATATATATATATATATAAATGATAATAGTCGGTTGTATGCGATATAACTGGATTATTAAATCAAGTGTTGATTTAATAATTTAATATATAATTATATATTTGATATATTAATATATATTAACTAATATTAGCTCACTGTTCCCTTATGAAAAATAAACAATAAATATAAAAAGAATGGGAAAAGCCCCCAAATGGAGCATCACGTGCCCACACGTGATAGGCACTGCGCCTGACAAAACAAGGCTAAAAGATGAGGCTGAAAATGAGCCCCACGTGCAGACACGTGGCCTCTATATACAAAGTATATAGGCTCCTTAAAACAAACAATTGGCGGGAAAAAGTCATGTGATAGCATGTGACACTTTTTGATGGGCTTAACTTCGTGGGGTCACGTGCTACACGTGATGGGTTCCTATGCCTTCTGAACCAATAGAATTAAATTCTAAATAAAAGTGATCAAAGCCCTATTTGGAAAATATCTCCTTAGATCTTTCTAAATAAGAAAGATTGCGCTCTGTAAAGCAGAGCACCGTTGGATTAAAAATCCAATGGTGATTAAAAATCACCAATTTACAGAAGAAGATTCTGTATAGAGAAATATTTTCCTAATCTTGTGAGAAATATGTTCTGTAAAACAGAAGTCCTTGGATTAAAAATCCAACGGTGAATAAAGTTCTCCGATTGATCTAAAAGATCATTTTGGTTGATTATAAAATCAATCAAAATCTCTCAATAAGAGATTTTCTGAACAAACTGATTCTTTTCTTTCTCCTATAAATAGGAGCCAAGAGACACAGAAACAAAAGGAGAAGAAGGAAGAGAAAAAAAAACCTCGTAAGCTTAAAACAAAGAGAATTTAATTCTCCAGAGAGAAAAGGAGAAAAAAGAAACTCTAGGTAAGAGAAAGAACGAAACACAGAGAATATCTCATCTCCTTTTCACCTCCATAAGAGTTTAACTCTTCTAAAAAGAACTTAGTTCTTTCTTTGGTTGAGATTTGCAGAAGCAGATCTCCCCACAAGTTGAGAATTTAATTCTCATCGGGGAGATCCTGCCATGCAGATCCAAAACCTAGGGGAAGATCTAAATTCAGAGAATTTAATTCTCCCAAAAAGTATATAGGAATTTAATTCCTCTGATAAAATAAGGGTTTAACCCTTTATTTAAGAACTTAGTTCTTCCTTATGGTGAAAGATCTGCAGAAGCAGATCTCCTTATAAGTTGAGAATTTAATTCTCATCAAGGAGATTCTGCCATACAAATCCCAAACCTAAGAGAAAAACTAAGTCCTAAGAATTTAATTCTTACAAAACAGTGGGTTTGAAAGTCTCGAAACTAAGGATCTCCATGCACGTAAAAGGATTGGCATCCAACATGATAACGACCGATCACGTACTCCCACATGAACACCCTTGATGAACAAAAAAGAACAACTGAGACTGGCTCACGTGATCCCCCTAAGTAGTGCTTAGCACTTATAGAAAGGGAGTAAATCAAAAGGCAGTTTCTACTTGGAGCGCCTCACGTGACCCCACGTGACCTAATAACGCTTAGCTCTCAGAAAAGAACAAGGGAATAAACCCAAGAAAGTAGCGTCTCAAATTTTTAGTGTTTAACACTACTTCAAGCACCTCACGTGACCCCACGCGAGCGCCTCTAATTTTTAGTGTTTAACACTATTTTAAGAACATCACGTGGGAGCACGTAAGCGCTAAGCATATACTAGTGTTTAACACTACGAAAGGCCAATGTTAGCCAAACTCAGACCAAATTTCCCAAGAAGCATCAATTGAGTTCATCATGCTCAGGGTCTCCAAATCCGAACTCAGTCCTAGAGATAGCTAATGAGCTCCCAACAGATGGCATCTAAAATGATGTTCGTCCCATTCCCCCTCAGTCGGGATATTGGTTCAAGTGTACATCTCTTCATACCTTTGATACATGTCATTGTAATTCTTCAACGTCTTCAGAGAGATGGAGGGTCTCAATAACCAATAACTTTTGGCGCATCTCCAAACGGTTAAACCAAAACCTTACAGACTATGATGTCTTTAAACCTCCTAGACTATGATGTCTTTAAACCTCACAGACTATGACATCTTTAAACCAGACTATGATGTGTCTAACCCTTACGCACTATGAGGTCCTTAAACTCATGGACTATGATGTCCTTAAACCCAATAGACTGCAATGTCCCTAAACTAAAATGATAGAGTCCAAATACTCTTTCGTTGGATCTAAATGATCCTAAAACCTTGTTAAGTAGATCTTAGTCTAAAATTAGGCTAACGTATCCTTAACAAGCATTTAAGTTGATCTTAATCTAAAACAAGATAAACGATCCTTAAACCAACCCAAACCCAAATCTAAGAAAATACGGATTTGGACTAATCCTTGCCCTATTGGCGACAACGTAAATTAGTCTCCGTATACAATTTACGGGCAACCAAAAATAAAACAAACAAACACGACACGAAGTGACCATCTGAAGAAGGAGAAAGTGGTTACCGCTATGCGGTAGCGTAATTAATTGCAGGGGCTTACACCTGCAGGAAAGAGCGTCCCCACAATAAAAAAAAACCTCGTACACGAGGGGGAATCTGACGAAGTCTGCTACAACGGCCACATCTGTCTAAACCTCCGATATACGGTGCCATAAATCAACTTGGCATCTTCGGAGAGGTGGACAGATAAAACCAAATAGCATCTGCCCCCAAAATTTAAGCCGGACATCCTAACGTCCCGGTCGCGTCTTTTCGGCGGAGAACAGATTCTGGCACGCCCGGTGGAACCTTTTCCTCTTTCCACTCCACACTTCGTGTATTGTTTTCGCGAACGAATCGCGGTTTAATATGGTTGCCCCTGAATTCGAGGTACTAAGATTTGGTATCTTGCTCTGTGCAAAAGAGAAAATGGCTTCCAACTGCACCAACTGCAACAGCAACTCTTACTCCGTCCTCGCTGGAGGAGTGACCTATGGGCCCCAAGCGGCCTCCATCTTCACCATGTCAATGGAACAGGTGACTCAGGCTACCACTGGACTGTTCTTTGGGACCATTATCCCACCGGTAAGCTTCAGCGTCCCAATGCCGTCACAGGAAGCTCCGAAGAAGTCGTCTTCGATCCGCTTACAACTACAACGGCCCCTCTCAACGGGCCGTCTAATTCCAGGTCTACTGCATTAGTCTTCGACAGGCTGAGCCTGTGCTCCAGTGGGCCCGTAAAGAAGCCTGCAATACCTGAAGGTGTCATCCCGAAGCGGATAGCCATTCCAACTCCGACGGATAAAGTCGTAAAAGGGGATTCTCCTGCTAAAGGATCGGTCTTCACAAGACTGTCCGTTCCAACTCCCGCTTCAGGCGAAGTCACCAAAGCTGCTTCACCTGTCCAAGGGTCAGTCTTCGACAGGTTGGACATTTCCTCTCAGCGGACGTCTGTCTTCAATAGGCTGGTACCAACAGCAACCCTTCACCAGAATAGAGGGCATGATGAAGCCACCCCCGTAACTGAGCCAGTACCATCTGCAAGACATGCTCGACGTCGCTACTGGCGCCGAGTGAGGAAAGCTGGGGGCAGTTCCCCTTCCGGACTTACCCAACCAACTCCAACGGTGGGAGTTGATGTTGTTGTTCCAACTGGGAACAGTTTTGAACCACTCAAGTGGGTGCGCAAGAACTCTCCGACCGCCGTGCTAAAAAGATCTCCTCTACCTATGGAGAACGTTACAAAAGCAAAGCCGGAACAACCCCCTCGGCGGCTATCCTCCAAAATCCACAGAGTCTGGCAAAAAATCCAAGACTTTGTAATGAACCAAGAATACTCCCGCCGACTGAAGAAAATGAAGGTTTGGCAAGAGAAGGACCGTCCCGTTGCCGTGCCATGGAAGGTATCGTCTGCCCGGGTGCCTATCACAACATCCCCCTCAACGTCGACCGCTGATGAAAGGAGAAGGCCGGAGAAGATCCATGCGTCTGCGACGAATCTCAAGGGCACTGAATCCAAACGCCCCAAGTCTGGGGGTATGGTAGTACACACCATCTATATGGCTTTCGGGAAGGAGGATAGTCGTATCTCTATGGGTCATCGACCACTCACCCGATCTGTGACAAAGGCTCAGGAGCAACAACAGCAGAAGCTCTAGGAGATGATGACAAAGATGGCCGCGCTCACTGGGCCGAAAGAAAGCCCGGAGACGTCGTCGGATAACGCCAAGAATAGGAAACCGATGCCGAATTCCTTCGAAGGATGCTCGAGAGGAAAGACAAAGAGGCCACGGAACAAGCTGTAACATAAAGCAAATGGCGCTTCTGTTTCAAGATATGATCGGGATAATGATACAGCCGGATCCTCCAGCCGAAGTCCCTCCAATAATCCTTGAAGATGACAGAGAGGAGACATCAAACCCTCTTCCGGCTCTATCAGCAGCCAAGGAAGAGACAATCTCCAAAGCCACCCTTGACGACTATATAGCTCAACAGATAGAGCTCATCAGGCGATCGAAGCGGCCGGCCAAATAGTCAAGACTGGACGACCCTATCCGGGTTGGTACGATCAAATAAAGTACCCGCCAGGATATACGATCCCTAAATTCCATGTGTATAAGGAGACGGGTAATCCACACCAGCACATCGCTCAATTCAGGGTTCTGTGCGGTAATACTGGGGATGACGACAAACTGCTGCTTCACCAGTTTGTTGGCAGCTTGTCGGAGACAACGTTCAAATGGTACTCTGAGCTCCTGAATGACTCTGCTAAGACATTTGCAGAAATGGAGCTACTGTTTACACAAAAATTCGCGAGTGCTAGCGAGCGCACCCCGATCACCGCACTAATCTAGAGTGAAGCCGGGAGAAACCTGGGTTCAATACGCCATTCAGTGGCGGAACCTGTGGTCGAGATGCGAACAACGCATAGAAGAAGCTCCTGCCGTGGGCATGTTTGTGGGGACCCTTAACCCACAGGCAACCATTTCCCAATTCATGATGTTCTTCAAGCCGACCACTTTCCAGGCCTGATCGACAAGCTGGTCCAAATGGACCAGATGGGCCATAGACCATCCTCCTAAAAAACGGAGCCTCGAAATGAAAAGGGCAAAGGGAAAGCGACCTTCGTCGCCAACGCTCATCAACAACCGAGTGACCCGAAGCCAGTTGCTCACCAAAACGATAAACAGCGATCACTCGGAGAAAAGATGAGATGCCCTTACTCGTTTCCTCGGGACAATACGAAGAGATTATTCGAGCTAGCACTGCGCAACAGGCTCATCACTCTGCCAGAGCCGAGACGCCTAACGCAATCAGGCGACATTAACAACCCCAATTACTGTCCTTACCACCGAATATTGGGTGACCCAATCGAAGTTATTACATCTTCAAAAATTGGATCGAAGACCAGTATCAACATGGCAAGTTCGTGCTGTCCGAAAACTGGAGGATGAACCTGCCACAACCGCACGCTCCTAAAAAGGTGGACACGCCGGGGGCATCATGCTCACTTATAGAGGAAGCCCCATAGGAGATAGCCCTTTCAGCTAAGACTAAAAGAATCCTGAAGGACCTTCAAGCATGTCCGGCAATTAGGTGGAAAAACCCGCTGGAGCCTGAGATTATTAAGGGGATGCTGAAGCCGCGCTCAACGCTGAAAGTTGGTGATGGTGGACATAATCTTCAGGCCAAGCCTCCGAAATATTGAAAGAAAAAGAAGAAGGCCAAGAAGCCCGTCCAACCCGACGACGACCGTACAGGTTTGCAGAAATACATCGATGCACTGGAAGAATATAACTAGAAGGCATGGACCCCAATTACATTGGACGAATTCTTCAAGCATGTTCTTAAGAATGAAGACGATAACGCTGATGAGGGAGACGATTCTTTAGAAGAGCCCGAGGATTATGTGGCGAGCTGCCACATGATCTCTCACTCGTCAATAAAGAGCGAAGAAGCTCCTGATGCCGAGAAACTGAGGGCAGAGCTAGAACAAGAACTCTTGGAACCGTCAGACGAGATGATTGACATGTTGCTGAATGAAGCCCGTCAGAAGAGCAAAGCTGATCGAGAGCGTGAAATGACCATATTCGAAAGAGCCAGGCGTCGGCATCAAGCTAAAGAAGTCATGGTAGGGATGAGTCGCAAAGCGTTCCAACCAAATCAAAGGACGCCCGTGGCAGACAAAATCAAACTTAAGACGAGGAAACGGTTTGCTAAGGCCCTGTCGATGGGAATAAAGCTGCCACCTTTTAAAGGAAATACTCCTGGCATCATACACCTTGACGAAGCGGATGCACATCCAAACTACTACTTATACCATCGGAGAATCACACACCCTACTGAAGAGTGTAACCCCTTCAAGAACTTATGGCAGGGATATGTTGCCCACCGACAACACGTCAAGCGAGTGAAGCGCAAGGCTCGTCGGGAACAGAGAAACACGACCAATGAGCTTAAAGGAATAGCCGGTAACTGTCACATGGTGGATGTCACCCCGACAAGAGCAAAACCTTAGGTTCTCACCTTCGGGAGCGATTCTGACGAAGAAATAGCCCTCGACCCCCTCTTCAAGGAATCCACCTCTGGAAGAGAAGAAGAGATAAAGAACTGCGAGAATATTCAGCTGCGTAATTGTACGTTGTCTGAAAAGAATCTCGGGCGTTCAAACAAAGGCTCGAACAGACAAAACAAGGAGAAGGAGAAAATCCATGAGGAGATTGCCCTCAATGATGGGGTCGTCGAAGAGCTCGCAGCCAAGGACCCGCCTAAGAAAAGCAAAGTGGATTACAATATTCTAGCGCATTTGAGGAAGATACCTTCACAACTAAGCATACTGGATACCCTCTTTCTGTCTAAATAAGCACGGGATTCCTTGGTCAAGACGTTACAAGAGCCCGATCAGTTCCAGGGCTTCATCGCAGAGAAGAAAATGCAAGATGAGCTGGCAGAAGTCCACACAGCTAACATTATATTTAATGATGAGGATCTTCTCCTTGGTACATGCGACCATAACCGTTATTTATATATCACTGGATACTGCCATGACATCAAAATAGGAAAAATACTTGTTGACAACGGGTCCTCTGTCAACCTTCTCAACGTGCAGGTGCAAAAAGAAATCTGCATGAGCGTTCAGCATTTAGCCCGAGATAAAATCACTATCTCTGGATTTGATTCGCAGTCGTCGCAGATACTCGGGTCCGTGATACTGACATTGCGCTTTGGGCTTCTCATCACAGACATTAAATTTCATGTCATCGAAGCTAGGAATTGCTACAACGCTCTACTTAGTCGGCCTTGGTACACGAATACAATATCATCCCTTCTACACAACACCATTGTATAAATTATTTCAAAGACGGCCTCGAATACACCGTTACGGGAGAGCTAAACCCATTCTCTGTAAACAAAGTCAGAAAATATGAAGACGCCAAGTACTTCCTGCCAGACTTCGAAGACATGGAAGAGTGTCATAAGCCGGAGCTTAAACAGAAGCCCGTCACTCCCATTCCTACCTTTGGAAGCGATACCGAGGAGGATGAAGAAATAGTCTACTCGGGGCAGCATCATAAGCGGAATGATAAATCCGGACCATCAGCTCCGATTTTGGTCTTTGGCGGTGACTCCGAAGATGAAACCAACGCAGTGTTCTCGGTCCGTCCATCAATGCAGGCCCTCACTGGAAATGATCAGAGTTTGCAAATCGCCATGGTTCCGCGATGGCACTACAGAGAGTTTGATGCGCTGGAGACATATAGAGTGCAAGAGTTGCAGACATTTTACGTCCCTCACAGGCGAAGAGATGAAAAGGCGATCCTATTCTATCGATCCATGGAGACTAAAGTCGAAAGAGAAGTCTGGCATGGTGTCGATCCTGCGCTCGACAGGCTCCAACCCATTCGTCTGCCCAGGTATTACACCGAGGGATTAAAGAAGTTATTTAGATGACAAGGCGCACCATTCAAACAGACTCCTCGACAAGCTCAGTTCTTCAAAAGGATTTGGAACGTCCCCGGAACTCAGCAAAAATTGCCCAACGGAAAAATGGAAATGATTGGGCTTGGCCAGTCCAAGAAACAGGAGAAATTCCATGACTGCCATGTCATAAAGGACCTTGATGAAGAAGAGGATTCTCTTTTAAAAGACGCTGACGTTGAACCAGAACGAGGTCCTTCCATAAAAGTGTCGAGTCCGTTATTTGAAAAACAGATGGACACGCTAATAAGGAAAGCGAATCAGAAGGTTCGGAACGACTACAGCCGCGAAATGGCCATTTACGAAAAAACCAAGATGCAACGCCTCCTTCAGCAGTCCACGGAGGATGACGATGCCCTTCGCCGTCAGCCCGCCATGCATTCCCAAGATAAGAAAAAGGCCCGACGCAGAGGCAAAAACAAGTCAAAAAACGGAAAAAACGTTCGACAGCGGCAAAACGGATCCAAAAGGCCACGTGATCAAGGAAAGGTCAGCCGGAATCCGTCTCTTATGAAAAAGATGGATCGGTGAAACATCAAATGATTACGCTCCCGGAGTCCAAGCACCCCGAACAAGCAAGCGAAGTTCATCATCCGGATTATTGTTCCTATCACCAAGCGATAGGACTTCCTCTTGAAGACTGCTTCACCTTCAAAAACTGGGTTGAAGACTAATATCAACTCGGCAGGTTCGCTCTATCCGACAGTTGTAGGGTAACCCCACCACAAAAACACGAGCCAAAAGCAATGTATATGGAAAGAGTAGAACCAAATCAACATCGGTTTTGGAAACGATCTCGTACCTGTTATTTGATAACACTGACAGAAGAAGGAGTGCCCACGAACATGGATGACCTCTCCTGGTGCTTCGAGAACGAGGATGAAGAGGAATTGATCTCAGAGCTTCCACTGACGCCAAAAGAGCTGGAAGATGGAATACATACTACTACGGACAACCTAAGGAAAATCGACTTTGGGACGGCAAACAACCCGCGGCCTACGTTTGTCAGCGAGCTGCTGTCTAAAGAACGGGTAGCTACGCTAAAAGACGTGCTTATGCAGTATAAGGACTGCTTCACATGGAACTATTCCGAGATGCCAGGACTAGATCCAGAAATAGCTGTGCATAAATTGGCGATATCTCCGGACGTCAAGCCAGTCAAACAAGCACCAAGAAGAATGCGGGTCGAACTTGAAATGAGCATCAACGTCGAAGTTAAGAAGCTAATCGACTCCAGCTTCATCCAAGAAGTTCAATACCCCGACTGGATCGCCAACATTGTCCCAGTGATGAAAAAAATGGGACGGTGCGCATCTGCGTGGACTTTCGGGACCTCAACAAAGCTTGCCCGAAGGATGATTTTCCTGTACCAATTACCGAACTGATGATAGATAATATGTCTACTCACGAAGTCTTCTCCTTCATGGACAGCTCATCAGGGTACAATCAAATAAAGATGCATCCCGAAGACCAGAAGCATATCACTTTCCGGACTCCTCTGGGCATATTCTACTACAAAGTGATGTCTTTCGGTCTGAAGAACGCTGGCGGTACTTATCAGAGGGCCATGACGAAGATTCTTGATGACCTCATACATGAAATCGTCGAATGCTATATCGATGACCTCGTGGTGAAAAGCAAATCATATGAGGAACACTGGGAGCATTTGAAAATGGTGTTCCAACGTCTTCGGAAATACAACCTGAAGATCAACCCTCTCAAATGCACGTTTGGAGTTTCCTCGGGAAAATTTCTAGGGTTCATCATACGACATCGAGGCATCGAAATAGATCCATCGAAGATCAAGGCCATTATGGAAATACCTTCGCCAAGAACTCTCAAGCAATTGCGGTCTCTCCAAGAAAAGCTCGTGTATATCCGGCAGTTCATAGCTAACCTCTCCAGCAAATGCCGCCCCTACAGTCATCTAATGAAGAAGGGGACCCCGTTCGTTTGGGATCATAAATGCCAGAGTGCACTGGACGAAATCAAGCAATACATGCAAAATCCGCCGGTACTGACCGCTCCAGTCAAGGGAAAGCCCCTCATCCTGTACACAACCGCTCTTGAAGGATCTTTGGGCGCGCTATGGGCACAAAAGAATGACCAAGGGAAATAGAGAGTCCTCTACTATTTGAGTCGAGTTCTCCTAGGGGCAGAAAACAACTACTCCCCTATCCAAAAACACTGCCTGGCGTTAATCTTCGCTATAACGAAGCTTCGGCATTATGCTTTGGCGCATGAGGTCCATCTCATATCAAAGCTGGATCCTCTCAAGTATTTGATGTCGAGAGCCATACTAACGGGGCGGCTCGCTAAATGGGTCCTACTCTTAATGGATTCTCGATAACATACCGACCTCTCAAGACGGTGAAAGGCCAGGCCATCGCCAACTTCTTCGCTGAGCATCCGATACCTGCCGATTCATCCCTAAATTGAGAATTGCCAGACGAGCACGCGTTTGACATGATCGACAGGGAAAGAGGAGGGAGTGATACCCGATAGGAACTCTACTTCGATGAGGCATCTTCCATGAAGAAGCGACAGCACAACACCCCTATAATCAAATCGTGGGTAGGCCTTATTTTCGTGACTCCACAAGGAGGGATAATATGCTTTGCCTTTTCCTTAACAGAGCCGAGGACAAACAATGAAGCAGAATATAAGGCTTTGATAGCAGGTCTTGAGATCGTTGTCGACATGGGAATCGAATACCTCCTCATATACGGAGACTCCAAGTTGGTTGTTAGTCAAGTAAACGACGACTATCAAACATGCAAACCAGAGTTAGTGAAGTATGGCGAGAGAGTGCAACAACTGCTGACTCAAATCCTTTCCTACATTCTGAAAAGCATACCGCGTACAGAAAATAGCAAAGCTGACGCATTATCCAAACTTGCTAAAGAACTGGCTGACGAAAACCTCAATGACGTAAGGATCGTTGTGCAAAGCCGTCGGGTCCTTGCACCAGCAGAAATATCCCCGGAGTCGTATGAAGAAAAGGAAGCGACCAAGAAAGCAGCCCTACAAATAGAGGACCAAGAAAAGGTTAAAGATTGGAGAGAAGTCTTCATAGACTACTTCAAATCTCATCGAACACATGAAAATGCATCCTCAAGACATCAGCTCATGAGTCTTTCGCCTTCGTCAATGATACTCTATATAAGAGATCATTCGACTCCCTATGGATAAGATGCCTGGGACCAGAAGAAGCAAGGAGAGTCGTCCAAGAAACTCACGACGGACTCTGCGGTTCTCATCAAGCCGGGCCAAAGATGAAGCTGAAGATCAAAAGAATGGGTTACTACTGGCCCACGATGATTCAGAACTGCCTCGAATACGCGAAGCAGTGCCACTCGTGCCAAATTCACGGGGACTTCATCCACCAGCATCCAAACCCGCTGCACCCGACAGTAGCCAGCTCGCCGTTCGAAATGTGGGGAACCGACATAATTGGGCCCATCGAGCCAGCATCCTCCAAAGGACATCGGTTCATACTAGCGACGACCTATTACTTTTCTAAGTGGGCAGAAGCAGTGCCGCTAAGAGAAGTGAAGACGGAGAATATTCTCTATTTCTTCAAGACACGCGTCATCTACCGGTTCGGAACTCCCTGACGGATTATCTCTGATAACGGGCCGGCCTACAGAAGTCACAGAATCAGCCGCTTCGCACGGGAGCTTAATATAGACTGGTGATACTTTTCGGTCTATAATCCCCGAGCTAACGGTCTACCTGAGGCTTTCAACAAGATCTTGACGAAGATCATAAAAAAGACGATGTCCAAAAATAAGAAGGATTGGCACGAGAAACTGCATGAAGCTCTCTGGGCATATCAAACCATGTTCAAAACGGTCACAAACACAACGCCGTATGCATTGGTATTCGGCGCTGAAGAAGTACTCCCCTTGAAGATAGAGCTACCCTCTGTACGAGTGGCGGTTCATTATGAGTTAACAGACGAAGAGAATGCTCATCTTCGGCTTGAAGAGCTTGACGCCCTCGATGAAACTCATCTCATGGAGCAACAAAATCTAGAAGCTTACAAAGCAAAGATGACACGCTCATACGAAAAATTAACTAGGCCGAGAACATTTCGCCAAAGCGAACTCGTGCTAGTTGTCAAAAGACCTATGATCCACAATCGTGCCAAACGGGGGAAATTCGAGCCAAACTATGAGGGCCCGTACATCATAAACAAAGTCTACCAAGGTGGTGCTTACTTGCTCATAGATATGCATAGCGAAAGACCCTTCAGGACAATAAACGGCCGGTTCCTGAAAATATACTACGCCTGACGAGTCACGGCCTAGGTTAACGATAGATGACGACGCCTATGTCCGCTCGCTATCTTCCCAAGCCCAAACTCTATAAGTAGTATCCAGCGAAGTCGTTGTCTCCAAAATGGAAACAACGGACTGAAACGTCCCTTAACTAACAATGGACCGCAATGTCCAAAAACCAGCGACGGACCGAAATGTCTTTAAACTACTACAAACCGCAGCATCCTTAGGCTAACGCGGCACAAAAAAAGGTACGTCCACAAGCAAAATGGGCACGAATGAAAACCTTAAAGGGCTCTGTGAGTAAAAACAGCAGGGCTACCGGCGAGTTTGTGAAAATCCGAAACGGCGCAGGCTCGTAAAAAAATTCATGCACACTTGCGAGGTCCTCTCGACCTTGTAAGGAGAGAACACCTGCGTGAGATCCTTAAGACTCACAGGGGAGAAACACACTTAGGGATCCCCACGATTCCTAAGGAGAAATTACACTTACGAGATCCTCACGACTCGTAAGGAGAAATCTCTTATGGGACCCTCACGGCTCATAAGATTCAAAAGCCTTAAGTTACAGGGATCTGAACCTATTCTTAAGCCATCACATTTTCCAGACCGCCTTACAAACGGTTCAATATTGACCCTTGTATACAATCTATGGGCACAAATAATCATTTCCTTGCCGAGTCTCACCAACGACGAGGAATGCCCTTATTTGGTGAACAAACACTTGTAGGTCCTCTCGATTTACAAGAAGAAAACAATCTTGCAAGATCCTTACGATTTCCAAGAGAACATACACTTAAGAATCCTCACGATTCCTAAGGAGAAATCGCAGCTATGAGATCCTCACGACTCGTAGGGAGAAACACCTTTATGAGACCCTTATGGCTCATGAAGTCAAAAGCCTTAGTCGACAGGATTCTAACCCTATTTGCTAAGGCATCTTTGTTTAAATCGACAAAGGCAAATGATGATTCGCTCCTGGAAATATCCCAGTTGTAGCGATACTGATGCCTAAATCGGTAACAAATTTCAAGTCTTTTCAAGGCAAATGATGATTCGCTCCTAGCAATATTCTAATCGCAGCGATGCTGATGCTCAGATTGGTATCAGATCTTGAGTTCCATACTCGCAAAAAAAATGCATATGAAATAGCCGAAATGTTTGGGCGACTCGCAATAAAAATCAGCGAGTAAAATATATGCATATAAAAATAGCCGAAATGTTTGGGCAACTCGCAATAAAAAGCAGCGAGTAAAGAAAAAGAAAAATAGCCGAAATGATTGGGCACCGCGAAAAATAGCCGAAATGATTGGGCAATCGCGACTTTCGCGATATAAAAAGCTGAAATGATAGAGCATCGCGGAAAGAAATAAAATGAAATGAAAGAATGAAACTTTTGCCGTGCAGGTGAGATCACATCGACCCCTGTGTACAATCCATGGGCACAAATGAAAAGGAACCATATTTCCCCACCAGACTCTCTCAAAGGGAACACAAATGAAAAGGAACCATATTTCCCCACCAGACTCTCTCAAAGGGAAGCCAGATCTCAACGGCAACATCCACAGCCTAAAGATCACCACGATGTCTTCTCAATCGAACGCAGACGTAACGTCAACCATCGACCTTAGGGTCACAACGAAACGGAGCCATGGAAAAGTCCCTAGTTCCAAATCTCAACGGCAATATCTACGGCCTAAAAATCAGTAACAGCGTTCCTTCTCATGCCAGCAAGACACGGACGCTACACCACCAAACGGAGCCATGGCAAAGTCCCTAGTTCCAAATCTCAACGGCAACATCTACAGCATAAAGATCAGCAACGGCGTTCCTCCTCATCCCAGTAGGATACGGATCCACAGCAAAGTCCCTAGTTCCAAGACTCTACGGTTCACAGACAACCTAAAGTCAACCTGTCACGCCCCGCTTCCCAGAGTGCGCTAAGATCGACACGTGACAGAGCCAACCATGCTACCTGTGGTTAGGAAACATTCCTCCACAGTCACATTACGGCTGTCTATAAGATATCAAGAACAATAAAATAAAATAAACTATCTAGTACATGTCCATATGCCAGAATAAACGAGTCAAGAAATAATATGCGGAAGCAATAAATCCAATAAACAATAACATCTGGAAAGTACGTCCCAAATACGGGCTCACATCAGGAAATAAAAATGCTGAAAGAAAACTAAACTAAACTAAATACCAAATTGCTCCTCACTGTTCGGCCTGTCGACTGAAGTACTCCTGGTCGGCCTGCGAAAGAGATAAAGGATCTGGGCCATACAAAACCCAGACATCAGTGCGTCATAATATCAAACAATAAAATATAATCAGGAGGTAATAAGATATGCAGGTATGAGTATGAACAGTAATATGAATGAAATAAGTAAACACGGATGTGGAACAGTGAAGTGTGTCCGTGTATGTGACTTGCGGTGATCCATCTAAACTGTGCTGCTGGGTTAATTACTCTCAAGTCTTTGAAATCAATTTAATGAATCGTCGATGTAACTCAATAGTATCCCGTGCATGCCCGGGACCATGGTCCAGATTCTCGGGCTGAAATCCGAGACATGCCGCTAGGCATTAAACAGGAAACATGTACAGATGAATGATGTCAGCAGCAGCATCCTGGGGCTGGCCTAGCCCGTAAAACTGATCAGTATAAGCGTCGAACTGTTGAGTTACAAATCAGGTTTCATCATTGATTTCCCCTTACCCCCAAGTTATGTGTTCAAGTCAGGTATTGATAAATCTGGAGCTAATGCCAACACAGGATCAAGCAGGTACAAGTTTTGTCTGAATAGACAACATGATATGTCCATCGGGACAACAAGTCAGGATTGTCGGCATTAGGAACAGGATCAGGTATCAAGTCAAGCAGTGGTATATCAAGTCATGTTAGTTAGTGCACATGTATCAAACGGATGCTCATAATAAAACTGTAGCAAGTACGGATGCACGATAAAAGTACGGATGCACAGTAAAACACGGATGCACAAATATCTATCAGTGATTACATCTACAACTCCATGACCACGTAGGATGCACATTATCAAGAATGGGGTGCTAATATAACAGTAACATGAAATAATATGATCTGTAGATGCAACTAGATATATAATTAATGATATGGATGCACAATAAAACACGGATGCACAAATATCTATCAAGGGTTACATCTACAACTCCATGACTACGTAGGATGCACATTATCAAGCATGGGGTGTTAATACAACAGTAACATGAAATAATATGATCTATAGATGCAACTAGATATATAATTAATGATATGGATGTGTACGGGTATCGAAAAACTGTAAAACAGTAACATGGATGTACAATGCTATCAACATGTGATATTTTTATTCATATGGATGCAAAATATATATCATAGCATGTAGCAAGATAAACTTGCCTGATCGGATCTCACGACGGGATGCGTACTCTGCGTCCGACGTCGGGTAAACGTCGCAGTACACATACGCGCGCACGGGAAAGGACCAGGCAAAGCAAGAACTCGACCACGCTGGCTGGTGATGTCCACTGGGTTGCTCGGATCGTCGGCAGCGGCACGGCTCCGGCGGTGACCGGAAAAATACGAGATCAAGAAAAAGCAAGAGAAGAAGAAAGAAGAAGAAGAAGAGACTGGGACTTGGTCAAGGTGGTGCTCTGGATTCAGATAGGAAGGCGAGGGGGAGATGATGATGATGATGATGATGATGATGGGATGAAGCTGGGGTTGTCGGAGGTGAGGGAACGGCGACGAGGTCGGGGTTCAGGCGTGGGTTCTATGCAGGGATGGCTCAGGTTCTTTGGAGAAGAAGAGAGGGAAGAAGGGAGAAAAGAGAGGCGACGGCGAGATGAAGGCGAGGCGAGGGTGTAGGTGAGGTCGTGATCGGCAGGAGGAGACGGGTTGGAGGTTCGGTGGGTTCTCGAGATTAAGGTCGTCGCAGATGGGGGAAGGGGTTCACGTTGGGAAAGAAGAGTGGGAGAGGAGAGGAAGGAGAGGTGAGGACGAGAGATCGCCGGCGTGATGACAACGACGACGAAGATGATGGGTGCGGTGAAGGTGCAGTGGGTTCGCCGTGGGGTTGGAGAGAGGGGAGAGAAAGGTGAGGTGATGGAGATGAGGATAACGAGGACGGTGGCGGGAGGTGACGACGGCGAGCGCGAGGCAGGCGTGGGTTCGATGATCGCGAGTCGGGAAAACGAAAAAATGAAAAGAAGAAGATGAGAGAAGAGAGAGAGACGTGGGATAAAAAAGAATAAGGTAAAAAAAATTAATATAAAAAATATATAAAGAATATATATTTGACAGAGAGAGAGATGGTCTGTTTAAAAAAAATCTTTTAAAAAAATATTTAAAACTAAATAAAGTATACGAAAAATATTTTTAACAGTAAAAATCTTAAGAATAAAATATTGATTGCAATTGAGATTTTTAGGTAATACAAAAATAGTCCAAAACATGCTCGGGTCGAGTCTAAAATTATGGTTTGAAACTGCGGAAAATATACGTATCATCCAAAACCAAAACAGGATATCCGGGTAACGAAAATGCATACCCCTAAGAACGGATACACGTAACGTGCACGTAGCTATCCAAACGAGTCGTTTCACTGAACGGGGCAAGAACACGATGCACGGATTCTACCACAGGGTTAGGGGTATGATGCAGGCCATGCTACATATTTTTAAAATATTTTATTTGACTTTATTTATTTTATTAAAAAAATGCAGATGCCAGATATAATGCAGTTATATAACATGAAAGTGCACGAATCCTCATAATTAACCGGGATAAATTAAAAACAGGAATCAAGATAGGTTTTCAGCATACGGGTCGGGTCGGATGCAAATACGGATACCAATTACACTATTCGCACCCAACACAATAAATCAAGAAACAATCATAAATAAAGAAATACCCAAAAGGAACTGGTATAAATGAACTAGGGTGTTACACTACCAATGACCTCCGTCTCAGAAATACGTCATCCAATGACCCCGTCGCGGAAATACGTTATCCAATGACCCCGTCTCGGAAATACGTCAGCAAAAGACCCCGTCTCGGAAATACGTCATCCAATGACCCCGTCTTGGAAATACGTCATCAAATGACCCCGTCGCGGAAATACGTCATCCATTGACCCCGTCGCGGAAATGCGTCATCCAATGACCCCGTCTCGGAAATACGTCGGCAAATGACCCCGTCTCGGAAATACGTCGGCAAATGACCCCATCGCGGAAATACGTCATCCAATGACCCCGTCTCGGAAATACGTCATCAAATGACCCCGTCTCGGAAATACGTTATCCAATGACCCCGTCTCAAAAATACGTCAGCAAAAGACTGTCTCGGAAATACGTCATCCAATGACCCCGTCGCGGAAATACGTCAGCAAATGACCCCGTCGCGGAAATACGTCATCCAATAACCCCGTCTCGGAGATACGTCAGCAAATGACCCCATCGCGGAAATACGTCAGTAAATGACCCCGTCACGGAAACATGTCAAAAAATGACCCCGTCGCGGAAACACGTCAACAAACGACCTCCCCGTCGGAGCAGTGCTTCGACTCGTAAACAAGTCAACCCACCAACCACTTATGAGTCCTCTCGACTTGTAAGGAAAAAAATTCTCTTGTGGGATCCTTACGACTCTCAAGAGAAAACCCACTTAGGGATCCTCACGATTCCTAAGGATAAAATACACCTAAGAGATCCTCTCGACTCGTAGGAAGAAAAGTCTTTACGGGACCCTCACGGCTCATAAAATTGGAAAGTCTTAGGCAGCAGATCCGAACCTGTTTCCTAAGCCATCGCTGTCCTGCAAGGAGATCAAGATAGACTATTTACGGAACGCATTTGCTAAAAGGGACACACCAATATGAGATAAAGTATATGTCTTTTATTGATAAATTCAAAATGAATACAAGATACATGTCATAGGAAGAATCAAAATGGATACAAAATATTCTCTCATTCAGAAGTGAAGACAAGAAAAGGAGAATATACAAAAAATCTTTAAGCCGGCGGACGATGTAATAAATTTGTCAGTTCATCCTTCTTCTGCTGGGCCTCAGCTTCAAGTTTTGTTATTGCTATAAGACGGGTTTCCGCCTGAGACTGTTGAGCCTGATACGAGGCAAGCCGACTCTCAAGCTCCTTTTCGGAAACCTTGCGAGCTTCAACCATCTCGCGGGTAAAGATAACGGCTTTATCAATAGCTACCACCTCCCTGATAGTTTCTTGAAGCACCCGCCAAAGTTCATACGCACGAGTGGTCTTAGCAGTGAGTTCAGCTTGAAGTTCCCCTAAAGCATTCAAAGCTAACTCCCTCTCCGAAAACTTCCGATTGAGTCTCTTCTCGCACGACTGCAGATTGGTTGCGCACCATTCGATCCATCCCCGCAGACTCAATTTCGAGGTTAAGATGTCGGAGGGAAGGCGGATGGATTCAAGCCCGTGTAGGCAGGCATCCACTCGATGACAATACTCGATCCAAAACACGCACAAACCATGTGCTATGAAAGGCAACAAGGAAAGTCTTCGATATGTACCCCATTAGGCATGCATTCGTGACTATATGCTTGTTTAAATGGAAATGGTATCCAAAACGCGCTGATTTGTGGGCAACACGACGATAGTGTTCGCACTTAAAGAAAATTCCTAGGGGTAAAGTATAAACCTCATGTACACAAGTGGGATGCACGTACGAATTTATGTCAAACAGAAAAATTCAACAGAAAGCATTCAACAGTCAATAATAAGATAAATACATCGATATAAATATACTACTCTACAGGGAAAAGATCACCAAATATAGGATCAGAGATACAGGGGTTAACGAAACAAAACACAAGGTTCTCCAGTTCCCTCTCTGCCTTCTCCACCACATCGAAGCGGCGGTCTTCGCGAGGGGTTGATCTCCACCGATTAGCGCCATGCTCATCAGCAAAAGCAGACATGACAGCCCGCCGGGCTCTTATCTGACCCAGTAGATGAACCGAGCGATCCTTCAGAGCCTGGATAATCAAACATGCCTCGTGGAAACACTCGATCTTATCCTCCGCTGTATCAAGAATTGCCAGGGCCATCTCTGCCGGATGAGGAGGAATATCGGCGAGCACGGACAGAAAGATCGTCTGGAGCCAAATGGAGCCCATAGGAAGAGGAGAGCCCCTATGAGTCAGAATCTCGTACATCACCACGTTACATTGAGCGTCGATGAGAAGGGGATCTGCTAGCCGCGCAGCAAGGCGAGGAACCATTTCTTCGATGGGCACCTCCCATGGTTGCCTACGAGCGTGGGGGCGGTTGCAAGCCATAACCTGTGGTTTGTTTCTTAATATGATCACCCTAAGGTCTAAACGGTTTTCTCTTTAGAGGGGAATAAAGGCCCCGGCTTCAAGTTATAAAAGGGAGCATTCAATGCTATGCACAGAAAATGTTGTGCATGGTGGAGCTATTCCCAAGGCCTAGAAAAAGGGGAGAGCATGGGAAATGAAAGAGGTGACTCATTGGAATCAGAGTAGGGAGACGAAATGACCCCATCAGCAGAGCCCCACATGCATAGCACGTCAGCGCCAGCCTTGATCCTTACTAGAAATTAAAACGGCACCGCACATACATAACACGTGAGCAGGCGCTGATGCAGGACTGAAATCCCCAACAGTGCCTCATGCGCAAAACACGTGAACACCAACAACAGTATGACAAAACTTCATACAGAACACATGTAAACATAAAAATGGGGAAAGGAAAGTTTTGTCATTCATACTCCGAAAATTCATACAATAATAAAAGAAAATGTTTACAATGGTAAAACATTAAATCCGGGACACGGATTAAGAAATTCAGAAGTAAGGCCGTCTAAAATATTTCTGGCCTCTCTGACCATTCTCGTGTGCATCCTCTCACGAATGCAAGCGTCAAGATCCTCGGTAATGTCCTCCGCCCTCTGATAGGCAGCGATTATCGTCGTCTGTTGGAAAATTTGATGTAGGATATCAACGAGATTATCTTGCCGTTTCTTCGAAATCAGGCCCATCAAATATACTGAGTGCACCTTACTTCGGCATCATCCAGTGCCTTAAGCGGCATGGCTTCGTAAAATCCAGGAAGTGCTCCTCAAATTGCTCTCACTATAATCTTCAAAAGAGCAGAGCGACGTAGTCGGCCGTTGTATTCATTGAAGCGACTCATAATCTTATCGCATTGGGCGTTTGTAAACTCCTGGTTTTGACAACAGCCTTGTGCGCGAATGTCTTCATAAAAAATAATTTCGTCAAGGTCGTACAGATGAGCGGCCATAGTGTCTGAAAAGAGACATCAGTGAAAGTTTAGTGATCAAGAAGACCCTCATTAAACAAACATTGGAATTCAAACAAATTCTTGGGAAAACAAGTTCTGTTAAGCACGCAACAAACTCAAATTTGTGCGAATAAGGGTAAAACCCTATGAAAAGATTTTCAAGAACATCAGGTAATAAAATTCCCGAAGGGTCCTTTTGATCTTTCAGAGCTAAGCTCTTCACCAGAGGAATTAAATTTCTTTTATATGATGGAATTAAATTCCAGAAACTCATAAAAAATACTTGAGAAACAAAATCACATGAATCCCCAAAAAAATCAGAAGGGAATGCCCGAGATATGGAGGTTTACTGCTCAAAAATCATATCTCCCTAAGTGGATGGGTTTCAGAGGAGAGCAAAGCTCTCATAATGGATTTAAAATCCAGAAATTTTTGTTCAAAAAGAAAAGTTTTTTTTTTCCGATGTGCAAGATCTTTACCTAAAAAAGGGGTTTCTTTTTAACAAAATTTAACTCTGAAATTACAATGGCAGAGAACTAAGCTCTAAAAAGAAGAATTAAATTCTCAAGGAAAATGAAGAAGGAAGAAGATGAAAAAAAATAGTGGCTCCCTATAGAACCAAACCCTCGCATTTATAAGAGGTGACAAGGGCGGTTCACCTCCCCGTTCTCCTAGGCAATCCAACGACTGTAAAGGTGACAGCGTTGCACTCACGTGCAAGCCACGTGAGAACAATGCTGTGGGGGCATTTGTTCCCTTATGAAAAATAAATAATAAATATAAAAAGAATGGGAAAAGCCCCCAAATGGAGTATCATGTGCCCACACATGATAGACACTGCGCCTGACAAAACAAGGCTAAAAGATGAGGCTGAAAATGAGCCTCACGTGCAGACACGCGGCCTCTATATACAAAGTATATAGGCGCCTTCTTAAAACAAACAATTAGTGGGAAAAGGTCACGTGATAGCACGTGACACTCTTTGATGGGCTTAACTTCGTGGGGTCACGTGCTATACGTGATGGGCTCCTATACCTTCTGAACCAATAGAATTAAATCTAAATAAAAGGGATCAAAGCCCTATTTGGAAAATATTTCCTTAGATCTTTCTAAATAAGAAAGATTGTGCTCTGTAAAGCAGAGCACCGTTGGATTAAAAATCCAATGGTGATTAAAAATCACCAATTTACAGAAGAAGATTCTGTATAGGGAAATATTTTCCTAATCTTGTGAGAAATATCTTCTGTAAAACAGAAGTCCTTGGATTAGAAATCCAACGGTGAATAAAATTCACCGATTGATCTAAAAGATCATTTTGGTTGATTATAAAATCAATCAAAATCTCTCAATAAGAGATTTTCTGAACAAATTAATTTTTTTCTTGCTCCTATAAATAGAAGCCAAGAGACACAGAAACAAAAGGAGAAGAAAGAAGAGAAAAAAACCCTCGTAAGCTTAAAACAAAGAGAATTTAATTCTCCAGAGAGAAAGGGAGAAAAAAGAAGCTCTAGGTAAGAGAAGGAACGAAACACAGAGAATGTCTCATCTCCTTTTCACCTCCATAAGAGTTTAACTCTTCTAAAAAGAACTTAGTTCTTCCTTTAGTTGAGATTTGCAGAAGCAGATCTCCCCACAAGTTGAGAATTTAATTCTCATCGGGAAGATCCTGCCATGCAGATCCAAAACCTAGGGGAAGATTTAAGTTCAGAGAATTTAATTCTCTCAAAAAATATATAGGAATTTAATTCCTCTGATAAAATAAGGGTTTAACCCTTCATATAAAAACTTAGTTCTTCCTTATGGTGAAAAATCTGCCGAAGCAGATCTCCTCACAAGTTGAGAATTTAATTCTCATCGAGAAGATTCTGCCATACAGATCCCAAACTTAAGAGAAAAACTAAGTCTTAAGAATTTAATTCTTACAAAACAGTGGGTTTGAAAGTCTCGAAACTAAGGATCTCCATACACGTAAAAGGATTGGCATCCAACATGATAACGACCGATCACGTGGTTCCACATGAACACCCTTGATGAACAAAAGAGGACAACTGAGACTGGCTCACGTGATCCCACGTGACCCCCCCAAGTAGTGCTTAGCACTTATAGAAAGGGAGTAAATTAAAAGGTAGTTTCCACTTGGGGCGCCTCACGTGACCCCACGTGACCCAATAGCGCTAAGAAAAGAACAAGGGAATAAACCCAAGAAAGCAGCGCCTCAAATTTTTAGTGTTTAACACTACTTCAAGCGCCTCATGTGACCCCATGCGAGCGCCTCTAATTTTTAGTGTTTAACACTATTTTAAGCATCTCACATGGGAGCACGTGAGCGCTAAGCATATACTAGTGTTTAATACTACGAAAGGCCAATGTTAGCCAAACTCAGACCAAATTTCCTGAGAAGCGTCAATTGAGTTCCTCATGCTCAGGGTCTCCAAATCCGAACTCAGTCCTAGAGATAGCTAATGAGCTCCCAACAGATGGTATCTAAATCGATGTTCGTCCTATTCCCCCTCAGTCGGGACATTAGTTCAAGGGTACATCTCTTCATACCTCTGATACATGTCGTTGTAATTTTTCAACGTCTTCAGAGAGATGGAGGGTCCCAATAACCAATAACCTTTGGCGCATCCCCAAACGGTTAAACCAAAACCTTACAGACTATGATGTCTTTAAACCGTACAGACTATGATGTCTTTAAACCTCCCAGACTATAATGTCTTTAAACCTCCCAGACTATGACGTCTTTAAACCAGACTATGATGTCTCTAAACCTTACGGACTATGAAGTCTTTAAATTCATGGACTATGATGTCCTTAAACCCAATGGACTGCAATGTCCCTAAACTAAAATGATAGAGTCCAAATACTCTTTCGTTGGATCTAAATGATCCTAAAACCTTGTTAAGTAGATCTTAGTCTAAAATTAAGCTAATGTATCCTTAACAAGCATTTAAGTTGATCTTAATCTAAAACAAGATTAACGATCATTAAACCAACCCAAACCCAAATCTAAGAAAATACGGATTTGGACTAATCCACGCCCTACAGGCGACAACGTAAATTAGTCTTCGTATACAATCCACGGGCAACCAAAAATAAAACAAATATACACGACACGAAGTGACCATCTGGAGAAGGAGAAAGTGGTTACTGCTATGCGGTAGCGTAATTAACTGTAGGGGCTTGCGCCTGCAGGGAAGAGCGTCCCCACAATCAAAAAAAACCCTCGTACACGAGGGGGAATCTGACGAAGTCTGCTACAACGGCCGCATCTGTCTAAACCTCCGATATACGGTGCCATAAATCAACTTGGCATATTCGGAAAGGTGGACAGATAAAACCAAATAGCATATGCCCCCAAAATTCAGGCCGGACGTCCCAACGTCCCGGTCGCGTCTTTTCGGCAAAGAACACTCACTTAAGAATTTCTCTTCTCTAAATACATATAAATATATGTGTGATATATATTAATGTATTTATTATTGTGTCATGCTAGATAATACATTGGACATGGGTGTATGAGACTCATACCTAACTAAAAATAATTTGGGTGATTAATTATTAAGGGAAAAATCAAAATTAGGTGGAAATTAGCATAGCTAAAGATGCTTGTGGAAGCATATAGAAGCCTTGACTTAAGTCCACTAATTTTGTTTTACTCTAGATATTTATTAACACAACCATTATCTTTAACCATGGTTAAGTCTCTACAAATATCATTTGTGATATTTTCTCACCCATGGTTGACATGGTTGATCACTTGATCTTTATCATCTTCTTTTTTGCTTTCTAGCTTTTGAGAGAGGTGAAAAAGAAAAGGAGAAAAATAATTCTAAAGTGAGCAAAATTCCTACTTCATCAATCTATACCAAACTAGCCATTTAGTATAGGTTGTTTGCTTCACTAATTCATCAATTAGTGAAGAGGTAGCTTGAGTTAGAGATTCTTCAACGTAGATCATCTTCGGTCTTGAAGATCCTTAAGCAAGCTCGTTCCTTTCGCCTAGTAAAGCCTAAGAAGAGTTCGGGGACCACTACTTGGAGCTAAAGGACTACTACACGGAGCTTTAGAAGTGAAGGACCAGTCTACAAAGGTTGTATTCGTATTTCACTTAGTGTAAAGTTGTTTACATGCTTTAAAAACCCTAATTCTCTAGTTAGATCCTTGGTTCGGTTGCTTAGCACTCTAGATTTTTTGAAATTTCATACTTAATGCTTGCCGAAACCTTGTGAGGGTGCTAAGCGAACCTTTCATCGTCAACGAACAATCGCTCGATAAGTCCCAAAGAGATAGAAATAGAATAGACAGATAAGAGAATGTAGCTGGTGTAATATTTGATTGTTATGCTAACGCAGTTATTTGTAGCTTGGTACAGAATATACCAGTGTATACGAGAGGATTCTAACTTACACCGTGGACTATGGTAACCCGTAGTATAAGGCTCCGTCGATAAAACCACGGAACAACGGCAATGGATGTATAGTTACGTCTTTTAAGGACCATATCGTGCCATTTTTAACACATTCTGTGCCGGTCAACCCCTTTAAAACCCCGTAATATCTTTTGTATTGTTTTGTATTATTTTATTTAATAGATATAAGACTTGCCGAAACCATGATATCAGTAGTTCATGTAAACGGAAGGGATATAAACGGATAGTCATGTAATCGGAGTATATCTATCGTTCGGTTCGGTCGAGTCATATTGATATTGATTGTATCTGGTATATATGGATTCATATTGTATTGCAGTTATATTTGAATTATATTAAAGGATGGATTGGTTTCAGATTAGACTGAGACTCTGTCTGAGTCGGACACTTTAAAATGAATTGAAATCCTAAATTAGTATTGGAGTTATCGGTAACTGCTGCACATGGACAGCAGGATTTGTGTCTTTTTCCAAGACAATTACCGTGTTGATAACACCATTTTTAGTTTGTCTACCTTAAATAGGCAAGCATCCAAATTCTCCGGCTCCCTGAGCCTCAAGAGAACTGGTCCCGCTTAAACCTATATTTACTAGGGTCCTTATTGTAATTTAATATAACTTGAGAGGGTTTTATGAAAAATAGTTTTGATATATTTTCAAAATACACCTCAAGTATTTAATTATCGTCTTTAAGGTTTTCATAGATGTAATTTTTAAGAGTGATGAGATAGTCTAGTAGATATAAACCTAATTTGAATAGTATATGGTATTTTCATGTAATTTGACTTGTATTGATTCTTGATAGTATTTTCATGAACTTTTGTGATTCTTTTCTTTTGATTCTTGATTCTTGATTCCTTTCATGTTAAACACGTGAGCGCTCATAAGCTCGTATGAGCGCTGAAAATAAACAGGCTAAACCCCACACTAGAGCTCACTGTTAAACACATGAGTTCTCTTGCCGCTCACATGTAAAGCATGTGAGCGCCCCAATTTAAAATGCTCTTATCAAATTCTAGAATTAAATTCTATCTGGGAAATATTTTTCTGGTCTTTCTTAAATTAGAAAGATCTTCAATGTTAAACAGATGACCTTTGGATCAAAAATCCAACGGTGGTCATCTGGTAGAATAAAATTCTATCATAGGAAAATATTTTCCTAATCTTTTTAAACTAACAAGATATTCATATGATAAGAATACAATTCTACGTTAAACTAACGAGATATCCATATGATAGAATTAAATTCTATATTAAGAAAATATATTTCTGATCTTGTTAAACTAAAAAGATATGATAAAATAAAATTCTAATCTTGTTAAAACTAACAAGATATTTATAATCCTATTAAACAAATAAGAAATCGCCTTTGGATTAAAAATCCAACGGTGAATAAAATTCACCGATTGATCTAAAAGATCATGGAATCAATCATGATCTCTCAATGAGAGATTTTCTTAACAAATTGATTCTTTTTCTTCTCATATAAATAGAAGCAAGAAGAGGAGGAAAGACACACACACAGAGAGAAAGAAAAATACAGAGAGAATTTAATTCTCTATAAGGAGGAGACCACCCCATAAGCTTTCCAAAAAATCTCCCACAAAAACAAAAGAGAATTTAATTCTCAAACAAAGGGTTTAATCCTTCACAAAAAGAACTTAGTTCTTTCTCTGGTTGAGGTCTGCAGAAGCAGATTTCCCCACAAGTTGAGAATTTAATTCTCATCAGGGAGATTCTGTTATGCAGATTCAAAACTTAGTGGAAAGAACTAAATTCAAAGAATTTAATTCTTACAAAAGTATATAGTAATTTAATTCCTCTGATAAAACTAGGGTTTAACCCTGTAAAAAAAATTTAATTCTTATAAAACAAGAGTCTTGAAATTCTCTAAACTCATATCCCAGCATCGTTAATATGAGATCAAGATATTCATGCATATTCATTAGTGTTCAACACTATACCGAAACCTCACGTGCACATCTAATGAACAAAAAAGAATGGCTGAGACTGAGTCACGTGTTTTCCACGCGACCCAATCAAGTGCTTAGCACTTAAAAGGAATAAACCCAAAAACAACACTCACATTTTGAAGGCGCCTCACGTGTTCGCACGTGAGCACCACAGGGTCCAAGTGCTTAGCACTTATAAAAGAAAGAACAATAAAATCCAGAGAACAGTCCCCATTTCGGGTGCCTCACGTGCTCACACGTGAGCCAAATGCTTAGCACTTATAAAAGAAGAGGGAAGTAAAACCCAAAAAGGCAGTACCCAACTTTGGGGCATCTCACGTGCTCACACGTGAGTGCCACAAGAATTAAGTGTTTAACACTTATATATAAACGGGGACTTGAACCCAATGTACAGTGCCAGCTTTGAGGTGCCTCACGTGCCACACATGAGCGCCTCCCAAAAATCCAGTGTTTAACGCTGTTTTAGAACCTCACGTGGGAACACGTGAGTGCTGAACATATACCAGTGTTTAACACCATGGGAAGTCAACTCCAGCCTCAAGTTGGCTAAGTCTTCTTGAGATCAAAATCTCTTTGATCTCCAATCAATCGAGCCCCCGTGCTCATGTCTTCCTAAATTGATCCTATTCCCAAACACGACTAATGATCTTCCGACGGATATTCATCCTACATCTTCTCTCAATCTGGAAATTGGTTCAAGGGTACATCTCTCCACACTTCTGATACATGTCGTTGTAGTTCTTCAACGTCTTCAGAGGGGTGGAAGGTCCCGACAACCAACAACTTTTTGGTGCACTTCCAAACCGATGAGCACATCCCTACGGACCGCAACGTTCTTAAACTAACTGCGGACCATAACATTCTTAAACTAAAACAATAGAGCCCAAATGCTCTTTTGTTGGATCTGAATGATCCTAAAACCTTGTTAAGTAGATGTTAGTCTAAAATTGGACTAACGTATTCTTAACAAACATTTAAGTTGATCTTAATCTCAAACGAGATTAACGATCCTTAAATCAAACCAAATCCAAATCTAAGAATATACGGATTTGGATTAATCAACGCCCTACGGGAGGCAACATAAATTAGTCTCCGTATACAATCCATGGGCAACCAAAAATAGAACAAACACACATGACACGAAGTGAAACTCTGGAGCAGAGGAAAGTGGTTATCGCGATAAGGTAACGTAATTAACTGCAGGGGCTTGCGCCTGCAGGGAAGAGCGTCCCCACAATAAAAAAACCCCTCGCAAATGAGGAAGAATCTGACGAAATCCGCTACAACGGCCGCATCCGTCCAAACCTCTGATACACGGTTCCATAAATCAACTTGGTATCTTCGGAGATGTGGAAAGATAAATTCAAATAGTATCTGCCCCTAAATTCAGGCAAGACGAACCATCCCGGTTCCGTCTCGGTTTTCGGCGGTAAACATTCTACAAACTAATGTTCCAAAAGCCATCGTGCTATGTCAAGAATGAGTGTTGTGATTAAGTAGATCATTACCTCGTGAGTTTTCTAAAGGTAATACAAAGGAATATGATGAAATATGTAGAATGTAAAATTTATGGTATTTAATCGTAAAAATATGATAAAAGCTACATAACATGTTATTTTGAGATGAAACTTGTTCTAAAGTTTTTGGTTATGATTGTTAACCAATATATGAAGAATTGGTAGGTTTGTTATTAAGAAAAATTGGGTTTTAAAGAAAAGAGAATTAGAAGTCGGAATAACTCTGCTTCCGACGAGTTTTGAAATGAGAGTACTTTAGATTAGAATGAGAGGAGTGAAGAGGGAACTTACTGATTTGGAGAATAGAGGGGAGGTAGAGAGAACTTTTGAAGGCGTCGTGGAGTCGCGTCGTCGTCAGAACTTTGACCTTGGCTAACTCCACTTGTACAACTTTTGGACTTAGAAGTTTTTTGAGAGTTTTGATATTGGATTTCAGAATGGGGAGGGCTAAGCTGTAGGGTGATATTTATAGGAGAAATTAGGGTTTGGAGTATTGAAATGAGAATTAAAAATGCATTAAAATTTGATTTTAAGGCTCATTTTAATTCTCTGAAAATGTACAGGGAAATCAAACAAACTAGGGTTAGGGGGGTCCAAGGGGTTAGGGTTTAAAAAATTGGAGTATTTGGGACGGGGGGACGACGGCGCCGGACCCAAAGGTGATCTCGTGGGCTAATTTTGGGGTGAGGGGCTCTGGATCTTTGACACGTGTCCTAGACTGTATAAATACTATTTTGCACATGTTTGATTTTTCAGTGACTTTTCATTTTATGTGTAGTGCACGTGCAAACTTTTGAGCTTTTAAAAGTTTAAAAGAAAAAATCAATAAAAATAATATGTGGCTGAGGGGATTCAAACACATGGGCTATATCACAGCAGTGCAAGCCTTTACTAATGAGCTATAAGTGTTTTGTTGTTGTTTAAAAGCAATTTAAATTTATAATTTGTGTCCAGGCTAATGTATTCCTTTCTGTACTTTACAAAAAAAAACTTGTACAGAAGTTTTAGGGTTGTTATAGTTACGCCCCTGACGTTACACGTGCGTGAGTAATGGGATCCCTTCATTAATGACGGGATACACTCATTAATGGGGGGACGCGCCAACGAGGGATGCGGGACGTGGGCGGCGGTTATCTCGCTTTTGCAAGATACGCAGAG
The DNA here is from genome assembly GCA_030015575.1 of Agapanthus africanus. NCBI lineage: Eukaryota > Viridiplantae > Streptophyta > Magnoliopsida > Asparagales > Amaryllidaceae > Agapanthus > Agapanthus africanus. The sequence continues at coordinate 90,659,232 of JASDDO010000024.1, read as the reverse complement.
CCGTTGCGGAGGCGCTAGGGCTCTGCAATCTCGGTTGATCGGGAGAGACCGAGAAAGCTCGGCACATCAAGGGCTCGAGGACGAGCGGGAGGCCGAGGAAGTTCGGCACGAGAGATAGCTCGGAGGCGAGCGAGGAGACTGAGGAAGCTCGGAGACGAGCTGTTGGTAGTCTCCTAGATGAAGGTGGAATGTCTTCAGGGGTCTCCCGAAAGGTCGGATACGTTCCCAGAAAAGGGGATCCGAGAAATGTCCCCGGTGCAACTCTTTTATTCCACCATGTGGCCTTCGGAGCACGTGATCTGCCACGTATCGAGTAACCTGAAGAGACACCACTTATGAGCATCATCGCGCTGGAACACCTAAATCCACATTTATGTTGCGATATCAACTTTATAGTTTCATGATTATTGATTTAAGCATAAATTGCAGAGTAATACTGTAATATATGTTTCAACCTACCAGTGCATAAAACTTGCACTTTTGTATCCAATGTTCTCTCTCTTTCAGATATTTGTATACAGTATTAACTCTCCTGTTTGTAATATTCCTGTTAAAAAAACACCCATGTTACATTCTTGTTATCTTTTTAGGACAAATATACATATGTGAATTGCAAGGTTATCTGATGCCATTGACAAAATGGCTCTTAATTCGAAGGCTTTTTCCGTTGGAATCATTTTAGCATAATCATCTGTTTTTGCTTATGAAACAAAAGGAACCAAAAGGTTTTATTTTATGATGATTTATTCTTATACGATGTAACAATATTGAGCTCCTCTTCAAATTCTGGATATCAAAGCAACGAACAAGGTTAAAAAGAAATTGACGGATATACAAAACTGGTCCAATCTCTCGGTATATGATGTAATTAAACATTTTTTGTACTACAATAAAAAAAATTACCATCTTCTCTAATTCCAAATTTTCATAATTAAAAATCAAATAAAATAGGCAGCTCAACTTTTCATAATAAAATAAGATAAAATAGCCACTTTCCCTAATTCGAAACCGCTTCAAAATTTTACAGCTCATGGTTTGGAGAGTAAAATTTTGTTTGGGGAATTTTAGATTTCGAGGGATACGCACCAGATTCAAAATTTACTCATGTTTCTATAATAATTTTGTTTGGGAAATTTTAAAAATCTAATTCTAGCATTTCAGCTAACACTCTATTTTAAAATACTAGCCATAAATGATTGGAGGTAACACTCTTTTTCAAATTCTATCAAATTCAGGACATTTCATTTTCAAATGACTCGGGGGAGTAACAACCCTAGGAGAATCCAAATCAACATTCTGAACTCCACAATAACTAAAAGGCAACCAATAATATTTTTTGACTTTGCACTCTCCTCGTAACAGCATCAGTTTTCTTTTCTTTCATAGACTTTGGGAGAAAACAAATCATAAACTGTACAACTTGTAAGTGTTTATCTTCCAATTTATAATTTTCTACTTAATACCCAACAAATTTTCAGCTCATATATAATTCAAATTTGGGTTGGTGCAAAGGGAGACAATCAATTAATTTTGGTCCAACAGTGTGTCCGCTTGAATAAGGAGCACAGGAAATATTCAACATTTGGAACTGACAATATATCAGAGCAGAATATGAGAAGAGAAAGAAAGAAAAAACCAAACAAAATATGATGGCAACATTGATATTATAAAATTCAGCAACTGTTCTATTAGCAGGATTCTAATCAATTTTATGATTTAATCATAATAAACAATGATCATAAAAAACATTTCATGGGACATTCAACCAACCCAAAAAGAAAAGAAGAAAAAAGAATGAATGCTATATCCAAATCAAAGTTCAAAATAACTCCAGGAACATGAGAACAAAGAATCCTCTCTTCTGCTGTTAGTTCATGTTTTGATCATCACCATCCCGATGTCCATCTCCATCTCCATCACGGTCTCCATAGTTGACCCAAGGAAGCAGAGATTCCAAGAAAACGATGGCTGCATTGCGCCCACTAAGCTCGTGAGGAAGGGCAGGAGCTCTTTCGGGACCGGCATGGATATCACCAGCGTGCACATCATGAACCATCTGCGGTCCCACCATAAACTGTTGCAGTTCTTCAGGAGGGATTGATGGTATAGCGTCAGAGAAATCAGAGACCATCAAATGCAAATACCTGCGATAAGAAATAGATATTGTATCACAGTAAGATGCAATCATGGAAAACATGCTGAATTGGTTCTGTCATGCTGGTAAAACCGGTTTAATTGGACATATAGAATGTATAAGGGCACATCTCATTCTTGTATATCTTCATTGTCTCTAGCTTATTTTCATATACTTATAAATAACTTAGGATCCTTCCTCATATCTCCTATGCAGAGGTGTAGCAGGAATTTTAATCAGAGGAACACACCACACATAACTAGATTCCAATAAAAAAAGCCCAGCAACAACAACACGCACGCACATACTTTAAACACACCAGAATGATTTTAAAATCAAAAGTAAAATTTAAATTAATTTAATCATAGAAATAATGATCACAAAGGAAAGGCGTAATGGATTTCATTCCCATGTAAATATTATAGAAAAAGAAATATGAAGGTAAGAGGATTTGAGGCCAACAACTTTCATCAGGGAACGAGCTAAATAACCACATGGGCTAGAGCCACTTGGTGATATTGTTGTATGATGGAAATTTGAGAACATATATACTACGAATTTCAAGTTTTCAACACTCAATTCCAACCAATATTTTAAAAAAAATTAACAAAATATTCAAAGGGCGCACACACTACCACTCGATCCACCCCTCCTCCAATATAAATAGCCTTCTTTTCTAAGATAATAACACACGAAGAGTATCTTCTTCAGTGTCAAGCAGGTCATTAAATAATATGAAAAGTAATTTAGTGTCGACACCGATTCCATGGGGGGAAGCACTTTGTAATAGACATGTTGATGCAATGAGAATGACTTACTCATTTTTCTCCGATGAGAATGCTTCTTTCCTAACACATGCCCAATCCTTGGCCTCGCCGCTGTTTTCTTTTAACGACCCAATCACCAACAAAGCGGCTTCTTTCAATAGATACTGCAGTTCAGGGAACCTCCATATAAGATAATTTCTTTCCACATACATATTAATTAGGTGCTCTAAAGTCGGCCCTCCTGCTTTAGCAGAACCAAATAACGAATTCTTGAGTATCTGTGTCCATGCCGAATCCTTTAGAGGTGCCTTCTCAACTAATTTCTGAAGCACCAAAGGATGAAGCATCAAAGCCTGCTTCATAAGATCAATAGCCGGAGATTTATCGACCTCAAAAGAAGTCTCGCGCTCAAGATAGAAACGAGTCACAACAAGAGAATACGAAAAATTTGGAAACAACCAAAGCGAGGTATCGGTTCCATACTCCTCAGCAAATCTTTCCAGCCATTTATATTCTTGTGCTCGGAGAGCAAAGTAATCAATGCAAAAAAGTGCTCCCTTTGGATCATCAGAATCTAAAGAGAGCAGAAGCTTGCACACCTCTAACGCAGAACGATGACACCCTCGTCTGTCCATATTCTTCATGTGGCTGAAAAGAGCTGTGAACAGAGGCTTATTTGTATCATGGGTGTATTTTAATTGACAATTCCCTTGCAAGGGTGTAAAAAGTGGATGCCATGCACATTCCAATGCAAATAAACATTTTGAGATGCAATCTGCAGATTGCTGATGTTCTCCTGAATACTTGAACAGCTCGGCAAAGGTTAGCAGAGATTCAATGTGAAAAGGGTAGTGTGCTGCGATGTTTCCAATGGCGTTAATGTCGTTGATGGCTTTGGCAGCTTCGAATGCTTGCTGAGCATGCTGGTAAGAGGCAGAGTGCACATACCTAAACGATTTAAAACAAGATTATTTGTAATCTATATCAAATGTATCTTGCTGGGATCAAATTGAGAAATTGCAATTAAGCATGCTACCCATCCAGAATACCAACCTGAGTTGATTACAGCAGAGCATATTGAAAGAATGATGGGTTAAGAAAGAAAAGAAGTTGCTAAACAGCACGTGCGTGACAAGTAAAAAATGTGTCCATATATGGAGATGAAAGGGAAGGGAAAACCTATGCTACAAGCATATTGAAAGAATGTTTGTTACCATATGTTTATTGGATATGAATAATGGTAAATAACATAAAACCCCATTGCCTTTTTTCCCAATTTCCATAGAATACCATTAAAATTTAAAAATGCACTAAGCAATCTTTAAAACACTTCGAAAGTGTATGATGAAAAGTTACATAAAACACAATTCAAAACTGTGTTAAACACCAAGTCAGTGACAGTATTTACATTGTTCAAATTTTAATTGTGCTTTTACTTAAGAAAATTTTCCTGGTGTTTTATGTAATGTATCCTCTGAATAATTTTCAGCTCAACAACATTAAATATGGGCAATTGGATGGCATTAGTCCATTCCTAGATATCCTGATAACAAACTGTTTTTACCAAGGCCGCCCATAAGAAATTTGTGCTGATAATGAATAGCTTCCAAATGTTTGTGTGATAAGTCATTCGCTATTACTTTGCGTAAATCACAAAACTTCATCTTTCAAACAAGATATAAACAAACAGAATAAGATTGTACGATCAATGTCAGATAATGTACTGAAGCAACAAATGTAATGTAAAATCCAAAGGAAATGCCAACATAAAATACATAAAAATGACATAGAGACAGTAGGTGTTAATCAATAGGAGAACCTCAGCACATTGCGGGTAACCAGCCTGGATTCTAAATAACCAGCCACATCAAATGCAAGAAATTAAATTCCACTATTTTTTCACAAATTAACGAGAATATTCAGATGGATGAGGAGTAATATACTAAAAATAGGATAAAAATGAAAGTATTCGTAACAAGGCAAAGGTAGCTCCTATTGAGGATAATATGTGAGATAACCAATTGAGATGGTTTGGACATGTGTAACGGAGACTAATCAATGTCCCAGTTAGAAAAAAGTGACAACTATGGGTAGGGGTAGACTGTAGACCTAAATGAAGATGGATAGACCGATAGAGGCAATACAAAACAATATGTTAACTGTTGTTTAACCGCGCAGACGGTCTATAACGGAGCAGAATGCAAGAGAAGGATTCATCCGATCCCAAAAAAATTGGATGAAGGCTTGTTTGGTGTTGTAGTCATCATTGTTGTTATTAGTATTTACAAATTTAATGAGCTTGTCATCAATCATTTGTGGTAACTGTAAGTTGCGGAAAGGAATAAAATATAATGTATTGTATTTCCCTCCTCTCACTTTTACTGGAAAGCACAAAACAATGCATGCACTATAAAGATATCCTTTTTTCATCAATTGGCATCATACTACTGAGATTAGCGATGGTCACTATAAATCGTAACTGGTACATTCACTACAAGGTTGACTTTTCCACTGCTCAAGAGATTATTTACATATTTGTCCCTGTACTCTCCTGTGTAGTCATGGGAAATACAGCAATTAGTAATGCAAGAGGCAAATCTTTTGAACAAGGTTAATTCCACAGGCAGAGTGTGTGACACTTTTCATATATGTTCACCCTAGGTAGGTCATAAAAATACTGAACGTGAGCCTAGATCTGAAGTAATCGAACCCATGTAGATCTACATCCATAGTTAGGGTGAAGACACAAAAGTGACACCGCAACACTGACGAAAATGCAGAATGGAAGTTATATCTGGCCTGGCATATGGGAGGATAAAACACATATGCGTATGAATCTGCATTTCAGATGGTTGATACCCAATTGATTAAACTTTCTGGATATGGATAAAGATAAAGCTAACATAAGAAAGACGAGACCAAAAAATATTGTCACACTTTTAACTGATTATTCACAGGTAATAAACAAAAGGAAGACTTCCTAATACGTTGAGAACTGTTCATTAAGTTAAAGAAATTGTTTAGCCTAGAGCATATTAGTTATTTGCTAGTTCTAAGAAAAGAACATTCTTTTCTTCTTCTTCTTTTTGTTGGGTAAATCTTCTAAGAGGGCAGCAGGTATCATAGAGACCCACCTTGATTGATGTTAATCAGGTATCCAAGTATCTTGCATTCTAATTAACTTTCAACTGTTTCTTGAAAAAAGGCAATATTAAAATATTCACAATTGACTATGGCTGTCCCTTTTATGCATATACAGGCTTATGAATCATGTAATGTATTCATCAATCATTTTTGTTGGGGATGCGAGACCGCCGTAACAAAATCATACATTAGGATCACTTGATCCAACATATGGAAGGCTTCAAAATCAACCAAATTCAAATCTTTACACACACAGATCACTTCATGAGTGAAACAAGGTGGACGGAGTAAATCATCGATTTGAAGGTCGGATTAGACTATCAGGCCAGCTAACGGTTCTTATAGTTATATCAGCTGATAACCTGTTTCCCCATAACAGAACATAATAAGAATGTGTACTTCATGAATATGATCCTCCTTGCTTACAATTAAAGACCACGTACATCTTACGTCCATTCTGGATTTGCTTTCCTTCCAGCTGGAAAGAGTATCCGAGCGTCTTCCAGACACACACACACACAAAAAAAAAAAATCACAAAAACCCCTCTCAGCTGTGACATCTCTATCAAAAATGCATCGGCATAAATTCCTCTTCTTCTCTTTTTGTGTGTGCATATTGAGAGGGGAGGGGTGGAGTTCATTGAACCGCCCTATAGGAATACAGGTTGGCAGGTAGCCTAAATAATACCCATGATACACTCCTATTTATAGTTGGAAATCGACTTTGGTGTTTATGGGAGAATTGGGATCCAATATTTGGGCTCTACTGAAATTATAATCCTGATATATCATTAGTACTATAAAGTCTAAAATAAATATCATATACAAGTTTGTAGATCTATGAAGGAGTCAAGCTGTCTAGACTCCAGTAATATGGTTACAACCTATAACTAAGCGAATAAGAGGAGACCATGCCCTAACTCAAGCGTTCATTCCCGTTTAATTGCTAATATTTTTTAAATGTTGTGAATGAATAATGTCTATAAAAAGAGAAAGCTATAGCCTTTGAAATAATTCAGGTACCGCATGAACTTTGAGCTCTAATTTATACTTGGACTTAGGTCTTAATACCTAAGCCTGTATCTAACAGCCTGGGTTTAATTTATAAAAATTAATACAGGCTCGGACTCATATATATATATGACCCGGCCTCGATCCTTTCTGTTTTCCAACCCTATTGTGGGAATGGAGTGAATGAATTCAAGACCGAGTACTCCAGGGAGTTCTCTTGTGCACCATTTGCTCATTTCACATATACTTGGTACCAGGATTAAAGCATCAAAAAATTCAATTACTCAGGCTTGCACTCCTGTAAATTGAGAACTTACCTAAAATAATGTATCCCGTCCTTTGTCTCCAGAAGTTCCATGGACATTGATCCATCCCAACGAGGCCAATAATTTGATGGAGACACAAGAATCATCTTCCTTGGAGTGTGGCCAACACGTCTGCCACCATGCATCTGCCTCGAGCTCCCAGCACTGTGATTATTTTCAAAGGAATTGACAACCTTAGAACCAAAAATTTTTCGGAGCTCATTTTCAGCTTTTAAATATTTAGGATCCACTAATAGGACAGATGCACTGCTGTTCTTCTTTGTGCTAGGCAGAACATCTTTGCTTGGAGCCGTAACATACATAAACTCAGTTCCCTGAGAGGAGGCCTCTGTGTTGATAGATAGATCGGCTAGAATAGAATCAACTGACTTGTCGGCTTTGGCTTTTGTAGATGCTGAACTATCTTTGTTCTTTTTCTTCTTTTTCTTGGATTTACGAGTAGAAACAGGTGTTACATCAGAAGTCTTCTTGGCAACAGAATGTTCTTGTTGAATGGCCTTTCCAATAATATCTCTGGCAGTTTCTTGTTCATCCTCCTGCATCAAATAGTCAAACATCAAACACTAACCAAAGACAAATGGAGCTAGAATCAGCTGTTGCAAACAAAGCAGAGATTCAATGTAAAGTAGACAATTATATCACAAAGCTCTCCTTTGATTAAGTCCAGAGAAATCGTGTGATATAAGGATATGCAGTGTTAGAATATAAAATATATATTCCCTCAACCCTCATTATAACTTTTGAATTTTGGTGCACTAGAAGGGACATTTAACAATGTTATATTCCAACATACAGAACAAAAACAAATAGTAAGTACATTCTTTGAACAGACGAGGGGATATAAAATTATAAAGCAATAAAGGAGACCCAAAAAGGAAACAGTAGTTTCACCTAGGACCCCGGCACTGGTTTTGAACTTTAGAATTACTTATGCCATATAGCCAACCTAGGCCCAATTAGTACCCCGATCCAAAACAGGGCGAGAAATCTTAGAAGCATATTAAAGAAAACAGGGCTGGGCTCATATAGTTGAGTCTTACTAAATAAACTAAAACAAAAGGCAAACCAAAGATCTGGTTCATCTATGGAGATCTTTCAATCCAAGATGTTCCACAATGTTGCATGTCATCAATAAGAAGCATAAACACGGACACGGACGCCAATATAGACATGGACATGGACTCTCAACATGGCAAATTTGTAAAAAGGACCTCATGGGACATGCCTATATATATATATATATATATATATATATATATATATATATATATATATATATATATATAAGAAGAGACATGTACTATGGAACTTTGAAAGCATAATAAGAATAAAATTTATCCGAAATCATAAGTGTTTCCAAGCACAAACAATAATACAACTATGCTCCTATCGTTAGGATTCGGAAACAAATTCTACCAACTTTTTAACCATTGGATCCATATTGGGATGTGTGCAAACAATTATTCAAACATTGCTATAATTGTTTGCACACATCCAAACATGGATCCAATGGTTAAAAAGTTGGTAGAATTTGTTTCCTAATCCTACCGATAGGAGCATAGTTGTGCGTGTGTGTAACTAAAAGTAAAACCGATAAGAATACAACCAACGAGAATACAATCCATAGGGGTTAAACAAACACGGTATTAACGCATTTTAATTTGAGCTTGGTTTCATAGACTCGACTGCACATTTGCATCAATTTAGACGTTTACTCCTAATTGTAGTACGTCATGAAAGAGATTGAATTATTTAATATTCTTGTATTCTCAAAGATATCAAAGTAGTCTACGCATATATTCCACATTCTTATTTCTCAGCCTCCTGCGCCATCTAATATTGTTGGATACATTCAATATGACCAAGCGTGGCCGACCAATGTTACCCGGAATGCAAAATGTTCTGATATGCGAAATGAAAACGGAAACATGAAACGCCACTTGTCATGGAACATGGTACAACGGGGGTAGTAAGAACAAGAAAAGTAGTTTTGGTACATGGAATGATATTGGATTGTTTGTTTACGTACGTATGCATATATGTATGCATGTAGATAATTTACATATTTATAATTTAATATATTTTCCTATATATTTAAGTTTGTGGAAAAGAATTAAATATTTTACTAAAATGTTACACAAACCTGACTTTATGTCCATTTTAACTTTAGTTCTTAATGGGTTCGATCCGGAACGATGAATCTTTTGATCCGGAATAGTAGTGTTCCCCAATTGGGAAGTTCCAAGTTGTAAATCACTGCCAGTTTAGCGATATATGGTAACACAGTGCAATATTCTAAATATCGGATATCGGTATTGTATCAGTCCAAAAAAATTCAAATCGGATGTCATGATATACCGGGTGGTATTTTTTAAATATAGGACAACAAAATTTTGTATTACAAATATCATAATTGTAACTTAATTTAAAGAGTTGGTTTTCTTAAATCTACTTATTTCTCCATTAACCACCTCCTTATTAAAAGTGCATAAAACTTTCGAGACATCATCTGGATTTACCCTCTTCCCATATTCCTAACACGAATCGGTACCCTTTCTCTTCGGCTTACTAAAAGCTTTAAATAACATTTATGATCCACAAATAAAATTAACAATTACCAATTGAATTCAAAAAAAAAATCAATATAGCAAACTTTAGGCAGAAAAAATTAAGGTTAAAATTGATCTTAAGCTTGGGCAATTTCAGAAATACTCACATCCGAAAAGAAAAGGGTAAGGGCGAGAGGCACAATCAATTTTAGATAATACTCAGGATTAGTATTAAAAAAAGAGAAAGACAGGGAGCCGGAAGAGAAGATACCTTGAGGGTCAATCTAGGATTTCAGGGTTTGTCGATCTAGAGAGAAGTTGGTCATCGAGCTTCCAAGATGCAAGACCGATAAATCTTGGGTTCGTGGACTTTGAATGAGAAATGGAAGTACAGAGAAAGCGAGATTTTGCTTTGGTATAACCTCTTTTTCTTTATTTTAATGAGTATGTGCTACTCCAAGATAGTTCGGGCATATTAGAATACTGCTTGAAAACCAATAAGTCAAAACAAAGTTTTATGGGAAAATATCGTGATATATCAGCATATTTGATATATCCGATATATTAGCCGATATTTAAATATATCGGCCAATACTTTCTAAAAATCACAAAATGATATAGTTTTGAAAAATCGTCGTGTTTCTTCTCCAAATCGATATATCACCCGATATCCGATATATATCGCTGATATATATCACCGATATTTAGATCACTGACACAGTGGCAAACACGTGTCAGACGGAGTAACCGAGAGTCAAAATGCCTAATACATTTCGGGCATGGAGACTGTGAGCAAATAGAACTATTCATCCTTCTAATAATCAACCAAACCGTCAACAAAATGTTACCTATACATTAACAATAAGATTGTCCTTGTCATTAGCTTCATAGGAGTGGGAAGACACATAGTACAAAGCATATAACAATACAAACTACATAAAGACTTAGAGAGTAATAAAGGATCATAAAATGATAGTGGTCCAAGAGACGGCAGGATAAGCGTTTTGCATTATAGTGGAAGTTAGAATGAAAGGAACAAATGATAGTGCTGAATATTTGAAAAAGGGTTCATTGAATAGTCATGGACGAAGACAGCCAATATTTCATTTTTATAATGATTTAATTACAAAGCTTGTTTACAGTGAAAACATTGAAAGTGACTATCAGCTTGGTTGATCTAATTGTCTAAGTTATTCGACTTAGATACGCTAAAAACTTGGATTAATTAATCAGCTTAAAGGGCAATATGGGTGGATCGTTGTTAACCATGTGTTAGGAGTGTAGAGAGAGTATCAGGGTAAGAAGGGGGTATCAGAGAAAGTACCCTGATTGTACAAAAATTCAAATGTAAGGGTTGAGTATCATTTATATTTCGTGTGTTACTTGAAAACATATGGTTTTTATTGATTTAAAAAAAAGCTTATGTAAGGGTCCCTAGAAAAAAAACCAGTGTCTCTCAAGTATATTGATATGGTTAAAGATATGTATGATGAAGCAATTAGCAAAGTGAGGATGATTAGAGAAGAGACAACCATTTTCTATCACCATAGGTTTACACAAAAGATCATGTAAAGTCCTTTATCTCCTTGCTATAACCATGGATGAACTTACTAGACATATTCAGGATGACATGATATGATATGGTGTATGTTGTTTGTTGATGAAATTATTTTAGTTGATGAATACAAAAAGGAGATACTACTGTAGAAAAATGGAGAGACCTTAGAAGCTAAAGGATTTAGAATTAGCAAAACAAAAAATGAATATATATAGAATGTACTTTCAGAAAAACAATGCGAAGAAATGGATATATGGTGCAAATTGATGTCCATGAAATGTCTAAAAGAACCAATTTCGTTACCTAGGATCTATAATTAATTATGATAGAAAGATTGAGGAGGATATAACTCATTGGATCATAACACAATGGTTGAAATAGAGAAGTGCTTAGAACTGTTATTTGATCGTAGGGTACCTTTGAAATTAAAAAGATAATTTTATTAGACAACGATAAGACCCCCACTTTTTCGTGGATGAAAATCTTGAGCAATTAAGAAACTAATCCAAAAAATAAATGTGGTTGAAATGAGAATGTTAAAATGAATGAGTGGTAAATTAGTGATACACTAAAGGATGGGATACGAAATGAATGTATTCGTAACAACTTAGAAGTAGCTCCTATAAAGCATGAGATGTGAGAAAAAAATTAAGATGGTTTAGACATGTACAACAGAGACCAATAAATTCCTCGGTTAGAAAAGTAACAAATTTGTGGTTTATGACGCAACTAGAAGTAGGCATAGACCTAAAAAAAACATGGATTGGGACAATTAAGAACAACATGATGTTAATTTAACGGAGGAAACGGTCCTTAATCCAGCAGAATGGAATAGAAGATTTCATGTAGCCGACCCTAAAAATTTAGGGTGAAAGCTTGTTGTTGTCCATGAAAGCAATGAAAATTTTCAGTTGAGCCTTGAAAATGCCCAATTTTCACCCAAGGGCATCGACAACCTTGTGCTAATAAAACCTAAATTCCCATCATTCAAGGACTGAAGCATGATATGTTAAATATTTATAATAAGAATTATGTCTTTAATGTCGATAAGTGGCCCATGCCAAATAAGAACTTGGGCTAAGCTGGGGCAAGCTTCATGCAAGCTTTGGGTCACTTGATAGAAAGGTTTTAAATATCAGATTTTAGCGGGGTATTATAATCGTATTGAATAGGTCTTTCCTAATAAGATACGGCCAATATATCAACTAATATCACCAATATTCAAAAGATCATATTATTTCAAAATGATATTGGTTCTTGTATCCTATCACGAAAGTTTCAAATCTAATAAATCGGTCAGTGTGACGATATATGAAACAATGCTTGGTAGTCAGAATACTTAAAATACTTAATGCACTCACAAACTTTGCCAACCTATGTACATCCCATGCCTGACCTAGACAACACCCATCAAGCTTGATATCATCAACTTTCACCCATTTGCATAATAACTAAGACTTTTTCGTTCCTTCCATCATGTGCACTCAATTTCATGATCTCTTTAAATGGCATCAATCAGATCATCTACAAAAGTAAAAAAGAAACATTGTCTACACCTAATTTTGTCAACACAAGCACACCCTAAAGCATGGTCTCGAAAAAAATTCAAAATAGTTTCACTCAATGACACTCAAATGGCGAATGTTTCAATTTTCAAAGGAGGATGATTTTGAGGACTAAGAGACGGAAAGAGATGAAGTAGAAATCACAACTCCAAACTCTTAATCAAACTAATGCCTATCAATCGATTATTAATGAAAGTGTATTTCCAAACTGCAAAGGAACTCATCTATAGAACTAAACACAGAGTTCATACTTCATAGAAACATAAAATCTAAACTCCTAATAATGCTCAAAGCTCTAATAAAGATATAAATATCTATATCAATGAATTCACAAACCCACAAGCAGACTAATCAAACAATAAGAACTTTCATAAAATCTCTAATCGATTTATATCCCTTTAAACCACCAACACACAAACATCAAACTGATTTCTAATTTCCAAAACCCTAATTCTTACAAAACAATAGATTGAGTAAAAACCCCAGTTCTGGATAGATGAGGGGGAGTCACCTGATCTTCGTTGTCGTCGTCGTCGTCGTCATCGAGGAGGTCAAAGGAGTTCTTGAACGGCGCGGCTGCTGCGGCGAGGGAATCGGGTTCGGGTTCGGGTTCGGGTTCGGGGCCTTCGTCGTGGTTCGGATCCGCGTGGATGAAGTCTTCTTGCTCTTTTAGGATTTTTCTCACCAATCGACCTGACATTTTTTGTTCTTTTTTTTCCTTTTCTTTTTTTCTTCTGCGTTTTAGTAAAAGTCGAAGCTTTTATCAATGGCGGTTGCGGATCGGATTTTGTTTGCGTACCCCTCGAGGAGAGAAAAAGAGGAAAAGAGAAGGGTAAATTACCCTAAAATACCACACACTAACACTATTGTGCATTTTCACTAAAATAGCTCAAAGCTCTTTACTTACTTCGGCTAAGGGCCTGTTTGGTTGCAGGATTATGGAATTTGGATTCCAAAATAGTACGGTTGAAATTTCTGGATTTGGTAATTTGTTGTTTGGTTGGTTTTGGATTTCTAGTATTGGATTTGTACATCCTTGTAATCTTTGTTTAGTTGCTGAAAAAAAATGGGATTTGTATTTGAGGATTTTAGAGAGAGATAGATAGAGAGAGGATTATTAAATGAATAAAGTACACGGCCCCATCTAAAAGTACAATGAATAGTGACAAATTCTTGAAAATCCTTGAAAATTTTTAGGATTCAAGAATCCTGTTTTGTGGTGGGCCCCCATAGAAAACAAAGGAATCCTAAAAATCCAAATTCTGCAACCAAACACAAAATTATGGAATCCTAGAATTCCACAATCCAAAATCCAAATCCAAACTCATAATCCTGCAACCAAACAGGCCCTAAATGGCTCAAAAATACTCATTGATAGTTGCCCTCAACACATAAATATCCGATGTTTATTTTTTGGCACATAAATAATTGATGTTACACATAAATATCCAATGTTTATTTTTTGGGACATAAATACTTGATGTCACATGATTTTTTGCCAAGGTGTTAATGTGGGTGAGAAATGACATTTTTACTCTCTTCTCCATTGTCTCGTTGACTTAATTGATCGGATTAGAAAACAATTAAGCAGAAAAAAATTCTCTCTCGACCTTTCCCAATTTTGTTTCTCTCCTGACCCTAACCACCGAAATATAATTAAGTGGGATGGAGATGAGTTTTGAGATCTCCATTAAACTTACCCCAATTTTTTTGATTTACCCTAACCCTAAAATTGACCTAAAATTGAACGCATCTTTTTGTGATGGCCCATCAAAGTAAAATTCAAGAAGCAAGGCAGTGAATTTGGAGACTCGGGAAGCATTTGAAGAAGCTATTGGTGGAAATAAGAGGCTATGGTTTGAAGAAATCGGTAAGAAGAAAGCCATGCGACCCAAAGTAAAAGAGTAAATAAAAAGTCATGTGAGCCACAAGTAGGAATCTAAAAAAAATTTATAATCTCAAGTTAGCGGTAGGTAGTAAGGTGCTAAAATATGAAAACTTGGCATTTAAAAGTCAAAATATAAACCTTGAGCATTTATGTGCTGAGATCAACATGGTTTGGGTATTTTTTAGCCATTCAGCCATTTATAGTAAAATACCTTACTTTTGATGGTATGTATATTACTGTATGAATAGATGTCAAGGTATTGTGGTAATAATATAAGTTTATATTCATAAATAATTATTATTGAAAAAACAGCCCTTATAGCTCAGTGGTAGAGCGTCAGTCTTGTAAACTGAAGGTCCGCAGTTCGATCCTGCGTGAGGGCATGTTTTTTAAGGTTTTTTGTAAAATTTAGAGAGATTATTTTTACCTAATTTTTTAAAGAATGACGACATTGTTTTAGACTACACAAATTCCTTGATTAAAAGTTTTTGGATTTTAGAAAACTGAATCAATTAGGACCATGCTAGCAAAAAAGGTTTTGCCTGACTTTCTGAAGAGTTGGCTCGGGCCAATGACTGATGTCGCCCACAACCAAAATTGCAACGTTTCTTTCTCTCTTTTGCATGAAAGAAATTAACAAGAAGTAATAAATTTTGAGCTTTCTCGGAAGGTTTCTGTAGCGACAAACGGGACCAGGGAAATTAAAGGTTGAGGTGAGACGTATATTATGGATGAGCGAGATTGAAGTTAAACCTGTCTCGTCTGGTTTGACCCAAATCGAATCTTAAGGTTAACGGCACTTGATTTAAGTTAAACATATTGGATCATGTCTGTGTTCCTGAAGGTTAAAGACCGACTTGGTTCTATGAAGCATGATATGATACTCCAGAAATTCTTTAAAAACACTACACAATGATACAGCGTTACAAGAATTTTTGTATGAATATGTATATCTGTATATTTTATTTGTAATAGTAGAAATTATAAAACTATTGGCCAAATCCACAGGAATTAACATGCAAAATATATTGCCACACTAGAAATCCAACTGATTGAAAAATTAAAACATGTAATCCAAGTATAATCTTATGTTGATAAAATGAGATTAAAATCTTTTAATAGCAGCTAACAAGTCGATAATTATAAGGGTAAATTGTCAAAAAACTCCTGGCCCCACTCGGGAGCTGCTCGGGAGTTGTCTAAAAACTACTGTAATTTTCAAAATTGTCAGAAAGGACTTACTATTCAAAATCTTTGGGGGAAAACCCCTGGGATGTATTTCATTTAGGCCTTGTATTTCCTGAACTGCTTGGATATTACAGGTAACTACTTTGATATTACAGACAACCGCTTAGATAATACATGCAACGGAGGTTTTGATTGGGCCCGGGGGTCTTTTAACAAAGAGAAAAAGCCCAGAGGTTTTTACACAAGTTTGAAATGGGTTAGGGGCTTTTTGACAATCTACTCTAATTACAATGTACAAACATATACTGTAACAATTTCAAGTTGTCAACCATATGACTAGATGAATAAAGTGTTTGTTCCAAACTGCCATACCATTCAATCTTCATGGCTTCCATTTACGTTTCGATTGAAGATTATGCCATAACCATAAAATTCGTAGTACCTTTTTTTCTTAATGCATTTCAGGAAGCAAATATGACGGCTGGATGCTGAGCGAATTTGTTGGAAAATGTTGGTTGTCAGTCTCGAATCCACGTTTATGCTGTGATATCAACTTCCCATAGTTTCATCATCATCAATTTAGCACTCTAAATGTTTCATTCTACTTGTGGCATAAATTCAGTATCCTTCATAAAACTTGATCTCTTCTTCAACCCAGTGTTTAACTGTACAGATGCAAATCACAATCAAGTGATTAAGAAATCACTTAAAACACGTAACAATCCATACAAGCTGTGCCAGTCACAAGCGGAATACTGCACCACACAAGCTTACAGCAAGTCACAGGCGAAGACAATTGCCTTGGATCATCTCCCTATAGTTATTAAGGAAGACAAATTCTCAGAAGAAAGCTCAGGACAGATCAAAATCTAGATCACCAAGATTTGGTGCAAGAATGACAACGTTCAAGCAAAATCTCGGCCAGATATCCACTATTAAAAGAACAAGAGCGAAAGCAATATGAAAAGCGACACTTAAACCTACAACACCGTGATGTGATGACTATATTCCTTTGAACATCAACAATCAACTAGAAAGCTATTCACATGTGAATGTCGTATTGCTTGATATCAAACTTCAAATTTGGGTTTGTCGTAGCGCATCAGAAAACGTTTCCCTCAACAATGAATGAATGTCTAGCAACAATGCACAAAATGCTTCTGATACTAAGACTGCAAGCGAAAATTTGAAAGAATTGGTGCTCGATGGCAGGTCGACAGCCCAGAAAACCTCCAGGTTGAGCGCTGTGATTGCCCTATCGGGGTACTCTGACAATTAAAGAAGAGATTCGAGTACGGTCTGCTGAAGAGTTACAGAGTGAATCTCATGCAAATTTTTAGCGTCCGGTATGGGAAAATGGAAGAAGATTGCGGTCCAATCCATCATCATCTCAATTTCACTGCACAAGGATGGCATTAATTTAGAAGAGGATGCAAGAAAATTAAGATTAAAAAAAATCATTAGTTACCAATACATCATACGGTAGCATAGCAACCGAATGTGAGCAATTTTTTCTCTCTTTTTTTTTGGAGGAAAGAAAATTATGTGCAAATATTAACTTCTATGCATATTTCATAGCGAACAAATATGATTACCTGCAAGGAATACAGTTTACAAAACATACAACCGGTATTTGTAAACGAATGAAAGGGAAATGCAGGCACTTAAGTAATATTTAAGAAAATGGTAACATGCTAGCACTCAAGCTAAAACTTATATACACAACCTATATCATAAATTGCATTTAATATGTATATTTTAGCACACATTGACTAGTAAAGTCAGTGTTCCCGATCATAGCCGGAATGGAATAAAAGATACGACGACGACAAGAATTTACTCTTAATAGTTCAATTGTCTCTCGCTAGAATGAAGAATGAAATGCTCAATGCTTTATATTAGCTCATTTATGGCAAGACTCTAGACTTGAACAACAGTCCTTTTTTGATGTACCCAGAAAAAACTCAAATTGAGTATTAAAATGAGAAAGAACCATTTACAGTGCATCTGGGCGTTAGAGGAAATAAGTCAGCGGGTTCAATGGATGTCATATTGGTGACTAAAGCAATGCGGATTTGGGGTAAAAAGGATAAGATATCTGTTGACTGAAAAATAGAAACTTTCTCCTTGATTGAGCTGAATAGAGTAAAACAATTCATGTAGCCAACAATGGAGTTTCGATTAAAAACTTTTGTTGTTGATGTTACCATTGCTATATTCTTGGATTTTATTTTTAAATCTGAAGCCTCTCCAATTGGAGCAATTGGGATAAGTATCATATCGAAGAGTTCAGCATTTGCAAAGGACCAAAGATTTCCTTGAGAGCCAGAGGACTATGTGTGAAATCGATCACTAAGTTAAAGAGGATAGATAGTATTAAATGATTGAGGAGGTGGGGAATCAATTGGGCTTATATGGTTGGTTGAAATCTTTGGTGCTGAGAAGAGATGCTTGAGTTGGCAAGTTCTGTTGAGGATTTAGAGATGCAGTAATCCACTACTTCAGAAATTCTGAATCGTCGAAACAAAATATAAATTTCATGCAATTATGGTACAAATTAAATGACTTAAATTTGAAATGAAACGTACAAGAAAACACTTATAATATGAAAACTAGATGTCTATAAACATACAGCTGATTATGTTCAAGTACAGCTGGTAAGATGTGTCAAAAATGCAACTATGCAATCATCAAATTATCTTTAAAAAATAATATGAAAATTAAATATGAATGTTGATGTGAGGTCACCAGGTACAAATTAAACCAACCAACTGTAAGGTTATCAAAGATGAATAAATCGCCTAGCTAGCATTTACATGAAGAAAATAGACTCACATATGGATGAAAATGGATAAATCATTTCTACTGCCTTGTACATTTATCATATAAGCATTTTCCCATTGAAATGCAGTAGGCTAGTCTCCATGAAAGATATATCATATATACAAAGTGGTATGTGGCTATCGATCTGAGTCGGCCATCTCTTAGTTAGTGACATTCTTGACCAGGAAACTAGACAAAAGAGGTATTTGTCATAATCCGACAGCTGTTGGCATCCTCAAAATTCTCTTAGACAGGGGAGAAAGACTAGAAGAAGAGTAAAGATTAGCTTTGCTATCGGGACAGAAGTATAAACAAGAGCAAAACAGAACACATTCCCTTCTCTAAATCTCTAATGCCTTGTCCAAGTATTATATTTAAAGGACTCAGTGACATGAAAATACCTCCAATAGGACTGATACAGGAGGGATGAAGAGGAAATATGTCTTGAGAATCTGAGATATCATTTATATTATATTAAACTAAAGGTCAATAAACATAGGAAGAGATGATTATGTTATAAAAGGCATTAATGAAGTGAAGTATATAGTATTCAAATCTCCATATGTAACTTGAAGTGGAACAAATGAAAGTTGGAATGAAGATATGTATTGAAACGGTATGAGTGTGGACTGATTTGGAGCAGCATCCCTCCTTCGCTAGAAGGTACAAAAAGAAGAAAGGGAGATCATAACAGAAGACCTTTATTAAGGAAGAGAGAAATTAATTTAAGAAACCCCATGATAATAAAGCCTTGTCACAGATAAGAACCGATGGCAGACTTGCATATATATAAAGAAACCTTAAATAAGGTAGAGATGTTAAAACTTATATGTCAGTTTGCATGTGTAATCATCTATGCATGGAAATGTATACCACCACTTACTATAAGTTAGTGTATGCATTGGTTTAAAATTATATTGATTTACCTATTGAAACCTGGTGTTGTATACCATGATAAGAACCTCTTTCCCCAAAAGCTTAAGCTTAAGTTGTTGGGTTGTGGGAAAACAATGTGAATTAAGATGACATAATGTTTAACAAAACAAAGGAAACAAGAGATAAAGATTAGCAATGGGGATCGAACCTTAAGTAGACGGGTGGATCGCCTTGGACGGACAACATGCTCAAGTATAGTTTCTTTTGCGGATGTTCGTGTGCTTCTTAAATTCACTATAATTCCAGTCTTATTTTCAACATAGGAATGACACCTCTTACTTTGGTATTCTTCCTGAGACTCAGGACTGTGAGATCTCTTGGAATTATTCTCAGAGGACTTCCGAGATCCTGAGCATCTGCATAATGAAAAAAATAAGGAGATATGAGGCAAATTCTTTTGATACATCAAAATACCTAAGCTTAGCTCAAAAGCAGTCTACTCTGAGATCTCTTTCGCCTCTGCTTGAATGATTTTACCCTGCAAGCACAAAGCAAACAAGAATTGGTTTTTAGACACTGAAGAACCCATTTATTAATTTGCTGAAAAAGATTATCAATGATTTACTGCCAAAAATTGAACCTTATTGGCTTTAAAAGGCTAAAGCTCCTTGGACCAGTGTGGGGATAAAATTGTAATATGCTACCCTGTCGTTAAATCCACTATTTAAACGGTAAAGCATAAGACTGACAAAAGAACAATATGGTATGTGCAATGGTAATATTTGTCAAGGATTGTGAGTAAGACAAAACAGAATCAGGAGAAGAAAAAAAGAAGTCTGATTATAAAGAGTATTGTTTTTGCCGTGCAATAGAAACATGGAATTGATCACTAAAGGGTGGTATGATAGATAAGAATTTCCCTTAACCCACCCTTACGACAAATTTAAAGTCGTGCAGCGGTACGGACTTTACTATATAATCAGCGCAAGCCAGGTTAAATCCCACCCGGTACAAATTAAGAAAGCAGACAAAAAGAGGAGGGGGGGAGGGGGGAATGCTGCCCAACTCAGGTTTTGACCCACAAAAGGCGAACCTCCAGAGGTGTGGTAGAATATAAAGTATTTCCCTTCACCCTCACCACAACTTAAGAATCTCAGTGCAATGGTAGGGCATTACAAAATCTCAAAGAACAGAAGATTAAAGACTACAAAAGGTATAATGCTAAATAAATAGATATTAGAGAAGCTATATTCTTCCGAATTTGCAGAGTGACAGCATAACATACGGATTGCAACTCATGAAACACTAGGTGAGGAATTCTTTGCATCGATGCTCAAGATATACTAAGAGTGATTGCATTCATCGTGAAGGTAAGATCAGGAAATTTGCTAACATAATTAACACAGATAGATTAAAGCAAAAAGAGTGGTCGAAACAAAGTAGTCCGAGAGTACAAGACCAGCAATGTTAATGACAGGAGTAGGAATGAGAAATTGAGAATGCTGATAATGTTAGGATAGCTAGAAGATTGGTTGGAAATGAGTGCATTGAAAGATGTTGATGGTAGCTTCACTAGAAAAGATGGGAAACAATCATTTAGGCGGTTCACACATGTGAATACGTAAACAAGGAAGCTCAAATATCACAGCTTGTGTAGCTACCAGGCATGGGGGGGGGGGGGGTAAGGAAATTGAAAAAGATAATTGCAAGGACGATGAGATGGCCTAGTTAGAAATGAATGGAAAAAAGGAACCCTAAAGACGAACAATAGGTTATGTTTTTTCTCTTGTGGCCGTGTATCTTGCTTAAACATGCATTCTTGATTTTAAAGTCACAAAAAGAACTAATTGTCTCTCTTTATTCACCCCAATGTTAATAATGTTGAAGTGATTATATATCAGTAAATGCAATAATTATCAAAAGACAAATTCCAATACAAAATAAGTTAAATATGCAATAGGTGAAAATATTAAGCAAGGCCTGATTAACCCATGCTAGATAAGATAATAATATTTACTTTGTTAAAATCTACAGACGAAATCTTAGAATATCTCAAGAAACGGCCAAATCCTGTAGATCTACAAACCTAGTTATGGGAAAAGAGCAATACCAATTCGTGATTTAGTACTGAAACTGTATCCTTGGTGACAGAATTTTCAGGGCTAAATGCGTGACGATTGGGGATATGGTCTGCTGATGTTGCATCGGAATGTGGTTCTCTTGATGCCCAATCAAGCATCAGATTTAATGGCCCATCATGGTCAGCTGAAACTTCCAGGGGCCTTATCACAGGACCTCTTTCAATAGAGGCTTTGCATGCACCACTATCCTTTTCAAGGTTCCCCATGTCAGAAAATACAGTTTTTCCAGTTCCATCCGACATTGGATAATTATTATTTTCCTCAGGAATACTTTCCAGTGACTTGCCTAATCCATTCGTATTCAGATTATGATCAATCTTTAGAATGGGGCACTCTGTTTTCTCTTGATTTGTTGTTCCTTCACTTATAGGTCCCATAGAAAAACCAATCACAGATGCATTAATCTTTTCCATTCTACAAGAGGCATCTACCAAGCCCTCTGTGAAAGCATTTCCATCACCTTGACAAGATGAAGTATCAAATGATATGTGCTTATGATCACTCAGAGGAGTTGCTCCATCCAAATATCCAGGCACTATGACAGGAATGCTAATTGATGTTAGTGCAGATGAGTCGGAAGATGCAAAAGTAGTATCCGGCTGAGCAGCCACAGACTGACAATTCTCACTATCTGAACTCAAGGTAGAAGTAGTACATCCGCTGTTAATATCAACTCCATTGCTATCAAGAACCCTTCCAGTATTTTCAAATGGAGAAAGTTGTGTATGTGTATCAGCTTCTACTGACTTGGAATCCTGCAATTTAAGATTGGTCTGCACTTCATGCTTCAAGCTATTTATCCATTCTGACGGGATTGAATTCAAATTGACATGAAGATCGATACCCTCCTCACACGTTACAAAGAACTGGAACGAAGGAGTCTCTTTAGTGGAGATATCTTCTGAAGACAGAAATCCACATGTTCTTGAACTTTTAGAAGCGCTTGACATTACTGTTGGAGCTGTATTATGAGTATCACTCTTAGAGGCAGCATGATTCACAGCCATCTGGTGTCTGTTTCTCTGCTCAGAAAATTTGGTTGTGTCATTGAGAGTTTCGCTTATATTCCATTCTGAACCAAGTGTAGTGTCTTTCTCAATCTGCTGGATATCGGCAGCAACAGAAGGTCCCCAGCCACAATTTCCAGACTTAGAAGTGGAACAATCATATTGTTTTGGTGCAGTAGCATATGCCTGCATCGTCAGATTGAAGCAAAAAATCATGAGAAAATATAGTGGGAGAACTCAACTTACATATAGACACGATACAGTAGCCAACATAAAGAGCAGCATCTAATCTACTAAAAAGAGCTTTACGCTGGCTGGGGAAGCGAAAAATCTGCTCTGAAGTAAAATAATTGACAAAATAGAAGTTTCAATATTCATGAAGAACCATACATTCTCCCAGGCTTGGTGGTTTATGTGGCTACTAAATGCCATAAGTTTTCCGGTCAGAGAGTGCCTCCTATCATCACCTTCCTTTTCCGTTATAGAAGACTCCAAAAAATGTGTTCTTCTTTCATGAATTCCTACAAAATCTCAAGGCTAATGAGTTTATTATCGAAACAGTATTTTTTATAATCTAGTCTTATATTAATTTAGATTTGACTGTTTATATAGAAAGCACACTTTTCTAAAGGGACATAATAGGCAAACCACACCTTTAGACTTGTCTTTTGAAAGATATTCTGATTTCTGAGGTTTCGTGTCCAACAGGAAGCTAATAGGTTTCTCTGTCAAGGTAACTGGGGCAGCATTTTTGTTCTGCATTATTTATTAGAATAAAGTTACATCAAACTTAATGGTATAGCTTCAAGATAATAAATCAAGTGAAATGATGATGAATTTTGATTCGACCCTTTTCTAATCAGAAGATTACAATAACAGGAAAGAATATGTTTACCTTAAAAAATATAGCCAACGACTTGGCTAAATGAGTATGACTTCTATTTGCCGGGAGATTATTATTTTTACACAGTGCTTGAAGCTCTTTGCGTGAGAGATTGAGGTAAGATTTCAAATCTTTTCGATAACCCATTAATTCAATTAAAAGGTGCAATCAAAAGCCAATCCAATTTGAAATTCCAGACTGACGGACCAATTACTGGTTCTGCAAAAAACTAAATTTGTTGTGCTAGGAAGTGAGAGATCTAGTATGCTCAGTGCAAATAGAGTAAAAAAATTGTAAAAGCAAAGTTAATAAATAAAAATGGGCAAACTAAAGCATTAACCAAATAATTCATTCAAACATAGAAAACAAGTAGAAGCAAAATCCATTCAATACAGAAAAATATATATTTGGGGTATACTAATAAATGATCTTTATCCCCTTAAAAAAAGGCACTAAAGCTCTGACTATTCGGCCCTCCATTTTTGACTAAAAACTAATATACGGAAAGATCTCAGATTAGCGTCAAAGCGAGTATCTAATGATCTAATATTTGGATATTTCACCTAAGATTGGATCCCCTAAAGGATACTCATTCAAAATTCTCCAAATTTCAGTTAAGATAATTGAATTCCTGTCTTCCTGTGTAATTTCAACGGTACTATCTTTTGGCCTTTTGCTTGAAATAACCTCAAGATCTTCTGTTTCAAGTTTTTTTCCCCCCTACCTCATCATCTTCGGTTTGTCTAGAAGAACTGAGATATGTTTCGTTGAACATAACATAGATTCTTCTATAGCCAAATTATGAATGAACTGTTGTTTTCAGGATTTCTATAAAGCGTGTCAGATCCATGAGTTGCAGTATGATGTACGCATTTACTAAACAGGTACCCCAAAAATAGCCATCTGAAAAACATTTTATGATTTAGCTCTTATAAGTGGAAAATATGCCGTACAAGGATATTACATGGTGTTTCAATCTTGCTTCGTCGACTCTTATTTTGAATCTAGTGAAAGGAAACATGTATTATGTTACATGTACTTTTAAGAGAGAATTGACAAAAGCAGACACTGGTAAGCAACTTTCAGATAAATACATATACTTTAAATGAATCTAAATGGCAACGACTATCTCCTAAGATGTATACATAATCTAAAGTGCATCGAGCTTAAATCCAGAACACAGTACTCATAATCATTCAATTATTTAAATGTTCCAGAATGCTGAAACCTATAATAGATCTTGATACCAAGTAAATATTGAACTTTGGAGCTTTAATTTCAAGATATTGACAACGAAACATCAATAATGAAACAAAGAATAGATGACAAGTAATGCTGGGCAAAGAAGACTCAGGAGCACTATCCAAAGAGTTGAAAAATAGGTTGCAGTTTTTTTTGTTTTCGTTTTTTTGTTTTTATTTTTGGGGCAGCAAAGAAGACTCATAAGATGTTGGATCTGTACTCTGTTCACCAGAAAAGCTCAGTAGAAGAACTAGACAGGAGCCACCCAAAATCTATAGGATCTCATTCTTGATTTCCTCTATTTAATTTTGTGTTTTGACTAGTAGGATACCAAATAATGAGATTTCCCTAAGGTATGTTGAAAGATGATGTATTTTCCACCTTGACCCATGCTATTGATTCTTCTAACTAAAGTACTGATATGGCCTATTATGGATGAGAAAAAGAGTGTAATATTTTTTAAATTTGGCACCACATCAAGTTTATATTAGGTTTTACAGAATCCATAAGTTCTATTCCTTCTCCTTTTTTAAAAATTTATTCTCTAAAGAAAGACCCCATCATTATTATTGTTATTATACTATTGTTTTGAACAGAATCCTTGCTTCTAATGATATTTATAAGTAAAACCGGGTGGGATTGGGTTTTGGATCAAACCCAAATTATAATATGGTCCAATAAACTATCATATAAGGTTTTCAAGCAACGAAAGTCTAATATGTACATTTAACGTATTTCATATTGATCCATAAAGGGCTACGGATACAACCAATGAAGGACAAAGAGAAAAAAAACCTATACCAATAAGGTTGGTTTAGAAAATAGACCAGGGTTCTTACCCCGCTCTATAAGAAGGTGTCACTCCTAAGACTTCGGTATCTCATAAGAACAAGACATCAAGCTCCTAGTAGAGAAAGTAAGAAAGAGTGGGATCTTATAGATTGAGGTAGCTCAAATTTGGTAAACTCTGCTATGTTCTTGCGCTCTTGATGTGGAGATGTGCATGGAAGACACCAACGGAGCAAAGGACCATTCAATCTAAAATCTTAAGGGTTTAACGAGTCTACATTTGATGACTTTGGGTATGGTTTTAAAAGAGAAGGTGAAAATCCAGCAATAAAATACATCAGAGGCCTAAAGTCATTAATTTTTATTTTTATTTTTTGGCACTGGCCCGAAAGCCCCGGCCTATACATACAACACACCCACACACACACATCATACACAAGCACACAACACACGCATCCAGGGGACCCATGAATTTGCCCCGAAAGCATTAATTTGTGGCCACTTCCCCCTTTGGGGTTCATGGGGTTCGAATCCTACACTCTCTCCAAGAAGGGAAGTGCCTATACGAGCTGAGCTATAGCTCGTTGGTTAAGGTCACGATTTTAATGCCAGCTCAATGCTCTTTTTTTCAAATTAAAGTTTAAACATCTCATGCTTTTATAATTCACATTAACATTCAATTAATTTATATTAAGTCGCATCAGCTATTTTGGTTGAGGTGGTAAATTTCCATATCCTCTCCCAAACTTGAGACCTTTGTTTAACAGATTCAAAGAAACTTATTTAATTTCCTCAGCTTATATGATCTTTTAAGACCTTTGCATATCTCTTATGGAGACAAATTTGATCTTATTCCCATATCTACTCCTAACATTTGGATCCTCAAACATTCGATATCTCCAAAGTTTCAAATTTTTTTCAATACCAATTCTCTTAAACTCGGTTCAAACAAGAAAGAGAGGACCTAAATTCAATAGAATCTGTAATAAAAAGCCAAATAAACCTAAAGAGAGAAAGGGTTCTATCATCAAATTGAACACTTTCCTCTTTCAGCTGCAAATTGAGCTGTATAAGGGTAAAATTAACCATCGATGAATCATTTCGATCAAAGCAATTAAGGTTTAATTCTTTCATGAACCAAACAAATTCCTCTCCTAAATGGCACAATCAAACCCTGAATAATTCGGGGGGAAAAACAAGAAAATGATTAAGAAATGGGAGAGAATTAGTACAGAATCAATCGCTTGATCGCACCCACGATCCACTGCTGATTATAGATCGAGCTCGAATACGATCAGATTTGAAAGCGAGAATAAATTTGAGAAAAAAATTAGAGAGAGAAGAGAGAGAGATAGTCGCAGATTATGAAGCCGTATAACCCTCAAGGGTAGAAAAGGAATTTGGGTTGTGGTAGTGGGCTTGGTAATAAACCCACCCTTGCCGTGCATGTCCGGATGAGGCATGCTCTAAAACTTTGTCACGTTCTATGACATAAACCATAATAAGAATAACGTTGGGTGTCCCCTACTCAGCGAAGCAATCCATCGGATCCTGGATGTAGCGTTAAAGTATGCAAGGGTTTCTAGGCCGTCCAGAAGCGGCGCGCTATATCAGACCCCGGATGTAGTGACAAATAAATAAGGGTTTCATAGGATCTATCCAGTTTCTTAGAACATAGATTCTCTTACGGGTAGAATAACAGAATTAGTGGAGGTGATGATTAGAAAGAAAGTAGGTATTATGTGTTTGCAAGAAAATAAGTTAGCTGAAAATGGTAGAGCCTTGAGGTTATATGTTTTGGTATACGGGTAGAAATAAAAATTGTAATAGAGTAAGCATAATCATAGATAGACGGTGCTTGGAAATGTAGTTGAGATTATGAGAAAAGATGATAGAATTCTATTGGTTAAGCTTATTCCAGATGGGAAGATTCTTAATTTTATTGGTGCTTATGCACCACAGATAGCCCTTGATGACACTAGCAGATGTCTATTCTGGAAGGATTTAGACGAGATGGTGCAAATGATACGTAGTAGAGAGAAGTTATTTATTGGTGGCAATCTCAATGGACATGTTGGTACTCGTCGTAGCGGGTTTGATACTATCCAGGGAGGTTTGGGTTTTGGACAAATGAATGAAGCAGCTAGCTTGATTCTAAATTTTGCCTTGTTTTATAATCTGGTCTTAGCAAACACTTGGTTTAGAAAAAGAGAGTCTCATCTTATAATCTTTAGGAGTGGATCGAGTGCAAGTCAAATATGCTTTTTTTTCAACGAGAATGATCGATAGAGGTTGTTGTATCGAATGTAATGTAGCGCCAAGTGAGAGTGTAACCACTCAACATAAACTTTCAGTTCTAAATTTTCGATTTAGAAGAGAACCTAGAAATATTAGATGTAAGATAGAGCGTAGAATTAAGTGGCGGCACCTGACAGAAGGTAACCAAATTTTTTTTATAGATCGTGTAATTTGATAGGCGGATTGGTAGTCTGAAGATGATTCAGACACGGTATGGAACAAGATGGCTAGTTGTATCAAGAAAGCAGTTAGAGATCTACTTGGTGAGTCGAGGGGTGGTGCTCCACCATCTAAGGAAACATCGTGGTGGAACGAAAAAATAAAGGCTGCTATGAAAATCAAGAAAGATTGTTATAAAAATCTGAAGAAAAGCAGAGATGTGGTGAGATTTGAGAAGTATAAAATGGCTAAAAAGGAAGTTAAGAAAGATGTTCGGGAAGGTAAAATTAAGGTCTATAAGGAGATATACGAGAAGTTGGACACTAAGGAAGCTGAAAATGATATATACAGGATTGCTCGGATTCTGAAAAGGAAGACCATAGACTTATATGCGGTGAATTGTGTCAAATATGAACATCGGAAGGTTTTAGTCCGAGATGAGGATATCAAGGAAAGACGGTGAGATTATTTTGACAAATTGTTCAATGAGAGTTTTACTAAGGATTTGGATGAACTTGCCATTCAATTTCAAAATATAAACCGTGATTTCATGCGTTAAATAAAAATACATTTGGTTAAAGAGGCTTTGAAGAGAATGAAATCAAGAAAAGTGGTTGGTCTAGACTGAATTCCTATCGAGATTTGGAATTGTTTAGGAAAGATAGGCGGTAAATGGCTAACAGACCTGTTTAATAAGATTCAGCAGACCAAAAAGATACCAAATGAGTGGAGTAAAAGTACGCTTGTATCTATCTACAAGAACAGAGGTGATATTCAAAATTACCCAAACTACTGTGGAATAAAACTTATGTGTCACACCATGATACTTTGGGAGGGAGTGATTGAACATGGGTTAAGAAAGGACGTTAAGATAACAGAGAACCAATTTGGATTCATGCCTGAATAATCGACGGCAGAGGTTATTCATTTGCTTCGTCAACTTGTTGAGCATTTTCGAGAGAGGAGAAAAGATCTGCATATAATATTTATTGACCTAGAGAAAGCGTACGACAAGATATCTAGAGAGGTATTATGGGGACAATGATGAAGAAGGGGGTCCCGGTCAAGCACATTTCCATAATCAAGGACATGTACGATGGAGTAGTGGCAAATATCAGAACTTGCGGCAACCTAACGAGTGATTTTCCGATTACAATTGGTTTACATCAAGGATCTGCATTAAATTCATTCTTATTTACCATCGTGATAGATGTGATTACTAGAACTATCCAAGATGAAATACCTTGATGTATGCTATTTAATGATGGTATTGTTCTAGTAAATGAGACGAAAGCAGGGGTTAATGCCAAATTGGAGTTATGGAGGCAAACGTTGGAATCTCGGGGGTTCAGATTGAGTAGGTCCAAGACAACATATATGCATTGCAAATTTAGCAAATAGAGGAGTCGAGACCACGGTGGTATAACACTGGATGGGCAAGAGATATCATCGAGCGATCAGTTTAGATATCTAGGTTCTATCATCCAAAAGGATGGGAAGATCGATAGCGATGTCAATCAAACGATCCAAGCTAGTTGGTTGAAATGGAGGAGTGCAACATGGATTTTGTGTGATCGTAACTTTCCGTTAAGCTTGAAGGGAAGTTTTATCGAAGCACTATTCGGCTTGTCTTATTATATGGTACAGAATGATGAGCTCCTAAGAAGCATCATACACAGAAGATGCATGTAGCGGATATGCGCATGCTTCGTTGAATGTGTGGTAACACTAGAAAAGATAAGGTGCGAAACGAGAATATTCGTGCAAAAGTTTGTGTAGCATGTGTGGAGGAGAAGATGCGGGAAAACCGACTAAGATGGTTTGGTCATGTGTGACACAGACCTATGGAAGCACCAGTTCGACGAAGGGATACTCTCGATATAGGCAATCTCAAAACGGTGAAAAAGAGACTGAAGAAAATATGGATGGGGGTAATACAAAAAGATATGGTTGCCAAAGGCTTGAATGAAAGTATATTGTTCGATAGGAGTGAGTGGAGATGGAGGATTCATGTGCTGGACCCGGCATGATTCTCATGTTGATTCATGTAGCCTACCCCATATGTTTGGGATAAAAGGCTCAGTTGTTGTTGTCGTTGTTGTTGTAGGCTTGGTAATATCCGGACCCAAACCCGCTTCCGACAACATCCAAAATTTTTGGGCTGGCGTAAAGAGTGTGAACCGGGTTAGGTTGACAAGGATCCAAAATGAGCGGATATCTAAACCCGACCCGTAGTTACGTGGTATGGGTCATGTGTCATCGGGTCAAGCTGTTTATTGACAACTCAGTCGATTGGCCATATATTTGAACTTAGATATTTTTTTTTAATTAGGTTGGATTTGAATGCGAATAAAAGAAGAGAATAATGGAGAAAAGAGACCATAGGAGGGAATTTCCTCCTATGGCGTCGAAAATGTACGCCCTACGTCGTATTTTCCGATGATCGGAATCCATCATCTTCATCGTTATCATCTAAGATGTGGGTACGCCAAATTTCATGTGATTCTACAACTTTTTCATCGTTAATTTAGCAATGTAAAAAGTTCTATTGTCGGTAAACCGTTAATTTTGAACCCACTAATTCAACGATGAAAAAGTTGTAGAATCAATTGAAATTTGGTGGACCCATATCTTAGATGATAACGATGAAGATGATGAGTTCCGATCATCGAAAAATACGATGGACGACGTACTTTTTTCAAGCCATAAGAGGAAATTCCCTACTATGACATCTTTTCTCTATTATTCTCATAAAAGAAAAGGAAATACGGATCTTTTCGTGTTTCAAGCTGTCGTGGAGTGATTTCTTGTTTGAATACCTTGTTAAGGGTATTTATGTGTACGGATGACAGATTATTTAAAGCTTTGCTTTTCAACAGCTTGTGTCAACAACGGTTTCTTGCACGTGGGAATTGTACCTACATGTATCTCAGAAGTTTAGGTGCTGCCTAGGAAATGAATTCAAATTGCATACATGCTCTTCTTTCAAGGAATCGGAAATCAAGCTTAGGACGGTTTTAATGGGCTAGAAAGTGAAGCCATTTTTTTTTTTCCCCGTTTTAAACCAGTAGGTTAATCTCACTTGCCCGATAAATTTCAAATTCACATTTACCTATTTTGCATCAATCCTCCATGCAATTTTTTGGCTAAATTATCAAAAATCACCCTCAATTGTATTTTGAAGGTTATAATAAACTACAATAAACTATTAATGATCATGATTAACTAATTAAAAATTAACGAAATCTTAAATGCAACAATATTTTATATTTTATATTTTGAACCAATGATTTGACAACTCAGAGTGAACTCATAGAACAAAGACCGTCGTGCACCGGCAATGTTTTCGAGAATTAACGTGTGCGATTTTTTTTATGCTTACATACAGCTCAAAAAAATTGAGTAAATATAGAGTTTGTAATAAAAGGGCTCACGATCATATG
This sequence comes from Agapanthus africanus, assembly GCA_030015575.1. Lineage (NCBI taxonomy): Eukaryota > Viridiplantae > Streptophyta > Magnoliopsida > Asparagales > Amaryllidaceae > Agapanthus > Agapanthus africanus. The sequence continues at coordinate 90,627,441 of JASDDO010000024.1, read as the reverse complement.
ACATTCATCTCGAATAAATATTTGATGGAATCCCAAATAATTTTTTGGTTGGAGTGTGAGGCTCATAAACGGGAATTTTTCAGGTTACGACACGTAGGAGATGACGTGTCGTCCACGTAACCCCACTAGATTTCTGGGGGCCGCGGAGGTGGAATCAATATGATACATGGAGGACTTTCCTCGGCGTCTCGTCTCCGAGGTTGCACCCGACCTTTCGGAGACCTCCCCGGAGTACCTTCTCTATACGCCTAGCAACCAGCCAACAATTCATCTCCAAACTATCCTACAGCTGAGTTTCCTCAGTCTCCTCGCTCGTCTCCGAGCTATTACAGAGCTGAGATTCCTCAGCTCACTTAATCATCTCCAAGCTATTACAGAGCTGAGATTCCTCAGCTCACTAGCTCGTCTTCAAGCAATCACAGAGCAGAGATTCCTCAGCGTCCCTGTTTGGACCACGAAGCCCGAACGCCCCCGTAACGGCTCCGTATATCTCGTCACGACGAGATCTCCGCCGGCCCACGTCCCGCATCTCACGCTAGCGTATCTTACCACTAATGGGCGTATCTCGCCATGAATGGACGTATCCCGCCATATATTCGAACGTGACGCGGGTGCGTAACGGACGGCGAGAATCTCGCATCGGTTCGCTCCATGCGACCGCTATATAAACCTCTTCCAGACGACCCAGGTAAGAAAAAAGCTCATTCCAATACGTCGCTACCTCACCATTATTCCTCGGTACTTACTTGATCGTCGGAGGGTTCTACGGTGGTAACCCACCTGGGGATTTCCCATGCAGGTAGCTCCGCGTTAACAATAACCCACTGAGATTCACACATTCAACTCTCACACAAAATCTCAACCGTTCAGAACCGTTTGCAGTAAGATCGACGGAGGACAACTACTAAAGGAGATTCAGACCTCCATCAGTTGGCGCCGTTGTTGGGGTAAAAAATTACACCCCGGTTGACCAAATCAAAGTCAAAGTCAACTTCAAGCCAGGTGGGCCCAATCCCAGGTCAAGTGGGCCTATGCCGAAGTCGAGCCCCGCGGCCATCCTCCCCCATGCCAAAATGAAAGTCATGTAATAAATAATTTTGATGTAATTTTTTATGCATGAATGTAAGATAAATGGGCATAAAGTCAAATTTTTGTAAACCCCATGACTCATGTGCAAAAGAAATGAGTACATGAGGCATGAGATGGGCAAAATGCCATTTTATAAAACTCAAGGGGCTATATGTAAATTTATAAGCCTATATAAGGCAACATGATAATGAAATAAAGCATACAATTCATTCTCCCAAAAAATTAGGTTTTCTGTGCCTCCTTCTCTTTGCTCAAGGTTCTAAACCTTCTTCTCTTTTTTGAATTAAATCAAGAGTTTCACTTTTCCTCTTCCAAAAAGAAATAGTTTTTCACTACAAAACCTTTGAAGGGGAACGCAAATCTTCCATCAAATCTCCAAAATGAGATATTTTTAAAATCTCATACTCTTTTCTCCAAGATCCAGCCAATAGAGAGGAGGAAGAAGGAGACCAACCTTCAAAACCCCCACTTTTGGGAAGATCCAGAGCTCAAGAGAGAAGAAAGGGGTCCCCTTTCATCAGCACCAAAAATATCTTAGGAGTTTAACTCCTAAACATATATATATATATATATATATATATATATATATATATATATTTAAAATAATACATCTTTCTTTTTGGGCGTACAACTCCCAGTGCAGGGGCCAAGCTCTTTGTCCTTTTTGTCAGGAGTTCAACTCCAAAAGTCAATCGGGAGTACAACTCCCAGTGTAGGGGCTAACCCCTTTTCCTGCTGACGCCAGGCGCCCGCGTGCCAGGCACGTGGGGCGTTGGCGCTCACGCGTCCTTTGGACGACATTTCCCCTTTTTTATATACATACACACTTCCCCTGTTAAAAAAATTTCTAACGGGCATTGCCCCGCATCCTGCATCTCGCAAGGGGGCTGCTAGCCCCCTTGACCCCCAGCCCTCTATCTGGATAGAAGGACCCCCGTAAACTCTGCGGGGTCCCTGATATATCCAAAATCCCTCATTGCACAACACACGCACACTGCACATTGAGTTCGCATGACCAGTTTGACTGTTAATCGAAGGTTCCTTCGTTCCAAAGGCGAGGGGTAATTAACAGCAGCTTAGTCCGCGGTTGCCGGAGATTCGGATCCCCACAATCAATAAACCCCCGTCTACCCTAGGCATGGGGAATCTATAGTACGCCTGACAAGCGATGCATATTCCCATCTCAATGGGGTGACGAAAAACACTCTACAACCGTCCGTGGGAAGCAAGAAACCCCTCCACCCAAAAAGTTGATCTTCCGCCTTCGATTTAATTGCAAGCGACAATCGCGACGATCCTAGCATGAGCCGCCCCATCCTCCATAATGGAGGCAGGAGCGGTCCAACTCCCCTTCCTAACGTCATCAACGCCTTGTTCGCTCGGATCGATAGGCTCACGATGATGATGGACGCACTTGCTCGCGTTCAAGCAGCCGGCCATACCCGCTAAACAACAGTTTCCCCTCCCCAAGATGACGACGTACGCAAGAAGACGGAAGTGCACGCTCAGGCCCTCGACCTCACTCGCGCTCATCTTGATATTACCGAACACCGGCGTGCCGATTTCGACAGTCATGACTCGTATGCGGGGAATGATTCCATGACCCGCTGGGCGCCCTACAGCTCGACACCCTGATCTCAGGGGAGACCAGGCTATCATTTCGATGCCCTTCGTGTTTTCTCGCCCCCTGAAGAGGTGTCGATTAGATCGCCTGGTCCCAGGTAAGACCCGTGCCTCCACTTCTGTCGAGGCCACGCATACGGCGAAAGTCGGGACTATCCACGAAGGGTCCACTTCGAAGATTTAAGGAATGTGATAAAGCGAAACCGAAATCGTTCCATCGCGCAAGCCCGGACAGAGATAGCAGACGCTCCGACTATGAAGAATTCTCGGGTTACCAACAACGAATCGAGGTACTTGAAAAGAAAATCGAAAACATACACGGGATGACCGCATGGCCGGCGAAGGGGCGAAGTACTCCGCTGATCGCTCATGAGGCCCTTTACAGAACAACCACTAGCTGAGTGTGTCTGGTCCAGAAACAAACCACCCAAATTGGCCCTCTTCGACGGGAAGTCCGACCCGAAGGACCACTTGGACGCGTTCACGGCGGGCATGAGCTTCTAAAACAACTCAGATCCGGCTCAATGCCGAGCTTTCCCTACCACCCTCATCTGCGCCGGCCGGGATTGGTTCCGAGGGCTCGCGCCATGCTCAATCTCGACCTTTGACGAGCTGGTGGCCCAATTTCTTGGTCATTTCGTCGGCATCTGACGACTGAAAAAAATGGTCGACTACCTGTTCACCATCAAGAGCGGAGACAGGGAATCCTTCAAGGGGTACATTACCCACTTCTACAATGCCCTCCTAGAGGTTCCCGAGCACCGCGACGAAACGGTTATCACCACCCCGAGGTCGGGCCTTAGGCACAAAGAGTGGTTCCGCTCTTTTGCATTAGCGCAACCTTAGACCATGGCCGAAGTAAAAGCATGGACCGAGCGAGAAATCCAACCTGAGTCAGAGGTGAACGCCAACCTACCCCGGGGAGACCAAGCAGACCGAAAAAGACCGGACTGAGAGGAGAAAAAGAAAGCCGACTGTCCAAAACCCTATTTCCTGAGGTTCCATGAGCACACTCCTCTAAACATCTCCCAGACCGAGCTGCTAGAGGAGGCTAAGGGCGAGATGTTTTTTAAGCTCCTGCCGGCTACCCAGAGGACGGGAAAGCGACTCCGCGGCCCGTAATGCGCCTACCATAGGTCGCGGGGGGACCCGACCGATAGTTGCAAACAACTCCGTGACTATATTGAGGAATTGATCCGCTCTGGTTACCTGGCGAAATACCTATGAGACCAACGGCAGGCGGAACAGGAGCAAAAGGACCAACCCCCTCCCAGGGACTTAACAATAGGGCAGATCATGGTCATTTCGATGGGTCCAGCTCTGGACAGTGAGGAAGACCTCCGCCTCTTACCAGTCATGGCCATAAGTGATCCGCCCTACAAGAAGTGCAGGAAGGATGACCCGATCTCCTTCATCGATGAAGACCTTCACGGCATATCGCTCCTACACACTGACCCCCTTGTGATAATAGTCCGAGTTCACCGTTATGAGGTCTGGAGAATATTCGTCGACTCGGGAAGCTCAGCGGATATCATGTTCTATGAATGTTTCCAATGTATGGGATTAGATCCATCCGATCTCCAACCGACCTCCCACGTCCTCTCCGGGTTCACCAACCATTCTATCCTGGCCGAGGGCTCGGTCACCTTCCTCCTCAACATTGGGGAAGCAGGCGAAACGCAAACCGTATCGGTGAACTTCCTCGTTGCCAAGATCCTATCGTCCTATAACATCCTTCTGGGATGCCCCGCCCTAAACGTCCTTCGAGCTCAGATCTCAACCTACTACCTCGCGTTCAAGTTCCCTTAGATAATGGGGGGATAGACCGGGCCTATGGAGACCAGCAAACTGCCAGGATCTGTCTCGCTTCAACATCTCCCGCCGGGGAGCAGGGCGACGATTTTGGAGACACGCACGATCCTCAGGGGTCCCTGGACACACGCGAAGACCGAAAGGAAATTCGAGATGCCCCGGTGGAAGCATTAGCAGAAGTTTCTCTTATAGAGGGAGTTGACGGACGAACTGTCCAGATCGGCTCTCTCTTGACAGGAGGCGTTCGTGAAGACCTGATCCGGTTCCTCCGGAACAACTCAAATGTTTTCACTTGGACGCCAGTAGACATACCCGGGATCGACCCCGAGGTGATCTCCCACAAGCTCGGGGTCGACCCAAAAGCCAAGCTAGTCCGACAAAAGAAAAGAAGTTTTGCACCAACGAAACAAAAGGCAATAGAGGAGGAAGTGGACCGACTGCTCGCAGCCGACTTCATCAGGAACCTGGACTACTCGGATTGGCTGGCGAACGTGGTCATGGTCAAGAAAGCGAACGGGAAATGGTGTATGTGCGTCAATTTCACTGACATGAACAAGGCTTTCCCCAAAGACAACTACCCACTTCCTTGGATAGATCAGGTAATAGGCAGCTCGGCCGTTCACGAATTACTAAGCTTCATGGATGCTTTCTTTGGTTATAATTAGATCCGGATGAACCCGGCCGACAAAAAGCTGACCGCCTTCACCACGGATCGAGGAGTATACTGCTACAGGGTAATGCCCTTCGGACTCAAGAACGCCGAAACCACGTACCCGCGACTGGTCAACAAACTGTTCAAACCACAAATTGGGGAAAACATGGAAGTCTACGTCGACGACATGCTCGTGAAATCCGCCTCATCTGCCAGACACATTACAGACCTCGGCGAAACATTCGACGTCCTGCGGAAATACAAGATGAAGCTAAATCCAGCTAATTGTGTGTTCGGCATCACAAGCAGGAAATTCCTTAGATTCATGGTTACCCACTGTAGAATCGAGGCGAACTCAGAAAAAATCAGCACCATTATCAACATGGCGATGCTCAAGAGCAATGTCGATATCATGCGACTCACCGAGAGGGTGGCTGAGTTGAGTTGCTTTATGTCCAGATCCGGAGAAAAGTGCCCCCTTTCTTCAGAGCCCTAAAGAAAATCCCCAGGTTCGAATGGTCCGAAAAATGCCAAAATGCTTTCGAACAACTCAAGGAACACCTGGCGACCCCGCCACTTCTCACCCGACCGGTCGAAGGTGACGAGCTGTTATCATATCTAGCCGTCTCCGACCAAGCCGCCGGCTCAGTGCTCGTCAGAGAATTCAAAGGCACACAGATACCAGTCTACTACGTGAGCCATGTTTTCAAGGACGCGGAAACCAGATACCCGGCCATAGAAAAAATAGTCCTTGCTCTTGTCATCGCCTCCAGGAAACTACGACACTATTTCCCGGCACACACGATCCTCATCCTCACTGAACGACCTTTAGGGAATATCCTAGCCTCCTTCGAATTATCGGGCCACTTAGAGAAATGGAGGTGGGAGTTGTCCCAATTCGACATCAAATACCGACCCAGACAGGCCATCAAAGCACAGGCCTTAGCCGATTTCGTTGTCGAGTGCACCATTTCCATTAAGAAAAGAACGGCAGCACAGGGCCTCGACCCACGAGCTTCGGTCAAGGAGGTGCCTGGGCCAATGCCGGACTGGGTACTCTATGTGATGGATCCTCCACAGAGGAATGGAGTTGGGCCGGCCTGATCATCCGCGGCCCGAATGAGGCGGAAGTGGAGTATTCTCTGAGACTTGGTTTTAAGGTATTGAACAGCGCCGCAGAGTACGAGGCCTTATTGGTCGGGCTACGAATTGCCTCCGGAGTGGGGTTGAAGACCATCCGGATACGCAGCAACTCCGCGCTAGTCGTCGACCAAGTAACCGGGTGTTTCGAAGCCCGGGAACCACTAATGATAAAATACCTGCCGGAGGTAAGATGGCTTCGGAGAAATTTTGACGAGGTCCAAGTGGAGCAGATTCCCAGAAACTTGAACACCGAGGCCGATGCCCTAAGCAAACCCGCCTCTTCCTTTTCGGCCAATCACAAGAGAAATATTCTCTTCGAAGTCCTACCGCGACCCAGCGTGGAAGATGGAGAGGTAACACTCCAAATCTACACGACTCGAAGAGATACCCCAGATTGGAGAAAGCCCATTATAGAATTGTAACGTTTTGAAAATCGTTTAGGTAAAATTTCGGATAATTGGTAAAATAACTTGCGTTTTCCGTAAAAATCAAGATATAATTATTTTTTTTCAACATAGAATTTAATATACCTATTCTAGCTATGTAATTGCTAGTATTTGGTATTTATTGGTGTTCCCCTCCGAATGACGCGGCGGAGACGCGGACGTCTCGCCTGGGATTCGGAGCAGATGCTATTTGGTTTTATTCGTCCACCTCTCCGAAGATGCCAAGTTGATTTATGGCACCGTGTATCGGAGGTTTAGACGGATGCGGCCGATGTAGCAGACTTCGTCAGATTCCCCCTCGCTTGAGGGGTTTTTGATTGTGGGGACGCTTTTCCCTGCAGGCGCAAGCCCCTGCAGTTAATTACGCTACCGCATCGCGGTAACAACTTTCTCCTTCTCCAGAATTTCACTTCGTGTCGTGGGTGTTTGTTTTGTTTTTGGTTGCCCGTGGATTGTATACGGAGACTAATTTATGTCGTCGCCCGTAGGATGTGGATTAGTCCAAATCGTATTTTCTTAGATTTGGGTTTGGGGTTTTGGTTTGAGTGTACGTTAGCCATATTTGAGGCTAAGATCAACTCAAACGTTTGTTAAGGATACGTTAGTCTAATTTGAGACTAAGATCAACTTAACGGGATCGTTTAGATCCGACAAAAGAGCATTTGGGCTCTATTGTTCTAGCTTAGGGACATAGTGGTCCATTGCCAGTTTAGGGACATGGTGGTCCATCTTTCCCGTTTTGGGGACGATTGTTGGTTTAAAGACGCATTAGTCCATGAGTTTAAGGACCCCACAGTCCGTATTGTTGGTTTAGGGACGCATTAGTCCATGAGTTTAAGGACCCCACAGTCCGTATTGTTAGTTTAAGGACGCATTAGTCCATGAGTTTAAGGACCCCACAGTCCGTATCGATGTGTGGTTGTCGGGACCCGTCATCTCTCTGACGACGTTGAAGGATTACAATGACAAATATCAGAGGAGTTCGGAGATGTACCCTTGAACCGGGTGTAAATTGATTTGAGAGAGCATTTGTGCTCAGTTCAATTTAATTTGAGAACTTACGGCCAGAATTGGGTTAAGTCCAGTTGAAAATGTTCAACATTTTATTTGTATTTGGCCTGTTAGGCCTTTATTAGGGCTTTGCCCCTTGTTTAATAATGCAGTGCATTTTTTCTGGCCTATTAGGCCCTTTTAATTGGTCTCTGCCCTTTTTTAAATGATGCACAGCATCAGTTTTGGTCTGACAGACCTTTGTTTGGGCTCTACCCATTTTTTATAATGCAGAGCATTTGTTTTGGTCCATTGGACCTCTTAATTGAGCTCCGTCCTTTAATAATGCGCTGCATTTAATATTCTGACAGTACGCCACGTGGCCTGTCAGGCGCTTTGCACCAGCGCAAGGCGCAAACTCATGTGGAGGTGACACATGTCACGCTCTGGTGAGCGCAAGCGCAGTGCGCTACGACAGTGCGCTGTGCTGTTGCGCTGCTGACACGTGGCGCGCTCTGATGGCTTGCGCCAATCCAAGAACGCAATGCTCATTTTTTAAAGCGCAAGGCGCAATTTGTTCTGGGGCTGACATGTGGCGCTCTCTGGAGGCTTGCGCCAACCTAAGAGCGCAACAGTGCAAATTTACAAGTGCAGGGCACTGTTTAATTTCTTGATCAAATTTAGATCAAAGAATGTTTCAAGAGGTTTTACCTCATGATTTAAAGAACCAATGGTTCATCAAAAGGCTGTGCCTTTATATGTAGATCAAAAGATCTAATAAAGAAGTATATTACTTTCTTTTTTTATTCTTATTATTTGAACTTTTCTTTTCTTTTTTATTTAAGATCTTGATCTTGTTTTTAGATTATTGATCTTTTTAGAAGAAATTCTTCTTCTCAAAGGTTTACCTTTTTCTTTTTCTGAGTTCTTTCTCAAAGTTTTCAGAAGATTTCTGTGAGTTCTCTCTGTGTCAATGTCTTTTGATGTCTATGTGTTTTAGACTTGGAGTCTAGGGACCTTTATATAGTGCCAACTGATTTGTTAAATCAGTTAAAGAGATCTTTCTTTGAGTGATTTAGGGATTTTCCCCACCGTTAGATCTTTGATCCAAGGGCTTCTGTTTTACAAAAGGCAATCTTCTTATTTTAATAAGATTTAAAAAGATCTCTCCAGAATTTTTCTGTTTTAAATGCTGGCACAGTTGGCGCAAGCGCACCTGCGCTTGACACGTGTCGCGCAGTGCAACTGCACTGACACGTGTCGCGCAGCGCAGAGCGCAGCGCAACTGCGCTGACACGTGTCGCGCAGCGCAACTGCGCTGACACGTGTCGCGCAGCGCAGAGCGCAGATCATCTGAAGCGTTGCTTCCTTTATTTTTATTTTAAATAGAGCCTTGCTCTGATTGGGTGCGCTGTCGTGGGCGCAGCGCTGGTGTGTCAGCTTTTGACACGTGGCGCGTTGCGCGCAACGCAAGGAATCTGAAGTGTTGCTTCAATTTTTTTAATTTTTGAAATTCAAACAGAGATTTGCTCTGGTTGGGGAAACAATTGGGTCACTTATAAAATTTCTAGTTTACAATTTTTTTCCCGTAATTAATTATTTTTAGTATTATTTTAAACTTTTACTAATACATTTAATTAGTGATAATTACAAATTGGAATGGGTTAATACAAATTCTGTGAACCATGACAACCTAGAATCTAGTTTGTAACATATTCCTTCTTCTAAAATTTTCCTCATGGTTCTAGATGTTTTTAGAATGCTAGATTAAATAAAATAAAAATAGAAATTGATGTGAGGTGTTTTAATGAGGCTCAAGGGGTTAATTTGACTTGGAAAATTTCTTCACAAATACACACACACACCCCAAACCCATGCTGGCCGAACCTTCAAGCCGCCTCTCCCCATTTTTTCCCCACTTGAAAAGGTTTTGAAAGAAAAAGAAAATAAAGGAAAAAAAAGAAATTAAACAAAAGAGGTATGGGTGTTGATGTGAGGTATGGGTTGACTCTTGACTTGGACTCACACTTTCTCCCTCTCCCTTTCCCTCTCCTCACTAGCAGCAGCCCCATCATCCCAAGCTCGGCCAGGAATCCAGCAGCCCTCCCCATGGTTCTCCACTTCATTTTTCCATTAAAAATGCATCAAAATCCACTCAAAACCTCAATAATTCTTCAATTAAACCCTTACCCATTATTCTTTGGCCATTCTAGTATGGACCTTGGTGAAGAGATGCAAGTTTAGAAGGCTAGATTCATGTTGGATCTCTTGAATTTGTGAGGTAAATCCTAACCCTAGAGTTTAATTGTTGGTTATATAGTTAGAATCAACTTAGTTTGGTATTTAATTATGGTTCGATTGGCAAACTTGAATTTTCAAGAATTGGGTTTGGATCAAATTAGGGGTTTTTATTACACCATTAAGGATGCAATGTATAGCTTAATATATTAAAATATGCAAGACCCGGTTTAGTTGTAAATTGTTACAAGTAATTTGTCCAAATAGCATAATATTGCAAACTAGGTTTTTGGATTAATGTAATTTAGCGAGATTAAAAATCTAGTAAATGTTTATGTGGCCTAATTAAGATATTTAGTGATTATTGTGGCCACTAAAATTGTTAAAACATTTAGATTGGTGCTAAAACGGGAAATTTAGGCTTACTAGGTTTCTTGAAATAAATCGATTTGGGCAAATTTAAGGTTTTTATGAATTGCACCCTATTTCATATAATTTTTAGTGTGTTATAAATGCGTGATTGGTGCGATTGGGTTTTTGATTTGGTAGTTGTTGCGTATTGCGACCCTAGTTGTAGTTTGCGGCGTTGTCGCGACGCGTTTCGTGCACCAAGTGTGTGCGCGTCGAGTTAATGCGCGTGGTTGACTTATATTGTATGTGTCCGCGACCATTTATATTTATTCTCTTGTTTTCCTTGTGTACATTCCTAAGATCGAGTGCAGAGGCGTCGGACGTGGCGCAGGAATGATAGAGCTGAAATCAGATCAGATGTGCCGAGGCGTCCAGGTGAGTAGATATATATCTACGGGGGAGGTCGGATGGATGGTGTACAACACCCCCGCAGTTTCGTAGTATAGAACGCGGATGCGTTATGATTATATATATACTTATATAAATATGTGTTTTATGAGATGGGTATATGTAGTAAGACACGCTTTAGATGACCTTGGGTTAGTATAACATATTCATAAAATAATGAGTGAGTTAGTTTCTTAGTCATGAACTCTAAAATAGTGATTTTCATACATGCACACACACACGCATACATTTCATTTTATTGTGCGTATATGGGGATATGTATATATATATATACATATATGTATGTGAGTATGTATATATATATATATATATATATATATATATATATATATATATATACGTATACATATACTTGGATGATGAGGATAGTATATGATATATGGAGATGAGTCGATGTGATTAGGCACGATGCCAGGAGATCGGTGATGTGATTTGGTTCGTATTTTGAGATACGACATGATATTATAGCGGATCCTTAGGCGATGTGTTTTCAGACACACGCATATATATTATTGATGGTATCAGTATGTACTAGACGTAGATTAGTACCCAGCTCATGATATATGATGATCAGGATACCAGTTGAATAATATGATATTGACCCGTACCCAGATTTGGGATGTTGTACGATGGATTCACCGTACGAGATATAATTGTGATGATAGATCCGCACTCTTGACTTGAGAATGTCATATGATATATATTGTATCCTACGCGATACTATTGAGGCGAGATCACCGACTATTATATATATAGATCGACTCAGATTTAGGTGGATTTCCTTACCCTTAAGACTAGTCTGTTAGTTTAGTCCTGTAGTTACTTAGTAGATGTTAGATTGAGCATGAGTCATACTTATTTCCAAAACTAACGAATCGTGAGTATTTTAAAGACAGGCCAAGAGATACTACGTATATTTCAAAGGATGTACTTTTTCATAAAAACACCATAACCCTATTTTCTAAACACCACGATTCGTGCGATTTCAGATATCAAAAACTGTATGACTCGTATATAGGAAGGTATATTTCATTATTGCTGCATTTACTATTCATTGCCATTTATTCTGCTGTTCGCATTGCATTGCATGCCTATATATATATATTTTCGTGAGTAATGATGAAACCTGTTGTTAGGACACCCGCACCATTACTGATGATGCGTATGCTCCACGTAGACTTGCTTACCGGCTCACACACATCTTCATCGGTAATTTCTATGTCACGTACACTTTAGAGAATATTATTTCATTGACATAGTTTGCTAGCTGATAGTTCCTATATGTTATTGCTTTCATGTGCTAATTTAGATATTGCATTCTTTATTTAGATACCCATGCATTTTACATTCATTTGTCATGCAATATTATGGGCCAGTCCGAATTGTCGGAGCCCAGTATTCACTGTTATTTACACTTGACACTGTTATTTTGGATTTCCATGAGATTTCTGGATTTGGAGAAATTGCAAGGATTTATAAAACTTATTATCATTTTTAAAGATACAAAAGTGCGGTTTTCTCCTTGTCACGCCCCGCTTTCCAGTGTACGGGCAGAGGGCAAGATGAGGCCGCTACGTATTTACTCAGAAGTAAATACGCTAAGCGTAACTAAGCAATATAAAAGAAATATACACAAGAGATAAATGTAAAGAACATCAACTTTATTTATTCACATTCTTTTGTACAATGCATGAAAAGTAAATACATCTGAATGAAAGCAATGCCTAAACAGTGGCATAACAGAAATGGAAAGTACTGTAATGAAATGTGTACAAGTGTAACTACAGCTCGGGGTCTTCAATAAACTGGTCCAAGTCTTCAGTTCTAGGCTTGATCTCTGGAAGTTCCGAATCACCTGACGAAATTCAAAGAAGAAGAAAGAGAATGTCGTCAGCGAACAAATCGCTCGGTAAGTCCCAAAGGCAAGGGAGAAATAGAAAAGACAGAAAGAGAGAGAGTGTAACTTTTAAAGTTGTATTATATTGTTATAATATTGTATTTAGTGTTAACGCTGTTGTTTGTAGTTTGATACAGAAGGATGCCAGTGTATACGAGAGGAGTCTCACTTGTCCCGGAGACTAAGGTATCGGGAACTCAAGGAACCGTTTATGCCACGGTACAACAGCAAATGAATACAGGTTAGGTGTTTTATGGTTGCAGTCTCGTGCCACTTCTAACACCTTCCGTACCAATCTACCCCTTAAACCCCACGATGTCTTGATTGTATTGTTTGTGTTGTATTGCAACTTGTATTGTCTTGTAATATAGATTGTATAATTGGATGACTTGCCGAAACCATGATATCAGTAAATGGATGTAACTGAAGAATCATGGATATAACTGGAGAACCATGTAAATGGAAGTATATCCATGGTTCGGTTCAGTCAATATAGATTGAATAGTTTGATCCGATTGATTATATGGATTCATAGATTCATATTGAATTGTAGATTGTAGGTTGTACTTGAATCTTATTCAAGTCAGATTATTTAATGAGACTCAGTCTGAGTCATACAATTAGAAAAGAAATTGAATCCTGAATTAGGTTTTGGTGTTATCGGTAACCGCTGCACATGGACAGCAGGATTTGTGTCTTTTTTAAAGACAATTACCGTATTGATAACACCGTTTGTTAGATTGTCTACCTTAGATAGGCAAGCACCCATATCTCCGGCTCCATGAGGCTCAAGAGACTGGTTCCGCTTAAACCTATATTTACTAGGGTTCTTATTGTAATTTATATAACCTGAGGGGGTTTTATGTAAAAAATAATTTTGTATAGTTTTCAAATACAACTCAAGTATTTAATTATCGTCTTTATGTACATACAACAATTTAATGATCAAGATAAATATGTATACATGTTCGAATAGCATTAAATGAGTCAAGTACATTATTCAAGTAACTACCATAAACAATGCTGTAAAGAAATATTATGTACGACTAATTAATCAAGTCGAACGAATGCGGAAATATAAATAAAAATATTGCTCTAAGTGTTTTTCATGCGTGAGTTCCAGTTTTACATAAATACGACTACCAGTTTTGGGGGTATATCTGTTTTCGTATCGTCGCGCAAAACAGATCAGAATCTGTTCAGCACCGTCATATATTTTTAAAACGCAGTTTGAGTTAATTTTCATCAAGGTTCAGGTTACAAAGATTATTCAAAAAGTGTAGGTATTTCGATGTACTTATCCAAAACACCAAGATTCGCACGATTTGGATTTCTGAAGCTCTAGTTATGATCATTTTAATATCAGCATTTAAAACCGAAATTCAGATTTTTGGATAGCAACTATATGTTATATTGCAAAGCCTATATCGGGTTGTTTCATGCATTTCTAAGTAATCTAGTATGCAGAAAATTATATTTCTATCAATTTTGCATCTACACATCTAAAGTTTGTCACGAACGGACATCGGGAGTTTGAGTTATGTCTAATTTAAAAACAGTGTGCGAATCAGGACATATTCTGTTCAGATCCGTCACTTAATATTGTAACGCAGTTTTCTATATTTTACATCGGTTTTCAGTAAGAACTTAAAACTAATAAAATCTATATTGTTCGATGTAAATATCTAAAACACCTGAGTTTGCTCAATTTGGATATCGGTATACTAAGTTATGTGTCCTAGAAGTTGACCAATAACTGCAGTTTTCTATTTTACGAACAGTGAAATAAAACGATATAATTCCTAAACCGTTAAGTGATTTGATCTAAAAATTTTACGGCATGTACAAAATAATATATTCTATCATATGTAAATTTCCTGAAATTTTCAGAAGTAAAAATTAATTTCTAAAAATTATTTTAAAGCTAAAGGTATTGATGTGTATACTAAAATCGGCAAAAAGATTAACTAGTATTTTATGCAGGCTTCTATTTTTCTTTTAATAAACAAACCGATTTCGTGAGACATTATAGATATATTGTGGCATAAAATTTGTGTTCTCACAACTCGTAATAAACATTCATAGTCATGAACAAAGAATTAAAAACACTTTAATTTGCACAAGAGGCAAAACCATATAAAACTATATATATCTAGACTTATATATATGTATATGTTTATATTTATCTTCTCTTACGGATTACGATATAAAAATAATAGGGGGTTCACGAGGTATGAAAAGAGGAAAATAAGAGATGGGGGGAAGGAGAGAGAAGGGACTTACATACACAAGCCGGTATTGTCACCGGGCTTGTCTATCCGCTGATAGTCTCGCGTTACAAGCGAGACCTTCTTGAAGACTTATTTGTGTTCTTCTTCTAGGACTCTAGGTGAAGAGGGAGAAGGGAGAGATAGAAAAATGTGAGGAAGAAAAAGAAAGAGGAGGACAAATAAAAATGGTGTAATGGTGAATTATGTATAATAATATATGCATTCAACATGGGAATTAAAAGAGAAATGAATGGTTACCATTCATTTTGGAAATGAAAGGCCTCATTTATAGGTTATGAGAAGAATAAAAATTGATAAAAAATAATTGTAAGAAAGGAGATTTGAACATGTGATTTATGGAATAACAATGTAAGGACTTAACCAATGTGCTACAAGGTTGTTCATGCACATATTAAATTAGAATTAAATATGTGCAGTTGCTTGAAAAGAAAGTGGGCTTTTGGGCTCATAGTTTTATAAAAGAAAATGAAAATGAGATTGGATTTAGGTTATGGGCTGGTCAGGTCTTGCGTTTAATTTGAAATAGGTTAAGATATAGTTTAAAGAATTAGGTTTGAAAAAAAATAGTTGGAATAATAAAATAATATATATATATATATATATATATATATATATATATATATATATATATATATATATATAATAGAAAACAAAATATACTGAAAAAATACTACGAATAAATAAATACAATATTTTACTAAAGAAAGAAAACACGAAGGTATAGTAATATTGGGGTCGTTACACTCCTGATATGATTTGAGATATGTCCACCATGAGTTTTCTTGGCTCTTGAGCGATATCATACACCCGATTCGAGGAGGAGGAGGAACCGTCTGTGGGTGCATGGTGGACCCGGTGCGGTACCTCGGGACGAGAATGTCGCAGATGATGGCGTTGAGCCTGAGACATGGGAGCACTACTGACCGATGATTTGATTGTGACGCACCGGGTATCCGGAGGATATCGACGTGGTCTTTTACTTGAGGATTTGGGCCAGTCTGGATAGCCGAAGCCCTAGATATTGATATTTGATGATATAGGCCAGTCCGAATAGCCGGAGCCTGAGATATTGAGATATTGAGATTTATATTTTGTGTTGATACTTGACACTGATTCTATATTGATTTCATTGATGATATCCCGATTTAAATATACAGAAATCTCGCTAAATTAAGAAAACTGTTTTCTCATTCATGATGTCTTCTGTTTTCATTATATTGCATTCATACATCATATTTATGATATGTTGCTACCTGAGGCACTGACACGAGCACTTGGTACTACACTTTGTATAGATGCTTACCTAGCCATTTTATCATGCTTCAGGCCATATTATTTGAGGATATTACCGATCGTATTGACCTAGAATTGAATTATACATTCGATTTCTGCTCGGTGATGTTTTCTACGCACGAGCTGGCAACTCACCCCCATTGTGCTACAGTTTCTTGCAGGTTTTGCCGTACAGGTTTCGTTGCGGCTTTGCTGGCACACTGCTCCTTTTCGGGTGATTGCTTTGGTAGGTGGGTTCACTCGCATCGTGACCACTATTGTACTTTATTTATATTCAGTTGTATCTAGAAACTCCATCAACCAGACTTGTATATTTGATAGACTTAGAAGACCGGTGTGTATATTCATTCGACCTTAGAGTCGCGCTTGTATTATTATGGTTTTCTTCTGGATTTTGAGTTTCCTTTTGAATTTTGATCCTCGCCCTTGGCGTTGTATATTATATTGCTTGCGTGTTTGTGACCGTCAATTGACGAAGAGCTAGCTCCCGCTTGGGGATGCCTTTATTCATATTATTCATGTTGTACCCCTTTTGTGGCCAGTATTTACAAAGGAGACTCTGCCGAAATTTTCGAAAAAGATATGATGTTTTAAAAATGTTTACTATGACTTTTCAAAGTGATTATATGCAACTTTAAAATAAGTTTTCTTCACCTTTTCTTTTAATTGGTTTAGATTTCTGGGATTTTTGGCTTACTTGAATTAGATGGGGTCCTATAGACTTCATATAATTCAAGTGCCAGTCACGTGCCATTTCGGTTCGTGACAAAGTTGGTATCAGAGCACTAGGTTTAACCTTGGTTCGAGTCTATATTTGACTATGCGGGTCTAGGGTGTTTATATATATTCGAAACCTAGGCTTGACCTTACGGAACTTAGACTTAGTCGAGGGGGTATTAGACCTAAACTTTCGTCATATAGGTTGACCTTGGTTGATGGAGTAGGTGACTCAAGTAGAGTGACGTACCGTGTGTATGTTCTGCGGCATACTTATTATACGCTACTCCGCTTAAGAAGCCTTAGGATGCACATTTCCTTGCACAACATTATATTCATTCCTATGATCTATCCTCATCAGTATCAGTTATGGTTTTGTTACCACGGATGTACGGGCATGGAGAGCTGTAGCTAGAGTTGCGGTCAGCATGAGTTCGTCTTGGACGAGAACTGACCAGGGCGTATTTCCGGCGACACACGATTGCATAGATGTGTTGTTTTTCTGTGTTTTTCGCGCCATGAGCGTTTGATGGATTGCGTGTACAAAAATTTCTCGGACGTGTAGATCAGCACCAGAGGATCAGGCTACCGCTAGAGGCCAGCCAGAATGTGATGACCGTCAACGCGCTATTATTCTTGATGATTGAGGCACTATTTAGCATGCGGACGAATGAGCCAGTCGTTGATGCGTCCGACAAGATATCGCCCCAAATGCTTGGAGCTATTGCAGCACGAGTTGCGCTTAGAGATGTGATAGAAGATCGCTAGTCACCCATGGAGGAACGACTAGGACTTGTTGTTAGTTGCATACCCCGATGTGAGGTCATCAGATTGATTGATTCCAGCTAGAGGAGACTTCACGCAGATACGTTGATGAGTCGAAAGAAAATGATCGAATGTCAGAAACCCATTTTTCCAAGTTTAAAGTATTCAGAAAAACATGCAAGTAATTCGGTGGACCCACTAGAAGAATGAAACCCTAACTCGACATAATGACCATGAGAACGCCTTGGAACCTTAGGGTTTGCGGCAGTTCAGCGGTGCCATTAGTGAGGCTTGGGTTTGCCCTTCTACGGCTGGTCCATAAGTACTGTGGCATATACCGAATATTATTAAACCGTGCACGAGTGTTGAGCTCTCAGAAACTATGGGACTTTGATGAATCGATCGAAAAATTCGACGTCATCTGGATAACATACGATGGGATACTTCACGAGGAGACGTGGACCCAGGATCAGTCATATTACACATACCCAGTAGGCCAGAGTTCGGCATCATTGACGAGATATGTTATGAGCAACCATGATAGTTGGCCAGAGATCTTTAGAGGATGCGCCAGAGCGGAACTGTTCTCGTCATCGCTTCCGTATTGAGCCGTTGGACCGAAGAGTTATGTAGCTGGCAATTCATAGCGAGAGACGAGAACTTAAGGGCACCAGGCGTCCGACCATGAACAGGAGGCAAGAAGATATCTTGCTCTGATAGCTTTGGATACACAGACACCTTCTCGACTGCGAAGGAAGGACATATCGACGACAGTGTTTACGATTTGCGATTTGGTGATTCGAATATCACATGTATGTTGTTTCGGATTTCGGTGTTTTGGGCAATTTATTTGCCTGATTGAGATTTTGTGCACCACAGTTGCACTCGACTTCGATTTGATGTCATTCGAGATGTTGATTTTGATTTCATACCTATGATCTATATGTGATTTGACTTGTGCTTTCGGTATAGTTTCTATGCACTTTTAGTATTTTGATTTGATTTTGTGCACGCTGATGCACATAGCTATGAGATTATATACCACGGTATACCTGATTTGGATTGAGGTTTGTTGTATACCGTCGATTTCGATTATGCTATTCGATATTGTTTTCGTGCACCTTGTTCACTTGATTTGGATTCTTGCGCATATTTGACGCGCTTGATGCGATTTTGGTGCACACCAGATGCACTAAATCGGGATTCTTCGTGCATATCAGATGCACCTGATTTGTTGTCAGGCACACTCGTTGCCCTTGACAGGAGTTTCGTGCACACCCGTTGCACTTAGAGTTTGTTTCTATGCGCATGTATTGCACATTCATTGATTTTGATTTCTGTGCGCACCAGACGCACGTGGCATTATTACATATACCATTGAGTATGATTTCCTTTGAGCAGTATGTTTTCATGATAATTACTATTTGGTACAGTAGCTGAGCAGGACTAGTCAGAGGACAGTACCTGATTATGTTTTTGCATGCATCGATAGTTATCGAAGGAATTTCCAAAAAGAAGCTATAGTCTCAGTATTTACCTACGTGTCCGAGATGACACGAGACAATTAACAAAGGAAACCCTTCTAAATTGTTTTCAAAACGGTGATACGTGTATGTTAAACAAAGGATATATATAGTTATTTTCTCACAATAAACGTCCGCTACCGTGCCGTGATGCGCGCATTGCACAGTGATCTGAAAAAGGTTTGGCATGCATTTCTTTCAGATGTTTTGATGAAGGTACAACGATGCGTACTATGTACATGTTATAGTTTCGATTTTTATCATGTCGGTTTTCGTATTGGACTTTGACTTTGCTGTCTTCATCATAACTCCGATGATTGCGGGATGCTTGACGGAGTTTTGATTTTTGAGTTATTCACTCTTTTTCATGCGTATGCATTGTACTACGATATGTTTTATGTATTGATGATTTTGGAGCCCCGCCGGTTTGAGTGTTTTGCTAAAATGTTTTGGTATTTGGGGGAATTTTAATTTAAATTTGGGGACCGAATTTCTTTAAGGGGGGAAGATTGTAATGTTTTGAAAATCGTTTAGGTAAAATTTCGGATAATCTTTAAAATAACTGGCGTTTTCCGTAAAAATAAAGATATAATTATTTTTTTCAACATAGAATTTAATATACCTATTCTAGCTATGTAATTGCTAGTATTTGGTATTTATTGGGTCACTTATAAAATTTCTAGTTTACAATTTTTTTTCCGTAATTAATTATTTTTAGTATTATTTTATGATTTCACTAATACATTTAATTAGTGATAATTACAAATTGGAATGGGTTAATACAAATTCTGTGAACCATGACAACCTAGAATCTAGTTTGTAACATATTCCTTCTTCTAAAATTTTCCTCATGGTTCTAGATGTTTTTAGAATGCTAGATTAAATAAAATAAAAATAGAAATTGATGTGAGGTGTTTTAATGAGGCTTAAGGGGTTAATTTGACTTGGAAAATTTCTTCACAAATACACACACACACCCCAAACCCATGCTGGCCGAACCTTCAAGCCGCCTCTCCCCATTTTTTCCCCACTTGAAAAGGTTTTGAAAGAAAAAGTAAATAAAGGAAAAAAAAGAAATTAAACAAAAGAGGTATGGGTGTTGATGTGAGGTATGGATTAACTCTTGACTTGGACTCACACTTTCTCCCTCTCCCTCTCCCTCTCCTCACTAGCAGCAGCCCCATCATCCCAAGCTCGGCCAGGAATCCAGCAACCCTCCCCATAGTTCTCCACTTCATTTTTCCATTAAAAATGCATCAAAATCCATTCAAAACCTCAATAATTCTTCAATTAAACCCTTACCCATTATTCTTTGGCCATTCTAGTATGGATCTTGGTGAAGAGATGCAAGTTTGGGAGGGTAGATTCATGTTGGATCTCTTGAATTTATGAGGTAAATCCTAACCCTAGAGTTTAATTGTTGGTTATATAGTTAGAATCAACTTAGTTTGGTGTTTAATTATGGTTCGATTGGCAAATTTGAATTTTCAAGAATTGGGTTTGGATTAAATTAGGGATTTTTATTACACCATTAAGGATGCAATGTATAGTTTAACATCTTAAAATATGCAAGACCCAGTTTAGTTGTAAATTGTTACAAGTAATTTGTTCAAATTGCATAATATTGCAAACTAGGTTTTTGGATTAATATAATTTAGCAAGATTAAAAATCTAGTAAATGTTTATGTGGCCTAATTAAGATATTTAGTGATTATTGTGGCCACTAAAATTGTTAAAACATTTAGATTGGTGCTAAAACGGGAAATTTAGGCTTACTAGGTTTGTTGAAATAAATCGATTTGGGCAATTTTAAGGTTTTTTATGAATTGCACCTTATTTCATATAATTTTTAGTGTGTTATAAACACACGATTGATGCGATTAGGTTTTTGATTTGGTATTGTCGCATATTGCGACCCTAGTTGTAGTTTGCGGCGTTGTCGCGGCGCGTTTCCTGCACCAAGTGTGTTCGCGTCGAGTTAATGCGCGTGGTTGACTTATATTGCATGTGTCCGCGACCATTTATATTTATTTTTTTGTTTTCCTTGTGTACATTCCTAGGATCGAGTGCAGAGGCGTCGGACGTGGCGCGGGAATGACAGAGCTGAAATCAGATCAGATGAGCCGAGGCGTCCAGATGAGTAGATATATATCTAAGGGGGAAGTCGGGTGGATGACGTACAACACCCCCGCAGTTTCGTAGTATAGAACGCGGATGCGTTATGATTATATATATATATACTTATATAAATATGTGTTTTATGAGATGGGTATATGTAGTAAGACACGCTTTAGATGACCTTGGGTTAGTATAGCGTATTCATAAAATAGCGAGTTAGTTAGTTTCTTAGTCGTGAACCCTGGAATAGTGATTTGCAAACACGCGCAAACACACGCATACATTTAATTTTATTGTACGTATATGTGGATATGTACATGTATATATATACATATATGTATGCGAGTATGTATATATATATATATATATATATATATATATATATATATATATACACGTATACATATACTTGGATGATGAAGATAGTATATGATACATGGAGATGAGTCGATGTGATTGGGCACGATGCCAGGAGATCGGTGATGTGATTTGGTTCGTATTTTGAGATACGGCATGATATTATATCGGATCCTTAGGCGAAGTGTTTTCAGAAACACACATATATATTATTGATGGTATCAGTATGTACTAGACATAGATCAGTACCCAGCTCATGTTATATGATGATAAGGATACCGGTTGAATAATGTGATATTGACCCGTACCCAGATTTGGGATGCCGTACGATGGATTCACCATACGAGATATAATTATGATGATAGATCCACACTTTTGACTCGAGGATATCATATGATATATATATTGTATCGTACGAGATACTATTTAGGCGAGATCACCGACTATTATATATATAGATCGACTCAGATTTAAGTGGATTTCCTTACCCTTACGACTAGTCTGTTAGTTTAGTCCCGTAGTTACTTAGTAGATGTTAGACTGAGCATGAGTCATACTTATTTCCAAAACTAACGAATCGTGAGTATTTTAAAGACAGGCCAAGGGATACTACGGATATTTCAAAGGATGTACTTTTTCATAAAAACACCGTAACCCTATTTTCTAAACACCACGATTCGTGCGATTTCAGATATCAAAAACTGTATGACTCGTATACAGGAAGGTATATTTCATTATTGCTGCATTTACTATTCATTGCCATTTATTCTGCTGTTCGCATTGCATTGCATGCCTATATATATATATATTTTTGTGAGTAACGATGTTAGGACACCCGCACCATTACCGATGATGCGTATGCTCCACGTACACTTGCTTGCCGGCTCACACACATCTTCATCGGTAATTTCTATATCACGCACACTTTAGAGAATATTATTTCATTGACATAGCTTGCTAGCTGATAGTTCCTATATGCTATTGCTTTCATGTGCTAATTTATATATTGCATTCTTTATTTAGATACCCATGCATTTTATATTCATTTGTCATGCAATATTATGGGCCAGTCCGAATTGTCGGAGCCCAGTATTCACTGTTATTTACACTTGACACCGTTATTTTGGATTTCCATGAGATTTCTGGATTTGGAGAAATCGCAAGGATTTATAAAACGTATTGTCATTTTTAAAGATACAAAAGTGCGGTTTCTCATGATATGATTTGAGATATGTCCACCATGAGTTTTCTTGGCTCTTGGGCGATATCATACACCCGATTCGAGGAGGAGAAGGAACCGTCTGTGGGTGAATGGTGGACCCGGTGCGGTACCCCGGGAGGAGAAGGTTGCAGATGATGGCGTTGAGCCTGAGACAGGGGAGCACTACTGACCGGTGATTTAATTGTGACGCGCCGGATATCTGGAGGATACCGACGTGGTCTTTTATTTGAGGATTTGGGCCAGTCCGGATAGACGGAGCCCTAGATATTGATATTTGATGATATAGGCCAGTCCGGATAGCCGGAGCCTGAGATTTTGAGATATTGAGATTTATATTTTGTGTCGATACTTGACACTGATTCTATGTTGATTTCATTGATGATATCCCGATTTAAATATTCAAAAATTTCGCTAAATTAAGAAAACAGTTTTCTCATTCATGATGTATTCTGTTTTCATTATATTGCATTTAAACCTCATATTTATGATATGTTGCTACCTGAGGCACTGACACGAGCACTTGGTACTACACTTTGTATAGATGTTTACCTAGCCTTTTTATCATGCTTCAGGCCATATTATTTGAGGACATTACTGATCGTATTGACCTAGGATTGAGTTATACATTCGATTTCTGCTCGGTGATATTTTCTACTCACGAGCTGGCAACTCACCCCCGTTGTTCTACAGTTTCTTGCAGGTTTTGCCGTACAGGTTTCGTTGCGGCTTTGCTGGCACACTGCTCCTTTTCGGGTGATTGCTTTGGTAGGTGGGTTCATTCGCATCGTGACCACTATTGTATTTTATTTATATTCAGTTGTATCTAGAAACTCCATCAACCAGACTTGTATATTTGATAGACTTAGAAGACCAGTGTGTATATTCTTTCAACCTTAGAGTCGCGCTTGTATTATTATGGTTTTCTTCTGGATTTTGAGTTTCCTTTTGAATTTTGATCCTCGCCCTTGGCGTTGTATATTATATTGCTTGCGTGGTTGTGACCGTCAATTGACGAAGAGCTAGCTCCCGTTTGTGGATGCCTTTATTCATATTATTCATGTTGTATCCCTTTTGGGGCCAGTATTTACAAAGGAGACTCTGCCGAAATTTTCGGAAAAGATATGATGTTTTAAAAATGTTTACTGCGACTTTTCATAGTGATTATATGAAACTTTAAAATAAGTTTTCTTCACTTCTTCTTTTAATTGGTTTAGATTTCTGGGATTTTTGGCTTACTTGAATTAGATTGGGTCCTATAGACTTCATATGATTCAAGTGCCAGTCATGTGCCATTTCGGTTCGTGACAAGAATTTCTGAAAGATGGGATACTTCCGAAAGACCGAGCTGAGGGTTGTCGGCTTCGAGTAAAAGCTAGC
Organism: Agapanthus africanus; assembly: GCA_030015575.1. Lineage (NCBI taxonomy): Eukaryota > Viridiplantae > Streptophyta > Magnoliopsida > Asparagales > Amaryllidaceae > Agapanthus > Agapanthus africanus. The sequence continues at coordinate 90,603,069 of JASDDO010000024.1, read as the reverse complement.
CATTTCGTATGGAGCAAAGAAAACCTGTATCAGAAGTCATACACTCAACATCTGCTCCGATGTGTCGATCCCCACAAAGCAGACTACCTCTTACGAGAAATACACGAAGGGGTCGGAGGGGCGCATCAAGAAGCCTGCAGCCTGGTCCAAAAGACACTGCTCCAGGGGTACTATTGGCTGAGAATACACCAAGATGCCGAGAAATTGGTCAGAAGATGCAAGAGCTGCCAACTCTTCGGCAGCATCCCTCCTCTCCCCGCCACCGAACTAACACTCAATTCCCCTTGGCCATTTGTGCAGTGGGGGATGGACATGGTGGGCCAGCTCCCCACCGGTACGGGTGGATATAGGTACATTCTTGTCGCCATAGACTACTTCGCAAAGTGGATTGATGCCGTGCCGATCAGGAAATCGGACGCCGCCTCTATGATAAAATTCCTGCAGAACAATATAATCTCCCGAATCGGAATACCAAGGTGCATCGTCACCGACCATGGAACCAACTTCGAGAATGAAAAAGTCAAAGAATTTTGCAACGACTATCACATATTGATGAAGTTCTCCACGGTTGCACATCCCTAATGCAACGAGTAAGCCGAAATAGTAAACCGAAGTGTCATTTGTAGGCTCCGAGCCTGCCTGGAGGGAAGGCAAGGCGGCTGGGTCGAGGAACTGCCTCGGGTACTGTGGGCACCGCAGACATCAAGAAAAACACCCACATGAGTGTTCACCACCGAAATACGCGACCAGGACATTAGGACGTCTGGCCTGAATTTTGGGGGGCAGATGCTATTTGGATTTATCCGTCCACCTCTCTGAAGATGCCAAGTTGATTTATGTCACCGTATATCGGAGATTTTGATGGATGCGGCCATTGTAGCAGACTTCGTCATATTCCCCCTCGTTTGCGAAGGGTTTTTGATTATGGGGACGCTCTTCCCTGCAGGCGCAAGCCCCTGCAGTTAATTACGTTACTGCATCACGATAACCACTTTCTCCTGCTCCAGAAGTTCACTTCATGTCGTATGTGTTTGTTTTATTTTTGGTTTTTCTTGCCCATGGATTGTATACGGAGACTAATTTATGTCATCGCCCGTAGGACGTGGATTAGTCCAAATCCGTATACCTTAGACTTGGGTTTGTTTTATTTAAGGATCATTAATCTGGTTTGAAATTAAAATCGACTTAAATGTATGTGAGTAGTTGGGGCTCGGTTGGTCTGAATCAGGGAGGTTCTATTCTCAGGGGACCAAGACAATTTGGGCTTGGTCCATTCAGTTTTTTTATTTATTGAAAAGTGCCAAGCGCTTGTTTGGACTCTGTATAATCAGTCCCCTTTTTGTACAAAAAGGGTTGGGCACTTATATAAGTTCTGACGCTCACATATAATCATGTAGGCTTTTAGTCATGGGGATTGCCCAATAAGTGTTAAACACTTTACCCCTTTTTGTCTTTGTATGGAATGCTAGGCACTCTTTATGGCGCCTACGTGAGGGACACATAAGGCGCTAGGCGCTGAGCGCTGCCTAGTGAGTGCCAAGCACTCTTCCATTCTGTGGCGCCCACGTGAGGGACACGTGGGGCGTTGGGCGCTGCTCATTGAGTGCTTAGCACTCCCCTCTATGGCTCCCACATGAGGGACACGTGAGGCGCTGGGCGCTGCGCATTGAGTGCTAAGCACTCCTCTGTAGCGCCCACGTGAGGGGCATGTGGGGCGCTGGGTTCTTTTCTTGCTTAATGATCAATAGGATATTTATTTTGTAGATGAATCTTTGGTTCTCAATAAACAAGTTCTTCCCAATGAGAATTAAATTCTCATCATACGAGAGACTTGTCTTGTGGATCTCAGATCCAGAAAAGGAACCCAGTTCTTTGAGAAGGGTTAAACCCTCAAGTAGGTATATATTTTTACCTTGTTATATATATCTTTTTTATTTACCCAAAACTTCCAAGAAGGAAGCTCTTCTTCCTCGAAAATTTAATTCTCTGTTCTTTTTGAAGCTTTCTCCATTTTTTTAAAGCTTATGGGGGGGATGGGTTCTTCCTCTTTATACTTGAAGTCTTAGGTCCTTTATATAGCAGAGGCGAGTTTGTTTATTAGTTTTTGAAAAAATCTCTCATTAAGAGATCTTAATTGATTTGGGAATTTTTACCCACCATTGGATCTTTGATCCAAAGGATTCTGTTTTACAGAACACGATTGGGAAAATATTTTTCCTTGCACAGAATTTATTCTGCAAAACGGTGATTTTTTAATCACCGTTGGATTTTTAATCTAACGGTTCTCTGTTTTACAGAAGGCATAGAATTTTATTCTATGGTCCAACCGAAGGTATCTTTCTTGTTTTAGAAAGATTTGAGAAATATTTCCTCTCAACAGAATTTTAATTCTGAGTCTTGATGATTTATTATCTTCGTTGGATCTTTGATCCAACGGCTCTGTTTAACAGGGAGTAGAATTTAATTCTATCTGGGCGCTGGTTCTCACGTGTTGTGCACGCGGGCGCTAATTAGGGTTTTAATTTCTTTATGTGCTTTACACGTTGGCGCTCGCGTGAGGAGCACGTGTGGCGCCATATAAGAGTTTTTAACTCTGGCACCGGCGCCCTCGTGGAAGGCACGTGAGGCGCTTCCTCTTTAAAATTTTTGAAATAGAGCTTAGCTCTTTTATTATGGAAAACAAATGCCCCCACCGTTGCGCTCACGTGACTCACACGTGAGTGCAGCGGTGATACATTTTCCACCGTTCGATCTCCTGGGGAGTTAAACCGTCTCTTAAAGTCTTATAAATAGGGTCTTTGGTCTTTGAGATGGATGTTGTTCATCTTCTTTATCCTTCGTTTCTTGAGAATTCAATTCTTTTTTCAGAGCTCAGATCTTTGTTTAAAGAAACTCTTAGAGTCAAAACTCTATCAAAGTTTGGTAAGAATCATGACCACGTCTTAATGTTTGAGGAAACTCTCGAAGGAATCTCTTCATGTTTTAGGGTTTTTTAACCCATTAACAGAGCGTTGCTCTTCTTTTGCAATGATCTCTTAGAGATCTAATTTTTTTTACTTGAGTAGATTGTAGATCTTAAAGATCTTTTAGGGTTTTACCCTGTTAGAAACTTTGTTTTTTGAAGGTTATTTGGAATTTAAATCCCTTTCTTGAGTGGAGTTCTAGGATGTTATCCCATTGTTCTACAGAACTTGGCTATGAAGAATTTCTTTTAAAGAATTTCTTTTGGGATTTTTATTCCCTTCCTAATTTTCTTGATAGATTTGAAACCTGTTTGCAGAACACAGTTCTCGAGAGAGTTTAACTCCAGGGTTTAATGATATTTTCTCATTAAGTGAGAATCCTTTTGGATTTTATTTTTAATGAGTGGCTTCCCCATCATTGATGGGGCGTTACCTTGATTTTGTGGGCCCCCCTGTCCCTTTCTTTTTTGAACTGCGGTGCAGTACAATTTTAGAATGTTAAAGCTTTGAACATTGTGTCGATAGCTAACCCTTCCCCTTTTGTGCAGGTATTATGGATTTTGATTCATCCTTTCCATTCGTACGTTCGGAGAGCGCTTTTGCCGACGTGCCCGTAGATCGGAAAGTCTTCACACTTATTAAGGATCATGACCCAGAGCAAAAATCTTTTCATCTGTGGGGGTCATGGTATAGTCAAATTATTCGGGGTCGGCATAGTTTTACTTAAGCAATGCCTTCGGAGTCGATCCTGGCGATCCATTATGCTGATCCACCGCCGGTGACCTTCGCAGTAGAAGAGGTCAACGGGACCTCAGAAGGTCGTCTTCATCCTTCTATGGCCTCAGTACTAGTGCAGCCATCGACGGCCTTGGACATTTTAGGGCGACACATATGCCAAGGAGAGTCGCGTCCTTGGGGCAAGTTTACATGATAGGAATGACTCCTCGTCATTCAGCCGGCTATCTACAGTGGGCCCGATATATCTTGTCGGCCAAGAAATCCCTGTTATTAAAGACTGGGTTGTATTCCGCGATCTACGTGTCCTTCTTTCACTATCACGCTCCTCATGTGTGGTGGATCAAATCCTTTTTGGAACAATGGAACATTCCGACCCATACCTTTCTCTTATCAGATCAGGAGGTTTCGATTTCATTGGTGGAGTTTACGGAGATCTCCGGCTTATCTGTTAAAGGGGAGCACTATGAGGAGCTACTTCCCCCGATGAGTATGTCTTCGCCACCAAATCAGTGGTAATGGGCCTTACTCCAGAAAACGCCATTCAACATCAGTTCCCAAGCTTGATTAAGGTGTTGAACATGTACGAGAGTTTATTCTTGGAGTCTGGCGGGCACGGAGTTGGCTTCACAGATTTCATCGCCCGCTTTCTTCGTCCGGAAGTTCTGTCTAAACAGGATGCGAAATTCGCGAAACTTGACGACCCGTTCGGGTTTGGTTTGGATAACTTGCCGACCGTGGAGGCGGATTTAAAGAGATTCTTTATTCCGGATACTCCAGTCGTCCTCTTTGCAGAGATTGCTGCCCCGGATGTTGACGAAGAGACGTTCTTTCTGGGGTTTGTTGGCTTGTGGTTGAGTTGGTTTGCACTTCCGATGCACCCCCGCTACATGAGGCCATATGTTTTTTATCCGGCTCATCGCATCGTTGTGGGGAGCGTGGCCATTGGGATCGCGGGGTTAGCTCATTTATATTATGGCCTGAACTTAGCAGCTGACACCACTCAACTAGGGGTAAAGCTAGTATATCTGCCATTGCACTACTTCACATCATGGATCGAGATGCACGTGCCGGGCACCTTTGGTGTTTATAAATGACCCCGATTCTATGAAGTATACAAGTTCCTCTGGGTCATGTATCTAGTTGACGCTTCTGCTCCAGACCCATCACAGCGAGAGGCTCGGTGATTGCTCCTTCGCCCACGCATGGTTGGGGACAATATGACCCTTGTCGATAGAGTCCTGACTATCGGCAAAGAATCTTCCAAGATGGTCCAACCATTGCATGATACTTCCAAGGATGGGGCTTCTGCGTTGAGGGCTCGGGAGGTTATGCACCTGTATTCTATCATGCCGGGCTTCCTAGTATTTAGACAGAATGCCTCGGTGCTGTTTATGTGGTACAACCCTCATCGTTTTGCCCAACAATTGGGTTATAACCAAGGTGTTTCTCTTGAGGCGTTCTTAGTTGAGCCGATTGCTACGGAGGAAGGTATTTGCAGCGCAACACATCATTTTATGCGATTGAATACGAGGTCCCATTTCCTTGTCAGCGAGCCGAGCCATGTGCCAAAAGCCTTGAATGCTTACGTCGCGTGGTACCAGCATGCGACAGGTGCTGTTATCATGGAGGAGAGTCGGCTGCTACTCGACCATAAGGATGCCGTCCTAGCCGGTAATCCAGCGGTCCCGCTGAAGCGACGGACAATCGTCCGTCCTTCTTTAAGAGAAATCATAACGGCGGTTGTTCCACGAGCTTTCCCTGATAAGCTTCGACCGGATGTTCCTGCGACTGCGGTAGCCATGGCGTCCTTAGAATCGGGCATTGGTTTGGAGATAGGGACCCGCCGTCCGAAGAAGCCTGTCAAGTGAAAGCTTTTATCGTTGGCTGTTGGTGTCAGTTCGTAGAAGAAGAAGAAATCTTTATTCTCTGCTGACGTCGTATTCGGCCAGGAGCCCCATGCTCCCTATAGTGAGGGCTTGTGCGAGTATGGCACCAACGAGGGTTTGTTTGATGCGCCTGTGACATATTCCGACCTTCAGGACGCCATTGAAGCATCGAAACGACTGGCCCGTGAACAGGCGGTGTTAGCCTCTATTGCGGAGTCAGGTATACTTCATTTACATTCTTCTGCATCTATCCCCTCCCCCCTTATTGTGCTTTATTAACACCCCTCTTCCTTAACAGGTATCTCTATCGAAGAAGCTTTCGCGGCTTCCCTCAACACGTTTGAGGAAGAAGAGAGGCTCCCCGTCTCCTTGGGTCTTGGTATAATTCATTTCATTACACCCTTACTCTTTTAGTTCCTTTTATTCATGGTTTAACTCTTTTCCTTTATCCTATCACAGGGACCACAAAAACCCAGGTTGTCCCGAGTATAGTGTCAATCCCAGGCGGTGATGCAAAAAAGCTTCAAGAGCCACCGACTACGGCCGAGGCCCTCCTAAGGCCACCACTGGAGGCGTTGCTGAAGAAGCCGATGATGGACTCCATAGCGGCTCCGGAGGCTGAGCTCGGTTCGGACGACGACGTCACTCTGTCGAAAGTTTTAAGGAGGTCGGTTCATAAGGCCTAGGCTGAGAGGAAGCATAGAAAGCAGGCTGCAAGGGAACGCCAGGCTGTCCTGGCCGCGGGCACAGGTTCGAGTGAAGTTCGACCTTCTATCGTTCTATGGTCGATATCCCTTCTAACTTGTCTACTGCTCATCGGCAAGTCGCGCGTGCATCTCAGGAAGAAGCCGAACGGTTGTTTTAAGGTATAACAACGCGCAGTACCTTATTAGAACTTAAAAACTGTTTTTCCTTGAATCATGACATATTTTTTTGTTCTAAAGCAGGGCCAAGTTCTGGTGATGGTTTGGCAGGTAAGTGCCAGCAACTAAAGAGCCCGAAGTGGCCAACTTTTCTCTAGAGTTTGAGATCGTTCTGACTCTCACTTCTTCTCCCTACGGATCCTTGATATCGACGGGGGATGCCATCATTAAAACTACCCTTATCGAGTCAGTGGATGAAGGCGTGGGTGCTGAGTCCACTTTCCCAATGGAAATCGAGGAAGTCGTCACTACCGGTGACGCTTCGGGCATGGTTACGGTTTTTGACCTGTCAGGTACTCCTTAGGTTATTATCCTTGAGCTTTTAATCCTGCTAAGCATCTCTGATGATATTTCTTTTGTCCTGAGCATAGGCGCAGTAAACCATGAAGCTGTACTGGCTGAAGAAGTACCGCCGGCCATCGTCTTGATTGTCACGGCTCCTTCTCCCTCTTCCGAGTCTCCCCGAATTTCGGAAGGTAAAGTCTTCTCATTTATTTGCTTCAGTATAGATTCTATTTTTTTGCATTAACCATATATTGTTGCAACATTGCAGGAGTGCTCTTTGACCACTTATACCAAGTGCTAAACCCACATTTTTCCTTCCAATCGGAAGTCATTTCCCCTTCCGGCACTGGTCAGTATATTCTTCGCTTGGTGTTTCTCCTTTTCATAAGTAGACATTCTGTTGCTAAGCTTTCCTCATATTGACCACAGTATCATGGCTCAAAGGATGGAGTGAAGGAATAGCTAAGTCTCTGGTGCTCCTTATTTTGCCACTTTCAACAGCTGGTACGGTAGCTCTTGTCCATCAGCTTCCTTCTTTATCTTTCAAGTTGAAATTTGACCCTTATTCGTGCGTGATTTATTTTGCAGCAATTATATCAGCTTCGCTTCATTTTTAGTCTCGCATTCCCATGCCTACGGGGCCTTTTTGCTAAACGTCAATCTTCCAGGGGCGCGGTGACTAGCAAGCAGATGTTAAGCGAATTTATCAAAGATCTTGATGCCGAGGCTCTCACCTCTGCTGTGGATTTCGCTGACGAAGTCAACCCTATGCCGACGACGCCTGTGAATTTCCATAACGAAGATTTCGTTCGCTTTTAGGTCAATCATTGTAAGAAGATCGAGGCTTGTTTGCATGAGATCGAGGTCAAGCGTCTCGCTCCTGAAGTATTGACCTTGAAGGCTCAGCGGGTCGTGTGGATCAAGTAAAGCACCGACTTCATTCAACATTTCGAACAAAAGCTGACCCTGAAGCAAAAGGAGAATGCGACGGCTTCTGGTGAATCCATTCAATTGCGCGCCCAAATCGAAGCGAGTGCTATGCAGCTGAAAGCTATTTTTGAAAAACTCCAACAATGTATATCTGATGGACTGGCGCTGAGGCAGAAGCTCGACTTTACTGAGCGGGTCATGCAAGATTGCGAAGCTACCAAGCAGGAAATCGCTGAGAAGCTTTCATCCTGCTTGCAACAACGAGCTCAAATCGAAGCGGGGCTGTCCGCAGTAGCTGAATGCGAGGAGGAGTTGCGGGGAGCGCGTGAGCAGGTCGCCAATTAGTTGAAAGCCCCTATTTCCTAATTGTAACCATATTCCCCTTTTTGCATTAATTGTATCTCTTAAACATTTTGATTCATGAATAAGAATATACATTTTTTTATGCGCTTATCCATGTTCTGATGCCTTTATGTGGTGCTAATTAGTTTATTTACTCGTTTCAGAGTTTGTAGTTTATGCGCTCGCTTCAGAGTCTCTAGTTTATGGACTCATTTCGGAGTTTGTAGTTTATTCACTTATTCCGGAGTCTCTAGTTTATGGAATCATTTCGGAGTTTGTTTGGTTTATTCACTCATTCCGGAGTCTCTAGTTTATGGACTCATTTCGGAGTTTGTTTAGTTTACCTCCCTTGGGCTTATAGGCAAACTCATCCTAACGTTATAGATAACCCCTACTCTTTGCGACAGAGGTCCGTTAGGTTTTGTGGTACTAGGGTTTTAGTTCGTGGTACCGTTGTGTTGCCTGATGCATTCCCCGATATGCAGTTTTTACGCTGCTGTTCGAGTAGCCCCGCGACTGTCGTGTCTCTGATCCCTTCGGGGGCTGGACAAGACGTATTCAAGTAATCTTCTTAGGCAGTTTGACCGTCGGAAAAGCAAGCATTAGGGATTTTGCCATGCCGCTTTTTACTTGAGGTTAGGCTCAGTTTGGGAGCCCCGATGAGTCATAATCATTCCGCGCTGGTGTGAGATGATCTCCGATAGTCTCTTAGGCTTTATATGACTTGCCGTCGAGACCCTAAAGCTAGAAATATGCCGTTGCTTCAATTTTATTTGGCTATTTGGAGCCTTTGTTGACATTACATCTGCTGTAACAAGAAGAATGTCAAGCTGGAGCTGGGATTTTGCCGTCACTCCTTTTTGTTTCGACCCTTGGGCCTTTTGTTGACGTTGCATCTGCATCCTGCTAGAATGAGAAGGTACTCCAGAGTTGTCTCTAGGTTGTATATGAACCGTCAAGACTTGGAGCTAGGAATTTGTCATGGCTCCATTTTGTTTCGACGCTTGGATCTTTGTTGACGTCGTGTCTGCACTGAGAAGGAACGTCAGGCTGATCTCTAGGCTGTAGATGTCGCCATCAAGATCTGGCTCTCCCTTTGACGGAGCCTGGTGGGAAAACATAGTTCTCTTTTTCATTTGTGCCCATGGATTGTATACAGGGGTCGGTGTAGACTCACCTGCAGGGCAGAGAAAATTTTATTTTATTTTATTTTTTATTTCCGCGATGCTCTATCTTTTCAGCTTTTCATATCGTGAAAGTCGCGATTGCCCAATCATTTCAGCTATTTATCGCGGTGTCCAATCATTTCCTCTATTTTTATATTTTTACTCGCTGCTTTTTATTGCAAGTTGCCCAAACATTTCGGCTATTTCATATGCATATATTTTTTGTTCGCTGATTTTTATTGCGAGTTGCCCCATCATTTTGGCTATTTCATTTGCTCACTAATTCTTATTGCGAGTTGCCCCATCATTTCGGCTATTTTTATATGCATTTTTTATTCGCTGATTTTTATTGTGAGTATGGAACTTAAGATCTGATACCAATCTTGGCATCAGCATCGCTGCAACTGGAATATTGCCAGAAATGAATCATCATTTGCCGTAAAAGGACTTGGAGTTTGACACCTGTTTAGACATCATCATCGCTGCAACTGTGATATTTCCAGGAGTGAATCATCATTTTCCTTGAAAGGACTTGGTGTTTGACACCGATTTAGGCATCAACATCGCTATAATTGGGATATTGCCAGGAGCGAATCATCATTTGCCTGTGCTGATTTGAACAAAGGTGGCTTAGTACACAGGGTTAGGATCCTGTCGATTAAGACTTTTCGACTTTATAAGCCGTAAGGGTCTCATAAAGTTATTTCTCCCTACGAGTCGTGAGGATCTCGTAGGCGTATTTCTCCTTAGGAATCGTGGGGATTCCTAAGTGTTTGTTCTCTTATAAGTCGTAAGGATCTTACAAGAGTGTTTTCTCCTTATAAGTCGAGAGGACTTACAAGTGTCATTCACCATATGAGAACATTCCTCGTCATTGGTGGAACTTGGTGGGCAAATCGTTTATTTGTGCCCGTGGATTGTATACAAGAACCAATATTGGACCGCCTGTAGGGCAACTTGGGGAATATGATGGCTTAAGAACAGGTCCAGGTCCTTGTAGCTTAAGGCTTTGAATCCTATGAGCCGTGAGGGTCTCATACGGGGAGTTCTCCTTATGAGTTGAGAGGATCTCGTAAGTGAAAATTTTACGAGATTGCGCCCTTTCGGGTTTTCACAAGCTTGCCGGTAGCCCTTATGTTTTTATTCATGGCGCTCTTTCGGGTTTTCATCCGTGCCTATTTTGCTTGTGGACATACCGTTTTTTAACCGAGATTGCGCCCTTTCGAGTTTTCACAAGCTCGCCGGTAGCCTTGCCGTTTTTACTCACGGCGCCCTTTCGGGTTTTCATCCGTGCCTATTTTGCTTGTGGACATACCGTTTTTTTAACCGAGATTGCGCCCTTTTGGGTTTTCATAAGCTCGCCGGTTGCCCTGCTGTTTTTACTCATGGCGTCCTTTTGGGTTTTCATTCGTGCCCATTTTGCTTGTAGACATACCATTTTTTTTTGCGACCCATCTGTTTGCTAACGGGACTCGAGAAGTGGCTTCATTGTTGCGGCAGCTGTGTAGCCGGTAGTACTTTAGTTGCAACTTTTGCTGTTGAGACTTCGATTGCAACACAGATCTCAAGGGTGGATATTGTCGCATTTGGGGCGACGCGCCAAGTTTGAGGCGGCGCACTAGTTTTAGGACATTCTGGTCCATTGTTAGTTTAGGGACATCTCGGTCCATTGCCACCTTAAGAACGTAGTAGTCCATTGTTACCATTTTCGAGGCAATGAATCCTCTGGATACTACTTTCAGGGTTTTGACTCAGGAAGATAGCGAGCGAACACAAGCGTCATCATTTATCATTGATCTGAATCGTAACCAGTTAGTCATAGTATTTTTTGAGGAATCGGCCATTTATTGGCCGGAAGGGTCTTTCGCCATGCATATCCATGAGCAAGTAGGCCCCACCATGGTAGACCTTGTCTATGATGTACGGGCCTTCATAGTTTGGCACGAATTTCCCCCGTTTTGCACGATTAGGGATCATAGGTCTTTTGACGACTAGCATGAGTTCGCCTTGGCGGAATGTTCTCGGCCTAGTCAGTTTTTCATATGACCGTGTCATCCTTGCCTTATAAGCCTCCATATTTTGCTGCGCTATAAGGCGGATTTCGTCGAGGGCGTCGAGCTCCTCGAGCCAGAGATGAGCGTTTTCGTCATATGTTAGCTCATATTGAACTGCTACTCGAAAAGAATGGAGTTCTATTTCCAAAGGAAGACTGCTTCCGCGCCGAACACTAACGCGTATGGGGTCGTATTCGTGGCTGTTTTGAATGTCGTCCGGTACGCCCAGAGACCTTCGTGCATCCTTTTATGCCAGTCTTTTTTTCTTCTATACATCATTTTCTTTGTAATCTTGGTCAGGGTCTTGTCGAAAGCTTCAGCTAGACCATTAGCTCGGGGATTATAGACGGAGGAGTATCTCCTGTCTATTTTATGTTGTTCTACGAAGCGGCTGATTTTATGGCTCTGTAGGCTGGTCCATTATCCGAGATTATCCGTCGCAGTGTACCGAACTGGTAGATGACATGTGTCTTGAAGAAATGGAGAATATTTTCCGTCTTCACTAGACTTAGTGGTATTGCTTCTGCCCACTTAGAAAATAATCGGTCGTTGCTAGTATGAACCGATGTCCTTTGGATGATGCTGGTTCGATGGGGCCAATTATGTCGGTTCCCCACATTTCGAACGGCCAGCTAGCTACCGCTGGGTGTAGCGGATTCGGGTATTGGTGGATAAAGTCCCCATGAATTTGGCACAAGTGACACTGTTTCGCATATTCGAGGCAGTCCTGAATTATCGTGGGCTAATAATATCCCATCCTTTTAATCTTCAGCTTCATCTTTGGCCCGGCCTGATGAGAACCGCAGAGCCCATCATGAGTTTCTTGGACGACTTTCTTTGCTTCTTCTGGCCCCAAACACCTTAACCACAAACCGTCAAGCGATCTCCTGTATAGAGTATCATTGACGAAAGCAAAAGATAGAGCCCGTTTCATGAGCTGATATCTTGACGATGCATTTTCGGGCGTTTGATGGGATTTGAAGTAGTCTATGAAGACTTCCCTCCAATCCTTGACCTTTTCTTCGTCTTCTATTTGGAGGACTGCTTATTTGGTCGTTTCCTTTTCTTCAGATGACTCTGTTAAATCCTCCGAAGATATTTTTGCTGGCGCTTGAACCCTGCGGCTTTGCATGATAATCTTTACATTGTCGAGGTCTTCGTCGGCCAATTCCTTAGCCAGCTTGGCCAATGCACCCGCCTTACTATTTTCCGCACGCGGTATGCTTTCCAGGATGTAGGAGGGAATTTGTGTCAGCAGTTGCTGCACTCTTCTGCCATATTTTATCAACTCTGGTTTGCATGTCTGATAGTCACCATTTACTTAGCTTACGACCAGCTGGGAGTCTCCATATATGAGGAGGTTTTCGATTCCCATATCGACATCAATCTCAAGACCCGCTATCAAACCTTCATATTCAGCCTCATTGTTTGTTCTTGGCTCCGTTAAGGAGAGGGCAAAACGCATTATCTCTCCTTGCGGAGTCACGAAGATGAGGCCCACCGCGACTTTGATTATAGGAGTGTTATGCTTTCGCTTCTTCATGGAAGATGCTCTATCGAAGTAGAGTTCCCATTGGACATTATTTTCTTCCTTCTCCCCTTCGATTGTGTCGAATGCATGTTCATCTGGCAATTCGCAATTTGAGAGAGAATCAGCTGGTATCGGATGCTCAGCGAGAAAGTCGGCGATGGCCTGGCCTTTCACTGCTTTGAGGGGTCGATACGTTATCGATAATTCCATCAAGAGGAGGGCCCATTTGGCAAGCCTTCCTGTTAGTATGGCTCTTGACATCAAATATTTGAGAGGATCCATCTTTGATATGAGATGGATCTCATGCGCCAAGGCGTAGTGTCTGAGCTTCGTTATCGCGAATATCAGTGCCAGGCAATGCTTTTTGATGGAGGAGTAGTTGTTTTCTGCCCTAAGGAGATCTCGACTCAAATAGTAGAGAGCTCTCTCCCTCCCTTGGTCATTCTCCTGTGCCCATAACACATCTAGAGAACCTTCCAGGGCTTTGTGTACAGGATGAGGGGCTTTCCCTTAACCGGAGCGGTCAGTACCGGCGGGTTCTGCAGGTTTTGATTGATTTCATCCAGTGCACTTTGGCATTTATGATCCCAAACGAACGGGGTCCCCTTCTTCATTAGATGGCTGTAGGGACGGCATTTGTCGGAGAGGTTGGTTATGAACCGCCGGATATACGCGAGCTTTTCTTGGAGAGACCGCAGTTGTTTGAGAGTCCTCGGCGTGGGCATCTACATAATCGCCTTAATCTTCGAAGGGTCAATTTCGATACCCTGGTGCCGTATGATGAATCCCAAGAATTTTCCTGAGGAGACTCCAAATGCGTATTTGAGAGTATTCATCTTCAGATTATACTTCCAAAGACGCTGGAACACTATGTTCAGATGTTCCCAATGCTCCTCGTAAGATTTGCTTTTCACCACAAAGTCGTCAATATACCATTCGACAATCTCATGTATGAGGTCATCGAAGATCTTCGTCATGGCCCTCTGGTAGGTAGCGCATGCGTTCTTCAGACCGAAGGGCATCACCTTATAGCAAAATATACCCAATGGAGTTCGGAAGGCAGTATGCTTTTGGTCTTCAGGATGCATTTTTATTTGGTTGTATCCTGAAGATCCATCCATGAAAGAGAAGACTTCATGAGTAGACGTGTTGTTGATCATCAACTTGGTAATAGGTACTGGTAAGTCATCCTTTAGACAAGCTTTGTTGAGGTCCCGAAAGTCCACGCAAATGCGCACTGTCCCATTTTTCTTCATCACCGAAACGATGTTAGTGATCCAGTCGGGGTATTGAACTTCCTGGATGAAGACGGAGTCAATTATTTTCTTAACTTTAGCGTTGATACTCATCTCAAGTTCGAGCCGCATTCTTCTTGGCGCTTGTTTGACTGGCTTGACGTCCGGCGATATAACCAGTTTATGCACCACTATTTCTGGATCTAGTCCCGGCATCTCGGAATAGTTCCATGCGAAGTAGTCTTTATATTGCATGAGCACATCCTTTAGTGTGGACACCTATTTTTTAGACAATAGCTCACTGACGAACGTGGGCCTCGGCTCGTTTTCCGTCCCCAAGTCGATTTTTTCAGGTTGTCCGCCGTAGTGTGCATCCCATCTTCCAGCTCTTTTGGCGCCGGTGGAAACTCTGAGATGACCTCATCCTCATCCTCATTTGCGAAGCATCTGGAGAGGTCATCCATATTCTCGCGCTCTCCCTCTTTTGAGAATGTTATCACGTGGCAGGTACGAGTTCGTTTCCAAGCTCGACGTTGATTTAGCCCTACCTTCGCAATATAGGTTCCTTTTGGCTCATGCTTCCGCGGTGGGGTTACCTTCCAGCTATCGGATAAAGCGAACCTGCCTTGTTGATACTGGTCTTCAACTCAGTCTTTGAAGGTGAAGCAATCTTCAAGGGGATGTCCTATTGCTTGGTGATAGGAGCAATAATCCGGGTGATGGATCTCGTTCATTTGTTCAGGGTGCCGAGACTTCGGGAGCATTACCATTTGATGCCTCATGATAAGGTTGAATATTTTCCTTGTCTTGTCTTGAGGGAAAGAGTATTCCCGACCCATTTTCTTGATAAAGGAAGGGTTCCAACCACGTTCTTCTTGATAGCGCGGCTTCTTAGATCTGCCCTGTTGTTTGTGAACGTTTTTTGCTCTCTTTGTCTTGTTTTTTTCTCTATTTCAGGATTTTTCCTTTTTGCGAGGACATACAGCGAGCTGGGGATGGAGGGCATTGTGGTCTTTTTTCTCCGCGGACTGCTGGTTGACGCGTTGCGTCTTGGCCTTTTCATAAATAGCCATTTCGCGACTGTGATCCTCCCGAACCTTTTGACTGGCTTCTCATATTAGCTTGTCAACTTGCTCTTCGAACGACGGACTTGACGTTCTTATAGCGGGATTTTGCTTCATTTCAACTTCACAGCTATCTGGAAAACCATTCCTTTCTTCACCAGAGTTATTTATAACGCGACAGCCATGGAATCGCTCCTGTTTCTTGGACCGAACGTATCCAAGCCCAGTCATCTCCATCCTCCCGTCAGGCATCTTTCGCTGAGTCCCAGGAATGTCCCAAATCTTGTTATAGAACTGGGCTTGTCGAGCGGTTTGTTTGAAGGATACGCCTTAGCATCTTAATAACCTTTTCAACCCCTCTGCGTAATATCTGGATAGACGGATTGGTTGAAGTCTGTCAAGTGCAAACTCGGTACCATGCCAGACTTCTTTCTCCACTTTGGTCTCCGTAGATTGATAGAAGAGGATCACCTTTTCACCTCTTCGTCTGGGAGGAACCTAGAAAGTTTGCAGCTCTTGTACGCTATGTGTATCGAGTGCATCAAGTTCTTTGTAATGCCACGATGGAACTATGGTGATTTGCAAGCTCTGATCAGCTCCAGTAATGGTTTGTGCTGACGGGCGAGTGGAGAATACAACATTATTCTTGTCCTCAGAGTCACTGCCAAAGACCAAAATAGGAGTAGATGGTCCGGGCCTGTTGCATTGAGGTTGCCCCGGGTAGACTATCTCTTCATCTTTCTCGGTATCGCTCCCAAAGATCGGGATAGTGGCGACGGCTTTTTGTTTATTCTCCGGGTTATGATATCTTTCTGTGTCTTTGAAGTCTGGTAGGAAGTACTTTGCATCTTCATATTTTCAGACTTCGTTTACGGAGAATGGATTTAGCTCCCTAGTAACGGTGTACTAGAGGCCGTCTTTGAAATACTTCATACACTGGTGTTATGTAGAAGGGATGACGTTGTACTCGTGTAATCAAGGCCTGCCGAGCAGAGCATTGTAGCAAGTCTTGGCGTCAATGACATGAAATTTGATATCAATGACGAGCGACCCGAAGCGTAATGTCAGTATTACGGACCCGAGTGTCCGTGATGACTGTGAATCAAACCCGGAGATTGTAATTTTGTCCCGAGCCAGGTGCTGAATGTTCATGCAAATCTCCTTCAATACCTTCACGTTGAGGAGGTTGACGGAGGACCCGTTGTCAATGAGGATTTTGCCTATCTTGATGTCGTGGCAATACCCGGTGACGTATAGAGGACGGTTATGCTCGCACATTCCGAGGAAGAGATCTTCATCACTGAATGTGATATCAGCTGTGTGAACCTCTGCCTGCTCGTCCTTTATCTTTTCTTCAGCTAAGAAAGCTTGAAACTTATCGGGCTCTTGTAATGCCTTGATCAGAGAATCTCGTGCTTCTTTTGACAGGAGAAGAGCATCCAATATGCTCAGTTGTGAGGGTATCTTCCTCAGATGTGCTAGGACATTGTAATCCACTTTGTTTTTCCTAGGTGGGTCCTTGGCTGCGAGCTCTTTAACGACTCCATCATCAAGGGTGATTTCCTCAGGGACCTTTTCTTTCCCTTTGTCTCTTCTGCTTGAACCTTTGTTTTCAGGTCCAAGATTCTTCTCAGGCAGCGTGCGATTACGCAGCTGAATGTTCTCGCAGTTCTTCTCCTCCTCTTCTTTTTCGGAGGTGGAGTTCTTGAAGAGAGGGCCGAGGGTCATTTCTTCCTCGGAATCGTTCCCGAAGGTAAGAACTTGGATTTTTTCGCTTTCCCGACTGGCATCAACCATATGACAGTTGCCAGTCATTTTCTCATGCGTACTTGTCGAACTTTGTTGCTGTCGATGAGCTTCTCGTTTCATCCTCTTGAAGTGCTGTTGATGGGCAACATATCCTTGCTGCCACTTCTTGAAGGCACTGCATTCTTCGGTGGGGTGGGTGACCCTCCGATGATATAAGCAATAGTTTGGATGTATATCTGCTCTGTCGAGGCATTTGACCTTGGGAGTGTTTTCCACAAGAGGTGGCAGCTTCATTCCCACTGACAGGGCTATAGCGAATTGCTTCTCTGCCTTGATCATGCTCTTATTTGTGGCAGGTATGCTTCAGTTTAGTTGGAGTACTTTACGACTCAATCTTACCACAACTTCTTCATCCTGATGCCGATGCCTAGCCTTTTCATATATGGTTGTTTTGCGTTCTCGGTCAGCTTTACTCTTTTGAAAGGCTTCGTTTAACAGCCTGTCAATTGGGTCTTCTGGCAACTCTGGGGATTTTGGCGCCGATCCTTCCCCCAGTTCCTCTGTGTTGCTTTCTGACGCCGAGGGAGCTTTTTCTCCATTTAACGACGAATGGGAGACCATGTGGCAACTTACTACATAGTCTTCGGTTTCTGATGGGTTGTTTTCCTCATCATTGTCACGATCTTCGTTCTCAAGAATATGCTTGATGAACTCTTCGAGGGTGACCGGTGTCCATGCCTTCTGGTTGTACTCCTCCAGCGTATCAATGTACCTTTGTATGTCTGTGCGTTTGCCGTCATTTTCGGCAGGTTGAATAGGTTTCTTGGTCTTCTTCTTTTTCTTTGAAGACTTTGAAGGCTCAACTTTGGGATTTTGCCCTTTGTCGACAGTTTTTGGTACGGGGTGCGGTTTCAGCATCCCTTCAATGATCTCGGGCTCCTGCGGGCTTTTCCATCTGATCGCTGGACACGCCTGAAGATCTTTCAGCATTCTTTTGGTTTTAGCTGAAACGAAAATTCCCATGGAGCTTCTTCCACGAGCGAGCATGATGCCCCCGGCCTATCTACCTTCTTAGGAGCGTGCTTCTATTGTGGGTTGACCCTCAAGTTCTTCGATAGCACAAACTTCCCTTGTTGGTACTGATCCTTGACCCAGTTTTTGAAGACGTAGCAATCCTTAATTGGGTGGCTCACCATCCTGTGATAGGAGCAATAGTTAGGGTTGTTGATGTCGCCAGGTTGCGATGGACGTCATGGGTCTGGCAATGTGATGAGTTTGTTGCGCACTTCTAGCTCGAACAGTCTCTTCGTCTTATCACGGGGAAATGAGTAAGCACGTCCTAGCATTTCTTCCAGGGATATACGCGGACGCATGTTGTTTTGGCGAGTAACTGGCTTCAGGTCACTCGACTGTTGTTGAGTGTTGGCAACGAAGGCTACTTTTCTTTTACCTTTGGCATTTCGAGGGTCCATTTTTGAGGAGTAAGGCCCGTGGCCCATCTGGTCCATTTAGGCCAGTTTGTCGATCAGCGCCTGGAAGGTGGTCCGCTTGAAGAACGTCATGAACTGGGACACGGTCGCTTGAGGATCAAGGGTCCCGATGAACATGCCCACGGCAGGAGATTCTTCGATGCGCTATTCGCATTTTGACCATAGGTTCCGCTACCGGATCGCGTATT
The DNA here is from genome assembly GCA_030015575.1 of Agapanthus africanus. Classification (NCBI taxonomy): domain Eukaryota; kingdom Viridiplantae; phylum Streptophyta; class Magnoliopsida; order Asparagales; family Amaryllidaceae; genus Agapanthus; species Agapanthus africanus. Next base: position 90,584,525 of record JASDDO010000024.1, on the reverse strand, counting down.
GAACCTAGGTCTCTCCTGGCTTCACCCTGTCATTGATTAATGCCGTGATTGGGGTGCGCTCGCTTGCGCCGGCGAACCGCTGCATGAATAGCAATTCCATTTCCGTGAATGTTTTGACGGAGTCATTTAGGAGCTCCAAATACCATTCGAATGTTGTTTCCGACAGGCTGCTTACGAACTGGCTAGGCAGCAATTTTTCGTCGCCTCCAGTATTGCCGCACAAAGCTCTGAACTGAGCCACGTGCTGATGATGATTGCATGTCCCCTTGTACACATGAAATTTGGGGATCGTATATCCCCGTGGGTACTTGATTTGATTGTACCAACCCGGATATGGTCGCCCAGTTCTGACGACTTGGCCAGCCGTTTCACTCGCTTGATGAGCTCGTATTTGTTGAGCTATGTAATCATCAAGGGCAGCCTTAGAGATCGTTTCCTCCTGGCCACTGATAGAGCCGGAAGAGGGTTTGATATTTCCCTTCTGTCGTCTTTGATGATTATCGGTGGATCTTTGGCTGGAGGTTCTGGCTGAATCATCATTCCAACCATGTACTGGAATAGGAGCGCCATCTGTTTTATATTAGCAGCCTGTTCCGCGGCCTCCTTATCCTTTCTTTCCTGCACCCTTCGCAGGAACTCTGTATCGGTCTCCTGCTCCTGGCGCTGTTTAGACGCCGCTTTCGGGCTTTCTTTCTGCCCGGTGAGTGCTGCCATTTTCGTCAGCATCTCCTGGAACTTTTGTTGCTGCTCCTGAGCTTTTGTCAATGACCGAGTTTGCGGTAGATGACCCACGAAAGTACGGCTTTCCTCTTTCCCGGAAGCCATGTAGACCGTGTGTACAACCATGCCCCTAAACTTAGGGCGTTTGAGTCCAGCGCCTTTGGAATTTGCCGCAGGCAATGAGATTTTCTCCGGCCTCCTCCTTTTGTGGGAGGTCGAGGTTGAAGGAGTCATTGTAACAGGCGCCTGTATGAAAGAAGTCCCTCGTTGTATGGTGGAGGGATGATTTTCCTCTTGTCGAACCTTCATTTTCTCCGGTTGACAAGAGTGGTCTTTGTTGATCACAGAGTCCTGGACTTTCCGCCAGACCCTGTAAATTTGGGAGGAGAGCCGTTGAGGGGACTGCTTCGATTTTTCTTAGGTCATGTTTTTAGCAGGAAGTGGAGATTTCTTCAACACCGCAGTTGGGGAATTCTTTCACACCCTTTTAAGTGGTTCAAAGTTGTTCCCGGTTGGAACAGCAGCGTCAACTTCCACCATTGGAGCTGGTAGTGTTAGTTATATGTATGCCCTAGAGGCCATTACTGTACATTAGATGTATATTGTAGTGGATGCTGGGACATATATAGGGAGGACTTTCTTGCTCGACATGATAGTATGCTATCTGGTTGCTCTTTACCTTAACGTGTACACTGATTGTCTCTCTGTTACATGTTGGTAAAGCCCTTAGGATGTGTACTTGACTACCTGGACTGTGATGCGGATCATACTAGTGGGGACATGGTAGTCCATAAGTACATCCTTGAAAGTCCCTAGTCGTGGGTGTATCGAGATGGGGCATCGATATACCAGAGTAGACTAGCGTGTACCTTCTCGACCCATACAGATGGGCGATGGATGATCCCATATCCATTGGTGTTTGACATCAGAGATGATATACGGGTGCTCAGTAGAGACTGGGTACACTGGACGGACTCGCCGAGAACTCCCAGATGGTATTATACCTCACGTCAGATGGCAGTTCTCTGGTGACACTGGTACAGAGTAGTCTGTTGACCCGAGATCGTCATAGAGTCTTGTGTGGTTCCCACTATGCTTTGATTTCCATCTTGCCACGTCCAAGAGGGCGTGCAAAACGGTGGTTTTTGGGTACAGTCCCGAGTCACATGGAGGCAATGAGCGATAGGAGGGGATTCGTCTCTCCCGGTATAGGGAGTTGATGTTGCGCTGTTTCGATTGGCTATAACAGGAAATCCCTGGCCAGGGTTGCTGAGATTTACTGGTAAGTGTTACCAGTAGTTTCTTGAATTGTTATAGACCTCATATCGACACGACTTATCGAGCTATTGGGGTCTGACGTTTACCACCCCTAGGCAAGATATGCGACATATCAGACGATCAGACCGGACTGTACGGTAGTGTTACTGGTTGGATTCACTGGAGTGTGAGCGGGCTTGCTCGTCGATCTTCAGATCGCTCAATACCCGGGTGGCCGTTACGTTTAGCAGACCGCTTGCGGCTTGTGGGTGCTTGATATGATCATCACCTGCTGCCGGCGTATTGACGAGTCTTTAGAGTCCTACACAGAGGTTTCCTAGGTCAAGCGAAACGAAATAGGAGCGCATATGAGATATGTGCGGGACCGAGAATAATACCAGTATGTGATACTGTATTCGATTCTCGCGATGAATGTATCGAATGGTTGTATGCGATATAACCTAGTTATCGATTCAAGCGTTGATTCGATAAGCCGATACATTGTATACTAGACGGTTGTGTGCGACATGACCGAATCATTGAATCAAGTGTTAATTTAATGATTTAATGCATAATTATATATTTGATATATTACTTTGCATTAACTAGTATCGGTTCACTTTAAATGGATTTTCTCACTCGGGTGTGCGCATTGCATATGCGATATGATTTTGTGCACTTGCTTGTATCATGTTTGATGATACATGCAATACTTGGTTAAATGTATGTTTAAACCTTAGTTAGTTAATGGTTAAGGGTTTTAAATGATTTATTTATTGTTTTATTTATTTTTGGCAAAAGGAAAATGGTGGCTTTATTTATTTCTTGTGTTGAAGTTTCTTGAACTTTTGAAAAGTCCACCATTTTTGTTTTATGCCAAACCCTAACCACTCACTAACTTTGGTTAACTCTCTACACTTAACTATGGTAAGTGTTATGATAAGATTGAATTTTCTTTTCTATTAATTTGAACTTATCATAATATTTATCATATCATTTTCTTCTTCTTCTTCCTTTCTTCAAGTGAAGAAAACCAAACTTCATCAATGGTGGATTGATGAAGAGTGTGAGAAATCCAAAACTAAAGTCTACCCACTTCCTATTTCTTCATCCTCTACCTCTTGCCAAGTAGTAGAGTGTGTTTACTTCACAAGTTTCTTGACTTGGTGAAGTCGGAGCTTGATTTAGCGATGCCTCGACGTAGATCATCTTCGGCATGGACATCGACGACCTAGCTCGCTTTTTCTCCGACGAAGCCGACTCTAGAGCCCGGATTCTTTTTGGACAGCGGAGACGACTTCGTTGCGGAGCTATGGAGGTGGAGCACCGGATCTACAAAGGTTGTATTTCCGATATCCCATTAGTTAAGTTGTTAACTAGTTAGTGTTTTGCCTAGATTTCTAGCAAACGATCCGTAGTCGGGTCTCTCGGCACCCGTAAAATTTTATATTGGCATGTTCGATGCCTTGTGAAGACCTCTATAGGGTGCCTAGGAACCCTACAGGTAGAGTAAGTCCAGAGGGGGAGTTGCCTCTAGCTCTTCTCACCCGGCGCCAGTGGTGACGTCGAGCGTGTCTTGCAGATGGGACCACCTCAGTTGTGGAAGCGGCTCCGTCATGCCCCCGGCTTTGATGATGGGCTACTGTTGGTGCCAGCCTGTCGAAGACTGACGTTCGTTGAGAGGGAATGACCAATCTTTCGAAGGCCGATTTTCTGGTAGGGGAAGCACTTTTTACGACTTCACCTGAAGCAGGAGTTGGAACGACTATCCATTTTGGGTTAGCCCTTTCAGGTGTCGCGAGCCTCTTTGCGGGCTTACTTGAGCTTCGACTCAGCCTGTTGAAGACTGAGGTAGCAGACTTAGATGACCCGTTGAGTGGGGCCGTGGTGGTTGCAAGTTGATCGAAGAACGACTTCTTGGGAGCTTCTTGTGGTGGCAATGGGGCGCTGAAACTCGCTGGCGGGAGCATGGTAACAATCCAGTGGTGGCTTGAGTTACCTGCCTCACCGGCATTGAAATGATGGAGGCCGCATTGGGCCCGTAAGTCACTCCACCAGTTAGGGCGGAGTGGGAGTTGCTGTTGCAGTTTGTGCAGCTGGAAGCCATTGACCTTTTTCCTAAAGAGGAGCAAGACACCAAATCTTAGTATCTCGAATCCAAGAGCAACCATAGCAAACCGCAATTTTGTTTGCAAAACATGACACATGAAGTATGGAGTGGAAAGAGGAAAAGGTCCCACCGGGCATGCCAGAATCTGTTCACTGCCGAAAGACGTTACCGGGACGTTAGAACGTCTGGCCTGAATTTTAGGGGGCTGTTTATCCCAATCAGAGCAAAGCTCTGTTCAAATTCCGAGGCGGGAGATGAAGCAACGCTTCATCTTCCCCCAATCAGAGCAAAGCTCTGCTTTGAAACTTTAAACTTTAAATAATGAAGCAACACTTCAGATTCTTTGCGCTGGGCGCAACGCGCCACATGTCTGGCGCAGACGCGTCAGCGCAACGCCCAAGGCAGTGCGTCCAATCAGAGCAAGGCTCTTTAAAAAGCAAAAGCAACGCTCAGTTGCGCAAGCGCTGCGCTGCGTGACACGTGTCTGCGCAGTTGCGCAAACACAACTGCGCAAGCGCACCGCTGCGCGACACGTGTCTGCGCAGTTGCGCAAACGCTGTTGCGCAAGTGCACCACAGCGCGCCACGCGTCTGCGCAGTTGCGCAAGCACACCTGCGCAAGCGCACCGCTGCGCGACACGTGTCTGCGCAGTTGCGCAAGTGCACTGCAGCAGGACACGTGTCTGCGCAGTTGCGCAAGCACAACTGCGCAAACGCACCTCTGCGCGACACGTGTCTGCGCAGTTGCGCAAACACTGTTGCGCAAGTGCACCGTTGAGCGACACGTGTCTGCGCAGTTGCGCAAGCACAGCTGCGCAAGCGCCTTACTGCACGACACGTGTCACGCGCTGGTGAGTTGCGCAACAACAGAATGAAGATTTAAGGAAATTTTTTCTGTTCTTGTTAAAACAAGAAGTTTTCTTCTGTAAAACAGGGGCCTTCGGATCAAAGATCCAACGGTGGGGAAAATTCCCCAAATCACTCAGAAAAGATCTTTTTAACAAATTTAACTAATTTTGGAGCACTATAAAAAGGACCCCAGACCCCATTTCAAAGAGATAGACAATTGGATTAAAAAAAAAAAGAAAGAAGAGAACTCTTGAGAACTCCGGGAGAACACAAAAAAGAAGGTAAAAACCTTCTAAAAGAAGAGAGAATTCTCTTAGGAATAGATCATTGATCCAAGAAAAAGATCAATGATCTTCAACAAATAAATAAAAATAATAAAAAAATAGTGCCTTGCACTTGCTACGAACCTTTGGTTCTCTGAAACAAAGAAAAATTTGTTTTTCTTTGATCCAAATCAGGGGATAAAAAGTGCTCTGCACTTCTGTTCTTGAATCTAAAAGATTCTTGGTGCTTTGCACAAATGCAATGCATTACTTGAAGGGCCAGGCCCAAATTAAAAAGACCTAGCAGGCCAAAATAAATTGCAAAGCAATAAAAAGGGCAGAGCCCAAATGAAATTGATGCTTCGCATCATTTATAAAGGGCAGAGCCCAAAACAAATTGATGCTCTGCATCTTTTTTGGGCAAAGTCCAAATAAAAATAAAAAGAAATGCAATGCAAAAGCAAATAAATGTTGGACACTTTCAACTGGACTTAGCCCAATCATGGCCATAAGTCCTTAAATTAAATTGACTGAGCAAAATGGCTCTCCTAAATCAATCTACATCCAGTTCGAGGGTACATCTCCGAACTCCTTTGACATCCATCGTTGTAATTCCTCAACGACGTCAAAGAGGTGACGGGTCCCAACGACCACACACCCATATGGACTGCGGGGTCCTTAAACTCGTGGACCGAAACGTCCTTAAACTAATATTTACCCCAAAATAGGAATATTGGACCGAAACGTCCTTAAACTAATATTGGACCGAAATGTCCTTAAACTAATGATGGACCGAGACGTCCTTAAACTAATATTGGACCGAGACGTCCTTATACTAATATTGGACCGAGACGTCCCTAAACTAATGTTGGACCACCATGTCCCTAAACTGGTAATGGACCACTGTGTCCTTAAACTGGCATTGGACCACTATGTCCCTAAACTGGAACAATAGAGCCTCCAAACGCTCTTTTGCCGGATCTAAACGGTCCCGTTTAAGTTGATCTTAGCCCCAAACATGGCTAACGTATCCTTAAACATTCAAATGGATTATAAAACTCCCAATTAACTCTGGTTCGAGGGTACATCTCCGAACTCCTCTGATACATATCGTTGTAATCCTTCAACGACGTCAGAGAGGTGACGAGTCCCGATGGCCATACATTAAGTTAATCACTACGTTAAGTGGATCTTATTCTAAAACAGGACTAACGTATCTTTAACGAACGTTTAAGTTGATCTTAGCCGCAACGCGACTAATGCATCCTTAAACTAAAAACACCAAACCCAAATCTAAGTAAATACGGATTTGGACTAATCCACGTCCTACGGGCGACGGCATTACTCAGTCTCCGTATACAATCCACGGGCAACCACAAATAAAACAAACACACGTGACACGAAGTGAAATTCTGGAGAAGGAGAAAGTTGTTACCGCGACGCGGTAGCGTAATTAACTGCAGGGGCTTGCGCCTGCAGGGAAGAGCGTCCCCACAATCAAAAACCCCTCATCCTGAGGGGGAATCTGACGAAGTCTGCTACATCGGCCGCATCCGTCTAAACCTCTGATACACGGTGCCATAAATCAACTTGGCATCCTCGGAGAGATCGACGGATAAAACCAAATAGCATCTGCCCCGAACCTCAGGCACGGACGTGAAGTCCAGGCCGCCGTTCGGAGGGGAACATATTTTGGCACGCCCGGTGGGACCTCTTCCTCTTTCCACTCCACACTTCGTGTGTCGTCTTCGCGAACCAATCGCGGTTTGTTAAATGGTTGTCTTCGGATTTCAAGGTACTAAGATTTGGTCTTTTACCTGGCGCATAATTCAAGATCCAATGGCCACCAACTGTACCAACTGCTCGAAATGCCACTGCAACAGACGCTCCACTTCACCAGGAGGTGTGATATATGGGCCCCAAGCGGCTTCCTTCCTTACTCTGCCGGTAGACCAGGTGACCCAAGCCACCACCGGCTTGTTTTTCGGGACCATGGTCCTACCTACAAGCTTCTCTATGCCGACACCTGCACCGGAAGTGAACAAGAAGTCGGTGTTCGACCGGCTCACTGCTACCACGACCCCTGTCAACGGGTCGTCCGCTACCAAACCGACAGCCTCTGTTTTCACCAGGCTGAATCAGAACTCTAAATTGGTTGTCCCAAAGAGGGCAACGGCCGCTGTTCTGTAAGTCGTTAAGGAGGCTTCTCCCGCCAAAGAGTCAGTCTTTTCAAGACTGACGACTCCTGCTCCTACCCCTGCTCGAGGATCCGTCTTCGACAGGTTGAATATCATCCCTCAAAGGACAACCTCAGCCTTTGAGAGGTTAACACCAGCGGCACCCTGTTCAGACAGGGGGCAAAAAGAAGTCATCTCTATCTCTGAGCCAATCCCAACGGCTCGTCGTGCTCGACGTCGACATTGGCAACGAGTGAGGAAGACAGGGGGCAACTCCCCCTCAGGGCTAACCCCACCTGCTCCAGTGGTGGAGGTCAACGCTGCTGTTCCAACTAGGAACAGCTTTGAATTGCTGAGGAAGGTGAGAAAGAACTCTCCAATTGCTACATTGAAAAGATCTCCTCCGCCCATGGAGAAAGCTCCGGAGACAAAGCAGGAACAGCCCCCTCAACGGCTGTCGTCAAAAATTTATAAAGTTTGGCGGAGGGTTCAAGACTCCGTGATTGACCCAGACCACTTTCATCGCCAGAAAAAGGCAAAGGTGGAAAAGGACAAAAACCGCCCCATTAAACAGCAGGGGGAAACAATTGCTAGGATGCCCACTTCAACGGCTCCTTCAACCCCAATGGTCCACAAAAGAAAAAAGGACAGAGAAAGCTCCCGTGACACTGACAAAGTTTAAAAGCGGTGAACCTAAACGCCCTAAGTCAGGGGGCATAACAGTTTATACGGTTTATATGGCTTCTGGAAAGGAAGAAAGCCGCACTTCTACGGGTCACCGACCGCTCACCCGCTCAGTGACCAAGGCTCAGGAGCAGCAACAGAAGCTCCAGGAAATGATGAACGCTATGGCCGCACTTACAGGGCCGAAAGAAACCCCGGAAACATCCTCAGAAGAACGTCAAGAACAAGAAACGGACGCCGAATTCCTTCGGCGCGTACTAGAGAAGAAAGACAAAGAAGCTGCGGAGCAGGCATCCAACATAAAGAAAATGGCCCTCCTGTTCTAGGATATGGTGGGTATGATGATTCAACAAGATCCACCTGCTGAAGATCCCCCGATCATTCTTGAAGACGATAGGGGAGAGACATCAAATCCTCAGCCCGTTCTATCAACGGCTAAAGAGGATACAATCTCTAAAACTGATCTGGACGAATACATAGCCCAGCAAATAAGGGTTCATCATGCGGCCGAGGCAGCCGGCCATGTCGTAAAAACGGGGCGGCCATATCCGGGCTGGTATGACCAAATCAAGTACCCGACGGGTTACACAATTCCCAAGTTCCATGTCTACAAGGGGACCGGCAATCCCCATCAGCATGTTGCCCAGTTCAGGGCGCTTTGCGGTAACACCGGCGGTGATGACAAGCTCTTGCTCCGCCAGTTCGTTGGAAGTCTATCAGATACGGCGTTCGAGTGATACTCTGAACTCCCTAATGATTCTATTAAATCCTTCGCGGAAATGGAGCTGCTGTTTACCCAACGTTTTGCAAGTGCCAGTGAACGTACCCCGATGACGGCACTGATTAACGCTAGGGTAAAACCCGACGAGACATGGGTTCAGTACGCTATACGGTGGCGTAATCTATGGTCGAAGTGTGAACAGCGCATAGAAGAAGCCCCTGCGGTGGGAATGTTTGTTGGAACCCTTGATCCACAAGCAACCATTTCACAGTTTATGATGTTCTTCAAGCCGACTTCCTTCCAGCCTTTGATTGACAAACTAGCGCAGATGGACCAGATGGGCCATAAACCCCCTCTCCCAAAGCCAGACTCCCGAAATGACAAAGGAAAGGGAAAAGCGATCATTGTCGCTAATGCTCAACAACAACCGAGCGACTCGAAGCCAGTTGCTCGTCCAAACAATACGCGCCCGTACGTACCCCTTGTGGATAGAATGGGACGCTCTTATTCCTTCCCCCGCGATAAAACGAGGAGGCTATTCGAGCTGGAGTTGCGTAACAGACTCATAAATCTGCCAGATCCAAAACGCCCGTTGCAACCAAGTGACGTCAACGAGCCTAATTACTGCCCTTACCATCGAGTGCTAGGACAGCCGATCGAAGACTGTTACGTTTTCAAAAATTGGCTTGAAAACCAGTACCGACAGGGCATGTTCGTGTTATCTGACAAATGGAAGGTGAATCCTCCGCAGCCCCACACCGCTAAGGGGACAAATACGCCGGGGGCAACATGCTCCGTCATTGAAGAAGCTCCTTGGGAGGTTGTATTATCAGCCAAAACGAGGAGAATGCTAAATGATCTTCGGACGTGTCCGGCGATCAAGTGGAAGAGCCCGTTAGAACCACAGGTCGTTGAGAGGATGTTGAAGCCACGTCCAACTTCAAAGGCCAATGATGGGGGTTCAAGGGGTTCAAGCACTAGCGGCCAGTCGTCAAAGTCTTCGAAAAAGAAGAAGAAGTCCAAGGAGCCCGTAGAGCCTAGCGATAAGCGCACGAACTTGCAAAAGCAAACTGACGCACTGGAAGAATATAACTAAAAGGCGCGGACTCCCATCACGCTCCAAGAGTTCCTCAATCACGTCTTTCAAGAGGAAGATGAAGGAGAAAGTTCATCAGATGAATCCGAGGAAAATGTGGCGAGCTGTCATATGATCTCCCATTCGATCACGAACGATGAAGAGGTTTCTGGCACTAAAACGCTGGGGGCAGATACCGAATCAAGAACTCCGGAGCTATCAGTCGAAATGATTGAAGCGTTCCTTGACGAAGCTCGACTAAAAAGTAAAGCTGATCGAGAACGCGAAATGGCTATATTTGAAAGGGCCAAACGCCGGCGACTTAATGAAAGAGCTGAGATAATCCCGCTGGAGCGAAATGCCTCCGCCGTTGACAAAAGCCAATTCAAGATGAAGAAAAAGTTTGCTAAGGCCATATCAATGGGCATGAAGCTACCACCCTCTGAAGGAAACATCACCGGTGAATCGGAAATGCACCCCTCCTATTGCTTGTACCACCAGAAGGTGTCGCATCCCACTAAAGAGTGTAAAGCTTTCGATAAGTGGTGGCAAGGATATGTTACTCACCGGCAACAATTTAAGTGGGAAAAGCGTAAAACTCGTCGAGAGCAAAGAAATACGACCGAAGAGCTTAAAAGAACTACCGGCGATTGTCGCATGGTTAACACTACCGGGTCACAAGTGCCTACATTCGGGAGCGATTCTGATGAAGAGCTGGAACTCGCCCCTCTCTTTAAAGAATCCACTTCGGGAAAAGAAGAAGAACCAAAGGCTTGCGAGAATATACAGCTACGCAACCGGACGTTACCCGAAAAGAATCTCGGACCCTTAAACAAGAAAGATAAAGGGAAAGAAAAGGTTTCTGAGGATATTACTCTAGATGACAAAGTTGCGGAAGAGCTAACCGCCAAGAATCCGCCGAAAAGAAATAAGGTGGATTACAATGTCTTGGCGCATCTGAGAAAGCTACCCTCACAACTCAGCATTCTTGATGCCCTGTTACTGTCAAAAGAGGCGAGAGATTCTTTGATTAAAGCGCTACAAGATCCGGACCAGTTCCAAGCCTTCCTGGCCGAACAAAAGATGAAGGACGAATTGGAAGAGGTACACACGACTGACGTTGCTTTTGGTGATGAAGACCTTCTCCTCGGGACGTGTGAACACAATCGTCCCCTTTATGTCTCAGGATATTGCCACGACATAAAGATAGGTAAAATCTTGGTCGATAACGGATCATCTGTTAATCTACTCAATGTGCGGGTGTTAAAGGAAATTTGCATGAGCGTCCAACACCTCGCCCGGGACAAGATCACCATCTCCGGGTTCGACTCCCAATCATCGAAAACCCTTGGATCCGTGATATTGACGTTACGCTTCGGGTTGCTCGTCACAGATATCAAATTCCATGTCATAGATGCTAAGACGTGCTACAACGCTCTGCTCGGTAGACCATGGTTACACGAGTACAATATCATCCCTTCTACACAGCATCAGTGTATGAAATATTGTAGGGATGGTCTCGAGTACACTGTGGCGGGAGAGTTAAATCCGTTTTCCGTGAACGAAGTTCGCAAGTATGAAGATGCCAAGTACTTCTTACCGAGTTTCGAAGATACGGAAAGGTGTCACAAGCCGGAGAACAAAACTAACGCCACCATCCCTGTCTTCGGCAGTGACACCGAGGAGGAGGAGGATATAATTTATTCAGGACCATCCCAACCCATCAGGCCAGGACCATCCGTTCCTTCATTGATCTTTGGCAGTGATTCGGAGGATGAAGTTCATGCTGTATTCCCCGTTCGGCTTTCAATACGGGTTTCCGATGATGAAGAGCGAAGTCTGCAGATAACCATGGTGCCGCTTGAACATTACAAAGAACTGGATGCACTCGACACCAACAGCGTAGAAAAATTGCAGACATTTTATATCCCTCCCGGACGAAAGGGCGAGAAGGCAATCCTATTCTACCGTTCTGAAGAAAACAAGGTAGAAAAATAAGTTTGGCATGGCGCGGATCCCACGCTCGACAGGCTTCAACCTATCCGTCTTCCCAGATATTATACCGAAGGTTTGAAGAAACTGCTGAAACGTCAGGGAATATCCTTCACACAGACCGTTAGAAAGGCCAAATTCTATGACAAGGTCTGGAACGTTCCCGGGACTCAACGCAAACTGCCTAACGGGAAAATGGAAACAAAAGGGCTTGGGTACATCTGGTCAAAGAAACGGGAGCTAGTGGACAGCTGTTATGTCATGTATGACTTCGATGAAGAGGCGGACGCTCAATGGGAGGACGCTAATCCTAAGCCAGTAAAAGTTCCTGATGAAAAATTGCCCGGTCCATCATTTGAAGAACAAATGGACAGGCTTATAAGGGAAGCTAGTCAAAAAGTCCGAGATGACCACAACCGCGAGACAACCATCTATGAGAAAGCCAAGATGCAACGCCTTCTCCGACAGGCCGTGAAGGATGAAAATGCCGCTCCTTATCAGCCTGCTACAAAAAAGGTTCGACGCGAAAGCAAAAACAAGTCAAAGGGCAGAAAAGGCGCTCAACAACTACAAAGCAAAGCTAAGAAACCACGCATCCGAGAGTCGAGCGTTATTGACCCAGCCCTCATGAAGAAAATGGGTCGAGCATACTCATTCCCTCGGAACAAAACAAGGAAAATACTTGATCTTGCTCTAAGACATCAAATGCTTACACTGCCAGAGTCTAAACACCCTGAGCAAGCAGGCGAAGTCTCCAACCCAAATTATTGCTCTTACCATCGAATAGCAGGGCATCCGCTTGAAGATTGCTTCACCTTTAAGAATTGGGTTGAGGACCAATATCAGCTTGGCAAATTCGCGTTGTCTGACAATTGGAGGGTAGCGCCGCCACAAAAGCACGAACCCGAAAACACAAGAACAGAACCAACTCCGCATTGGGATTGGCAGAAAATTCGCACTTGTCACGTGATAACGATATTAAAAGAAGAATCCGAGGACATGAACAGCCTTCCCTGGTGCTTCGAAAACAGCAATGATGAGGTGATCTCAGAATTTCCCCCAGCTCCGAAAGAACTGGAGGATGGAATACATACAACTACAGATAACCTCAAGAAAATCGAGTTGGGGACGGTAAACGATCCGCGACCGACATTTGTCAGCGAGCTGCTGTCTGAAGAGAAGGTGGCTGCTTTAAAGGACGTCCTCGTACAGCATAAAGATTGCTTCGCATGGAATTATTCCGAAATGCCGGGACTAGATCCAGAGATTGCTGTGCACAAATTGGCGATATCCCCGGACGTCAAGCCAGTCAAACAGGCGCCGAGAAGAATGCGGCTCGAGCTTGAAATGAGCATCAACGCCGAAGTCAAAAAGCTGATAGACTCCGGCTTTATCCATGAAGTTCAATACCCTGAATGGATCGCTAACATCGTCCCGGTGATGAAGAAAAATGGGACGGTGCGCATATGCGTGGATTTTCGGGATCTTAATAAAGCCTGCCCGAAAGATGATTTCCCAGTGCCAGTCACCGAACTGATGATAGACAACACATCCACTCATGAGGTTTTCTCCTTCATGGATGGCTCATCAGGGTATAATCAGATAAAGATGCATCCCGAAGACCAGAAGCACACCGCCTTCAGGACCCCTCTAGGTATATTCTGTTATAAAGTGATGCCCTTTGGATTAAAGAACGCCGGTGCCACTTACCAAAGGGCCATGACGAAGATCTTCGACGACCTTATACACGAAATCGTCGAATGCTATATCGACGATCTCGTGGTTAAAAGCAAATCATACGAGGAACATCTCGAGCATCTGAAGACTGTATTTCAACGCCTTCGGCAATACAACTTGAAAATGAACCCACTCAAATGTGCATTCGGGGTTTCCTCGGGCAAATTTTTAGGGTTCATTGTCCGACACCGAGACATTGAAATAGATCCATCCAAGATTAAGGCGATTATGGAAATGCCTCCACCGAGAACTCTCAAACAGCTGCGGTCTCTCCAAGGAAAGCTCGCATATATTCGACGATTTATAGCCAACCTCTCCGGCAAATGTCGCCCTTACAGTCACCTGATGAAGAAGGGAACCCCGTTCGTCTAGGATCAAAAATGCCAAAGCGCACTAGACGAGATCAAGCAATACCTGCAGAACCCGCCGGTGTTGGCCGCTTCGGTCAAGGGAAAACCTCTCATTCTTTATACAACCGCCCTCGAAGGTTCCTTAGGAGCATTATGGGCACAAGAGAACGATCAAGGGAAAGAAAGAGCACTCTACTACTTAAGTCGAGTTCTGCTGGGGGCAGAAAGCAACTACTCTCCCATTGAAAAACACTGCCTGGCGTTGATCTTCGCAATAACAAAGCTTAGGCACTATGCGTTGGCGCACGAAGTCCGTCTTATTTCAAAAGTGGACCCTCTCAAATATCTAATGTCAAAAGCCATATTGACAGGGCGACTCGCTAAATGGGCCCTGCTCTTGATGGAATTTTCGATAACATATCAACCTCTCAGGGCAGTAAAAGGCCAGGCCATCGCCGACTTTCTTGCTGAGCATCCCATACCTGCCGATTCTCCTTTAAATTGCGATTTGCCAGACAGACATGCGTTTGACGCAATCGACAGTGGTGATACACGTTGGGAGCTTTATTTCGATGGAGCATCTTCCATGAAAAAGCACAAACAAAGTACGCCAATGATCAAATCGGGGGTAGGACTCATCTTTGTGACCCCACAAGGAGGAATAATGCGCTTCGCCTTCTCCTTAACAGAGCCGAGAACGAATAATGAAGCTGAATATGAAGCTTTGATAGCAGGCCTCGAGATCGCCATTGACATGGGAATTGAAAGCCTCCTCATATATGGGGACTCCCAGCTAGTCGTCAGTCAAGTAAACGGCGACTACCAAACGTGCAAGCCAGAGTTGGTAAAGTACGGTGAAAGGGTGCAACAACTGCTAACCCAAATTCCCTCCTGTACTTTGGAGAGCATACCGCGCGCGGAAAACAGCAAAGCGGACGCACTAGCCAAACTTGCTAAAGAACTGGCTGATGAGAACCTCGATGACGTTAGAATCGTGGTACAAAGCCGTCGAGTGCTAACCCCAGCAGAAGTATCTCCGGAATCATCTGAAGAAAAGGGAGCGAACGAGGAGACAACCCTGAAAATAAAAGATTGGGAAAATACCGAGGACTGGAGAGAAGTCTTCATGGATTACTTCAAGTTCCACCGAATGCCTGAAGAAGCGTCCATAAGACATCAGCTCGTGAAACGAGCTCTGTCTTTCGCCTTCGTTAACGATACTCTATACAAGAGGTCATTCGATTCTCTGTGGCTGAGATGCTTAGGACCTGACGAAGCGAGAAGGGTCGTCCAAGAAGTTCACGACGGACTCTGCGGTTCCCACCAAGCAGGCCCTAAGATGAAGTTGAAGATAAAACAGATGGGCTACTACTGGCCCACGATGATACATGATTGCATGGAATACGTGAAGCAATGCCACTCATGCCAAATTCATGGGGACTTCATCCATCAGCATCCCAATTCACTGCATCCAACAGTGGCTAGCTGGCCATTCGAGATGTGGGGAACTGACATAGTCGGCCCCATCGAACTAGCATCATCCAAGGGACATCGTTTCATCTTGGCGACGACTGATTACTTCTCCAAGTGGGCAGAGGCGGTACCATTGAGGGAAGTGAAGACGGAGAACATCCTCCATTTCTTCAAAATGCATGTCATATACCGGTTTGGAACCCCGAGAAGGATCATCTCTGATAATGGGCCAGCCTACCGAAGTCATAAAATTAGCCGCTTCGCACAGCAGTACAATATAGATTGGAGATATTCCTCAGTCTATAATCCGCGGGCTAACGGTCTCGCCGAGGCCTTCAACAAGACCTTGACGAAAATTATAAAGAAAACGGTGTCCCGAAACAAGAGGGACTGGCATGAGAGGTTGCAAGAGGCTCTTTGGGCGTATCGAACCACGTTCAAGACGGCCACGAACACGACGCCCTACGCGTTAGTATTCGGCACGGAAGCGGTACTACCCCTTGAAATAGAATTACCCTCTTTGCGAGTAGCAATTCACTACGAGCTGACGGATGAAGAAAATGCTCACCTCCGGTTTGAGGAGCTTGACGCTCTCGATGAAACCCGGCTCATAGCGCAGCAAAATCTGGAAGCTTATAAAGCAAAGATGACGCGCTCATATGAAAGACTGACCCGACCGAGGACATTCCGCCAAGGCGAACTCGTGCTAGTGGTCAAAAGGCCTATGATCCCCAATCGCGCCAAGCGAGGGAAATTCGAGCCAAACTATGAAGGCCCGTACATCATAGATAAAGTTTACCAGGGTGGGGCCTATCTACTCATAGACATGCATGGTGAAAGGCCTTTTAGGCCGATAAATGGTCGCTTCCTAAAGAAATACTATGCTTAATGAGCCACAGCCTAGGTCAATGGTAGATGACGACGACTATGTCCGCTCACTATCTTCCTAAGCTCAAACTCTATTAGCAGTAGCCCGCCTTCTCAAGTGATGGACCGAAACGTCCTTAAACTAATATCAGACCGAAACGTCTTTAAACTACTACCACAGCATCCTTAGGCTGACGAGATGAGTAAAAATAAAAAAATATATAATAAAAAAAAAATATAATAAAAAAAAAACGGTATGTCCATAAGCAAAAAGGGCACGGATGAAAACCCGAAAGGGCTCCGTGAGTAAAAACAACAGGGCTACCGGCGAGTGTTTGTGAAAACCTGAAAGGGCGCAACCTCGTTAAGAAACACTTATAGGGTCCTCTCGACCCTGTAAGGAGAAACCACCCGCGTAAGATCCTTACGACTTACAAGGGAACAACACACTTAGGAATCCGCACGATTCCAAAGGAGAAAATACACTTGCGACATCCTCACGACTCGCAAAGAGAACTCTCTTATGGGACCCTCACGGCTCGTAAGATTTGAAAGTCTTAAGCTACAGAGACCTAAACCTGTGTTTAAGCAATTCTCACAACTTTCGACATTGCCCTACAAGTGACTCAGCATTGACCCTTGTATACAATCCACGGGCGCGAATAAACATTTCCCTAACCAAGGTCTATCCGTGACTGGGGATATGTTCGTATAACCCTTGTAAATCCCCTCGATTCACAAAGAGAAAACCCTCCTGTAAGATCCTTACGACTTACAGAGGAACAAAAAACTTAGGAACCCTCACGATTCCTAAGGAGAAAATACACCTATAAGATCCTCACGACTTGTAGGGAGAAATAGCTTTGTGAGACCCTTACGGCTCATGAAGTCAAAAGCCTTAGTCGACAGGACCTTAACCCTGGTCGCTAAGCCTCCTTTGTTCGACAACGACAGAGGCAAATGATGATTCGCTCCTGGCAATATCCCAGTTGTAGTGGTGCTGATGCCGAAATCGGTGTCCAATTTCAGGTTTACAGCGAAAAGCCAGTAGGCCGCACATGCATACGAAATAGCCGAAATGATGGGGCGACTTGCAATAAAAAAAGCAGCAAGTAAAAATATATGCATGAAGAAATAGCCGAAATGATTGGGCAACTCGCAATAAAAAGCAACGAGTAAAAATAAAATAAACAGCCGAAATGATTGGGCACCGCGAAAAATAGCCGAAATGATTGGGCAATCGCGACCTTCGCGATACGAAAGCTGAAAGGATAGAGCATCGCGGAAATACAAAAAAAAATGATGATGACAAAATTTTGGCCCTACAGTTAAGATCACATCGATTCCTGTATACAATCCAAGGGCGTAAACAAAGTGGGAACCATACTCTTCCAACAAACTCCTCGACTCACGGATACAAACACTCCTTGACGAGAGCTTCCTGATCCGCGTCGACCCGCAGAGCTACCAGAGCCCCCGTGGGAACCCTCGACTCGTTTCAAACCCTAAGGAAACAAATAATCCTTAGCGCTTGGGAAACAAATAATCCCAGCAAACTCCTCGACTCACGGATACAAACACTCCTTGACGAGAGCTTCCTGATCCGCGTCGACCCGCAGAGCTACCAGAGCCCCCGTGGGAACCCTCGACTTGTTTCAAACCCCAAGGAAACAAATAATCCTTGGCGCTTGGGAAACAAATAATCCCAGCAAACTCCTCGACTCACGGATACAAACACTCCTTGACGAGAGCTTCCTGATCCGCGTCGACCCGCAGAGCTACCAGAGCCCCCGTGGGAACCCTCGACTCGTTTCAAACCCCAAGGAAACAAATAATCCTTGGCGCTTGGGAAACAAATAATCCCAGCAAACTCCTCGACTCATGGATACAAACACTCCTTGACGAGAGCTTCCTGATCCGCGTCGACCCGCAGAGCCACCAGAGCCCCCGTGGGAACCCTCGAATCGTTTCAAACCCTAAGGAAACAAATAATCCTTAGCGCTTGGGAAACAAATAATCCCAGCAAACTCCTCGACTCACGGATACAAACACTCCTTGACGAGAGCTTCCTGATCCGCGTCGACCCGCAGAGCTACCAGAGCCCCCGTGGGAACCCTCGACTCGTTTCAAACCCCAAGGAAACAAATAATCCTTGGCGCTTGGGAAACAAATAATCCCAGCAAACTCCTCGACTCACGGATACAAACACTCCTTGACGAGAGCTTCCTGATCCGCGTCGACCCGCAAAGCTACCAGAGCCCCCGTGGGAACCCTCGACTCGTTTCAAACCCTAAGGAAACAAATAATCCTTGGCGCTTGGGAAACAAATAATCCCAGCAAACTCCTCGACTCACGGATACAAACACTCCTTGACGAGAGCTTCCTGATCCGCGTCGACCCGCAGAGCCACCAGAGCCCCCGTGGGAACCCTCGACTCGTTTCAAACCCCAAGGAAACAAATAATCCTTGGCGCTTGGGAAACAAATAATCCCAGCAAACTCCTCGACTCACGGATACAAATACTCCTTGACGAGAGCTTCCTGATCCGCGTCGACCCGCAGAGCTACCAGAGCCCCCGTGGGAACCCTCGACTCGTTTCAAACCCCAAGGAAACAAATAATCCTTGGCGATTGGGAAACAAATAATCCCTAGCAAACTCCTCGACTCACGGATACAAACACTCCGTGACGAAAGCTTCCTAACTCATGTCAACTGTTCCGCTACAACTGCAAACAGATCCCCGATTCGTCTCAATTTGTAAGAAGAAGTCTCAGACAGCAAGGATTGAAAAGCTTGCTTTATGAGCAATGGGGCCCTGCAAGTCAATTCAAACTGGTCTCTTGCATACTATTCACGGGTCTCACTCTCCGAAGTCGAATTTCGACGAGGAGGGAAACAACCACTTACGAATCCTCTCGACTTGTAAGAGGGAAAATTCTCTTATAAGATCCTTATGACTTATAAGAGGAAACCACACTTAGGAATCCTCACGATTCCTAAGGAGAAAATCCACCTATGAGATCCTCTCGATCCGTAGGGAGAAAAGCTTCTATGAGACCCTCACGGCTCATAGAATTGAAAAGTCTTAGGCAGCAGATCTGAACCTGCGGCCTAAGCCATCGCCATTTCCTAAGGAAGTCGAAATACTCATTTTAGACATCCATCAGCCATGGTTATTAAGACAGCCTGCTGACATTAAAAGAAAGAAGATGACAGAAAGAATATCTGGTTTACATTTGATCTGGCATGCGTGACGCGTTCATTCATGCATGGGCATAAAAGACTCAGGACAAAAGATATATAATAAAGACAAGCTGGGATAAAAAAATTTCATTAATATTGCCCAAAATTCTTACAATCATAAAAAAGCAATGAAAGAAAAGTATTATTACAAGGGAATAACCTCAGATCCGGGACACGGATTGAGGAATTCAAAAGTAAGGCCATCCAGAGTTCTTCTGGCCTTTCTAATTATTCTTATGAGCAGCTTCTCGCGCTCCTCTGTGTCGATATCGTCGGCAAGCCCTTCCGGCCTTCGATAAGCAGCAACTATCGTCGTCTGCTGAAAGATTTGATATAGGATGTCAATGAGACCGTCCCGCCGTTTCTTCGAGATTAGCCCCGTCAGGTACACTGAATGCACCTTGTCTTCGGCATCATCCAACGCATTGAGCGGTAGGGCCTCATGAAGACCCGGAAGTGCTCTCCATATTGCTCCCAGCACAACCTTTAAGAGAGCCGAACGACGAGGAAGCAGCCAACCACAACTCGCGTTGAGGCGACCCATGACCTCCGCACACTGGGCGTCCGTAAACTCCTGGTTTTGTTGACGACCCTGTGCGCGGATATCGTCATAGGTGATGAACTCGTGCAAACTGTATAGATGCACCGCCATTATGCCTAGAGGAAATACCACAGGAAGATTAGTGATAGAAGAAAAATAATATACATAGAGGGCTAAATTCCTAGAGAGCAAAGCTCTGTTCAAGGATTAAAACCCATGAACGAAAGCTTAATGAAACCCCAATGGGGATCTCTTTAGATCAAAAGATCTGTGAGAGCAAAGCTCTTTGACTGGGATTAACTTAAATTAATTTGATTTACATTAAATTTACCTAAAGTTTCTAATTTTGGAATTGAGCAAAGCTCTGCTAGTGAAACCCCAATGGGGATCTCTTTAGATCAAAAGATCTGTGAGAGCAGGGCTCTTTGATTGAGATTAATTTAAGTTAATTTGATTTATATTAATTTTACCTAAAGTTTCTAACTTTGAGATTGAGCAAAGCTCTGCTGTTTAAGATTAATTAAAATTAATTTAATCTAAGATTCAATTTTACCTAAAGTTTTTTCTAAAAAACTTTGGAAAGAAGAGCAAAGCTCTAGAGTTCTTGAAGGCAAGAGCAAAGCTCTGAAGTTTTTTGAAAAACCGGAAAGATGATAGACATCTGTGGGGGACCAAAGGTCCTATTTATAGGCATCAAGTGCCTCTTCGACTTCCAAAAGTTGTCACGGCGGTTGGAATTCCGCCACCGTTACGCTCACGTTTGGGGCCACGTAAGCGCAACGGTGGGGGGGCATTTGTTTACCCCAATCAGAGCAAAGCACTGTTCAAATTCCGAGACGGGAGATGAAGCAACGCTTCATCTTCCCCCAATCAGAGCAAAGCTCTACTTTGAAACTTTAAACTTTAAATAATGAAGCAACGCTTCAGATTCTTTGCGCTGGGCGCAACGCGCCACATGTCTGGCGCAGACGCGTCAGCGCAACGCCCAAGGCAGTGCGTCCAATCAGAGCAAGGCTCTTTAAAAAGCAAAAGCAACGCTCAGTTGTGCAAGCGCTGCGCTGCATGACACGTGTCTGCGCAGTTGCGCAAATACAACTGCGCAAGCGCACCGCTGCGCGACACGTGTCTGCGCAGTTGCGCAAACGCTGTTGCGCAAGTGCACCACAGCGCGCCACGCGTTTGCGCAGTTGCGCAAGCACAACTGCGCAAGCGCACCGCTGCGCGACACGTGTCTGCGCAGTTGCGTAAACGCTGTTGCGCAAGTGCACTGCAGCAGGACACGTGTCTGCGCAGTTGCGCAAGCACAACTGCACAAACGCACCTCTGCGCGACACGTGTCTGCGCAGTTGCGCAAACACTGTTGCGCAAGTGCACCGTTGAGCGACACGTGTCTGCGCAGTTGTGCAAGCACAGCTGCGCAAGCGCCTTACTGCGCGACACGTGTCACACGCTGGTGAGTTGCGCAACAACAGAATGAAGATTTAAGGAAATTTTTTCTGTTCTTGTTAAAACAAGAAGATTTCTTCTGTAAAACAGGGGCCTTCGGATCAAAGATCCAACGGTGGGGAAAATTCCCCAAATCACTCAGAAAAGATCTTTTTAACAAATTTAACTAATTTTGGAGCACTATAAAAAGGACCCCAGACCCCATTTCAAAGAGATAGACAATTGGATTAAAAAAAATGAAAGAAGAGAACTCTTGAGAACTCCGGGAGAACACAAAAAAGAAGGTAAAAACCTTCTAAAAGAAGAGAGAATTCTCTTAGGAATAGATCATTGATCCAAGAAAAAGATCAATGATCTTCAACAAATAAATAAAAATAATAAAAAAATAGTGCCTTGCACTTGCTACGAACCTTTGGTTCTCTGAAACAAAGAAAAATTTGTTTTTCTTTGATCCAAATCAGGGGATAAAAAGTGCTCTGCACTTCTGTTCTTGAATCTAAAAGATTCTTGGTGCTTTGCACAAATGCAATGCATTACTTGAAGGGCCAGGCCCAAATTAAAAAGACCTAGCAGGCCAAAATAAATTGCAAAGCAATAAAAAGGGCAGAGCCCAAATGAAATTGATGCTTCGCATCATTTATAAAGGGCAGAGCCCAAAACAAATTGATGCTCTGCATCTTTTTTGGGCAAAGTCCAAATAAAAATAAAAAGAAATGCAATGCAAAAGCAAATAAATGTTGGACACTTTCAACTGGACTTAGCCCAATCATGGCCATAAGTCCTTAAATTAAATTGACTGAGCAAAATGGCTCTCCTAAATCAATCTACATCCGGTTCGAGGGTACATCTCCGAACTCCTTTGACATCCATCGTTGTAATTCCTCAACGACGTCAAAGATGTGACGGGTCCCAACGACCACACACCCATATGGACTGCGGGGTCCTTAAACTCGTGGACCGAAACGTCCTTAAACTAATATTTACCCCAAAATGGGAATATTGGACCGAGACGTCCCTAAACTAATATTGGACCGAGACGTCCCTAAACTCATGTTGGACCACTATGTCCCTAAACTGGCAATGGACCACTATGTCCTTAAACTGGCATTGGACCACCATGTCCCTAAACTGGAAAACGGACCACTATGCCCCTAAACTGGAACAATAGAGCCTCCAAACGCTCTTTTGCCGGATCTAAACGGTTCCGTTTAAGTTGATCTTAGCCCCAAACATGGCTAACGTATCTTTAAACATTCAAATGGATTATAAAACTCCCAATTAACTCTGGTTCGAGGGTACATCTCCGAACTCCTCTGATACATATCGTTGTAATCCTTCAACGACGTCAGAGAGGTGACGAGTCCCGATGGCCATACATTAAGTTAATCACTACGTTAAGTGGATCTTATTCTAAAACAGGACTAACGTATCCTTAACGAACGTTTAAGTTGATCTTAGCCGCAACACGACTAATGCATCCTTAAACTAAAAACACCAAACCCAAATCTAAGTAAATACGGATTTGGACTAATCCACGTCCTACGGGCGACGACATTACTCAGTCTCCGTATACAATCCACGGGCAACCACAAATAAAACAAACACACGTGACACGAAGTGAAATTCTGGAGAAGGAGAAAGTTGTTACCGCGACGCGGTAGCGTAATTAACTGCAGGGGCTTGCGCCTGCAGGGAAGAGCGTCCCCACAATCAAAAACCCCTCACCCTGAGGGGGAATTTGACAAAGTCTGCTACATCGGCCGCATCCGTCTAAATCTCTGATACACGGTGCCATAAATCAACTTGGCATCCTCGGAGAGATAGACGGATAAAACCAAATAGCATCTGCCCCGAACCTCAGGCACGGACGCGAAGTCCAGGCCGCCGTTCGGAGGGGAACTGGGGCATATACTATTTGGATTTATTCGTCCTCCTCTCCAAAGATGCCAAGTTGATTTATGGCACAGTATATCGAAGGTTTGGACGGATGCAACCGTTGTAGCAGATTTCGTCATATTCCCCCTCGTTTGCGAGGGGTTTTTAATTGTGGGGACGCTCTTCCCTGCAGGCGCAAGCCCCCGCAGTTAATTACGTTACCGCATCGCGATAACCACTTTCTCCTGCTCCAGAAGTTCACTTCGTGTCGTGTGTGTTTGTTTTATTTTTGGTTTGGGTTGCCTGTGGATTGTATACGGAGACTAATTTATGTCGTCGCCCATAGGGCGTGGATTAGTCCAAATCCGTATACCTTAGATTTGGGTTTGTTTTATTTAAGGATCGTTAATCTGGTTTGAGATTAAGATTGACTTAAATGTATGTGAGCAGTTGGGGCTCGGTTGGTCTGAATCAGGGAGGTTCTATCCTCAGGGGACTTAGCCAATTTGGGCTTAGTCCATTCAGTTTTTTTATTTATTGAAAAGTGCCAAGCACTTGTTTGGGCTCTGTCAGTCCCCTTTTTGTACAAAAAGGGCTGGGCACTTATATAAGTTCTGACGCTCACATATAATCATGTGGGCTTTTAGTCATGGGGATTGCCCAATAAGTGTTAAACACTTTACACCTTTTTGTCTTTATATAGAGTGCTAGGCACTCTTTATGGTGCCCACGTGAGGGACACGTGAGGCGCTAGGTGCTGCCTAGTGAGTGCTAAGCACTCTTCCATTCTGTAGCGTCCACGTGAGGGAAACGTGGGGCGCTGGGCGCAGGGCGCCGCTCATTGAGTGCTAAGAACTTCTCTTTATGGCGCCTACATGAGGGGCACGTGAGGTACTGGGCGCCGCTCATTGAGTGCTAAGCACTCTCCTTTGTGGCGACCACGTGAGGGGCACGTGGGGTGCTGGTCTCTGGGTTCTTTTCTTGCTTAATGATCAATAGGATCTTTATTTTGTAGATGAATCTTTGGTTCTCAAGAAACAAGTTCTTTCCAATAAGAATTAAATTCTCATCATATGAGAGACTTGTCTTGTGGATCTCAGATCCGGAGAAAGAACTCGGTTCTTTGAGAAGGGCTAAACCCTCCAGCAGGTATATCTTTTTTATTTACCTAAAATTTCTAAGAAGGAAGCTCTTCTTTCTCGAAAATTTAATTCTCTGTTCTTTTTTAAGATTTCTCCCTTTTTTTAAAGCTCATGGGGGGTTCTTCCTCTTCAGACTTGAAGTCTTAGGTCCTTTAAATAGTATAGGTGAGTTTGTTAATTAGTTTTTGAAAAAATCTCTCATTAAGAGATCCTAATTGATTTGGGGATTTTTACCCACCATTGGATCTTTGATCCAAGGGTTTCTGTTTTACAGAACAAGATTGGGGAAATATTTTTCCTTGCACAAAATTTATTCTGCAAAACGGTGATTTTTTAATCACCGTTGGATTTTTAATCTAACGGTCCTCTGTTTTACAGAAGGCATAGAATTTTATTCTATGATCCAACCGAAGGTATCTTTCTAAGGAATATTTCCTCTCAATAGAATTTTAATTCTGAGTCTTGATGATTTATCATCTCCATTGGATGTTTGATCCAACGACTCTGTTTAACAGAGAGTAGAATTTAATTCTACCTGGGTGCCGATGCTCACGTGTTGTGCACACGGACGCTAATTAGGGTTTTAATTCCTTTATGTGCTTTGCATGTTGACGCTCGCGTGAGGAGCACGTGCGACGCTATATAAGAGTTTTTAACTCTTGTGCTGGCGCCCTCGTGGAAGGCACGTGAGGCGCTGCCTTTTTAAAAGTTTTGGAACAGAGCTTTGCTCTTTTATCGGGGGAAACAGGGAGAAACCCTGTTTAGCCTCTACTACGGTACCGAGATAATGGTCCCCGCAGAAATAAGATTACCTAATTATCGGGTCGAGCACTTTGACGACGAGACTAACACCTTGGCGCTACTTAGCAACTTGGACATCCTGTTGGAAAAAAGAGATCAGGCGCAAATTAGAATGGCCGCCTACCAGCAGCAAACCGCCCGTTATTACAACGCCCGAGTTAAACACCGAGCCTTCAAGACACGAGACCTGGTCTTACGACGAAACGAATTCGTAGACTAAGGGAAGCTACATAAGTTCTTTCCGAAGTGGGATGTGCCATTCCTCATGATAGAGGCATTACCCGGTGAAGCCTACCGCCTCCAAGGCTCCAGAGGGCGTAATTTCCCTCAGCCATATAACACCAAAAAGCTTAAGCTGTACAGATAAACTTGTACCCCCTTTCCGAATAATGCAATTATTTTCCGCATCGACTAAAATTTCCAAGCTGAATCCCCACGCAAATAGATTTCTGCACCAACCCAGAGCCCCAACTTTTCCTTCCTTTCCTCAGCTTCGAGCTAGATGGTAGGGAGGAGGCACAAGCCGGCCAATGCATAAAAGTATACTTAAAAAAAGAAGGGAGGGGGGAGAAAGAGATAATACACCGTAACCTTGGCCAAAAGGAAATTTATTTATACTTTATTCGGAGGTATTCTTGGCTCCGCAGCCTTACAATCATTACAGCAAAGGAGGAAGTGGGTTAAGAAAATATTGACGATGATACTCGGAAGAGTGCTCCTCTAGCCGAGCCCAAGCAAGCTTCGCCCGCTCCTTCTGTCGGTACCTATGGACCCTACAAGATACAGATTCGCCGAGGTCCCCAACTGCCAAACACGACACCACAACCAACCTCTACTGGAAACATTCGAGAAGAATATCCACCGAGAGATCCCGCCTGCTCTTCGAGATCAGACCAAGCTCGTAGGTCGTATGCATCTTATCAAATGCTTCATTCATCGTCTGTGGGGACAGAGCGTTATAAAGACCCAAGGAAGACCTCCATATCGTGTAGATTAGCACTTGTAGGAGAGAAGATCGTCGGGGAAGTAGACGCCCGCAGTGGCCCTCTAAACGGCCTATCACGGCCTCGTACATTGCCTCGGAACGATCGAGATCATAGAAATACATGTCGTCCCGAGATATGATCTCCCTGATGGTGTATAAGCGGCCCGTCATCTGGAAGAAACGTAACAGCTAGAAGGAAGTCAATATGGGTATCCGAAGGTGAGATCATACCTTCAATATTTATAGCCTCAACAAACATCTTCCAACGGCCGAGATCTTCTCGTGCCACAGTGCAGATCACGGAATATCGCACTTTCACGATAAGGTGCGGCCACATGGCATCCGATTACTGGTCCCTCCCCTCATACAGGTCAAGGAAGGTTGAACGACATTCCCAGAAAACCCTAGAATCAGGTAGGCCCTCGTCAAGGGGCGCCGGAGTAGTTTCTTGCTCGGCTCATCCGCTGAAGGCAGCTTCCTGCCCGGGCACTCTGTGGATCCCAGGGCCCTGTTAAGAGGCGCCCGAGTAGTTTCCTGTTCGGCTCATCCGCTGAAGGCAGCTTCCTGCCCGGCCACTCTGCAGATCCAAAGCCCTCGTCAAGTGGCGCCCGAGCAGTTTCCTACTCCGTTCATCCGCTGAAAGCAGCTTCCTGCCCGACCACTTTGTGGATCCCAGGCCCCCGTCAAGTGGCAGCCGAGTAGTTTCCTGCTCAGCTCGTCCGCTGAAGGCAGCTTCCTGCTCAGCTCGTCCGCTGAAGGCAGCTTCCTTCCCGGCCACTCTGCGGATCCAAAGCCCTCATCAAGAGGTGGCCGAGTAGTTTCCTGCTCGGCTCATCCGCTGAAGGCAGCTTCCTGTCTAGCCACTCTGCGGATCCCAGGCTATCATCAAGAGGCGGCCGAGTAGTTTCCTGCTCGGCCCTTTCAATGTTTAATCAAGGGGCGCCGACCTATCTGTACTTGGCATTCGCTCGATTCATACACGGTGCTCGATCGTCACCTCGACTCCGGGGTGAGAGTGGACGCCAGGCTATCTATACTTAACGTTTGCTCAATTTATACGCAGCGCTCGATCGTCACATCAATTCTGGGGTGACGGTGGACGCCGGTCTACCTATACTTGGCATTTGCTCGATTCATACGCGGATCTCAATTGTCATCTCGACTCCGGGGTGAGGTAGGACACCGGTCTACCTATACTTAGCGTTCGCTCGATTCATACGCGGCTCTCGATCGTCACCTCGACTCCTGGGTAAGGGAGGACGCCGGTCTTCCTATACTAGGTTTTCGCTCGCTCTTACGTCACGCTCGCTCAGCACTCGACACTCGACTTTACATATACTGGACATCCGCGAGCCACCGACTTATCTACACTTACAAAAATATAAACACTCCATAGGCGAGCTAAAAACACTTTATTTATATTCAATACTATATACAAGGTACTATGGGCTCCCCAGCCTTACAAAATGCCCGGAGGCTTACAAAATTTAATAACCGAGATGGGAGTAGCTCAAACTGCCTCTTTAGCCGCCACATCTCCTAGTTCGGTGGTTCCGTCAGGGGCTACGATGGCGACCTCCGGCTCGGCGCTTTCGCCTTCCACCTTGCCTCCCCTAGCTGCTCGGCCACGCCCCCTTGTGGCACTTCTTCGGCAAGAGGATACCTTGCGTGAAGCTCTTGATCATCAAACCCGGGCATGGCTTCCTTGACGGCATCGAGGGCGTTGTGCCACCCGACGGCCGTGAAATCGGCGCGGTCGATATAGAACTGATTGGAAGCCTTATACTCCTCCACGGCCCTTTGCTCGGCTCTCTGCAAGCTTCGCCGTCTCGTAGGACGCCCGGGCATCTCTATTGAACGAGTCCCTCTGCCTTTTCATGGCATCGAACAGCCTGTTGACCTCCTCCATCTGGGTCTGGATAGCCCGGTTAGAGTTGGTCAGGAGCCGATGGGACTCCTTCAGTTTAGCTACTGTCAGGCCATCTGCGACCAAGCTTGAGTTGAGAAGGGCTGCCTTTTCTTTCGCCTGTTACAGCCGGGCGAGGAGTTCTTCCTCTTGCAAGGAAGATTCACCTGCCTTCTTTATCGCCGGGGTCACCTCCTCGGACTTCATTACGGAGAGCGGGGTGCAATACTGGAGGACTTGAGGAAAACGGGAACTATGTTGAGAGCTAAAACAGGGTAAAACAGAGTATAACACTTGGAGAAATTCTTAGAGAGTTACCGACCTGAACGACCTCCTGAGCTATCGCCGCCACTTGGGCCTTCATGGTGCCTCGGGGAATCTTAGCCCCCGCCGCCTTCTCCATGTCCGCCGGTAAACTGTCGGCCACAGAGAGCCCCGAGGGTATCTTGATGCAGAAATCGCCCTTTTGTACCTGAATCCCGGCCGGGGGTGGCCGAGAAACCGCCCTCTTCTGCCTCTTGAGTGGGGATTCGGCAGGAGGCGACACCTCTGTCCTATCCCGGGACGCCGGATCCCGCGCGTGCTTATGCCCTCCCCTACGTCGTTCCTCTGGAACGATGGGCACTGTGGAAACCTCAGCCGAAGGTGCTTGCCGGGGAGGCATGCCCTTCCTTCCCTAATCCTTGGCGGTCATGGCAGCCATAATCTTCGAGCGATCCATCGGCTCTGCGAGATAAACATAAGAAAAAGATCAACGACCAAAAACAGCAAAATTTTGCTAAGTCTAAATAGATCCGCGAAAGCCCTAACTTACCCACAAAACGCACGGAACTGAGTCATGCCCAGCTCAAAACCTGCTCGGAAAGCAGGACATCGGCCCGCTGGATCGGTTCCTACTGAGACACCACCCTTTCCTCTGGGGAATTCGACTGTCTAACCCTAGGACAACCGGCCCTATGCCACTTGATGGGCACATTCCAATTCTCACCCTCTGGTGGCTCGACGAAGACAAACTTCTCCTTCCATTCGTGGATGGAAGAAGGGACAACCATTACCCCCGACCCGACCGTCCTACCCTTATGTTTTTTGAATGAAAGGTACACCCAGCTCGGTTCGTCCTTGCTGGTACTGGGTTGATATTTATAACAAAGAAAGGAGAGGAGGAAGCTCAAATCAAAAGGGATCCGATCAATCTTCAACCCATGGAAACCCAAGAAGGATTCTCCACGAATTCGACACTAGCTGTTCTAGAGAAAGACGGAAACAATTGAGCACGGCACAAACTTCAAGTGAGAAGGGCAGACGCATCCCTGCCCGGAATATTTCTGAGTACAGAGCAATCTCGTTGCCCTATACCTGGTCTGCTCGCTCGCCCTCCCTGGCCAAACGGAGTGAATAGCCAGGGGGAATATGAAAACGAGCCCAGATGTCAGAAAGCTCATCCAAATGGTTCAAAACTGAAGGCGCATTGCGGGTATTCCCGATGCGCGCCTTGGGGGCCCTTTTCACCCCCCGACGACGAGGGACAAGGGCGTCGTTCCTCCTAGGGGCGAGCCCAACACAGAAGACGAAGATGAAGAGGAAGAAGAACTCTTTCGGTTATCGGAAGCCGAGGAGACCCGCTGGACTCAGCTTCAGAAGCTGAAGCTTCATCGTCTGACTCAACCCCTACTACGTCAATAGATATTTCAGAGGAGGACATCTAACCGGATTCAAGGAAGGATTGGCCGAGGAAAGTTTTTCGCTGAAGTTCCGACCTAAGCAGATTTATGCCGGGCAATCTTCAGATGAAAAGAGACGACTAGGGCGAAGTATCTGCCATGGGATGATCCCTCTATTTATACACTCAGTAAGAAGACATATGAGGCCCAAATCCGTTCCCACCAAAATGAAGTGTCACACCTAGCGGCCACCGAGACTCCATATGGCGATCGACCATTGGACACGTCCCCTCACGCCAGGATTCGGGTGACAACCCCTCACGTCTCGCCACCCAGTGGCGGACACGTGGTACGTAGTCCAACCGATCGAGTGAGCAAAACGGCGCCCCCTTTTAAAGCACAATTATTTCACTGATCCGCTGACGTCACCAAAGATACGCGCAGAAATTAGAGCGCTTCGAGTGCCGCCACTTAGATCCAAGGATCTAAGAGGATTAGCCGCCAAACGTCGCATCATCCTTGGACAATCCATTGCGAGGAAATCTTAGGCTAAATTGTTAAAAATCGGGCTTACCATTCTCGACCTGACCCATAAATAGGTCAGGGCGAGGGGGGCTAATTATATGGCTCATAAACGGGAATTCCCCAGGTTACGACACGTAGCAGATGACATGTCGTTCGCGTAAGCCCACTAGATTCCTGGGGGCCGCGGAGGTGGAATTATTATGATACATGGGGGACTTTCCTCGGCACCTCTTCTCTGAGGTTGCACCCGACCTTTCAGAGACCTCCCCGGAGTACCTTCCCTATAAGCCTAGCAACCAGCCAATAGCTCGCCTCCAAACTATCCTGCAGCCGAGCTTCCTCCATCTCCTCACTCGTCTCCGAGCTATTACAGAGCTGAGATTCCTCAGCTCACTTGCTTGTCTCCAAGCTATCACAGAGCAGAGATTCCTCAGCGTCCCTGTTTGGACCATGAAGCCCGAACGCCCCCGTAACAGCTCCGTATATTTCGCCACGACGAGATCTCCGCCATCCCATGTCCCATATCCCATGCTAGCGTATCTTACCACTAATGGGCGTATCTCGCCATCAATGGGCGTATCCCGCCATCTACGCGAATGTGATGCAAGTGCATAATGGACGGCGAGAATCTCACATCGGTTTTCTCCATGCGACTGCTATATAAACCCCTCTTCTAGACGACCCAAGTAAGAAAAAAACTCATTCCAATATGCCGCTACCTCGTCATTATTCTCCGGTACTTACTTGATCGTTGGAGGGTCCTACGATGGTAACCCACCCTGCGAATTCCCTTGCAGGTAGCTCGGTGTTAACGATAACCCACTAAGATCCACACATTCAATCCTCACACAAAATCTCAACCGTTCAGAACCACTTGCAGCAAGATCGACGGATGACAACTACTGAGGGAGATTCAGACCTCCATCAGAGCGACTTCCTTAATTAATAAGAAGGTTAGTATCTTGTAATATCATTGTAATTGATTGTTGAATCAATAATTATCAACCTGGATGCGTCTTCATCATCAAAATAAATAGTCGGCATATATTAGAGACCTGGATGCTCTCTAAGGCCTGGAGAGCATCCGAATCTGGGTTATAGGTGGAAAAAATGGTAGGATTCACTATCCATCATTTATGCCAAGCACTTAAATGGGATGCTGTTACTGAATTTGGATGATCAGCGAAAAGGGCAATCATTAACATAGGATACAATGCGAACATGGTAACTATGGAGTTTAATTTAAAGCTGCCAAGATGAAAAGGAGAGAGAAAGGTTATGCCTTGTGTAGGGCATTAGAGGTAAAGATGAGAGAAAAGAAAAGTGATTTGGGATTTTATAGGCAATCGAAACCTTCTACGACGCATGTACTGTTTGGTAAGAAAAACAACATCAAAATAAACACAAATAGAATTTTAGAATATTTTATGCTGTGGGTTTTGACATAAAATGCAAAATATCAATACAATTCTGAAGGTGAGTCTTGAATTTGGAAAAAATAAACATGTGGAAGATTCTATAAAACTACAATATATACAATATTAATTATATTCATTAATGTAAATACACGGCGCCAGCTATATCTTGTGCTAACCTTGCTTCTCCCATGACGGGTCGATTTGATTGAACCCTGAACCTTAATTAGTTTCTAAGCCAAAGTGATCATATATGCTTGTTGCATTTCCCCCCTAAGAATAATATATGTAGAGCTGGAAATCCCAAGCATATCATATTCAAGATATTTTCTAACACCACGTTCGGGGTTAGATTTTATGGGTATTTATAGTCGAGGAAAAGAGGTTGAAGCATACCATTTGGATAACCAAATCAAGCAGCATATATTACAAAAATTCACTATTCATATGAAAACGACTGTCTTCTATAATACTTTTACCACATATCTTCGAAGGGGTATCATCATTCGCGTAATTAATGTAGTTGCAATTACTCTTCTAATCTTTTTAGCTGCAATCGTATCATAAATTAATCAAGAAATATTTGCTTACATGTACCAAGAAAATTCCAAATATAATTTGTCTTTGTTGGAAAAATTGAGAATAGAAGTGGAATTGAGTTGTTATTTCGAATAGTGATATCAATGTCCTTAAGGTGATATTTGGCCCCACTCGAAAGAGATTGCTGATGGGTTTGTAGCGAATCACCTTTAGAATATATCAAAGCAACCCACGAATCGGCAATGAGCAAAACTGAAGATTCTCCTAAGAATTTCAAAATTAGAGATTGTGTATTTTAGATATGTCACGTCCTGCTTCCCGGTGTACGGCGAAGGGGACGCGACGAGGTCCGCTACGTATTTACTGTGAAGTAAATACGCTAAGCGTATCTAAGCAATATAAAGGTAATTCATAAGAGACAAGAGATATAAAATTAACAGCAACTTTATTAATAACATTCTTTTGTACAATGCATGAAAAGTAAATACATCTGAAATAAAAGCGATGCCTAAACAATGGCATAACAGGAAATGAAAAATACTGAATAGAACAAGGTACAATGTCTAGAGCTCGGGGTCTTCGTGGAACTGATCCAAGTCTTCACCGGTGGGGGGTCCAAAACACCTGACGACATTCAAAAAAGAAAGAAATAGAATGTCGTCAGCGAACAAGTCGCTCGGTAAGTCCCAAAGATAAGGAAGAATTAGAAAAGACAGAATAAGAGGTATCTTCTAAAGTTGTATAATATTGTAGAATATTGTGTTTACGCTGTTGTTTGTAGCTTGGTACGGAAGGATGCCAATGTATACGAGAGGGGTCTCAGTATGCTAGAGACCAGGGCAAACGGAATGTACAAGGAACCGTTAAGCCACGGTACAACAGCAACGGAATATAGGTTAGGTGTCTTAATCTTACCGTCTCGTGCCACTTCTAACACCTTCCGCACCAATCTACCTCTTAAACCCCGTAGTGTTTTGATTGTATTGTTGTATTGTATGGTATAGTTGGATGACTGACCAAAACCATGATATCAGTAAACAGATTGTAACTGCATAATCAGGTAAATGAAATAACTGGATAATGGATGTATATCCATGGTTTGATTCAGTCAAGTTGTATAGATTGATAACAGGATTCATGGATTCATGTGTTCATATTGAATTGGAATATTATAGAATGTAGATTGACTTGAATCATATTCAAGTCAGAAATAATCAGACTCAAACCCGAGTCAGACAATTAGAAATGTAGATCGCAATTTTGATTATTTCTCAAACCTATAATTGCTAGGGTCTTTAGGGTAATTTACAAAACTTGAGGGGTTTTTATGTAAAAATACTTTTATATACTTTTCAAAAACACACCTCAAGTATTTATTATTCATATTAGAGTTGCAATGAAGGTGCATTTTATATTGTGATATTTCTAGTGAAAATATCCTAGTTTTATAAATAAAGGTATTTATCTGTAATATTGATTTATTTGAAATTCATGGTATTTTAATGTAAAATTTATTCTTGTGATTTTTAGAAAAAGTGGAAAATTTATATTATAACAAAATAGACATTTTAATGATAATATACATATATTTATATAAAAATAATTTCAATAAATATTTTATATTCTAAAAAAATATCATTTTCTTAAGATATCGTATTTTAAACCTTTCGAGACCGAATGCTCCTTGTGGAGGTTTGAATCTCGCACTACTAAGCCCGAGGGTGCACGATAAACCGTACTATCCCTAACGGGTTTCCCAAAGGTGGGTTGTAGTGGCGCTTTGCAAAGATTTTATAAATACTAATCCTTTAGAAAACGGTTTTATAAAGTAAAAGGTATTTATTTGCAAAAGTCGATTTTCCGTATTTTGGATTCTAGGGTTTTCTAATTCAACTAGACTATTCTAAATGGTCTAAACAACAAGTTGTTAGATACCTCAAATTATCTCTTCACCGCCAATTGTGGCCAGGTAAGTACAAGTGAAGAAAGGAGGGATCCGCTCACGATTCATCGTGAGACGAGCCTTTTATAATTACCTTTCTCACTTGCCCAGCCTAGACACCATAAAGTCAGGTTTAGATAAACGATCGATGTCCACAACATATCGTATTTTCCTTTTAAAAGATATTTGTTTTAAAAGTGTACCAAACCTAAAACTTTTAGAAAAGGTTTTATTAAGAAAATGGTATTTAAATGTAAAATCTTGTTTTATCGTATTCTAAGTTTTCAAGATAGCGTGTTTTGCATATGAGTGTGTGAGGAGGTAGGTCATTACCTCGTGATCTACTTTAAGGTATATCAATGTTAAGGGGGTTAAATGTGAAAATGAAACCTTGTGGTATTTAAGTGAAAAAATATGATATATTGCAAAAGCTATCATTTCATGTGAGAAAACTTGTTCAAATTATTTGTTAAGTGATTAATAGTCAACATAGAGATGTTTAAGCATGAATGTATTGGTGAGAAGTGAGATTTTATAGAAAACCGAATCGGAAATCGGATTTGTTCCGATTCCGTCGGGTTTGTAAATTCGTATTTTTAAGAGAGAAAAGAAAGATAGAAAGGGGGACTTACGGGTTTGGACAACACTAGAGAGTGAGAGGGAAGTAGAGGGTTTGCCGGTGCGTCGATTCGTCGTTGAGAGTTCCTAGCACGATCACCGGAATTTCGCCGTCGATTTCGTCAGCGCTTCGCCTTTCGCTCGACCAAAGTTCTCTTGGAATTTTGAGAGAGTGAACTCAGAAATTTAGGATGAGAGGGTAGAGGGTATGGGGTATACTTATAGGATTAGGCTAGGTTTAGGGTTTTTAATTAAAAGAATGTAAAAATTATATAAAAATCATTAAAAAATGGAGTAAATGGGGGTCAATGGGCTCTCTGTAACCGATCCGAATATTTAAAGTATGGAGGGGGGTTGACCAGGAAAAGATACCTAACTTCTATGTTGGGGACTCGGCCGTCCGGCCGGCGGCGCCGGCCCGAGTCGGCCGGTCCGCTGTCCAACTTGGCCGAGTTGGGCCGAGTCAGGTAGTCGGGGTGTGTGTGGTCGTCGGATGTGGCTTCTGGTGCATTTAACTTTTCATGTGTAGAAGGAAATTTGTGAGAAACGCATGTGTAACTGTTGGTATTCTAAAAAATCAAAAACAAAATAATATCAAAAATAATGTGGGGCATGGGATTTGAACTCTGGTGGCTTGGTTCAGCAGTGCAAGATATTACCAATGAGCTACAAGCTCCTTCTTGTAATTATGGAGTGAAATAAATACTTAAAGAGATATCGGCAACAATAAATACTCCAAGTATACATTGAATTTAAATCAATTCTTTGTACATTAAAAATAGAGTTGTTACAGTCTACCCTCCTTACAAAAATTTCGTCCTCGAAATTTACAACTTTTATTTGAGGACTAGTTTACAAAGAGGTGTGGATATCTAGTACGCATTTCATCCTCTTTTTCCCAAGTGGACTCTCCTGGAGTGTCTTTCCTCCACATCACTCGAACCAAGTTAACTTCCTTGTTCCGAAGTGTCTTCACTTTCCTGTCCAGGATCTCCACAGGCTGTTGCTCACAAGATAAATCGGGCTGTATAGTGAGCTCGGAATGATCGAGAACATGGCTGGGGTCACTCACATACCTTCTGAGTTGGGATATGTGGAACACATTATGCACTCCTTCCAATGAAGGTGGAAGTGCTAAGCGGTATGCCACTTCACCGACTCGTTCGAGTATGTCGAACGGTCCAATATATCTCGGACTTAGCTTACCCCGTCTTCCAAATCGGATCACTCCGCGGTCGGAGATATCTTCAAGAATACATGATCTCCTGGCTGGAACTCCAAGTGTCGTCTCTTTGCATCAGCCTAGTGCTTCTGTCGATCTTGGGCTATGCGTATCCTTTCCCTGATAGTACGAACCACATCAACAGTCGCTACTATCATCTCTGGTCCAAGAAGTTCCCTATCTCCGATGTCGTCCCAACAAAATGGCGATCGACACTTCCTTCCATACAGTGCTGCAAAAGGTGCCATTCCTATGCTTGCTTGGTAGCTGTTGTTGTACGCGAACTCCACAAGGTGCAGGTGATCTTCCTACGATCCTTTGAAGTCTAACATACACGCTCTGAGCATATCCTCCAAGATCTGAATAGTTCGTTCCGACTGACCATCTGTTTGTGGATGATAAGCCGTGCTGAAGTTAAGACTTGTTCCCAACCTTGCTTGCAGACTCTGCCAAAATTGCGATCGGAACCTGATGTCACGATCGAAAACAATGTAGACCGGTACTCCATGAAGTCTCACAATTTCCTGTATGAGTTCATGGGTATCAGAGATAGTACATTATGAAGAGTTTAAATCTTAATTAGATTATTACCTCCATGTACTTCTTTGTTAGTGTCTCAGTTGATTGGCCAACTCAAAATGGGATGAAATGAGCCGACTTTGTGAGTCGATCCACAATGACCCATACAGCATCGTTACCCTTTGTGCTGTGAGGAAGAGCAGTCACAAAATCCATCGTGATGTGTTGCCACTTCCATTCTGGGATTGGTAACGGTTGAAGTAATCCAGCAGTCCTGTGATGTTCAGCCTTTACTTGCTGACACACCAAGCATTTTGCGACGCTTCTGGCTACTTCATGCTTCATTCCATGCCACCAATAATTCTGACGTAGATCTTTGTACATTTTGGTACCTCTAGGGTGCACTGAATAGGGAGAGCTGTGATCTTCTTTCATTAACTCTTCCCGAACAGGACCTTTTGGTACACACAATCTGCTGCCGTATCTCAAAGATCCGTCTTCATGGATGATGAAGTCTATTCTGAGTCCATTCTCCACTTGTTCTTTGATATTTTGCAACTTAGTATCGCTTGCTTGAGCTGCTTTGATCTGATTGACAATGGTTGATTGAACTTGTAAATTCATCAAACTTGAAGCATTACCTGGCATGACTACTTCAATCTCCATCTGATGCAAGTCTTGTTGAAACTTCCACTGAGCGGTGAGATTCATTGCTAATGGTTGGCGACTAAGAGCATCAGGTACTACATTCACCTTCCCTGGGTGATGTTGCAAGTTGATGTCAAAGTCCGCCATGAGTTCTAACCATCTTCTCTGCCGCATATTCAACTCTTTCTGAGTAAACACGTACTTCAGGCTCTTATGATCTGTGTAGATGTTCACTCGTTCACCAAGTAGGTAATGACGCTAACTCCAGAGAGCAAAGATGATGGCTGCCAACTCCAGATCATGCGTCGGATAATTGCGCTCATGAATCTTCAGCTGTCTTGAAGCATAAGCCACAACCTTACCGTGCTGATGTAGAACACATCCTAATCCCTTACCGGATGCATCGCAATGCACTTCGAATCCTCCAGATTGATCCAGTATGACGAGAATAGGTGCTTATGTCAACCTTGACTTGAGTTCTACGAAAGCTTGTTCGCATGCTTCTGACCACACAAATTCTTCATCTTTACGTGTGAGCTTGGTCAGGGGCGTTGCTATCTTTGAAAAGCCTTCAATAAACCTTCTGTAATATCCAGCTAAACCCAAGAAACTTCGAATATCCTTCACTGACTTTGGTGTAGGCCATTCGCTAACTGCTGAAACTTTCGCTGAATCCACAGAGATTCCTTCTCCTGATACGATATGTCCAAGAAAACTAACTTGCTTTAACCAAAACTCGCACTTGCTGTTCTTGGCATAAAGCTGATGTTGTCGAAGAGTTTCTAGGACAATTCGTAGGTGCTCTGCATGTTCTTTCCAACTCTTAGAATACACCAGGATGTCGTCGATGAAAATGACAACAAACCTGTCTAAGTACTCCCGGAAAACTTGATTCATTAGGTTCATGAATATTGCGGGTGTGTTGTTCACTCCAAATGGCATCACTAGAAATTCGTAATGTCCATAGCGAGTTCTGAAAGCTGTTTTGTGAATATCAGCTTCCTTGAACTTCACTTGATGATAACCTGAATGAAGATCTAATTTAGAGAAAACACAAGATCTACTTAGCTGATCGAATAAATCATCGATGCGCGGGAGTGGATACTTGTTCTTTATAGTGACTTCGTTTAAGGCTCTGTAATCGATGCACATTCTGTATGAACCTTCCTTCTTCTTCACAAGTAGTACAGGTGATCCCCAACTTGAAGTGCTGGGACGAATCCATCCTTTTGCCAGTAATTCGTCCAACTGTGTTCGGACTTCCTTCAAACTTTCCGGACTTAAATGATAGGGTGCTTTGATCACCAGTTGTGCTCCTGGTACTAAATCAATACTGAATTCAAGAGCTCGATCGGGAGGCAAACCTGATATATCGTCAGGAAATACATTGTCGAACTCTCGAACTACATCTGGTTTTGATTCTTCCTCTACTTGAGCTGCTGCAACTACTGCTTCCCTTGGCTTTGCTTTGTAGGTACTTGGCTCCAGTGTACGGTCTTCACTTTTGAAATAGAAAACCGGATGGTCTGGAATCTCGAATACTACCCTCCTTTGACGACAGTCTATGGTAGTATAAAAAGTTCCAAGCCAATCCATTCCTAGAACCACATCGAAGTTCGGTATGTCCAGCACTTTGAAGTCAGCATAAAACTCTCTGCTGCAGACGACGACTGGACACAAGCTGTATCTCATAGTTGCCTTTAGAACGCCATTTCCTGAACTGACATTCCAGCTGGATACAAGCGGTGAGACTGTAATCGCATGGGTTCGAATAAACCGTTGCGACATAAAGCTGTGTGATGCTCCAGTATCAAACAGTGCTAGTGCAGGGATTGAGGATACTAAGATTGTACCTAAGGTATGTGGGATATGTTTTAGGTATAGGAAAATATGTAGCTAAGTTGCAGGATAGAAAAGCAAAGTTAGAAAAGAAAAGTTTACCAGTGATGACTTGGCCAGTAGCCTCAGCTTCTTCCATGGACATCGTGAAAGCCTGGAGCCTTGGTACATTCCTCCTGGCCTGAGGAGCATTACTCGGAACGTTCCTTTGAGCTTGATGGAACTGACGAGGAGTGGTGCAGCTTGTGGTCCTCTGGGTGGTGCAGGTAGTGCAGGTCTTGGAGCAGATGCTTGAAGAGCTGGTCGCTGCGGATAGGTAATTGCGGGCCTGGGTGCAGCAACTAGGTTTTGTCTTTGGGGACAAGACCCAATATCATGAGTAGCTGAGCCGCAGACTAAGCAAAGACGGTTGGCTCGACGGTAGTCTTTCATCATATGTCCAGTTCTCTTGCAGTAGGTGCAAAAGACTGGGCTGGGACGATGGTTCGGTACTCCGGGTCACCTTGGCACGAAAGGTGGCCTGGACGAGGCTCCACCTGCCATCTGGTTGGCAGGGCGTTTGACTCCTGCAGACTGAGGTCCGCCCCTTGCTTTTATCACTGCCTCATAACTGCGGGCAACTTCCAGAGCATCCTCATGAGTCAGAAATTTTCCCGTGGCTAGAGCAGCCTGAATCTCCGTGTCCAGACCTTGTTGAAAGCGACGGCCTCTGATCTCGTCCGTCGGTATCAAGTGTGCCGCGAATCTGTTTAAGGATTGTGTTAGCTGTGTAGTATATGAGATTTAAAAATTGAACTCTTGTGACATATCTTACCGGCTTAGCATGGTGAATTCAGCGTCGTACTCATCTACTGATTTGTCCCACATCGAACCCTTTTGTAGATGAATGAATTGCTGCTCCATGGCAAACCTGGCAGTCACAGGGAAGTATTTCGCGTCGAACTTCTCGTGAAAAGTCTTCCATTCAATAGGCTGTACCAGACGACTTTCTTCCGCCTTCCACCAGTTGCGAGCATTGTCCGTGAGCTGTAGTTTCGCCACACGGACCCAAGCTATGTCTGGCACTTGTGCTGCTGCCAGATCATCTTCTATACTTTGTGCCCATTCTTCAGCTTCAAGAGGGTTTCCTTTTCCGGAGAACTGCTTGGGATGTAAAGCCCTGAATTGCTTTACCCCCGGTGCGTCGGTCTAAGGACGGTTCAGGAGTTGTTGCTGTCCTTCAAGAAGGCTGCGGATCGCCTCAAGTAGCACTGTTTGCTTGGTGGGTGGCGCAGGAACAGCTGGTGTGAGAGGTAGTGCTGGAGGTGTGTTGTTGACGTTGGTGCTGGTGTTGTTCGGGGAATCCATAACCTTGAAGAAAAATTTGGGTTAGGACAGATGATAAGATTCAAGTAATAGAAATTTGTAAGATTCAAGAAACATGAATTGTAAAGAATGTTTTAGTTGCTGGTTCTTGTGTTATATTGCTTAGGTTGTTCACGCAGAACAGAACTGCATAGTATGGTTCTATACAGCTCTGACCTGCATGGGCCACCAACAAAACCTGTCACGCCCCGCTTCCCGGTGTACGGCGAAGGGGACGCGACGAGGTCCGCTACGTATTTACTGTGAAGTAATTACGCTAAGCGTATCTAAGCAATATAAAGGTAATTCACAAGAGACAAGAGATATAAAATTAACAACAACTTTATTAATAACATTCTTTTGTACAATGCATGAAAAGTAAATACATCTGAAATAAAAGCGATGCCTAAACAATGGCATAACAGGAATGAAAAATACTGAATAGAACAAGGTATAATGTCTAGAGCTCGGGGTCTTCGTGGAACTGATCCAAGTCTTCACCGGTGAGGGGTCCAAAACACCTGACGACATTCAAAGAAGAAAGAAATAGAATGTCGTCAGCGAACAGGTCGCTCGGTAAGTCCCAAAGATAAGGAAGAATT
This sequence comes from Agapanthus africanus, assembly GCA_030015575.1. Classification (NCBI taxonomy): domain Eukaryota; kingdom Viridiplantae; phylum Streptophyta; class Magnoliopsida; order Asparagales; family Amaryllidaceae; genus Agapanthus; species Agapanthus africanus. The sequence goes on along the minus strand of JASDDO010000024.1, from coordinate 90,543,437 downwards.
AGAAAAGACAGAACAAGAGGTATCTTCTAAAGTTGTATAATATTGTAGAATATTGTGTTTACGCTGTTGTTTGTGGCTTGGTACGGAAGGATGCCAATGTATACGAGAGGGGTCTCAGTATGCTAGAGACCAGGGCAAACGGAATGTACAAGGAACCGTTAAGCCACGGTACAACAACAACGGAATATAGGTTAGGTGTCTTAATCTTACCGTCTCGTGCCACTTCTAACACCTTCCGCACCAATCTACCTCTTAAACCCCGTAGTGTTTTGATTGTATTGTTGTATTGTATGGTATAGTTGGATGACTGACCAAAACCATGATATCAGTAAACAGATTGTAACTGCATAATCAGGTAAATGGAATAACTGGATAATGGATGTATATCCATGGTTTGATTCAGTCAAGTTGTATAGATTGATAACTGGATTCATGAATTCATGTGTTCATATTGAATTGGAATATTATAGAATGTAGATTGACTTGAATCATATTCAAGTCAGAAATAATCAGACTCAAACCCGAGTCAGACAATTAGAAATGTAGATCGCAATTTTGATTATTTCTCAAATCTATAATTGCTAGGGCCCTTAGGGTAATTTACAAAACTTGAGGGGTTTTTATGTAAAAATACTTTTATATACTTTTCAAAAATACACCTTAAGTATTTATTATTCATCTTAGAGTTGCAATGAAGGTGGATTTTATATTGTGAATTTCTAGTGAAAATATCCTAGTTTTATAAATAAAGGTATTTATCTGTAATATTGATTTATTTGAAATTCATGGTATTTTAATGTAAAATTTATTCTTGTGATTTTTAGAAAAAGTGTAATATTTATATTATAACAAAATAGATATTTTAATGATAATATACATATATTTATACAAAAATAATTTCAATAAATATTTTATAATATTTTATATTCTAAAAAAATATCATTTTCTTAAGATATCTTATTTTAAACCTTTCGAGACCGAATGCTCCTTGCGGAGGTCTGAATCTCGCACTACTAAGACCGAGGGTGCACGATAAACCGTACTATCCCTAACGGGTTCCCCAAAGGTGGGTTGTAGTAGCGCTTTGCAAAGATTTTATAAATACTAATCCTTTAGAAAACAGTTTTATAAAATAAAATGTATTTATTTGCAAAAGTCGATTTTCCGTATTTTGGATTCTAGGGTTTTCTAATTCAACTAGACTATTTCTAAATGGTCTAAACAACAAGTTGTTAGATGACTCAAATCGTCTCTTCACCGCTAATTGTGGCCAGGTAAGTACAAGTGAAGAAAGGAGGGATTTTCTCACGATTCATCGTGAGACGGGCCTTTTAAAATTACCCTTCTCACTTGCCTAGCCTATATACCACAAAGTCAGGTTTAGATAAACGATCGATGTCCACAACATATCGTATTTTTCTATTAAAAGATATTTATTTTAAAAGTGTATCAAACCTAAAACTTTTAGAAAAGGTTTTATTAAGAAAATGGTATTTAAATGTAAAATCTTGTTTTATCGTATTCTAAGTTTTCAAGGAGCGTGTTTTGCATATGTGTGTGTGAGGAGGTAGGTCATTACCACGTGATCTAGTTTAAGGTATAGCAATGTTAAGGGGGTTAAGTGTGAAAACGAAACCTTGTGGTATTTAAGTGAAAAAAGTACGATATATTGCAAAAGCTATCATTTCATGTGAGGAAACTTGTTCAAATTATTTGTTAAGTGATTAATAGTCAACATAGAGATGTTTAAGCATGAATGTATTGGTGAGAAGTGAGATTTTATAGAAAACCGAATCGGAAATCGGATTAAAACCGATTCCGTCGGGTTTGTAAATTCGTATTTATATGAAAGAAAAGAAAGAAAGAAAGGGGGACTTACGGGTTTGGACAACACCAGAGAGTGAGAGGGAAGTAGAGGGTTTGCCGGTGCGTCGATTCGTCATTGAGAGTTCCTAGCACGATCACCGGAATTTCGCCGTCGATTTCGTCAGCGCTTCGCCTTTCGCTCGTTTCCAAAGTACCAAAGTTTTCTTGGAATTTTGAGAGAGTGGACTCAGAAATTTAGGATGAGAGGGTAGAGAGTATGGGGTGTATTTATAGGGTTAGGCTAGGGTTAGGGTTTTTAATTAAAAGAATGTAAAAATTATATAAAAATCATTAAAAAATGGAGTAAATGGTGGTTAATGGGCTCTCTGTAAATGATCCGAATATTTAAAGTATGCAGGGGGTTGACCAGGAAAAGATACCCAATTTCTATGTTGGGGACTCGGCCGTCCGGCCGAGTCCGGTCGGCGGCGCCTGCCGACTCGGCCGAGTCGGGCCGAGTCAGGTAGTCGGGGTGTGTGGGGTCGTCGGGTGTGGCTTCTGGTGCATTTAACTTTTCATGTGTAGAAGGAAATTTGTGAGAAACGCACGTGTAACTGTTGGTATTCTAAAAAATCAAAAGCAAAATAATATTAAAAATAATGCGGGGCATGGGATTTGAACTCTGGTGGCTTGGTTCAGCAGTGCAAGGTATTACCAATGAGCTACAAGCTCCTTCTTGTAATTATGGAGTGAAATAAATATTTAAAGAGATATCAGCAATAATAAATACTCCAAGTATACATTGAATTTAAATAAATTCTTTGTACATTAAAAATGAAGTTGTTACAAGATAATACAAGTATGAGAGAGAACACACGTTTATGAAGGAAAAATGTGATTTGCAATTGTTCCTGAAACTCATTTAAATAGGCATAATTGCACATTTTCATGGCATCTTTTCAGTCCAATATATTCATCAAAAGGTAACTCTTCCAAATAATATGACTGTTGGCATAAATGCACTTTTCCATGGATTAAAAGAATCCACTTGATTGATCATGTGAAAAGTGTTTTGTAAATAACTACAATCAAAACGGTATCACTAGTAACTAGCCGCAATGAGTGCGAGTCGTCCGCAGGGAAATGTGAATTCTTTTCTTAGTTTAGACGAGTTGATAAAAGAGATGGGTGATTGTTGTTATTCTATTTTAAGATGAATATAAGGTTTATAATAAAAAGGCTTGTAGGGTTCATTAGACTTGGTGGTAAATGGATGAATGTTTGAAAATGACTCTTTTTATCTTTTAATAGTTTAAAATTAGAGAGATAGCGATGAATGTGGATTTGGGTTCTTGAAGGTAATTAGGGTTTCCCACAACCGACCCTTGTCCATCCATTGATCTCTATTCATGTCAAGCCCTTAACAAAACAAGTGTTTAACCAATCTCAAATCGTGGTCGTGACTATCAATAAATTGATAGCGTGCCTGATTAGGAGGCTAACATTTATTTTTCTAAGCTTTATAAATATTAAATCTTAAAAAGAATTTAAAATATGTTTTTCATCCATTATTTCACCCTATCCTATGAACCCTAGCAAGCAAGAGATTACTCGCTCATGGATAATAGTGATTTAGAAGAATGGTTGAAGATGAATGAAACCATAATAAAGATGCATAAAAGTTATTTGTAAAATTAATGCGGAAAAGTAATGCGTAAAGTAAATGCGTAAAAAGTAAATTCAAAATGAATTAAAACAAAAAAACTACCTTTATTAATCAACTATTGCATTACAATTCTCTTCTTACAAAGTAGATTACAAGAACCCCAGTTACTCTAGATCTCTCTTTCTCTGGAGGTAGATGAATAGATAATTATGTGATCACTTGGATCATTTTGAATGCACAGCTCTTGGTCCTTTTTATGGTCCTGAGACCAGAATCCTAGATGCTATATATGAGTAGATGCAGTTAAGATCATGATCCCAAAATCCCACATCCAACGGCTACCAAAGAGCCACGGTTCCGCCGCATGATGCCACGTTTGGGCGCGGTTCCGCCGCATCCTAATGGGGTTTTGAGATTTTTTTTGGTTTTTTATGTTGATATTTGGAGATCCTTTTGATATATAGATTCTGAAAATATTGCTCTGAGTCTCTGCCGTTTCTAGATTTCTCGATTTGCTTCAAAAATTTGGCAGATTCGGTTTCGATATCCTGATTTGACTTGGATCTCTTACTTGGATTTCAGACCTGAGCTAATACTTGCACAATATCTCAAATCCAAGTGTTAGTAGCATTTTATATTTTTGAGATATTATTCCAACCATTTATATGGTATTAAATCTTAAGAGTATTGATTAGGAATATTTTTGCATGATTTGCATATTTTAATTATTAATATCCATTTAAATATTATATGCATATATTTTCCCTAATTATATTAATTAAAATGAAGAAACATATGATAATATTTTTTTTATAAATAAACCCACATATGTTCATACAAATATGCAATATTTTAGACTAATCAAATACCCTCAAACTTATGTTTGATCGTCCCGAACAAACTAATTATTAAAGAGAAAAAGAAAAAAAAAACCGATCACACTTTCGTAGGCAACATGATTGCACTTAGTACGTGGACCAAGCCTTTAAACCTCTAGGTGTCTCGAGTAGGAGGAGTGTTATCTCCTGAGGGTTTTTAGCGGATTTCACCCACAAAATCCCATAAATGAAATAAGATGTAAGTTATATACAAAAATAAGGAACTTATAAAAGAAAACACTTGAAAATAAGTGTTTCAAACTATACTAGCTTTTTAGTTGCCATGAGCCCTATCTTAATGGTCTTAAAAAATGTCAGAAATCACATCATCCCTCAATAAAACATCGTCTTTAGTATTCTTCCCTACCTTTCTTCCAAACATCGATCATATATCCCTACGTGTGTGTAAAAAACATCTCTCCACTTAGAGGATTCAATTCAAGCTATCATACCCTTATCCATCTTTCTTAGTACTTTTTAGTCGGTGAATATTTTTAGATGGAATTACTCACACATTCTTCATATAACCGTTAATAATTCTTGAGGTACTAACCAAATGATTACCAAATGTGTTCACTTATTAAGGCGTAATTAGCAATATCCTAGTTTTGCAACACCTAATGCTTAGCAGTGACTCCCAAACCAGTTGGTCTATGGCACTAGGTGATAAGACACCTTTGCTATATTTTTTTATGCTGCCTTAAATAATTACAAAACCAGTGTTCATTTTTCTTCACCATTTATATTTTATGTGTCATTTATATTTTGTTGATATATATTTTTTCTTTCATACTAAGGATTTTAGACAAGAGCATTTCAAGGTATCCTCTACTATCCCAAGATTCAAGATGTGTGCAAGTGCGTATAGTAGGGCATCAGCGTTCAGAAGTTTGGACTCAAGAATATGGACTATTTTTCAGACTTATTTCTATCCGCAGATTAGTGATTCCCTTCATCTTACTAACCCTTAGGACAACAGCTCATGACTAACTATTACTAGCTTTGTTTTAAAATATCTAATTTTCTTATATTTCTTAAATATCTTCCTATTTTTCATATGCAGTTTTCACTTTCAAACTTTTTATTTCCAGTGCTTTTATTTAGTATACTACAAAATGATACATGAATAAGCACAAACCTCCCCCCAAACCTATTTACAGCAGTGTCCTCACTGATGTCATCCTTAAAGCTCAAAACCTATATACTCCGGAGGAAAATATCTCAATGATTAGTAAAAGGGACAAGAGTTAATGACGGTGAAATCCTTCCCCAAACTTATCTTTGGCTCATAACCGTGTAAAAATTTTCTTTTTCTTTTTCTTTTTCTTTTTTTTTCTAGAGCCAAAATATTTTTCTCCCCCCCAAACTTGAGTAAAACAGTTTTTTTCTTCATTATTAAGCATTTAAAATCATAGGGGGGGAGGATATTATCGGTCCATACAAAGGTTTACAAAGACCAAAAGTCAATACCAACCATTTGAATATTTTATCAATGTAACACTATGGTTGGTAGAAAATCATGTTACAGATAGACATGAAGAAGTGGGGAGGAGATAAGAGGTGTAATTGAATGGGTTTACGTCTCGGTTGGTAGAGACGAAACAGTGACGGTGGATGAAAACGAGAATGTGAAAGAAAAGGAATAGATGGAATATTCACATTCTCGTACTTGATAAGAAGAAGGGGTGGCGGTTCAATTTCTTCGGGTGGAGGTTGATTTATCACAACACCCATGTCTTTTAGGAATGCGAGTTCTTCGGCGAAAATGTCTTCAAAATTTTCATCGATATTCCGAATGATAATCTCATCGGAAAGAAAGGTATGATACTTGGAATCCATAAGAGGTTTATTTCTAATGTCAGGGACTGACTCGGATAGCTCGACTAACTCATTCGATAAGTCAAAGAATTCAGACTTGGGTGTGGACTTATTGACAGAAGGGTCCTCACGTGTATAATAAAAAGCAAGATCAAACAATAATGCACTAGTAGTATCGAGATCGGTATCGTGAAGCTCCTCAAATTCACAACTGTCGGAAGTTATCTTGTTGACAGAACATACATCAATCATATGAGCGTAAGGTTCGGAGGGTTGACTTCCTAACCTGTAAATAGTAAGCTCAATTGTCATCTTTCCAAAGGACAGGTTCATGTAACCGTTACGATAATTGATTATTGCGTTGGAAGTTGCTAGAAAAGGTCGACCTAGAATCACCGAAATTTGGTTCCGTGGGTTTTCCACACGTTGTGTATTTATAACTATAAAGTCCACAGGGAATACAAATTACCCGACTTTGATCAACACGTCCTCTAACTTACCCCTAGGGTGAGTGATAGATCGATCAGCTATCTGGAAAGTGCAGTGCGCAGGATTCAACTCTCCTATACCTAATTTCTCATAAATAGAATAGGGGAGCAAGTTAACACTAGCACCTAAATCGAGTAGAGCGCGATCGATATTTTTACTCCTAATAGCAATAGATATTGTAGGACAACCGGGGTCCTTATGTTTCTTGGGCACATATTGGGTAAGATAATTGCTCATATTACTCGCTAAGAAAATCTTTTTAGGCACTTGAGTTTTCCTTTTCCTAGTGCACAAGTCCTTTAGAATTTTCGCATAGGATGGAACTTGTTGGATAGCATCTAAGAGATGAATATTTATATTTACTTGCTTAAAAACATTCACCGACTAAAAATTACTAAGGAAGATGGACAAGAGTATGATAGCTTGAATTGAATTCTCTAAGTGGAGAGATGTCTTTTACACACACGTAGGGGTATATAATCGATATTTAGAAGAAAGGTAGGGAGGAAGACTAAAGATGATGTTTTATTGAGAGATGATGTGATTTCTGACATTTTTCAAGACCATTAAGATAGGGCTCATGAAAACTAAAATGCTAGTATAGTTTGAAACACTTATTTTAAAGTTTTTTTCTTTTATAAGTTCCATATCTTCGTATGTAACTTTCATCTTCTTTCGTTTATTTTGGGATTTTGTGGGAGTACTCCGCTGAAAACCCTCAGGAGACAACACTCCTCCTACTAGGGACACCTAGAGATTTAAAGACTTGTTGCACGTGCTAAGTGCAATCGTGTGTTCCTACGAAAGTGTGCTAGTTAGGTTTTTCTTTTTCTCTTTAATAAATAGTTTGCTCGGGACGATCAAAGATAAGTTTTGGGATATTTGATTAGTCTAAAATATTGCACATTTGTATGAATGTTTTCCTTACTATTATTAACTGCTAAAATGTGTTTATTGTAAATAAAAAACATATGTGGGTTTATTTGTAAAAGATTATCATCATATGTTTCTTCATTTTAATTAATATAATTAGGGAAAATATATTTATATAATATTTAAATGAAATATTAATAATTAAAATATGCAAATCATGCAAAATATTTCTATTCAATATTCTTAAGATTTATTAAATGGTTGGAATAATATATCAAAAATATAAAATGCTACTAACAATTTGATTTGAAATATTGTGCAGGTATTAGCTCAGGTCTGGAATCTAAGTAAGAGATCCAAGTCAAATCGGGATATCGGAACCGAATCTGCCAAATTTTAGAAGCAAATCGAGGAATCTAGCAACGACAAAGACTCAGAGTAATATTTTCAGAATCTATATATCAGAAGGATCTCCAAATATCAGCACAGAAAGCCAGAAAAAATCTCCAAACCCAATTCCACTAGGATGCGGCGGAATAGCGGTCAAACGTGGAATCATGTGGCGGTTCCGCGGTCAAATCAGGGTCGTTGGATGTGGGATTTTGGGATCATGATTTTAACTGTATCTACTCACATACGGCATCTAGGATTCTGGTCTCAGGGACTATAAAAATGATCGAGAGTTGTGTATTCAAAATTATCCAAGTGATCACACAATCATTTATTCATCTACCTCCATAGAAAAGAGAGATCAAGAGCAACTAGGGTTCTTATAATCTACTTTCTAAGAAGAGAATTGTAATGCAATAGCTGATTAATAAAGATAGTTTTTTAAATTATTTTTTGCATTTGCCTTTTCCGTATTTAATTTCTGCATTTACTTTACGTATTACTTTTCTGCATCTTTATTATGGTTTCATTCATCTTCAACCTTTCTTCTAAATCAACACTGATCATGAGCGAGTAATTCCTTGCTTGCTAGGGTTTGTAGGATATGGTAGAATAATTGATGAAAAAATCTTTTAAATTCTTTTTAACATTTTAAAGTTTACAAACTTTTGCAAAATGAATGTTAACCTTCTTATCGGGCGCGCTATCAATTTATTGATAGTCACGACCACGATTTGAGATTGGTTAGACACTTGTTTTGGTAAGGGCTTGACATGAATAGAGATCAATGGACGGACAAGGGTCGATAGTGGGAAACCCTAATTCCCTCCAAGAAACCTAATCCACTCCAAGAACCCTAATCCACATTCATCGCTATCTCTCTAACTTTAAACTATTAAAAGATAAAAAGAGTCATTGTTAAATATTCATCCATTAACTATTAAGTCCTATGAACCCTACAAGCATTTTTATTATAAATTTTATATCCGTCTTAAAATAGTAACAACAATCACCCATCTTTTTTTTATCAACTCGTCTAAAAGAAGAAAAGAATTCACGTTTCCCTGCGGATGACATGTACTCATCGCGGCTAGTTACTAGCGACATCGTTTTGATTGCGCTTATTTACAAAACACTTTTCGCACGAACAATCAAATGGCGCGGAAACCGTCGTAATTTTTATTTTGTTATTCGGGTTGATTTCTTATAAAAACCAGGAAATATAAAATAAACGAGAACCGAAACCGCATCTTTTGTTTTTAACGATTATTGTCCGAGTTTTGCAAGGACATCTGGAGTAATTAGAGCAAGCCAATGGAGATTCAGAAATTTTAAATTTGGACCAAAGGAGCATAGGGGTGTTCTGAAGAAATTGTAGCAGAAGATCCCTCAAAACGGCGGCGGAACCGCGGCAATAGGTGGATTTGGGGGCGGAACCGCAGCTTTTTAGACGGTTTGGGCCCCCAATCTTCTGTGGTATTTTCCTATATTCTTTCTCTCCCCTCTAAAACTCCAATAAATTGTTTTTACTTGCAGGATTCTTTGCAAATATTGCCGCTCAAAAATCTTTTTGCGTGCTTTGATTTCGGTTTGTTTTATATATTAAAACCGGACATTAAGGGGCAATAAACCCAAATTCAGATTAGGTAGGGATTTCATCACTCTTCTTAGGCCCTATAAATCACTAGCGTGTATACTATCACCCTACATTAATAAAAAAATTTATCTAGACCAAACCTCTAATGACTGTCGCGCTCAATTAGGACAGAGAAAGGTCGTGAGTAATCTATTGCTTATCCATATTTTTCTTGTGGTGTCTAAGGCAAGTGTGACTAACGAAAGTGGTTACTTAATTAGGCTCGCTATTTCGGTGATTCGTATAGCGGATACCTTCCACTTACCTGGCCACAAGATTGATAAGGAGGCAGTAGAGGATTGATCTTACGACTTATCCTTTGGAAGTCTAGGAGCGGTCTAGTGAATTGACCTAGGTGACCCTAACTCTAGGGATTGATTGTGCATTTTGTGATTTGTTGAGTCAAGCCTCAAGTCCGATATCTTTTTCAAAACAAGCCTTCTTAAAATCGTTCTCACACACATCACACGCTGCCACATTCACTAAACCTGCTTAGTGCATGATCGGCTGGACATAGGATTCTAGTGCCTGTTTAGTCCGCGTTTTTGCCGTCGACTACGAAGTAGACACTTCTTCATCTTCTATTTCTCCTCCACCCACCACATCTCCCGAAATGGACGGATCTCCATCGGGTTTTAACGAAACCACTCTGCCACCACCCGTAGGTGCGCAAAATCCACCACGCATCACTCTTCAAGACATATGCTACCCTATACGCGGACCCCTTCCTATATGTTTGTCTCTTCCTCTAGCCAATGGGGATAATTTCGAAATTAAACCCCACTTCATCAATTTTTTTCCTAAATATCACGGGCTTGAATCCGAAGATGCATACGTTTTTATAACCAAATTCAAAAACGTATGTGGGATGATGAGCACCACCCAACTTTCAGGGGATGCTCTGCGATTACGTCTTCTCCCTTTTACCTTGTGCGATCTCGCAGAAAAGTGACTTTATAGCACCGCTGCACATTCTATCGCTAAATGGGATGAATTCGTCACAGCATTCCTTAAGAAATTCTATCCTCATCACAAGACCGCCCGAATTCGGAGCGAGATTAACCAGTTTGCCTAACTTCCCAACGAACCCTTTTGGAAATGCTTTGAACGGTTTAAAGATCTTCTTGTCCAATGCCTTCATCAAGGAATCGATAGATGGCAATTTTGCCGAATTATATATGAGTGTGTTAATCCAATGACAAAATAAATGCTAGAAACCATTTTTCAATGTCATTTCATGTCAAAAGACGATGGCGAAGCATAGAAATTTCTGAAAGATCTCGCCGAACAAACGTTACAATGGGAGAGCACTAGACCAACATCGTCTTCATCTAGGGCAGGTATCCATCAGCTTGATGCTTCCATCGCAATGAAAGTTGAAATGGTTGCAATGCAAAAGAAACTCGAAGTTATGGAAAGCAAATTCCCTTCAGCTTCCTTAAACCAAGTTACGCTCCCCAAAACCGTGTATGGTTGCTGTTTTAATCCATCACATTTAACAGAAGATTGTCCTTTGAATTCCCCGTCTCAAGGTTATGAACAAACCAATGCTGCTTTTCACCAACAACCTAGGAATGACCCTTATTCATCTACATATAATCAAAATCAAAACCAATCTCAAAATCAAAATCAGTTCCCAAGCCAAAATAACTATCAAAGGTTTCCTCTACAGCAACAACCGCCACAACAACAAATTCAGCAGCCCTTTCAATCGCAAGCTTTTCAAAATCTGGCCAATAATTTTGCTCCTTATAATAATGTTTCTGCGGCCAATACCAATAAAATCTCTGCACTCGAACGAAACTTAGAAACGTTTATTAAACAATCCTCACAAACGGCGGCTAATTTATCATCATCTATCCAAACGCTGATGCAAAAACAGCTTCCCACGGTGAAAGCATAAGATCGATAGAAGCACAAGTTGCATAGTTAAATGCCGTAATGAGTGAGAGAAAGAAAGGGAAACTTCGATCTCAACCTCTACAAAATCCTAGCCACTCACAAAGCGCAAATCTCATCCTTCAAAATCATAATGTGAGTGCCGTAACCACGTTGAGATCGGGAAGAGTGCTGAATAACCAAGTTGGTGAACAAGTTGATGATACTGATGATACCCCGGTTACTATTTATACTCCTACTTCGTCTAATCCAACATCTTCTTCCGAGCCTAATCTCCGTTCTTTACTAGGCTCGAACCCTCAGCCCACTTCCTTGAAGGAATTACCATCTACGACCATCCCAAATCCAATTTTGGGATTCATTCTATCCCCACAAATTTCTCGACAAGAGTTGGACCCAACCCTTGTTAATTAAGCTACTTTTCCAAACCGGTTGATGCCAAACAGACCAAGTCCACATGGAGAAGATTGTGGAAATTTTTAAGCAAGTTAATATAAATATTTCTCTCTTAGATACTATCCAACAAGTTCAATTCTATGCGAAAATTCTAAAGAACTTGTGCACTGGGAAAAGGAAAACTCAAGTGCCTCAAAAGATTTTCTTAGCGAGTAATATGAGCAATTCTCTTATCCAATATGTGCCTAAGAAACGTAAGGACCCTGGTTGTCCTACAATATCTATTGCTATTGGGGGTAAAAATATCAATCGCGCTCTACTCAATTTAGGTGCTGGTGTTAACTTACTTCCGTATTTTGTTTATGATCAATTAGACATAGGAGAGTTGAAACGTGCGCACTACACTCTCCAGATAGCCGATCGATCTATCACCCACCCTAGGGGTGAGCTAGAGGGCGTTTTGATCAAAGTAGGAGAATTTATATTCCCTATGGATTTTATAGTTATAGATACACAGTCTGTAGCAAATCCACGGAACCAAATTCCGGTGATTCTAGGTTGACCTTTTCTAGCAACTTCCAATGCGATAATTAATTGTCGTAACGATTCCATGAACCTGTCCTTTGGGAAGATGAAAATTGCGCTTAACATTTATAGGTTAGGAAGTCAACCCTCTGAACCTTATGCTCATATAATTGATGTGTGTTCTGTCGACAAGATAGCTTCTGATAGTTGCGAATTTGAGGAGCTACACGATACTGATCTCGATGCCACCAGTGCGTTATTATTTGATCCTGCTGTTTATTATACACGTGAGAACCCTTCTGTCGACAAGTACACACCCAAGTCCGAATCCTTTAACTTGTCGAATGACTTAGTCAAGCTATCCAAGTCGATCCCTTACACTAGAAATAAAACTTTTATGGAGTCCGAGTATCATACATTTCTTTCGATAAGATTATTATTCGGAATATCGATGAAAGTTTTGAAGAAATTTTCGCCGAAGAACTCGCATTCCTAAAAAATATGGATGTTGTGATGAATCAACTTCTACGCAAAGAAGTTGAACCTCCACCCATTCTTCTTATCCCGTACGATAATGCGAATATTCCACCTACTCCTTATCCACCGTCACTGTCTCTACCAACCGAGACGTAAACCCGTTCAATTACACATATTATCTCTTCCCCACTTCTTCACGTCTATCTGTAACATGATTTTCTACCAACCATGGTGTTACATTAATAAAATATTCGAATGGTTGGTGTTGACTTTTGGTCTTTGTAAAGTTTTGCGCGGACCGATAATATTTACCCCCCCTCTTATGATTTTAAATGCTTAATAATGAAGAAAAAACTGTTTTACTCAAGTTTGGGGGAAGAAAAATATTTTGGATCTAGAAAAAAAAAGAATTTTTTTGCACAATTGTGAGCCAATGGGAAGGATTTCACTATCATTAACTTTTGTCCCCTTTTACTAATCATTGAGACCTTTTCCTCCAAAGTCTACAGGTTTTGAGCTTAAGGGATGACATCAGTTTTACTAATCATTGAGATCTTTTCCTCCCAAGTCTACAAGTTTTGAGCTTAAGGGATGATATCAGTGAGGACACTGCTGCAAATAGGTTTGGGGGGAGGTTTGTGCTTATTCACGCATCATTTTGTTTTATACTAAATAAAAGTACTAAATTTTTTAATAAAAGTTAGAAAGTGAAAAATATATATGAAAGATGGGAAGAGATTTAAGAAATGCAAGAAAATTAGATATTTTAAAAACGAAGCTAGTAATAGGTAGTCATGAGCTGTTGTCCCAAGGGTTAGTAAGATAAAGGAAATCACTAATCTGAGGATAGAAATAAGTCTGAAAATAGTCCCCATTCTTGAGACCAAACATCTGAATGTTGATACCCTACTATACGCACTTGCACACATCTTAAAACTTGGGATAGTAGAGAACACCTTGAAATGCTCTTGTCTAAAAGCCTTAGTATGAAGAGAAAAAATATATATAAACAAAAATATGGACGACACATAAAAAAAATGGTGAAGAAAAATAAACACTGATTTTGTAATTACTTAAGATAGCATAAAAAAATATAGCGAGGGTGCCTTATCATCTAGTGCCTTAGACCAACTTGTTTAGGAGTTACTGCTAAGCCTCAGGTGTTGCAAGACTAAGATATTGCTAATTACGCCTTAATGAGTGAGCACATTTGGTAATCGGTTGGTTAGTACCTCAAGAAATATTAACGGTCACATGAAGAATATGTGAGCAGTTCCATTTAAAAACATTCACCGACTAAAAAGTACCAAGAAAGATGGACAAGAGTATGATAGCTTGAATTGAATTCTCTAAGTGTAGGGATGTCTTTTACACACACGTAGGGGTATATGATCGATATTTGGAAGAAAGGTAGGAAGGAAGACTAAAGATGATGTTTTATTAAGAGATGATGTAATTTCTGACATTTTTCAAGACCATTAAGATAGGGCTCATGACAACAAAAAAGCTAGTATAGTTTGAAACACTTATTTTCAAGTTTTTTCTTTTATAAGTTCCTTATCTTTATATGTAACTTTCATCTTCTTTCATTTATTATGGGATTTTGTGGGTGTAAATTCGCTGAAAACCCTCAGCAGACAACACTCCTCCTACTAGGGACACCAAGAGGTTTAAAGGCTTGTTGCATCTGCTAAGTGCAATCGTGTGTTGCCTACGAAAGTGTGCTAATTAGGTTTTTCTTTTTCTCTTTAATAAATAGTTTGCTCGTAACGATCAAAGATAAGTTTGGGGGTATTTAATTAGTCTAAAATATTGCATATTTGTATGGACATTTTCTCTACTATTATTAACTGCTAAAATGTGTTTATTGTAAATAAAAAACATATGTGGGTTTATTTGTAAAAGATTATCATCATATGTTTCTTCATTTTAATTAATATAATTAGGGAAAATATATTTATATAATATTTAAATGAAATATTAATAATTAAAATATGCAAATCATGCAAAATATTTCTATTCAATATTCTTAAGATTTATTAAATGGTTGGAATAATATATCAAAAATATAAAATGCTACTAACAATTTGATTTGAAATATTGTGCAGGTATTAGCTCAGGTCTGGAATCGAAGTAAGAGATCCAAGTCAAATCGGGATATCGGAACCGAATCTGCCAAATTTTAGAAGCAAATCGAGGAATCTAGCAACGATAAAGACTCAGAGTAATATTTTCAGAATCTATATATCAGAAGGATCTCCAAATATCAGCACAGAAAGCCAGAAAAAATCTCCAAACCCAATTCCACTAGGATGCGGCGGAACAACGGCATCATGCGGTGGTTCTGCGGTCAAATCAGGGCCGTTGGATATGGGATTTTGGGACCATGATCTTAACTGTATCTACTCACATATGGCATCTAGGATTCTGGTCTCAGGGACTATAAAAAGGACCGAGAGCTATGCATTCAAAATTATCCAAGTGATCACATAATCATCTATTCATCTACCTCCATCGAAAGAGAGATCTAGAGCAATTTGGGTTCTTGTAATCTACTTTCTAAGAAGAGAATTGTAATACAATAGTTGATTAATAAATATAGTTTTTTTAATTCTTTTTTTGCATTTACTTTTTCCACATTTACTTTACGAATTACTTTTCTGCATCTTTATTATGGTTTCATTCATCTTCAACCTTTCTTTTAAATCACCACTGACCATGAGCGAGTAATTCCTTGCTTGCTAGGATTTGTAGGATATGGTAGAATAATGGATGAAAAAATCTTTTAAATTCTTTTTAAAATTTTAAAGTTTATAAAATTTAGCAAAATAAATGTTAACCTTCTTTTCGGGCGCGCTGTCAATTTATTGATAGTCACGACCACGATTTGAGATTGGTTAAACACTTGTTTTGTTAAGGGCTTGACATGAATAGAGATCAATGGACGGACAAGGGTTGGTAGTAGGAAACCCTAATTCCCTCCAAGAACCCTAATTCACATTCATCGCTATCTCTCTAGCTGTAAACTATTAAAAAATAAAAAGAGTCATTTTTAAATATTCATCTATTAATTTCTAAATCCTATAAACCCTACAAGCCTTTTTATTATAAATTTTATATCCGTCTCCAAATAGAATAACAACAATCACCCATATTTTTTATCAACTCGTCTAATGCAAGAAAAGAATTCACGTTTCCCCGCGGACGACCCGTACTCATCGCGGCTAGCTACTAGCGACACCGTTTTGATTGCGGTTATTTACAAAACACTTTTCGCATGAACAATCAGAAGCTTATGGGGGGTTCGCTCTATATGAGACTTGAAGTTTCGGGTTCTTTATATAGTGGAGGAAAATTATTAATTAGTTTTTAGAAAATCTCTCATTGAGAGATTCCAATTAATTTAATTGGTCTCAAAATTTGTTTGGGAAATTTTACCCACCGTTGGATCTTTAATCCAAGGATTTCTATTTTACAGAGTATATTTTCTTGTTTTTAACAAGATTGGGGAAATATTTTTCCATATACAGAATTTATATTCTGTAAAACAGTGATTTTAATCACCATTGGATTTGTAATCCAACGGCTCTCTGTTTTATAGAGAACAATTTTTTTTGTTTGTAAAGATTTAGGAAAAATATTCCTTAGAATAGAATTTAATTCTTTTATTTGATGATTTATCATCACTATTGGATCTTTGATCCAACGGCTCTATTTAACAGAGAGTATCCCTATTTTTTTTAGGGACACATCCTCATGTAGAATTTAATTTTACTGATATAAAATTGGGCGCCGGCGCTCACGTGTTGTACATGTGGGCGTCACTTAAGAATTTAATTCTTATTTATGATAGACGTTCTTGTGCTTTTCAGATTGGAGCCCACGTGACCTTCACGTGTGGCGCCACCATAGGATTTAATCCTAAAGGGTTGGCGTTGGCGCCCTCGTGAGAAGCACGTGAGGCGCCACCTAATTGAAATTTAACAGAGCTTAACTTTTTTTATTATGTTTAAATATTGGGGGAACAAATGACCCCACCGTTGTTCTCACGTGAGTACAGTGTCACTTTTTCCACCGTTTGATCTTCTAGGGAGTTGAACCGTTCCTTCACATCCTATAAATAAAGCCTTTGACCCTTGATATGACTGCCGTTTCATTATCTTCTTGAAGTTTCTTTCTGCTTTGAGAATTTAATTCTCATCTCAGAGCTTAGATCTCTTCCCACAGAACTTCCTCTGATTAGAGTTAAACTCTTGATTTTGTAGGGGCCATTGATTTTCCTTTAGACTGTAATGATTTTAGTATTTTGATTGCTAACTCTCTACTGGTTTTTCTTTTCAGGTACTATGGCTTCTAATTTGTATGATCTTGAAGAGATTATCTCTTATGAGGAGATTCGCATCCAAGGTCGCTGTCAAGGCCAGGAGTTTACTGAAGCCCAAAGCGCTGAGGCGATACGTCGCTTCGACGATTACAACGGTCGATTGCTCCCCCGCCGTTCTGCTCTTTTAAAGCTCGATGATGCTGAGGATAAGGTACATTCAGTGTACTTGATGGGGGTGATCTTAAAGAAATGGAGAGATAATCTTGTCTCCATCTTGCACCGCGTCTTCTAACAGAAAGCGATAGTATCAGCATATCAGAAGGTGGAGGACATCAGGGGTGACCCTGACGCTTGCATCCGAGAGAAGATGCACAAGATGATGGTTGATGAGGCTGAACGTGCATTGCTCAAGCTTGCTTTTGAGTTTGAGAATCCATGTACAGAGTTTAGCGTTCTGCCATTGCAAACATTTTGATGATGTTTGTTTCTTTTTTTTTTCATCCTTATCACCAATGTATAAATTTCTTCGAAGTATAAATGAAAAAACTCCCCCTTTTCTTTACACCAATGCTCGTATGTGCTTCATGTGAGGTGTTGTTATATATATATATATATATATATAAAGAAATTAGCGCCGACGCTTACGTGTCATGCGCGTGAGGCGCTTCTACAGGATTTAATACCGAAAAGAACTAGCGCTGGCGCTCACATGTCATGCACGTAAGGTGCTGCTACAGGTTTTAATCCTGAAAAGAATCAGCGCTGGTGCTCACGTTTCATCTACGTGAGGCGCTACTGAGGGAATCGTTTCACTTTCTTGCTCCGATTTTCATGAGTCAACTCTTTCTTTTCCCATGCCCTTTTTGTCAGGCCTTGGAAATAGTTCCACCATGCACAACATTTTCTGTGCCTAAATTTAAATGCTTCTCTTTATATTCTGAAGCAATTATCTTCTTCTTCTTCACAAGGAAAGAACCATTTTTGTAATAGATCAAGAGTTATGACTTGCAATCGTCCTTATGCTCGTCGGCAGCCATGGGAGGTGCCTATCGAGGTAATTGTTCCTCGTTTTGCTGCATGATTGGTGGATCACATTCTCACAGATGACAAATGTGACACGGTGATGTACGTGCTTCTGACTTATAGGGGCTCTCCTTTTCCTATCGGCTCCATTTGGCTCCGGATGATCTTCCTGTCTGTGCTTGCTGACATTCCTCCTCATCTGGCGGAGATGACTCCGGTGATGCTCGACGCAGCGGAGGACAAAATCGAGTGCTTTCATGAGGCAGATTTGATTATCCAGCTTCTGAAGGTTTGCTCCGTTCAGTTGCTAAGCCAGATACGGGCTCAGCGGGCCATCATGTCTGCCTTCGCTGATGGGCACGGTGCTGACTGATGGGGAGCGACTCCTCGCGAATATCGCCGCTTCGACATAGTGGGGAAGGCTAAGAGGGCTTTAGAAAACTTTATTCATAGTTTTGTAAACCATTGTACTTTTGATCCCGTGTTCGGTGATCCGTTTCCTGTAGAATAAAGTATTGATTTAAATGTGTTTCTTTATTGTTGACTGTTTAATGTTTTATCCCCAACACATATTCATGTGTGCATCTTGCATCTGCGCATGTACTTTTACCCTTAGGGTTTATTTTAAGTGCTAACGTCACTGATGTGCTTGTGTCATGCACTAACCCTCCATATGCGTATATAAATCGGCATGCTTTCAACGCTATCTTCATTCAAGTACGCATGTATTTGCAAGTGAGCGCTGAAACAGGTGAGAATCAAATGCTTGTCCTCACTGTCTTGCATAGCATACGTCTGGTTTCGGGCCGGCATGTCATATATATATATTTAGAATTTGATCTGAGAAGATAGCGAGCAGATACAAACGTCATCATCTATCATTAACTCAGATCTCAATTCTTAAGAAGTGTAGTTCTGATCCCCGAGACCTATGAGTTGCGCTTTTCTGTTTCTTGTTCGGAGTCTTTAGTTTATGTACTCATTTCATAGTTTGTAGTTTATTCACTCGTTTCGGAGTCTCTAGTTTATGTACTCATTTCGGAGTTTGTAGTTTATTCACCCATTTCGGAGTTTGTAGTTTATTCACTCATTTCGGAGTCTCTAGTTTATGTACTTATTTCAGAGTTTGTAGTTTACGTACTCATTTCAGAGTATCTTTAGTTTACTTCCCTTGGGTTTACAGGCAAACTTGTCCTAACGTTGTATGTAGATAACCCACATTCTTTTTATGACAGAAGTCCGTTAGGTTTGTGGTACTAGGGTTTTAGTCCGTGGTTCCGTCGTGTTGGCTGATGTATCCCTCGATATGTGGTCTTTAAGCCGCTGTTCGAGCAGCCCTGCGACTGTCGTGTCTCTGATCTCTTCGAGGGCTGGACAAGACGTCTTCAAGTAATCTCGTTAGCTCATATTACCGTCGGAAGAGCAAGCGTTAGGAATTTTCCATGACGCTTTTTACCTGAGGTTAGGCTCAATTTGGAGCCCCGATGAGCCATAACCGCACCCTTCCGGGGTGGGATGATCTCCAATAGTCTTTTAGGCTTTATATGAGTTGCCGTCAAGACCCGAAGCTAGGAATATGCCGTCACTTCATTTTTATTTTGACGATGTCGCGCCGATTCTTTGCTGAAATAGGGTAGACATCTGTAGGACCTCTATGCTGCATGTATTGCAATTGAAGTCCGGAGCTAGGAATATGCCATTGCTTGAATTTCATTTGATAGTTGCTTCCGCATCCTGCTGAAATGAGGGGGAAACGTCCGGATAGTCTCTAGGTTGTATATGTACCGTCAAGACTTGAAGCTAAGATTTTGCCATTACTCCATTTTTTTGCTTTAACCCTTGGGTATTTTTTTTATGATTACGCTGCGTCTGCATCCTTCTGGAATGAGAAGAAATGCTGGGATAGTCTCTATGTTGTATATGAACAATCCAGACTTGGAGCTAGGATTTTTCCATTACTCCATTTTTTGCTTTAACCCTTGGGTCTTTCCTTTTCGATGATAACGTTGCATCTGCATCCTGCAGGAATGAGAAGAAACACCGAGATAGTCTCTAGGTTGTATATGAACCGTCCAGGCTTGGAGCTCGGATTTTCTATTAATTCATTTTTTGCTTTGACTTTTGGGTCTTTCTTTTTTGATGATAACGTTGCGTTTGCATCCTGCTGGAATGAGAAGAAACACCGGGATAGTCTCTAGGTTGTATATGTACCGTCAAGGCTTGGAGCTAGGATTTTGCCATTACTCCATTTTTTGCTTTGACCCTTGGGCCTTCTTTTTTTATGATGTCGTTGCGTCTGCATCCGGCTAGAATGAGAAGAAACGCCTGGATAGTCTCTAGGTTGTATATGTATCGTCAAGACTTGGAGCTATGATTTTGGCATGGATCTATTTTTGCTTTGACCCTTGGGTCTTTTATTGATGTCGCGTCTGCATCCTGCTATCATGAGAAGCACGTCAAGTAAATCTTTAGGCTGTAGATGTTGCCATCAAGATCTGGCACTCCCTTTGGCAGAGCCTGGTCGGAAAATATGGTTCCTTTTATTTCATTTGTGCCCATGAATCGTATACAAGAGTCAATATGGACATACTTGCAGGGCAGAAAGTTTCAATTTTTATTATTATTATTTTTCCACGATGCTCTATCTTTTCAGCTTTTTATGTCGTGAAAGTCGCGATTGCCTAATCATTTCGGCTATTTATCGCGGTGCCCAATCATTTCGGCTATTTATCGCGGTGCCCAATTCCCTTACGGAAAATAAATAAATAAATAAAGCAACGGGAAAAGTCCCCAAGTGGAGCATCACGTGCCCACACGTGATAGGCGCTGCGCTTGACAAAACTAAGCCAAAATTGTGCCTCACGTGCAGACACGTGACCGCTATAGACAAAGTATATAGGCACCTGAATAAAGCAAACAATTGGACAAAAAAACACTCATATGATAGCACGTGGCATCTTTTTGTGGGCTTAATTTGGTGGGGTCATGTGCTACACGTGATAGACTCTTATGCTTTCTGAACCGATAGAAGTAAATTCTAATTAAAAGGGACCAAAAGCCTTATTTGGAAAATATTTTCTTGGATCTTTCTAAACAAAAAAGATTATTAAAATAGAGCGCCGTTGGATTAAAGATCCAATGGTGATTAAAAATCACCAATCTACAGAAAAATTCTGTGCAAGGAAATGTCTTCCTAAACTTGTTAAGAACAACGAAAGAAATATCTTCTATAAAACAGAAGTCCTTGGATTAAAAATCCAACGGTAAATAAAATTCACCGAGTGATCTAAATGATCATGTTGGTTGATTAGAAAATCACTCAAAATCTCTCAATGAGAGATTTTCTAAACAAATTGATTCCCTTCTTTCTCCTATAAATAAGAGCAAAGAAACACAGAGACAGGGGGATAGAGAAAAGAGAGAGAGAGAGAAACCCCCTCGTAAGCTTAGAGAATTTAATTCTCCAGAGAGAAGAAGGCCTCTTAAAAGAGAAAAAGAAACTCTTGGTAAGAGAAGGAACGGAACACAGAGAATATCTCATCTCCTTTTAACTTCCATAAGAGTTTAACTCTTCTAAAGAGAACTTAGTTCTTCCTTGGTTGAGATTTGCAGAAGCAGATCTCCCCATAAGTTGAGAATTTAATTCTCATCGGGGAGATCCTGCCATGCAGATCCAAAACCTAGGGGAAGATCTATGTTCAGAGAATTTAATTCTCCCAAAAAGTATATAGGAATTTAATTACTCTGATAAAACAAAAGTTTAACCCTTCATATAGAACTTAGTTCTTCCTTATGGTGAAAGATCTGCAGAAGCAGATCTCCTCACAAGTTGAGAATTTAATTCTCATCGAGGAGATTCTGCTATACAGATCCCAAACCTAAGAGAAAAAAACCAAGTCATAAGAATTTAATTCTTACAAAACAGTGGGCTTGAAAGTCTCAAAACTCAAGATCTCCATGCACGTAAAAAGATTAGCACCCAACATGATAATGGCCGATCACGTGCTCCCACATGGGCACCCTTGATGAAGAAAAGAGAACAACTAAGATCAGGTCATGTGATCCCACGTGACCCCACTAAAAGTGCTTAGCACTTCCAAAAGAGAAAAGGTATAAACCCCAGAATCAGTTATCATTTTTGTGACGCCTCGCGTGATCCCACGTGGCCCTCTAAAAGTGCTTAGAACTTATACATAAAAGGGGAATAAGCCCAAATACTGCGCTTACATTGGGATAGTACCACATGTGTCTGCACGTGACCATTTAATGAAACAATTGCTCAGCACGCGTATGGAGAGAAATATATCCAAAAGCAGCGCTCATATCTTGAAGACGCCTCACGTGTCCACACGTGAGCACCACAGGGAGCTAAGTGTTTAACACTTCATATAAAAGAATACAAGTAAAACAAAAAGGAAGAAGGGTGTCAGAACCCAAATCAATGCTCAGCATTGTTGAACAAAAAAGGGATTGAGCCCAAACAAATGTTCAACATTTTATTCAAAACTGAGTGGACTGAGCCTAAGTTGGCCTCAAGTCCTTAATTCAGATCAACCAAGCCCATGTGCTCACAATCTTTTTAATTGTTCTTAGTCCCAATCCTGACTATAGATCTCCCAATCAACATTGGTTCAAGGGTACATCTCTTCATACCTCTGATACATGTCGTTGTAATTCTTCAACGTCTTCAGAGAGATGGAGGGTCCCAATAACCAATAACTTTTGGCTCATCCCCAAACGGTTAAACCAAAATCATACAGACTATGATGTCTTTAAACCTTACAGACTATGACATCTTTAAACCAGACTATGATGTCTCTAAACCTTATGGACCGCAATGTCCTAAAACTAACAATGAACCGTAATGTTCTTAAACTAACCGTGGACCGTAATGTCCTTAAACTAATAATGGACCGTAATGTCCTTAAACTAACTGTGGACCGTAATGTCCTTAAACTAACTGCGGATCGTGACGTCCTTAAACTGAACTTTATGGACTATGATGTCCTTAAACTGAAAACCCCATAGACTATGATGTTTTTAAACTTCACGGACTATGGCATCCTTAAACTCATGGACTATGGCGTCCTTAAACTTATGGACCGTGACGTCCTTAAACTACATTCTACGGACTATGACGTCCTTAAACTTATGGACCGTGACGTCCCTAAACTACATTCTACGGACTATGACGTCCTTAAACTTATGGACCGCAATGTCCTAAAACTAACAATGGACCGCAATGTCCTAAAACTAACAATGGATCGCGATGTCCCTAAACTAAAGCGATAGAGTCCAAATACTCTTTCGTTGGATCTAAATGATCCTAAAGCCTTGTTATGTAGATCTTAGTCTAAAATTAGGCTAACGTATCCTTAATAAGCATTTAAGTTGATCTTAATCTAAAACAAGATTAATGGTCCTTAAACCAACCCAAACCCAAATCTAAGAAAATACGGATTTGTACTAATCCACGCCTTTCTCAATTTCCCTAGGTTAAGGAATGAGATTTACGGGAGACAACACAAATTATTCTCCGTATACAATCCACGGGCAACCTAAAATAAAACAAACACACACGATACGAAGTGACCTTCTGGAGCAGGAGAAAGTGGTTACCGTGATGCGGTAACGTAATTAACTGCAGGGGCTTGCGCCTGCAAGGATGAGCGTCCCCACAATCAAAAACCCCTCACAACGAGGGGAAATCTGACGAAGTCTGCTACAAGGCCGCATCCGTCCAAACCTCCGATACACGGTGCCATAAATCAACTTGTCATCTTCGGAGAGGTGGACGGATAAATCCAAATAGCATCTGCCCCCAAAAGTTCAGGCCAGACTTCCCAACGTCCCGGTCGCGTCTTTCGGCGGCGAACAGATTCTGGCACGCCCGGTGGGACCTTTTCCTCTTTCCACTCCACACTTCGTGTGTCGTGTTCATAAACGAATCACGGGTTAATATGGTTGCCCCTGGATTCGAGGTACTAAGATTTGGTATCTTTCTCCCGTGCAGAGAAAATGGCTTCCAACTGCACCAACTGCAACAACAACTCCCGCTCCGTCCTCGCTGGAGGAGTGACCTATGGGCCCCAAGAGGCCTCCATCTTCGCCATGCCAGTGGAATATGTGACTCAGGCCACCACTGGACTGTTCTCTAAGACCATGATCCCATCGGCAAGCTTCAGCGTCCCAATGTCGTCACAAGAAGCTCCGAAGAAGTCGGTCTTTGATCGGCTTACCACTACCACGACCCCTCTCAACGGGCTGACCAATTCCAAGTCTATTGCACCAGTCTTTGACAGACTGAGCCTGAGCTCCAGTGGGTCTATAAAGAAGCCAGCAATACCTGAACGAGTCATCCCAAAGTGGATAGCCGTTCCAACTCCGACGGACGAAGTCGTCAAAGGGTTTCTCCTGCTAAAGGATTGGTCTTTGCAAGACTGACCGTTATGACTCCCGCTTTGGGCGAAGTCACCGAGGCTGCTTTCCCTGCTCAAAAGTCAGTCTTCGATAGGTTGGACGTTTCTTCTCAGCGGGCGTCAATCTTCGATAGGCTGGTACCGGTAGCAACCCTTCACCAGAACATGGGGCATGATGAAGCATTGGGCGACCATATCCAAGCTGGTACGATCAGATTAAGTACCCTCCAGGATACACGATTCCTAAGTTTCACGTATACAAGGGGACAAGCAATCCTTATCAACATGTCGCTCAGTTCAGGGCTCTGCGTGGCAACACTGGAGGTGACGATAAGCTACTGTTTCGCCAATTCGTCGGCAGCTTGGCGGAGATGGCATTCGAATGGTATTCAGAGCTTCCCAACGACTCCGTAAAAACTTTTACGTAGATGGAATTGCTATTAACCCAGCATTTCGCAAGTGCTAGCGAACGCACCCCAATCACCGCACTGATCAATGTCAGGGTGAAGCCGGGAGAAACATGGGTTCAGTATGCAATCCGGTGGAGGAAGCTATGATCAAAATGTGAACAACGCATCGAAGAAGCTCCTGCAGTAGGCATGTTCGTGGGTACCCTCGATCCGCAGGCAACCATATCTCAGTTCATGATGTTTTTCAAGCCGACTACCTTCCAGGCCTTGATTGACAAGCTGGCCCAAATGGACCAAATGAGCCATAGACCGTCTTGCTCGAAAATGGAGCCTCGAAACAAAAAGGGGAAAGGGAAAGCGACCTTCATCGCCAATGCTCAGCAGCAGCCCAGTGATCCAAAACCAGCTGATTGCCAAAACGATAGACAACGATTCTTCAACGAGAAGCTAAAACGCCCTTATTAATTTCCCCGGGATAAACGAGGAGACTGTTCGAGCCGGCGGTGCGTAACAGGCTCATCAATCTGCCAGATCCAAGATGTCCACTGCAGCCGGGCGACGCTAACAATCCTAATTACTGCCCCTACCACCGAGCAGTAGGTCATCCAATCGAAGATTGGTTCGTCTTCAAAGGCTGGATTGAGGACCAATACCAACAGGGCAAATTCGCGCTGTCTGAGAATTGGAAGGTAAGCCCGCCCCAGCCACATGCTCCTAAAAGGGTAGACACGCCAGGGGCATCATGCTCATTTATAGAAGAAGCTCCATGGGAGGTCGCTCTTTCAGCCAAAACAAAAAGAATGCTGAAGGATCTTCAAACATGCCCGGCGATTAGGTGGAAAAGCCCGCTGGAACCCGAGATCATTGAGGGAATGCTGAAACCGTGCCCGACGCCAAGAATTGGTAGCGATGGGAAAAACGCCCAGGCCCAGCCGTCAAAATCTTCGAAAAGAAAGAAAAAGAACAAAAAGTCCGTGAAGCCTGATGACAAGCGCACAGACCTGCAAAAGCAGATTGACGCATTGGAAGAATGTAATCAGAAGGCGTGAACCCCAGTCACGCTCCAAGAATTTCTTAACAACATCCTTGAGGGCGGAGAAAACGACAATGACGACGAAGACGACTCGTCAGAAGAATTTGAGGATTATGTGGAAATTTGTCACATGATCTCTCATTCGCCTATAAATGACGAAGAAGTTCATATAGAGGAGCTGGGGACAGGTCCAGAACCGGAACTCTTGGAACCGTCAGACGAGATGATTGACCTGTTGCTGAACGAAGCCCGTCAGAGGAGAAAAGCTGATCGAGAGTGCGAAATGGCCATATTCGAAAAAGCAAAATGTCGGAGACAGGATGAAAAAGTTGAAGCACTCCAACCAGATCGAAGCACGCCCACGGCAGACAGAAGCGGCGCAAGACGAAGAAACGGTTCGCTAAGGTCTTTTCGACGGGAATGAAGCTGCCACCTTTTAAAGGAAATACTTCGGGCAGCATACACCTTGACGAAGCGGATGCACATCCAAACTATTGCTTGCACCATCGGAGGATCACACACCCTACTGAAGAGTGCAACGCCTTTAAAAACTGGTGGCAGGGATATATTGCCCACCGACAACAGTTCAAGCGGATGAGCGCAAAACTCGTCGGGAGCAGGGAAGCACGACGGATGGGCGAAAAAGAACAGCCGGCAACTGTCACATGGTTGATGCTGGGGGATCACAACTTCTCACCTTCGGGAGCGATTCTGATGAAGAAATAGCCCTCGACCCTCTCTTCAAAGAATCCACCTCAGGAAAAGAAGAAGAGACGAAGAACTGTAAGAATATTCAGCTGTGCAACCGTACATTGCCCGAAAAGAATCTCGGACCTACAAACAAGGGATTGAAAAAAAAAGATAAAGGGAAGGAAAAAGTCCCTAAGGATATCACCCTCGATGACCGAGTCGTCGAAGAGCTCGCAGCCAAGGAACCGCCCAAGAAAAACAAGGTGGATTACAATGTTCTGGCACACCTGAGAAAGATACCCTCGCAGCTAAGCATTCTCGATGCCCTTCTGTTGTCTAAAGAGGCGCGGGATTCTCTGATCATGGCACTACAAGAGTCCGACCAATTTCACTTTTCTTGCCGAAGAAAAGATGAAGGACGAGCTGGAAGAAGTGCACACAGCTGACATCACTTTCGGTGATAAAGATCTCCTCCTCGGAACATGCGAGCATAACCGTCCCCTGTACATCACCGGGTACTGCCATGACATCAGGATAGGGAAGATCTTAGTTGATAATGGGTCTTCTGTCAATCTCCTGAATGTGAGGGTGCTAAAAGAAATCTGCATGAGCGTTCAACACCTCGCTCGGGATAAAATCACTATCTCCGGATTCTACTCCCAGTGATCACGGACACTCTGTTCTGTGATTCTGACGTTACGCTTTGGGATGCTCGTCACCGACGTCAAGTTTCATGTCATCGATGCCAAGACCTGCTACAACGCCTTGCTTGGCAGGCCTTGGTTACACGAGTACAACATCATCCCTTCTACACAACATCAGTGTATGAAGTGTTTCAAAGATGGTATCGATTACACCGTGATGGGGGAGCTAAATCCATTCTTTGTAAATGAAGTCTGCAAATATAAAGATGCAAAGTATTTCCTGCCAGACTTTGAAGACACAGAAAGATGCCATAAATCAGAGAATAAGCAAAAAGCTATCACCACTATTCCGGTTTTCGGGAGCGATACCGAGGAGGAAGAAGAAATAGTCTATTCGGGGCCGCCCCAATGCAACAAGACGGGACCATCTACCCCTATTCTGGTTTTTGGCAGTGATTCTAAAGACGAAGTCAATGCAGTTTTCTCGGTCCGTCCATCGGTGCAAGCCTTCACTGGAGATGATCAGAGTTTACAGATCGCCATGGTTTTGTGGCAGCACTACAGAGAGCTTGTTGCGCTTGAGACATATAGTGTGCAAGAGCTACGGACATTCTACGTCCCTCCTAGGCGAAGAGGTGAAAAGGCGATCCTATTTTATCGATCCACGGAGACTAAAGTCGAAAGAGAAGTCTGGCATGGTGTCGATCCTACGCTCGACAGGCTCTGACCCATTCGTCTGCCCAGGAATTACACCAAGGGATTGAAAAAGGTTACTAAGATGCCAAGGCGTACCATTCAAGCAAACTCCTCGACAAGCTCAGTTCTACAACAAGATTTGGGATGTCCCCGGAATGCAGCGAAAACTACCCAACGGAAAAATGGAAACGATCGGGCTTGGATATGTCCAATCCAAGAAACGGGAGCAATTCCATGACTGCCACGTCATAAAGGACCTTGATGAAGAAGGGGATGCTTCTTTAAAAGACGCTGACGTTGAACTAGAACGAGGTCTTGCCATAAAAATGCCGAGTCCGTCATTTGAAGAACATATGGACAAGCTAATTAGGGAAGCGAGTCAAAAGGCTCGAGAAGACCACAGCCGCGAATTGGCCATTTACGAGAAAGCCAAGACGCAACGCCTCCTTCAGCAGGCCACGGAGGGTGACGATTCCCTTCGTCGTCAGCCCGCCGTGCATTCCCAAGACAAGAAAAAGTCCCGACGCAGAGGCAAAAACAAGTCAAAGAGCGGAAAAACGTTCGACAACGGCAAAACGGATCCAAAAGGCCACATGATCAAGAAAAGGTCAGCCGGAATCCGTCTCTAACGAAAAAGATGGATCGAGCATATTCTTTCCCTCAAGACAAGACAAGGAAGATATTTGACATCGTCATGAAATATCAGATGATGACGTTCCCGGAGTCCAACCACCCCGAACAAGCAGACGAAATGCATCGCCCAGATTATTGCTCCTATCACCGAGCGACAGGACATCCTCTTGAAGACTGCTTCACCTTTAAAAATTGGGTCGAAGACCAATATCAACTCGGCAGGTTCGCTTTATCCAACAGTTGGAGGGTAACCCCACTGTTCCCTCATAAAATACAAGCAAAACCCCCAATGGGGCATCACATGCGCACACGTGATCGGGGGTCACGTGCTGACACGTGATGGCTTCCTGAGGGCTCTGAAATGATAAGAATTGAATCCTAATCAAATAGGGGAAAACCCCAATGGGGCATCACGTGCCCACATGTGACCAAGGGTCACATGCCGACACGTGATAATTCCTGAGTTCTTTAAAACAACAGAATTAAATTCTGGTTAAATGCTTAATCAGGGGGTCACGTGTCAACAAGTGATGGGTTCCTAAAGATCTCTGAATTAATAGAATTAAATTCTAATTAAATGGTCAATCAGTAGGGTCACGTGATAACATGTGATAGGCTCTTAAACCTTCTGAACTAATAGAATTAAATTCTAATTAAGGTAAATCAAAAACCCTAATATTTCCTTAGATCTTTCCAAACAAAAAGATTGCGCTCTGTAAAATGGAGCACCGTTGGATTAAAAATCCAATGGTGATTAAAAATCACCAATCTATAGAAAGATTCAATACAAGGAGATATTTCCCTGAAATTTGCCAGGAATAACAGACAAAATATCTTTTGGATTAAAAATCCAATGGTGAATAAAATTCGCTGAGTGATCTAATAGATCATTGTTGGTTATAGAATCAATCAAAATCTTTCAATGAAAGATTGACTAAACAAACTGATTCTTTTCTTTCTCCTATAAATATGAGCCAAGAAGAAAAAAAAAGATACAACAATAGATAGAAAAAAGAAGAGAATTTAATTCTCCAGAGAGAAAGAAGACTTCTTCAGAAAAAGAAAGAAACCCTAGGTGAGGGAGAGAAAAAGATCATTCTATAAGATCCTACAAAACAAATAAGAGAATTTAATTCTCAAACTAAGAGTTTAACTCTTCTGAATAAGAACTTAGTTCTTCCTCTGGTTAAAGATCTGCAGAAGCAGATCTCCCCATAAGTTGAGAATTTAATTCTCATCGGGGAGATTCTGTCATGCAGATCTAAAGCCTAAGGGAGGACCTATGTTCAGAGAATTTTATTCTCCCACAAAGCACTTAGGAATTTAATTCCTCCAACAAAGATATGGTTTAACCCTTAATATAAGAACTTAGTTCTTCTTCATGGTTGAAGATCTGCAGAAGCAGATCTCCTCATAAGTTGAGAATTTAATTCTCATCCGGGAGATTCTGCCATGCAGATCCAAAACTTAGAGGGAGAGTTGGGTTTAAAGAATTTAATTCTTCCAAATACATAGGAATTTAATTCCTCTAAATAAAAATTAGGGTTTAACCCTATGAAAGAATTTAATTCTTAAACAAGCGACTTAAACTTTTCATGCACGTAAAAGCATCAGTATCCAACCTGATCATGTGTGTCCACATGACCCCCCTCCTCAGCGATCAAAAGAGAACGAATGAAATTGGGTCACGTGCTCCCACGTGACCCTTGGATAAATTCCTAAAAAAAAGAGAACAAAGAAAAGATAGAACAGACTTTGGGCGCCCTCACGTGACCCCTAGCAAATCCTGTTAATATCCAGTGCATGGGTGCCCATCATGTGCCCACACGTGATGGCCATGAAGACTAAAAGTGTTTAACACTTATTCTAAGAATAAAATAAGGGAAGCTTGACCCAATCCTAGGGTGCCTCACGTGTCCTCACGTGAGCGCTTCATTTTTTAGTGTTTAACACTATTTTAAGCACTGCATCCTTAGTGTTTAACACTATTTTATGTGCATCACGTGGGAACACGTGATTGCCAGATATGTGCTAGTGTTTAACACAATATCCAAAACAGTCTTAGCCCAAATTGGCTAAGTCTTCTAGAGGCAAGACTCCCCTTTGACTGAACCACAAACACACTTTTGTCTTCCAAAATTAGTCATCTCATGTGACATTCAAAGTAGAACCCAGAGCCTTTCAGACAACTTTGGTTCAAGGGTACATCTCTCCACATCTCTGATGCATGTCGTTGTAATTCTTCAACGTCTTCAGAGAGGTAGTGGGTCCCAATGGCCAATAACTATCTGGTGCATTTCCAAATCCATGTTTGCATCTGAACTTGGACCGCAATGTCCCTAAACTAGACAACAGAGCCCAAATGCTCTTTTGTTGGATCTAAATGAACCTGTCAAGTAGATCTTAGTCTAAAATTAGACTAACGTATCCTTAACAAACATTTAAGTTGATCTTAATCCCAAACGAGATTAATGATCTTTAAATCAATCCAACTACAGATCCCCTAACCAATATTGGTTCAAGGGTACATCTCTTCACTCCTCTGATATTTGTCGTTGTAATCCTTCAACGTCTTCAGAGAGGTGACGGGTCCCGACAACCAGCAAATCTTACAGACTATGATGTCTTTAAACTATGGACTGTGGGGTCCTTAAACCCATGGACTATGATGTCCTTAACCTTGGACTGTGGGGTCCTTAAACCCATGGACTATGATGTCCTTAACTTTGGACTGTGGGTCCTTAAACCCATGGACTATGATGTCCTTAACCTTAGACAGTGGGGGTCCTTAAACCCATGGACTATGATGTCCTTAACCTTTACAGACTATGATCTCTTTAAACTGGACCGATATGTCCTTAAACTAACATTGGACCGAGATGTCCTTAAACTAACAATGGACCACAACGTCCCTAAACTAAACAATAGAGCCCAAATGCTCTTTTGTCGGATCTAAATGATCCCGTTAAGTTGATCTTAGTGTAAAATTAGACTAACGCGTCCTTAACAAACGTTTAAGTTGATCTTAGTCTCAAATGAGACTAACGTATCCTTAAACCCAACCCCAAACCCAAATCTAAGAAGATACGGATTTGTACTAATCGATGCCCTACGGGCGACAACATAAATTAGTCTCCGTATACAATCCACGGGCAATCAAAAATAAAACAAACACACACGACACGAAGTGACCATCTGGAGAAGGGGAAAGTGGTTACCACGATGCGGTAGCGTAATTAACTGCAGGGGCTTGCGCCTACAGGGAAGAGCGTCCCCACAATCAAAAACCCCTCACAATGAGGGAGAATCTGACGAAATCTGCTACATCGGCCGCATCCGTTTAAACTTCCGATATACGGTGCCATAAATCAACTTGGCATCTTCGGAGAGGTGGACGGATAAAACTAAATAGCATCTGCCCTCGAAATTCAGGCAAGACGAACCTACGCGGTCTCGTCTCTGTGTTCGGCAGAGAACACCCACCGCAAAAGCATATACCAAAAGCAACATATATGGTGAGAGTAGAACCAGATCAAAATCAGTCTTGGAAACGATATCGTACTTGTCATGTGATAACGCTGTCAGAAGAAGAAGTGCTCGAGAATATGGATGAACTCTTCTGGTGCTTCGAAAATGAGGATGAAGAGGAATTGATCTCAGAATTTTCACCAACGCCATAAGAGTTGGAAGATGGAATACATACTATGGCGGACAACCTAAGGAAAATCGACTTGGGGACGGCAAACGACCCGCGGCCTACGTTCGTCAGTGAGCTGCTATCTAAAGAACAGGTGGCTACACTAAAAGACGTGCTCATACAATATAGGAACTACTTCGCATGGAACTATTCCGAGATGCCGGGGCTAGATCCAGAAATAGTTGTGCATAAATTGGGGATATCTCTGGACGTCAAGCCAATCAAACAAGCAACAAGAAGAATGCGGCTCGAACTTGAAATGAGTATCAACGCCGGAGTCAAGAAACTAATTGACTCTGGCTTCATCCAAGAAGTTCAATACCCCGACTGGATCGCCAACATTGTCCCAGTGATGAAGAAAAATGGGACGGTGCGCATCTGCGTAGACTTTCGGGACCTCAACAAAGCCTGTCCGAAGGATGATTTTCCCGTACCGGTTACCGAGCTGATGATAGACAACACGTCCACTCACGAAGTCTTCTCCTTTATGGACGGCTCATCAGGATACAATCAAATAAAGATGCATCCCGAAGACCAGAAACATACCGCTTTCCAGACTCCTCTGGGCGTATTCTGCTACAAAGTGATGCCTTTCGGTCTAAAGAACGCCGACGCTACCTACCAGAGGGCCATGACAAAGATCTTTGATGACCTCATATATGAGATTGTCGAATGTTATATCGACGACCTCGTGGTGAAAAGTAAATCGCACGGGGAGCATCTGGAGATAGTGTTCCAGCGCCTTCGAAAATACAACCTGAAGATGAACCCTCTCAAATGCACGTTCGGAGTTTCCTCGGGCAAATTCTTAGTATTCATCGTACGACACCGGGGCATCGAAATAGACCCATCAAAGATCAAGGCGATCATGGAAATGCCTCCGTCAAGAACTCTCAAGCAACTACGGTCTCTACAGGGAAAGCTCGCGTATATCCGGCGGTTCATAGCCAATCTCTCAGGAAAATGCCTCCCTACAGCCACTTAATGAAGAAGGGGACCCCTTTCGTCTGGGATCATAAATGCCAGAACGCACTAGAAGAAATCAAGAAATACCTGCAGAATCCGTCGGTGCCGACCGCTTTAGTCAAAGGAAAGCCTCTCATTCTGTACACAACAGCCCTTGAAGGTTCTTTAGGCGCGCTATGGGCACAGAAAAATGATCAAGGGAAAGAGAGAGCCCTCTACTATTTGAGTCGAGTTCTCCTGGCGGCAGAAAACAACTACTCCCCCATCGAAAAACATTGTCTGGCGTTAATCTTCGTGATAACGAAGCTCAGACGCTATGCATTGGCACATGAGGTCCTTCTCATATCAAAGGTAGATCCTCTCAAGTATTTGATATCAAGAGCCATACTAACAGGAAGACTCGCTAAATGAGACCTCCTCTTGATGGAGTTCTCGATAACATATCGACCTCTCAAGGCGGTGAAAAGCCAGGCCATCGCCGACTTCCTCGCTGAACATCCGATACCCGGCTACTCACCTTTAAATTGCGAACTGCCAGCGAGCACCCATTTGAAACGAGCAATGAGGAAAAAGGAGGGAATGATACCCGATGGGAACTCTACTTCGATGGGGGCATCTTCCATGAAGAAGAGAAAGCACACCATCCTTATAATCAAATCGGGGGTAGGCCTTATCTTCGTGACTCCACAAGGAGGGATAACGCGCTTTGCCTTTTCCTTAACAGAGCTGAGGACAAACAATGAAGCAGAATATAAGGCTTTGATAGCGGGTCTTAAGATCGTTGTCGACATGGGAATAGAAGACCTCCTCATATACGGAGACTCCCAGTTGGTCGTTAGTCAAGTAAACGGCAACTATCAAACGTGCAAACCAGAGTTGGTGAAATACACCGAGAGAGTGCAGCAACTGCTGACTCAAATCCCCTCCTACATTGTTGAAAGCATACCACGTACAGAAAATAGCAAGGCAGATGCACTAGACAAACTCGCTAAAGAACTGGCTAACGAAAACCTCGATGACGTAAGGATTGTTGTACAAAGCCGTCGGGTTCTTGCACCGGCAGAAATATCTCCGGAGTCGTCTAAAGAAAAGGAAGCGACCAAGCAAATGGCCCTACAAATAGAGGACCACGAAAAGGTTAAGTATTGGAGAGAAGTCTTTATAGACTACTTTAAATCCCATCAAACACTTGAAGATGCATCCTTAAGACATCAGCCCATGAAACGGGCTCTGTCTTTTGCCTTCGTCAATGATACTCTGTATAAGAGATCGTTCGACTCTCTATGGCTGAGATACCTAGGACCGGATGATGTAAGAAGAGTCGTCCAAGAAACTCACGACGGACTCTGCGGTTCTCATCAAGCCAGGCCAAAGATGAAGATGAAGATAAAAAGGATGGGCTACTATTGACCCATAATTATTCAGGATTTCCTCGAATACGCGAAGCAGTGCCACTCGTGCCAAATTCACGGAGAATTCATCCCCCAACATCCAAACCCGGTACACCCAACAGTGGCTAGCTGGCCGTTCGAAATATGGGGAACCAACATAATTGGGCCCATCGAACTAGCGTCATCCAGAGGACATCGGTTCATATTAGCAACAACCGATTATTTCTCCAAATGGGCAGAAGCAGTACCGCTAAGAGAAGTGAAGACGAAGAATATCCTCCATTTCTTGAAGACACACGTCATCTATCGGTTTGGCACTCCACGATGGATTATTTCCGATAATGGACCAGCTTACAGAAGTCATAAAATCAGCCGCTTCGCATAGCAGAATAATATAGACTGGAGATACTCTTCGGTCTACAATCCCCAAGCTAACGGTCTAGCTGAGACTTTCAACAAGACCTTGATGAAGATCATAAAGAAGACGGTGTCCAAAAATAAGAAGGACTGGCACGAGAGACTGCATGAAGTTCTCTGGGCATATCGGACCACGTTCAAAACGGCCATGAACACGACGCCATTCGCGTTGGTGTTCGGCGTAGAAGCGGTACTCCCCCTCGAGATAGAGTTACCCTCTCTACGAGTTGCGGTCTATTATGAGCTAACAGACGAAGAGAATGCTCTTCTTCGGCTTGAGGAGCTTGACGCCCTCGATGAAACTCGTCTCATGGCACAGTAAAACTTGGAGGCTTACAAAGCAAGGACGACGCATTCATGCGAGAGATTGACTAGGCCGAGAACATTTCGCCTAGGCGAACTCGTGCTAGTGGTCAAGAGACCTATGATCCCCGATCGTGCTAAACGGGAGAAATTTGAGCGAACTATGAGGGCCCGTACATTATAGACAAAGTCTACCAAGGTGGGGCTTACTTGCTCATGGATATGCATGGCGAAAGACCCTTCAGGCCAATAAACGGCCGGTTCCTGAAAAAATACTACGCCTGACGAGTTACGGCCTAGGTCAACGATAGATGACGACGCCTAGGTCCGCTCGCCATCTTCCCAACCCCTAACTCTATAAGTAGTATCCAGCGAAAACTTGCCTCAAAATCGCTATGGACCGAAACGTCCATAAACTAACGATGAACTGAAACGTCTTTAAACTAATAACGGACCGAAATGTCCTTAAACTAACAATGGACCGTAATGTCCTAAAACTAACAATGGACCGTAATGTTCTAAAACTAGCTGTGGACCGCAATGTCCTAAAACCAGCGATGGACCGAAACGTTCATAAACTAACAACGGACCGAAACGTCCTTAAACTACTACAAACCACGGCATCCTCAAGCCGACGTGGCAAAAAAAAGTACGTCCACAAGCGAAATGGGCACGGATGAAAACCCGAAAGTGCTCCGTGAGTAAAAACAGCTGGGCTACCGACGAGTTTGTGAAAACCCGAAAGGGCACAGAATAAAAAAAACAACAGTACGTCCACAAGCGAAATGGGCACGGATGAAAACCCGAAAGAGCTCCGTGAGTAAAAACAGCAGGGCTACCGGCGAGTTTGTGAAAACCCGAAAGGGCGCAGACTCGTAAAAAAAAGAAAAAGAAAAAAAAATTCGGTCATGTACACTTGCAGGGCCCACTCGACTTTGTAAGGAGAAAATACCTGCGTGAGATCCTTACGACTCACCAGGGAGCAACACACTTAGGGATACTCACGATTCCTAAGAGAAATTACACTTACAAAATCCTCACGACTCGTAAGGAGAACCCTCTTGTGAGACCCTCACGGCTCATAAGATTCAAAAGCCTTAAGCTACAGGGATCTGAACCTGTTCTTAAGCCATCACATTTTCCAGACTGCCCTACAAGCGGTTTAATATCGACCTTTGTATACAATCCACGGGCACAAATAAACGTCCCCCCACCTGGTTCCACCAATGGCACGAGATGTCCTCATGTGGTGAACGACACTTATAAGTCCTCTCGACTTGTAAGGAGAAAACACTCATGTAAGATCTTTACGACTTATAAGAGAACACACACTTAGAAATCCTCACGATTCCTAAGGAGAAAATTCACCTACAAGATCCTTACGACTCGTAGGGAGAAACACCTTCATGAGACCCTTACGGCTCATGAAGTCAAAAGCCTTAGTTGACAGGATTCTAACCTTATTTTCTAAGCCGTATTTATTTAAATCGACAAAGGCAAATGATTATTTGCTCTTGGAAATATCCCAGTTGTAGTGATGCTGATGCTTAAATCGGTAACAAATTCCAAATCCTTTCAAGGCAAATGATGATTCGCTCCTGGCAATATTCCAGTCGCAGCGGTGCTGATGCTAAGATTGGTATCAGGTCTTGAGTGCCATAGTCGCAACAAAATCGGCGTGCCAAAAATGCATATGAAATAGCCGAAATGATGAGGCAACTCGCAACAAAATCGGCGAGTAAAATATATGCATATAAAAATAGCTGAATTGTTTGAGCAACTCGCAATAAAAAGCAGCGAGTAAAAAGGAAAAATAGCCGAAATGATTGGGCACCGCGAAAAATAGCCGAAATGATTGGGCAATCACGACTTTCGCGATATAAAAAGCTGAAATGATAGAGCATCGTGGAAAGAAATAAAAAAATGATGAAAGTTTTTCCCTACCAGTGAGTCCATACTGACCCCTGTATACAATCCATGGGCATAAACGAAAAGGGAACCATACCCCACCAGACCCTGTCAAAAGGGAAAGTTAGAGGTCGACAGCAACATATGCTTCCCAGAAGACCAACAACGGCGTTCTTCCTCATGCCAGCAGGGCATGGATGCGACACCACCAATCAGAGCTACGAAACAATCCCTAGTTCTAATACTCTGCGGTTCACAGACAACCTAGAGTCAACCCGACACTGCAGAAAGCGGGGTACGTCAGCAAATGACCCCGTCGCAGATATATGTCAACCCTTGACCTCCCTGTCATCAAGCAACGCTTCGACTCGGATACATGTCAACCCCTGACCTCCCTGTCATCAAGCAAAGCTTCAACTCAGATACATGTTAACCCCTGACCTCCCTGTCATCAAGCAAAGCTTCGACTCAGATACATGTCAACCCCCAACCTCCCTGTTGTCAAGCAACGCTTTGACTCGGATACATGTCAACCCTTAACCTCCCCGTCGTCAAGCAAAGCTTCGAATCGGATATATGTCAACCCCTGACCTCCCTGTCGTCAAGCAAAGCTTCGACTCGGATACATGTCAACCCCTGACCTCCCTGTTTTCAAGCAACGCTTCGACTCGGATACATGTTAATCCTGACCTCCCTGTCATACAAGCAACGCTTCGACTCGGATACATGTCAACCTCTGACCTCCCTGTCGTAAAGCAATGCTCGACTCGGATACATGTCAACCTTTGACCTCCCTGTTATAAAGCAACGCTTCGACTCGGATACATGTCAACCCTTGACCTCCCTGTCGTAAAGCAACACTTCGACTCGGATACATGTCAACCCCTGACCTCCCTGTTGTCAAGCAACGCTTCGACTTGGATACATGTTAAACCCTTGACCTCCCTGTCGTCAAGCGACGCTTCGACTCAGATACATGTCAAACCCTTGACCTCCCTGTCGTAAAGCAACGCTTCAACTCGGATACATATCAACCTTTGACCTCCCTGTCGTATAGCAACGCTTCGAATCGGATACATGTCAACCCCTGACCTCCCTGTCATCAAGCAACACTTTGACTCGGATACATGTCAACCCTTTACCTCCCTGTCGTAAAGCAACGCTTCGACTCGGATACATGTCAACCCCTGACCTCCCTGTCATTAAGCAACATTTTGACTCAGATACATATCAACCCCTGACCTCCCTGTCGTCAAGCAATGCTTCGACTCAGATACATGTCAACCCTTGACGTCCCTGTCATAAAGCGACTCAGATACATGTCAAACCCTTGACTTCCCTGTCGTAAAGCAATGCTTCGACTCGGATACATGTCAACCCCTGACCTCCCTGTCGTCAAGCAATGCTTCGACTCGGATGCATGTCAGACCCTTGACCTCTCTGTCGTCAAGCAACGATTCGACTCGGATACATGTCAACCCCTGACCTCCCTGTCGTCAAGCAATGCTTCGACTCGGATACATGTCAACCCTTGACCTTCCTTTCATAAAGCAATGCTTCGACTCGGATACATGTCAACCCCTGACCTCCCTGTCGTCAAGCAACGCTTCGACTCGGATACATGTCAAACCCTTGACCTCCCTGTCATCAAGCAACGCTTCGACTCGGATACATGTCAACCCCTGACCTCCCTGTCATCAAGCAACGCTTCAACTCAGATACATGTCAACCCTTGACCTCCCTGTCGTAAAGCAATGGTTTGACTCGGATACATGTCAACCCCTGACCTCCCTGTCATCAAGCAACGCTTCGACTCGGATACATGTCTACCCTTGACCTCCCTGTCGTCAAGCAACGCTTCGACTCGGATACATGTCAAACCCTTGACCTCCCTGTCGTAAAGCAACGCTTCAACTCGGATACATGTCAATCCCTGACCTCCCTGTCGTCAAGCAACTCTTTGAATCGGATACATGTCAAACCCTGACCTCCCTGTCGTAAAGCAATGCTTCGACTCGGATACATGTCAAACCCTGATCTCCCTATCGTAAAGCAATGCTTCGACTTGGATACATGTCAACCCCTGACCTCCCTGTCGTAATGCAACGCTTCGACTCGGATACATGTTAAACCCTGACCTCCCTGTCGTAAAGCAATGCTTCGACTCGGAAACATGTCAACCCTTAACCCCCCCGCTGGAGCAATGCTCCGTCTCGGAAATACATCAATACATGATCTCCCTGTCGTAAAGCAATGCTTCGACTTGGAAATAATTCAACACACGAACCTATAAAAAGAAAGTTCTCTTTTGAGATCCTTATGACTCTCACAAGAAAAGGCACTTAGGAGTCCTCACGACCTCTAAGTAGAAATTGCACCTATGAGATCCTCTCGACTTGTAGGGAGAAAAGTCTTTATGGGACCCCCACGGCTCATAAAGTTGAAAAGTCTTAGGCGACAGATCTGAACCTGTTTCCGAAGCCATCGCTGCCCTGCAAGAAAACCAAGATAAACTACATATGGACCACATCCACCAAAGCCATATGCAAGTATGAGATAAAAAATATATATGTTTTTTATTCATGAATTCAAAATGAATACACGATACATCTCATAAAAGAATCAAAATGAATACAAAATATTTCTATTCATAAGTGGATAAAAAAATGATAATAAAGAAAATACAATGAAGAAAAAAGTCTTTAAACAGGCGGGTGACACAATAAGCCCCTCAATTCATTGCTCTTTCACTGGGCCTCGGCTTCAAGCTTGGTTATTTCCACAAGACGGGTCTCTGCCTGAGACTGTTGGGTATAATACGAGACGAACCGGCTCTCGAGCTCCCTTTCAGTTGCCTTATGAGCTTCAACCATCTCACGGGTAAAGATGACGGCTTTGTCGAGAGCGACCACTTCAGTGATAGCTTCTTGAAGTACTCGCCAGATTTCATATGCATGAGTTGTCTTGGTTGTGAGCTGAGCTTGAAGTTCCCCCAAAAGCACTCGAGGCCAGTCCCCTCTCCGAGAATTTCCGGTTAAGCCTCTTCTCATATGATTGTAGATTTACGGCGCACCGTTCAATCAGCCCCCGCAAGCTCGTCTTTGCAACCACGACCTCTGAGGGAAGGTGTGTGCATTCGAGACCATGTAAGCAAGACTCCACTCGACGACAAAACTCGACCTAGACATGCACCAATGTTTCATCATGGTAAGTGGCGAGAAAGTGCAGAGAAGTGTTGGCTTCGGCAACAAATTCTTCGGATGTGATCGAACTACCAGCACGAAGATCTTCGATAAGAGCCGACAAGGAGTGAAGGCTTTGCTTCGCCATCCGTTCAGATGCGCGCCGGGCATGAAGGCCAGGTGGCATAATGATGCGAGACTCCAGTGGGGTAAGAGCGGGCAAGGCTGTCAAGGCCCATGAGCAATCTATGAGATTTACACCCAAAGAATATATAAAGCAACGTCAAAATCTTACTTACTCACAGTCATGAAAGGAGGATTGGACAGATCCCCAGGCCCGTCGAGGATCTCAAGTTCATCATCAGCTTCCAGAACTGCAGAAGACATATCAACATCGTTATACGAAATAATGATAATACAATGAAGGGGTCAAATAACACCAACCTTGCCCAGAAGAGAGGAAGATGCTTTGCGGGGATATTGCCTGTGGGGCGGCCATCTCGAGCAGACGCTGAAAGGACTTTCTGGGAGATAAATCCACGATGGACGCCGGTAATCCTCGTAATTCTGAAAAGACAGAAAGAGTCAGATAATAGAGAGATCATTAAAGCAAAATATAGAAGACTACCTTCGATGCTCCTCCCGCTTTGAACTGGAAGGATAGCAACTTCGGCATCCTCCTCCATGCCCTCAGGCACATCACCGGGGACGTGTGCTGGTGTAGCAGCTTCCAGTCGCGAAACGACATCTACCATTTCGGGCTCTAAAGAGGGAACAATGGCCATGGCGGTGCTTTCTACAACCTTCGAGGCGCCACCAGAAAGATCCATCGGGTCTATGACCGGCAAGGCCGCCTCTGCGGAAAGTATAGACGATGGAGAAGTGGAAGCCATCACCGGGAGCTCCAAGATAGAGCCAACTGTTTCGATAATCTCCCCTACACCTTTCAGTGCGTCATCAGAGACATCCATAGGATCCGTGGCCAATGGGGCTACCTCCACTGAAGGAATTGACACCGAAGGGACATAGGCTATCATCGGAAGCTCCGCAACATGGATAGCAGCTATAACGATCCCCTCCACACCTTTTGGTGTCTCATCGGAGACATTTATGGAACCCACGGTTGGGGCACGACTTGGGTTCAAATCTTCTGTCATCGCCGAGGTCCCTATAAATTTTTTTCACAAAGATAAGGAGATATAAAAAGCAATACAAATTATTTGCCGAAAGAAAAATACGGAAAGCATACATACCAACGCACAAGAATGCTTCTATTATGGCTTTTTCAAGCTGCCGTTCCTTCCTGAGGAAGTGTGCTCGCCGGGGCTCAAATGCAGATTCATGGCTACCGGTCTTCAATGCTAGCTCATCTTCGGAAGCGGCTGCGATAGGATACTTGAGGGCTATCTCATCTTTCCATCGCAAGGGACCCATATGTACCCTCCGTAGTGATGGTGGATCTTCATAAAATATGACGGGAGGATAAGGTTTCTTCGGGACACCCACGTTCTCAGTTTCGTCTTGTGAGCGCCTTATAGCCTCAGCCAATTATGCGGCTTCCTCGGCAGATGAACCCAGAAAGAGAAGACAATCATCCGGCTCTTGCATGGATATTGGTTCGTCTTGAACAATAGGCTCAGATTCCAGCAAAAGGTCAAGCAGACCGGTGACCGTCTTCTTTCTCCTCTTCGACCACCCGGAACTAACGCTGGAAGAAGATCGCTTCCTTCCGTTCGGCGCTTTGGTACGACATTGGCCCACTTCGCCTCCACTATACCCTTTTGGCGACACCACTGCTGATAGCGTCTCCACTAATGGCACTGCCGCTGGAGCTTCAGCGGAAGCCTTTGCTTGAGCTCTAGTGCGCATTGGCATCCCTGCAGTAGAAGGAATCGATTCGGTTTCTGCGACTTGCGAGATAAGGACGCTGCCGCCATCCCTCAAGAGAGGGCAAACGACTGACCGCGGTCTAATGGAACGCTGGCAGCTTGGGTTGGAGCAGGAGTTTTTACTCGAATAGTACCCGCCTTTGCTCAGCAATAACAGGACCAACTCGGTGGCGATACCAGCCCACAAAGGACCCCACAGGCCTTGGAAGGTAGTCAGGTTCTGGGATCATGAACATAGAGCCAGTATTCAGCCGCATGAAGTGATGAATGATGTCGCGAATAACTCCCAGAGATGAGGTAGGCTCAACCAAAAACGCTTCGAAAGGGACGCCTTGATTATAGCCCAATTGCCGAGCGAAGCGGTGCGGATTATACCGCATGAGGAGAGCCGTATCATTCCGGCGGAACACCAAATAGCCCGGCCTAATCGAATACAAATGCATGATCTCCTTAGGCTTTAAAGATGGTGCTCCCCCTTTCGACAAGTCGAATAGCTGTTGGATGGGCCCCGCCGGGGCAAAAAGAACACGATCAGTAAACACCATCCCACCCTCTTAGCATATGTATTGAGCAGAACGCGGAGGGTTCCTAGCTGAGTCGGATCGGAAGCGGAGGCATCCACCAATCTCATAACTCGCGGGAAGGTGTAAGAGTCATAGAAATTCGGCCGTCGATGTGCTGCGAATTCCCCCAGCACACGCATTTCGATCCAAAATGTGAAGTAATGAAGGGGGAGATTCACAACATCTACACGTGGAGTCGAAGTGTTAGCCGCAACACTTAAACCATGATAAAGGTGCGATAGTCCCGCAATGCCAACAACCAACTTTGCCACTTCAGCTGCACGATGGGCGGGGTAGAAGGTAGAAGCTCTCATGAAGCGTCGGTGGGTTGGTATCGCAAACCAACTGAGCCAGAGGCTAATCGACGGAGAAGGTCTCTTCGTCTATTCCGGGAGCCGCAATCGAATCAAAGGACACGACCAACAAGATCGGGATGTAAAACTGCGGTAAATCTTCTTCTTTGGCCGGCAGCTTATTCAGCCCAAACCCAAAGGGATCATTAATATTCGCAAATTTTGGAGCCTCCTTGGATAGAGTATCCTCCCAGATAAAGCTAGCAATGAATCTCTCGAAAGTGACGCCCTGCCTCTCTGACTTCGCAAACAATCTGTCGAAAATACCCAGGGCCTTGATTAGGCTGGGGTACTTATGATGGACGGCAGTTTCGGCCGTCAGGCCGTCAAGTGTAGCTGGCACAGTGGAGAAAATATATTCATCGGGAGGCAGCAACTCCTCGTAATGCTCCCCCTGATGGGCAATCGTGAAATCTCACGGAATTCATCCAATGATACAGACACCTTTCGATCCCCTAGAAGAAAGGTGTGCAGGTTCTATTGGTTTAAGAAGGCTTTGATCCACCAGACATGAGGAGCATGGTAACGGAATAGCGATGCATATACTGCCTGATACAGCCCAACCTTCTGCAATCTTGCGCGGTGGGCGGAAAGAATATAGCGAGCCCAAATAAGATAGCCCACTGGGTGCCGGGGAGTAACGCCCACTTTATAGACCTGCCCCCAAGGTTGAGCTTCACCTTGGCAAATCCGATGCCCCAAGATGTCTATAGCCGGCAAGGGCTGGTTGGGTATCTCGGTTGTAGAGGGCTCCAGCCGGCTCGAAGAAGTCCAATTGGTTACCTCCATTGCGTAAGCAGTCTGTGGGCGTTCCATCGGTAGTATAGGGTGAAGAGGTTCCGCTGGCTCTTCGCAAATAAAACTTTGGCGCCCCCGGATGATGTGGCCATACCAAGTGCCCCATAAGAGCAGACTTGTCCGGTCTTTATCATGAGCTCTGATCATCGCCATTGCTTCCTCATCCGACGGCGATTGTGGAAAGGCGGCATCCGAGCGGGTGTAAGGGAAATAAGGAAGAGATGCCATTGTTCCTGAAATAAGGAAAAGAATAAGAATTAGCGAAACCCATGCACATACATATATATATAATAATAACAAAAGGAAACGTCAAGATATCTGTCTTGCGGGACCACTGCCTACAAAACACATGGACACCACAAAATCAATATGGAGGCTCACTAATGATGAGACAGGGCAATCTTTGTGAGAATCAAGAAGATCATCATTAAACAGACATTGGAATCCAAACAATTCTTGGAAAAACAAGTTCTGTTAAGTTACCAACAAATTCAAATTTGTGCGAACAAGGGTAAGACCCTATGAAAAGATTTTCAAGAACATCAGGGAATAAAACTCCCAAAGAGTCCTCCTGATCTTTCAGAGCTAAGCCCTTCGCTTTAGGAATTAAATTCCTTTTATATGATGGAATTAAATTCCAGAAACTCACAAAAAACATATATGAGAAATAAAATCTTATGAATCCTCAAAAATAGAGATGAATGTTTTAGATATGGAAGTTTATAGGTTTCTGAGGAGAGCAAAGCTCTCATGATGGA
Source organism: Agapanthus africanus (assembly GCA_030015575.1). Classification (NCBI taxonomy): domain Eukaryota; kingdom Viridiplantae; phylum Streptophyta; class Magnoliopsida; order Asparagales; family Amaryllidaceae; genus Agapanthus; species Agapanthus africanus. The sequence goes on along the minus strand of JASDDO010000024.1, from coordinate 90,498,487 downwards.
TTTAAAATCCAGAAATTTGTTTTGTTCAAAAAGAAAGTTTTCTGATGTACAAAAGCTTTACCTAAAAAGGGTTTCTTTTGACAGAGTTTAACTCTAGAATTACAATGGCAGAGAACTAAGCTCTGAGGAAGAGAATTAAATTCTCAAAGAAAACGAAGAAGGAAGAAGATGAAGGAAATAGTGGCTGCGTAAGAAACTAAACCCTTGCATTTATAAGACGTGACAGGGGCGGTTCATCTACCCGTTCCCCTAAGCAATCCAACGGCTATAAAGATGACAGCGTTGCACCCACATGTAAACCACGTGAGAACAACGATGTTGGGGCATTTGTTCCCTTGCGGAAAATAAATAAATAAATAAAGAAACGGGAAAAAGTCCACAAGTGGAGCATCACGTGCCCACACGTGATAGGCGTTGCGCTTGACAAAACTAAGCCAAAATTGTGCCTCGCGTGCAGACACGTGACCGCTATAGACAAAGTATATAGGCGCCCGAATAAAGCAAACAATTGGACAAAAAAAACATTCACGTGATAGCACATGACACCTTTTTGTGGGCTTAATTTGGTGGGGTCACGTGCTACACGTGATAGACTCATATGCCTTCTGAACCGATAGAAGTAAATTCTAATTAAAAGGGACCAAGAGCCTTATTTGGAAAATATTTTCTTGGATCTTTCTAAACAAGAAAGATTACACTCTGTAAAACAGAGCGCCGTTGGATTAAAGATCCAATGGTGATTAAAAATCATCAATCTACAGAAAAATTCTGTGCAAGGAAATATCTTCCTAAACTTGTTAAGAACAACAAAAGAAATATCTTCTGTAAAACAGAAGTTCTTGAATTAAAAATCCAACGGTAAATAAAATTCACCGAGTAATCTAAAGGATCATGTTGGTTGATTAGAAAATCACTCAAAATCTCTCAATGAGAGATTTTCTAAACAAATTGATTCCCTTCTTTCTCCTATAAATAAGAGCAAAGAAACACAGAGAAATGGGGATAGAGAAAAGAGAGAGAGAGAAATCCCCTCGTAAGCTTAGAGAATTTAATTCTCCAGAGAGAAGAAGGCCTCTTAAAAGAGAAAAAGAAACTCTAGGTAAGAGAAGGAATGAAACTTTGAGAATATCTCATCTTCTTTTCACTTCCATAAGAGTTTAACTCTTCTAAAAAGAACTTAGTTCTTCCTTTGGTTGAGATTTGCAGAAGCAGATCTCCTTACAATTTGAGAATTTAATTCTCATCGGGGAGATCCTTCCATGCAGATCCAAAACCTAGGAGAAGATCTAAGTTCAGAGAATTTAATTCTCCCAAAAAGTATATAGGAATTTAATTCCTCTGATAAAACAAGGGTTTAACCCTTCATATAGAACTTAGTTCTTCCTTATGGTGAAAGATCTGCAGAAGCAGATATCCTCACAAGTTGAGAATTTAATTCTCATCGAGAAGATTCTGCCATACATATCCTAAACCTAAGAGAAAAAACCAAGTCCTAAGAATTTAATTCTTACAAAACAGTGGGCTTAAAAGTCTCAAAACTCAAGATCTCCATGCACGTAAAAAGATTAGCACCCAATATGATAATGGCCGATCACAGTGTTTCCACGTGAGCACCCTTGATGAATGAAAGAGAACAACTAAGATCAGGTCATGTGATCCCACGTGGCCCCACTAAAAGTGCTTAGCACTTCCAAAAGAGAAAGGGCATAAACCCCAGAATCAGTTATCACTTTTGTGATGCCTCACGTGATCCCACGTGGCCCTCTAAAAGTGCTTAGCACTTATAGAGAAAAGGGAATGAGCCCAAATACAATGCTTACATTTGGATAATACCTCACGTGTCTGCACGTGACCATTTAATGAAACAATTGCTCAGCACGCGTATGGAGAGAAATATATCCAAAAGCAACGCTCATATCTTGAAGGCGTCTCACATGTCCACACATGAGCACCACAGGGAGCTAAGTGTTTAACACTTTATATAAAAGAATACAAGTAAAACAAAAAGGAAGAGGGGTGTCAGAACCGAAATCAATGCTCAACATTGTTGAACAAAAAAAGGACTGAGCCCAAACAAATGTTCAACATTTTATTCAAAACTGAGTGGACTGAGCCTAAGTTGTCCTCAAGTCCTTAACTCAGATCAACCAAGCCCATGTGCTCACAATCTTTTTAATTGGTCTTAGTCCCAAACCTGACTACAGATTTCCCAATCAACATTGGTTCAAGGGTACATCTCTTCATACCTCTGATACATGTCGTTGTAATTCTTCAACGTCTTCAGAGAGATGGAGGGTCCCAATAACCAATAACTTTTGGCGCATCCCTAAACGGTTAAACCAAAACCATATAGACTATGACGTCTTTAAACCCCACAGACTATGACGTCTTTAAACCAGACTATGATGTCTCTAAACCTTATGGACCGCAATGTCCTAAAACTGACAATGGACCGCAATGGCCTAAAACTAACTGTGGACCGTAATATCCTTAAACTAACTATGGACCGTAATGTCCTAAAACTAACAATGTACCGTAATGTCCTTAAACTAACTATGGACCGTAATGTCCTTAAACTAACTGCGGACCGTGACGTACTTAAACTGAACTTTATGGACTATGATATCCTTAAACTGAAACCCCATAGACTATGATGTCTTTAAACTTCACGGACTATGATGTCCTTAAACTCATGGCCTATGACGTCCTTAAACTTATGGACCGTGACGTCCCTAAACTACATTTTACGGACTATGACGTCCTCAAACTCATGGACTATGACGTCCTTAAACTTATGGACCGCAATGTCCTAAAACTAACAATGGACCGCAATGTCCTAAAACTAACAATGGACCGTGATATCCCTAAACTAAAGCGATAGAGTCCAAATACTCTTTCGTTGGATCTAAATGATCCTAAAGCCTTGTTAAGTAGATCTTAGTCTAAAATTAGGCTAACGTATCCTTAACAAGTATTTAAGTTGATTTTAATCTAAAACAAGATTAACGGTCCTTAAACCAACCCAAACCCAAATCTATGAAAATACGGATTTGGACTAATCCATGCCCTACGGGCGACAACACAAATTAGTCTTCGTATACAATCTACGGGCAATCTAAAATAAAACAAACACACACGATACGAAGTGATCTTCTGGAGTAGGAGAAAGTGGTTACCGTGATGCGGTAATGTAATTAACTGCAGGGGCTTGCGCCTGCAGGGAAGAGCGTCCCTACAATCAAACACCTCTCACAACGAGGGGGAATCTGACGAAGTCTGCTACAACGGCCGCATCCGTCCAAAGCTCCGATACACGGTGCCATAAATCAACTTGGCATCTTCGGAGTGGTGGACGGATAAATCCAAATAGCATCTGCCCCCAAAAGTTCAGGCTATATGTCCCAACGTCCTGGTCGCGTCTTTCGGCGGCGAACACCAATCATTTCGATTGTTTTTATTTTTACTCGGCTGCTTTTTATTGCGAGTTGCCTTACCATTTCGGCCCTTTTTTTTGAGTTGGGGATTTGAAATCTGATACCAATCTTGGCATCGACATCGCTACCACTGGAATATTGCCATGAGCGAATTATCATTTTCCGCGAGGGGACTTGGAGTTTGACACCTATTTAGGTATCAGTATCGCGGCAGCTGGAATGTTGCCAGAAATGAATCATCATTTGGCTTTGTCGATTTGAACAAAGATGGCTTAGTAGATATGGTTAGGATCCTGTCGACTAAGGCTTTTTACTTCATGAGCATAAGGGTCTCATAAAGGTATTTCTTCCTATGAGTCGTGAGGATCTCATAGGTGTTTTTTTCTTCTAGGAATCGTAGAGATTCCTAAGTGCATTTTCTCTTGTAAGTCAAAATGATCTTCCAAGAGTGTTCTCTCCTTATAAGTAGGACTTACAAGTGTCGTTCACTATATGGGGACATTTCTCGGTGGGGGAGTATTTATTTATGCCCGTGGATTGTATACAAAGGTCAATATAGGACCGCCTGTAGGGCAACATTAAGGGAATATGACAGGTTAAGAACATGTTTAGATCCCTGCAGCTTAAGGCTTTCGAATCCTACGAGCCGTGAGGGTCTCATAGTGGGGAATTCTCCTTACGAGTCGTGAGGATCTCGCAAGTGTAATTTCTCTATAGGACTCGTGGGGATTCCTAAGCGTGTTGCTCCTTTGTGAGTCGTAAGGATCTCACGCAGGTATTTTCTTCTCACAAGGTCGAGAAGACCTTGCAAGTGCACATGAATTTTTTTTACGAGTTTGCGCCCTTTTCGGGCTTTTACAATTCGCCGGCAGTCCTGCTGTTTTTACTCATGGCGCACTTTCGGGTTTTCAGCCGTGCCTATTTCTCTTGTAGATATACCTTTTTTTAATGCGGTGAAACTCTTGAGAATGGTTTCGTCACGGGTGACCTACCTGTTTGGGGGTGGCTTTATTGCTGGAGTAGCTGTGCAGCCGGCGGGACTTGAGTTGCAACCTATGCCGCTAGGACTTCGATTGCAATATAGATCTCAAGGGGAGCATATCGCCGTATTTAGGGTGATGCACTAGTTTAGGGACGTTCCGGTCCATTATTGCCATGTTTGAGGTGAATTTTTAGTTTAAGAACTTTTCGATCCAGCATTCCTATCTTGGGGGATGAACGATAGTTTAGGGACATCTCGGTCCATTATTAGTTTAAAGACATCTCGGTCGTTGTTAGTTTAGGGACATCTCGGTTCGTCGTCGCCATGTTTTGAGGCGGATATTTAGTTTAGGGACTTCTCGGTCCAGCATTCCCATCTTGGGGACAGATGTTAGTTTAATGAAATTTCGGTCCCATTATTAGTTTAGAGACATCTCGGTCCAATGTCACCGTTTTTTGAGGCGACAGAGCTTTTTGGATACCATTCTCAGAGTTCTGACTCAGGAAGATAGCGAGCAGATACAAGCGTCGTCATCTATTATTGACCTAAGTCGTAACTCGTCAAGGTTAATATTTTTTGAGGAATCAGCCATTTATTGGTCGGAAGGGTCTTTTTCCATGCATATCCATGACCAGGTATGCTCCACCTTGGTAGACATTGCTTATAATGTACGGGCCTTCATAGTTTGGCTCAAATTATTCCCTTTTTGCACGATTGGGGATCATTGGTCTTTTAACGACTAGTACGAGTTCGCCTTGGCGGAATGTTCTCGGTCTGGTCAGTTTTTCGTATGACCTTGTCATCCTTGCCTTATAAGCCTCTAGATTTTGTTGTGCTATAAAGAGAGTTTCGTCGAGGGTGTCGAGCTCCTCAAGCCTAAGATGAGAATTTTCTTCATCTGTCTGCTCGTTTCGAACCGCTACTCGTAAAAAAGGGAGTTCTACCTCCAGTGGGAGCACTGCTTTCGTGCCAAACACCAACGCATATGGTGTTGTATTCATGGCCGTTTTGAACATTTTTCTGTACGCCCAGAGAGTTTCGTGCAGCCTTTTTTTTTTTTGTTTCTGGACACCGTTTTCTTTATAATATTTATCAAGGTCTTGTTGAAAGATTCAGCTAAACCGTTGGCCCGATAATTATAGACTGAAGAGTATCTCCAATCTATTTTATATTGTTGTGCGAAGCGGCTGATTTTATGACTTCTATAAGTTGGCCCATTATCCAAGATTATTCGTCGCGGAGTGCCAAACCGATAAATGATATGGGTTCTAAAAAAGTGGAGGATATTCTCCGTCTTCACTTCCCTCAGTGGTACTGCTTCTGCCCACTTAGAGAAGTAGTGGGTCGTTGCCAGTATGAACCGATGTCCTTTGGACGATGCCGGTTCAATGGGGCCAATTATATATATGTTCCACACATTTCGAATGGCCAGCTAGCCACTATTGGGTGTAGCGGATTTAGATGTTGGTGAATGAAGCCCCCGTGGATTTGGAACGAGTGACATTGCTTCACATATTCGAGGCGGTCTTGAATCATTGTAGGACAATAGTAACCCATTCTTTTTATCTTCAGTTTCATCTTTGGTATGGCTTGATGAGAACCGCAGAGTCCATCGTGAGTTTCTTAGATGACTTTCTTTGCTTCCTCCGGCCCCAAGCATCTTTGTCACAGACAGTCGAATGATCTCTTATATAGAGTATTATTGACGAAGGCGAAATGCAAAGCTCGTTTCACGAGCTGATGTCTAGACGACGCATTTTTGGGCGTTCGTTGGGATTTGAAGTAGTCTATGAAGTCTTCCCTCCAATCCTTGAACTATTCTTCGTCCTCTATTGAAGGGCTACTTGTTCGGTCATTTCTTTTCCTTCGAATTACTTTATTAGGTCTTCCGAAGGTATTTCTGTTAGCGTGAGAACCCTGCGGTTTTGTATAATGATCCTTACGTCATCAAGATTTTCATCGGCCAATTCCTTAGCCAATTTGGCCAATGCATCTGCCTTGCTGTTTTCCGCACGCGGTATACTTTCCAGGGTATAGACAGAGATTTGTGTCAGCAGTTACTATACTCTTTCTCCATACTTTATGAGCTCTGGCTTGCATGTCTGATAGTCGCCATTTACTTGGCTGACGATCAGCTGGGAGTCTCCATATATGAGGATGTCTTTGATTCCCATGTTGATAGCGATCTCAAGACCTGCTATCAAAATTTCATATTCAGCTTCGTTATTAGTCCTTGGCTCTGTTAAGGAGAGGGCATAATGCAATATCCCTCCTTGCGGAGTCACGAAGATAAGGCCCACCTCGGATTTGATTATAGCGGTGTTTTGCTTTCGCCTCTTCACGGAAGATCCTCCGTCGAAGTAGAGTTCCCATTAGGAATCATTTTCTTCTTCGATTGTAGTGAACGCATGTTCGTCTGGCAATTCACAATTTAAGGGGGAGTCAGCCGGTATCGGATACTCCGCAAGAAAGTCGGCAATAACCTGTCCTTTCACTGCTTTGATGGATGATACGTTATCGAGAACTCCATCAGAAGGAGGGCCCATTTGGCAAGCCTTCCTGTTAGTATAGCCCTTGACATTAGATATTTTAGAGGATCCACTTTTGATATGAGGTGGACCTCATGTGCCAATGCATAATGTCTGAGCTTCGTTTTTGCGAAGATCAGTGCCATGCAATACTTTTCGATAGGGGAATAGTTGTTTTTTGTCCCCAAGAGAACTCGACTCAAATAGTACAGAGCTCTCTCCTTTTCCTGATCGTTTTCTTGTGCCCATAGTGCGCCTAGAGAATCCTTAAGGGCCGTTGTATATAGGATAAGGGGTTTACCCTTAACCGGAGCGGTCAATACCGCCGGATTTTGCAGGTATTGCTTGATTTTATCTAGTGCATTTTGGCACTTTTGGTCCCAGACGAACGGGTTCCCTTTCTTCATCAAATGACTGTAGAGACGGCATTTTCTGGAGAGGTTGGCTATGAACCGCCGGATATATGTGAGCTTTCCTTGGAAAGACCGCAGTTGTTTGAGGGTCCTTGGCATGGGAATTTCCATAACCGTCTTGATCTTTGAGAGATTGATTTCGATACCCCGGTGACGTATGTCACGCCCCGCTTCCCGGTATAAGGCGAAGGGGACGCGATTGGTCCGCTACGTATTTACTGTGAAGTAAATACGCTAAGCGTATCTAAGCAATATAAAAATAAATGCATGAGAGACAAGATATAATCAAAACAACAACTTTATTTATTCACATTCTTTCTGTACAATGCATGGAAAGTAAATACAGCTGAAATAAAGCAATGCCTAAACAATGACATAACAAAAATGAAAAGTACCGAATGGAAAGTGTACAATGACTAGAGCTCGGGGTCTTCACTGAACTGGTCCAAGTCTTCAGCAGTAGGCTCGATCTCTGAAGTATCCAGATCACCCGACGACATTCAACGAAGAAAGAAAGAGAATGTCGTCAGCGAACATGTCGCTCGGTAAGTCCCAAAGATAAGGGAGAAATAGACAGAATAAGAAGGTATCTTTTAAAGTTCTATTATATTGTTGTAGTATTGTGTTAACGCTGTTGTTTATATCTTGGTACAGAAGGATGCCAGTGTATTCGAGAGGGGTCTCTATATGCTAGAGACCAGGGCAAACGGAATGTACAAGGAACCGTTAAGCCACGGTACAACAGCAACGGAATATAGGTTAGGTGTCTTAATCTTACTGTCTCGTGCCACTTTTAACACCTTCCGTACCAATCTACCTCTTAAACCCCGTAGTGTTTTGATTGTATTGTTGTATTGTATTGTATAGATTGTATATTTGGATGACTGACCAAAACCATGATATCAGTAAACGGATGTAACTGTATAATCATGTTAATGGAATAACTGTAGAATCATGTAAATGGATGTATATCCATGGTTCGGTTCAGTCAAGTTGATAGATTGAATATATGGAATAATGGATTCATGGATTCATGTTGAATTGTAATATTGTAAATTATAGATTGTAGATTGTACTTGAATCATATTCAAGTAAGATTATAATGAGACTCAAACTGAGTCAGACAGTAGAAAGGTAAATTGAAGTCCTCATTGTTTTGATATTATCGGTAACCGCTGCACATGGATGGCAGGATTTGTGTCTTTTTCAAAGGTGATTACCGTATTGATAACACCATTGTTAAGTTTTCTACCTTAGATAGGCAAGCACCCACTTCTCCGGCTCCCTGAGGCTCAAGAGATTGGTCCCGCTTAAACCTATATTTACTAGGGTCCTTAGGGTAAATTATAGAACTTGAGGGAGTTTTATGTAAAAATACTTTTATATACTTTTCAAAATACACCCCAAGTATTTATTAATCGTCTTTAGAGTTGTAATGAATGTAGATTTTATATTGTGATATTTCTAGTGGAAATATCCTAATTTCATAATAAATGGTATTTATTTGTAATATTGGTTTTGTATGGAATTCATGGTATTTTAATGTAAAATTAATTCTTGTGATTTTTAGAAAAAGGTGGAATATTTATATCATAACAAAATAGGTATTTTAATGATAAATATACATATATTTATACAAAAATAATTTTAATATATATTTTATATTCTAAAAATCTCATTTTCTTAAGATGTCGTATTTTAAATCTTTCGAGACCGAATGCTCCTTGCGGAGGTCTGAATCTCGCACTACTAAGCCCGAGGATGTGCGATAATCCGCACCATCCTGAACGGGTTTCCCAAATGGGTTGTATTGGCGCTTTGCAAAGATTTGTATAAATACTAAATCCTTTAGAAAACGGTTTTATTAAGTAAATGGTATTTAAATGAAAATGTGTCGCTTTCCCGTATTCTATGTTCCCGAGGGTATGGTGCTATGTTGCATATGAGTGTGTGAGGAGGTAGGTCATTACCTCGTGATCTACTTAAAGGTATAGCAAGTTTTGATGGTTTAAATGTAGAAATGAAACTATGTGGTATTTTAATGAAAATACGGTAAAATGGAGATAGCAATTATTTTTGATATAGAACTTGTTCAATATGATTAGTTAGTGTTTAATAGTCAATATGAAGTGGTTTAACAAAATTGTATTAAAGAAAAGTGAGAGTTTTAGAAAGAAACCGAATCGAAAATCGGATTTGCTCCGATTCCGTCGGGTCTTGTAATTTCGTATTTTTAGAAAAAGAATAGAGAAGAGGGACGGGGACTTACGGGTTTAGGACAAAAAGGAGTGGGAGATGGATCGGGAGGAGTCGCCGGTGCGTCGTTTCGTCGCCGGGAGCTCCTAGGATGGTCGTCGGAAGTTCGCCGGAAAATTCGCCGTAGCTTCGTTTCTTGCTCGTTTTCAAAGTACACAAGGTTTCTTGAAAATTCTTGAGAGTTGGCTCAGAGTTTGGGATGAGGGGATAGTGTGTAGGGTTGGTATTTATTGGGTTAGGCTAGGGTTAGGGTAGATGAAGGGTTTTAATTTAAAAAATGTATTAAAATATATTAAAATGTAATAAAAGTGGAGTAAATGGGGTTTTAAAAGAGCTTTGGAAATGGTCTGAGAATAAAATTTTGCAGGTGTACAGGGGAGACCAAAAGACACATTTTTTGTGTTGGGTCGTCGCCGGAATCGGCCGACTCGGCCGTGACTCGGCCGTGACTCGGTCGGAGGACTGAGTCGGCTGAGTCGAGGCCTCTTTGGCCGATTCTCGGCTGAGTCAGGCGGCCGGAATCCCCCGACTGTTCATATAACCTCTGGCAATGTTACATTTTTGGGTGTAGTGGGGTTTTTGTGAGATATGCACGTGTAAACACTTGGTATTCTAAAGGTTTTTAAAAAAATCAATATTAAAAATAATGTGGGGTATGAGATTTGAATTCTGGTGGATTGGTTCAGCAGTGCAAGGTATTACCAATGAGATACAAGCTCCTTCTTGTAATTATGGAGCTAATTAGTTACTTAAAGTAATAACAGCAAATGTAAGTACTCTAAGTATACATTAAGTTTTAAGCAAATTTTGTACACTAAAAATGGAGTTGTTACATTCTACCCTCCTTACAAAAATTTCATCCTCGAAATTTACAACTTTTATTTGAGGACTAGTTTACAAAGAGGTGTGGATATCCTGCACGCATTTCATCTTCGCTTTCCCAAGTTGACTCTCCTGTATTGTCTTTCCTCCACATCACTCGGACCAAGTTAACTTTCTTGTTCCGAAGTGTCTTCACTTTTCTGTCCAGGATCTCCATAGGTTGTTGCTCATAAGATAAATCAGGTTGTATAATGAGCTCGGAATGATCGAGAACATGGCTGGGGTCACTTACATACCTTCTGAGTTGGGTTATGTGGAACACATTATGCACTCCTTCCAATGAAGGTGGAAGTGCTAAGCGGTATGCCACTTCACCGACTCGTTTGAGTATGTCGAACGGTCCAATGTATCTCGGACTTAATTTACCCCGTCTTCCAAATCGGATCACTCCGCGGTTCGGAGATATCTTTAAGAACACATGATCTCCTGGCTGGAACTCCAAGTGAAGTCTCTTTGCATCAGTCCAGTGCTTCTGTCGATCTTGGGATATGCGCATCCTTTCCCTGATAGTTCGTACCACATCAACTGTCGCTACAATCATCTCTGGTCCAAGCAATTCCCTATCTCCGATGTCGTCCCAACTTAATAGTGATCGACACTTCCTTCCATACAGTGCTGCAAAAGGTGCCATTCCTATGCTTGCTTGGTAGCTGTTGTTGTACGAGAACTCCACAAGGTGTAGGTGATCTTCCCACGATCCTTTGAAGTCTAACATACATGCTCTGAGCATGTCCTCCAAGATCTGTATAGTTCGCTCAGACTGACCATCGGTTTGTGGATGATAAGCCGTGCTGAAGTTCAGATTTGTTCCTAAGCTTGCTTGCTGTCACGATCCGAAGTTTGGCCCGTGATCGGCACTTAACCACGTAACGTCTACAGGCGTAACGCGACTAAGTAAGCCGAAACCCAGAAATCAAAACCATTAAAAGTATTGAGTGTTAAAACATTTAATAGAAACATTTGTTAAAACGTTTAGAAAACCTTAAGTAGTTTAGAAAAATTCTTTAAAGTTCAAGTTATTATCTTAAAAATTTTGGCAGCATTTCCTTTGTAAAAAGTAGCCCCGAAATCGGGTACAAGACAATATATGAATAAAAATAAAGCATCCCAAATGGGAGCAATCACGCCCAACGGCGGAACAATCACCACAACAAGAATATACGGCGCCGTAGCAAAGAAAGAACAAAAATAAGTGAAGACAATATGAAATATAAAACTGCATAAATAAAGTCGGGTCACAACGAGCTCGACACCAGAGTACAAAATAATATACATCGTCCTCACAACTGGTCTCTAAGTCAATACATGAAAGTAGATGGAGAGTACTAGATACAACAATGTAGACAACTGGAAAATAAACATATACCGCACAAAACCCCACCTATCAGCAAAAGGGCTAACACGCCAACTGCAGTGGTATCTGTATCAAAAGATGCAAGAAAGCAGCCTGCCGCGACTAAGCTGAGGGGCAACCTGCAAACACTGTGGCACAACGGGGGTGAGTTGCCAACTTGTGAATAGTAAATAATATATAAAGGTAATCGCGAGTATGCACGTGCTGCGATACTCTAATCTATGCCAACAGATAATATCTATATGATGAGCTATATGAGCAATAATCATGCAACAAGTGCGATCTAATAACATCTTTATATGATAAGCAGGGTATGCAATAATTATGCATAACAGGTGAAATCTAATAGCATCTATATATGATGAGCAGGGTACTCAATAATCATGCAAAAGTACTGTATCAGGTATTATAGCTACAGGATGGGATGCAAAATAATGAATGCTGAGCATGGGAATAAATATCATCTACACGGAATGTCAACATGGAAGAATAACCGGTGTCTATCAATGCACCCAAACCATAATAAAACTCAGGCGCCGTCACTCTGATCGGCCCTCAAATCCTATACAGCTCATGGAATCGTGAATGCCTAGCATCGGCACTCGAAAATATCACAAATCATCGTGTCAAGCATCGATACGCAAATCCTCAAGTATCGGGCTTCGTCTGCGGAATCGGCCCTCGGCCCCGGCAGTATGTGTCATCCCGTATCCATCTATCGACTCTGGTCAGTATCCTCCGGATAACCGCCATATCCAACCAATCACCGGTAGGTACTAGCCATCCTGCCAGGCTCATCGTCTACTCCACGAAAAACATTTCTTGCCCCGGGGAACCATACCGGGTCCACCATGAACCCGTAGACGGATCATCCAACTCCTCGAATCGGGTTTCAAGCACACGTCTCAGAACCGAGAAAACGCGTGGTGGACGCACAAAAATATCATATCAAGGGAAACCGGGTTTTTAAAACGGTGCGTATTTCTTTAAAATAATACCCCGGTTCCCCAAATCCAGAAATCACATAAATCCAAAGCAAATGCGTAAATCCATGCAATGTGTCGTATGACATTAAGAGTAAAAAAGGAAAACCGCTCTTTTAAAAAGTTCCAGTTTGAAAATATCACGTGCGGTCCCTTAGTTTTTAAATCATGACAATATCATCCATGTATGTAACACATGTATATATATATAGGTATGAATGTGCAAATGAATATATATGCAATGTGAGTGTAGCAATGTACATGTGCGCTAATATGGATATATCAAGGACGGTATGCACTAATGTAAATATACAGTGTACATGTGCGCAAGTAGTGATGAATCATGAAGGTATGCACTAATGTGAATATACAGTGTACATGTGCGCAAGTAGTGATGTATCAATGAAGGTATGCACTAAGGTGAATATACAGTGTACATGTGCGCAAGTAGTGATGTATCAATGAAGGTATGTACTAAGGTGAATATACAGTGTACATGTGCGCAAGTAGTGATGTATCAATGAAGGTATGCACTAAGGTGAATATACAGTGTACATGTGCGCAAGTAGTGATGTATCAATATATGTGTATATGCGACAAGTCATGGCAATTATCAATGATGCGGAAACCAAGACGATATATAATTCGTAGCAATCCTATAGTGCAAGTGTCATGGCAATCACTAACGGTGTGAGTGTAACATACAATTAGTGCTCGTGCCGCTTGAACCGTTAGTAACAGTGCAGTGTTCTATATCTACCATTTCTATATGCAACAAGGGATGGGATGCTACTATACTATATATGAACACATACAACTAAAATATCCTATAACGCCCTGACGCTTAACGCCATACGGGCGATTTCCCCGTAGATGTTAAATTTACTCACCTGGTCGCGTGCTAAACGTAGCCGACCACCTGCTTCCCTTTCTTTGCTGCGTCCGGCGCACCCGCCTGCGAACCTAGAATTTACACATAGAAAATCCACATAAGCAAATATCTCGCAAAACGCGATATCGAAATCAAACGAGAAACTCGCGTCGCGAACTAAGCGCGCGTGTGTACGATACGCTGAAACGTGTGTATACGCGTCTAACACTATCCCGACACGTCGCTGCACGCTGGATCACATAACCCTCACACGTATCGCACAAACAAAACTTACTAGAAAAATGATATATCGCCCCCGATTATAACTCAGGTGAAAACTCACAAAATTGCATATACCAAAATACTGGAATATACAGCAGACTACCCTAGACAAAACCCTAACGCCTATCTCCCCCATCTGGCCGCAATTTGCGGCCAAAACTAATTAATTGGCGGCCTGGTTTGGGTGTTAGTGGTTCGTGCTATGGTGGTGTGGTCTAAACCTAGTATACATGCTTCAGTTAACTCAGATTTTATCTGAAAAGCCCGGGTCTATAGCAGATCACAGAAAGGTAAAATTTCACTTTAAAACCTTAATTTTAGCACTAATTGAAACCCTATGGTATTTTAGTGAAATCTGGGGTTTAACTAGGTTTAAGTGGCCCTAATAATACTTAACTAAGTTAGTCTAACCATCACTAATATCACTTAATCAAAAGTCCACACTAATCACCATTTCAAGCACTAAATCTCACTTTTAACACTAATCGAAGCTAAATCACACACAATATTAGCAAGCTAGGAATTGGGTTAAAGAAATATACCCTAATGGACCCTATGAAGCAGGTGAAGAAGTAGAAGGAGATGATGATGTGCTTGCTGCTGTTGGTGATGCTGCTGCTACTGCTGCTGAGCTGCTGCTGTTGTTGCTGTTTTTGCTGCTGGTGCTGCTGCTGCAACTTCTGCTGCTGGTGCTGCTGCTGCAACTTCTGCTGCTGCTGCTGAATGTATGAGTGTGTGTGTGTGTGCGAGTGAGGGAATGAGAGAAGTGAGAGTGAGAATGAGAGAAGTGATCACACAAGTCAAACCCCCCCTCTCTCATTAAATGAGCATGGCTCAAGCCATGTTGCCATACTCTCTCTCTCCCTCCATGTCAACACAAGAAAATTCAAACCATTTCCATAATAAAAAAAAACACCTAATTAAAAAACAATTAAACTTAAGAAAAATGGGTTAATCCACCATGGTTGCCAAACATGGTTTTAACCATAATTTTAACCCCAGTTTACATGCACAAGTGTGTGCAAGCCTAGGAAAAATCTAATAAAATATTCATTAAATAGGATAAAATATTTGAAAATCGATTTGGTAAATTTTTTATTAAAAACCATATATTAAAGTATAATTAGCCACTAAACACATCCTAAGGTGTTACACTTGCAGACTCTGCCAAAATTGCGATCGGAACCTGGTGTCACGATCGGAGACAATGCAGACCGGTACTCCATGAAGTCTCACAATTTCCTGTATGAGTTCATGGGTATCAGAGATAGTACATTGTGAAGAGTTTAAATCTTTAAATAGATTATTACCTCCATGTACTTCTTTGCCAGTGTCTCATTTGATCGGCCAACTCGAAATGGGATGAAATGAGCCGACTTTGTGAGTCGATCCACAATGACCCATACGGCATCGTTACCCTTTGTGCTGCGAGGAAGAGCAGTCACAAAATCCATCGTGATGTGTTGCCACTTCCATTCTGGGATTGGTAACAGTTGAAGTAATCCAACAGTCCTGTGATGTTCAGCCTTTACTTGCTGACACACCAAGCATTTTGCGACGCTTCTTGCTACTTCACGCTTCATTCCATGCCACCAATAATTCTGACGTAGATCTTTGTACATTTTGGTACCTCCAGGGTGTACTGAGTAGGGAGAGCTGTGAGCTTCTTTCATTAACTCTTCCCGAACAGGACCTTTTGGTACACACAATCTGCTACCGTATCTCAAAGATCCGTCTTCATGAATGATGAAATCTGTTCTGAGTCCATTCTCTACTTGTTCTCTGATCTTTTGCAACTTAGCATCACTTGCTTGAGCTGCTTTGATCTGATTGACAATGGTTGATTAAACTTATAAATTCATCAAACTTGAAGTATTACCTGGCATGACTACTTCAATCTCCATCTGATGCAAGTCTTGTTGAAGCTTCCACTGAGCGGTGAGATTCATTGATAAAGGTTGACGACTAAGAGCATCAGGAACCACATTCACCATCCCGGGGTAATATTGCAAGTTGATGTCAAAGTCCGCCATGAGTTCTAACCATCTTCTCTGCCGCATATTCAACTCCTTCTGAGTAAACACGTACTTCATACTCTTATAATCCGTGTAGATGTTCACTCGTTCACCAAGTAGATAATGGCGCCAAATCTTGAGAGCAAAGATGACGGCTGCCAACTCCAGATCATGCGTCGGATAATTGCGCTCATGAATCTTCAGCTGTCTTGAAGCATAAGCCACAACCTTACCGTGCTGATGTAGAACACATCCTAATCCTTTACCGGATGCATTACAATGTACTTCGAATCCTCCAGATTGATCAAGTATGACGAGAATAGGTGCTGATGTCAACCTTGACTTAAGTTCTACGAAAGCTTGTTCGCATGCTTCTGACCACACAAAATCTTCATCTTTACGTGTGACCTTGGTCAGGGGTGTTGCTACCTTTGAAAAGCCTTCAATGAACCTTCTGTAATATCCAGCTAGACCCAAGAAACTCTGAATGTCCTTCACTGACTTTGGTGTAGGCCATTTGCTAACTGCTGAAACTTTCGCTGGATCCACAGAGATTCCTTCTCCTGATACGATATGTCCAATAAAACCAACTTGCTTTAGCCAAAACTCACACTTGCTGTACTTGGCATAGAGTTGATGTTGTCGAAGAGTTTCCAGGACAATTCGTAGGTGCTCGGCATGCTCTTTCCGACTCCTTGAATACACCAAGATATCGTCGATGAAGATGACAACAAACCTGTCTAAGTACTCCTGGAAAACTTGATTCATCAGGTTCATGAATATTGCTGGTGCGTTGGTCACTCCAAATGGCATCACTAGAAATTCGTAATGACCATAGAGAGTTCTGAAAGCTGTTTTATGAATACCAGCTTCCTTGATCTTCACCTGATGATAACCTGAACGAAGTTCTAATTTAGAGAAAACAAAAGATCCACTTAGCTGATCGAATAAATCATTGATGCGCGGGAGTGGATACTTGTTCTTTATAGTGACTTCGTTCAAGGCTCTATAATCAATGCACATTCTATATGAACCTTCTTTTTTCTTCACAAGCAGTACTGGTGATCCCCAACTTGAAGTGCTGGGACGACTCCATCCTTTCGCCAATAATTCGTCCAGCTGTGTTCGGACTTCCTTCAAACCTTCCGGATTTAATCGATAAGGTGCTTTGATCACCGGTTGTGCTCCTGGTACTAAATCAATGCTGAATTCAAGAGCTCGATTGGGAGGCAAACCTGATATATCGTCAGGAAACACATCGTCAAACTCTTGAACCACATCTGGTCTTGATTCTTCCTCCGCTTGAGCTGCTGCAACTACTGCTTCCCTTGGCTTCGCTTTGTAGGTACTTGGCTCCAGGGTACGGTCTCCGCTTTTGAAATAGAAGACCGGATGGTCTAGAATCTCGAATACTACCCTCCATTGATGACAGTCGATGGTAGCATAAAAATTTCCAAGCCAATCCATACCTAGAACCACATCGAAGTTCGGTATGTCCAGCACTTTGAAGTCAGCATAAAACTCTCTGCTGCAGACGACTATTGGACACAAGCTGTATCCCATTGTTGCCTTTAGAACGCCATTTCCTGAACTGACATTCCAGCTGGATACAAGCGGTGGGACTGGAATCGCATGGGTTCGGAAAAACCGTTGCGACATAAAGCAGTAAGATGCTCCAGTATGAAACAGTGCTAGTGCAGGTAGTGCAAGTCTTGGAGCAGGTACCTGAAGGGCTGGTCGCTGCGGATAGGTAATTGCTGGCCTGGGTTTAGCAACTGGGTTTTGTTTTTGGGGACAAAACCCAATATCATGAGTAGTTGAGCCGCTGACTAAGCAAAGACGGTTGGCTCGCCGGCAGTCTTTCATCATATGTCCAGTTCTCTTGCAGTAGGTACAAAAGGCTGGGCTGGGACGATGGTTCGGTACTCCGGGTCGCCTTGGCACAAAAGGTGGCCTGGACGAGGCTCCTCCTGCTATCTGGTTGGCAGGGAGCTTAAATCCAGCAGATTGAGATCTTCCCCTCGCCTTTACCACTGCCTCATAACGGCGGGCAGCTTTCAAAGCCGATTCATGAGTCGTAAAATCTCCTGTGGCCAGTGTAGCCTGGATCTCCGAATCCAAACCTTGTTTAAATCGATGGGCTCTGATCTCATCCGTCGGTATCAGGTGTGCCACAAATCTGTTAAAAATATTGTGTTAGCTGTGAATATGTGATATATAAAAATTCGAATTATTGAGACATATCTTACCGACTGAGCATGGTGAACTCAGCGTCATACTCATCTACTGACTTAGTCCACATCGAACCTTGTTGCAGATGGATGAACTGGTATTCCATGTCGAACTTGGCAGTCTCAGGGAAGTACTTAGTGTCGAATATGTCGCGGAAAGTCTTCCATTCGATGGGTTGTTCAAGACGGCTTTCTTCCGCCTTCCACCAGTTTCGTGCATTGTCCGTGAGCTGTAATTTTGCAACACGAACCCAAGCTAATTCTGGCACTTGTGCCGCTGCCAGATCATCTTCGATACTCTGAGCCCATTCCTCAGCTTCCAGTAGGCTCTCCTTTCCTGAGAACCGTTTGGGGTGCAAAGCTCTGAATTGCTTCACCCCAGGTGCTTCTGCCTCGGGACGGTTCATTAAAAGAGCAGTCTGCTGCTGCTGTCCCTCTAGGAGGCTTCGGATTGCCTCAAGTAGAACCGTCTGCTCGTTGATCGGAGCAGGGACGGTAGGTGTGAGTGGTAGAGGTGGAGGTATGTTGTTGACATTGGTGCTGGTGTTGTTCGGGGAATCCATAACCTTGAAGAAAAATTTGGGTTAGGACAGATTCAAAGTACATGAAATGATAAGATTCAAGGAACATGAATTGTAAAGAATGTTTTAGTTGCTGGTTCTTGTGTTATATTGCTTAGGTTTGTTCACACAGAACAGAACTGCATGATAGAGTTTCATACTGCTCTGACCTGCATGGGCCACCAACAAAACCTTTCACGCCCCGCATCCCGGTATACGGCGAAGGGGATGCGACTGGTCCGCTACGTATTTACTGTGAAGTAAATACGCTAAGCATATTTAAGCAATATAAAAATAAATGCACAAGTGACAAGATATAATCAAAACAACAACTTTATTAATTCACTTTCTTTTTGTACAATGCATGGAAAGTAAATACAACTGAAATAAAGCAATGCCTAAACAATGGCATAACATAAATGAAAAGTACCGAATGGAAAGTGTACAATGACTAGATCTCGGGGTCTTCACTGAACTGGTCCAAGTCTTCAGCAGTAGGCTCGATCTCTGAAGTGTCGAGATCACCTGACGACATTCAACGAAGAAAGAAAGAGAATGTCGTTAGCGAACAGGTCTCTCGGTAAGTCCCAAAGATAAGGGAGAAATAGACAGAATAAGAAGGTATCTTTTAAAGTTGTATTATATTGTTGTAATGTTGTGTTAACGCTGTTGTTTGTAGCTTGGTACAGAAGGATACCAGTGCATACGAGAGGGGTCTCTATATGCTAGAGACCAGGGAAAACGGAATGTACAAGGAACTGTTAAGCCACGGTACAACAGCAACGGAATATAGGTTAGGTGTCTTAATCTTACTGTCTCGTGCCACTTTTGACACCTTCCGTACCAATCTACCCCTTAAACCCCGTAGTGTTTTGATTGTATTGTTGTATTGTATTGTATAGATTGTATAGTTGGATGACTGACCAAAACCATGATATCAGTAAACAGATGTAACTGTATAATCATGTAAATGGAATAACTGTAGAATCATGTAAATGGATGTATATCCATGGTTCGGTTCGGTCAAGTTGATAGATTGAATATATGGAATAATGGATTCATGGATTCATGTTGTATTGTAATATTGTAAATTGTAGATTGTAGATTGTACTTGAATCATATTCATGTCAGATTGTAATGAGACTCAAACTGAGTCAGACAATTAGAAAGGTAAATTGAAGTCCTGATTGTTTTGATGTTATCGGTAACCGCTGCACATGGACGACAGGATTTGTGTCTTTTTCAAAGACGATTACCGTATTGATAACACCGTTGTTAAGTTGTCTACCTTAGATAGGCAAGCACCTACTTCTCCGGCTCCCTGAGGATCAAGAGATTGGTCTCGCTTAAACCTATATTTACTAGGGTCCTTAGGGTAAATTATAGAACTTGAGGAGGTTTTATGTAAAAATACTTTTATATACTTTTCAAAATACACCCCAAGTATTTATTAATCGTCTTTAGAGTTGTAATGAATTTAGATTTTATATTGTGATATTTCTAGTGGAAATATCCTAATTTCATAATAAATGGTATTTATTTGTAATATTGGTTTTGTATGGAATTCATGGTATTTTAATTTAAAATTGATTCTTGTGATTTTTAGAAAAAGGTGGAATATTTATATCATAACAAAATAGGTATTTTAATGATAAATATACATATATATATACAAAAATAATTTTAATATATATTTTATATTCTAAAAATCTCATTTTCTTAAGATGTCGTATTTTAAATCTTTCGAGACCGAATGCTCCTTGCGGAGGTCTGAATCTCGCACTACTAAGCCTGAGGATGTGCGATAATCCGCACCATCCTGAACGGGTTTCCCAAATGGGTTGTATTAGCGCTTTGTAAAGATTTGTATAAATACTAAATCCTTTAGAAAACGGTTTTATTAAGTAAATGCATTTAAATGAAAATGTGTCGCTTTCCCGTATTCTATGTTCCCAAGGGTATGGTGTTATGTTGCATATGAGTGTGTGAGGAGGTAGGTCATTAACTCGTGATCTACTTAAAGGTATAGCAAGTTTTGATGGTTTAAATGTAGAAATGAAACTATGTGGTATTTTAATGAAAAATACGGTAAAATGGAGATAGCAATTATTTTTGATATAGAACTTGTTCAATATGATTAGTTAGTGTTTAATAGTCAATATGAAGTGGTTTAACAAAATTGTATTAAAGAAAAGTGAGAGTTTTAGAAAGAAACCGAATCGGAAATCGGATTTGCTCCGATTCCGTCGGGTCTTGTAATTCCGTATTTTTAGAAAAAGAATAGAGAAGAGGGATGGGGACTTACGGGTTTAGGACAACAAGGAGTGGGAGATGGATCGGGAGGAGTCGCCGGTGCGTCGTTTCGTCGCCGGGAGCTCCTAGGATGGTCGTCGGAAGTTCGCCGGAAAATTCGCCGTAGCTTCGTTTCTTGCTCGTTTTCAAAGTACACAAGGTTTCTTGAAAATTCTTGAGAGTTGGCTCAGAGTTTGGGGTGAGGGGATAGTGTGTAGGGTTGGTATTTATTGGGTTAGGCTAGGGTTAGGGTAGATGAAGGGTTTTAATTTAAAAAATGTATTAAAATATATTAAAATGTAATAAAAGTGGAGTAAATGGGGTTTTAAAAGAGCTCTGGAAATGGTCTGAGGATAAAATTTTGTAGGTGTACAGGGGAGACCAAAAGACACATTTTTTGTGTTGGGGTCGTCGCCGGAATCGGCCGACTCGGCCGTGACTCGGTCGGAGGACTGAGTCGGCCGAGTCGAGGCCAATTTGGCCGATTCCCGGCCGAGTCAGGCGGCCGGAATCCCCCCCCCCCGACGGTTCATATAACCTTTGGCAATGTTACATTTTTGGCTGTAGGGTTTTTTGTGAGATATGCACGTGTAAACCCTTGGTATTCTAAAGGTTTTAAAAAAATCAATATTAAAAATAATGTGGGGTATGGGATTTGAACTCTGGTGGCTTGGTTCAGCAGTGCAAGGTATTACCAATGAGCTACAAGCCCCTTCTTGTAATTATGGAGCTAATTGATTACTTAAAGTAATAATAGAAAATGTAAATACTCTAAGTATACATTAATTTTTAAGCAAATTTTGTACACTAAAATTGGAGTTGTTACAACGTACGATGAATCCTAGGAATTTTCCTGAGGAGACTCCAAACGCGTATTTTAGAGAATTTATCTTCAGATTATACTTCCGAAGACGTCGGAACACTATTTTTAGATGTTCCCAATATTACTCGTGACATTTGCTCTTTATCACAAGGTCGTCTATGTAGCATTCGACAATCTCTTGGATGAGGTCATTGAAGATCTTTGTCATGGCCCTCTGGTAGGTAGCACCAGCATTCTTCAAACCGAAGGGCATCACCTTATAGGAGAATATGCCCAGGGGAGTCAGGAAGGCGGTATGCTTTTGGTCTTCTGGATGCATTTTTATTTGGTTGTATCCTGAAGATCCATCCTTGAAGGAGAAGACCTCATGGGTAGACGTGTTATCGATTATCAGTTCGGTAACAGGTACAGGGAAGTCATCCTTCGGGAAAGCTTTGTTGAGGTCCCGAAAGTCCACGCAAATATGCACCGTCCCATTTTTCTTCATCACCGGAACGATGTTGGCGATCCAGATAGCTTTGATATGTAATACAATTTTTGGAATCCACATTGATTAGTTTTGTGAAAACTGGTTAACGATTTGTAAATCTCGCATTTTAGTCTCATTTGATGGATTGCCACAGAGTTTCAATTCGGATCAAAACTTTATCGCAATCTTGTATTGTACGCGAACACCAGCCGGGAGACACTACTAGACAGCCACGTCCAATAGCCCCGACCAAGTGACTATAGGAGAACTCCGTGGACAAAAGCATACACTCGGGTGCTTGCAGCCACGATGTTCCTCCCAAATGCACTTTGTTGACGGCCTCAGGGGGTGCGGTCATCTACTAAAGTTCCCGACGAGTATTCGATCATTTAATTAGGAATCTAGTTTAATTACACGACTTATTTTTGAAAAGTGTTTTCAATTCGAGACTTAAATGCAAGGTTTATAGAGTTTGGCAAAAAATTCGGAATATGTGATAATCCGGGTTTATGATGTCTAAGGATGATGCGGATTTTAATTATTGTAGTTTTCATTTCTTTTTTGCGATCGTAAGTGTAATATGTGGTAGTATCCCCGATCTCGTTGCTATACGTCAATGACATTAGGGATACACATATTTACATACGTTGATGACATGCGATATTATTGTGTTGCTGTTGATATATTATATTGGATCGTTGTGATTGAATAGCCGGGTTTTTTTACGTGAGATGAGAGACTTAAATGCAAGATTTACCTAAATATTTATATGTAATATTCTTTTATTGGGACACTTCTGGGTTGAGGTTGTTGTCTCCATTGATGTATATTATTTACTTTTCCGCATTAGGATAGACCCAAGGCGGGAAGTACAAATAACCAGGTTCTAGAGTCCAGTGGGAGTCCATCTCGAGGAGTCGAGACCGGTCGCCTAACTCTAGAATTGGCAGGATTGCTTGCCGCTCTCGTAGGAATCTACGGGTGTGGGCTTGGCTATTCATCATGACCGTGGAATCCGTGTTTTTCATTACTGGGTTAATCTAAAATACGGACCTCCTAGTATATCCTGTATTTCATATGTTTGCTTCTGCTGTTTCTGTGATATGATGTGATCATATAACCGCGTGAGACGAATGCTACTTATATATATGATATACTGGTAGACACTATATATGTTTTGCATCCGCGCTAGTCCTGACCCCGCCCTGCCGTAAGTTAAGTAATCTTATGGTGAAGACCTAGGTCCCTGTGGCGAATGTGGATGGCATATATGATTGTTTTATTTTCGTTTTTTCTGTGATATTTAGGAAACATAAATGATGGGACGTCATTAATGAGATTAATGAAAAGAAAAGAAAGCTAAAGACGTTGCAAAATCAATTTTTTCAAAAAGGTATCTCTAGTTCTTGTTTTGCATAGCGGTATTCCATTATGAATATCCAGCGCCTCATTCTATAAAGAAAGAGCCTAGATCCCTATAAGTTGATGTTGCGCACCCCACGTGTTCGCGGGGAGGCGAAATCTGCAAAAATGATTTTTATGGGCTTCGCAACATCGACTAGAACTATGGATCGTCCATAAACTCTAGCTAGCAAACAACATGAGATTTAACTACTCGGAAAGAATGTTATACCTCATGATACAAGTCCTTCAGGTCTTCTCCGTTGTCCTCCTCGTCATCGTAGGCTCCAAGGATCGATTAGGATCGTAGCTTCCTCGTCGGCTTCCTCAAGTCAAAGACGATCCACCCGAGAGTCTATAGTCCGAGCCCCAACCTCAAAACCGAGGTAATTAGGGCAACAAGCTTGATAAACTTGATGGCCTGGGTGATGTAGAGAATGAAGATGGATTTATTTGTCTCTTGAAACCCTAGTTTACTCAACTCATGAGACCTTAAGGTTTTTGTTGAGAAGAAGAAGAAGAGAGCTAACATGAGGAAAGAGAAATGGTTTTTGATAATGATAATGATAAAATGAGATGGCTCACTTGAATTGACTACAAGCATGGCAAGAAAATATCTCACCCAAAATATCTCACCCAAAATATCTAGTGCCACAAAATATCTCACAAGAAATATCTAGTCAAAGAGTCAAATCAAGTCAAATGGTCAAACTAAGTCAAGTAGTCAAAACAAGTAGCCATGCCTCAATTATCATTTACAAAAATAAAAAATACTTCCTCCACCTCATAATTGTTTTAATCAAGTAAATGGTCAAAACCCTAATGAGGTGTCTCCTTCTATGCCCCTCTCATCCGTATATACATACCCGCATTCGTGTTCCGAGAAACACGAATACAAAGAGACGAAACTGATCCATCAATATAATACTAGGATCTGGATTAAACCAAAGCCCACTAGTATTATTTGTCCGAACATCATACGCGCACAAGTGCACGTAAGTGATCGAACCCCTGCCGTAAAACCGTACGGCCTCTACACCTTTTAAACGGTGCAGGGAAACTCTCTATGTGGGAGTCTAAAGACTCGACACTACGCTGGCAGTGGCTTTAACCATAGGCCGCAAGCGGTACTAGCTGCACATAACGGTTCCCAGGTAGATGTCGATAAGAAGGCCGATGAGGAAAACCCATCCGAACTCCTACTGAGCCTGAATGTGACAATCTCCGTACAGTCCGGTCTGTTCGTCTAAGAGTATCGCATTCAGGCTGAGCCTGAATATGACAATCTCCTACTGAGATATGCGATAATCGTCAGACCTCTAATAATGGCCTCTAGGGCATATATCACTAACGATCCCTTCACTGGGAATGTCCTCCTTAGCAAAACTACCATATGCTATAACCCACTCGATTTGTTTTGAAAACTACCCGATTTTAAAGCGGAGGTTAAACCACTCTTTTTCAAATCACTAGATTCTACAACGATATCAAGTTCATTACGTTAAAGGTTTTATTCAAAACCAGTCGTAGCCCTCCGTCATTTCAGATATGTAGTATTTAGTATTCGTATTGTGTTTGTTGACCTCCGTCAAGGCACAGTATACGGTAGCTAGGTAATATTTATCTGCAACATATTGATGCGATCGGTAGGGGTAGTCACACAGCCTTGTTGGCCTCCGTCAAGGGTTTGTGTGGGTGGGTTCGAATCGATCAAGAAATGACGGGTTGAACTTGACTAGCGGCCTATAGTTTGTCGGCCTCCGTCAAGGTCATAGGTCGTTAGGGGTAAAAACAAATATTGGGAATTTCAAGTGTTGAAATTTGCAATGAGATTGCATACCTTCTATATGATAGTTGGATCCCGATACCCACTGCAAGTAAGTGTTCCTCCTGGGAGAGTATTCCACTTTACAATTAATTAATCCAGTAGGTGTCTAAGAAAAGTGTTAACGGGGTTATGCCCCTGCGAAAACGAGATTATTTAATTAATTCCATGCGAAAGCACAGGAAAACTCCTTCAGAGTGCCAACACCTGCCTGGCTGACCGATTGGCGAACTTGTAGGGTGTAATTAATCCCGGTTAATCTTACATTTTAAGGTTTGAAGGAAGATCTGATAAAAATAGTGGGAGTCATCCTGATTAGATAATATAATAACCAATCTAATCTTCCAAGAGCGCACACTAAAGTATTTTCTTTTCTCTTTCTCCAGGTAGCGACCATGTCACGTCTTAATCAAGATAATAATATGGATGTATTGACCGAACCAGCTTATTATACTGGGCTGGGGAACTTTGGTTCCGCTCTATCTTATAATAACAGTCATAAGTCTGGGAAAGGGATGGGGAATGCAAGGATTTTCTTGCAACCCGAATGAAGAAAGAGTATTTTGATGTATCTTCTTCGGGTGTGTTAGTTATTGAGAACTATTTCTCAGTCTTCTTTACATCCTGTGTATTAGACACCGGATCAGGATCCCACATTTTTTATATGTTATAAGTGAGAAGTAGAGAACTGGGAAATGATAATATGTCTCTCAGAGTAGGGAATGGAGCAATTGTTGCTGCCGAAGCTGTCGGCGAATATCACCTAGTATTACCAAATGGTAATACATTGATTTTGAACGACTGTTATTATGTACCGTCAATGATGTGCAATATCATATCTATTTTTTTATTAGATAAAGAAGGATATAACTTTGCATTAGAGAAAAATTCTAAATCAAGTGTTCATTGGGTTTGGTACGTTATATAATGGTATATACGTTCTAAATCAAAATACAGTTCTAAATATACAGAACACACACAAGAGGAAAAGTTCAGAAATGAACGAAGCCTTCTTGTGGCATTGTAGATTTGGTCATATCAATGCGACCAGACTAGCTAAGTTGCATAAAATGGATATTTGAAACCGTTCGAATTTACATTTTATGAAACTTGTCAGTCATGTCTCAAAGGAAAGATGACCAAAACTCCGTTTATTGGACACGGAGAAAGAGCTACTAAACTCTTGGGGCTAATACATAGTGATGCATGCGGTCCGATATCTACACATGCCAGGAATGGTTCCTCGTACTTCATTACATTCACCGATGATCTCTCAAGATTTGGATATGTGTTCCTTTTGAAACACAAATTTGAAGCTTTTTAGAAATTCAAGGAATATAAGAGCGAAGTAGAGAACTAGATGGGTAAAAGTATTAAATTCCTTCGATCTGATCGAGAAGGTGAATACTTAAGCACGGAATTCCGAGATTATTTAAAAAAGAATGTTATTCTCTCTCAGCTTACTCCTCCGTATACACCACAGTACAATGGAGTATCGGAGCGGAGGAATCACACCCAATTAGATATGGTGCGCTCTATGATTAGTTTTGCTGGGTTACCTATTTTCTTTTAGAGTTATGCACTTGAGACAGCTACATACTTATTGAATAGGGTTCCTACCAAATCTGCGCTCACCACTCCATATGAGATATGGGAGGGGAAGAGACCATGTCTTAATTTTATTAAGATATGGAGTTGTCCGGCTTATGTTAAAAAGCAAAATCCGGACAAGCTCGAGGCAAGGTCTGTTCTGTGTAAGTTTGTTGGATATCCTAAACATTCGCGAGGGTATATCTTCCACCACACGGAGGAACAAAGAGTGTTTTTTCTCGAAATACCACCTTTTAGAAAAAGGAATTTCTTGAAAATGTTTGTTATTACCACCACTAGGTTATACTAGCATCAAGCATGCCACTTTTAAAATTTCGGGGTGCTAATTAACACTAAACAAAAATCGAAAATAGATGATTAGGGTTTAACTATGATATAATAAAAACTTTACACTAAGAGAAAGATGCTACAACCTTTGTAGACCACGTCCTTCTCTTCTCAAGCTCCGTGTAATAGTCCACACGACTCCACTAGGCTCCACTTGAAGTTGGATCGAGCTTCCTTTGTGATCTTCGTGCCGAAGATGATCCACCCGAAGCTCCGCTAATCCATGCTACCTCTTCACTAAACTCTTTAGTGAAGTAAACACACTACACCAAAGTGCTAATCTAGTATAGGATGGTGAAGTAGGGGTGTAGTTTGCTCACTGGGGTTCTCACAAGATCAAGGGTTCACAACTCATGTGAGGGATTGAGCCTGGAGATGGAGGTGAAGAAGATGGAGAGAGCTAGAGAGAAGAACTCATCAAATGAGCTCATGAAAATAGCTAAGGTGAAAATGAACCAACTAAAGAATGGATTAAAACCCCACATTATTGAAGCAACCAATATCCATCAATATAGAATTGTAACCATGCTTCAATAGTGTAGGATGATGAATAAAAAATTCATCAAGCCATGCTTTGCACCATACCACAAAAGTGTCCCCATTTTTCTACCCCATTTTCTATTTTCACAAAATAGAAAATCAACCATGCTTCATATATATATATATATATATATATATATATATATATATATATATATATATAAAGATAAGCAAATAATTAGTGAGCAATAATATTAGTTAATATATAATTATATCAAATATAAATATATATCATATTTATTAAATCAACACTTGATTTAATATTCTGGTTATATCACATATAACTGACTAATATCATTTATCTGTATATCACATTATCAAATCAACACTTGATTCAATAATCTGGTTATATCATATATAACCTAACTGATATCAAATAACCGCCAGATTAGAATACGGTATCACATACTCGTATTTAATCAGGCTCCCGCACATATCAACATATGTGCCCTACTTCATTTCTCTTGAATTAGAAAATTTCTGTGTGGGACTCTAAAGACTCGTTAATACGCCAGCAGTAGGTAATGATCACATCAATTACCCACAAGCCGTCTGCGGTACTAGCTGGACGTAACGGCTACCCAGGTATTGAGCAAATAGAAGATCAATAAGCAAGCTTGTCCAAACTCCCATGAAGCCTATAAGTAACACTTACCGTACAGTTCGGTCTCTTCGTCTGATATGTCGCATATCGAGTCCGGGGGTGGAATCGCCAGACCCAATAACTTGATAAGTCATGCCGATGTGTGGCCTATAAATGTACGAGAAACTACTGATAACTCTTACCAGTAAATCTCATCAACAGCTCTGGCCAGGGACTTCCTGTTATAGCCAATCGAGCATAGCGCAACATCAATTCCTTATACCAGGAGAGACGAAACCCCTCCTATCGCTTATTGCCTCAATGTGACTCGGGACTGTACCCAAAATCCTCCTGTTTGCATGACTCCTTTGAGCTGTGGTAGGGAGGAAATCAAAGCACAGTGTGAACCACATAAGACTCTATGACGATGTCACGCCCCGCTTCCCAGTGTACGACGAAGTGGACGCGACGAGGCCCGCTACGTATATACTCAGAAGTATATACGCTAAGCGTCACTAAGCAATATAAAGTAAATCACAAAGAGACGAATAATATGGAAATAACAGCAACTTTTATTAATAACATTCTTTTTACAATGCAGGAAAAGAAAATACAACTGGAATGAAAAAGCAATGCCTAAACAGTGGCATAACAGGAAATGAAATAAACTGGAAAGAACAAGGTACAATTATCTAGAGCTCTGGGTCTGCCTGGAACTGCTCCAAATCTTCACTGGTGGGCTCGATCTCAGCTTGGTCCAACGCACTTGACGACATTCAAAGAAGAAAGAGATAGAATGTTGTCAGCGAACATGTCGCTCGGTAAGTCCCAAAAGAATAAGAAGAATGAGAATGATAGAGTAACAGTATTTTCTAAAGTATTATAATGTTGAATATTATGGAACATTGTGTAACGCTGTTGTTTGTAGCTTGGTACAGAAGGATGCCAGTGTATACGAGGGGGATCTCTATATGCTAGAGATCAGGACAAAAAGAAAGTACAAGGAACCGTTATGCCACGGTACAACAGCAATAGGATTCAGGTTAGGTGTCTTAATCTGACCACCTCGTGCCACCTTTAACACCTTCCGTACCAATCTACCCCTTAAACCCCGTGGTGTTTTAACAGTATTGTAGTATTGGAATATGTAAGTTGGGCGACTGACCAAAACCATGATATCAGTAAACATGTTGTAACTGTATAATCAGGTAAATGGAATATCAGGATAATGGATGAATATCCATGGTTTGATTCAGTCAAAATGAATATATTGTTAACTGGGTTCATGGATTCATGTATTCAAAGTGTGGTGGAATATAAAAGAATATAGATTGACTTGAATCATATTCGAGTCAGGAATAGTCAGACTCTAACCCGAGTCAGACTAAAAGAAGAGAATTTGAAGTTCAATATTAGCTAGGGGCCTTATTGTAATTTGTGAAACTTGAGGGGGTTTTGTGTAAAAATTACTTTTGTATAGTTTTCAAAATACACCTCAAGTATTTAATATTCGTCTTTAATATTATAATGAATGTGAATTTTATTTGTGTTATTCTAGTGAATATAGCCTAATAAAAATATTAATTGTTTTATCTGAAATTCATGGCATTTTAGTGTAACTTTTAATCTTGTAATTTTTTAGAAAAATGTGAAAACTTTATATTATGATAAAATAGGGTTTTAAATGATGATTATATATATATTAACACATGAATAATTTTAAATAAATACTTTATTTTCAAAAAATCTCATTTTCCTTAAATGTCGTATTTTAACCCTTCGATACCGAATGCTCCTAGCGGAGGTCTGAATCTTGCACTACTAGCCTACGGGTGCACGATGAACCGTACTATCCCTAACAGGTTCCCCAAAAGTGGGTTGTAGCGGCACTTTGCTTAGGTTTATAAATACTTTTCATTTGGGAAAACGGTTTTATAAATATGGGGTATTTATTTGCAAAAGAGTACAGTTTTCCGTATTTTAGTTATTAGGGTTTCCTAAACCAACTAGCCTATTTCTAGGGTCTAAACGATGAGTCATTAGAAGCCTCAAATCGCCTCTTCACCTTCAATTGCGGTCAGGTAAGTGCCAGGTAAGTGGTAAGGAACCACAGTCGTGGGCCTAATTAAAAACCACTAGCCTTAGACACACTTGCCTAGGCACCACAAGACAGTTTAGATAAACGATCGATGTCCATGACCAATCGTGGTTTTCATTTTATTAAAAGATTTTATCTAGAAAAGTTTACAACTTAAAGCTTTAAATAAAGATTAGGGTATTTTAGTGAAAAGTCCTGTAATTTCGTATTCTGTGTTTTGATATCTATCAATTAGGGTTATATTGAGTGTGTGTAGGGGTAGGTCATTACCCCGTGACTTATTTTAAGTTTTGGTGAAGTTTAAAGGTAAAACATGACAAGTTAAAGTTGAAGGTATTAAAGTGCAAGATTACGGTATTTAAAAACGTTATCATTTTATGTGTGAAATTTCATTCAAATTGGATTCTACAAGTTTAGTGATCAAGATAAACCTATTTAGGAGTGAGGGAATTAATTAAACTAAGAAAAATGAAATTCATGGTATTTTTATGAAAAGAATACGGTTTTGCAAAGAAGGTATCATTTTATGTGAAAAAGTTTGATTAAATTGGTTTATGGGTGATTAATAGTCAACAAGCATATGGGTAGATAATATGTATTAGGTGACAAGTGGAAATTTAGAGAAAAACCGAATCGGAAATCGATTTGTCCGATTTCCGTCGGGTTCCAAAAAGTCGTATTTTTATCTTAAAGAAAAGAGAGATAGAAGGAGGTGGGACTTACGATTTGGACAAGCTAAGGAAGCTAGAGGTCGTGGTGGTTGTCGATTCGTTGAAAATGTCGCGAAGGTCCTGATCCGGTCGCCGGATTCCGTCGTCGATTTCGGCAGCGCTTCGCTTCTCGCTCTTCGTACCGAGTTCTCGAGAATTTGGGAGAGTGGACTTAGAGTTGTGAAGGGAAAAGGTAGAGGATAGGGGTCTTTATATAGGGCTAGGCTAGGGTTAGGGTTTTGATTAAAAAATATTTTAAAAAATATAAAAAACATTAAAAATTCATTAAAAATCATTAAACCTAGGAGTAAAAGGGATTTATTGGCCAAATCAAAATCGATCCAGATATAATAAGTGTGCAAGAGGGTTGACCAAGTCAAGAGCCAACTTTTCTCAGTTGGTGACTCGGCCGTCTGGCCAAGTCCGGCCGGCGGCGCCGGACCGAGTCGGCCGAGTCGCCGGCCGGCGGCACCGAGTGGCCGGCCGGCGGCACCGAGTCGGGCCGAGTCAAGGGTCCAATGGCCGGGGGTTTTCCTGAGGAACAACTTGGTATTTTTACTTTTTGTTGTCCAGTACATATTTTGGGAGTTATGGCCTTTTTACCGTTGACTTCCAAAAAAAAAATAAAACAAAATAAATACAAAAATAATGTGGGGCATGGGATTTGAACTCCGGTGGCTTGGTTCAGCCATGCAAGGTATTAACAATGAGCTACAAGCTCCTTCTTGTAATTATTGTAAGGAATTAGATATTTAAATTGTTTCCAGCAACATCAATACTCCAAGTATACACTATATTTAAAGCAAATTTTTGGTATACAAAATTGGAGTTGTTACAGACGATCTCGGGTCTATAGACTAACCTGTACTAGTATCACCAGAGAACTGCTATCTGATGATAGGTATAGTACCATCTAGGAGTTCTCAGCGAGTCATGTTCAATGTACCCATTCTCTAATAAGCACCTGTGTACAATCTTTGATGTCAAACACCAATGGTTATGGAATCAACCATCGCCCTATACAGGGTCAAGAAACGTACACACTACTCTACTCTGGAATGTCGATGCCCTATCTCAATATTCTCTCGACTAGGAACAATTGAAGGATGTGTTTGTGGACTACCCAGGTCTCAGTAGTATGATTCGAATCATAGTCCTGGTAATCAAGCCAACATCTTAAGGGCTTTATCAACATATATATGAGAGACAGTATAATAATACCAGGTGTACATGTTAAGATAAAGAGTAACCAGATAGAATACTATCATGTAGAGCAAGAATGTCCTCTCTATATATGTCCAAGCATCCACTATAATATACATATCAATGTATAATAATGGCCTCTAGGGCATACATATTCCTAACATTTCTTGTGAAAGAAATTAGTGGAAATGAGGTAGAGCTGGAAGAAGTTCCGGAAACACAAACTGCAATAGAAGATTTGGTAGAACCGGAGGATTCAGTAGTCCCAGATGAACCTCAGCCACTCCGCAGATCTAGTAGGGTTCCTCATCCACCTGAGGGATACTACGGTTTTCTCGTAGACGGTGGGAGAGAGGATTGCATCATGGAAAATGATGACCCAACTAGTTTCAAGCAGGCCATCACAAGTGGGGACTCTGTGAAATGGCCGGATGCTATTTGATCTGAGATGGAATCCATGTACACTAACAAAGTATGGACTTTGGAAGTTGCTTCTGAAAGGGTAAAACCTATTGGGATCAAGTGGATCTTTTAGAAGAAACTTGGTGTAGATGGAAAGGTTGAGACCTTCAAAGTTAGACTTGTAGAAAAAGGTTTTCGTCAACGACTAGGTGTCAACTATGATGAGACCTTTTCTCCAGTGGCTATACTTAAGTCCATCAGGATCCTACTTGCCATTGCTGCATACCATGACTATGAAATTTAGCAGATGGACGTCAAGACCGCTTTTCTAAATAGTGATTTAGAAGAGAGCGTGTATATGACACAGCCAGAGGGCTTCGTAGACAGTGGGAGCTGCGGAAAGGTATGAAAGCTGTTTAAATCAATCTACGGATTAAAGCAGACGTCGCGGAGCTGGAACATCTGTTTTGATATAGCAGTAAAAGAGTTTAACTTCATCAAAAACTTAGATGAACCTTGTATATATAAAAAGGTTGTAGAGAGTAAGGCTGTCTTCCTCGTATTATACGTGGATGACATACTCTTGATAGGAAATGAGGTTCCTATGCTGCACTCGGTCAAACTCTTCCTATTACACAAGTTCTCTATGAAAGATCTGGGTGATGCCTCCTACATCCTGGGGATAAAGATCTATAAAGATAGATCTAAAAGGATATTGGGATTGTCCCAATCCAGGTACATAGACACCATATTAAAGATGTTTAGTATGGAAGATTCTAAGCGTGGTAATTTACCCGCTTGTTCAGGAATCACTCTCTCCAAAGAGATGTCTCCCAAGGCTGATTTGGATAGGGCTCACATGAACGTGATACCCTATACTTCTGCAGTTGGGTCTATCATGTACGCGATATTATGCACCAGACCGGATGTAGCTTACGCACTTAGTGTGGTAAGTAGGTATCAATCAGACCCATGGGAGAAGCACTGGATAGCTTTGAAGAACATTCTTAAGTACTTGAGAAGGACTAAAGAAATATTCTTGGTGTATGGTAACGGAGAACTCCAAGTGGAGTCCTTTACCGATTCGAGATTCCAGAGTGATAAGGATGACAACAAGTCTGTCTTGGGTTTTGTCTTCACCCTCAATGGAGGGGCGGTATGTTGGAAGAGTTCCAAGAAAGATACCGTTGCAGACTCGACGATGGAGGCTGAATACATCGCTGCCAACGATGCTGCCAAAGAGGTTGTCTGGATGAAGAAGTTCATTGTTGAAGTTGGTGTGGTTCCATCCATTAAGGATCCAATACCCTTGTATTGTGATAACAATGGAGCTGTGGCTTTGGCCAAGGAACCCCGTTCCCATCAGCAATCCAGACATATTCTGAGGCGGTATCACCTGATCCGGGAGATAGTTAATCGTCGGGAGATCGAGGTCAGGAGAGTAGATACGAAGGACAAAACGATGGATCCACTCACGAAGGCCCCCCCCCCAGACACGGTATGAGAGACTTTTTGAGATGTTGGGTATGCGATATTACAACAACTGGCCTTAGTGCAAGTGTGAGATTGTTAGGAATATGTATGCCCTAGAGACCATTGTTGTATGATATAGTGGATGCTTGGACATATATAGAGAGGACTTTCTTGCTCAACATGATAGTATGCTATTTGGTTGCTCTTTATCTTAACATGTACATTTGTATTTGTATACAGTCTCTCTGATACATATTGATAAAGCTCTTAGGATGTAAGCTTGACTACCAGGACTATGATGCAGATCATACTAGTGGGGCTTGTGTAGTCCGCAAGAACATCCTTTAACAGTTCTTAGTCGAGAGAGTATCGAGACAGGGCATCGATATTCCAGAGTAGACTAGTGTGTATGTTTCTTAACCCTGTATGGGACGATGGTTGATCCCATAACCATTGGTGTTTGACATCAAAGATTGTACACAGGTGCTCATTAGAGAATGGGTATACTGAACAGGACTCACCGATAACTCCTAGATGGCACCATACCTATCGTCGGATAGAAGTTCAATGGTGACACTTGTACAGATTAGTCCGTAGACCTGAGATCGTCATAGTGTCTTGTGTGGTTCCTACTGTTCTTTGATTTTCTCCATACCACGGCTCAAAGGAATCGTGAAAACATGTGGATTTTGGGTACAATCCCGAATCACATGGAGGCAGTGAGCGATAGGAGGGGTTTCGTCTCTCCCGGTATTGGGAGTTGATGTTGAGCTATGCTCGATTGGCTATAACAGCAAGTCCCTGGTCAGGGCTGATGATATTTACTGGTAAGTGCTATCAGTAGTTTCTCGAAAGGTTATAGGCCACACATCGGCATGACTTATCAAGTTATTGGGGTCTGACGATTCCACCCTCAGACTTGATATGCGACGTATCAGACGAAGAGACCGGACTGTACGGTAAGTGTTGCTTATAGACTTTACGGGAGTTTGGACAAGTTTGTTTGTTGATCTTCTATTCATTGAATACTTGAGTAGCCGTTACGTCCAGCTAGTACCGTCGACGGCTTATGGATATTGTTTCCCCAAATAAAAGAGCAAAACTCTGTTCCAAATTAATGAGGCAGCGCCTCACATGCGCTCCACAAGGACGCCAGCGCCAGAGCCATTCTTATAGTATTAAATCCTATGGAGGCGCCTCATGTGCTCCTCACGCGGGCGCTAGTGTGCAAAACAGAAAAGAATCTATTAAATAAGAGTGAAAACTCTCAGATGGCGCCTCATGTGCACAACACATGAGCGTCGACGCTCAAGTGGAATTAAATTCTACTCTCTATTAAACAGAGTCGTTGGGTCCAACAGAGATGATAAATCATCAAAAATGCAGAATTAAATTCTGTCGGGAGAAAAAATTTCCTAAATCTTTCTAAAATAAGAAAGATACTTTCGGTTGGATCAAATATCCAATTATAGAATAAAATTTATTTTGGAATATATTCTCTCAATATTTCTAAATAAGAAAGATTGTTCACTGTAAAACAGAGAACTATTGGATTAAAAAATCCAATGGTGACTAAAAATCACCATTTTTATAGAATAAATTCTGTACAGGGAAAATATTTCCCCAATCACGTTAAAAACATAAATCATGTTCTATAAAACAGAAACCTTTGGATCAAAGATCCAATGATGGGTAAAATTCACCAAATCAATTGGAATCTCCCAATAAGAGATTTCTTCAAAGTTAATTAATAAATTTCTTCTACTATATAAAGGACCCAAGACTTCAAGTCTGATATAGAGATACCCTCGCATATGCTTCTAAAAAAAGGAGACAGAAAGCTTCAAAAGGAACAAAGAATTAAATTCTCAAGGAAGAAGATCCCCCTCCTCAAAAACTGTAGGTAAATAAAAAAAAGAGATCAAAACATTTCATTTACCTATTGAAGGGTTTAACCCTTTTAAAAGAACTTAGTTTTTTCTCTGGATCTGAGATCTGCAAGGCAAGTCTACCACAAGTTGAGAATTTAATTCTCATCGGGAAGAACTTGTTCGTAAGAATCAAAGATTCAGAAAAGAACCAGAAATTGAGTTCCTCAAAAACAAAAGCATAGAAGAGAAACCTAATTCTTACAAAAGAACTTAGTTCTTAAAAATGAAGCTTGATCCTAGATCTTCAAAACAAAGATCATGGTGATCATTAATGGGCAAAAATGCCATCAACAGAGGAGAAAAGAATTTAGCTCCCCACGTGCATCCTACGGGATGCCTCTAAAAGCGCCTAGTGCCTCATGTGCTCCTCACATAGGCGCCACAAAAAAGAAGAATTCTTAGCACTTATTGGGCAGCATCCGGCGCCCAGCACCACACGTGAAAATCATAAGGGCACCATAAAGTGCTCAACACTCCATAAAAAAAGAGAGAGCCAAATGGCTGAGTGTTCAACACTCATTGGGCAGCGTCCAGCACCTCACGTGCTCCCCACATGGGCGCCGCAAAAGAGAAGAAAAGAGTGTTTAGCACTCCACAGGCAGCCCAAGACGTCTGAGTGTTCAACACTCATTGGGCAGCGTCCAGCGCCTCACGTGTTCCCCACGTGAACGCCATAAAGAGTACCTAGCACTCCATATAAAGACAAAACAAGTAAAGTGTTCAAAACTTATTGGGCAATGCCCATGACTGAAAGCTCAACATGATTATATGTGGGCGTCAGATCTCATATAAGTGCTCAACACTTTTTACATAAAAAAGAGGGACTGAATAAACATAGCCCAAACAAGTGCTTAGCGCTTTTTCAGAAAAAAGGGAAGACTAAGCAGACTAAAACCCAAATTGGCTAAGTTGCTAAAGTCTTGCAACTGAGTGCAAATACTCTATTGTTGGGACTTAAATAAATAATATCATAAAATGTTGTTAAGTGGATCTTAGTCTCAAATTGGACTAACGTATACTTAACAAAAATCAATCGAGCTCATATGCTCTCGATTTCCAAGGTCTCAAATATGACCAAAAATTCTTATGCCCACAAAAAACCCTTTTCCCTCAAATACGGGATTTAGTTCAAGGGTACATCTCTTCACACTTTTGATACATGTCGTTGTAATTCTCCAATGTCTTTAGAGAGGTGGCGGGTCCCGACGACTAATAACTTCTTCATGCATTGATGTGCATGCCTCAAATCAGATTGTGCCCTAAATTGGGCACATTCCATATCTCCATTGTTCATTCTACCACGTAACAAATACACGTGCACATAAGGTGAATGATGGACCGAAATTTCTTTAAACTAATATTCGTCTCTAAAATGGTGATAAAGGACCGAAACGTCCTTAAAACTAACATTTCGCCTCAAACACGGCGATAATGGACCGCGATGTCCTTAAACTAAAATAATCGAGCCCAAATGCTCATACATTTAAGTTGATCTTAATCTCAAATCAGATTAACTATCCTTAAATCAAACCAAACGCAAATCTAAAAATATACGGATTTGGACTAATCCACGCCCTACGGGCGATGACATAAATTAGTCTCCGTATACAATCCATGGGCAACCAAAATAAAACAAAAACGCACACACGACACGAAGTGAACTTCCGGAGCAGGAGAAAGTGGTTATCACGATGCGGTAACGTAATTAACTGTAGGGGCTTGTGCCTGCAGGGAATAGCGTCCCCACAATCAAAAACCCTTCCTAAACGAGGGAGAATCTGACGAAATCTGCTACAACGGCCGCATCCGTCCAAACCTCCGATATACGATGCCATAAATCAACTTGGTATCTTCGTAGAGGTTGATGGATAAATCCAAATAGCATCTGTCCCCAGGATTCAGGCCGTACGTCCCGACGACCCAGTCCGTCTTCCGGCGGTGAACAATTATCTGATGTGATCACTACCTACTGCTGGCGTATTGACAAGTCTTTAAAGTTCCACATAGAGCTTTCCCAGCTCAAGCAAAACGAAGTAGGGCACATACGGAGATATGTGTGGGAGGAGCTAAATTAAATACGAGTATGTGATACATGTTCCCTTATAAAAAAGGGAAGATGGAAAATTCCTTACTGTTCAAATCTCACGTGTTAAACATGTGAGCGTCTATATGTAATGCATATAGGCGCTGAAAATCAAACAACTATAGGCTAAATAAGCCTCACGTGTTAACCACGTGAGCGCCTATATGCAATGTATATAGGCGCTGCAAATCAAACAACTGACAGGCATAATAAGCCTCACGTGTTAAACACGTGAGCACCTATATGCAAAGCATATAGGTGCTGCAATCAAACTATAAGCTAAATAAGCCTCACGTGTTAAACACGTGAGCGCCTATATGCAAAGCATATAGGTGTTGCAATCAAACTATAGGCTAAATAAGCCTCACGTGGTAAACACGTGAGCGCCTATATGCAATGCATATAGAAACTGCAAATCAAAAAACCATAGGCTAAATAAGCCTCACGTGTTAAACACGTGAGCGCCTATATGCAAAGTGTTGGATATAGTGCCCTCAAAGTCAATTATTGGATCGCAGGTACGTGATTGTGATGATTGAGGAAGGGTCTATACCGATAAAACAGTCTTACTCGAGATGATAGTATGCTATCTGGTTTGTCTTTATCACTGTTACACTTTGATAGAGCCCGTAGGATCTTGCTTGACTACCAGCAGTATGATGGCGATCATATATGTGGGAGCTGGGGTCTATAAGCACATCCTTAAAGTGTCCCCAGTCGTGGGAGTTTCGAGACAGGGCATCGATACTCCAAAGTAGACTAGTGTATACAGTCGAGACCCCGACGAGGGGCGGTGGCCAGTCTCACAAGCCATTGGTGTTAGTTGGATCACCTAAGATGTATACAGGTGCTCATTGGGTTATGAGTACACCAGACAGGACTCTCCGGGAACATGCTAGTTGGTATTATACATATCGTCGGATAGCAGTTCCCTGGTGACATGTGTACAGGTTAATCTGTCAACCTGGGATCATCATTTGTCTCGTGTGAGTTACCACTGTGCTTTGATTACTACCCTACCATGGCTCAAAGGAATCATGCAAACAGGTTTTAGTTGGGTACAGTCCCGAGCCACATGGAGGCAGTGAGCGGATCGTCAGGGATTCGTCTCTCTCGGTATTGGGGGTGAGATCGCGCTGTGTTTAGGAGAGCCATTACACGAAATCCCTGGCCAGGGTAATCGAGATTTACTGGAAGGTATTCCAGTAGTATCTCAGGGTGTTCTGGGCTTCACTCCGACACGACTTATACAGCTTTTTGGGGTCTGACGTTTACCAGCCTCCTAGGCCCTATATGCGATACTCATAGACGAACGGACCGGACTGTACGGATATTGTCACTGTCAGACTCAGTAGGGTTTCTGGATGAGTTCGCTCGTCAGCTTCCCTTCCGATCAATACATAGGCAAACGTTACGTACAGCTAATACCTCTGACGTGCTAGAGGTTATACCCAGTGCCAGTGTATTGATGAGTCATTAGATTCCCCCACAGACAATTTCCTAAGTTCGGGCGAAACGTTGTAGAGGCCGTATGGTATTATGGCAGGGTTCGGAAAATGCACGTGTGTTTACACACGTGTCATATTTCGGGCAGATAATACTGGTAGGCTTTGGTTTAAGCCGGATCCAAGTATTATACTGTGTAGATATAATATCTTTGTCTCGGTTGCATTTGTATTCGGTCGTAATACAAATGCGGGTATGTTTATACTGTTACGGGGTTATCCTGAAATTCGTTTCAAGATCACTTTTGGAAGTTGCCGGTTTCCAGTTTTCTACCACCCGTATTAAAAATTCGGTTTAATACGGATTTATCTTTTCTTGATGAGTGTGGAAGGTTCTAGATGTTTCTAGATGGTGACTAGGATGATGAGGTGGCTAGTGAGTCATTAGTGCATTAATTGTTCATTTAATGATGTGATGATGCGTTGTTATGAATCATTGTTTCATTAAATGTTTAGTGCAAGGTGTTTAGATGAATCATTCATCTCATTTAATGTTATGGTCACGCCCCCTCTCCTACACTCACCTCCCCCCTCTCCTTAAGTGGCTGGCCCTCTCTTTTGAGAGTTCATGGAATTGCAAAAGAAAAAAGACTATGGTTTTGGCTTCATGGAAATTTCATATATATTCATTTCTCATTTCATTTGAATACAAAAGGCAACTTCATTAACCCTTCGTCCATGGTCTTGGACGAAGCGAGACAAAGTGTTCTACTCATTCTCTACATCAATCTTGGTCATCTCTTTTGGCAAACTTGATGACCGAGTTGCCTCGGTTCTGAGGCGGGAGCCCGTTTAAAGATCCGTCGACGTGGTGCCACCTGGACGAGAAGACTGGAGATTCAGGAGATCGGAGCAGCCGTAACAAAGCGTGGGATGATGGTTGAAGACCGAAGGACTCGGATCGTTCGGTATAACATTTCTACCCACTTTGTAGTTTGTTAGTTTAGCTTTAATGGCAGATCCGGGTTATAGTATACAATAGCGCTAGTTAAAAAGTTTTTGTTCTGCATTTGGCGTCTGTTAGACGGCCGGGGCGCTATCATGTCCTTACAGTAGCATCAGAGCCTCACCATTTAGCTTTACTAACTTGTGCTAACACGTTTAAAACATCGATCGAACGGATTTTCGAAAAACTGCAATTTTCTGGGTTAAAGTTTCTGTCGATTTTTAAAAGGGCCTAAAAATTATTTTGCATATCACAGAAAATTAAGCAGGCATTTCTAAGCAAACTGGGAAAATTTGATCACGTGATCCCACAAGACTGCCGCGGATCCGCGGTCAAAGCTAGGGTTTGACCGCGGAACCGCGGCCAGTATGTGGGAACAGTGCACCAAAATTTTCCGGTGAGCTTTCAATGGTAAATTGTGGTTTTTGGTATATTTCTTTTAGGCCCAGATTTTATTACTGTACACCAGATGTACGTGGGCCCACTTCGAGAAGTTTTGTCGATCGAAATTTTAAACTTGTTAGTTAACAGTACTTATATTATATCTCCGACTGTGAATGTTATTCGAGCTGTAAATTACGTCTAATTGCTATAGTTCTTTTAGACGGATTTACGAACGCGACATTCGCGTTGATGTTCTGTGTTGTGCTGTAATGTTGCGGATATGTCGTGGTGGATAGCAGTGTGCAATGGTAGTGTTGTTTGGATTTATTTGTACATTTGATATTGCGGGGCGAGCGTCCGACTTGTGGACTGCCGTCACCACCTGTTTGTATAATATTCTTTTGGGGCACGACCGGGCTGAGGTCGATGTACCCGTTGTATATATTTTTCTTTTCTGTACTTGGATTACCCCGCGGTGGGGTGCACGAATAGCCGGGTTCTAGATGGCAACGGGCCCACATCTCATGGCGTTGAGACGGAGGGGGCTCCACTCTAAAATTGGCGGATTATTCGCCGCACTCGTAAGGGGTACAGGTTGACCCAAGGAGGGGTGCTCAAGTTACCAAATTCCGTGAAGTGCCGGGTGGTCCATTCACTTTGCTGTAGGGGGCTGTCTCGCTTCAGGTTTTGGCGGGTAACTTGCTGCACCCGTAGGGGTCTAGGTTTCATTGCACAGGCTATCCACACGACCAATGGAACGTCGGGTTTCAGTAGCGGCTCTGTGAAACCCGGGGATCCCAGATTATCTGTATTGTTCTGTGATACTTATTACTTTTCTGTGATGTTGCATTTATCATGCCTGGAGCGATTATTATATATTTATATATACTAGTAGATATTATATATGTTTTGCACCCGCACTAGCCTAGTCCCCGCTCTGTCGTTAGTTAAGTAACCTAACAGGTAATGACGGGACCCGGTGACGAATGCGGATGGCATATACGTACATTTTAATTTCGTTCTTTTCTGGTGTGATTAATTGATGGGACTGCATTGATTCTTATCAATGCAAGGATAAAACAAACCTATATTTGATGTTGTTGGAACCAATTTTAAAAAGTGTTATTACAAAGACGTTTCCTTTTGTTATGCATAGAGGTATTCGGTTATGAATATCCAGCACCTCATTCGACGAGGCAAGGGCCGAGATCTCTTCACCGGGAGTGACCCCTTGGGCAGAAGTTTGCGTCAGGGTAATAACTTCAGTATAGTCGATCACAAGTTGCTTTGCATCGCGGTATTCAGTTAGAATATCCTGCACCTCATTCCACGAGGAAAGAGCCGAGATCCCTTCACCGGGAGTGACCTCTTTAGCAAAGGTTTTCGCCACTGTATTTTTATAAAAAGCTATCAGGTTCCTTCAACGACATCAAGTTCCTTACGTTAAAGGTTTTTTCGCCAAAAACCAGCCGTAACCCTCCGTCATTTCTTAAGAATGGTCAGTAGTATTCAAGCTATGTATGTTGGCCTACGTCAAGGCATAGTGTTTGGTAGCTGCTGGGGTATTCATTTGTTGCATAGATAGATGCATTAGTTTAGGACAGACGTACAGCCTTGTTGGCCTACGTCAAGGGAATGTACGATGGACCTAAATTAATCAGGACAACGACGGGTAGAACTTGACATGTGATTTATGATTTGTTGGCCTACGTCAAGGTCATAAGAGCATGGGATTAAAATTACATCGGGATTTTCAAACATACAAGAAACTTGCCATACTTGCGCATACCTTCTGGAGTGTGATAACTTGAGTGGCTACCATCAAGTTATCATGCGATGATAGTTGGCTCCCGATTCTCACTGATGAGTTGGTTTACTCTTCGGGTGATCCCGACTAATTCTTCTTTCAGGTTTGGAGGAGAATTTGAGATTACAGTGGGAGGTTTCCTGATTAGATAAAGTGAAAACCATTCTGATCTAAGGTTAGAGTGCACGCAGAGTGTTTTTTTCTTTCTCTCTTTGGCAGCAACCTTTGACCGACCCTAGACTATGACTCAGTGACCAAGTTGACCGAACCTTCTTAAATACTGGCTTTTGGATTGTCCGAGTTGCATAAGTCATTGCCGCTCCTTCTTTTACCCTGTATTTCTCAGAACACCTCGTATTGCAACGGACATCCACTTCCATTGTATAGATCCATTGTATGGTTATATACGGACTCGAAGGGACTTCTTCGAGGATGGATCCGGGTTCAGGAGAAATAGAATTGGTTTATTCAGTTGTCTTCTATTATCACCTTCTCTCAGATTGCGAGTACTCCTAGGATTAGGAAAGTACACCTATTATGCTTATTGGATAGTCTTCTTCCAAACCATAGGCAGGTGCTGAAAGGTAGGGAATGAAGAAAACCAATTAGCCTAAGTAGGGTGTACAGAAGGTAACAACTAAAGACAAAATAAGGGATTAGAAATAGGGCAAAGTAAATT
The DNA here is from genome assembly GCA_030015575.1 of Agapanthus africanus. NCBI lineage: Eukaryota > Viridiplantae > Streptophyta > Magnoliopsida > Asparagales > Amaryllidaceae > Agapanthus > Agapanthus africanus. The sequence continues at coordinate 90,454,604 of JASDDO010000024.1, read as the reverse complement.
GCGACTGTTATCATTCACGACCAAACCGCGTACTTCATAGCCACTCATATTTCCCCTTTGTTTTTCCCCAGTTCGGGAGAAAGAGAGTAAGGTATTATTCACTTGTCTTTTATCATCACCTTATCTCAAGTTGCGAGTACTCCTTGGTTTAGGAGAGTACACCTATTATGCTTACTGGACATTCTTCTTCCAAACCATAGGCTGGTGCCGAACGGTAGGGAAGGAAGAAAACCATTTAGCCTAACAATGGTGTACAGAAGGTAGTGAATAAAGAAAAATAAAGGGATTTGGGGAGATGGCAAACAAATATACGGTTAAAGTCATGAATTGGATTATAGAAGAGGCATTACTAAGAATACCAGGATACCCCTTCGAAACATTTTCATGTTTCAATTACACTATGCATTGTTAATTGTAAACTGATTTCCCAATTAAACCCTTGCTCCAGGGTATGTATTTACCAGGTATGCTTTTTACATCTGTATGGTTTTACAGATGATGAGTGGGAGTAAGCTATTGGGAATTAGGTGACCATCCTCATTATATCGGAATTCTTTGTAATTGGTGATATTTGAGGAAATCGCCTGGGTACAGTTTTTAACCTACGACGTATAGGTTTTGAGTTATTCAACTCAGCGGACTTATACAGAGTATTGTATGTTGTCCAGTGTCCATTAGGAAAAAGGGGATGGTCCTCGTACTATGTTCTGTTTACTTATGACTTCTCTAATTTTAGACAAGTGTTTCGTAGAAATACAATGTCTAAGTTTTGAGAAGCTGTGGGTATAGGAATAAAGTAGAGAACCAGGTGTCGCAAGTATCGGGATTCTTCAAAGAAATCGAAGATCTAGATTCTTGTGAATGGTGTTCAATTAAATGATTTTGAGAAACTTGTTTCTCTTTCAGGTTAATCATAATTGGATGGATTCCTAAGTTGAGTAATGCTGATTAGCCATTCTCCATTGAGTTGATATGCACTGGAGACAGTTGCATGATTAGAATCTGGTTCCAATTAAATAAGTGCCAAAGTTTCTATATTGGATATAGAATGGTTCATATCTTAACGATGTTAAGGTACGGAGAGTTTTCCAGCTTATGCTTAAGACCAGACTCTGGATAGCTCAAGGCACGTTTCTATAATGGCAGTTTGTGGGTTGACCCTGGCTTTGACGAGGGTTGATTTTCTACCATATGGAAGATCAATAGTGATATTGTTCTTGACTCGCCACAGTTTTAATAAAATGGATTTTTTCAGAAAACAGTAGTGGGAGTATGGTAGAACTGGAAGTGATTCCAGAACCGCAAACGATTACTGAAAATTTAATAGGACCTATATATTCAATCAGGTTTGACATTCCATTAGCCACTCCGCAGATATGGTGGGTAACCTCAGACACCCGAGAGGTACTCCGGTAGCCTCAAGGACGGTGACAGGGAGGTTCTTGTTTACCCAGACTTGACACTACTGTTGTTCCAGACTATGAGACCCGACTGAAGGATAAGTATAGTGTCGTTCTAAACTAGCTTTAGAAGTGTACGTATATATTGTTCTGCCAGAGGGTTGTCGTAGTCAGTGGGAGCAGCAGAAGCACAGTAGGCAAGTAGCTTATGTCTATTTATAGGCTTGAGCACATATAGCGGAGATAAGATTGTCTATTTTTTATGTGACAGTCATGGGTTTGACTTCATCAGAATAGGGGAAGGATCTGTTAAGAAGGTAGTAGGGTGTGATGTCCTGGTATTTGGATGACATACACAGAGTAGGAAGTAAAAATTCCTATACTACGATCGGTTTTACTGTGGTTGTCACACAGTTGTTTCTCTACAAAGGACATGGATATAATATCTGACATTCTGGTAACTAGATCTATGGTTTTAGATCTAGATTTGGGTAATTTCCCAATGTGGGTACTTTGACAGTATTCTAATAGTATTTTAGAATAGATGACTCTTGGCATTGTGGTGTACCTACAGGTGATGGAGTCACCCTCTCTAAAGGTGTCTTACAGACTAAAGGGGAGAGGGATGTGCATGATTGGCAGATCATTTGCTTAGGCAATTGAGTCAATCGTGAGATGTCAAGTACCACACCAGACGTCGTTTTTCACTAGATGCGATAAGTTTATATTAATCCAATCCTGAAGAAACACAAGGAAGCAGTTTTAGAACATAAATACATGTTCTACGGATTTGATGACGGCGGCCTCCTTCGGGAGACGGTTATTATTCCAGACTTCAAAGGTGACATAGATGACAGAGTTATAGTTTTCCATCTGACGAGGGACAGTATTATGGACAGGTGGTCCAAAAGGATACTGTGGGAGGCATGGTGCTGGATACCGATTAGGTTCAGTGATCAATACAATCTAAGAAGTTTAGATTTGGAGTTCATTAATGAACCAAGTCCCATCAGATATCCAGACATATTCTAAGACATGTATTACTCGATTCGGGAGATGCTTTTCTCCGCGAACTTGAAATTAAGAGAGACATAGAAAGAAACATCAGGGCGGATCCACTCACTGAGTCTATTTCTCGAACACAATAGTTTTGCAAACGAGCTTTGTGAAACTAATTAGTAGAGGAGTTGGATGTTCGATATCACATGGGCTGTGAGTATGCAATATCGCAATAATTAGCCTTAAGTGCAAGTGGGAGATTGTTGGATATAGTGCCCTCAAAGTCAATTATTGGATCGTAGGTACGCGATTGTGATGATTGAGGAAGGGCCTATACCAATAAAACAGTCTTACTCGAGATGATAGCATGCTATCTGGTTTGTCTTTATCACTGTTACACTTTGATAGAACCCTTAGGATCTTGCTTGACTACCAGCAGTATGATGGTGATCATATATATGGGAGCTGGGGTCTATAACCACATCCTTAAAGTGTCCCTAGTCGTGGGAGTTTCGAGACAAGGCATCGATACTCTAAAGTAGACTAGTGTATACAGTCGAGACCCTGATGAGGGGCGGTGGACGGTCTCACAAGCGATTGGTGTTAGTTGGATCACCTAAGATGTATACAGTTGCTCATTGGGTTATGAGTACACCGGACATGACTCGCCGGGAACATGCTAGTTGGTATTATACATATCGTCGGATAGCAGTTCCCTGGTGACATGTGTACAGGTTAGTCTGTCGACCTGGGATCGTCATTTGTCTCGTGTGAGTTCCCACTGTGCTTTGATTACTACCCTACCACGGCTCAAAGGAGTCGTGCAAACAGGTTTTAGTTGGGTACAGTCCCGAGCCACATGGAGGCAGTGAGCGGATCGTCAAGGATTCGTCTCTCCTGGTATTGGGGGTGAGATCGCGCTGTGTTTAGGAGAGCCATTACATGAAATCCCTGGCCAGGGTAATCGAGATTTACTGGAAGATATTCCAGTAGTATCTCAGGGTGTTCTGGGCTTCACTCCGACACGACTTATACAGCTTTTTGGGGTCTGACGTTTACCAGCCCCCTAGGCCCTATATGCGATACTCATAGACGAACGGACCGGACTGTACGGATATTGTCACTGTCAGACACAGTAGGGTTTCTGGATGAGTTCGCTCGTCAGCTTCCCTTCCGATCAATACATAGGCAACCGTTACGTACAGCTAGTACCTCTGACGTGCTAGAGGTTATACCCAGTGCCAGTGTGTTGATGAGTCATTAGAGTCCCCCACATACAGTTTCGCAAGTTCGGGCGAAACGTTGTAGAGGCCGTATGGTATTATGGCAGGGTTCGGAAAATGCACGTGCGTTTACGCACGTGTCATATTTCGGGCAGATAATACTGGTTAGCTTTGGTTTAAGCCGGATCCAAGTATTATACTGTGTAGATATAATATCTTTGTCTCAGTTGCATTTGTATTCGGTCGTAATACAAATGCGGGTATGTTTATACTGTTACGGGGTTATCCTGAAATTCGTTTTCAGGATCACTTTTGGAAGTTGCTAGTTTTCAGTTTTCTATCACCCATATTAAACATTCGGTTTAATACGGATTTATCTTTTCTTGATGAGTGTGGAAGGTTCTAGATGTTTCTAGACGGTGACTAGGATGATGAGGTGGCTAGTGAGTCATTAGTGCTTAATTGTTCATTTAATGATGTGATGATGTGTTGTTATGAATCATTGTTTCATTAAATGTTTAGTGCAAGGTGTTTAGATGAATCATTCATCTCATTTAATGTTGTGGTCACCCCCCTCTCCTACACTCACCTCCCCCCTCTCCTTAAGTGGTCGGCCCTCTCTTTTGAGAGTTCATGGAATTGCAAAAGAAAAAAGACTATGGTTTTGGCTTCATGGAAATTTAATATATATTCATTTCTCAATTCATTTGAATCCAAAAGGAAACTTCATTAACCCTTCGTCCATGGTTTTGGACGAAGCGAGACAAAGTGTTCTACTCATTCTCTACATCAATCTTGGTTATCTCTTTTGGCAAACTTGATGACTGAGTTGCCTCGGTTCAGAGGCAGAAGTCCGTTTAAAGATCCGTCGACGTGGTGCCACCTGGACGAGAAGACTGGAGATTCAGGAGATCGGAGCAGCCGCAACAAAGCGTGGGATGATGGTTGAAGCCCGAAGGACTCGGATCGTTCGGTATAACACCCACTTTATAGTTTGTTAGTTTAGCTTTAATGACAGATCCGGGTTATAGTATACGATAGCGCCAGTTAAAAAGTTTTTGTTCCGCATTTGGCGTCTGTTAGACGGTCGGGGTGCTACCGTGTACTTACACAAAGCATATAGGCGTTGCAATCAAACAGCTGACAAACTAAATAAACCTCACGTGTTAAACTCGTTCGTCAGTGAGCTGTTGTCTAAAAAACAGGTAGCCACACTAAAGGATGTGCTCATGCAATATAAAGACTGCTTCACATAGAACTATTCTGAGATGCCGGGACTAGATCCAGAAATAGTGGTGCACAAACTGGCTATATCGCCGGACGTCAAGCCAGTCAAACAGGTGCCAAGAAGAATGTGGCTCGAACTCGATGTGAGTATCAACGCTGAAGTTAAGAAAATAATTGACTCCGGCTTCATCCAGGAAGTTCAATACCCTGACTGGATCGCCAACATTGTTCTAGTGATTAAGAAAAATGGGACAGTGCGCATCTGTGTGGACTTTCGGAACCTTAACAAAGCTTGTCCGAAGGATGACTTCCCAGTACCGTTACCGAGATGATAATCGATAACACGTCCACTCATGAGGACTTCTCCTTCAGGGATGGATCTTCAGGCTACAATCAAATAAAAATGCATCCTGAAGACTGATTAGTGTAAAAAACATGAGTTTACCGCAATCAGAAACGGCGTCGCTTCGCAGCTAGCCGGTGAGTACGGGTCGATCCACAGAGACGGGTAAATTCCTTTTATGTGTTTTAACGAGTTGATTCTAATTGTAGTTTTGATTGGTTTATAAAAATCTATGAAAACAGGATCTAATTAATCTAATTAAGAATCTTGCTAGGGTTAGGCTTAGGGGAAGTTTTGGAGATTAATGTTTCCTTCACCGCTTTCAATGCCTTCTTTTTTAGATCTATTAGGTGTTAAGTTAATTATCAATAAAGTGGATACGAATCTTTTGGGAAGATGTTTCTTCCTCTAGATTCGTATCCTTCCTTTGTTGATAATTACCCTAACCCCCATGGAAAACGCGCGCAACCGGCCCTTTATACTACGGTTCACCGTTACCTCGAGGGGTAGGGTGCCGTAGGGAGCGGATGTGTGCGTATGCATGGAGTTCTAACTCTAAAGTGAAGATGACATTGAAAGGGGTGAGAGATCTCATCTCTCAACCCTTTCGCTAAGGCTAACCCTAACAAGCGAGGAGACTACTCGCTCATTAGGGAATGATAAATTATACTAGAAAATAAAAGCAAGGAAATAAATTACCTACAGATTTGATGGCTCCCTCCAAGTAGAAGACAGAATAGATCTGATTGTCACTCCCAGAAATTCTGAATTTCATTTATTGAAAAGAGGCATACATTTTTCAGATCTAAGATTACAATTTATAGGAAAATAGGAAACCTAGGGTTACAGACTCTCGCACTTGCGCAATTACAGATTTGCCCACGTAAAATCCTGACACCAGAACCGTCGCGCCTCCTCAGAGATTTTCCACCGACACGTGCATTTGATGGCCGCGGAACCGCGGCGCCAGCATGGGTTTGGCCGCGGTTCCGCGGCCAAACAGAGGAGTTAGGCTCTGTGAGTTTTGGGGCTTTTTCTTTGGCTTCTTGGGCTTCTGTTTCCATATGTAGTTTCTCTGTTGGTCTTCTTATTCTCTTCCAGATATTTCAGTGAATACTTGTAGCGATCTTTTAACCGTTCACATGACTTTTTGGACCTTGCACTGTTCTTCGTCTCGGCTTGAGTAAGATCCGTCTGCTTGTTGGTCAAAAGTCCCTTTTTCTGTTGTTTTGTGTCTTTTTCACTGTATTTGCTCCAGAAACCTGTAACCTGTAATATGCAACAAACGTGCGTCAAGAGTACCTGTTTATTTATAAAAAGGATAAGAATAGGGGAATGATAAATGCAATATTATGGTCTGAACAAATACCCCCAAACTTACCTTTTGCTCGTCCTCGAGCAAACTTATTATTTATTCACTAAAATCCTAACCGCACTTTCGCAGGGAAACGCGATTGCACTGAGCACGTGCAACAAGCCGTTAAACCTCTAGGTGTCCCTAGTAGGAGGAGTGTTGTCTCCTGAGGGTTTTCAGCGGATACTACCCACAAAATCCTATCAACTCTGCCCATTGACTTTTGTTCTCCAATTAGGTTTTCTAACAAGGAATTCTATTATCTCATACTTGTAAATTATCCACCCACATTCTTCACACTTCCTCATCATTTAACTTAAGATTATATATATACTGCAGATCTACTTAGCTTTCGGCATTTCTTAAGTTTTCCTTCTAGGGTTTTATCTTCACTTAGGAATTTCTATCAACTCTACTAAAGATACAAGTTCTATTCTTCATTCCTCTCTCTTATCTAAATTCCAATCACATACCCCTACGCGTGTGTATAGATCACCCCTACACTCGGAAATTCAATTCAAACAATCATGCCCTTGTCCATTGTCCAAAGTACTAATTAGTTGGTGAATTTAAATGAAATTTGCTTACACATCCTTCATGCGACCGTTAATACTTCTTGAGGTACCAACGACCGATTACAAAATGCGTTTGCACTTTAAAGCGTACTTCCTAGTCCTTGAAACACCCAAGGCTTTAGCAGTGACTCCCAAACCAGTTGGTCTAAGGCACTAGGTGATAAGGCACCCTCGCTAAATATTTTTCTATTTTTATAGCCTTAGGTAATCACAAAAACCAGTGTCCATTTTTTTTTTATTCACACTTTTTCATACTAAGGACTTTAGGCAAGAGCCTTTCAAGGTCTCTTCTACTATTCCAAGTTTCAAGGTGCGTGAATGTGCAAATTGTAGGGTATACGTTTTCAGAATCTAAACTTAAGCTAGGAACTATTTTTCAAACTTATACTTTAATTAGAACATCAATACTCTTCCATTGTTTCGACTTAGCCCAAGAAGTGAACCCAAAATTTGCCTATTTCTAAATAAACTACAAGGCATATACTTTCTACTGTTAAACTTTAAGGAAGGTTATTTTTAGGGTTTTTAATTTACTAAGTCTAAGATCTAGTTGTTCCTAACCAGTTAACCTATTTGTCAAACTCACGTCAAATAAGCCAAAATTGAATACATTAATTTTTATAATTTTTGAAATTTTTCAAATTTTTATAGGTTTTCAAATAAGTATGCAAATGCAAAAATATGTACAAATGAATGCGAAGGAAGAAGACGTACCGAGCATACCCCCAAACTTGAACTTGACAGTGTCCTCACTGTCATGCTAAACCAAGAGGGTCAAAATACCGATACTCCCCTGTTTATTTATTTATAGGTTTTTTTTTTAATGTTTTGAATTTTTTTTATTTTTAAAAGAAAACAAAAGGATATATACATATATACAAAGGTCCCCCCCAAACTTAAGCTTAGCCTTACACAAGCCAAATGTTAGCACCAACCATTCAAAAATCTTATCATGGTAATGGTAGAGTTGGTGCAAGAATGGGATGGAAAGAAAAGATATGTAAAGCACGCGAGACCGTGTTGAGAAAAGAATGGTAGAATAAGGTCTCGGTGGGGGAGAAGAAAGACGGAAAGAAGAAAGAAGTGGAGTGCGATCTTGAGGGTGTAAATTGAGTGAATAAATCAGCGCAATATGTGATGACCGATGTGTTAAAATGGATTGCGCCAACCTACCAACTCGTCGTGCAATGGGGTCAAATCTCTCAAGATTCGCAAGAAAACATGGGTACGCCGAACTTGGTATAGGAGATGAAAGCGTAACAGTCATTTGTTCGGTCGGAACAATAGGAAGGAGGGAGGGTGATATAACAGTCAAAGGTTTAGGAGGCTGAATTGGAAAATCCGACACATCCAATAAAAATGGTTCAACCTCAATATTATCCTCAAGGCTCTCCTCAGTACTATCCTCAATATTTAATTCATCCATGCCATTATCATCAAAATCTAGACGCATATGAGATTCGGGGAAAACATTTAATAACTCAGGATGATGATTTGAACATAAAATTTCTATTAAATCGACAGGTTCATCATCCGAAATATTCCCGGCGTCTATATCCTCAATCAAGTGAAGATCAATTTCTTTAGACACTTCATCCACGGCATGGATATTTATCAATGTAGGTTCTAGAGTGGAGGTGTAAAGATCGAAAGGATTAGGTGCGGTTTCACTCGAAAGGGGTTCCTCACAATTTGGCAAATCAAACACTACAAAATCGCACAACTCATTTTTATTTTCAACTGGTGAATCATTTGGAACAATCGATGGAAAACCGGAGTTGTTGGTTTCAATTGGGTAAGGGTAGGTTTGATTTGAAAATCCTCTCTCATTCTCACTCTGTCCCACTGCCGCCTTATACATTGAAAAATTCGGAGCTAGCGGGACACTAGCTACCAGTTCACTAGGTTGCGTAAGGGCGGCCATGGATGCTTCCACTGTCCTCATCATTTTATTTGTTGCAGCAATATATGCTTCCAACGACTCTTCCAAACTAGACTTAGGTGGTGAGGGGGTTTCAGTAAAAGATTCAAAATTGGTTGGGTATGTGAAACTCCCTAATGGCTGTGTCGAAACAGCGTCTAGTGAAGGTGGGAAGGTCGGGTATGATTGGTAGGAAGTGGGTGGTAAGACAGGAGTAGGGTCAACATATGGATAAGAAGGTGAATAATTGTGCGGATCCCTAAAACTAGATGAGTGGAGAGGGGTGAAAGATCGACTGCGAGATTGAGCAATATGCTCAGCAATGGACATCGGCCTAGGAGTGACAGAAGGACTTGAAAAAGTGGTGTCAACATATGGAAGTGGTAAAGGTTGACTAGGTTGACACAAAGTGGGTTGAAAAGTCAAACTGTTTCTCCTAGACTCCTCTATGTGATCTTTCAGAGATTTTTTAGGCATGGAGGGATCGTTTTTAAATTGACCGAACACATTGACGAACGACGCAAAGTTAGGTTCGGGATACCAAGATTCGGCAAGAGATTTATGATATGGGGTACCCATGATAGAAGAATGCAAGGATTTCTTAGCGACAAAATTTTTGCAAGTTTTTAAAAGATTTTTCCCCTTTTTTTTAATTTATGTAAGAGTTTTGCAAATAGGTTTTAGAACATAGGACTCGTTACACAAAAGTATCAACCACACATGCACAATCAGGCCTAGATCTAGGGTCGCATAGGTCTGCTAGACAGCTCCTAACTAGGGCTAGAGATAGGACCTCAAACCGCCTCTTCACGGACAAATACGGCCACGTAAGTGGGAAGGAACCACCACTACAGTGGGCCTAATTAATAACCACTAGCCTAGACACCGCAAAGTCGGTTAGGATAAACGGCTGATGCCTACCCTAGTCCTTTTCCTATTGAGCTCGCTGTCCTTAGGTCTGAGTCTAATCTTTTTTTTTTAATTAATTGTGGTTGATGCAAAATGCTTTAAGTGCTTTCTGGGGTCTTGGGAAGGGTGATGAAATCCCCACCCAATCTGTGATTGGTCAATTAGCCCCTTAGAGTCCGGTTAAATTATGCAAAACAAATAAAATTTCACTTGCAATCAGAATTTTTTTAGCGCGGCGCAAAGAAACCTGCAGAAAATCTGTTATTTAGAAGGGGGAGAAAGATTTTTTAGCGCAAAGAACCCTGCAGAAATTTTTTACAGTGGATATAATGTAGGTTACAGAGGGGAGGAAAAGAAAACAAACCAGCAAATTTTCAGGTGCTGATGTGGCACAGTAGGCACGGATCCGCGGCGTTTAACCCTAGTTTGCGGCGGAAAGGCGGCTAAGTGAGGGGATCAGCTTCTGTAAAAAATTCTGTGGTTCTGTACACTCAATCCCTCTCTGTTCCTTTTTACCAATTTTTGTTTTGCCCTCTGTAAATTTCCAGATCCTCAATTCTTCGCTGTTCCTGCAAGATTCAAAAGATACACCCTTCAAACAGATCAAATTTGATAATTTTTTTATATTTTTATATTTTCAGATTTTTGTAATTTTTAAAATTTATATCAGCCCGAAAATTCACAAAAAGAAAAATTACGCCGTCCCCGGCAACGGCGCCATTTGATTAGTGTAAAAAACATGAGTTTACCGCAATCAGAAACGGCGTCTCTTCGCAGCTAGCCGGTGAGTACGGGTCGATCCACAGAGACGGGTAAATTCCTTTTATGTGTTTTAACGAGTTGATTCTATTTGTAGTTTTGGTTGGTTTATAGAAATCTATGAAAACAGGATCTAATTAATCTAATTAAGAATCTTGCTAGGGTTAGGCTTAGGGGAAGTTTTGGAGATTAATGTTTCCTTCACCGCTTTCAATGCCTTCTTTTTTAGATCTATTAGGTGTTAAGTTAATTATCAATAAAGTGGATACGAATCTTTTGGGAAGATGTTTCTTCCTCTAGATTCGTATCCTTCCTTTGTTGATAATTACCCTAACCCCCATGGAAAACGCGCGCAACCGGCCCTTTATACTACGGTTCACCGTTACCTCGAGGGGTAGGGTGCCGTAGGGAGCGGATGTGTGCGTATGCATGGAGTTCTAACTCTAAAGTGAAGATGACATTGAAAGGGGTGAGAGATCTCATCTCTCAACCCTTTCGCTAAGGCTAACCCTAACAAGCGAGGAGACTACTCGCTCATTAGGGAATGATAAATTATACTAGAAAATAAAAGCAAGGAAATAAATTACCTACAGATTTGATGGCTCCCTCCAAGTAGAAGACAGAATAGATCTGATTGTCACTCCCAGAAATTCTGAATTTCATTTATTGAAAAGAGGCATACATTTTTCAGATCTAAGATTACAATTTATAGGAAAATAGGAAACCTAGGGTTACAGACTCTCGCACTTGCGCAATTACAGATTTGCCCACGTAAAATCCTGACACCAGAACCGTCACGCCTCCTCAGAGATTTTCCACCGACACGTGCATTTGATGGCCGCGGAACCGCGGCGCCAGCATGGGTTTGGCCGCGGTTCCGCGGCCAAACAGAGGAGTTAGGCTCTGTGAGTTTTGGGGCTTTTTCTTTGGCTTCTTGGGCTTCTGTTTCCATATGTAGTTTCTCTGTTGGTCTTCTTATTCTCTTCCAGATATTTCAGTGAATACTTGTAGCGATCTTTTAACCGTTCACATGACTTTTTGGACCTTGCACTGTTCTTCGTCTCGGCTTGAGTAAGATCCGTCTGCTTGTTGGTCAAAAGTCCCTTTTTCTGTTGTTTTGTGTCTTTTTCACTGTATTTGCTCCAGAAACCTGTAACCTGTAATATGCAACAAACGTGCGTCAAGAGTACCTGTTTATTTATAAAAAGGATAAGAATAGGGGAATGATAAATGCAATATTATGGTCTGAACAAAGACCAAAAGCACACCGCCTTCCGAACTCCGCTAAGCATATTCTGCTATAAGGTGACGCCCTTCGGTTTGAAGAACACAGGCGCTACTTACCAGAGGGCCAAGACGAAGATCTTTAATAACCACATACATGAGATTGTCGAATGCTATATTGACGACCTTGTGGTGAAAAGAAAATTGTACGAGGAGTACTGGGAACATCTGAACATAGTGTTCCAGCGCCTTCGGAAAAACAATCTAAAGATGAATCTTCTGAAATGTGCGTTTGGAGTCTCCTCAGGCAAACTCCTAGGATTCATCAAACGACACCGAGGCATCGAAATAGACCCATCAAAGATCAAGGCGATTATGGAAATGCCCATGTCAAGAACTCTCAAACAACTGCGGACTCTCCAAGGAAAGCTCGCGCATATCCGGCGGTTCATAGCCAACCTCTCCGGCAAATGCTGTCCCTACAGCCATCTAATGAAGAAGGGGACACCGTTCGTTTGGGATCACATATGCTAAAGTGCACAGGATGAAATTAAGCAATACCTGCAAAACCCGTCGGTACTGACCGCTCCAGTCAAAGGAAAGCCACTCATCCTGTACACAAAAACCCTTGAAGGTTCTCTAGGTGCGCTATGGGCACAGGAGAACAATCAGGGAAAGGAGAGAGCCCTCTACTATTTGAGTCGAGTTCTTCTCGGGGCAGAAAACAACTACTCCCCCATCAAAAAGCATTGTCTGGCACTGATCTTCGCTATAACGAAGCTTAGGCACTACGCCTTGTCACATGAGGTTCATCTCATATCAAAGTTGGATCATCTCAAATACTTGATGTCAAGAGCCATATTAACAGGAAGGTTAGCCAAATGGGCCCTCCTCTTGATGGAATTCTCGATAACGTATCGACCCCTCAAGGCAGTGAAAGGTCAGGCCATCGCGGACTTTCTCGCTAAGCATCCGATACCTGCCGATTCTCCCTTAAATTGCGAATTGCCAAACGAACACGCGTTCAACACAATCAAAACGAAGAAGGAGGAAAATAATGTCCAATGGGAACTCTACTTCGGTGGAGCATCTTCCATGAAGAAGCGGAATCATAACACCTCTATAATCAAAACCGGGGTGGGCCTCATCTTCGTAACTCCACAAGGAGGGATAATGCGTTTCGCCCTTTCCTTAACAGAACTAAGAACAAACAACGAGGCTGAATATGAAGCTTTGATAATGGGTCTTGAGATCGTTGTTGATATAGGAATCGAAAACCTTTTCATATATAGAGACTCCCAGTTGGTCGTTAGCCAAGTAAATGGCGACTATCAGATATGCAAACCAGAGTTGATAAAATATGGTAGGAGAGTGCAGCAAATGCTGACATAAATCCCCTCTTACATCCTGGAAAGCATACCGTGTACGGAAAATAGCAAGGCGGATGCATTAGCTAAGCTTGCTAAGGAACTGGCTGACGAAAACCTCGATGACGTAAGGATCGTTGTGCAAAGCCGCCGGGTTCTTGCGCCAGCAGAAATATCTTTGGGGGATTTAACATAGTCTTCTGAAGGAAAGGAAGCGACTAAACAAGTAATCCTTCAAATAAAAGATGAGGAAAAGATCAAGGATTGGAGGGAAGTCTTCATAGACTACTTCAAATCCCATCAAACGCACGAAAATGCATCATCAAGACATCATCTCATGAAACGGGCGCTGTCTTTCTCTTTCGTCAATAATACTCTATACAAGAGGTCACTTGACTGTCTGTGGCTAAGGTGCTTGGGGCCAGAAGAAGAAAAGAGGGTCGTCCAAGGAACTCACGACGGACTCTGTTGTTCTCATCAAGCCGGGCCAAAGATAAAGCTGAAGATCAAAAGAATGGGTTACTATTGACCCACAATGATTCAGGACTATCTCGAATATGCGAAGCAGTGTCACTCGTGCCAGATTCACGGGGACTTCATTCACCAACATCCAAATCCACTACACCCAACGATAGCTTGCTGACCGTTTGAAATGTGGGGAACCGATATAATCGGCTCTATTGAGCCCGCATCATCTAAAGGACACCGGTTTATACTGGCAACGACTGACTACTTTTCTAAATGGGCGGAAGCAGTACCACTAAGGGAAGTGAAGACGGAGAACATACTCCATTTCTTCAAGACACATGTCATCTACCGGTTCAGCACTCCGTGACGGATAATCTCAGATAATGTTTCAGCCTACATGAGCCATAAAATCAGCCGCTTCGCAGAGCAGCATAATATAGATTGGAGATACTCTTCCATCTATAATCCTGGAGCTAATGGTCTATCTGAAGCTTTCAATAAGATCTTGACCAAAATTGTAAAGACAACGGTATCCAAAAGCAAAAAAGACTGGCACGAAAGGCTGCAGAACCTCTTTGGGCGTATCGGACGATATTCAAAACGGCTACGAATACAACACCATACGCGTTGGTATTCGGCACTGAAGCAGTCCTTCCTTTGGAAATAGAAATCCCTTCTCTCTGAGTAGCGGTTCGATATGAGCTAACAGATGACGAGAATGCTCATCTTCGGCTTGAGGAACTCGACGCCCTCGATGAAACTTGCCTCGTGGTGCAGCAAAACCTGGAAGCTTACGAAGCAAGGATGACGCGCTCATACGAAAGATTGGCTAGACCGAGAACATTCCGTCAAGGCGAACTCGTGCTAGTCGTCAAAAGACCTATGATTCCTAACCGCACAAAACGAGGGAAATTCGAACCAAACTATGAAGGCTCGTACATCATAGACAAGGTCTACCAAGGTGGGCCTACTTGCTCGTGGATATGCATAAAGAAAGACCCTTCTGGCCAATAAACGGTCGATTCCTCAAGAAATACTACGCTTGACGAGTCACAACTTAGGTCAACGATAGATGACGACGTCCGTGTCCGCTCGCTATCTTCCTAAGTCGGAACTCTAAGAGTAGTATCCAAAATAATTTTCGCCCTAAATATGGCAACAACGGACCGAAATGTCCTTAAACTAAACGTTGCCTCTAAAATGGCGACAACGGACCGTAATGTCCTTAAACTAAAACTTCACCCTGAAAATGGTGATAATGGACCGAGATGTCCCAAAACTAACAACGGACCATAATATCCTTAAATTAAAACTTCGCCTCCAAAATGGAGATAATAGACCGAGATGTCCCTAAACTAAGAATGGACTGGAATGTCTTTAAACTACCGCGTCGCCTCAAACACGGAGATAATGGACCGAAATATCTCTAAACTAGCGCTCCGCCTCAAGCATGGCACATCGCCCCAAATACGGCGATATTCTCTTTTAAGATCTATATTGCAATCAAAGCTCCAATGGCAAAGACTGCAACTCAAGTCCCGCTGGCTACATAGCTACTCCGGTGGTGAAGTCACCCCTAAGTCCCATTAGCAAACAGATGGGTGTTAAAAAACGGTATGTCCACAAGCAAGATGGCCATAGATGAAAACCCGAAAGGACGCCGTGAGTAAAAACAACAGGGCTACCGGCGAGTTTGTGAAAACCCGAAAGGGCACAATCTCGTTGTTAAAAAAATGGTATGTCCACAAGCAAGATGGGCACAGATGAAAACCCGAAAGGGCACCGTGAGTAAAAACAGCAGGGATACCGGCGAGTTTGTGAAAACCCGAAAGGGCGCAATCTCGTTGTTAAAAAAAAGGTATGTCCAAAAGCAAGATGGGCACGGATGAAAACCCGAAAGGGCGCCGTGAGTAAAAACAGCAGGGCTACCGGAGAGCTTGTGAAAATCCAAAAGGGCACAATCTCATAAAATTTTACTTACAAGATCCTCACGACTCGTAAGGAGAATCCTCCCTATGAGACCCTCACGGCTCATAGGATTCAAAATTCTTAAGCTACAGGAATCCAAACCTGTTCTTAAGCCATCATATCTCCCGAAATGCTCTATAAGAGGTCTATATTAACCCTTGTATACAATCCACAGGCACGAATAAATATCCCCTCACCAAGTTCCACCACTGGCGAAAAATTTCCCCATATAGTGAGTGACACTTATAAGTCCTCTCGACTTGTAAGGAGAAAACACTCTTGTGAGATCCTTATGACTCGCAAGAGAAAATATCACTTAGAAGTCCTCACGACTTCTAGGGAGAACCTACACCTACGGGATCCTCTCGACTCGTTGGAAGAAAACCTTTTATGAGACCCTTACGACTTATAAAGTCAAAAGCCTTAGTCGACAGGATCCTAACCCTGTCTACTAAGCCACCTTTGTTCAAATCAACAAAGGAAAATGATAATTTGCTCCTGGCAATATTCTAGCCTTAGTGATGCTAATGCCTAAATCGGTATCAAATTCCAAGTCCTCTCAACGCAAATGATGATTCACTCCTGCTAATATTCCAGTCGCAGCGATGCTGTCCAAAATTGGTGTCATATCTCAAGTTCCATACTCGCAACAAAAAATCAGCGAGCAAAAAATGCATATGAAATAGCCAAAATGATGAGGCAACTCGCAATAAAAATCAGCAAGCAAAGTATATGCATATAAAAACAGCCGAAATGTTTGGGCAACTCGCAATAAAAAGTAGCTAGTAAAAAGAAAGAATAGCCGAAATGATTGGGCACCGTGATAAAAAGCCGAAATGATTGGACAATCGCGACTTTCGCGATATAAAAAAGCTGAAATAATAGAGCATCGCGGAAAAAATAAAATGAAATGAAACTTTTGCCCTACAGGTGAGTCCACATCAACCTCTATATACAATCCATGGGCATAAACGAAAAGGGAACAATATTTTCCCACTAGGCTCCATCAAAGGGAGAGCCAAGTCTTGACAGTTCACAAAACAACCTAAAGACTATCTCGACATGCTTCTCGTTACAGCAGACGCAATATCAACAACGACGTTCTTTCTCAAGTCTAGCAGGATGCAGACGCGACGTCAACAAAGAACCCCAGGGTCGAAACAAAATAGAGCCATGGCAAAATTCCTAGCTCCAAGTCTTGACGGTTCACAAAACAACCTAAAGACTATCCCGACATTTTTATCATTACGACAGACGCAATGTCAACAAAGGCTCCAAAATAGCCAAATCAAAAGGAAGCGAAGGCAAAATTCCTAACTTCAGGGTCTTGACGGTAACTCAAATAAAACCCGAAAGACTATCAGAGATCATCCCACACCAGCGCGGAGTGGTTATGACTCATCGGGGCTCCCGAAGTGAGCCTAACCTCAAGTAAAAAAGCGACATGGAAAAATTCCTAACGCTTGCTCTTCCGACGGTCAAACTGCCTAAGAAGATCACTTGAAGACGTCTTGTCCAGCCCCCAAAGGGTTCAGAAACACGACAATCGTGGGGCTACTCGAACAGAAGTGTAAAGACTGTATATCGGGGAATGCATCAGCTAACGCGACGGTACCACAGACTAAAACCCTGGTACCACAAAGCCTAACGGACCTCTGCCGCAAAGAGCAAGGGTTATCTATAACATTAGGACAAGTTTTCCTATAAGCCCAAGGGAGGTAAACTGAACAAACTCCGAAATGAGTCCATAAACTAGAGACTCCGAAATGAGTGGATAAACTACAAACTCCGAAATGAGTATATAAACTATGTTACGCCATGACAAGATATCAACAGAAAGAGAAGCGCTAGTATGAAATGAAATATGTCTTTTATTCAAGAATCAAAATGAATACAAGATACTCTTATTTATGAATCAAAATGAATACAAGTAAAAAAAGGGAGAATGTACAGCGACAAAATTGTCTAAGCCGGCGGACAGTTCAATATACCAGCAAGTTCGTCGTTTTTCCGCTGGACTTCTGGTTCAAGCTTTATTAGTGCCGCAAGACGGGTCCCTGCCTGTGTTTATTGACTCTGGTATGAAGTGAACCGACTTTCAAGCTCTTTCTCGGCGACTTCGTGGGTTTTATCCATCTCACGTGTAAAAATAACGGCTTTATCGAGAGCCACCACTTCTGTGATAGCCTCTTGAAGTACCCGCCAAATTTCGTACGCACGGGTGGTCTTGGCAGTGAGCTGAGCTTGAAGTTACCCCAAAGATTTTGAAGCCAACACCCTCGCCGAAAACTTCCGGTTGAGCCTTTTCTCGCATGACTGGAGATTAGCCGCACATCTTTCGACCCATCTACGCAGGCTAACTTTTACAGACAAGAGGTCGGGGGGAAGGCGTATGCATTCAATCCCATGTAGACAGGCCTCCACTCTGCGGCAATACTCAACCCAGGTGCGCACCAATGCCTCGTCATGATAAGTATCAAGAACAGATAAGGAAGTGTTAGCTTCGGCAGCGAATTCTTCGGTAGCGACAGAAGTACCAGCGCAAAGATCTTCGATGAGAGCCGCCAGGGAATAAACGCTCTATCTTGCCATCCTCTCAGATGCGCGTCGGACGTAAGGACCTGGCGGCATGGGGATCCGAGACTCTAATAGGGTCAGGGCTGGCAAAGCTGTGAAGATATATGTGCGGTCAGTTATAGTTTCGAATATAGAGTAAGCAAAATGAAGCCAGAAAAAAAATGTCACTTACCCACAGTCATGCACGGCGGGCTTAAGAGATCCCCAGGTCCATCAAGAATCTCGACTTCAACGTCGGCTTCCAGAACCGTGGTTTAAAATGAAGGGCATATCAGCATCATGATAAAAATATAAAACAAAAAGGGCGAAAGAATACCGACCTTGGCCGGAAGAGAGTATTATACTTTGTGGGGTTATCGCTTGTGGGGCCGGCATGTCAAGCAATCGCTGGAAGGTTTTCCTTGGGGAAAGATCCACGATGGAAGCCCCCAACTCCTGCAATTCTGAGGAAAGGAAAAGTTCAAATAATGAAGGGATCGTTAAACAAAATGTGTATGTATAGAAGATTACCTTCGATGCTTCGCCCACCCTGAACTGGAGGGATGACAGCTTCGGCAGCTTTCTCTACACCCTCGGGTGCATCACTGATGATATGTGTGAAATTTATAGCCAGCATGGCAGCCTCCAATAAGGGGATGAATGCCGCCGCGAAAGGCCCCGGGGCGGGGTTAACAGTTTCAGCAATCTCTTCTACAGTCTCCGGTGCGTCACTAGAGATATTCATGGGATCTATGGCCGACAAGACCACCTCTGCCGGAGGAGTAGACGTGGAAGGGACACAAGACACTACCGGGAGCTCCACGGCAAGGATAGCAGCTTCAGTAATCCCCTATAAACCCTCCGGTGCGTCACGGGAGATATTCGTAGAATCTGCAGCCATGGCTCGATCTGGGCTAAAATCCACTGCCGCTATAGGAGTCCCTGCAAAGTTTTTGTGATGATAAGGAGACGTGAAAGTAATACAAATTACTCCCTAAAAGAAAGACACGAAAAATACGCATACCAATACGCCAAGAAGCCTGAAGTATGGCTTTTTCGAGCCGTTGTTCTTTTCTGATCAAATGCGCTCGCCGGGTTTCAATCACAAGTGAATGGCTGCCCGTTTTCAGTGCTAGCTCATCTTCAGAAACAACCGAGATAGGCTGTTTGAGAGCCCGTTATTCTTCCATTAACAGAAGACCCATGTGTACCCTCCGTAATGATAGGTCAACGTCGTAGAATACAACGGGGGGGAAGGCTTTCTTCGGGACGCACACTTTTTCAGTCTCGTCTTGTGAGCACCTTAAAGCCTCGGACAACTGCACGGCCTCCTCGACAGATGAACCAAGAAAGAGAAGACCGTCGTCCGGCTCCTGCATAGATATCGGCTCGTCCTGAATAAAGGGCTCGTATTCAAGTAAAGTGTCGAGTAGGCCGGCGACCTATTTCTATCTCCTTTTGGAACCTGTGCTAACGCTAACGGAGGAGCGCTTCCTCCCCCTTGGTGCTTTGGTGTGGCATTGCCCAACTTCGCCTTCAGTATCACCCTTTGGTGATACCACCGCGGGTGCTTTATCGAAAACTTTCGCTTGGGCTCCAGTACGCACAGGCATATTAGCAGTGCGGGGGGCTGATTCTATTTTTGCGACTTTAGGGATGAGCACCGAACCGCTATCCCTCAGAGGAGGGCGAACCACCGACCTGAGCCGGAACGGGAGCTTTACACTCGAAAAGAAACCGTCTCTCCTCTGCAATGACGGGGTCGATCCGATGGCAATACCAACCCTTGAAGGACCCCACAGGCCTCGGATGATAGTCGGGCTCCGGGATGATGAAGAGGGAGCCAGTGTTTAACCGCATGAAATGGTGAATGTATCGCGAGTAACCTCCAAGGAGAAGGCAGGTTCAACTAAAAATGCCTCTAGAGGAACGCCCTGGTTGTAGCCTAACTGCTGGGCGAAGCGATGCGGATTATACCGTATAAAGAGAGCAGTGTCATTCTGGCGGAACACCAAATAACCCGGCCTGATCGAGTATAGATGCATAATCTCCTTAGGCTTTAAATCCAGAACCCCACCCTTCGAAAAATCAAACAATTGCTGAACGGGCCCCGCTAGAGCAGAAAGGACTCGATCGCTGAAAACCATTCCGCCTTCATTTCAGTATGGATTCAGAAGTACACGGAGAGCCCCTAACTGGGTCGGATCGGGAGCAGAAGCATCAACCAACCTCATGATCCGCGGGAAAGTATACAAACGCTCCTAGCACATGCATCTCGATCCACGACATGAAGTAGTGGAGGGAGAAATTCACGGTATTCGCACCTAGGTTCGAAGTATTAGCGGCAACGCTTAACCCGTGATATAGATGCGACAACCCCGTGATGCCAATAGCTAATCGTGCTCCTCCAACTATGCGATGAGCAGGATAAAAGACGGAGGCTCTCATAAAGCGGTGATGCATCGGCATGGCAAACCAGTTGAGCCAAAGACTTATAAACCCGGCGAAGAAAGTTTCTCCGTCCATACCAGGGGCCGCAATCGCATCAAAAGCCACGGCCGACGAGTTTGGAAATTAAAACTGCGGCAAGTCTTCTTCTTTGGCCGGCAGTTTCTTCAACCCGAATCCAAAGGGATCTTCAATTTTCGCGAATTTTGGAGCCTTCTTGGATAAGACATCCTCGCGGAGAAAGCAAGCAATGAAAGCGTCAAACGTGACACCTTACCCTTCCGATGTCACGAAAAGTTTTTTCAAAGATGCCTAGGGCCTTGATTAGACTTGGGTGCTTGTGACGAACGGCGTTCTCCATCGTTAGGCCGTCAAGCATAGCGGGAACCGTAGCAAACACGTACTCATCAGGAGGCAGTAACTCTTCGTAATGCTCTCCCCTGATCGGCAACCCGGAAATTTTGCGAAACTCCTCCAGTGAGATCGAGACTTCGCGATCCCCTAGCAAGAACATGTTTGTGGAAGATTCCATTGGTTCAAGAAAGCCTTAACCCACCAGACGTGAGGGGCGTGATAATAGAATAATGATGCGTACACTGCTTGGTATAACCCAACCTTCTGCAACCGTGCGCGTTGGACGGAGAGAATGTATTGAGCCATAGAAAGGTAGCCCACTGGATGGCGCGGGGTAACGCCTACCTTATACACCTGCCCCCAGGGTCGAGCTTCACCCTGACATATGCGGTGCCCCAAAATATCAATAGCCACTGGGGACTGGTTGGGTATCCCAGTCGTCGATGGCTCGAGCAGGCCTGCAGGAGTCCAATTGGTCGCCTCCACCGCATAAGCAGTCCGTGGGCGTTCCATCAATGATACTGGGCGGATGGGTTCTGTTGGCATTTCATAGGTAAAGCTACGGCGGCCCCTGATGATCTAGCCATACCAAACCCCCCATAAGAGAAGACTCGTACGGTCCTTGTCATGTGCTCTGATCATCGCCATAACTTCCTCGTCCGATGGAGACTGCGGAAAAGCGGCTTCTGAACGAGTGTAAAGGAAGTCAGGAAGTGATGCCATTGTTCCTGAAATGAGAGCAAGAAAAACCCATTAAAATAAATAAATTAATAAATAAAAAACAAAAAAAACGTGATGTTTGTTTCATGGGGCTACGGACAGCAAAACCAATGGACCCCATAAAATCAATATGGCGGCTCACCAATGATAAGACAAGATAATCATTGTGAGAATAAAAAAGGATTCTCATTAAATAGACACTGGAGTTTAAACAAACTCTGGGTATCCTCAAAGAAAAATGAGTTCGGTTAAAATACCCAACAAGTTCAAATTTGTGGTAAACCCTATAATGGAAATATACTCAAGAATACCAGGGAATACAATTCTCAAAAGGCCTTCTTAATCTTTCAGAGCTAAGCTCTGTAATGAGGAATCAAATTCCTTTTAAAACAGTGGAATTAAATTCTAGAAACCCCCATAATGGGAAAACGAATAGAATTAAAACTCCATAGATCCTCAAAGATCAGAGAAGAAATGCCCGATCTTCGAAGACATTGGTACTACTCAAAGATTATGTCTTTTTGGATCTCTAAGAGATCGGTTTCAGAAGAGAGCAAAGTTCTTACGGTGGATTTAAAATCCAGAAAAAAGAATTAAAGAAAAGGGTTACTTGTTCCTAAGAGAAAAATGTCGTTCAAGATCTTTACCTAAGAAAGTTCTTTCTGACAGAGTTTTACTCTAAAATTTCAATGGGCAGAGAACTAAGCTCTGAAAAGAGAATTAAATTCTCAAGAGAAGACTAAGGAAGAAGACGAAGAAACGGTGGCCCTTTCAAGAGCCAAGCCTTCTCATTTATAAGACGTGATGGGGAGCGGTTCATATCCCTGTTCCCCTAGAAAATCCAATGGTTGTAAGGGCAGACAGAGGTGCACTCCCGTGCAAGCCGTGTGAGAGCAACGCTGGGGGGCATTTGTTCCCTTATAAAAAAAAGGGAAGATGGAAAATTCCTAACTGTTCAAATCTCACATGTTAAACACGTGAGCGCTTATATGCAATGCATATAAGCGCTGCAAATCAAACAACTATAGGCTAAATAAGCCTCATGTGTTAAACACGTGAGCGCCTATATGCAATGCATATAGGCGCTTGATTGTTTCGAAAGTGTGTTTGTTTGTAGAATAACCGCAATCAGAACGGTGTCGCGCGTAGCTAGACCGAGGTGAGTACGGGTCGTCCTCTGGGAAACGTTGAACCTTTTATTCTTACTTTAGATGTGCTGAAAGAGAGGGGAGGGATAAAGAATATTGAAGAAAGGTTGTAGGATCTAGATCTACGTTTAAACACTAATGCAAAATATAGATCTAGATTAACTACGGATGTAAGTTTATATAAGAGGAGGGTTTGTAGGGTTCATTAGGATTTAGTAGTTATTGATGATTAATTAAAAATTACTCTTTCTATCCTTTAATAGATTTAAAACTAGAACGACTGTGATGTGTGTAGATTAGGGTTTCTGGAGGGAAAAGGAATCCCACTCTTAACCCATATCTCGACACGGAACTCCGTTCATATCTAGCCTTTTACCAAAACAATCATTAATCTAATCTCTAATCGCGGTCGCGGCTAACAAAGAATTGGTAGCGTGCTCGATTAGGATGTTAATGGTTCTTTTGATAAACTTTATAAACTTTATAGGACGTAAAAAGAGTTTAGGTATTTTAATCATCCATTAACCTACCCTAATCCTACGAACCCTAACAAGCGGAGAATTACTCGCGCATGTTGGGAGAAGAAGAGATGGAGAGAAAATGCATAATTAAACTGCAAATAAATAGAATAGGAAAAAGATCTACCTTTATTAATCAACAATATTCATTACACTTTGATTCCTTAGAAAATGATTACAAATACTAGTTTGCTTCTCGATCTTTTCCAAGGAGGTAGATGAACCGTTGATGATCAGCCTGGATGCGTGAGCCGTTTTGGACTTCGTGATCTCGTCGGCTTGATGATTTTTCCAAGAGGCTCTCGGTCTCTATTTATAGTCCAAAAGCCAGAAATTTAGCTTCCAAAATTGGAAGCAAACTGTAGAGTTCACCCCCCAAAATAGCATACCCTAACTCCTCTACACTGCCGCGGATCCGCGGCATCAAGTGGCTCGGGCCGCGGATCCGCGGCCTGATGATCTCATCCGTTGATCAATTTTCAGGGGCTGGCTCGTTATGACATTTGGCGATCCTTGGAACCTTCAAAATTTGGAAATATTTTCTTCTCTTCTGCCAGAATTGATTTCTTAATTAGGCAGGTTAGCTTTAACAACTTGATTTCCTTGATTTAAGACCTGAAAATTCTGCACAACAACTTAAATAATAATTAGTAGACTTGGTTCTACTAGGATTTGGTCAATGATATTATTTGCATACATTTTCCTACCAAATGCTAATTACAATATATCAACACATGGAAAATAGTATTTTTACACATAAACCATCATATGTATGATATATTATAATAAAGACCTTTTTAAATATGGAAATGGTAGGAAAAATGTAATAACAAATGTGCAGTTTTATCGACTGAACAAATACCCCCAAACTTATCTTTGATCGTCCCGAATAAACTAGTTTATTCAAGAGAAGGAGAAAAAGAAGAAAACTAAGCACACTTTCGTAGGCAAACACGATTGCACTGAGCACGTGCAACAAGCCGTTAAACCTCTAGGTGTCCCTAGTAGGAGGAGTGTTGTCTCCTGAGGGTTTTCAGCGGATTACACCCACAAAATCCTATAATAAAAGAGAGATGGTGAAATTTACATATAAAGATAAAGACCATAAAAGAAAGACTTTGAAAATAAGAGTTTTCAACTACACTAGCTTTTCAGTTGTCATGAGCCCTATCTTAATAGTCATGAAAAGATGTTAGAAATCACATCATCCCTCAATAAAACATCGTCTTTATTCTTCATTCCTACCTTTCATCCAAACATCGAACATATACCCCTACGTGTGTGAATAGAACATCCCTACACTCGGAGAATTCAATTCAAGCTATCATACTCTTGTCCATTTACCTCAGTACTTTTTATCTTGATGAATATTTATGGATTTGCTCACACATTTTCATGCGACCGTTAATACTTCTTGAGGTACCAACCGACCGATTACTCATGTGCTTGCTGATTAGATGATAATATTTTTCTCGTCTTGCACCACCTAAGGCTTAGCAGTGACTCACAGACCAGTTGGCCTTAGGGCACTAGGTGAAGAGGCACCCTCGCTATATTTTTTTATTGCTGCCTTGGCGATAACAAAACCAGTGTTCATTTTTCTTTTCACCATTTTTATATTTTCTTCATTCATTTTTTTTATTTCCTTCATACTTTGGCTTTTAGACAAGAGCATTTCAAGGTATCCTCTACTATCCCGAGTTTCAAGACGTGTGTAAGTGCAAATAGTAGGGTATCAACATTCAAATGTTTGGCTTCCAGAATAGAAACTACTTTTCAAACTTATTTTTATCCTCAGATTAGCGACTTCCTTCATCTTACTAACCCTTGGGACAACAGCTCATAACTACTTATTACTAGTTCGTTTATGAAAACTTCTAATTTTCTTGGTTTTCTTAAACTATTCCTATCTTTTGGATGTAATTTTTCACTTTCTACTCTTTTGTTATAAAAGAAATTTTTTTTTAAATTTTTTGAAAACGTTGTGCTTATGCAAAATATGATGCAAATTGATGTGTAAATAAGCACAAACCTCCCCCAAACCTGTTTACAGCAGTGTCTTCACTGATGTCATTCGTTAAGCTCAAAAAACCTGTAGACTTGGGAGGAAATTATTAATGGGGGCAAGAATATATGAAAGTGAAAATCCTCCCCCAAATTTATTTTTGGCTCACAATTTTGTAAAAATCATCTTCTTTCAAGAGCCCAGAATATACCCCCCCAAACTTGAGTTAAACAATTTTAATCTTTTAAAATCATACGAGGGGGTCAAGGTTATTGGTCAATGCCAAGCTTTGCAAAGACCGAAGGTCAACACCAACCATTCAAAATTTTATCGATGAAGCACCAAGGTTGGTGGAAGAACATGTCACCTTTCGACGTGAAGAAGTGGGGAGGTGATAAGAGGTGTAATGGAAAAGGATTGCGTCTCAATTTGGAGAGACGACACAGTGATAGTAATGATGGATTACTCGCATTATCATGATTGTCCAGAAGAAGGGGTGGAGGTTCAATTTCTTTATCTTGGAGTTGATTCATCTCAACACCCGTATCTTTTAAAAATGCGAGTTCATCAGCGAAAATTTCCTCAAAGCTTTCATCGATACCCCGAAGAATAATATCATCAGGAAAAACAGGGTGATCGTCAGACTCTATAAAAAGTTCCTCATCAGCGTTAGATGTTGACCCGGACAACTCGGTGGAAGAGTACATGATTGGGTCAAACAACAACATCTGAAAAGAGTCAGTATCATGAGGTTGATCAAATTCGCTGCTGTCGACATCCATTAATTCGACAGAACACACATGAGCATAAGGTTCGGAGGGTTCACTTCCCAACTTGTAAATGTTAAGCTCAATTGACTTCTTTCCAAAGGATAGGGTCATAGAGCCGTTTCTACAATTGATTACTGCGTTGAAAGTGGCCAAAAATGGTCGACCGAGTATCACCGGGATTTGATTGCGTGGGTTTGCCACAGGTTGTGTATCAATAACGATAAAGTCCACAGGAAATATGAATTCCCCGACTTTAATTAACACATCATCTAGCTCACCCCTAGGTTGGTTGATAGATCGATCGGCCATCTGAAGAGTGCAATGCGCAGGTTTTAACTCTCCGATCCCTAATTGCTCATAAACAGAATACGGAAGAAAGTTAACACTAGCACCTAAATCAAGTAGAGCACGATTGATATTTTTACCCCCAATAGAAATTGAAATTGTAGGACTTCCGGGGTCCTTTCGTTTCTTGGGTAGTTGTTGTGTAAAAGCTGTGCTCACATTACTCGCAAGGAAAACTTTTTTAGGTACTTGAACTTTTCTCTTCCTAGTGCACAAGTCCTTTAGGATTTTCGCATATGACGGAACTTGTTGAATAACATCTAGGAGAGGAATGTTTATGTTAACTTGCTTAAAAATTTCCACAATCTTCTCCATTTGTGGACTTGGTCTGTTGCCCCTTAACCAGTTTGGAAATGGAGCTCGATCAATAAGTTTTGGGTCCAACGTTTGTGGAGAAGACTGTGGCGACGGATTCGATCCCAAAATTGGAGTGGGAATCGACTTAGATAGATTTGGCGAAATGTTCGAGCCTTGGGGAAAACGGAGAATAGGCTCGGGTGAAGGTGGGAGATTAGACGAATTAGGGGAAGAAGAAGAAGCTGGGGTATTATTGGTGTCACTATCATCACATTGCTCACCCATTCGGTTCTTCAGCACTTTTCCCGATCTCAACGTGGTAACAGTACTCACATTATAACTTTGTGAGTGGTCAGGATTAGGTATGGGTTGAGATGGGAGTTTCCCTTTCTCTCTCGCACTCATTGCGGCGTTTAACTGTGCGATTTAGTTTTCTATTGATTTAATACTCTCACCATGGGAGGTGGAGTTTTTCGTTATGGTATCAATAGAAGACTTCATCTCAGCCGATAATTGCATGAATTGTTTCATGAACATATCCAAAGTTTGTGCAAGTTTCAGTACCGGCCACTTGTGGTGTAGTAATGTTGGCCGGATTTTGGAAATTCTGTGACTGAAAGGGGGGCTGATTCTGTGGTTGTGGTTGCTGTGGAGGAGGTCTTTGATAATTGCTTTGTTGGTTTTGATTCCAAGCAAAATTAGGATGATTCCTCTATCCTTGATTGTATGTGGAAGAATAAGGGTCGTTTCTAGGTCGCTGCTGAAAAGCAGCATTAGTTTGCTCGTGACCTTGAAGCGGTGCATTCATAGGACATTCTTCCGTTAAGTGTGAAGGATCCGAACAGCAACCACAGACGGACTTAGGAAGCGTGACCTGATTTAGGGAGAATGATGAGAATCTGTTCTCAATAGCGTCGAGTTTCTTCTGTATCGCTGTCATTTCGGCTTTTACTGCGATAGAAACATCGAGCTGGTGAACACCTCCCCTAGATGAAGGTGGTCTTACGCTTTCCCACTGCAAAGTGTGTTCAGCAAGGTCTTCCAGATACTTCCAAGCTTCACCGTCATCTTTAGACATGAAATTGCATTGACACATTGTTTCAAGCATCTGCTTTGTCGCTGGATTAATGCCCTCATATATAATCCGACATAAATCCCATCTATTGATTCCATGATGAGGACATTGGACAAGCAAATCCTTGAAATGTTCAAAGCACTTCCAAAATGGTTCGTTGGGAAGCTGGGTGAACTGGTTGATCTCGCTTCTAACACGGGCAGTCTTATGGTTTGGGTAAAACTTCTTAAGAAATGCTATTACGAATTCATCCCAATTAGTGATAGAGTGTGCGGCAGTATTGTAAAGCCATTTTTCTGCCAAGTCGCACAGTGTGAATGGGAGAAGACGTAAGCGCATAGCATCTAAAGTCAATTGTGAAGTACCCATCATTGCGCATACGTTTTCGAATTTGGTAATGAAAACGTATGCGTCTTCCGATTCAAGCCCGTGAAATTTGGGCAGCAGATTGATGTAGTGGGGTTTAATTTCGAAATTATCCCCGTTAGGTGGTGGAAGAGATAGACAAGTGGGAAGAGGGCCACGGATAGGTGTTCAGTTAATAAAACTGCACATTTGTTATTACATTTTTTCCTACTATTTCTATATTAAAAAGGTCTTTATTATAATATATCATACATATGATGGTTTATCTGTAAAAATACTATTTTCCATGTGTTGATAAATTATAATAAGCATTTGGTAGGAAAATGTATGCAAATAATATCATTGACCTAATCCTAGTAGAACAAAGTATACTAAATATTATTTAAGTTGTTGTGCAGAATTTTCAGGTCTTAAATCAAAGAAATCAAGTTGTTAAAGCTAACCTGCCTAATTAAGAAAGCAAAACTTGGAGACTAAGTCTGGCAGCAACTACGAGAAGATTTCAAAGATCTAAAGGTCCCAGATATTGCCACATGTCATAAGGATGAAGCCCTAAAAAAATTGATCAAGTGATCAACACCCTTGGCCGCGGATCCGCGGCCAAACCCCCCTGTTGGCCGCGGATCCGCGGCAGTGTAGGGGAGTTAGGGTTTGCAAATTTTGGGGGTGAATCTATACTGTTAGCTTCCAATTTTGGAAGCTAGATTTCTGGCTTTGGGACTATAAATAAATACCGAGAGCCTCTTGGAAAAATCATCAAGCCGACGAGATCACGAAGTCCCAGACGCTCACGCATCCAGGCTGATCATCAACTGTTCGTCTACCTCCTTAGGAAAGATCGAGAAGCAACTAGTTTTGTAATCATTTTCTACGGAATAAAGTGTAGATTGTTCAAGTTGATTAATAAAGGTAGTTATTTTATTTAATTCTTTTGTATTTTACATTATGTTTCCCCTCTCTATCTTTTCATCTTCTTCTCCCAACATGCGCGAGTAATTCTCCGCTTGTTAGGGTTCGTAGGATTAAGGTAGGCTAATAGATGATGAACATCCCTAAACCCTTTTTAAGTCCTATAAAGTTTATGAACTTTATCAAAAGAATCATTAACATCCTAATCGGGCGCGCTAGCAATTCTTTGCTAGTTTCGACTGCGATTAGAGATTAGATTAATGATTGTTTTGGTAAAGGCTAGATTTGAACGGAGTTCCGTGTCGAGATAAGGGTTAAGAGTGGGATTCCTTTTCCCTCCAGAAACCCTAATCTACACGCATCACCGGCGTTCTAGTTTTAAATCTATTAATGGATAAAAATGGCAACTTTTAATTAATCGTCCATGACTACTAAATCCTAACGAACCCTACAAGCCCTCTTATTATATTAACTATATTCCTAAAATAATCTAGATCTATAAATTTGCACTCTTGCTTAAAGTAGATCTAGAAACTTTTCACAAAATTCTTTATTCCTGCTCTCTTTTTCAACACATCTAAAGTAAGAGTAAAACATTCAACGTTTCCCTGAGGACGACCCGTACTCACCTCGGTCTAGCTACACGCGACATTGTTCTGATTGCGGTTAACTACAAAATCACACTCTTTCGAACCAATCAAATGGCGCCGCTGCCGGGGAAGAGTTTGATATGCGGTTTGTGGCATATAAGATGTCTGTTTAAAATAGCCAACCAACCAACCCATATCAATATTCTTCTTATCATAATATTGATCCTACTCCTACCCAGGTTCCGCAACCGTTCTATTCCTATCAATCCAATCCGACTTTTCCACCTACTCTAGACAGTTCTTCTAATCAGTCATTTGGGAGTTTTAATTATCCACGGAAATTTCAATCTTATACTGAAACCCCTTATCAACCCAAGACTAGTCTGGAGCAGACATTAGAAAAATTTCTGGAACTGTCGAACCAAATTAGGAAGGATTTGGGTAGTAAGACAGAACTGTACACCCTTCCTAATCAAACCTCCCCATTCCAAACTGAAATCCACAACTCCAGTTTCATAGATTCATCAAGTACACCAAATATAATGACTGATAAGTAGTGTGACTTTGTAGTGTTTGATTTACCCGACTGTGAAGGGTCTATTTCAAGTGAAACCATACCCAACCCTTGTGATCTCTACACCTCCACTCTTGAACCAAAACTGATTTAAAACCATACTTTTGATGAGGTGTTTGAGAATTTTAACCTTCACTTGAATGAGGTGATTGACGTTGGGGATATATTGATTGATGAACCCGAAATTTTGGATGATTTTGTCCCACCAATTCATCAAATCCTTTCACTTCCTTGTGGTCATCATCTTGAGCCTTTAATTCTTTCCGAACCCCAAATATGTCTTGAAGTTGATGATAATGGTATACCCGAAGATCAGACCGAAATACAGCCTCCATCTTCCACATCTGGTACAGCAACACTCAACACACCAATTTTTTTACCCATCTCACCTTCCATTTTCTCTGGTTCTTTTTCTGTTCCTATAGTTTCAGTGAGTTTTGATGAATCACAATCCGTTAATTCAAGTTCAATAATACCAGAAATTCAACTTGATTTGGATATTTTTGAAAATGAGGTAGATGAGTTTTTCGAGTCCTCTACCTCAATGATTTTTGATGAATCAAGTAGAATAAATTCTGGCACAAAACTCTTTGACAGCAAAATGTTCAATCACACCATTGATAAAAGTTTTGAAGAACTTTTTGCTGACGAACTTGAATTTTTAAACAATACGGATTTTGTGATTGATCAATCTCCGCCTATAGAGGTTGAACTGTCACCATTCCTTCTTCCTAATCATTCACATTCATCCCCATTCTTTCTTTTCTCTAATTTCAAACCCTTTCCAGACCACCTCTTATCCCTTCCCCGTTTTTTCTTGACTCGATACAACACATTCTTCCACCAACCTATACGCTATACTGATAAAATCTTTGAATGGTTGGTGTTAACTTTTGGCCTTTGTAAAGTCTTACTTTGACCAAATGACTCACCCCCTCTTAAAATGCTTCGTATTGTCTAACTTATGTTTGAGGGGAGGGGTATATTTTTGGCTCTTGAACATAACTTTTGTCCTCAAATTTGTGAGCCAAAAATAAGTTTGGGGAAGGATTTTCATTTTCATATATTTTTGCCCCCATTAATAATGCCATCCCAAGCTTACAGGTTTTTGTGATCCAGCAGATAGCAACAGTGAGGACACTGTTGAAAACAAGTTTGGAGGAGCTTTGTGCTTATTTACACATCAATTTGCATCATATTTTGCATAAGCACAACTTTTTTAGAATTTTTTTTATAACAAAAGAGTAGAGTGGGAAAAATTATATATGAAAGATAGGAATAGTTTAAGAAAACCAAGAAAATTAGAAGTTTTCTTAAACGAACTAGTAATAAGTAGTTATGAGCTGTTGTCCCAAGGGTTAGTAAGATGAAGGAAGTCACTAATCTGAGGATAAAAATAAGTCTGAAAAATAGTTTCTATTCTGGAAGCCAAACATTTGAATGTTGATACCCTACTATTTGCACTTACACACGTCTTGAAACTCGAGATAGTAGAGGATACCTTGAAATACTCTTGTCTAAAAGCCAAAGTATGAAGGAAATGAAATAAATGAAGAAAATATAAAAATGGTGAAAAGAAAAATGAACACTGGTTTTGTTATCGCCAAGGGAGCAATAAAAAAATATAGCGAGGGTGCTTCATCACCTAGTGCCTTAGACCAACTGGTTTGGGAGTTACTGCTAAGCCTTAGGTGGTGCAAGACGAGGAAATATTATCACCTAATTAGCAAGCACATGAGTAATCGGTCGGTTAGTACCTCAAGAAGTATTAACGGTCGCATGAAAATTGTGTGAGCAAATCTAATTATTCATCAAATTAAAAAGTACTGAGGTAGATGGACAAGAGTATGATAGCTTGAATTGAATTCTCCGGGTGTAGGGATGTTCTATTCACACACGTAGGGGTATATGTTCGATGTTTGGATGAAAGGTAGGAATGAAGAATAAAGACGATGTTTTATTGAGGGATGATGTGATTTCTAACATTTTTTCATGACTATTAAGACAGGGCTCATGACAACTGAAAAGCTGGTGTAGTTGAAAACTCTTATTTTCAAAGTCTTTCTTTTATGGTTCTTATCTTTATATGTAAATTTCACCATCTCTCTTTTATTATAGGATTTTGTGGGTGTAATCCGCTGAAAACCCTCAGGAGACAACACTCCTCCTACTAGGTACACCTAGAGGTTTAACGTCTTGTTGCACGTGCTCAGTGCAATCGTGTTTGCCTACGAAAGTGTGCTTAGTTTTCTCCTTTCTTTTCTCTTCTTCTCTTGAATAAACTAGTTTGCTCGGAACGATCAAAGATAAGTTTGGGGGTATTTATTCAGTTGATAAAACTGCACATTTATTATTATATTTTTTCCTACTATTTCTATATTAAAAAGGTCTTTATTATAATATATCATACATATGAGGGTTTATCTGTAAAAATACTATTTTCCATATATTGATATATTATAATAAGCATTTGGTAGGAAAATGTATGCAAATAATATCATTGACTTAATCCTAGTAGAACAAAGTCTACTAAATATTATTTAAGTTGTTGTGCAGAATTTTCAGGTCTTAAATCAAGGAAATCAAGTTGTTAAAGCTAACCTGCCTAATTAAGAAAGCAAAACTTGGAGACTAAGTCTGGCAGCAACTACGAGAAGATTTCAAAGATCTAAAGGTCCCAGATATTGCCACATGTCACAAGGATGAAGCCCTAAAAAATTGATCAAGTGATCAACACCCTTGGCCGCGGATCCGCGGCCGAACCCCCTTGTTGGCCGCGGATCCGCGGCAGTGTAGGGGAGTTAGGGTTTGCAAATTTTAGGGGTGAATCTATACTGTTAGCTTCCAATTTTGGAAGCTAGATTTCTGGCTTTGGGACTATAAATAAATACCGAGAGCCTCTTGGAAAAATCATCAAGCCGACGAGATCACGAAGCCCCAGACGCTCACGCATCCAGGCTGATCATCAACTGTTCGTCTACCTCCTTAGGAAAGATCGAGAAGCAACTAGTTTTGTAATCATTTTCTACGGAATAAAGTGTAGATTGTTCAAGTTGATTAATAAAGGTAGTTATTTTATTTAATTCTTTAGCATTTTACATTATGTTTCCCCTCTCTGTCTTTTCATCTTCTTCTCCCAACATGCGCGAGTAATTCTCCGCTTGTTAGGGTTCGTAGGATTAAGGTAGGCTAATGGATGATGAACATCCCTAAACCCTTTTTAAGTCCTATAAAGTTTATGAACTTTATCAAAAGAATCATTAAAATCCTAATCGGGCGCGCTAGCAATTCTTTGCTAGTTCCGACCGCGATTAGAGATTAGATTAATAATTGTTTTGGTAAAGGCTAGATTTGAACGGAGTTCCGTGTCGAGATAAGGGTTAAGAGTGGGATTCTTTTTCCTTACAGAAACCCTAATCTACACGCATCACCGTCTTTCTAGTTTTAAATCTATTAATGGATAAAAAGGGTAACTTTTAATTAATCGTCCATGACTACTAAATCCTAACGAACCCTACAAGCCATCTTATTATATTAACTATATTCCTAAAATAATCTAGATCTATAAATTTGCACTCTTGCTTAAAGTAGATCTAGAAACTTTTCACAAAATTCTTTATTCCTCCTCTCTTTTTCAACACATCTAAAGTAAGAGTAAAACATTCAACGTTTTCCTGAGGACAACCCGTACTCACCTCGGTCTAGCTATACGCGACACCGTTCTGATTGCGGTTAACTACAAAAACACACTGTTTCCTCAAGTCTGTGACTCCAGATTCCCTCGCAAAATTCACACAATAATTGTTAAATATACAATTTGCAGTTTTGTTTTATTTATGATATGTATCAAGTAAGAATTCAACACAAATAGTAAGAATAAAAAAATTACGCACGTATCCCCGGCAACAGCGCCATTTGATTGGTTCGAAAGAGTGCTTGTTTGTAGAATAACCGCAATCAGAACGGCGTCACGCGTAGCTAGACCGAGGTGAGTACGGGTCGTCCTCTGGAAAACGTTGAACCTTTTATTCTTACTTTAGATGTGTTGAAAGAGAGAGGAGGGATAAAGAATATTGAAGAAAGGTTGTAGGATCTAGATCTACGTTTAAACACTAATGCAAAACATAGATCTAGATTAACTACGGATGTAAGTTTATATAAGAAGAGGGCTTGTAGGGTTCATTAGGATTTAGTAGTTATTGATGATTAATTAAAAATTACTCTTTCTATCCTTTAATAGATTTAAAACTAGAACGACTGTGATGCGTGTAGATTAGAGTTTCTGGAGGGAAAAAGAATCCCACTCTTAACCCCTATCTCGACACGAAACTCCGTTCATATCTAGCCTTTTACCAAAACAATCATTAATCTAATCTCTAATCGCGGTCGCGGCTAACAAAGAATTGGTAGCGTGCCCGATTAGGATGTTAATGATTCTTTTGATAAAGTTTATAAACTTTATAGGACGTAAAAAGAGTTTAGGTATTTTAATCATCCATTAACCTACCCTAATCCTACGAACCCTAACAAGCGGAGAATTACTCGCGCATATTGGGAGAAGAAGAGATGGAGAGAAAATGCATAATTAAACTGCAAAGAAATAGAATAGGAAAAAGATCTACCTTTATTAATCAACAATATTCATTACACTTTGATTCCTTAGAAAATGATTACAAATACTAGTTTGCTTCTCGATCTTTTCCAAGGAGGTAGATGAACCGTTGATGATCAGCCTGGATGCGTGAGCCATCTTGGACTTCGTGATCTCGTCGGCTTGATGATTTTTCCAAGAGGCTCTCGATCTCTATTTATAGTCCAAAAGCCAGAAATTTAGCTTCCAAAATTGGAAGCAAACTGTAGAGATTCACCCCCCAAAATAGCATACCCTAACTCCTCTACACTGCCGCGGATCCGCGGCATCAAGGGGCTCGGGCCGCGGATCCGCGGCCTGATGATCTCATCCGTTGATCAATTTTCAGGGGCTGGCTCGTTGTGACATTTAGCGATCCTTGGAACCTTCAGAATTTGGAAATATTTTCTTCTCTTCCGCCAGAATTGATTTCTTAATTAGGCAGGTTAGCTTTAACAACTTGATTTCCTTGATTTAAGACCTGAAAATTCTGCACAACAACTTAAATAATAATTAGTAGACTTGGTTCTATTAGGATTTGGTCAATGATATTATTTGCATACATTTTCCTTCCAAATGCTAATTACAATATATCAACACATGGAAAATAGTATTTTTACACATAAACCCTCATATATATGATATATTATAATAAAGACCTTTTTAAATATGGAAATGGTAGGAAAAATGTAATAACAAATGTGCAGTTTTATCGACTGAACAGCACTGCAAATTAAAAAACTGACAGGCTTAATAAGCCTCACGTGTTAAACACGTGAGCACCTATATGCAAAGTATATAGGTGCTGCAATCAAACTATAGGCTAAATAAGCCTTACATGTTAAACACGTGAGCGTCTATATGCAAAACATATAAGTGTTGCAATCAAACTATAGGCTAATAAGCCTCACGTGTTAAACACGTGAGCGCCTATATGCAATGCATATAGGCGCTGCAAATTAAACAATTATAGGCTAAATAAGCCTCACTTGTTAAACACGTGAGCGCCTATACGCAAAGCATATTAGCGCTGTGATCAAACAGCTGACAAACTAAATAGACCCCACGTGTTAAACACGTGAGGGCACCCCCTACGAAGAATTATATTCTACTCAACAAGGGATCGTTGGATCAAAATTCCAATGGTGATTAAACATAGAGCTTTCTAATGAGGAGGGAAATTCTCTGTTAAATAGAAAGTTGGTGGATCAAAGATCCTATGAGATGGAAAATATTTTTCCATATCTTTCTAAACAAAGAAAGATTGTGCTCTGTTAAACCGAGCACCTTTGGATTAAAATTCCAATGATGATTAAAATTCACTATTTTTACAGAATAAGATTCTGCATATGGGAAATATTTCCCCAATCTTGCTAAAAAACAAGAAAAATATGTTCTGTAAAACAAAAACCCTTGGATCAAAGATCCAATGAAGGGCAAAATTCCCCAAATCAATTCCGAAACCAATTAAATCAATTAGAATCTCTTAATGAGAGATTTTCTCAGAATTAAACAAACTTCTCTGCACTATATAAAGAACTAAAGACTTCAAGACTCGGGACGGAGAGTGAACAAAAGGAACCCCCTCAGAAGCTTTTAAAAAAAGAGAGAGAAGAAGAAAGAAAAGCTTCAAAAGAAATAGAGAATTTAATTCTCATAGAAGAAGGTTTGTTTCATTGAAACCCTAGGTAAAAAGAAAACAAAACTTAGAGATCAGCTTGTCTCTCTTTTGCCTCTGTAAAGGTTTAACCTTTCACGCAAGAACTTAGTTCTTTCTCTGGTTGAGATCTGCAGAAGCAGATCTTCCCACAAATTGAGAATTTAATTCTCATCGAGAAGATTCTGTCATAAAGATTAAAAACCTAGGGGAAAGAATTGAGTTCAAAGAATTTGATTCTTACAAAACACATGAAATCTAGGGTTTAACCCTATAAAAAGAATTTAATTCTTACAAAATAAGAGACATGAGATCCTCCAAATCCTAGGGTCATTAACATGAGATCAAAATCTCCAAACACCCAGAAGGAAAGACTGATGATTCATTAGTGTTTAAACACTATAACGAGGACTGCACGTGTTTTCCACGCAAGCGCTTAAAAGAAGAACAAGATGTGCCTCCTAGGGCAGTCACGTGTTTTGCACGTGATCTCCAATCAAGTGCTTAGCACTTAAAAAAAGAAGGGATAAAACCCAAAAAGCGGTACCCAACTTTGCGGCGCCTCATGTGTTCACACATGAGCGCCATAAGAACCAAGTGCTTAGCACTTATATGCAAAAAGGGAATAAAACCCAAAGAACAACGCCTACTTTGGGGCGCCTCACGTGATTCACACGTGAGCGCCTCCAAAGTTCAGTGTTTAACACTGATTCAACGTCTCACGTGGGCACACGTGAGTACTATATTTTCCAGTGCTTAGCACTGCAGAGGTAATTATGGAGACCCAAACCTAGCCACAAATTGGCTAAGCCTTTCCGAGGTCAAAACCTCTTTGATCTCCAAATCGACCGAGCCTCTGTGCTCATGTTTTCCCAAACTGATCTTAGTCCCAAATACTACTATCGATCTTCCAACTGATGATATCTAAAACGATATTCATCCCGCATCCTCCCGAGGAAATCCTAGTCTCAAAATATGACAAATGATTTCTAGGTTTACCACTAATTCCTTTTTCCCTCAAATACGGGAATTGGTTCAAGGGTACATCTCTCTACACCTCTGATACATGTCGTTGTAATTCCTCAACGTCTTCAGAGAGATGGCGGATCCCGACAACCAACTGCTTTTTTTGGTGCACTTCCCAAACTGACGTGCACATTCCAGATCAAACCATACCCCAAACTGGGTGCATCCCATATCATCGCTGCTTATCCCGTCACGTAACAAATACACGTGCACGCAAGATGTACAAGGGACCGAGACATCCTTAAACTAAAATCCCACCTCCAAAATGGTGATCAATGGACTGAGACATCCTTAAACTAAAATCTCACCTCCAAAATGGTAATCAACGGACCGAGATGTTCTTAAACTAAAACCTCACCTCAAAATGGTGATCAACAGACTGAGATGTCCTCAAACTAGAACTTCGCCTCCAAAATGGCGATAACGGACCGAAACGTCCTTAAACTAAAATGACAGAGCCTAAATGCTCTCTTGTTGGATCTGAAGCAAAAACAAAAATGATCCTAAAATCTTGTTAAGTAGATCTTAGTCTCAAATTGGACTAACGTATCCTTAACAAAAAACCAAACGAGCCCCAACTGCTCACATACATTTAAGTCGATCTTAATCTCAAACCAGATTAATGATCCTTAAATAAAAAACCAAAATCTCAAATATACGGATTTGGACTAAATCATGCCCTACAAACGAAGACATAAATTAGTCTCCGTATACGATCCACGGGCAACCCAAACAAACAAAAACACATACGACACGAAGTGAACTTCTGGAGCACGAGAAAGTGGTTATCGCTATGCGGTAACATAATTAACTGCAGGGGCTTGCGCCTGTAGGGAAGTGCGTCCCAACAATCAAAAACCCCTCGCAAACGAGGGGGAATCTGAGGAAGTCTGCTACAACGGCCGCATCCGTCCAAACCTCTGATATACGGTGCCATAAATTAACTTGGCATCTTCGGAGAGGTGGACGGATAAATCCAAATAGCATTGCCCCCGGAATTCAGGCCAAACGTCCCGGTCGCGTCTTTCGGCGGTGAACAATACCGTATTCTAATCTAGCGATATTTGATATCGGTTAGGTTATATGTGATATAACCGGATTATTGAATCAAGTGTTGATTCAATGATTTGATTTATGTGTGTGTGTGTGTCTATATATATATATATATATATATATATATATATATATATATATATATATATATATATATATATATATATATATATATATATTTGATATTGGCCGGTTATATATGATATGACCGGATTATTGAATCAAGTGTTGATTTAATATCTAATATTGAATATTAGCCGGTTATATGTGATATAACCAGATAATTGAATCAAGTGTTGATTTAATATTTTGATATACATATATATATGATATTAGTCGGTTATATATGATATAACCGGATTATTGAATCAAGTGTTGATTTAATAATTTGATATATATATATTTATATATTAACTAATATTAGCTCACTTTTGATTTTCCTGCCTTATATATAATTATATATATGTGTGTATACACACACACACACACACATATATATATATATATAATTATATATAAGGCAGGAAAATCAAAAGTGGGCTAATATTAGTTTATATATATATATATATATATATGAATTTATGATTGTATCATGGTTGATGATACATAGAACTGGGATGTATGAGAATCACACATGAGCTTAAATGATGAATAAATAATGGTTTTATTTATGAATTAATGAAAATAGAGAATGAGTCATTACTTGGAGATGTTTGTAGAAGCCTTGAGAAGCCATAACTCACCTCTTGTTCTTTGTTTTTTTCCATAGATATTTTCCTACAGCATCTCATCACTCACCTCATGGTTCACTCTCACATAAAATCCAAGTTCATCCCCTTATTCATCTCTCTCTTAGGAATTTTCTTGAGTTGAGAAAAGAAAAGAGAAAATTATTTTGAGTGAGCAAATCTCCTACTTCATCAACCTACACTAATTTAGCCCATTGGTTTAGGTTGTTTGCTTCACTAATACTTTGATTAGTGAAGAGTGAGCTTGAGTCAGAGAGATTTTAAGGCGGATAATCTTCGGCCTCGAAGACAACAAGTAAGCTCGTTCCTTTCATCAAGTGGAGTCAAGGAAGAGTTCTAGGGACTACTACTTGGAGCTTTAGAAATGAAGGACTGGTCTACAAAGGTTGTAAACCCTTTTCACTTACTATAGAACTTGTTTGCTTTACTCTAAAACCCTAATTCTCTAATTCGATTCTTGTTTAGTATAACTTAGCACTCTTGACTTTTTAAAATTGCATACTTGATGCTTGTATAAACATAGTAGAGGTGCTAAGACATGCTTTCAGTAATGCCGAGGCGGAGCCATTGTAATTTATAGACTCTGATATGTTCCGGCAAAAGTTTGTATTGACGAGCGGACGGAGAACACTGCGTTTGCCTCATCCACCGAGCCGCTGCCAAAGACCAAAATAGGAGTAGATGGTCTGGGCTTATTGCTTTCTTTTTAGGGCTGCTGATTGTTATAGAATTTTGTGTGTGCTTTTTTAAAATCAAGATCAAAAATTAAGAATATACCGCAATCAATAACGGTGTCGCTTGGTAGCTAGCCGGTTGAGTACGGGTCGGTCCACAGGGAAAACGTGTTCTTTTCTTTAAATTCTTACGAGTTAAGTCCTATTTTTGGTAGGTTTTGATTTTTATAAAAACTAAGATTGAATTTAATTTGAATTAAAACCTTGTTAGGGTTAGGAATAGGTTAGTTTGGAAAGGGAATTCTACTCACTGCTTCTTTGGCCCTAATTAAGAACATAGGTGTTAGGGTAATAGTCAACAAAGGGGATTAGCACGACAAGAAAGAAATGTAGTTTCTTCCTTTTGGTCCTTGTTCGTCCTTTCTTGGCTCTTAGCCCTAACCTCTATGTAAATCAACCACAACCGGTCTAACTAGCGAATCACCGCTATCTCGTAGGATAGGATGCTTTACATAGAGTCCTAATTTAAAGTATTATACGGGCAAGAAAGGAGTGAGAGATGTTCATCTCTCAAACCTACCCAATCCTAACCCTAACAAGTGAGGAATTACTCACTCATTAGGGAAGTTGCGATGTAGTTCATTTTTATAATTTTCTTTTTAATTAACTTGCAGATAATAAAAGACAGATACTAAAATTGCAGAAATTAAATTCGAATGAAAAATGCAAGATAAAAAACTTACTTTTATTGACACCTCTTGACGATTATAATGGAATGAAAATTTAATCTAGAAATTAAAAGAGGCATCCTCAAAAGAGGCACTTGAACTCTCCTATTTATAGATAGGAAAAACCCTAGATTTACATTCTGATCCATACATGAAATTACAAAACAACCCCAAAAACCGAGTCAAAGCACCGACACCCCACCGACACGTGCAGAGCACGGCCGTGGAACCGCGGCAGAATAGCCTATTTGGCCGCGGATCCGCGGCCATTTGGTGGGCTCATGGGCCCAATTCTTTAGGATTTCTTCAAGTTGCTTTTACCTTCTGTTTTCTTCACTTGGTCTCTCAGAATCTCTTCAATTCTCTTCCAGATATTCAACAGTGGACTTTTTACCGTGAGCTTCACGTTGAAGTCTTGAATCTTGTGCCACCCTTGAACTTTGTGCATTAAACTGTCTAATGATTTTCAGTTGTTCCTTGAACGGCGGCATCATACGGATTCATCTATTGTTGGTCATAGTCTCACATTTGTAGCATCTTTTCATGAATTTCACTGTAATGATCTGAGAACCTGTAATCTGCAACTATTTAGCAGACATGGATCAAAAGTACCTATTTACATGTAATGTGACCAAGAATGGGCGATATAAAAATGCAAAAATCTGATATGAACAAATACCCCCAAACTTATCTTTTGCTCGTCCCGAGCAAAAATAATTTATTCTCGAAAAATCCCTACCTCACTTTCGTAGGGAACGCGATTGCATTAAGCTCATGCAACAATCCGTTAAACCTCTAGATGTCCCTATTAGGAGGAGTGTTGTCTCCTGAGGGTTTTCAGCGGATACTACCCACAAAATCCAATCAACTTGGCATGTTGACTTTCATTCATCAATTCGTTATTCTAGCAAGAAATTCTATTATCTTCAACTTAGAAATCATCAGCCCATATTTTTCACACTCACTTATCATTTAACTTAAGATCGTATATGTTCTGCAAATTTATTAAGCTTTCAGCATCTTTTGAATTTTCCTTCTAAGGTTCCATCTTAACTTAGGAATTTCTATCATCTCTACTGAAGGTATAAGCCCTATCTTTCATTCATATCTCTTATCCAAACCCCAATCATATACCCCTACGTGTGTGTATGTATCACCCCTATACTTGGAAATTCAATTCAAGCTATCATACCCTTGTCCATCGTCCAAAGTACTTTTAGTTGGTGAATTTTAGATGAAATTGCTCACACGTCCTTCATGCGACCGTTAATACTTCTTGAGGTACTAACGACCGATTACAAAATGTGTTCGCGCATTAGGCGTAATTCCTCGTCTTGTAATACCTAAGGCTTTAGCAGTGACTCCCAAACCAGTTGGTCTAAGGCACTAAGTGATAAAGCACCCTCGCTATATATTTTTTATTTTATGCAGCCTTAAGTAATTACAAAACCAGTGTTCATTTTTTATATCTCTTTATTCACACTTATACTTTTATTTAATTTTTTTTCATACTAAGGATTTTAGACAAGAGCATTTCAAGGTATCCTCTACTATTCCAAGTTTCAAGGTGCGTGTTTGTGCATATAATAGGGTATATATTTTCAGAATTTAGACTTAAGGTTCAGAATTATTTTTCAGACTTATAATTCAAATAGAGCTTTCAATATTCTTCCCTTATTCGATTTAGCCCAAGAACTGAACTCAAAAATTGCCTATTTCTAAATAAACTATAAGGACGTATATTTGTTACAGTTAAACTTTAAGAAAGGTTATTTTTAGGGTTTTTAATTTATCAAGTTTAGGATCTAGTTTTTCCTAACTAGTCAACCGTCATGTTGAACTTAAGTCAAATATGGCCAAAATTGAAATTTTCAATTTTTTATAATTTTTATAATTTTTTATTTTTATGGATTTTAAAATAAGTATGCAAATGCAGAAAATATACACATGAATGCGAAGGAAGAAAGCTTCCCGAGCACACCCCCAGACTTAAACTTGACAGTGCCCTCACTGTCAGGCTACACCAAGAGGGTCAAAATTGTCGGCACTCCCTTTTTTTAAATTTTTATTATTAACAGAAAAAGAAAACAAAATATATATACACAAAAAGGTTCTCGCCAAACTTAAGTGAAACATTGTTTCTACTGTTGCCATTTTTTAAATCTCATAAACTTGTAAACTTAGGAGAAAAAATTTATTAACGGGGACATGAAATATGATCGTGAAAATCTCCCCCAAACTTATTTTTGGCTCACCACTTTGAGTTAGAAAAAATTATTTTCGAGAGCCAAATTATAACCCCCCTCCCCAAACTTGAGTTAAACAATGTTAAGCTTTTAAAGAGGGGGTTCAAAGTTATTGGTCAATACCAAGCTTGGCAAAGACCAAAAGTCAACACCAA
The DNA here is from genome assembly GCA_030015575.1 of Agapanthus africanus. Classification (NCBI taxonomy): domain Eukaryota; kingdom Viridiplantae; phylum Streptophyta; class Magnoliopsida; order Asparagales; family Amaryllidaceae; genus Agapanthus; species Agapanthus africanus. The sequence goes on along the minus strand of JASDDO010000024.1, from coordinate 90,411,274 downwards.
CCATTTGAAGAATTTATCAATGTAACGTATAGGTCGGTGGAAGAACATGTTATATAGAGCCAAGAAAAAGTGGGGATGAGATAAGTGGTGGTATGGAAAGAGTTTGCGCGAACGTGAATGTGAGGAGATAAGAGGTGATGATAAATAAAAACGAGAATGTGAATGATTAGAAATGAGTGGAATATTGGCATTCTCGTATTTTATAAGAAGAAAGGGTGGTGGTTCAACTATATAGGTGGAGATTGATTAATCACAAAATCCTTATTGTTTAGGAATGCAAGTTCGTCAGCGAAAAGTTCTTCAAAACTCTCATCGATGTAATTGAACATTTTATTGTCAATAAGTTTTGTGCCAGAATTTATCATACTTGATTTGTAAAAAATTATGGAGGTAGGAGACTCGAAAAACTCATCTACCTCATTTTCAAAAGTATCCAAATCAAGTTGGCTTTCTGGAATGATCAAACTTGAATTATCGAATTGTGATTCATCAACACTTACTGAAATTATAGGAAGAATAGAAGAAGAACCTGAGAAAGTGGGAGAAAGAAGTTGAATACGAACTTGAGGATGGAGAGGGAGTGTATAAATTAGCACAATTTATAATGACCGATGTGTAAAAAGCGATTGTGCTAATCTATCAACCCACTGAGAAATGAGGTGAAATCCCTCAAGATTCGTGAGAAAACATGGGTACGTCGAACTTGGTAAACCAGACATAAAAATGAAAGTGTAACAGTTTCTTGCAAGGTCGGAACGAGGATGGAGGGAAGTGATTGAGGAAGGGTATCGGTTAAAGATTCAGGAGGGTGTGCGCAATCAATGAAAGGGATATAATGAATTGGAAAATCTAACTCCTCAAGTAAAACTGCTTCATCCTCAAGAATTTCCTCAATACTCTCATCAAAATTTAGCTTATCCATGCAATTCTCATCAAAATCAAGACGCATATGAAGTTCGGGAAAAACAGTTAATGACTCGGGATGATGAATTGGAGAGAGAAACTCATCCAAATCTGTGGGTTCATCATCCAAAATATTCCCAGCGTCTATATCCTCAATCAAATGAAAATAAATTTTTTCAGACACCTCATCAAAAACATGGATATTAATCAATTCAGGTTCTAGAGTGGAGGTGTAAAGGTCAAAAGGATTGGTGATGGTTTCACTCGAAAGGGACCCTTCACAATTAGGTAAATCAAACACTACAAAGTCATGCAACTCATTAAACGTTTTATTTTCAACTGGTGAATCATTTGGAACACTTGATAAACATTCAAAACCGGAATTGTGGGATTCAATTGGGGATGGGTAGGTTTGATTTGGAAGGGTGCACAGCTCACTCTCTCCACTCAAATTATCAATCTTTCCAACCGCCTCATCATACATTGGAAAATTTGGAGCTAGTTGGAAACTAGCTACCGTGTCACTAGGTTGTATAAGGGCGGCCATGGACGCATTCAAATCCCTCATCTGTTGGCATGACGCTACCATAAAGTCTTCCAACGACTGTTCCAGACTAGACATGGGTTGTGACGGGGTTTCAGTAAAAGATTCAAAGTTGTTTGGATACGTGAAAATCCCAAATGGCTGTGTAGAAGCAATGTCTAGGGAAGGTGCAAAAGTCGGGTATGAATGGTAGGAATTGAATGGTTGGACAGGAGTAGGATCAATATTTGGATAAGAAGGTGAATGGAATTGTTGATCCAAAGAATTCGCAGTGGTGAAAGGAGTGAAAGATCGGTTACGAGATTGTTCAATATGTTCAGCAATAGACATGGGTTTCGGAGTTACAACAGGACTCGAAAAAGGGGTATCAACGTAAGAAGGTGGTGAAGGTTGAAATGGTTGATATAAGGTGGATTGTGGAGTCCAACTGGTTGTCCTAGACACGTCTATTCGGTTTTTCAAAGAAATTTTGGGCATGGAGGGGTCGTTCGAAATTTGACCAAAACAAGAAGCGTAGGAAGTAATGTCTGGTTGAGGTTACCAAAGTTCGGCAAGAGTTTTGCGAGGTGGGGTACCCATGATGTAATGAGAGAAATGAGAAGAAAAAGAATGTGAATTTTATTTTATTTTATTTATATTTTTTTGTTTTTTTTTAAAAAATTATTTGTTTTTGGAGTTTTGAAATTTTTGAAAGTGTTTTTTTATTTTTAGAAAGAGATTTTGCAAAATTTGTACGGAACTACAGCACAATTTCAAACAACCAAAGTTTAAACATGCACAATCAAACCTAGAGCTATGGTCTCCTAAGTCAACTAGACTGCTCCTAACTGTTCCAAAACGACAAGTTGTGAGATATCCCTCAAATCTCCTCTTCACCGCCAATTGTGGCCAGGTAAGCACAAATGAAGAAAGGAGGGATCCGCTCACGAATCAGCATAAGACAGGCCTTTTAAAATTACCTTTCTCACTTGTCTAACCTAGGCACCACAAAGGCAGGTTTAGATAAACGATTGAATGCCCACAACCTTCCTTTGTCCAAATGAGCGCGACAGTCCTTAATTGGCTGAGTTTAGATATTTTTTAATTAGCTCAAGGGTGATGCATATGCTTTTAGTGATTTTTGGGGTCTTAGGAAGGGTAATGAAATCCCCACCCAATCTGAATTGGTGTTATAGCCCCTTAAAAGTCCGTACTAATTATGCAAAGCAGTTAACACGCCAAAAAATCTAAAACACTTGAAAAATATTTTTTTTATTTGGCAGCGCAAAGAATCCTGCACAAAAACAATTTATTGGAGAGGGAGAAGAGGTTGTTGTGCAAAGAATACCTGCAGGAAATTATTTTTTTTTCTTCAGTGGAGTGCAGAGGAGAGGAGAGCAGAGCAGAAAAGAGATACTCACAGAAGAAAAATGGGGTGCTGACGTCACAGGTTGACCGCGGTTCCGCGGTCAAATGCTTAAGTCGGACGTGGTTCCGCGGTGGTTTAGTTGGTTTAGATCTCCAAAAATTTTCTCTGTTCTATTGTGGTTCTACTCTGTCTGTTCAGATCGTTTGTTTCTGGATTGGTTCACTGAGCTTGCTCCAGATCTGAATCAGTCCGTCTTCCTTTCCTGCACACTCGCACAAAAACCTTTCAAAAATAACAAGATGGTTTTTATATTTTATTTTTATTTTGATTTTTTTCATAAAATTTTTCAATTTCTTATAATTTTTTTAAATTTTCTTTTTTTTTATTATTAACCCGAAATTACACAAAGAAAGAGACTACCTTCTCCCCAGCAACGGCGCCATTTGATTGTTATGGAATTTTGCGTGTGCGTTTTTAAAATCAAGATAAAAAATTAAGAATATACCGCAATCAATAACGGTGTCGCTTGGTGGCTAGCCGGTTGAGTACGGGTCGGTCCATAGGGAAAACGTGTTCTTTTCTTTAAGTTCTTACGAGTTAAATCCTATTTTTGGTAGGTTTTGATTTTTATAAAAACTAAGATTGAATTTAATTTGAATTAAAACCTTGATAGGGTTAGGATTAGGTTAGTTTGGAAAGGGAATTCTACTCACTGCTTCCTTGGCCCTAATTAAGAACATAGGTGTTAGGGTAATAGTCAACAAAGGGGATTAGCACGACTAGGAAGAAACATAGTTTCTTATTTTTTTTCCTTGTCCGTCCTTTCTTAGCTCTTAGCCCTAACCTCTATGTAAATCAACCACAACCGGACTAACTAGGGAATCACCGCTATCTCGTAGGATAGGATGCCGTAGTGAGTGGTGTGTGTTTGATTCACATGTATTATACGGCCAAGAAAGGAGTAAGAGATGTTCATCTCTCAAACCTACCCAATCCTAACCCTAACAAGTGAGGAATTACTCACTCATTAAGGAAGTTACGATGTAGTTCATTTTTATAATTTTCTTTTTAATTAACTAATTAACTTGCAGATAATAAAAGACAGATACTAAAATTGCAGAAATTAAATTCGAATGAAAAATGCAAGATAAAAAACTTACTTTTATTGACACCTCTTGACGATTACAATGGAATGAAAATTTAATCTAGAAATTAAAAGAGGCACTTGAACTCTCCTATTTATAGATAGGAAAAACCCTAGGTTTACATTCTGATCCATACATGAAATTACAAAACAACCCCAAAAACCGAGTCAAAGCACCGACACCCCACCGACACGTGCAGAGCACGGCCACGGAACCGCGGCAGAATAGCCTGTTTGGCGGCGGATCCGCGGCCATTTGGTGGGCTCATGGGCCCAATTCTTTAGGGTTTCTTCAAGTTGCTTTTATCTTCTGTTTTCTTCACTTGGTCTCTCAGAATCTCTTCAATTCTCTTCCAGATATTCAACATTTGACTTTTTACCGTGAGCTTCACGTTGAAGTCTTGAATCTTGTGCTGCCCTTGAACTTTGTGCATTGAACTGTCTAATGATTTTCAGTTGTTCCTTGAAATGGTAGGCGTCATCATACGGATTCATCTATTGTTGGTCGTAGTCTCACATTTGTAGCGTCTTTTCATGAATTTCACTGTAATGATCTGAGAACCTGTAACCTGCAACTATTTAGCAGACATGGATCAAAAGTACCTACTTACATGCAATGTGACTAAGAATGGGCGATATAAAAATGCAAAAATCTGATATGAACAGCTGCCCCGAGTAAACTATCTCTTCATCTTCCTCGGAATAGCTCTCAAAGATTGGGATAGTGGCGACGGACTTATTTTTATCTTCCAGCTTATGACACATTTCCGTGTCTTCGAAGTCTGGTAGGAAGTACTTTGCGTCTTCATATTTCCGGACTTCATTTACCGAGAATGGGTTTAGCTCTCCCGTGATGGTGTACTCCGAGCCATCCTAGAAATATTTCATACACAGATGCTGTGTAGAAGAAATGACGTTGTACTCGTGTAACCAAGGCCTGCTGAGCAAAGCATTGTAGCAAGTCTTGGCGTCAATGACATGAAATTTAATACCAGTGACGAGCAATCCAAAGAGCAACATCAGTATTACGGACCCAAGCGTTCGTGACGACTGTGAATCGAACCCGGAGATGGTAATTTTATCTCGAGTGAGGTGTTGAACGTTCATGCAAATCTCTTTCAGCACTCTTACGTTGAGCAGGTTAACGGAGGATCCGTCGTCGACAAGGATTTTCCCTATCTTGATATCGTGGAAGTACTCGGAGATGTATAACGGGCGATTATATTCGCATGTACCGAGGATAAGATCTTCATAACTGAATGTAATATCAGCCGTGTGGACCTCTGCCAGTTCATCCTTCATCTTCTCTTCCGCGAAAAAAGCTTGGAACTGATCGAGCTCTTGTAATACCTTGATTAGGGAATCCCGTGCCTCTTTGGACAGGAGGAGAGCATCCAATATACTCAGTTGCGATGGTATTTTCCTCAGATGTGTTAGGACGTTGTAATCCACCTTGTTTTTCTTAGGTAGGTCCCTTACTGTGTGCTCTTTGGCTACTTCTTCATCGAGGTAAATTTCCTCAGAGATTTTCTCTTTCCTCTTGTCTTGTTTGTTAGAACCCTTTTTTGTAAGTCCGAGGTTCTTCTCAGGCAGGGTGCGATTATGCAGCTGAATATTCTCGCAGTTCCTCTCCTCCTCTCCTTTTTCGGAGGGAGGGTCTTTGAAGAGAGGGTTGAGAGACGTTTTGTCCTCAGAATCGCTTTCGAAGGTAAAAACATAGGGTTTTCTCCTTTCGAACTGGTACCGACCATATGACAGTTGCCAGTTGTTTCTTCATGTGCATTTGTCGCACTATTTTTCTGTCGACGAGCACGAGCTTAGCGATTCATCTTCTTGAAGTGTTTTTTATAGGTAACGTATCCTTACCGCCACTTCTTGAAAGCACTGCATTCCTTGGTGGGTTGGGTGAACCTCTGATGATATAGGCAGTAGTTTGGGCATGCATCTTCTCCATCGAGGTATATGACCCCGGGAGTGTTCCTTACAAGAGGTGGCAGCTCCATCCCCATTGACAGAGTTTTGGCGAACCGCTTCTCTGTTTTGATCCTGCTCTTATTTGTAGCAGATGTGATTTGGTTTGGTTGGAGTACTTTACAACTCGTCCTCGCCGCAACTTCTTTATCCTGACGCTGATGCTTAGCCTTTTCATATATGGTTGTCTCGCGTTCTCGGTCAACTTTGCTTTTTTGAAAGGCTTCGTTTAACAGCCTATCGATCGGGTTTTCTGGCAGTTTCGGGAATTTTAGTGCCGATTCTGCCCCCAGTTCCTCCGTGTTGTTTTCTGACGCTGAAGGAATTTTTTCGTCATATAACGACGAATGGGAGACCATGTGGAAACTTACTAAACGGTCTTCGGTGTCTTCTGATGAGTCATTTTCCTCATCGTTGTCACTATCTTCGTACTCAAGAATATGCTTGAGGATTCTTCAAGCGTGACCGGTGTTTGCGCCTTTTGGTTATACTCCTCCAATACGTCAATATATTTTTGTAGATCTGTGCGCTTGTCGTCATACTTGGCAGGCTGCACAGACTTCTTAGTCCTCTTCTTTTTCTTCGAAGAATTTGAAGGCTTGACTTGGGGGTTTTTTCCCTCGTCAACAATTCTCGGTGCGGGATGAGGCTTTAACATCCCTTCGATTATTTCAGGTTCAAGTGGGCTTTTCCACCTGACTGCTGGACATGCCTGTAGATCCTTCAGCATTCTTTTGGTTTTTGATGAAAGAACGACTTCCCATGGAGTTTCTTCCATGAGTGAGCATGATACCCCCTGCATATCCACTTTTTTTGGAGTGTGCTTCTGGGGTGGGTTTACCTTCCAGTTAATAGACAGTGCGAATTTTCCCTGTTGATACTGGTCTTCGACCCAGTTCTTGAAGACATAGCAATCTTCAATTTGGTGGCTCACCATTTTGTGATAGGAGCAGTAGTTAGGGTTCTTGACGTCGCCGGGTTGCGTGGACGCCGCGGGTCTGACAATGTGATGAGTTTATTACGCATTGCCAATTCGAACAGTCTCCTCGTCTTGTCACGGAGAAACGAATAAGCGCGCCCTACTCTTTCCTCCAAGGATGGGCGCGGGCACGCATTGTTTTGGCGAGCATCTGGTTTTGGGTCACTCGGTTGTTGTTGAGTATTGGCAACAAAGGCCACTTTCTCTTTACCCTTGTTATTTCGAGGGCCCTTATTTGAGAAGGAAGGCTCGTGGTCCATCTGGTCTATTTGGGCCAGTTTATCTTTCAGAGCCTGAAAGGTTGTTGGTTTGAAGAATGTCATGAATTGGGACACAGTCTTTTGAGGATAAAGGGTCCCGATGACCATGCCCATGGCAGGGGATTCTTCAATGCGCTGTTCGCATTTAGACCACATGTTCCACCACTGGGTCACGTATTGGACCCATGTTTCTCCCGGTTTTACCGTGGTATTAATTAATGTCGTGGTTGGTCGCTCGCGCTGGCGAAACGCTGTGTGAACAGCAGTTCCATCTCTGCGAATGTTTTCGCAGAGTCATTTAGGAGCTTCGAGTACCATTCAAAGATCGTTTCTGACAGGTTGCCAATGAACTGGCGAAACAGCAGTTTGTCGTCGCCTCTAGTATTGCCGCACAGAGCTCTGAACTGCGCGACATGCTGGTGGGGGTTGCCTATCCATATGTATACATGGAATTTGGGGATCGTATATCCCGGCGGGTATTTGATTTGATCATACCAGCCTGGATATGGTCGTCCAGTTTTGACAATTTGATCAGCGGTTTCACTAGCTTGATGAGCTTTTATTTGTTGAGCAATGTAATCATCAAGGGCGGCCTTGGAGATCATTTCCTCCTTGGCTGCGATAAGTGTTCATATCATAACTTTGCATTATTATATTCCCCATTCTTATTCATTTTACAAATAAACATATGCTTTTGATCCATGTCTGCTACATAGTTGCAGGTAACAGGTTCTCGGAACAAAATAGTGAAAATGATGAAAAGACGATACAAAAGTGAGACTACGACTAACAAATGGAAGAATCTTGATCATGCCTACAGTTTGAAGAATAAATGAAGATCAATGGACAATTTCACAAAGCACAAAGGCAGCGCAAGGTTCAAGACTTCGACACGAAGCAAACAGTAAAAGTCCACGACATTATGCACTGTGGAAATCTGGAAGAAACTAGAAGACATTCTGAAAAACCAAGTGAAGAAAAGCCAAGTAAAAAGCAACAGGAAGCAGCCCAGAAGAACAGAGCCAACAAGCCCTATATATGGTCGTGGTTCCGCGGCCATATGGAGCCCGTGTCAGTGCGATTTTTGTCGGCGGGGCGGTGCGTTGACTAGGCTTCTTGGGATAATTTTGTAAATGCAAATAGGCATCGAATGTAACCCTAGGGTTTCTATAATCTATAAATAGAAACTCTAATGCTCTTTTTGGAGCATGCCTCTTCTTGTGCCTAATTTTATTCATCTAAATTCAGAATTCAATTCATGTAATGTTGAAGAGAGCATCAAATAAAAACTAAAGTAAATCTTTTCTTTTCTTGCCCTAGTTTAATTTTCCTTTCTGCCCTAGTATAACTTTTATTTATCTGCCCTAGTTTAGATTTTAATTATCTGCCCTAGATTAAATAATTAGGTTATTAAAAACAATCATAAAAATGAAATCTTTTTCCCTAATGAGTGAGTAGTTCCTCACTTGTTAGGGTTAGAAATAGGAAAGGTTTGAGAGATGAAAAATCTCTCATCCCTTTCTTGCCCATCATACGTTTTTATAGGACTCCATGCATACATACACACACCGCTCCCTACGGCACCCTATCCCATGAGGTAGCGGTGATACAGTAGTTTAAAAGACCGGTTGTATATGTTTTCCATGGAGGTTAGGGTAAGAATTAAGAAAGGAAGGACAAGGACCTAGAGGGAGAAACATAGTTTCTTCCCGATGGTGCTAATCCACTTTATTAATTATTACCATAACACCTAAATAGATCGTAAACAAGGCATAGAAAGCGGTGAGGAATATTGAATTTCCAAACTTAACCTAAACTTAACCCTAGCAAGGTTTTAATCAAAATCAAACTCATTTCGGTTTTTAGTGAATAATCGATCCAACACCATTTGGAATTAACTTGTTAGAACAATTAGAAAATACACAAAATCACTGTGGACCGACCCGTACTCACCGGCTAGCTACCAAGCGACGCCGTTCTTGATTGCGGTAATTAATTCTTTGATCACAAAACATCGTAAAAATCAAATGGCGCCGTTGCCGGGGATCGAACCCGGGTCACCCGCGTGACAGGCGGGAATACCAATTAAATGGCGCCGTTGCCGGGGATGGTGTAGTATTTTCTTTTTGCCATTTCGGGTTAATATAAAATCATAAAACTCATAAAAACTGAAAAATAAAAAAATATATAAAAAATTTATCATCTTGTTATTTTGTGAAGGGTGTTTTCTTTTGAATTGTGCAGGATCGAAGAACAATTTCAGATCTGGAAAAATCCAGAGAGCAAAACAGAAACAGCAGATCTGAATAACAGAGCAACAGAAGAAGTTTGGAGGGCTGAGTCAACCGCGTTTCCGCCGCGAAAAGCTTACCTTGACCGCGCATCCGCGGCGCCCTTGTGACGTCAGCAGAGGAAATTTTCTCTGTAAGCTTCTCTTCTTCTTCTGAACCCCCTATTATCTCTTCTGTAAAATTTTCCTGCAGGATTCTTTGCGCAAAAACTTCTCCCCTTCTCCAATAACTTGATCTTGTGCAGGATTCTTTGCGCCGCGCTAATAAAAAAAAATTGTTTGCAAGTGATTATGTTTACTGCTTTGCATATTTAAATTGACTTTAAGGGGCTTGAACACCAATCCAGATTGGGTGGGGATTTCATTACCCTTCCCAGGACCCCAAAAATCACATAAAGCATATTGCATTGACCATCAAGTTAATTAAAAAAGATTAGACTCAGCCCTAAGGACTTCGCGCTCAATAGGACAAAGGAATAGTTGTAGGAATCGACCGTTGATCCTAACCTGACTTTGTGGTGCCTAGGCTAGACAGGTAGGGAAAGGTAACTTTAAAAGGCCCGTCTCACGGTGATTCGTGAGCGGATCCCTCCTTTCTCTACTTTTGCTTATCTGGCCACAATTGGCGGTGAAGAGGCGGTTTGAGGTCCTCACATCTTGCCCTTTGGAACAGTTAGGAGCAGTCTAGTTGACCTAGGTGATCCTAGATCTAGGTTTGATTGTGCATTTTTTGATTGCTTGAACGTGTGTCTAAGCCTTTTATTGAAAATCTTTTTGCAAAAATCTCCTTATAAAAAAAAACACAAAACAGAATTTTTTTAAAAAAACTTGCCACTTGTCGCTAAGAATCTATTGCACCACACTTACACCCACATTCTTTTTCTTCTCCTTCTTACATCATGGGTACCACACCTCCCAAAACTCTTACCGAACTTTGGTACCCCCATCCAAACATTGCTTCCTACGCGAATTGTTTTGTTCGAATTACGGACGACCCCTCCATACCCAAAATTTCTTTGAAAGATCGAATAGAAGCGTCTAGGAGAAATGGTTCGACTCTGTAATCCACTTTGTATCAACCATTTCAACCTTCACCACCTTCGTACGTTGATACTACTTTTTCAAGTTCTGTTATAACTCCGAACGCCATGTCTATTGCTGAACATATTGAACAATCTCGTAACCGATCTTTCACTCCTTTCAACACTTCTAGTTCTTGGGATCAACAAGTCCATTCACCTTTTTATCCAAATGTTGATCCTACTCCTGTCCAACCATTCAATTCCTACCAGTCTTACCCGACTTCCGCACCTTCACTAGACATTGCTTCTACACAACCATTTGGGAGTTTCACGTATCCAAACAACTTTGAATCTTTTACTGAAACCCCTTCACAACCCATGTCTAGTCTAGAGCCGTCATTGGAAGCTTATATTGTAGCGACAAACAAACAGATGAGAAATTTGGATGCGTCCATTGCTGCCCTTATGCAACCTAGTGACCCGGTGGCTAGTTTCCAACTAGCTCCAAAAATTCCAATGTATAATGAAGCGGTTGGACAGAGTGAGAATTTGAGTGGTGAGAGTGAGCTGTACACACTTCCAAATCAAATCTACCCATACCCTATTGAATCCCACAACTCCGGTTTTCAAACAAGTGTCCCGAATGATTCACCAGTTGAAAATAAAAAGTTTAATGAGTTGTGCGACTTTGTAGTGCTTGATTTGCTAGATTGTGAAGGGTCTCTTTCGAGTGAACCCACACCTAATCCTTTTGAACTTTACACCTCCAATCTAGAACCTGAATTGATAAATATCCATGCTTTTGATGAGGTGTCTGAAAAAATTGATTTTCATTTGATCGAGGATATCGACGCCGGGAATATTTTGGATGATGAACCCGCAGATTTGACTGAATTTTTCTTTTCAATTCATCATCCCGAGTCATTAAATGTTTCTCCCGAATTTCATATGCGTCTTGATTTTGAGGATAATTGCATGGATGAGATAACTTTTGAGGAGAATTATGAGGATAGTATTTAGGATAGTATTGAGGATAGCATTGAGGATGAACCAGTTTTGTTTGATGTGTCGTATTTTCCAATTCATCCTCCTGAACCTTTAACTGTTATACTTCCTAAATCACCCCCCTCCTTTCTATCGTTCCGACCACGCAAAAGATCACGCAGGAGGACTGTGAGCTTGAAAAATTTATGTTCGATCACAGCAGTTTGGACACCACTAGTGCGTTCCTCTTTGAATCTGACACAGTTCTCACAGCCGATAACGATTACGAGTGTTTCACTTTTTCGGACGATTTTGAAGACTCACCGCCCGAGTTTGAGTCCTTTGAATTTTCAGATGAGTTAGTTGAACCATCAGACTCGGTTGCTTACAGTCATTTCGAACCATTGATGGAATCCTTCGAGTTTGAGACAGTTTACTTAGGTGAGAAAAAGACTATCACTAAATCACTCCCCTTCGTCCTTTCCATCGTTTCGACCACGCAAGAATCCGTCGCGCTTCCATGTTCAATGGATGGTTTACCAAGTTCAACGTACCCATGTTTTCTTGCGAATCTTGAGGGATTTGACCCCATTTCTCGACAGCTTGATAGGTTAGCACAATCGCTTTTAACATATCGGTCATCACAATTTGTGCTAATTTATTCACTCAATTTACACCCTCAAGTTCGTACTACACTTCTTTCTCTCTTCCGCCATTCTCCTCCTCCACCGAGACCGTACACCTTTCTTCCCACACGGTCTCGTGTGCTTCTCATTTCTTTTCTCTACACTCCATTCTTTCACCAACCCTACCATTATCACGATAAAAATTTTGAATGGTTGGTGCTAACCTTTGGCCTGTGTAAGGCCTTGTATAATTTGATTTTTCTCCTCCTTAACTCTGAACTTTAATGCTAAAACACTGGAAACACTGTCTCACTTAAATTTGGAGGGGGGCTTTTTGTATATATATTTTGTTTTTCTTTTAACAATAAAAAAATAAAATTAAAAAAAAATAAACAGGGGAGTGCCGACAATTCTGACCCTCTTGGTGTAGCCTGACAGTGAGGACACTGTCAAGTTTATGTTTGGGGGTGTGCTCGGTAAGCTTTCTTCCTTCGCATTCATTTGTATATCTTTGCATTTGCATACTTATTTTAAACCAATAAAAACTGAAAAATTTGAAAAATTATTTTAAAAAATTAAAACATTCAATTTTGGCCTTAATTGACTTGAGTTTAACAAATAGGTTAACTAGGTAGGAACAACTAGACCTTAGACTTAGTAAATTAAAAACCCTAAAAATAACCTTTCTTAAAATTTAACGGTAGAAAGTATATGTCTTTGTAGTTTATTTAGAAATAGGCAAATTTCTAGTTGACTTCTTAGGCTAAGTTAAAACAAGGGAAAAGTATTGATATTTTTATTAAAGTATAAGTTTGAAAAATAATTCCTAAGCTTAAGTCTAAATTCTGAAAATATATACCCTACAAATTGCACAAACACGAATCTTGAAACTTGGAATAGTAGAAGAGACCTTGAAATGCTCTTGTCTAAAGTCCGTAGTACGAAGAAAAAATAAAATAAAAATACAAGTGTGAATAAAGAGATAAAAAAAAATGAACACTGGTTTTTGTAATTACTTAAGGCTGCATTAATAGAAAAAATATTTAGCGAGGGTGCTTTATCACCTAGTGCCTTAGACCAACTGGTTTGGGAGTCACTGCTATAAGTATTAGGTATTACAAGACTAGGAATTACGCATTAATGTGCAAGCACATTTTGTAATCGGTCGTCGGTTCCTCAAGAAGTATTAACGGTCGCATGAAGAATGTGTGAGCAAATTTCATCTAAAAATTCCAATTGAAAAGTACTTTGGACGATGGACAAGAGTATAATATCTTGATTTGAATTTCCAAGTGTAGGGGTGATGTATACACACACGTAGGGGTATGTAATTGGGGTTTAGATAAGAGATAGGAATGAAAAATAGGACTTAAATCTTTAATAGAAATGATAAAAATTCCTAAGTTGAGATATAACCCTAGAAGGAAAACATAAAAGAAGCTAAAAGCTAAGTAAATTTACAAGAACATATATAATCTTAAGTTAAATAATAAGGAAGCGTGAAAAATACGGGTGAATAATTTCTGAGTCGAAGATAATAGAGTTTCTTATTAGAAAACCTAATTGGAGAATAAAAGTCGATAAGCCAAATTGATAGGATTTTATGGGTATTATCCGCTGAAAATCCTCAGGAGACAACGCTCCTCCTACTAGGGACACCTAGAGGTTTAACGGCTTGTTGGACGAGCTCAGTGCAATCGTGTTTCCCTGCGAAAGTGAGACTAGGTCTTTTTCAAGAATAAAACTAGGTTTGCTCGAGGACGAGCAAAAGATAAGTTTGGGGGTATTTGTTCATATCATAATTTTGCATTATTATATTCCCCATTCTTATTCATTTTACAAATAAATAGGTGCTTTTGATCCATGTCTGCTACATAGTTGCAGGTAACAGGTTCTCGGAACAAAATAGTGAAAATGATGAAAAGACGATACAAAAGTGAGACTACGACCAACAAATGGAAGAATCTTGAGCATGCCTACAGTTTGAAGAATAAACGAAGATCAATGGAAAATTTCACAAAGCACAAAGGCAGCGTAAGGTTCAAGACTTCGACACGAAGCAAACAGTAAAAGTCCACGACATTATGCACTGTGGAAATCTGGAAGAAACTAGAAGACATTCTGAAGAACCAAGTGAAGAAAAGCCAAGTAAAAAGCAACAGGAAGCAGCCCAGAAGAACAGAGCCAACAAGCCCTATATATGGTCGCGGTTCCGCATCCATATGGAGCCCGTGTCGGTGCGATTTTTGTCGGCGGGGCGGTGCGTTGACTAGGCTTCTTGGGATAATTTTGTAAATGCAGATAGGCATCGAATGTAACCCTAAGGTTTCTATAATCTATAAATAGAAACTCTAATGCTCTTTTTGGAGCATGCCTCTTCTTGTGCCTAATTTTATTCATCTAAATTCAGAATTCAATTCATGTAATGTTGAAGAGAGCATCAAATAAAAATTAAAGTAAATCTTTTCTTTTCTTGCCCTAGTTTAATTTTCCTTTCTGCCCTAGTATAACTTTTATTTATCTGCCCTAGTTTAGATTTTAATTATCTACCCTAGATTAAATAATTAGGTTATTAAAAACAATCATAAAAATAAAATCTTTTTCCCTAATGAGTGAATAGTTCCTCACTTGTTAGGGTTAGGAATAGGAAAGGTTTGAGAGATGAAAAATCATTCATCCCTTTCCTGCCCATCATACGTTTTTATAGGACTCCATGCATACATACACACACCGCTCCCTACGGCACCCTATCCCACGAGGTAGCGGTGATACCGTAGTTTAAAAGACCGGTTGTATATGTTTTCCATGGAGGTTAGGGTAAGAATTAAGAAAGGAAGGACAAGGACCTAGAGGGAGAAACATAGTTTCTTCCCGATGGTGCTAATACACTTTATTAATTATTACCATAACATCTAAATAGATCTTAAACAAGGCATAGAAAGTGGTGAAGAATATTGAATTTCCAAACTTAACCTAAACCTAACCCTAGCAAGGTTTTAATCAAAATCAAACTCATTTCAGTTTTAAGTGAATAATCGATCCAACACCATTTGGAATTAACTCGTTAGAACAATTAGAAAATACACAAAATCCATGTGGACCGACCCGTACACATCGGCTAGCTACCAAGTGACGCCGTTCTTGATTGCGGTAATTAATTCTTTGATCACAAAACATCGTAAAAATCAATAAGGCTGGAGGAGGGTTTAACGTTTCCCCTCTGTCATCGTCGACGATTATCGGCAAACCTTCGGCCGGGGGTTCTGGTTGGATCATCATTCCCACCATGTCTTGGAATAAAGGATCCATCTGCATTATGTTGGTAGCTTTTTTAGCGGCTTCTTTGTCTTTTCTCTCGAGCACCCTTCGCAAAAACTCTGTATCGGTCTCCTGCACTTGGCGATGTTCAGCTTCTTTGTCCGGACTTTCTTTCTGTCTGGTAAGTGCTGCCATTTTGGTCAGCATTTCCTGGAGCTTTTGTTGTTGCTCCTGAGCCTTTGTCAGCGACCAAGTTTGCGGTCGGTGACTCACCGAAGTATGTCTTTCTTCTTTTCCTGAAGCTATGTAGACCGTATGTATTGTTATGCCCTCGGCCTTTCGGTTTTTAAGTCTGTCGCCTTTAGAATTTTCCGCGGGCTATAGAGTTTTCTCCAGCCTCGTTCTTTTATGAGAGATTGGAATTGAAGGAGCCGTTGTGACAGGCACCCGTTTAGAAGAAATCCCCCGTTATATGGCGGATGAGTGATATTTTTCTTGTCGGCCCTTAGGTTTCTCAGGTCGATGAAAGTAATCTTTGTCAATCACAGAGTCTTGGACTTTCCGTCTAACCCTATGAATTTGCGATGAGAGCCGCTGATGAGGCCGCTCCGGTTTTGTCTGCATGGGGATCTCTACTGGTAGAGGTGATTTCTTCAACACCGCCGTCGGGGAGTTCTTACGCACCCTCTTGAGCGGATCAAAGCTGTTCCCAGTTGGAACAGCAGCGTTGACTTCTACCATTGGAGCCAAAGGAGTGAGTCCAGAGGGGGAGTTGCCCCCAGCTTCTCTCACCCGGCACCAGTGGCGACGTCGAGCGTGCCTCGCAGAAGGGACTGTCTCAGTTTTGGAAGCAGCTTCATCATGGCCCTGGTTTTGCTGAAGTGCTTCGATCAGTGTCAGCTTGTTGAAGACCGACGTCCTTGTTAAAGTTTGAGGAGAAGCGGCCAGCCTTTCGAAAACCGACCATCTAGTGGAGGAAGCGCCTTTGACGGCTTCGCCTGTAGGAGGAGTTGGGAGGGCTATCCATTTTGGGCTAGCCCCTTCAAGTATTATGAGCTTCTTTGCGGGCCCGTCTGAGTTTCTGCTCAGCCTGTTGAAGACTGAGACGCCAGATTTAGACGGCCCATTGAGAGGGGCCGTTGTGGTTGCCAATCGATCGAAACCGACCTTTTAGGAGATTCTCCTTGCGGCGCTGAGGCACCAAAACTCATAGGTGGGAGTATAGTCCCAAATAACAATCCAGTGGTGCCTTGTGTGAATTACCACACCGGCATTGAGAAAATAGAGGTTGCGTTAGGCCCATAGGTCACTCCTCCGGTTGGGGTAGAGCAAGAGTTGTTGTTGCATGTAGTGCATTGAGAAGCCATTGATTTCCTATATAGGAGCAAGACACCAAGTTTTAGTATCTCGAATCCAAGGAAAACCAATCGAACCGCGATTTTGTTCGCGAAACAAGACACACGAAGTGTGGAGTGGAAAGAAGAAAAAGTCCCACCGGACGTGCCAGAATCTGTTCACTGCTGAAAACAGAGACGAACTGGAATGGATCGTCTTTCCTGAATTTAGGGGCAGATGCTATTTGGACTTCTCCACCCACCTCTCTGAAAATACCAAGTTGATTTATGGTACTATATATCGGAGGTTTGGACAGATGCGACCGTTGTAGCAGACTTTATCAGATTCCCCTCATTTGTCAGGGGTTTTTGATTGTGGGGACGCTCTTCCCTGCAGACGCAAGCCCCTACAGTTAATTGCGTTATCGCTTTGCGATAACCTCGTTCTCCTGGTCCAGCAGTTCATTTCGTGTCGTGTGTATTTTTTTTTATTTTGGTTGCCCGTGGATTGTATACGGAGACTAATTTATGTCGTCGCCCGTAGGGCGCGGATTAGTCCAAATCCGTATATTCGAGATTTGGGATTTTGAACTTAAGTTATATTTTTCCTTTAGTTCAAAAATATTTTGTTTGGTTTAAGGACCGTTAATCTAGTTTGAGATTAAGATAATCTTAAACATATGAGCATTTGGGCCCAATTTAATTTTTTTAACCAAGGATACATTAGTCCTATTTGAGACTAAGATCAACTTAGCAATATTTTAAGAATCATTAAATTTTATTAAGATCCAGAGCATTTGGACTCAGCTGCAAGAGACTTAGCCAATTTGGGCTTAGTCTACTCGGTCCTTTTTTGTTCAAAACTACTAAGCACTTATTTGGACTATGTTTGTTCAGCCCCCCTTTTATGCAAAAGTGCTAAGCACTTATTTGACGCTCGGACGCTCATATGGGTATCATGTGAAGCCTTCAATTATGGGTGCTGCCCAATCAGTGCTAAGCACTCAGTTATATATATAGTGTTAAATACTTTTTTATATGGTGTCCACGTGAAGAGCACGTGTGGCGCTAGGCGCTGCCCAATTAGTGCCAAACACTCAGCCGTTTTGGCTGTATATGAAGTGCTAAACACTTTTGTGTGGCGCCCACGTGAGGTGCTGGGCGCTGCTCAATCAGTGCTAAGCACTCAGCCGTTTTGGCTGTATATGAAGTGTTGAGCACCATTTTGTGGCGTCCATGTGAGGAGCACGTAAGACGTTGGGCGCTGCTCAATCAGTGCTAAGCACTCAGCCTTTTGGTTGTATATGAAGTGTTGAGCATTTTTATTTAGCGCTCACGTGTATTTCACATGAGGTGTTGGCCTTCTGCTTTGGGCCCCCGCGTGTTTTTCACGTGAGGCGCTTGGCACTTTTGCGAGGGCGCCCACGTGGAAAACACGTGAGGCGCTAAGCTCTTTTTTTTTAGAGATTAAATCTTTGTTAATGTCATTTTTGGCCATTGATGATCATCAAGATCTCTAATTTGAAAACCTTGGATCGTTTTTTCTTTATTGGAGAACTAAGTTCTTCTTTTCTTTTTATAAGAACTGAGTTCTTTATGTAGGGTTAAACCCTAATTTTGGAGGAATTAAATTCCCAGAACTTATATTCTTTTTCTTTTTTTTCTTTCTTTTTAACCCAGTTCTTTTCTGAATCTTTGATTCTCAAGAACAAGATCTTTCCGATGAGAATTGAATTCTCAACTTGTGGGAGACTTGTCTTGTGGATCTCTGATCCAGAGAAATAATTAAGTTCTTTGAGAAGGGTTAAACTCTTAGATTGGTAAAAAGATATATTTTGATCTCTGTGTTTTCTTTACCTAGGGTTTTGAGGAGGCAAGTCTTCTTCTTTTATTGAGAATTAAATTCTCTGTTGTTTTTTAAAACTTTATGTATTTTTTCAGAAGCTTATGGAGGATTCCCTCTATATGAGACTTGAAGTCTCGGGTCCTTTATATAGTGGATGCAAATTGTTAATTAGTTTTGAGAAAATCTTTAATTGAGAGATTCTAATTGATTTAATTGGTCTCAAAATTTGTTTGGGGAATTTTACCCATCGTCGGATTTTTGATCTAAGGATTTCTGTTTTACAGAGCATATTTTCTTGTTTTTAACAAGATTGGGAAAATATTTTCCCATATACATAATTTATTCTGTAAAACGGTGATTTTTAATCACCAATGGATTTATAATCCAAGGGCTCTCTGTTTTACAGAGAGCAATATTTTTTTTGTTGGTAAAGATTGAGAAAAAATATTCCTCAGAATAGAATTTAATTCTATTATTTGATAATTTATCATCACCATTCGATTTTTGATCCAACGGCTCTGTTTAACAGAAAGTATCCCAATATTTTTAGGGAAATATTCTCATGTAGAATTTAATTCTACTGATATAAACTTGGGTGTCGGTGCTCACATGTTGTGCACGTGGGCGCCACTTAAGAATTTAATTCTTATTTATGATAGGTGATCCTGTGCTTTGCACATTGGCGCCCACATGAGCTTCACGTGTGGCGCCACTATAGGATTTAATTCTAAGGGGTTGGCGCCGGCGCTGGCGTCCTCGTGAGGCGCTGCCTCATTGAAATTTAACAGAGCTTAGCACTTTTTATTATGTTTAAATATTAGGGGAACATTGATATATCAAAAGCTTGATCCTAAGACTTCATAAGATAACCATAAGTAAAACGAGAGTGATCATCTATAAAAATAATAAAATATCTATTTTCTCCCCTAGTAAGCATGCTATTCAATTCTCATATATCAGAATGTATAAGTTTTAACAATTTTAAATTTATTTAAACTGAGGAAAAAAATTCTAGTTATTTTGCTTGAATGCAAATTTCACATTTCCTATTTTCCTCATTTTTGTAAGAAATCAAATCATGCTTAGACATAAATTTTAAAGTGCGAAAGTTAATATGTACTAATCTACCATGCCATAAAGAAAAAGAAGGCTCAACAATATAAGCAGAAATATCAATTTTATTGATATTGAGTTTGAACATTCCATCACAATAGTATCCTTTCCTAACAAACACCCAATTCTTGGACAAAATTAATTTGTCTGACTCAAGTACACACTTAATCCCCTTCTTACACAACAAATTTGCAGACACAAGATTCTTTTTTGATTTCCAGAACATAGAGGACATTGGTTAGTACCAGTTTCTTTCCAGAAGTAAAGTGAAGTTCGACACTGTCTTTGCCGAGGGACAGGAAGTGCTGATGGAAAACTATGTGTCACGGCCCAAATTAGAAACACGACTGGCACTTAAATCATGCAAAGTCTAAAAGCGTAATGTAATTCAAGTACTGGCCGCATTCCTAATTTGGGTCGTGACACATAGTTTTCCATCAGCACTTCCTGTCCTTCCACAACATTTTTATAGTTCTTGAATTGAGAATTGTTGTTGCAGACATGGACAGTTGCACCGGAATCATACCACGAGTCATGAGACTTGGTTGCAGCAGTTGTATTGACTTTAGTTATCATGTCGATGTGCAAATCAGAGATCATGGCCACGAATATAGATTCATCATTTTGAACCATGTTTGCATCATCGACGTTCTCCCTCTTCTGTTTCTTCCTCTTCTGTTTCTTCATGTTCCTGCAATCACGTTTGAAGTGTCCTGGCTTCCCATATGAATAACAATTTTTATTCTTGCTATTCTGTTTGCTAGAGTTATGGTTATACTTAGAGTGTTTCCTCTTTTTTCCAGCCCCGGATTTTTGGGACTAATTATTCCCACCAACCATATTTACCTTAGAAACAGATTGATCATTTTGTTTCTTTTGCAGATTTCGAGTTTTCTCTTCAATCCGCAATTTTTTTTGAATTTGTTCCAAAGTGAAATCCTCAGTAGTGTGCAAAAGTTTCTTTCTATAATTATTTCAACTAGAAGAGAGTTGGTCTATTATAGCCTCCACTTGCAATTTTTCAGAAATGTCAACTTTCAGATCTTTAAGTTTAGAAACTAGCACTTGTAGGTCATGGATTTGATCCATAATGGAAATATGATCAACCATGGAGAATTAAAAATACTGCATAATTAAAAATTTATTTACGCCTTGCTTTTCGGTGTTGTATTTGAATTCCAAGGCCTCCTATATTTCCCTTGGAGTTTTGATCAAAGTGAGGAGGTCATACAATCTATCAGGCAAAGTGTTGAGGATGTGACCCCTGCACAGCAACTCGTCTTCCATGCGCTTCTTAAGGAGTGCCTTCAAGTCCTCGGGCTCTCCCTCTGTAGCTTCTGGAATCTCTGTTAAATTAGGATCCAGAACATAGGCGACCTTCAACGCAGTAAGTAGAAACAACATCTTGTCTTTCCAACGAGAAAATATTGTCTCATAGAACCGGTTTAGTTTCATGAAATCTTGGCTCATCATCTTGAATGTCGTCTCTAATCCTATTTTCATTGTAAATATCACTTTAAGATTGTTGGAAAAATTGAGAGTAAAAGAGGAATTGAGTTGTTACTTCGAATCGTGATATCACTGTCTTTAAGGTGATATTTCCCCCCACTCGAAAGAGTTTGCTGATGGGTTTGTAGCGAATCATCTTTAGGATATATTAAAGCAACCCAGAAATCGACAATCAGCAAAACTGAAGATTCTCCTTAAAACTTCAAAATTAAAGATCGGATATTTTAGATAATACATGTATGAGAGAGAGAGAGAGTGCACTGAAGGAAAAATGTGATTTGCAATTGTTCCTGGCACTCATTTAAATTGACATAAATGCATATTTTCATGGTATTCTTTCAATCCAATATATTCACCAAAAGGTAATTCTTCCAAACAATATGATTGTTGGTACAAATGCACCTTTTCATGGTATCCTTTCAATCCAAAACGACAACTCTTCCAAACAATATGACTGTTGGCATAAATGCACATTTTCATGGATTAAAAGAATCCACTCTATCTGTCTCTCATTTTGCCACGCCACGCTTTCCAGTAAACGGAAACGGTGACATGGCAAGCCCGCAACATATTTATTCCAAGATTATCCTTTCTCGAAATAAATACGCTAAGCGTATATAAGCAATGTAAAAGTGACAAGAAAAGACAAGAAAAAATAAAATCCAACCACTTTATATATTTACATTCCCAACTTTAAAAGGTTTAAACTGATACATGATGTCTGAAATAAGAAATATAAACATAAAAGTCTAAATATGTGGTTTACTGAGATGAAAGCTGATAGAAACTAGAGATTGGCCTGTGTTATGAACTGGTTGTACTCCTGTTCTACCACCTTAGTCTCTAGACCACCTGTCGATCATTCCAAGAAACAAAAAATGGGTAGAATGAACGTCGGCGAACTAGCGCTTGGTAAGTCCTCAGAAAGGATGAGAAAGATATATGATGCATAACAGGTACAAAATGAAATAGAATATGTCATATATAGTATAACAGGTAATAAGTGTGTATGAGTGAACATGAGTTATGTGTCTTAATAGGTCTGTACAAGGTAATTTAACTAACGTAAGTTTAAGTGTGAATGCCAACAAATCTCAAGAGTGTTCTCAAACCCAAGGCTATGGTCCAGAGGCAAGGAATTACGGGCCAAAAGTAATCGGGACTTCAATTATTATTGAAGTATTCCAAATCCAACAGGCTATCGTCCGGGGGTTTGGAAATATGGGCCCTTATTAGTGAATTCATGATGTACCATTTT
The DNA here is from genome assembly GCA_030015575.1 of Agapanthus africanus. Classification (NCBI taxonomy): domain Eukaryota; kingdom Viridiplantae; phylum Streptophyta; class Magnoliopsida; order Asparagales; family Amaryllidaceae; genus Agapanthus; species Agapanthus africanus. Next base: position 90,388,885 of record JASDDO010000024.1, on the reverse strand, counting down.
AGTCCGAAACTACAGCAACATGATTTTGTACCGTTTCAGCCCGGTACCACAGCAACATGATTTTGTATTAATGGGACTCATGAGATTCCGTTGGATTCATACTCAAACTACCCCAACACCCCGAGTATAATAGATTATAACTATTAAATTGAATTAGTGGATTTGATTGGTTGATTATCACATGTCTTGATCGAAACCATAGATTGCAAAAGGTGAAGAATGAAATCGAGCAAGTCAAGTAGAATGTGAGTCATGACAGTTGCCATCCTGGGTCGAGTCAAGTTAATTCGAGTAAATTGAGTTCGAGTTTAAATTCGAGTGTGGATTCGAGTTCGAGTTTAAATTCGGGTTCACATTTGCATTCATGTTATACTCATATCTTATTAAAAGAATTAAATGTTGAAGATCTTAAGTTCGGGAATAATCGGACAACCGCTGCACATGAGCGGAAGGATTTGTGTCTTTTTCCATGATGAGTGCCATTGATAATTCCGTTAATTTGCAGTGTTGTCTAACTGAATAGGAAAGCACTTACTTTCTCCGGCTCCCTGGGGTTCAAAAGAAATGGTACATGTCACGCCCCGCTTCCCGGTGTACGGTAAGGAGACGCGACGGGTCACGCGACGTATTTACTCAGAAGTAAACACACTACGCGTATCTAAGCAATATAAAGTAAAATGTGCACAAGAGACATGAATATAAATGAACAACAACTTTTATTTATTTAACAATTGTTTACAAGTACAACTGGAAATGTAAATACAGGAATAAAAAACAATGCCAAAACAATGGCATAACTGAAATGAAAATTATATAGAAGTGTCTACAGCTCTGGGTCGATAGCAAACTAATCCAAGTCCTCAATACTGGGCTCGATCTCTAGTGGGACGGATCCACCTGACAACATTCCAAAGAAAGAAGAAAAGGAATGTCGTCAGCGAACAATCGCTCGGTAAGTCCCAAAGAAAAGAGAGAAGTAGAATAGACAGTAAAGAGAATATAACTGTATAATATTATCTTTTGTTCTGTTATCGCAGTTGTTTGTAGTTTTGTACAGAATATGCTAGTGTATACGAGAGGAGTCCCACTATTCCGGAGACTAAGGTATATGGAGCAAAAGGAACCGTTAAGCCACAGTAAAATAGCAATGGATATTCATGTTAGGTGTATTAAAGTGACCGCCTCGTGCCACTTCTAACACATTCCGTACAAGTCTACCCCTTTAAAACCCTCGTAATGTTTATTATATTAATTGTACAGATTGTATTGTATTTTTTTGTAGTAAATGGAAGACTTGCCGAAACCATGATATCAGTAAACGGAATAGATATAAATGGATAGTCATATAACCAGAGTATATTCATGGTTCGGTTCGATCGGGTTTTGTTTATATAGATGAATTCTGGTATAAACGGATTCATGTTGTATTATAGTTATACTTGAATTAGATTCAAGTCAGATTGATTTCATATTAGATTGAGACTCTGTCTGAGTCAGACACTTTAAAAGAATTTGAATTCCTGAATTAGTTTTGATGTTATCAGTAACTGCTGCACATGGACAGCAGGATTTGTGTCTTTTTTCAAGACAATTATCGTATTGATAAAACCGTTGTTAGGTTGTCTACCTTAGATAGGCAAGCACCCATATTCTCCGGCTCCCTGAGGCTTAAGAGAACTGGTCCCGCTTAAACCTATGTTTACTAAAGTCCTTATTGTAAATTAATATAACTTGAGGGGGGTTTATGAAAAATAGTTTTGATATATTTTCAAAATATATCTCAAGTATTTAATTATCGTCTTTAGGCTTTTCATAATTTTAATTTTATAAAGTGAAATATTCTAGTGGATATAACCTAGATTTCATTGTATATGGTATTTTAGTGAAATTTTGGAATGGTATTGAATTGTAAAGGTAGTTTCATGAAATTTGTGATTCTTTTGATTTAGAAAACATGGAATATATATTGTATACTTAAAGTATATATTTTGATAGTGTGTATATATATATATATAATATTTTAAAAATATAGAATTTATTTATTAAATAGAAATCAAATTTTTCTTAAAAATTGCATTAAAAATTTCATCGAGATCGAATGCTCCTTGCGGAGGTCTGCATCTCGCTCTACTAGGCCTGAGGATGTGCGATAACCCGCACCATCCCGATCGTGGTTCCCCAAAATGGGTTGTAGAGCGTATTTGCAAGGAATTAAGTAATACACTTTTAAAGAAAACGGTTTTTGAATATTTATGGTATTTAATCGTAAACTCGTATTTTCCCACAAGCTAATATTCCACAAATTATCATTCTATGCCAAGAATATGTGTTGTGATGAGGTAGGTCATTATCTCATGCTTTTTCTAAAGGTAATACGGTAAAATTGAATAAACAATGGCGTATGTAACATGATGGTATTTTACCGTAAAGATGGAATAGAAGTTGCAATTTCTATTATTTTGAGATGAAACTTGTTGTGAATGTTGTATTATGTTTGTTAAACAATGTACAAAAAGATGGTAAATTTGTTCTAAACAAAAATTGTGTTTTTAGTTAAAATAGAATCGGAAGTCGGATTAACTCTGCTTTCGACTAGTTTTGAAAAGTGATTTCGTTTTAATAGAAGATAAGGGGGAAAGTGGGAACTTACAGGTTGAAAAACAAGAGAAGAGATAGGGAAAGACTTTGGGATCGCTGGGAAGTCGTTTCGTCGCCAGAATCTCCCCGAAACGTCGCCGAAACCTTACCCTTTGCTAACTCCACTTGTACAACTTAGGATTTAAAACTTTTTAGAGAATTTTTGTTATGGAATTCTGAATGAGGAAGGGTGAAATGTAGTGTGGTATTTATAGAGAAAATTAGGATTTAGGGTAATGAATTTTGAGAATTAAAATGTGCAATAAAATGTGGATTAATACCCATTTTTAATTCTCTGGAAATGTGCAGAGAAATCAAACAGCATGAGGTGGTGGGGTAGGCCAAGGGGGTCTAGGATTAAAAATTGGAGGCATCCCCTACGGACATGATCTGCAGTGCCGGCCCCTTCTTCACATCTCGCCGGTCCAATCCGGTGGGATGGGGTTGGGATGCTTGCCACGTGTTGGTCTCGTTTGGTATAACTTAGTGCACATGTTTGTTTACTTTGTGACTTTTCATTTTACGTGTAGTGCACGTGTAAACCTTTGGTCTTCTAAAAGATTAAAAGAAAAATCAATTAAAAATATATGTGGCTGGGGGGATTCGATCATAGGGGCTACGTCACAGCAGTGCAAGGCTTTACCAGTGAGCTACAAGTGCTTTCTTGATATTCAAAAGCAATTCAAATACTTATAGTATACACAAGATTGCAAATACTCCATTTGTACATTAACTTTTAATCAAATTTTTTGTACACTGAAACAGAGTTGTTACATTCTACCCTCCTTACAAAAATTTCGTCCTCGAAATTTACATTTATTTTAAGGACTAATTTACAAACAATTGAGGGTATCTTGCACGCATTTCATATTCTCTTTCCCACGTTGATTCTCCTGGTGAGTCTTTTCTCCACATCACTCGAACCAAGTTTACTTCCTTGTTCCGAAGTGACTTCATCTTTCTATGAAGGATTTCAACAGGTTGTTGCTCACAGGATAAATCTGGCTGTACAGTGAGCTCGGGGTGATCAAGAATATGGTTGGGGTCACTCACATACCTTCTGAGTTGGGATATATGGAACACATTGTGGACTCCTTCTAATGAAGGAGGAAGTGCCAAGCGATAAGCCACTTCTCTGACTCATTCGAGTATTTCGAACGGCCCAATATACATAGGACTGAGCTTACCCCGTTTTCCAAAACGAGTCACTCCACGGTTTGGAGATATCTTCAAAAAGACAAGATCTCCCGGTTGGAACTCTAAGTGACGGTGCTTTGCATCAGCCCGGTGCTTTGCATCAGCCCAGTGCTTCTGTTGATCTTGGGCTATGCGCATTCTTTCTCTGATAGTGCGAACTACATCGACTGTTGCTACTATCATCTCAGGTCAAAGGAGTTCTCTATATCCGATGACGTCCCAACTTAATGGCGATCGACACTTCCTTCCGTAAAGAGCTGCAAATGGTGACATTCCTATACTTGTTTAGTAGCTGTTGTTGTATGAAAACTCCACAAGATGTAGGTGATCTTCCCACGATCCTCCGAAGTTTAGCATACACGCTCTTAGCATATCTTCAAGTATTTGAATAGTTCGCTCAGACTGTCCATATGTTTGTGGATGGTAAGCTGTGTTGAAGTTCAGACTTGTTCCCAAGCTAGCTTGCAGACTCTGCCAAAATTGTGATCGGAATCTGGTGTCACGACCGGAGACAATGCAAACCGGTACTCCATATAATCTCACAATTTCCTGCATGAGTTCATAGGTATCAGAGATAGTACATATTGAAGAGTTTAAATCTTACATAGATTATTACCTCCATGTACTTCTTTGCTAGCGTCTCAGTAGATTGGTCAACTCGAAATGGGATGAAGTGAGCCGACTTTGTGAGTCGATCCACAATAATCCATACCACATCATTACCTTTTGTGCTGCGAGGAAGTGCAATCATGAAATCCATAGTGATGTGCTGCCACTTCCATTCTGGGATAGGTAACGGTTGAAGTAAACCAGTTGTCCTATGATGTTCAACCTTTACTTGCTGACACACCAAGCATTTAGCGACTCTTCTGACTACTTCACGCTTCATTCCATGCCACCAGTAATTTTGACGCGGATATTTGTACATCTTTGTGCCTCCAGGGTGTACTGAATAAGGAGAGTTGTGAGCTTCTTTCATCAACTCTTTTCGTACAGAACCTTTTGGTACACACAATCTGCCGCCGTATCTCAAAGATCCGTCTTCATGGATGATGAAGTCTGTTCTAAGTCCACTTTCTAGTTGTTCTCTGATCTTTTGCAACTTAACATCACTTGCTTGAGCTGCTTTGATCTGATTGACAATGGTAGATTGAACTTGTAAGTTCATCAAACTTGAAGTGTTTCCTAGCATGACCACTTCAATCTCCATCCGATGCAAATCTTGTTGAAGCTTCCACTATGCAGTGAGATTCATTGCTAATGGTTAGCAACTAAGTGCATCAGGTACTACATTCACCTTTCCTGGATGATATTGTAGGTTGATGTCGAAGTCTGCCATAAGTTCTAACCATCTTCTCTACCGCGTATTCAACTTATTCTGAGTAAACACATATTTCAGACCCTTGTGATCTGTGTATATATCCACTCGTTCACCAAGAAGATAATGACGCCAAATCTTGAGTGCAAAGATTACGGCCACCAACTCCAAATCATGCGTCGGATAGTTGCGCTCATGAATCTTCAGCTGTCTTGATGCATAAGCTACAACTTTACCGTGCTGATGTAGAACATATCATAATACTTTACCGGATGCATCACAATGCACTCCAAAACCTCCATATTGGTCCGGTATAACGAGAATAGGTGCTGATGTCAATCTTGACTTGAGTTCTACGAAAGCTCATTCGCATACTTCTGACCACACGAATTCTTCATCTTTACGTGTGAGCTTGGTCAGGAGTGTTGCAATCTTCGAAAATCCTTCAATAAACCTTCTGTAATATCCTGCTAAACCCAAAAAACTTTAAATGTCCTTCACTGAATTTGGTATCGTCCATTCGCTTACTGCTGATACTTTAGCTGGATCTACAGAGATTCCATCACCTGATACAATATGTCCGAGGAAACCGACTTGATCTAACCAAAACTCGCACTTGCTGTACATGGCATAGAGTTGATGCTGTCGTAAAGTCTTCAGTACAATTCGTAGGTGTTCGGCACGTTCTTTCCGACTCTTAGAATACACCAGGATGTCGTCGAAGAAGATGACAACAAACCTGTTTAGGTACTCTTGGAAAACTTGATTCATTAGGTTCATGAATATAGCTGGTGCGTTGGTCACTCCAAACGGCATCAGAAGAAATTCGTAATGTCCATAGCGAGTTCTGAATGCCATTTTATGGATATCAGATTCTTTGACCTCCACCTGATATAACCCGAACGAAGATCTAACTTGGAGAAAACGCAAGACCCGCTTAGCTGATCGAACAGGTCGTCGATGCGCGGAAGTGGATACTTGTTCTTTATAGTTACTTCGTTCAGAGCTCTATAATCAATGCACATTCGATATGAACCTTCCTTCTTCTTCACAAGTAGAACTGGCGATCCCCGACTTGAAGTGCTGGGACGAATCCATCCTTTCGTTAATAATTCGTCCAACTGAGTACGGACCTCTTTCAAACCTTCAGGGCTTAACAGATACGGTGCTTTGATCACCGGTTGTGCTCCAGGTACTAAATCAATGCTGAATTCAAAAGCTCGATCAGGAGGCAAACCTGATATGTCTTCAGGAAATACATCGTCGAACTCTCGAACTATCTCTGGCTTCGATCCTTCCTCCGCTTGAAGTGTTGCAATCACTGCCTTCTTCGGTTTTGCCTTGTATGTGCTTGGCTCCGAGGTACGGTCTTCACTTTTGAAATAAAAGACCGGATGGTCTGGAATCTCGAACACTACCTTCCTTTGACGACAGTCGATGCTAGAGTAAAAAGTTCTGAGCCAATCCATACCCAAAACGACATCAAAATTTGGTATGTCCAGCACCTTGAAATCAGCATAGAATTCTCTGCCGCAGACGACCAATGGACACAGGTCGTATCTCATTATTGCCTTTAGAACGCCGTTCCCTGAACTGGCATTCCAGCAGGATACGAGAGGTTTGACTGGACTCGCATGAGTTCGGACGAACCGTTGCGACATAAAGCAATGAGATGCTCCAGTATCGAAGAGTGCTAGTGCAGTAAGTGAGGCTACTAAGATCGTACCTAAGTTATGTGGGATAGGTTTAGGTATAGGAAAAATATATGGATATAACAAGTATTGAACAGCTTTGAAAATTGAAAGGTTACCAGTAATGACTTGGCCAGTGGCTTCAGCTTCTTCCACAATCATTGTGAAAGCCTGTCGCCTCGGCACATTCCTCCTTGCTGGAGGAGCATTCCTCCATCCGTCCATTGTCCTTGAGGTAAGTTCCTTTGAGCTTGATAGAACTGACGAGGAGGAGGTGCAGTTGGTCCACGACGTGGTGGAGCTGGGAGAGCTAGTCGTGGAGCAGGTGCCTGGATGGCTAGTCCCTGCTGATAAGTGATTGTTGGTCTGGGTGCAGCATTGTGATTGAGTCTACAAGGACAAGACCCAATATCATATGTGGCTGAGCCGCAGACTAAGCAAAGGCGATTTGCATGCCGGCAGTCCTTCACTAGGTGTCCATCCCTCCTGCAGTAGGTGCAAAAGACTGGGCCGGGCTGGTTGTTTGGTACTCTCGGTCTCCTAGGCACAAAAGGTGGCCTTGAAGAGGCTCCTCCTGCCATCTGAGAGGCAGGGCGCTTCATTCCGGCAGATTGGGATCTACCTTTCATTTTCATCACTACCTTGAATTGACGGGCAGCTTTCAGGGCCAGTTCATGGTTTGGGAAATCCTCTGTAGCTAGGGCAGCTTGGATCTCCGAATCTAACCCTTACTGAAATCGTCTGGACCTGATCTCAGCAGTTGGTATCAAGTGTGCCGCGAACCTGTTAAGGTCTTGTGTTAGCTGTGTAGTATGTGATATTAGAAAATCAAATATTGAGACATATCTTACCTACTGAGCATGGTAAACTCAGCATCATACTCATCCACCGATTTGGTCCACATCGAACCCTATTGTAGATGGATGAATTACTGCTCCATGTCAAATAGGGCAGTCTCTGGAAGTACTTCGCGTCGAACATGTCGTGAAAGGTTTTCCATTCGATCGGTTAGTCAAGACGGCTTTCTTCCGTCTTCCACCAAACTCGGGTGTTGTCAGTGAGTTGCAGTTTCATAACTTGTACCCAAGCGATCTCTGGCACTTATACTGCTGCCAGATCGTCTTCGATACTCTGAGCCCATTCTTTATCTTCTAGAGGGCTCTCTTTCTCCGAAAATTGCTTTGGGTGCAATGCCCGGAACTGCTTTACACAGGGCGCTTCCGCTTCTGGACGGTTCAGTAATATAGTAGTCTGTTGTTGCTGTTCTTCCAGGAGGTTTCGGATTGCCTCAAGCAGTACCGTCTGCTCATTGATCGGAGCAGCAACGGTAGGCATAAGCGGTAGAGGTGGTGGTGTGTTGTTGAAGTTGGTGCTGGTATTGTTTGGAGAATCCATAACTTTGAAAGAAAAATAAGGTTAGGATAGATTCAAAGTATATGAAATTGTAAGATTCAAGAAATATGAAATGTAAAGAATGTTTTTAATTGCTGATTCTTGTGTTATATTACTTAGGACTTCATGCAGAATTGACCTACATGTCCATGCAGAATTGGTCTGCATAGGCCGCCAACAAAACCTGTCACGCCTCGCTTCCCGGTGTACGGTAAGGAGATGCGATGGGTCATACGACGTATTTACTCAGAAGTAAACACGCTAAGCATATCTAAGCAATATAAAGTAAAATGTGCACAAGAGACATGAATATAAATGAACAACAACTTTTATTTATTTAACAATTCTTTACAAGTACAACTGGAAATGTAAATACAGGAATAGAAAAAAATGCCTAAACAATGGCATAACTGAAATGAAAAGTATATACAAGTGCCTACAGCTCTGGATCGATAGCAAACTGCTCCAGGTTCTCAATACTGGGCTCGATCTTTAGTGGATCGGATCCACCTGACAACATTCTAAAGAAAGAAAAAAAGGAATGTCGTCAGCGAACAATCGCTCGGTAAGTCCCAAAGAAAAGAGAGAAGTAGAATAGACAGTAAAGAGAATATAACTGAATAATATTATCTTTTGTTCTGTTATCACAGTTGTTTGTAGCTTGATACAGAATATGCCAGTGTATACGAAAGGAGTCCCACTATTCCGGAGACTAAGGTATACGGAGCACAAGGAACCGTTAAGCCACTCTACAACAGTAATGGATATTCAGGTTAGGTGTATTAAAGTGACCGTCTCGTGCCACTTCTAACACATTCTGTACCAGTCTACCCCTTTAAAAAAACCCGTAATGTTTATTGTATTGATTGTACTGATTGTATTGTATTGTCTTGTAGTAAATGGAAGACTTGCCGAAACCATGATATCAGTAAACGGAATGGATATAAATAGATGGTCATGTAATCAGAGTATATCCATGGTTCGGTTCGGTCGAGTCCTGTTGATATAGATGGAATTCTGGTATAAACGGATTTATGTTGTATTGTAGTTATACTTGAATTGGATTCAAGTCATATTGATTTCATATTAGATTGAGACTCTATATGAGTCAGACACTTTAAAAGAAATGGAATTCCTGAATTAGTTTTGATTTTATTGGTAACTGCTGCACATGGACGGCAGGATTTGTGTCTTTTTCCAAGACAATTACCATGTTGATAACACTATTGTTAGGTTGTCTACCTTAGATAGGCAAGCACCCATATTTTCCGGCTCCCTGAGGCTCAAGAGAACTGGTCCCGCTTAAACCTATGTTTACTAGAGTCCTTATTGTAAATTAATATAACTTGAGGTGGGTTTATGAAAAATAGTTTTGATATATTTTCAAAATATACCTCAAGTATTTAATTATCGTGTTTAGGGTTTTCATAATTGTAAATTTTATAAAGTGAAATATTCTAGTGGATATAACCTAGATTTCATTATATATGGTATTTTAGTGAAATCTTGGATTGAATTGTAAAGGTATTTTCATGAAATTTGTGATTTCTTTGATTTAGAAAACATGGAATATATATATTGTATACTTAAAGTAGATATTTTGATAGTATTTATATATATATATATATATATATATATATATATATAATATTTTAAAAATATAGAATTTATTTATTAAATAGAAATCACATTTTTCTTAAAAATTGCATTAAAATTCCATCGAGATCGAATACTCCTTACGGAGGTCTGCATCTCGCTCTACTAGACCCGAGGATATACGATAACCCGGATCATCCTGATCGGGGTTCCCCAAAATGGGTTGTAGAGACGTATTTGCAAGGAATTAAGTAATACACTTTTAAAGAAAACGGTTTTTGAATATTTATGGTATTTAATCGTAAACTCGTATTTTCCCACAAGCTAATGTTACACAAACTATCGTGCTATGCAAAGAATGCGTGTTGTGATGAGATAGGTCATTACCTCATGCGTTTTCTAAAGGTAATACGGTAAAATTGAATAAACAATGTCGTATGTAACATGATGGTATTTTACCGTAAAGATTGAATAGAAGTTGCAATTTATATTATTTTGAGATGAAACTTGTTGTTGATGTTGTATTATGTTTGTTAAACAATGTACAAAAAGATGGTAGATTTGTTCTAAAGCAAAATTGTGTTTTTAGTTAAAATAGAATCGGAAGTCGGATTAACTCCGCTTTCGACTAGTTTTGAAAAGTGATTTCGTTTTAATAGAAGAGAAGGAGGAAAGTGGGAACTTACAGGTTGAAAAACAAGAGAAGATATAGGGAAAGATTTTGGGATCACCGGGAAGTCGTTTTGTCGCCGGAATCTCCCCGAAACGTCGCCGGAACCTTGCCATTTACTAACTCCACTTGTACAATTTGAGACTTGGAAATTTTTAGAGAGTTTTTGTAATGGAATTCTGAATGAGAAGGGGTGAAATGTAGTGTGATATTTATAGGGAAAATTAGGATTTAGGGTAATGAATTTTGAGAATTAAAATGTGGATTAATATCCATTTTTAATTCTCTGAAAATGTGCAGAGAAATCAAACAGTATGGGGGTAGTGGGGTAGGCCAAGGGGTTATGGGGTTAAAAATTGGAGGCATCCCCTACGGACATGACCGGCGGTGCCGGTCCCTTCTTCACATCTTGCCGGTCCGTTCCGGTGGGATGGGATTGGGATGCTTGCCACGTGTTGGTGTCATTTGGGATAACTCAGTGTACATGTTTGTTTACTTTGTGACTTTTCATTTTACGTGTAGTGCACGTGTAAACCTTTGGGCTTCTAAAAGATTAAAACAAAAATCAATTAAAAATATATGTGGCTGGAGGGATTCAATCGCAGGGGCTACGTCACAACAATGCAAGGTTTTTACTAGTGAGCTACAAGTGCTTTCTTACTGTTCAAAATCAATTCAAATACTTATAGTGTACACAAGATTGCAAATACTCCATTTGTACATTGACTTTTAATCAAATTTTCTATATACTAAGACAAAGTTGTTACAGTACCGCTTAAACTTATATTAATTTAGGGTCCTTAAAGATTTATTCAAGTTGTTTATTATATATATTTTCATGTTTGCATTCTTCGAAGGGGTTTATGTAAAATGTTTTAAAAATAAAGCTCGAGGGTATTTTTGATAAAAAAAAACATGTTAATTAAAATGCCAAGAGTTTTTTTTTAAATATATTTTAAATTTAATGGTATTTTAGTGATAAACTTAGCTTTAAAATATTTATGGTTTTTTTATGAAAAATCTATTTTTTAGAAATTTGAGAGTATTTTCTTAAAACTTTAATCTTTTTATTTTTATTTTAGAGTATCTAATTTTTTTTTTTTACAAATGTGTTTATCTTTGGAAAAACTATGAATATATAATTAAGTTATTTTCAATTTTACTTAAGTTGCTTTAAAATTCGTATTTTATTCCTTTCAAGACTGAATTCTCCGTGGGAAGTTCTGCATCTCACTCTACCATCCTCATGATATGCGATAATTTGCACCATCCGCAAAAAGGCTCCCTAACGAGGGCTGTAGAGACACAAATGCAAAGGAAAACGATTAAGGTTAAATTATATTTTTATAACTTAAAGGAATTTTATTAAAACATAGCATTCGGAAGGTTAAGGATATTTTGGCACATTATAAAAGTTTGCAAACCACAACCTTCCAATCATCAGCTTGAGATTAGATTTTAGATCACAAATCTACAGGCACTATGCAACTGTATATTCCAAAAATGTTTCAAGTTTTAAATTCCCTGGACATGTTTAACACAATATGATTTTGGGGTTCGTCAGTTCAACCATCTTGGACTATGACACGGGCGTATTAGTTGCTATCTACAAGATTAAGATTGTGTGATTTACACAGTTAAGACCGAGTGAAGTTGATAAGCATATGGTAGGTGCATATGTCCCAAACTTAATTATAGAAGTCATAAATCTATGTAATATCTAAATTCAAAAGTGTATTTATTCTGTGCTCATGCTAATAGAGTCATAAGTGTACATGTAATGCTATTAAACCCCTGTTTTGTACTCATGAGTCTTTTTGGTTGCATAAGCTATTTCTCAGAAGTTGTAACCAGTAACAAATGATACTAGATCTTTTTGTTAGTTATATGTATGCCCTAGAGGCCATTACTGTACATAGGATGTATACTGTAGTGGATGCTTGGACATATATAGGGAGGACTTTCTTGCTCGACATGATAGTATGCTATCTGGTTGATCTTTACCTTAACGTGTACACTGATTGTCTCTCTGTTACATGTTGGTAAAGCCCTTAGGATGTGTACTTGACTACCTGGACTATGATGCGAATCATACTAGTGGGGACATGGTAGTCCATAACTACATCCTTCAAGGTCCCTAGTCGTGAGTGTATCGAGACGGGGTATCGATATACCAGAGTAGACTAGCGTATACCTTCTCGACCCATACAGATGGGCGATGGATGATCCCATATCCATTAGTGTTTGACATCGGAGATGATATACGGGTGCTCAGTAGAGACTGGGTACACTGGACGGACTCGCCGAGAACTCCCAGATGGTATTATACCTCACGTCAGATGGCAGTTCTCTGGTGACACTGGTACAGGTTAGTCTGTAGACCCGAGATCGTCATAGAGTCTTGTGTGATTCCCACTGTGCTTTGATTTCCACCTTACCACGTCTAAGAGGGCGTGCAAAACGGTGGCTTTTGGGTACAGTCCCGAATCACATGGAGGCAATGAGCGATAGGAGGGAATTCGTCTCTCCCGGTATAGGGAGTTGATGTTGCGCTGTGTTCGATTGGCTATAACCGGAAATCCCTGGCCAGGGTTACTGAGATATACTGGTAAGTGTTACCAGTAGTTTCTCGAACTGTTATAGACCTAATATCGACACGACTTATCGAGCTATTGGGGTCTGACGCTTACCACCCCTAGGCAAGATATACGACATATCAGACGACGAGACCGGACTGTACGGTAGTGTTACTGGTTGGATTCACTGGAGTGTGAGCGGGCTTGCTCGTCGATCTTCTGATCGCTCAATACCCGGGTGGCCGTTACGTTTAGCAGACCGCTTGCGGCTTGTGGGTGTTTGATATGATCATCACCTGCTGCCGGCGTATTGACGAGTCTTTAGAGTCCTACACAGAGGTTTCCTGGCTCAAGCGAAACGAAATAGGAGCGCATATGAGTTATGTGCGGGACCGAGAATAATGCGTGTATGTGATACCGTATTCCATTCTCGCGATGAATGTATCGAAAGGTTGTATGCGATATAACCTAGTTATCGAATCAAGGGTTGGTTCGGTAAGCCGATACATAGGATACTGGTCGGTTATATGCGATATGACCGGATCGTTAAATCAAGTGTTGATTTAATGATTTAATATATAATTATATATTTGATATATTACTTTGCATTAACTAGTATTGGTTCACTTTAAATGGATTTTCTCACTTGAAATGTGCAAGTTGTATATGTGATATACTTTTGTGCACTTGCATGTATCATGTTTGATGATACATGTTGACTTGGTTAAGTGTAAAGAATTAAACCTTGGTTAAGTTAATGATTAGGGTTTTCTTTTTCTTAATAATTTATTTATTTATTTATTTTTGGAAAAGATTAGAAATGAAATGGTTGCAAGTTTTGTTTCTTTCTTTGAAGCTTCATGAAGCTTTGACTTTGTGACCATTTTGTCTCATGCTTAACCCTAACCACTTCACTTAACCTTAGTTTAGTCTCTACACTTGACCATGGTTATTATTATGATAAGTATTCTTTTTCTTTTCCTTTTAATTAACTTATCATAATTCTTTCTTCATCTTCTTCTTCTTCTTCACAAGAAGAAAAAGCTTGACCATCAATGGTGATTGATGAACAAGAGTGAGAAATCCAATTCTAAAGTCTACCCACTTCCTATTTCTTCATCCTCTACCTCTTGCCAAGTAGTAGAGTGTGTTTCCTTCACAAGTTTTCTTGACTTGGTGAAGTTGGAGCTTGATCTAGCGATGCCTCGACGTAGATCATCTTCGGCACGAAGCCGACATCCTTGCCCGCCCATTTCTCCGATGAAGCCGACGCTAGAGCCCGGGATTTCATATGGACAGCGAGAAGACTTCATTGCGGAGCTGTGGAGGTGGAGCACCAGATCTACAAAGGTTGTATTTCCGTTTTCTCTTTAGCTAAGTTGTTAGCTAGTTTCTTCTTTCGCCTAGAATTCTAGCCAACGATCCGTAGTCTAGGGTTTCTCGGCACCGTATTTTTTGAAATTGGCATGGTTGATACCTTGTGAGACCTCTTGAGTGTGCCTAGGAACCCTACAGTGGTATCAGAGCCTAGCTAGAGCCTTAGGCGAAGTCTAGACGGAGTTTGAAGTCCGATCGAACCGAAACCCTAAAACCCAAAATGCTCTCTGTACATTTTTCGAAAACTGGGTTTTTTCCAAATTAAAAATATGCAGAAAAATCAGCAGGTGTTTTTAAGAATTACTGTGCAATTCGATCGGCTAAATCGTTTAAAGTGCGGCGGAACCGCGGCAAGAGCAAGGCTCGTGCGGCGGTTCCGCGGCCAAGTAGCCACGTCAGCTTTTGTAATCTGCACAGTAATTCCTAATTCTTAGTGCTGTATTTTCTGGGATATTTTAATATTTATTCCAGAGTTTTATTTTCTGGGTTGTATTGGGGACTCGGTGTATCGATCGGATTATCTAATTTTGTCTATGTGGCTTTCCGGATAATTTTTGAATATGTTAAAAAGTTCGACCGCATATAAATACCCAATTTTTCCCCTGTCGGGAAATTTCCAAGTGTTGGATTTTTCCGTAGTTTAACGACGTTCTAAGTGGTGCAAGTAACGCGATGGACCCTCTAGAAGACAACAAACCTTAACTCGATTATGTGACCGTCTTGAACTGCCCTTTGAACCTTAGGGTTTGGGGCAGTACGGCGTGCCACATGTGAGGCGTTGGCTTGACCCTTCTACGGCTGGACCGTTGGTACTGAGGCACGAAATGAATGTTTTTAGACTTATTTCATGTGTTGAGCTGTATCGGGAAAACTTGGTTGTTCGACTGTTCGATCGAAAAGTTTAAAATTTTCTATTTTATCCGGAATGTGATACAATAATTGGAATTCATAATAAGTTATGAGATAACTGAATAGATGTTATAAACACAGCAGTTTAGTCTCACTTGATCGGTTGCCACGGAATTTTGATGTGATCAAAAGTCCGTCGCAATCACGTAGCGTACGTGGATACTCGCCGGGTAAACTTAATAGACAGCTACACCCCATAGCCCCGACCAAGTGACTGTAGAAGAACCCCGTCGCCGAAAGCATCCGTTCGGGTGCTCGCGGTGGCGGTGTTCCGCCTTGGTGCACTTTGTCGACGGCGTCGGGGGTGCGGCTGCCTACTAAAGTTTGCGACGAGCATTCGATCAGTTTTTCGGGAATCTTGTTGAATTGCCCGACTTGGTATTGAAAAGTGTTTTCGATTTTGAGACTAAAATGCGGGGTTTATAATTGTTAGCCATGTGATGTCTAAGGAATTCATTTGATTAGGCATGCGATGTCTAAAGAGATTGCGGATTCCAACTGTTGTAGTTTTACACTTTCTTTTCTGTGACCGTAAGTGTAATATGTGATATCGCCGGTTTCGTTGCTATATGTCAACGACAATTGGGATGGACATATTTACTTACGTTGATGACATGTGATGTTATGTGTTGCTGGATATGTTATATTGGATCGTCGTGTTTGAATAGCCCTGGGGTTTTTATGTGAGATGAGTGTTTTTCATTTTCATTCATGTAAAAACTTGTATATAATATTCTTTTATTGGGGCACTTCCAGGTAGCGGAAGTTGTCACCGTTGATGTATATTATTTACTTTTCCGCACTAGGATAGACCCAAGGAGGGGAGCACAAGTAACCGGGTTCTGGAGTCCAGTGGGAGACCAACTCGAGGAGTCGATTCCGGGTCTCCTAACTCTAGAATTGGTAGGGTTGCTTACCGCTCTCGTAGGGGTCTAGGGGTGTGGGTTTGGCTATTCATCACGGCCGTGGAATTCGTGTTTTATACTGGCTCGTATTGAAAACACGGACGTCCTAGTATATCCAATATTTCATATGATTCTTCTACTGCGATATCTGTGATGTGATCATGTGATGTTCTGTGATAGATACAGTATATAGTATATATGATATATTATATAGACATTACTTATGTTTACACCCGTGCTAGCCCTGCCCCGCTCTGCCGTTAGTTACCTAACCTAACGGTGAACGAGGGGACATCGAGGCGAATGCGGATGGCATAAGTGTACGTCGTATTTATCTGTGATGTTTAGGTACTTTAAATGATGGGACTTCATTAATATGATTAATGAAATAAAAGAAACCTAAGATGTTGTAGAATCGAATTTCAAAATAAAACAGGTAGCTACAGTTCTTGCTTTGTACAGCGGTATATATGATATATCCTGCACCTTATTCGATAAGGAAAGGACCGAGATCCCTTCACCGGGAGTGACTCCTTTAGCAATAACTGGCAGATGCTACAACCCTCGGTTTGTCTTTTGATTGCTTTTAAGAGTTTTTGCTTTGCACAGTGATATATATGATATATCCCGCACCTCATTCGACGAGGAAAGGACCGACGATCCCTTCACCGGGAGTGACTCCTTTAGCAAAACTAGAAAAGCCTCAAAAACACTCCATTTCAAAATTCATTCGATCCTACAACGATATCAAGTTCATTACGCAATAGGTTTTCAGAAAAACCTGTCGTAGCTCTCCGTCATTTCAGATAAGTCCTATTTAGTATTCGTGCTACGTTTGTTGACCTCCGTCAAGGCGTAGTGTGCGGTAGCTAACTAGTATTTATCTGTTTATGCATATGATGCAGATTGGATTAGGGTAGTCGTGCGGCCTTGTTGACCTCCGTCAAGGGTCGTGCGGGTGGGTTTAATTCGATCAAGAAATGACGGGTTGAACTAGACTAGTAGCTTATGGTTTGTTGACCTCCGTCAAGGTCATAGGGTGCTAGGGGCAAAATATTATCGGGAATTTCAAGTGTTGAAATTTGCAATGAGATTGCATACCTTCTATGAGATAGTTGGATCTCGATACCCGCTGCGAGTAAGAGTTACTCCTGAGAGAGTTTTACACATTACAATTAGCCGATCAAGTAGGTGTCTAGAAAGGTGTCAACGAGGTTACGCCTCTGGGAAAACGAGGTTTACATTAATTAGGTTCGTGCGAAAGCACGGGGGACCTCCCTCAAAGTACCGACACTGGCCTGGCTGAAAGATTGGCGAACTTGTAGTGTGTAATTAATCCCGGCTAGTCTTTCCTTTTAGGGTTTGAAGGAAGATTTGATAAAAAGCAGTGGGAGCCATCCTGATTAGATAAAATAATAACCAATCTATTCTTGCAAGAGCGCACGCTGAGTGTTTTCTTCTCTCTCTCTCCAGGTAGCGACCATATCATGCCTTAATCAAGATAATAATACGGATTATTGACCGAACCCGCTTGTTATACTGAGCTGGGGAACGTTGGTCCCGCTCCAACTTATAATTGTTATAAGACCGAGCAGGAATTTGGGGAATACCAGATTTCCCGTGCCGCCCAAACGAAGAGAGTGCATGCTGATGCATCATCTTCGGGTGTGTTCATTATACAGAACTGTTTCTCAGTATCCTCTGCATCCTTGGTATGTGATACCAGATCAGGATCCCAGATATGTAATCTGTTACATAGGGCTACAGATATGTAGAGAACTGAGAACGGGTGATAAGTTTCATGAGGCAGAAAACGGGGCAAGTGTTGCAGCCAAGTCTGTTGGTCACTGTCACCCTGTATTACCAATACATTAATTCTGAACGAATGTTATTAGATACCGAACCTGATATACAAAATCATATCTGTCTCTTTATTAGTAAAGAAACGATAAAATTTTGTATTGTTGGATAATGTTTTGGACATTTCCTATATCAAAAGTTGATCGGTTCAGGCACGTTATCTAAAAGCATTAATGTTCTAAATCAAACTACAGTTCTTAGTATACAGAACACACACAAGAGGAAGAGTTCAGAAATGAACGAATTCTTCTTGAGGTATTGCAGACTAGGTCATATCAATGCGACCCGACTAGCCGAAGTTACATAAAGATGCATGTTTAAATTAGTTTGAATTTACATCTTATAAAACTCGCCAGTCATGTCACAAAGATAAGATAACCATAGCTCTGTTTAATGGAAACAGAGAAAGAGTTAGTGAACTCTTGGGATTGATACATGTTGATGTATGTAAGGTCCCCAGTCTACACATGCCAAGACCGGTTCTTTATACTTCATTACACTCTCTGATGATCTCTTTAGATTCAGACATATGTTCTTGTTGAAACACAAGTCCGAACCTTTTGAGATATTCACAGAATATAAGTTAGAAGTAGAGAACCAAAATACAGGTATAAGTATTATGTCCTTTGATGTGATCGAGGAGGAGAATACTTGAGCACGGAAATCCTGGACTATTCTAAAGGAGAATGTGATTCTCTCTCAGCATCACTCCTCCGCATACACCATAGCACGTTGGTATATCGGGGCGGAGCAATCACACCCTATGTGATAAGGTGTGCTCTATGATGAGTACTACTGAGTTACCTATTTCTTTTTGGGAGTTATGCACTTGAGAAGCTGCATACCTATTGAATAGGGTTCAAATCAAATCAGTTGCCTACCACTCCATATGAGATATGGAAAGGGAAGAGCCCATATCTTAAGTTAGTTAAGATTTGGGGTTGTCCGGCTTATGTCTAAAAGCAAAATCCGGACAAGCTCGAGGCAAGGTCAGTCATGTAGAACTGGAAAGGTTCCAGCTATACAAACTGCAGCTGATGATTTGGTAGAACCAAAGGATTCAATAGCAACCAACGAACCTCAGCCTCTCCGCCGATCTAGTAGGGATCCTCACCCACCTGAGAGATACTTCGGTTTCTCTATGACAGTAGGAGCAAGGATTGCATCATGAGATGATGACCCAACTAGTTTTGACCTGGCCATCAGGAGTGAGACTCTGTAAGAATGGCTGGATGCTTAGCGATCTGAGATGGAATCCTTATACACCAACAAAGTATGGACTTTGGTTGCTATATCTGAAGGGTTAAATCCCCATCAGGAGCAAGTATATCTTGAGAAGATTACTTGGTGTAGATGGAAAAGTTGAGACTTTCAAAGCTTGACTTGTTAAAGGTTTTCGTCATCGACCAGGCGTGGATAATGATGAAACCTTTTCCAGTACCTATGCTTAAGTCCATCTAGATACTACTTGCCACGACTACATACCATGACTACGATATCTGGCGGTTGGGTGTCATGACTGCTTTTCTAAATGATGTTTTAGAAGAGTGCGTCTATAAGTACACAGCCAGAGGGCCTCGTAGACAGTGGGAGCAGCGGAAACGCGTGCAAGATGTTTTATGTGATAAAGCAGGCATCGCGGAGTTGGAACGTCTGTTTCGATGTAGTAGTCAAAGAGTTTGACATCGTCAAAATGGTAGATGAACCTTGTATAAACAAAAAGGTAGTAGGGAGTATGGTGGTGATCCTCGTAGAGTATGTGGATGACATACTCTTGATAAGAAAGGAGTTTCCTATGCTACGTTCGGTCAATCTCCGCTTATCACAATGATTCTCCATAAAGGATCAATGTGATACCTCCTATATCCTGGTTTTTGGATCTATGAGATAGATCTAATTGGATGTTAGGATACTCACTAGTAGTAGTGAGATGGTATCAATCGATCCTGGGGAGAATCACTGGAAGTGTTCCAGAGTGATAAAGACGACTGAATGTCAGTCGCAGGCATTGTCTTTACCCTCAGTAAAGGGACGGTATGTTGGAAGAGTTCCAAGCTAGATACCGTGACATACTAGACGATAAAGGCTGGATACATCGCTACTTAAGATGCTACCAAAGAGGATGTTTGGGTGTATATTAGTTCATGAGATGAACTGCGTTCCTACCATTGTGAGACAATAGAGTTGTGGCTTATGCCAAGGAACGCCGGTCCCATCAGTGATCCAGACTTATTCTAAGGCAGTATCACCTGATCATGGAGATGGTTGATCTCCAGGGTGATCGAGGCAAGGAGAGCAGACTTAAAGGATAACGCAGCGGATCCACTCACGAAGGCCTATTCCCAGAGAGAGAATTTATGGGATGGTTGAGTATGAGATACTGCAACCACTGCTACAGATGGCCCTAGTGCAAGTGAGAGATTGTTAGTTATATGTATGCCCTAGAGGCCATTACTTTACATAGGATGTATACTGTAGTGGATGCTTGGACATATATAGGGAGGACTTTCTTGCTCGACATGATAGTATGCTATCTGGTTGATCTTTACCTTAACGTGTACACTGATTGTCTCTCTGTTACATGCTGGTAAAGCCCTTAGGATGTGTACTTGACTACCTGGACTATGATGCGGATTATACTAGTGGGGACATGGTAGTCCATAAGTACATCCTTCAAGGTCCCTAGTCATGGGTGTATCGAGACGGAGTATCGATATACCAGAGTAGACTAGCGTATACCTTCTCGACCCATACAGATGGGCGATGAATGATCCCATATCCATTGGTGTTTGACATCGGAGATGATATATGGGTGCTCAGTAGAGACTGGATACACTGGACGGACTCGCCGAGAACTCCCAGATGGTATTATACCTCACGTCAGATGGCAGTTCTCTGGTGACACTGGTACAGGTTAGTCTGTAGACCCGAGATCGTCATAGAGTCTTGTGTGATTCCCACTGTGCTTTGATTTCCACCTTACCACGTCCAAGAGGGCGTGCAAAACGGTGGCTTTTGGGTACAGTCCCGAATCACATGGAGGCAATGAGCGATAGGAGGGAATTCGTCTCTCCCGGTATAGGGAGTTGATGTTGCGCTGTGTTCGATTGGCTATAACCGGAAATCCCTGGCCAGGGTTGCTGAGATATACTGGTAAGTGTTACCAGTAGTTTCTCGAACTGTTATAGACCTAATATCGACACGACTTATCGAGCTATTGGGGTCTGACGCTTACCACCCCTAGGCAAGATATACGACATATCAGACGACGAGACCGGACTGTACGGTAGTGTTACTGGTTGGATTCACTGGAGTGTGAGCGGGCTTGCTCGTCGATCTTCTGATCGCTCAATACCCGGGTGGCCGTTACGTTTAGCAGACCGCTTGCGGCTTGTGGGTGTTTGATATGATCATCACCTGCTGCCGGCGTATTGACGAGTCTTTAGAGTCCTACACAGAGGTTTCCTGGCTCAAGCGAAACGAAATAGGAGCGCATATGAGATATGTGCGGGACCGAGAATAATGTGATACCGTATTCCATTCTCGCGATGAATGTATCGAAAGGTTGTATGCGATATAACCTAGTTATCGAATCAAGGGTTGGTTCGGTAAGCCGATACATAGGATACTGGTCGGTTATATGCGATATGACCGGATCGTTAAATCAAGTGTTGATTTAATGATTTAATGTATAATTATATATTTGATATATTACTTTGCATTAACTAGTATTGGTTCACTTTAAATGGATTTTCTCACTTGAAATGTGCAAGTTGTATATGTGATATACTTTTGTGCACTTGCATGTATCATGTTTGATGATACATGTTGACTTGGTTAAGTGTAAAGAATTAAACCTTGGTTAAGTTAATGATTAGGGTTTTCTTTTTCTTACTAATTTATTTATTTATTTATTTTTAGAAAAGATTAGAAATGAAATGGTTGTAAGTTTTGTTTCTTTCTTTGAAGCTTCATGAAGCTTTGACTTTGTGACCATTTTGTCTCATGCTTAACCCTAACCACTTCACTTAACCTTAGTTTAGTCTCTACACTTGACCATGGTTATTATTATGATAAGTATTCTTTTTCTTTTCCTTTTAATTAACTTATCATAATTCTTTCTTCATCTTCTTCTTCTTCTTCACAAGAAGAAAAAGCTTGACCATCAATGGTGATTGATGAACAAGAGTGAGAAATCCAATTCTAAAGTCTACCCACTTCCTATTTTTTCATCCTCTACCTCTTGCCAAGTAGTAGAGTGTGTTTCCTTCACAAGTTTTCTTGACTTGGTGAAGTTGGAGCTTGATCTAGCGATGCCTCGACGTAGATCATCTTCGGCACGAAGCCGACATCCTTGCCCGCCCATTTCTCCGATGAAGCCGACGCTAGAGCCCGGGATTTCATATGGACAGCGAGAAGACTTCATTGCGGAGCTGTGGAGGTGGAGCACCGGATCTACAAAGGTTGTATTTCCGTTTTCTCTTTAGCTAAGTTGTTAGCTAGTTTCTTCTTTCGCCTAGAATTCTAGCCAACGATCCGTAGTCTAGGGTTTCTCGGTACCGTATTTTTTGAAATTGGCATGGTTGATGCCTTGTGAGACCTCTTGAGTGTGCCTAGGAACCCTACACTTTTCAAACATTTTGAGGGCATTCAGAGAGTGAATATTTTCTTGAAGGACATTATTGGCTCACAATACGTTAGTCTAAGCTTCGTATGGAGCACAGAAAATGAGTTCATGAAGGGTCTACAATAAGAGAAGGAGAAAGAAAAGATGAGGGACTTACGGGTTGTGTGAGTCGGTATAACAACCAGCTTACCGTTTTGATAAAATCATCAACCGAGACTTTGAAGCTTGATAGAACCGGTGCTTCTCCAAGCTTAAGGAAAAAAAGATTTTTTATTTTTTATTAATTTTCAGAATGATCAAAAGAAAATGGCTAAGGTGGGATGGAGAAGAGATTGTGAGGTATTTGTATCAAAAGAAAAGTGAAACTCTTCATGATAATTTTACTTAATTATAATTTATAACCATCTTAATTATGTTGGGAGTTAAAAAGAAGATGAAATAAAAGGTCATTTATAGGTTATGAGAGAGATTTTAAAAAAATAGATAAAAATAACTGCAAGTCCCGGGGTTCAAACATGTGAGCTATGGAATAACAATATAAGGAATTAATCAATGAGCTACAAGTTTGTTCATGCTCATATTTAACAAGAATTAAATATATGTTGTTGCTTGAAAAGAAAGTAAGCTAAGGAAAAAGAAAAGAAAGAAATCAAATAGAAATGTTTTGGTTTGGGTTTTGGGCTTTGAAAATTATAGAATAGGCAAAATAAAAGGAGGTATAAACTAATATATTTAATAGAGAATAAAATATACAGGGATACCCAAAAACAAATAAATACAGTATTTTTATAAAAAGAATAATAATATGAAAGTATAGGAATTTTGGGGCCGTTACACATTTTTCTATTTAACAAACTAACAAATTCAACAGGTTGCTTTATAAATGTACGGCATGATTCTTAATTTCAATGCCAATATTGCATAATTCATAATTTCAAAAATACTAACATGTTTTCTTATAGGATTAAATTCAATAATTTATTTTGTTGTTTTGTACATCATAATAATATCTTGAATTGATCCAAAAATATTGCCACTCTTGATTTAAACCATGAAGTACAAAATTATGTCTTTAGAAGTCAGAAACACAAATGTATTTTATGAGCGACCGTAATGAGATCCGGGTTTAAGTTGGGACGGTTCCACCTTCTGGTTTGGGTCACATGAGCAGCCCCAGCCCTAATTTTTTTTCCACAACAACCAATTCCAACAAGAGTTTTTTTACCTTACGTCCCTCCTTATTTGAGATATTCACCCCCACGTCCCTCTAATTCCTTGACTTACTCCACCAGCCCCCCTTAATTGTTAGAAACAACATTTTAAATGAATAATCCTTTAACTATGTTAAAGGGGGCAACAATAGTTCGATTGGGGCTTATTTAAAACCCTAATCATCAATCTCTAACCCACTTCATCTCCGAATAAGATTTTAAGGTTTCAAACAGAGTTTTCTCTCCCAAATTAAACTCCCTCTTCACCTAAAGTTCTCGAAGAAGAATGCGGAGAAATCTCCTGGAAAAGTATCGCCAGTAACGCAAGGCTGTCGGCGGATAGACAAGCCCGGTGATGATACCGGCTATAACGAGTAAGTTCCATCTCCCTTGTCCCTCTAGTTAATCCTCCTCCTCATCCTTACCTTTTGAAGCTCATATCCGTCTTAAACCATGTCATGTCGAATCTCACGATACCGTCTAACCCATGTTAAAGTATTTACTTCTTTTATATTTAAAAATATTAGAATAAAAACATGTATGCTTAGTTCTAATTTATTGATTACAAATTTGATAACATATCAATTCTCGTTATGGTTTTCGTTATATGTGCCTGTGGTATGTTTTAAGAAGGATAAAATAAGTCGAAACGGGACTTGTAGGAGGAATCATGATGATACTCACACAATCCTTACTGCATTTCTTTTCTTTTAAAATTAGAATCGTATTTATATTTTGATTGGAATTCTTGTGTTTTGAAAACCAACTTTTTGATACTAAACCATTTCGGGAAAGGATCAAAATATAATTTTAATATCCGAAGATTTCAAAAAAAATAGGTCCAACAATTAGATAGCATTTATACACGCCATAAGTAAAATTTTAGAATCAAAACAGAACATAGATTAAGATTTACGCTACAATTTTAGTCGTTGTTTTGCGAAAACTGAAAACTGTTTTTAAAGGCTTTCTTCGAAAAGCCATAACTCTATCTTTAGAGATTCAAACTAAGCGTTTTCAATTGTTTTCAACAACTATATCGAAAGATATAGATTTTTTTAATTCAACCCGACCTCTAAAAATCGACGGAATTAACCTAATTCTGTCTTTTAAAATTGAGTGATGAATCTGGACAGAATTAGTCCTGATCTGTGCACTGCTTTTCAAATGTCATAAGTCAAACTACAGAACTCGGGTTTCGACAAACCTTAGAAGTGTGGATGGAAAATTGACATCCCTACAACTTTTCTATATACCCCTGAACTCATAAATGTGTATATCGTCACGATACACACACCACAAGCTACCCTCTTCTTGCTGTCCAGAAAATTATAACTGTTTTAAACCCTAAATTAAAATAATCTTAACTTGAGTTTCAAACACCCAAATCATGCAAACTCAAGTTGTTTAGATAACTAGACTGAAAGACCTACCTTTTCCTAGTTTAACCCGAGACCTGAAAACCGACAAAAAACAACTAAATTTGCATTTTTTAACCATGCGGCAGTGCTGGACAGATTCTGTAACAAGCCTAAATTTCGTGTACTCTTTTGTAAATATAGTCATTAATAAATGTTGTTTTCCTTTTGAGTAATTGTTATATTTAAAATTTTCACGACTCGCTTCCCAAAATACGTAAACACGGCACGTGACATAGCCAACCCTGCTACCTGTAGTTAGAAATCATCCCTCCACAATCACATTACGGCTGTCAAGCGGATATCAAGAACAGTAAAATATAATCTAGCTAACACATATCTATCTGCCACAATAAATAGAATCAGGAAAATACATAAAGCGGAAACGAATCAAGATTAATAAACAATAGTATCTGAATCACGTCCCAATATGGACTCACATCAATAGAAATAAAACTGTTGAAATAAATAAACTAAGAGTCTCTAAACTAAATAGCTAGCTCTTCATTGCTCGGCTTGATTGCTAAAATACTCTTGATCTGCCTGCGATAAAGGTAGAGAAATCGGGCCATGCAAAACCCAGATGTCGGTGAATCATAATATCAAAATAATAGTAATAACCATGATATGATGCTATTATTAACATGGGTATGAATAATAAACACAGGTATAAAACAGTGAGCTGCATGTAGGTGATGTGTATTCTAAAGTCTGTGCAGGTTATCTATTCTAGAAGTTTTTGAAATCAATTTAATGGAATCGTCGATGTAACTCAATGGTATCTCGTGCGTGCTCGGGACCACAGTCGAGACTCTCGGACAGAATCCAAGACATGCCGCTAAGCAGTAAACAGATAACATGTACAGACGAATGATGTCAGCGGCATCATTCCGGGGCTGGCCGAGCCCGTAAAGACTGATCAGTATAAGTATCGAACTGTTGAGTTACAAGTCAGGTTTCATTATTGATTTCCCCTTACCCCAAAGGTTTTTTGTTCAAGTCAGGTATTTATGATATGAATCTAATGCCAATACAGGATTAAGCAGGTACAAGTCTTATCTACATAAACAATAAGTTACGTCCATCAAGAAAACAATCAGGATTGTTGGTATTAGCAAGAAGATCCAAGTAACAAGTCTGGTAGTGTGCCGTGAACATGTCATGTAATATATATTACCTAAAAGATGCCAAATGTAAAACCGTAATCAATATTGAAATACTAATAATGCCAGGATGCATATGTATCTACCTGTAATAGCCATTATACATCTATTAGCATGTATGATGCAATCTAGATAACGTATTGAACTAATATAGTAGTATGATAACGTCGTGACGTTTCGACATGCAACTTGATAAACTATTATCAGTACGGATACAGACGGATACTGAAAAATGGTAATATTTGATGAATTATTAAAACACATGCACTATTATTTATTAAATAAATATTGATATAATAAAATAGCATGTTGCAAGTTTCAAACTTGCCTGATCGGATCTCACGTCGAGATACGGATATCACGTTCCGACGTCGAAATAAAGTCACGGCGCAAACTTACGCACGCAGGACTGGACCTGGCTGAGCAGCTGCATGACGTGGTAACTGGGGTAGACGACGACGGTGACTGGGTCGTCTGGATTGTCGACGACGTGCGCAACTCCGACGAGACGGCCGGCCAAGAAAGGAAAGAATAAGAAAGAAAAGAACATGAGAGAAGAAGAAGAAGAAGAAGAAAGTTGCTATTTTCTGGAGGTCTGGGGATTAGGCGAGGACAGAGGAGATGGTAGACGATGGGGTGACAATGACGAGGGCTATCATCGGCGAGGTGGCGAGGGTGTGGGTGTGAAGGTGATCAGGGAAGGTGTAGAGTTGGTGGTGGTGGTGGTCTGGGGTGTTCTTGGGTGCTAGGGAGGCAAGGAGGGTGAAGAGTGGGGAAGGGTTTCCCAGTGACGAGGGTTTCCGGCGATGAGGTATGGGTTTCTTGGGTCGAGAAGAAGGTGCAGGGTGTGCTCGGAGTTATCGGGAAGAGGAGGAGAAGGAAGGGATGATGACTGCGACGAGGAGGAGGAGGTGAGGACGAAGGCGAGAGGGTAAACGGCGGCGAGGGGGTGTAACAACTCCAATTTCAATGTACATAAAATTGTTTAAAAGTTGATGTACAATTAGGGTATTTACAATTCCTGTGAATGCTATAAGTATTTGCTTTAATTTAGAACAGCAAGAAAGTACTTGTAGCTCATTGGTAAAGCTTTGCACTGCTGAGACATAGCACCAGAGTTCAAATCTCATCAGCCATATTATCTTTTTGTTTTATTTTCTTTTAATCTTTTTAGAAGCCAAAATGTCTACACATGCAAAACACGTAAACTGAAGAGTTACAAATTATTTAAACATGTGCACTGAAGAATACGAGGCAACACCTACACGTGGCACGGAGACCAACCCCACCCGTCGGTGTTGGCCCGGTGACATTGGCAAAAAGCTCGGCGCCACCGGTCTCCCCCGTCCTTAATGCTCTCAATTCTTCACCCCTGCACCCTTTCAGCTACCCCATTTCTTCTAGTCTGTTTATCTTCTCTGCAATTACACAGAGAATTTAAAATACCTCTTTAATCCTATTTTATTACAAATTTTAATATACTCATTCACTACACTAAACCCTAGCTTTTCCTATAAATACCACCCCTCATTTTACACTTTCTCACTCATAAATCCCTGCCAAAACACTCAAGAATTCCCAAGTTTCTATAGTGTGCAAGTAGAGTTAACAAAGGGCAAAGCTACGACGAAGTTCCAGCGACGATCCAAGGGGTTTCCGGCAACGAAACGAAACACCGGCGTTTCCCCACTCTTCCTCTTTCTCCCCTCTATCTTTGTGACCGGTAATTCCTATTTCCCCCTCTCATCTTCATTTTTAAAAAGTTTCATTTCCAAAACCCGACAGAAGCGGAGTTAGTCCGACTTCCGATTCGGTTTTCTTTAAAACTAAAGTCTTCTTTAAATAAGATCAAACCATATTCTCATATGTTGTTTAATAACATTAACAATCTCAATAAAACAACTTTCACATCAAAATAATTATTTTTGTGATATTTATCGCACTTTTTCAGAAAAATACCATATACTTTAGTTTCGACATAATAACTTTATTCCTTACTATACCTTTAGATAGTTCACGTGGTAATGACCTACCTCATCACAACACACATCTTTATTATAGCACGATGAATTTTGGGATAATAGAATACAGGAAAATACGACTTTACAAATAAACACCCTAAACTTACAAAACTGTTTTCTATGAAAAGGTGTATTAAACATTTCCATGTAATTACGCCTCTATAACCCATTTTGGAGACCCCGTTCGGGATAGTGCAGATTATTACATATCCTCGGGCTTAGTAGAGTAAGATGCAGACCTCCGCAAGGAGTATTCGATCTCGATGGAATTTTTATGCATTTTATTTAGAAAATGAGATTTCTACAAGAAAATAAATAGATTATTTTTATTAAATATATATATATATATATATATTATCAAAATATCTATTTTAATTATATAAATATTCTAAGTTTTCTATATAAAAAAAGAAAAGAAATCACTATTACATGAAAATATCATCCAAATATAACACAAGTACAATATTTCAATAAAATATCATATACTATGAAACTAGGTTTTATTCACTAGGAATTTCACATTATAAAATATACATCTATGAAAACCCTAAAAACGATAATTAAATGCTTGAGGAGTATTTTGAAATTATGCTAAAACTATTTTTACATAAAACCCCCCTCAAGTTATACTAAATTACAATAAGGACCCTAGTATACATAGGTTTAAGCGGGACCAGTCTCTTGAGCCTCAGGGAGCTGGAGATATGGGTGCTTGCCTATTTAAGGTAGACAGTATGACAAACGGTGTTATCATTACGGTAATTGTCTTGGAAAAATACACAAATCATGTCGTCAATGTGCAGCAGTTACCGATAACATCAAAACTAATTCAGGACTTCAATTTCTTTTCAAAGTGTCTGACTCAGACTGAGTCTCAATCTAATCAATCTGACTTGAATGCGATTCAAGTATAAACTCACAATATAACGAATCAATATGAATCCGTATGTACAATCTATTTCAATATACAATTTGACTGAACCAAACCATGGATATTTTCCGTCTACATGATTCTCTATTTGTATCCATTCCATTTACTGATATCATGGTTTCGACAAGTCATCCATCTATATAACAAACAATACAATACAATCAAGATATCGGAGGGTTTATAAAGGGTAGATTGGTACGGAAGGTGTTAAAAGTGGCACGAGACTGTAACCATAATACACCTAACCTGAATCTCCATTGCCGTTGTACCGTGGCTGAACGGTTCCATGTGCTCCGTATACTTTAGTCTCTGGAATATTGGGACTCCTCTCGTATACACAGACATTTTCTGTACCAAGCTACAACCAACAACGTTAACAATATAATACAACTTTAAAAGTCACATTCTCTTTCTGTCTATTCTGTCTCTACTTACTTTTAGGACTTACCGAGCGATTTTTCGCTGACGACATTCCTTTCTTCTTTCTTTGGAATGTTGTCAGGTGGATCGGACCTTCTGGAAACAGAGCCCACCAGCGAGGACTTGGATCAGCTAGCCTTTGACCCGAAGCTCTAGTTTACTTGTACATTTCATTTCTGTTATGCCATTGTTTAGGCATTGCTTTCATTCCATGTATTTACATTTCAGTTGTATTGTAAAAAGAATGTTTAATAAATAAAATTGTTGTTCATTTACATCTTGTCTCTTGTGTACTTTACTTTATATTGCTTAGATATGCTTAGCGTGTTTACTTCTGATTAAATATGTCGCGTGGCCCGTCGCGTCCTCTGCCCGTACACTGGAAAGCGGGGCGTGACAGGTGGCGAGCGTAGATTAGGGTTTCTGGGTTCGCGCTCGCGATGGGGAAGAAGAACAGGGGAGGAGAGAGAGTGGTGTTTGGGGATTTAATAATTGGTTTTAGTTTGTTATATATATATATATATATATATATATATATATATATATATATATATATATATATTAATATATTATTAGAAAGAGAGAGGCGAGATAAAGAGGGAGAGAGAAACGGAGAAAGAGAGCGATTTATTTAATTAATATAAATTAATATATTATATATGTTTAACAGTTTTATATAGTATATACTAGTTAAAATATAATATATATATATATATATATATATATATATATATATAGAAAGAGAGAGAATAATGGAGGAAAAATGCCATAGGTGGGGATTTCCTTCTATGGTATCGAAAAAATACAACCTCCGCCATTTTTTCCGACGAATGGCATATATCATCATTATCGTTATCATCTAATATATGCATACACCAAATTTCATGCGATTCCACCACTTTTTCACCGTTGAATTAGCAATGTAAAAAGTTCTATTGTCGGTAAACCATCAATTTTGCACCAACTAAATCAACGGTGAAAAAATGGTATGATCATATGAAATTTGGTGTATCCACATCTTAGATGATAAAGAAGAAGGTG
Organism: Agapanthus africanus; assembly: GCA_030015575.1. NCBI lineage: Eukaryota > Viridiplantae > Streptophyta > Magnoliopsida > Asparagales > Amaryllidaceae > Agapanthus > Agapanthus africanus. The sequence continues at coordinate 90,357,925 of JASDDO010000024.1, read as the reverse complement.
GTGTATACCGATCGTCGAAAAAATCATGGAGGGTGCATTTTTCCGACGCCATAGGAGGAAATTCCCTCCTATGGTACCTTTCCTCCATTAACCTCATATATATAATAGGTTTGTACAAATAATATCATATTGCTCTGAATATTACCCGTAACTATCCAAAAATCTAGTTTTTAAATATGGAAAATATACGTAAAAGTTTAAACCATAATGTGATATCCAGTCAATAAAAATGTATACCCCCAAGTATGGATCTACGTAATTATCCATAGCGATCAAAACGATTATGTTTTAACAATTAGGACATGAACATGATATATTGGTGCAACCACATGATATGGGGTGTGATGACATGCAAAGCTAGATAAGAAAATATGTTATTTGATTTTTATTTTGTATTATTAAAGATATGTGGAATATATTATATGTGTATAATATCTAGATTTGCATGGACATTCTGTACTAGCAAATATTTGATGTAATCTTGAACCGTGATAGGTTTCAAACATGCGGATCGGGTCGGATAATAACCACAACTATTAATTGCACTATCCGCAACCCAAAAGAAACAATAATCAAGAATTTTGTCGCAAGATTTAAAATACCCAAATAAATATAGTATAACAGTGCTAGGGTGTTACAAAAATACTTGATAACTAGGTTGAGATGGTTTAACACTCATTTGGAAAGTTGTCTCATTCACTATATGCATGAGACGGCTCAAGAAATCTTAAGTTGGCTCATGCCCTCACTCGACTCAAATCATTCCAGATTTGGGCCCACTCGTTTGCGGTCCAAGAGACAATATTTTCTAGGATTGTGACTGTTCATTCCTCTGCCATAACTGCCACTTTAATTCTGAGAACACCCCAACCCTTCATTCTCAACATTAATTTTTTAATGGCCTTTATTCTATTCAATTTATCCTCCTATTAATTTCTTCTTCTTTCTTAAATTCTTCTCCTCTGAAAATTCCCCTCCAGAATTCCTTTTCAAAATCGCCAAGTTCCTTCATTTAGATGTCGAAGCTTTGATCGAGTTTTTCTCCTTTGTAAACGGCGATACAGTTGTTATACTGTATCGCGACGCGAGTAAGTCCTTATACTATTCTCGATCTCCCTCTTCATCTCCTTATCTCCCTCTTCCTTGTAACGCTCCTCTACATAATTTCTGTCCTTGTCTCGCCAATAGTTCCTATGATATATGTTTCTATATACGATATTTAGTTACCGATGAAATTATAAACGTAGTTGTTACTTTATATTCAAGATTATAATTACTGATGATTCTCCATGTTAATGACACCTCTTATATACTATCAGTACACATAAATCCATGTTATAACACTACGAAATGAATCTAAACCAATATGGCATCGTGACACAAATATAACTAAACCTTTAAACCCGATCGTCTGAACAAACAGGTTTTAAGCCGGCTCAAAAAACATCGGCCGTCTCATACAACCCGAGAAGGAAATATACCTTTAGACATGGGGAAAATACCTTTATACATGGCGTGAGCGGGCTCAAGTTTGGGCTTGAGCCGTCTCAAGGTTGAGCTGGCTCAACATAACATTGAGTCGTCTCATGGTAACAGAGAGAAAACATGGCATCCTATAGATTGTAGAGGCATCTCAATTCTTATTGAGTCATCTCAAGACTTGTGACGAGCTGTCTCAAGAACATTTTGAGCCGTCTTTTACACCCATAGAACCAAATCATGATTGTAGAGGACTTGTGAGCCGTCTCAAGCAATTTTGAGCCGTCTTAAACTGATATCCAAACTGAATCAATATCTGACATGTGATTTAATCTGATATATATCTACATTGCTTGTTTACCACACCATACATGTCTCATCTCATGCTATGTACTCTTTATTGCTGAACATACATGTCTTATGTGAACAAATCTAGTACATGCTCCACTCGACTCGACTCGAACCATGAATATCATTCGATATAAATACTTGACACTTTACATGAATACTTGACACTCGACATAAACACAATTTGAAACGTGTCCTTGTATTCTCTCTTATGTATTCATAGTTTCGAGTTAGGCTTGTGACATTATTTGTAAATTAAATTACACGAGTTGTTAGGGTAATTTGAGTGTGAATCCAACGAAATCTTAGGAGTCCCCCTAGTACATGATTCCATGAATACTAACACAACTTACAATCAAGAGGGTCCGTGTTTCCTTACCCCTGGATTATACCATATAGGTTTGTGAACACTTTAATGACGATTGAAGTCCCGTTACTAACACATTTGATTCGGGCCCGTAATTTCTTGCCCATGGATTACAACCTTGGGCTCGAGGATACTCTTGAGATCAGTTAACATTCACACTTGAACTGTCATTATGTTAGTTATCCTCGTAGAGACTTTTTAAGACACATTGGAAATTACTTCATGTTCAGCACTTTTATTTATCACATGCTTATGTTACTAACACTATGTTTATACTACACGGCCATGTTAAATAGAATTGCCATGTTACTTAGAATTTCCATGTTTGGTTTAATTGCCATGCTTAATTACCATATCATATTTGTTTCACTGCTTCATGATTTTCATTCCCATTCATATAACTTGTTATTATACAATTATGCTTATCATCCCACCTCATTGGAGACTTACCGAGAGCAAGTTCGCTGACGGGCATGTTGGAGTCAAAAATTATACCCCGGTTGACCAAGTCAAAATCAAAGTCAACCCCAAGCCAAGTAGGCCCAAGCCCAGGTCAAAGGGACCGGCTCCATGACAAAAGGAATGAAGCCATAAATTGGTTTAATGTAATTATTTATATATATATATATATATATATATATATATATAAATAAATGTATGTAAAATATGAAAAAAGCCAAAATTTTGTAAACCCCATGGCTTATGTGCAAAAAGAGATAAGCATATAAGGTATGGAGTGGCACAGGTGTCATTTGGCAAAGCTTAAAGGGCTATATGTAAAGTGTGTAGCCTATAAAGACAAACATGATGAAAAAATCAAAAAAAAACTTTCATTCTCTAAAATTCTAGGGTTTGTGTCTCCTTCTCCTTCCTCAAGGTTCTAATCCTTCTTTCTTCTTTTGAATTAAATCAAGAGTTCAATCCTTCTTTTTCCAAAAAGAAACTGTTTTTCACCATAAAGCCTTTAAAGGGGAACTCGATCTTTCATCAAATCCCTAAAAATGGGAGATTTTTGAGTTTCACCCCTTTTTTCTTTAAGATTCAGCCAACGGAAAGGAGGAAGAAGGAGACCGTTTTCCAAAAATCCCATTTCGGGAAGATTCAAGGCTTAAAAGAAGATCCAGGGCTAAAAAGAGAAGAAAGGGGTTCCTTCTGACCATCTTCAAAGATTTATAGGAGTTTAACTCCATTGAAGATCTTTTGGAGTTTAACTCCATAAACAAAACCCTTTTTAGGAGTTTAACTCCAAATCTATACATAATCCCTGTTAGGAGTTAACTCCAAAGCCCCTTAGAAGTTCAACTCCCAGCCCAGGGCCTAAGCCCCTTTTCCGCTGGTGTTTCCAGTGGTCGCGTGCCACACACATGACCCGCGGGCGTCCAGTGGTCGCGTGCAGGGCACGTGACCCGTGGGTGCTCAACGCTCACATGCGCCTCACGGGATCCGCGGGCACTCAACACTCAGCGGTCACGTACAGGGCATGTGACCTGCCGGCGCCCGGCGCCCAACGATCGCGTGCAGGGTACGTGACCCGCGGGCTTCCAGCGGTCGCGTACTGCGCACGTTACCCGCTGGCTCCCAGCGGTCGCGTGCAGGGCACGTGACCCGCGGGCACCCAGCACCCACATGCCTGGCACGTGACCCACGGGTGCCAAACGCCTACGTGCCAGGCACGTGACCCGTGGGCGCCCAGCACCCACGCTACTAGCCCTTTTGACCCCAGCCCACTATCCGGGTAGCGAGACCCCGTAAACTCTGTGAGGCCCCTTCAAAACACAACACACGTACACTGCACATTGAGTTCGCATGACCAGTTTGACCCGTCAATCGGAGGTTCCCTCGCTCCAAAAGCGATGGGTAATTAACGGCAGCTTAGTCCGCGGCTGCTGGAGATTCGGATCACCACAATCAATAAACCCCAGCCTACCCTAGACAGGGGGGAATCTGTAATGCGCCTGATAAGCGACACGTATTCCTATCTCAGTGGGGTGACGAAAAACACCCTACAAATTCTAGCACGCCCGGTGGGACCATTCTCTCCTCCCATATCTCAGGTCAAGCGTTCATGCGAACTCATTTAACATATATACCGACGTTTGTACTGAAGTAATGTTCCTTTCGTGCAGCAATCAACTTTCAACGACGATGTCTCCCAAGATGAATTCAGCTGCCAACGCGACCCCAATCTCGTACGTGGTCAAGATCAATGCTTGTGTGGTTCTCCCTGTCATTCTCAACCGATAACGGGAGGAGCCACCCTATCAATTTGGTTCGGTTGTCATCTACCATACTGGAAGCGGTCATCTGGCAGAGGTCCCGACAAACTAAGCGGCTAAACCGACTTTAAGGGGCAGGAGGCCGAACGTCGTGGTCTCCAGAGCATCTCACCCCAAATGCAAATCCGTATTCGAGCGGTTATCCACTGTTCCAACTGGGGGCAAGGCCGTCAACACCAATGGGGCCACAAAGCAGCTCCAGCAAACTCAGACGTTGCCCTTGACGATCGAGCGAGCAGGCATATTCTCTGGACTCTCTGTCAGTCGGTCTACGACGTCGTCCCGAAAGGCCAAAGCCTGCCAAGTGCTCAAAAAAGAAAGTTTAAGACAGAAGCGACTCAGGTATCGAGCCAACAAAAGGGCCAGGACTTCGGCCAAGTGGAATCTTGTGAGGTTCCAAGAGCAGGGTCACCCCGTGATGACGGCTAAGTCGGCCGTAAAAGTCGGCAATTCCTTTGAACCCGTAAAGTGGGTTCAGAAAAACGCCATGACCGCTAGAATCAAGGAGACAACAGTCTGAACGATGCTACAAAGAGACGTGTCCCAGCCCCAACAGAGAAAGCATGAAACTGTCTCTTCAGGAGTCTATCAGGCGCTCTGTGCCGCGTGAAAGCTGCAGGGAAAATACAAAAAAGAAGCGCCGGCACTACTCAAGAATCCGGTCAGGCCAGCCATATTTAAGCAATCGTCCGTTACCAAAACAGAAGGGCCACGATAGCGGTCCACGAAATCTGCTGTCAAAAAGGAAAAGACAGTCGGATATGTTATCCATACGGTCTATATGGCGGGCGGGCGTCCCAGCGACAACTTGCGCAGCAAAAACAAGGACGGGGCCAACACATCCCAAGCCCAATCTGGCTTGAATGTGGTTGCCGTTTCCTAAGATCAGCCGCCTCCGCTGGACGATGAAAACCCTCTCGATGAGAACCCTCTCGATGAAAACCCTCAGTCCATGTGAAGTCAAGCTCGGACAGCGAGGAAGAGCCGACTTTCCGCCCGAGGACCGCAGAGTAAGAGCTTCGAAAATAGCTCAGGAGCAAAGATAAAGAGACGGCCAAGCTCTATTCGAAAATTGACGACCTAACGAATGTTGTGATGCAGCTCACGTCTCAAATTGCTTGGACGCCTCCCAATCAAGCACAAGTCTCTACTCATGAGCCGGGTGATGACAATCCAAAGCAACCGATGCCTGTCCCCTTGGGTCCAAGATTGGGTGAGCCATACGAAAGTCGACCACATTCCGCTTCTGGGGACGCCTTGGCCCCAGATAGCACCATCCCTCTGACACAAGATCGGATAATGGATTTAGTCACCAGTAAGGTTAAAACATTAGTGGCCGATGCCAAAGCTCAGAAAGAAATTGGCAGTAGTGGGCGGCCATATCCAGCACAGTACGATCTGATCGAGTTCCCCAGCGGCTACGTCATTCCTAAGTTCGGAAGATTTGATAGGGCGGAAAACGCAAATCATCACGTCGCCCATTTTAAAGCGTCGTGGGGAAATACAAGGGGCAATGATGCACTTTTTCTTCGTCAGTTTGTCAACAGCCTGACTGGTGTCGCTTTCGACTGGTACGCAAGCATACCAGACGGTTCCGTCACTACTTTCTCCCAAATGGAGTCTCTGTTTCGGCAAAGATTCATGAGTGTCAGTGACAAAATCTCCATCGCTGACCTCATGAGAACTAAGCCGGGGAAAAACGAAAGCAACACAGACTTTATTACCCGATGGCGCAACCTCGCTGTCAAGTGCGAACCGTCGCTAGAGTAGGACCAGTCCGTCAGCCTCCTCATTGGGAACCTCAGCAATTGGATGGTCCTATTCTTGTGTACAGCATGCCTCAAGAGATTTCAAGAGCTGACCAAGAAAGTCCAAATGCTGGAACAGTCGAAGCAAGAGTCTATCCCAGACTCTCAAAGAGACAATACTTGGAAGAGCAAGAGGGACGACAACCGTAGAAGCGGGAATTCCAGCAATACCAATGTTTTCAATGCGTCCGATAATGAAGACAAGCGAAAAGCAGGCGAATCCAAAACCAACCAGTCTTGAAAGCCAGTGCTGGGAAGGGAAGGGCCTTCCCTAAAGGAGAAAAAGAACAAGGTTTACTCTTTCAGGAGGGACAAGGTCCGAAAGATATTCAAAGATGCCCTGAACAACGGTCTACAATTGCCAGAGTCGAAAAGAACTCACGAAGCAAAAATGACCGGCAATCCTCTATATTGCCCGTACCACCGAGTAGTGAGCCATACGATCAAGGATTGCTATATCTTCAAAGACTGGGTCGAGAAGCAGTACAAGATTGGAGAGATCGAGTTGTCCAAGAGTGTGTTGGTGAACAATAAAGTTGCAACCACCAACTTTATACAGACAGAAACTGAAGCCTTTTGGGAGCAGACAGCTGAACCCGCTGTCCTGAGAAATGAAACTGACTCACCGCAGCCTCCGTGGAGTACGCACATATCTAATAATACAAAGAAGATGCTAAAGCTACTTCGGAAAGAGCCCAGGACAGAATAGGAAGGGCAGAAGAAGCCCACCATTCCAGCTGCCAATTCGGCTCAATCAGGCTAAAAATCCAAAAAGCTCAAGAAGAAGAAAAGTGCAGCTCGACACGAAAAAGAGTCTGCAGGGAGATCGACCATTCAAAAATATATCGATTCCCTCGAAGACTATGAACAAAAAGAAATAACTCTAATTCAATTGAAGGAGTTCTTCCCTGTAGAAGCAGCTGAGATTTTGGAGGAGCTAGAAGAAGACTCCAATGAAAAGATCCCTATAGTGACCTGCTACGCCATCCATCTTGGCAGCGACTCTGAGGAGGAGCTCTGTTTTCCCGAAGAGAACGAGGAGCTCGCCACAAAGGCCAACCAAATCCAGCTCAGAAGCGGCAAGGCTCTACCGCCAAATCAGGGAAACGCCCCAAAAGGGAAGGAAAAACAAGTCGCTAATGAAAAAAGTGGCGGAGAGCCGGCTCATGAAAATTCGAGTCCTTCCCCGGTAGACTATAATGTCTTGGCTCATCTCCGAAAGCTTCCATCTCTCCTAAGCATCTACGATGCTTTGGTCCTATCTAAAGAGCTTAGAGATGTTCTCATTCACGCTCTACAAAACCCCGAGCGGTACCAGGCTCTCTTTGCAGAAATTGATATGAAAGAAACCCAGTACACTCTACATACAGCCACACCGCTTTACGCGACAGGGTACAGCGACGGAGATCGGATTAATCGCATATTGATTGATCCAGGGTCCTCAGTGAATATCATGAACTTGCAGACTCTGAAGAGTTTGTCAATAGACGTCCGACACCTGTCAAGGGAAAGGATTGTCATTCAAGGTTTCAATTAAAATTGCCAGCAAGTTCTGGGATCCATAGCTTTGCCGATCAGGTTCGGGGACCTACAAACTGAAGCCAAGATATACGTGATCGACGCCAACACGTCTTATAAGTTTCTCTTGGGACGGTCATGGCCATGATTACGGCATCGTTCCATCAACTCTCCATCAATGCATGAATTATACTAAAAATGGCGAAGAAAGACGCATTGACGGAGACATCCAGCCGTTCGGTGTGTACGAAGTCCGATATGAAGATTCTCGGTACTTCGTGGATTCCCAAAATACCAAGCCACGACTGACCAAGGACAGAATGGCTCCGAAACTCAAAAGCAAATCCGAGCCGGCTGTCACTTTCAAAAGCAAAAAACCCCAAGTGCACCCGCATTTCGGCAGTGACACTGATGAGTCCGACGTTGGAAGTCCGTCCTTCTATAAAAACCGCCTTCATTTTGGTAGTGATACGGACGAGTATGATATCGAAGGCCCATCCGACAACAAAATTCGCCCTCGTTTAGGCAGCAACACTGAAGAGTCGGAGGAAGAGAACCTGCCTTGCAACAGCTATACAGATTGGTCCCCCACGCAACAAGCAAAGCTACTAGAGACCTTCGAAGTTGCAGAAGGGTCCCTAGCCGTCACAAGGGTGCCGGAACAGATGTGCAAGGAGTTAGATATTTTATCGGTCTCTGCCGTGAACCAACCGCAAACTTTCTACGTTCCCCGAAAGAAAAGTGGATAGAAGGGCATTCTGTTTTATGGGTCAAATCCTGTCGTGCACCCGGACGATTTGTCTGTCACGGGCCTTCCCTATGAGAGAGGCATAAGGGCCGTCCTCAATTCCATATATTATGCGCCTGAGATGCGGGAATATTTTAAAAAGTGCGGATGCTGGTTATATCAAACGGAATCCGAAGCGAAGTTTTATGAGGGGATATGGCATCCGCCTCAGATCCGAGCACTCATCGATAGAAGAATTCCAGATAGACGGGGCATAGGTTTCATTCAACCTGATTCCAAGCCATGTTACATGATACATATTGGTGAAGCAAGTGAAGATTCAAATGATGAAGACGGGCTAGTCGAGCCAGAAGAGGCCTCTCAAGAGTTTGAAGATGGCGAACAAGCAACCTTCGACGATCTAACCGAGATTTATTTGGGAACGCCTGATAATCCAAGACCGGCCTATATCAGCTCACTCTTGTCAGAGGAAATGAAAGAGCAGATAGTCGCCCTGCTGCATGAGTTCGCCGACTGCTTCGCGTGGACGTACAAAGAAATGCCTGGCCTTTCCCCTGAAGTGGTCGTGCATAAGCTAGCTATATTTCCTGATGCTAAGCCAGCCAAACAAGCTCCTTGAAGATTAAGAAGGAAACTGGAAGAAAAGGACATCGAGGAAACTAAGAAACTCATCGATGCCGGCTTCATCAGGGAAGAGAAATACACTGACTGGATCGCGTGTATTGTCCCAGTGAAAAAAAAAAGAACGGGCAGATACAAGTTTGCGTCGATTTCAGAGAACTCAATAAGGCATACCCTAAAGACGATTTCCCACTTCCGATCATGGAAATGATGGTCGACGATACCTCAAATTACGAGTTGTTCACTTTCATGGATGGCTCGTCTGGATATAATCAAATCAAGATGTCGCTCGAGAATGAGAAACACACAGCATTTTGAACCCCGATCGGGATATACTGCTACAAGGTGATTCCATTCGGATTAAAGAACGCAGGTGCTACATATCAAAGGGCAATGACCAATATCTTTGATGACCTAATCCATAAAATCGTCGAATGTTATGTTGATAATTTGGTCGTCAAGACTAAAGCCATGGCCGATCACATCCAAGATCACAGGACCGTTTTCACTAGACTGAGGGAATACGATCTGAAGATGAATCCTCTAAAGTGCACTTTTGGCGTGTCATCAGGAAAATTCTTGGGCTTCATAGTCCGATATCGAGGGATCGAAAATGGCCCATCCAAGATAAAGGCCATCATGGAGATGCCCCCTCCGAGGAATCTGACGCAGCTAAAATCTTTTCAAGGCAAGCTTACTTATATACGAAGGTTTATCTCCAATTTATCGGGGAGATGTAGGCCCTTCTCAAAGCTCATGAAGAAAGGAGCTCCTTTGGTCTGGGATGCCGAATGTCAAGAAGCGTTCAAAAGCATCAAACAGTACCTGTTGCACCCTCCAGTGCTTGCTGCTCCTATTCTAAATAAATTGTTGATTCTCTATACTGCCGCGCTAGATGAGTCACTCGGTGCACTCCTTGCCCAGAACAACAAGGAGGGAAAAGAGAATTCCCTCTACTACCTCAGTCGAATTTTAGTCGGGGCGGAACACAACTATTACCCGATCGAAAAGCAATGCCTGGCTCTGATATTCGCTATGAAGAAGCTGAGGCCCTATCTGCTCGCTCATCAGGTTATGCTGATCTCCATGGTCAACCCGCTCAAACACTTAATGACCAAAGAAAGCCTAGCCGGTAGAATGGCGAGATGGGCTGTCATGCTGCTTGAATTTGACATAATTTATACTCCTCAGAAAGCGGTAAAAGGTCAAGCCCTCGCCGACATTCACGCTGCTCATCCCATACCAGAAGGGTCATCACTCAATTGTGAGTTACCTGATGAACAAGTGCTACACCTCGAGAACGACGAGACATGTTGGGAGCACTATTTCGATGGAACCTCATCAATTAGGACCTCCAGCAAATCAAGCATACCACAGATAAAAGTAGAGATAGGATTGGTGTTCATCATGCCATCGATGGGAACCCTACGGCATTCTTTTGCTCTCACCGAGCCTCGCACAAACAAGGAGGCTGAGTACGAGGCTCTGATTGCTAGTTTGGAGCTCGCCATATAAATGGAAATCCTTCGGCTATGAGTCTACGGTGATTCCCAGCTTGTTGTCAACCAAGTAAGCGGTGACTATAAGATATACAAACCCGAGTTAGCTCGGTAAAGAAGCCGGGTGGTGGAGCTTATGAAACAGTTCACCCACATCGAACTGATGAGAGTTCCTAGGGCGTTGAATGGAAAAGCTGACGTACTCGCTCGCTTAGCTAAGGAGATGGCTGATCCCGATGTGGATGAAATTTTGATAACAGTCAGAAGCCGGCAAATTCTACCTCCGGTCTCTTTGCGTGAAGAGGGAAACGTAGAACAAGAGAACAATCTTACCAAAGAAACTCTAATCATCCAAGATGGACCCGATTGGAGAGAACCCTTCATAGAGTACCCCCGATACAACAAGCTACCCGAAGGAAAATCTGCGATGATTCAGCTGAAGAAGAGAGCTCTTTGTTCAGTTGAAAATATTGCAATCTTTAACATAATAATTTCCTCACTTTTCTAATCATCTAAGGATGTTTGTTATAAGTATAACACATATTACAAGTTCTTCGGGAAAATATCAAATACCATGTGTTATACATTATAATCAACATTTTGGAAGGAAATTGTTTGTTTATTATTTCATGCATAACTGTATATCTCAATATTCTTCATTGAGATTTTGTGCAGAAAATTATCTCAGGACAGATATCGTAATCGCAAATTCGTCGACAAAATACAGGAAATCAAAGAGTTAAAATCTGGCAGAGATTCAGAAGAGATAAGAAAATTCCAGATTTCGCCTGAATACATATAGACCAACACCAGAGGACACAAGAAAAATGAAGCAACAAGCTCACCAAACGGTCGCGGATCCGCGGCCGAGTCAGGCCGATCCGCCGTAGATCCACGGCCGGGTTAGGGTATCGGTTGACGTGAATTCTCCATAAGCTTCATTGCAATGTTCTAGCTTGTTGAGGACGCTCCATTGTAACAACCTTGTTCTGGAAACTTTCCTACAACAGCTTAGCTTCTTGAGGAAGCTTGATAACTATCTTATTCTAGAAGTTTCCCTATAACTACCTAGCTTCTTGGGGAAGATTGGCCTAGCTTCTAGTGGAAGATTGGTGAAGAGCTATATAAAGGACCTAAGCCTTCATTTTGGGGGTTAGACAATTACAAGCAATTCGTTACACAATTTAAGAGCCAATTCAATCCAACTCAATCAAGATCCAAAATCAAGAATCGTTGAGAACAAGATTGAGCGACGACATTCAAGATCCTTTACGCGAAACCGATCGTCATCTACGAGCAAGTGATCCTCGACAGGTCCAAGTCTCACGGTGATCGAGCAAAGCGAAGATCAACGGAGAAATTACCTCTTCAAAAGAGTGATTAAGAGCATTCTTTCTTGTAATCTCGAATTGAGAAGTGTAATTCAAAGTTGAATAATAAAGGTGATCATTTGTTAATTCTCGCTTTCTTTAAATTTTCATATTATGAAATATCTAATTGTTGATTCTTCAATTTTCTTGATGCGTGAGTAAATCTCCACTTGCTAAGAATTCGAAGGAATTTAGTAGATCAAATGGTGAGAAAATCCTATACTCATCTTATGTCTTATGAGAATTATGAACTTTAGGAAAAAGAATCATCAACGGCCAAATTTGGAGCGAGATCACCGTTCTTGATAATTTCGTTGCAATTTGGGATTAAATGATTGATGATTTTCTTTGCTAAAGGATAGATTTGAATGGTGATTAATGAAAAAAAAACAAGAGATAGTGAAGAAGAAACCCTAGTTTCTTCAATAAATCGCTAATCTTCATTCATCACCATAGTTCTAGTTATAATTCATCAATAGATAAGATGAATCATTTTTAGTATTCATCATTGCTACTAATTCCTATCGAATCCTACAAGATATTCATCAATTTTCTTGATAACTAAAATTGATTTTGGACATTTTCCTGATTACTAAATCTTAAACTCTTTCTTGATTTTTCTTGAAGATATTTCATCAACTAAATCTTGAATCATTTTCTTGAATTTTCTTTACTATTTCTTTCGGCTCATCTAAAGCAAGAGTGATCAAATACACGAATCCCAGAGGACGACCCGTACCCATTAACGCTCGCTACACGCGACACCGTTATTGATTGTGGTTACTTTTACGACTAAAAAAAACATCGCTTCTTATTCTTTCTTTTAAAAATCACAAAGAAGCAGAAAACAAACTTTTGAAATCAATCAAATGGCGTCGTTACCGGGGATGCGTGCATAATTTATTCGTTCTTGCTATTTGAGTTGAAATATTATTATTCCATCAAAATTTAAATCAAGAATCGCATCGTATGCTTAACAATTAGTGTGTGAATTTTGCAAGGAAATCTGGAATCATTAGAGTAGTGATATAAAGATTCCGTAGCATTCAGGAAGTCCAGTGGAGCAGTAAGAGCACCTGTAAAAAAAATTGGTTCAACGATCAAGCAAGTTGACCGTGGAACCGCGGCCATTAGCTTGAATTAGCCACGGAACCACGGTGATATTGTCGATTTGGAACTCAAAATTTCTCTGGTATATTTCTTACCTTTTCCTCTCTCCTCTGCTAAGTCCAATAACAACTTTTCTGCAGGATTCTTTGCAAAAATTCGCCGCTCAAAAAAAAATCTTGTTACGTTTCTTGAAATTGGTTGTTTGTGCATATTTTAATACGGAAATTAAGGGGCAAAGACCAAATTCAGATTAGGTGGGATTTCATTACCTTTCCTAAGCCCAACAAATCACAAAACTAGTATGCGCATCACCTTTCATTAACTAAAAAATATCTAAACAAGACTCTAAGGACCGTCGCGCTCAATTAGGATAGAAGAAGGTCGTGGGTAATCTATTGCTTATCCGCATTTCTTTTGTGATGTCTAAGGCAAGTGGTTACTTAATTAGGCCCGCTACTTACGTAGCGGATACCTCCCACTTACCTCACACTTACCTAGCCACAAGAGGGATAAAGAGATAGTAGAGGATTTATCCTGCGATTTGTCTTCTGGAAGTCTAGGAGCGGTCTAGTGACTTGACCTGGGTGACCGTAGATCTAGGGTTGATTGTGCATGTTGTTTTGTGATTTTTCTAAATCCGTCTTTTCCAAAACCAACCTTTCTTTTTTAGTTCTTTTATTAAAAAAATATAAAAATAATTATTTAACGCTGCCACTTGCGCTAAACCCGCTTAGTGCATGCTCGGCTGGACACGAGATTCTAGTTCCCGTCTTGTCCGTGTTCCTCTTATCGACTCCGAAGTCGGTAATTCTACATCTTCTTTTTCTCCACCATCCACCACATCCACCAAGATGGACGGTTCTCCATCAAATTTTAACACCACTTTTCCACTACCGGCAGGTGCGCAGAATCTACCGCGTATGTCTCTCCAAGAGAGATGCTACCCTATTCGAGGTCCCCTTCCTACTTGTCTTTTCATTCCACCGGCCAATGGGGATAATTTTGAAATCAAGCCACACTATATTAATCTTTTGCCTAAATTTCACGGTCTTGAGTCTGAAGACGCATACGTTTTTATCACCAAATTTGAAAACGTATGTGCTATGATGGGCACTTCACAACTTTCTGTGGATGCTATGCGTTTACGTCTTCTCCCGTTTACTTTGTGCTATTTAGCCGAAAAATGGCTTTATAACACAACTCCACACTCTATTTCAAACTGGGATGAATTCGTCATAGCATTCCTTAAGAAATTTTATCCCAATCATAAGACCGCCCGTGTCCGTAGCGAAATCAATCAATTTACCCAACTTGCCGATGAACAATTTTGGAAGTGTTTTGAACGATTTAAGGATCTGCTAGTCTAATATCCTCATCATGGAATCCATAGATAAGATCTCTGTCGAATCATATATGATGGCATTAATGCTTGAATCCATGTGTCAAAGCAATTTCATATCTAAAGATGGTGGTGAAGCTTGGAAATTTTTGGAAGATTTTGCTGAAAAAACTTTGCAATGGGAGAGTGTTAGTCAACCATCATCTAGGGGTGGTATCCATCAACTTGATGTTTCCATAGCAGTCAAAACTGAAATGGCAGCAATGCAAAAGAAACTTGAAGCTATGGAACACAAATTTTTATTAGCCTCCCTAAACCAGGTCACACTCCCTAAAACCGTGTGTGGATACTGTTCCGATCCATCACATTTGACAGAAGAATGTCTTTTGAATTCTCCGTTTCAAGGTCAAGAACACACTAATGCTGCTTTTCAGCAACGACCTAGAAACGATCCTTATTCTTCCACTTATAATCAGGGTTGGAGGAATCACCCTAATTTTGCTTCGAACCAACATCAAAATATGGTTCCAAACCAAAATAACTTTCAAAGGGTCCCTCCACAACAACAGCAACCACTACAACTGAGTCAGCACCCCTTTCAACCACAAAATTTTCAAAATCCAGCCAACACTTCTGCACCGTATAATAATTCTTTGCAATTGACCGGTACCGGTAATTCCTCTTCACTCGAACAAACCATGAATTTATTTCTGAAAAATTTCATGCAAGTTTCGGCTGAGATAAAGTCTTCTGTCGATAATATAAAGAAGGACTCCGCCTCACACGGTGAGAGTATTACATCGATAGAAGCACAAATTGCACGATTAAATGCCGAAATGAGTGCTAGAGAGAAAGAGAAACTTCCATCTCAACCCCTACCGAATCCTGGGCACTCACAACACTACAATGTGAATGCCATTACAACATTGGGATCCGGAAGAGTGTTGAATAACCAAGTTGGTGAACAGATTGATAATGATAAAATAATCAATGACACCCCGGCTTCCACTTCCACTTCTGACCCTAGTTCATCTTCTTCCGAGCCTATTCTCCGTTTTCCTCTAGGCTCAAACACTCCCCCACCTTCTTTTAGTCAACCAAATACGATCCCCACTCCAATTCTGGAATATGTTCCACCCACACGACCTTCTCCAATGTTGGACCCAGCTCTTATTGCTAAAGCTCCTTATCTAAATCGGTTAAGGGGAAACAAACCAAGTCTACAAATGGAGAAGATTATGGAAATATTTAAACAGGTTAACATAAATATCCCTCTCCTAGATGCTATACAACAAGTTCCGGCTTATGCGAAAATCCTTAAGGACTTGTGCACTAGGATGAGGAAGACTCAAGTGCCCAAAAAGGTATTCATGACGAATAATGTTTGCACGGCTTTTACCCCACAACTACCAAAGAAACATAAGGACCTTGGCTGTCGTACAATCTCTATTTCTATTGGGGGTAAAAATATTAACCGTGCTTTACTCGACCTTGGCGCCAGTGTTAACCTGCTTCCATACTCTGTCTATGAGCAGTTAAGGATTGGAGAGTTGAAACCCGCTTATTGTACTCTCAAGATGGCAGACCGATCCATCACCAAACCTAGGGGTGAGCTTGAAGATGTGTTGATAAAATTCGGGGAATTTATATTCCCTGTGGACTTTATTGTTTTGGATACACAGCCTGTAGCAAACCTACGGAACCAAATTCCGGTGATTCTTGGTCGACCCTTCCTAGCCACTTCCAATGCTGTCATTAATTGTCGAAACGGTTTCATGAACCTATCTTTTGGGAAAATAACAATTGAGCTTAACATTTACAAGATAGGAAGCCAGCCATCTAAACCTTTTGCTCATATTCTTGATGTCTGTTCTGTCCACGAGATAGCTTCCGAAAGCTGCAAGGCTGATGAACTTTGCTTTGATGATCTCGACGACATTAGCACATCATTGTTTGATCTTGCACATTATAGTGAGGATACCTTTGATGAGTCCACCCCTGAGTTTGAACCTTCTGACTCATCACAAAAGTCAGTCACACTTTCCGAGTATGTATCCTTTGCAGGCTATGAACTTCTTCGAGAATCCGAATGTCATTCACTTACCTCACCTTCTATTGTCTCTCCGCCGACATTAGATCTCAAACTGTTACCTTCTCACCTTAAATATGTATATTTATGTGAGAATGAGTCTTTGCCCGGATCATATCCTCTTCTCTAGCCTTAGAGCAAGAGAACGCTCTTTTGATGGTCTTAAAATCTAATCGGTAAGCATTTGGTTGGACAATGGCTGACATCAAAGGGATTAGTCCATTGATTGTTGAACATCATATACATTTGATGGATGAAGCCAAGCCAACCCGAGAACCACAAAGACGGTTAAATCCCGTCATGAAGGAGGCGGTAAAGAAAGAAATTGCCAAATGCCTTGACAGTGGTATCATTTACCCAATCTCTGATAGCCAATGGGTAAGTCATATTCATGTAGTCCCTAAGAAATCTGGCATCACGGTCATAACTAATGAGGCTAATGAGTTGATCCAAACACGCACCCAAAGTGGGTGGCGTGTATGTATTGATTACAGAAAACTCAATGCCGCAACAAGGAAAGACCACTTCTCTCTACCTTTTATTGACCAGATGTTGGAACGATTAGCTGGACATAACTATTATTGTTTCATGGACGGATACTCTGGCTATAACCAGGTCCCTATTGCCGGAAAGGATCAAGATAAAACCACATTTACTTGTCCTTTCGATACTTTTGCTTTTAGACGCATGCCCTTTGGGTTATGCAATGCTCCCGCTACATTTCAGCGGTGTATGATGGGGATATTCTCGGACATGGTCGAGAATTTTCTGGAGATTTTCATGGACGATTTCTCGATATTTAGAGACTCTTTTGATGATTGCCTATCTCATCTTAACACAGTTCTTACTCGTTGTAAAGATAAGAACTTAACTTTGAATTGGGAAAAATATCATTTCATGGTCCAAGAGGGTATTGTGCTTGGACATGTCATTTCACGGAAAGACATTAAGGTCGACAGAGCTAAGATAGATGTCATTCATAACCTTCCTCATCCCAAATGCGTCAAAAATATACGATCTTTTCTTGGTCATGCAGGATTTTATAGGAGATTCATTAAGGATTTTAGCAAAATCGCTAGACCTTTAACTCTTCTCTTGGCCAAGAATACAACATTTCATTTTAATTCGGACTGTGAGACTGCTTTTGAATCACTTAAAAAATCCCTCACTACAACCCCCGTTCTATCATCTCCTGATTGGAACCACCCGTTTGAGCTAATGTGTGATGCATCAGATTTTGCTGTTGGTGCAGTCTTAGGACAGCACATTGATAAGATGCCACATGCAATTTATTATGCAATTTATTATGCAAGTAAGACCCTAAATGATGCCCAAATTAATTATACAACCACCGAGAAAGAACTCTTGGCAGTTGTATTTGCATTAGAAAAATTCAGGCCTTACTTAATTAGCTCACCGATATGGTTTACACCGGATTCTTTTATCGAAGAAGGATGCTAAAGGCAGGTTAATACGTTAGATCCTATTATTACAAGAATTTGATCTTGTCATACGAGATAAGAAAGGATGTGAAAACGTAGTTTCCGATTATCTTTCGCGCATATTTTCCTCACCAACTGTGACCTTGCCAATTAATGACTCTTTCCCGGACAAACAGCTCTTGACCATATCCGGCGAACCTTGGTTCGTGGATATTGTGAATTATCTAACAACGAGACTTATTCCTAGCGAATGGTCTAAACAAGACAATCATCGATTTCTATCCCGAGTAAAGCATTTTTACTGGGATGGACCTTATTTGTTAAAGTATTGTCCTAACCAAATCATTCGCAGATGTGTCCCCAATGATGAATTCAAGAGTGTTTTGTATTTCTATCATGATCAGTGGCGGTCACTTTGGCCCACGTAAGACGGCGGAGAAGGTTTTGCAATGTGGTTTTTACTGGCCTACATTATTCAAAGATGCATTTGATCATTGCAAAACTTGTCCACAGTGTCAACACACAGGTCGGATTTCTAAAAGAAATAAGATGTCACTTCAACCGATCTTGGTTGTTGAAATTTTCGACGTTTGGGTATTGATTTTATGGGTCCTTTTTCCAACTCTTTTGGGAATTTGTACATCTTGTTAGCGGTTGATTACGTCTCGAAATGGGTGGAAGCAATTCCATGTCGCACTAATGACAACAGGTTGTCATTAAGTTCCTTAAAGAAAATATCTTTTCGCGATTTGGACACCCCCGCGCTATCATTAGCGACAATGGGACGCATTTCTGTAATCGGTCTTTCGGGACTTTGATGCGAAAATATGCAATCAACCATAAACTTTCCACGCCCTATCATTCCCAAACGAGCGGGCAAGCTGAGATTTCCAATAGGCAGATCAAACTAATTCTGGAGAAGATAGTTTCTAAAAACTGAAAAGATTGGTCAACCAAATTGACGGATGCTCTTTGGGCATTTTGTACCGCTTATAAAACCGATCTTAGTATGTCTCCTTACCGCCTAGTGTTTGGAAAGGCTTGCCACCTTCCTGTCGAGATTGAACATAAAGCAATGTGGGCCATTAAAGAACTTAACTTCGATTTAAATCAAGCCTGCAACTTTCGAAAGCTACAATTAAATGAGCTAAGCGAACTCCGCGATGAAACTTACGATAATGCTGTGATTGTAAAGAATCGGACTAAGCTATTTCACGAGAAAAATATTTTGAGAAAAATTTTTACCCCAGGACAACAAGTCCTTCTTTACGATTCCGTCTCCATCTTCATGCTGGTAAGCTAAAATATCATTGGAAAGGACCATTTGTGGTGAGGTATGCATACCCGTATAGGGCAGTTGAAGTTGAAAATAGTAAAAACGGTTCAATTTTTAAAGTAAATGGGCATAGATTAAAACCGTATTTTTCCACTGACCCCACGGAGGAGCTCCTATTTTTACAGGAGCCACTTTATCATGACTAAATTTCCTCCGCCTCGCCTCCATGTCTCTATAATATTGGCTCATCCTAAGTATGGAGGTGAGTGATTAAAAATATGTTTGGGGGAAGATTTTTACTTTCATTTATTCTTGCCCCCGTTAATAACTTTTCCTTCCAATCCTATAGGTTTTTGAAATTTAATAAATGACGGCAGTGAAGACACTGCTGTAAATAGGTTTGGGGTAGGTTTATGCTTATTTACGCATTACCTTGCATTACACATTGCATAAGCACAAAAATTTCAAAAAAAATTCTTTTATAATAAAATATTAGAAAGTGAAAAATAACATTTAAAAGATTGGAAAAGTTTAAGAAAACCAAAAAAGTTAGATATTTTCTTAAACGAAACTAGTAATAAGTAGTTATGAGCCGTTATCCCAAGGGTTAGTAAGATGAAGGAAGTCACTAATATGAGGATAAAAATAAGTCTGAAAAATAGTTCCTATTCTGGAAGCCAAACATTTGAACGTTGATACCTTACTATACGCACTTACACACGTCTTGAAACTCGGGATAGTAGAGAAAACCTTGAAATGCTCTTGTCTAAAAGCCAAAGTATGAAGAAAATAAAAATGAAGCATAAAAGTATAAAATGGTGAAGAAAAATGAACATTGGTTTTGTAATCACCAAGGCAGCATAAAAAAATATAGCAAGGGTGCTTCATCACCTAGTGCCTTAGACCAACTGGTTTGGGAGTCACTGTTGAGGCTTAGGTGTTGCAAGACGAGGAAATTGCTAATTACATCTAATATATGAGCACATTGAGTAGTCGGTCGGTTAGTACCTCAAGAAGTATTAACGGTCGCATGAAGATTGTGTGAGCAATTTCATCCAAAATATTCACCGACTAAAAAAGTACTCAGGTAGATGGACAAGAGTATGATAGCTTGAATTGAATTCTCCGAGTGTAGGGATGTCTTTTATACACACATAGGGGTATATGATCGGTGTTTGGAGGAAATGTAAGGATGAAGAATAAAGGCGAGGTTTTATTGAGGGATGATGTGATTTCTAACATCTTTTCATGACTATTAAGATATGGCTCATGACAACCGAAAAGCTAATGTAGTTGGAAACTTTGATTTTCAAGTTTTTTCTTTTATAATTCTTATCTTTATATATAACTTTCACAGTCTTCCTTTTATTATAGGATTTTGTGGGTGCAATCCGCTGAAACCCCTCAGGAGACAACACTCTTCCTATTGGGGACACCTAGAGGTTTAAAGGCTTGTGGCACGTGCTCGGTGCAATCGTGTTGCCTACGAAGGTGTGCTAGTTAATTTTTATTTTCTCCTTCTCTTGAATAAAAGAAGTTTGCTCGAGACGATCAAAGTCAAGTTTTAGGGAATTTGTTCGGTCGAAAATATTGCAATCTTTAACATAACAATTTCCTCACTTTTCTAATCATCTAAGGATGTTAGTTATAAATATAACACATATTACAAGTTCGTCTGGAAAATATCAAATGCCACGTGTTATACATTATAATCAACATTTTGGAAGGAAATTGTGTGTTTATTATTTCATGCATGATATTGTATATCTCAACATTCTTCATTGAGATTTTGTGCAGAAAATTATCTCAGGACAGATATCGTAATCGCAAATTCGTCGACAAAATACAGGAAATCAAAGAGTTAAAATCTGGCAGAGATTCAGAAGAGATAAGAAAATTCCAGATATCGCCTGAATACATATAGACCAACACCAGAGGACACAAGAAAAATGAAGCAACAAGCTCACCAAACGGTCGCGGATCCGCGGCCAAGTCAGGCCGATCCGCCGAAGATCCACGGCCGGGTTAGGGTATCGGTTGACGTGAATTCTCCATAAGCTTCATTGCAATGTTCTAGCTTGTTGAGGACGCTCCATTGTAATAACCTTGTTCTGGAAACTTCCCTACAACAGCCTAGCTTCTTGAGGAAGCTTGATAACTATCTTATTCTAGAAGTTTCCCTATAACTACCTAGCTTCTTGGGGAAGATTGGCCTAGCTTCTAGTGGAAGATTGGTGAAGGGCTATATAAAGGACCTAAGCCTTCATTTTGGGGGTTAGACAATTACAAGCAATTCGTTACACAATTTAAGAGCCAATTCAATCCAACTCAATCAAGATCCAAAATCAAGAATCGTTGAGAACAATATTAAGCGACGACATTCAAGATCATTTACGCGAAACCAATCGTCATCTACGAGCAAGTGATCCTCGACAGGTCCAAGTCTCACGGTGATCGAGCAAAGCGAAGATCAACGGAGAAATTGCCTCTTCAAAAGAGTGATTAAGAGCATTCTTTCTTGTAATCTCGAATTGAGAAGTGTAATTCGAAGTTGAATAATAAAGGTGATCATTTGTTAATTCTCGCTTTCTTAAAATTTTCACATTATGAAATATCTAATTGTTGATTCTTCTATTTTCATGTTGTGTTGTTTTCCCTAATCAGAGCAAAGCTCTGTTTTAAAAATTCAAAATTTAAAATTTGAAGCAACGCTTCAGATCCAGCGCTAGGCGCGCTGTACGCCACGTATCAAACACGGATGCGCTAGCGCCAGATGCACTGCGCGCCATGTGTCAAACGTAGGTGCTCTAGCGCAAAGTGCGTTGCGCTCTGAGCAGCGCACCACGTGCAAAGCATGGGTGCGCCAGCGCTGGAATTATGAAATTCCCCACCGTTAGATCAAAAGATCTAATAATAATGATAAATCATTAATTAATCAGAATTAAAATTCTGTTATGGAAAGATTTTCTCAATCTTGTTAAAAACAAGAAGATTTACTTCTGTAAAACAGAAATTCTAGGATCAAAGATCCAACGGTGGGGAAACATCCCCAAATCAATCAGAAAAAGATCTCTTTAACTGATTCAACAAATCAATTTGCCCTATATAAAGCCTCAAGACTTCAAGTCTGATATAGAGAAACCCCCCTACAAACTTTGAGAAAAAACTCAAAGAGAAAAAAAAAGCAAGCTTTTAGCGAAAGAAGATCATTTTCTTCAAGGTAAAGAACATGATTCTTGAACACAGAGAAGAAATCGTCTCATAAAAAGAACTATCTTCTAAAAAAGATCATAGATCTATAAAAGACCAAGGTCTTTGAAAAGAGATCAAAGATCTTATTATAAAAACAAAAGGAAGTATTCACTTCATTCACAGATCCTTGATCTACAGAGGCAGAGCCCTTTCATAAATAAGAACTTTTGTTCTTGAATCTTGAGGCAAAGCCTCCTTTAAAAGAACATAAACTTGTTCTCTGATCATAAATTTGATCAAATGCGCTTTGCACTATTGAAAAGTGCCTTGTACTTATGAACTGCGCTTTTGCGTTCCTTGGACCGGCGCTCAGCGCCTAAACGTGTCGCGTGTCAACCACAGATACAACTTGCGCTTTGCACTTCTAAAACAGCGTACTGCGCTCATGGGCTGGCGCTTAGTGCCAAGCGCGCTACGTGTCATTCACGTGTGCGTCACTTAACTAGCGCAACGTGCTCATAAATTGAAAGCGCAATGCGCTTATAATCTGGCGCTAAGCGCGACACGTGTCCTTTTCGTGTGCGCTACTTGGCAGAAGCGCACTGCGCTCTTTAATTGGCGCAAAGCGCCTGGCACGCCACGTGGCGCACTGTCAGAACATACATTGTTCTGATGAATGCTATGCATTCAATACAAGACAAAAAAGTAATGTCAGGATCTGATGCTCTGCATTATTAAAAGGGCCAAGCCCAAGTAAATGTTCAACAGCCCAGAACAACAAAATGTTAAACATTTTAATCTTATTGGACTTGGCCCAATTCTGGCCATAAGTCCTCAACTTATATTTAATTGAGCCCATCTGCTCACGAATATTCAACAGATCTCAGTCCCAAACTGGGCTACGGATCTTTCAACCAACTCACACCGGTTCGAGGGTACATCTATTTACTTCTCTTATATCTGTAGTTGTAATCCTTCAACGTCTTCAGAGAGGTGACGGGTCCCGACAACCACACATTTCTACGGACTGTGGGGTCCTTAAACTCATGGACTACGATGTCCTTAAACCTTATAGACTGCAATGTCTCTAAACCGGACTGTGGGGTCCTTAAACTCATGAACTACGATGTCCTTAACCTGGACCGAGATGTCCTTAAACTAACAGTGGACCGTAATGTCCTTAAACTAATCGACCGCAATGTCCCTAAACTAAACAATAGAGTCTAATTGCTCTCTTGTTGGATCTAAACGATCCCGTTAAGTTGATCTTAGTCTAGAAATTAAACTAACGTATCCTTAACAAACGTTTAAGTTGATCTCAGTCTAAAAATTAGACTAACGTATCATTAACTAACGTTTAAGTTGATCTTAGTCTCAAACGAGACTACTATATCCTTAAACCAAAACCAAAACCCAAATCTAAGAAAATACGGATTTGGACTAATCCACGCCCTACGGGCGACAACATAAATTAGTCTCCGTATACAATCCACGGGCAACCACAAACAAAACAAACACCCACGACACGAAGTGACCATCTGGAGAAGGAGAAAGTTGTTACCACGATGCGGTAGCATAATTAACTGCAGGGGCTTGCGCCTGTAAGGAAGAGCGTCCTCACAATCAAAAAACCCCTCAAAAGAGGGAGAATCTGACGAAGTCTGCTACATCGGCCGCATCCGTTTAAACCTTCGATGCATGGTGCCATAAATCAACTTGGCATTTTCGGAGAGGTGGACGGATAGCACCAAATAATATCTGCCCCCAGATTCAGGCAAGACGTTCGTCTTTCCGGTTTCCGGCGGTAAACAGATTCTGGCACGCCCGGTGGGACCTTTTCCTCTTTCCACTCCACACTTCGTGCGTCGTGTTCGCGAACGAATCATGGTTTGCTATGGTTGCCTGTGGATTCGAGGTACTTAGATTTAGTGTCTTGCTCCGTGCGAAAAACAGAAGATCAATGGCTTCAAACTGCACTCATTGCAACAACTCTGTCACGACCCGAAAGAGCACGTGACTGGCCCTTGAACCATATGAAGTCTATAGGACTCCATCTGATCCAAGTAAGCCAAAAGCCCAGAAATCTAAAAACATTTTTAAGAATAAGTAAAGAAACTGGTTTAAAAAAGTGAAGAAAAACATGTTTGAAATCAAGGTTTTTAAATAACTAAGCCGAATATGCATTTTTAAAAACAGTACAGTCTTTTCTAAAAATTTCGGCAGAGTTTCTTTTGTAAAACTGGCCCCGAATGGGGTATAACAAGGATAACAATATATGCAATGATAAAGGCATCCCCAAGCGGGAGCTAGCTCTTCGTCAATCGACGGTCACCACCACATGCAACAATAATATACAACGCCAAGTGGCGAGGATCAAATCCAAAAGAAAGCTCAAAAGCAACAAGAAAACCGCAACACTACTAAGCGCGACTCTATGGTCGAATAATACATCACTAGTCTAGGTCTGAAACAATATACGAGTTTTGGTTGATGGATATTCTAGATACAATGAATAATATAAATACAACGGCGGTTCTGATACAAAAGAACCCACCTATCCAAGCAAATCACCCAAAAGGAAGCAGTGTGCCAGAAATGCCGCTATAGAACTGTACGGCAAACCTGCAAGAACTGGGGCACAACGGGGGTGAGTTGCCAACTCGTGAATAGAAAGATATCTACAAGCAGAGATCGAATGCATGACCCAACCTAGGTCAATACGATCAGATATAAAGAAACCTCAATATGAATAAAGCTGAAGCATGCTAAACTGGCAATGTAATCTCTATACGTGAATGTAGTGCCAAGTGCTCGTGCTAGTGCCTCAGGTAATAGTATGTCATGAATATGAGGTATGAATGCATGAAAGCAGAATACATGTAAATGAAGAAACTGTTTTCATAATTTAGTGAGATTTCCCTTGTATTTTTAGTTGAGGTATCATAATGAAATCAGCATAAAACAGTGCCTAGCATCGGCACAAAACGTAATCCCAATATCTCGATATCTCTGTATCACAATCTCTGTACCTCGAAATCTCGAAATCCCAATGTCTCAATCATAATATCTAGGGCGCCGTCAGTCCAGACCGGCCCCTACCATCCATCTCAAGACCACGACGGTATCCTCCGGATATCCGACGCGTCGGGTAAAATCACCGGTAGGTAGTGCTCCCCTGCCAGGCTCACATCGTCATCACCACGCGCTTCTTGCCCCGGGGTACCTTACCGGGTCCACCATGTACCCGAAACGGTTCATCCGTCTCCTCGAATCGGGTTTCCAAATCCATCAGCAAACTCATGGTGGACGACTCATACATCATGGGAAAACCGCACTTTTTATTTTAAAGAGAGAAAAGAAGTTTATATAAGTTTTGCGGTTTTCCCCCAAATCCAGAAAATCTCATGGAAATCCGAATCCAATCCTCAATAGCATGTAAACAGTGCATACAGGCATAAAAATCCAAGAATAATAACATGCATGATGTAACAACTAATAATTACAACGTCTAATCTAGCATATAATGCAAGTACACTAATATCATGTCTAAATTATTAGCTAACAACCTATGTCGATGCAATAATATTTTCTAAGGTGTACGTGACATGGCAATTACCGATGAAGATGTGTGTGAGCCGGCAAGTAAGTGTACGTGGTACATACGCATCATCGGTAATGGTGCTGGTGTCCTAACAGCATAACATCAATAATGGAGTATGAAACATAATATAAGCATGCGATGCGATGCGAACCACAATAATGAGCGGAAGCTGAATACTAGACGCAACTATAACTAATCTGCATTAATCTAAAATAACCTCTACAATTGGTGCCTTTTGAAATAACACGAATCATGGGGTTTTGAAAATAAGGGCTACGGTGTTTTTATGAAAAGATACGTCTTTTGAAATATCCGTAGGATCCCTTGGGCTGTCTTTTAAAATACCCACGATTCGTTAGTTTTCGAAATAGGTAGGAGTCTAATCTAATCTAACAACCATCCTAAACTATACGGCTGAACTAACAAGTAGAGCTATGGGTGAGGAAACCGCCTAACATCTGAGTCGATACATATACATACATGTATATATATTAGTCGGTGATCCCGCCTCAATAATATCATATCCGATACCTTATCTATAATCAGACATCCCAAGTCAAGAGTGCGGATCAATCATCAAAATATAGCTTGTACGTAAATCCGTCGTACGGCATCCCAAATATGGGTACGGGTCAATATCACATTCATCATACTATTTATCCGGTATCCTCTTTATCAAATGTCATGATCGGGGTACTGATCTACGTCTAGTACAATATTGATACCCTCTATGTATGCATGCAGGTGTAAGAATCACTACGTCAAAAGACCCGCTAAAACATCGTGTCGTATCTCAATACGAACCAAATCACATCACCGATCTCCTGGCCTCAAGCCCAATCTCATCGACTCATCTCAAATCCCAAATACTATCCTCAAATCCAGTATATAAACACATAGTCCCATACCCATGTGTAGATATACGCACCATCATATGCACTCTAATAAATGAAAGAATGAATGCAAGTATGTGTGTAAATGTATGTGTGAGTGCAACCACTACTCTAGGGTTCGCACTAAACTAAACCAATATATTCTTATCATCAAAATATCATTATTACCATCAATAACCCTAAACAACACATAAAAAATATTCGTGTGTATACGTATTCGTATACATCACCACGGACTGCGGGGGTGCTATACGCCATCCACCCGACTTCTCCCCACAGATATAAATCTACTCACATTGCTCCTCGTGTGCCAAAGCCGATGTCGCTATCTTCACCTCCTTTTCCTCAACATCACGCGGGGTACCTACAAGTATATCACAATGCTAAAGCACATGAAAATCACATCGGAAACCAAAATAGCACACGCTACCCGCATAGGTAAAAACCTATCGACTCGCATGTAAACACAATCAAAATCCACTTGTCGTTGACGTCCAAACGCCACCCGACAGGAATGAATCACCAAATACCAAAATCCATGCTAAAACAAGTCCCAAATTATACACCAACATAGGAAAATCAACCCAGATTTCACCCTAGATGGAATCAGTCAAAACTAGACATACTCAGGGTCAAAACTAGAGGAAATGGGGGCATGCACAGAAAACGAAGCAATTCCTTAAAATACCTTATTTTAGAATTTTCCATAATTTTTCCCCATTTATCTGTATTTAATTATACCAGAATATTAAAATATTCATTAAAATAATATTAAATTATAAAATTTCCCAAAAATCATATTTTATTATTTTGAAGACGTTACAATCTACCCCCCTTAAAGAAATTCGGTCCCCGAATTTAAATTTAAACCCCCAAATACTAAAATATTTCAATACAAATTCCAAGTCATCGGGGCTCCGAAATCATCTATACATAAAACATCATAGCGCAATGCATGCGCATGAGTACTGAGCAGATAACTCAAATGCAACACTCCATCAAGCATCCGCAATCATCGGAGTCATGGTAACGACACAATATCAAATCCAATACAAAATCAATATGATATGGACCAAGACTATACATGTAGACATCCAATCTATACATGTAAATAGCTGATGCAAATGTATGCCAAATCTTTTTAAGTCGATGTGCGATGCGCGTAACACTGCACAGTGGCGGACGTTTCTCATAAGAAAATAACTATATATGTGTATATATATCCTTTGTTTAATAGGTACGTTCCGCCGTTTTGAAAACAGTTTAGAAGGGTTTCCTTGTTTTTAAAACGTTTCGTGTCATATCGGACACGTAGGTATATACTGAGACTATAGCTCGCTTTTCAGAAATCCCTTCGATAACTATCGATGCATGCAAAATATATCCAGGTACTGCCCACTGACTAGTCCTGCTCAGTATGAAAGCAAATATCCAACATCATAAAAATGTACTGCTCCAAAAGGAATAAATCCCAAAAATCACATAACACCACCCTGTGCGTCTGGTGCGCACGGAAATCAAAATCCATATATGTGCTAAACATGTGCACAAAACAACATCTAGGTGCAACGGGTGTGCACGAAGCATCTGTCATAGGCAACGTGTGCCTGGCAGCCAAAACAGGTGCATCTGACATGCACGAAGAATCTCGATTTAGTGCATCTGGTGTGCCCCAAAATCGTATCTCAAAACATGCGCCCAACATGCGCGAAAATCCAAATCGGTGCATCCATCATGCACGAATGAAAATCTAGACCCTGCGCACTCAATATGCACGGAATCACAAAATCCAATAGCAACGTCGAATATGCGTAAGTCCAGTCAAAAGCACGGAGTGCAAGAATCCACATCAATATCACAATCAAAATCGACATACCGAAAGGCATCAAATCGAAGTCAGGGGCAATCGTAATGCACAAAATATAAATCCGGTGCAACAAAGGCACGAAATATAAATCTGATGCGATAAACGCAAGAAACATAAAACTGGTGCGACAAATGCACGAAGTATAGAACTGGTGCATCCCATGCACAAATACCAAGCAATAACTCAAATACGTAAGCAGCAACACCAAGTGTATCCAGATATGAAGAAAATCATAAACGTGTGCAGCTGCGGGCACAAAACACATATCGATACACTACAAGCACATATAAGCTATACCGAGTGCAAAATCAAAACACTAAAATTACATGAAACTCTGCTGGAAGCGTAAATCAAATCACCAGCATAAAATAGGCATGAAATCGCAATCAACAGCTCAAGAGTAATAACTATGTACAAGGTATAAATACCCAGTAGGTGCAACCATGGTGCACAAAATCAAATATCATGAAACTCAGTCATCAAGACTAAATCATGTGAATAGATCGCCCAAAATACCGAAATCCAAAGCAACGGATACGTGATAATCAAATCACAAAATCACAAATCATAATTACCGTCGTCGGTATACCATCCTTCAGGGTCGAGAAGGTACCGGAACATCCGATGCTAGCTGCGCAAGATATCTACTTGCCTCTTGCTCGCGGCTGGCGTCCTCTGCCTCTGGTTCCTGATCTTTCCTGTAGATTACCAATCTCGCAATCCATCGGCCCGGTCAGGAGTACTGACAGGAACGATTCCGTTCTGGCACTTTCCTGGTCACCTTTCGGTCAATCCTCACGACCGCTCGTAAGGCAGCGTATCACTGGCGTCGGCCTCTGGCTCTCTGAAAGCACGTCACACATCTGATCCTGGGTGCAAACATCATTGCAGCAATGTCCTGGAAGGAATCCTGCTCAAGGTCTCTTCCGATCATGCCTATGCCGATCTGTACAGAGGCTGGCTTCCTACACAACCTCTTCTCGCTCAAAAACACCTGTGTCCTCAGCACAATATTTTCTCGGAAACTGATCACATTCCAACGTCTCTGTAAGCATATCAGGTCTCTAGTCTCGACGGGAAGCAATGACAGCTCATCAGTGTCTCACACGAACCTCTTGTTCCAACTGTCTCTATCGTCGTCCACTATGACGTCACGCCAAGCTACTACGCACTGCACTGTTCTCGGCCACGGTCAATCTGAAGTCTCTCGCACGGACTCGAAATCGCATATTCTGTAGCTTCATCATTCTGTAGAGGATGTCAGGCCGAACAGGTCCTCGGGAACACGTCCCAACCATCGGAGGAATACTCATCACTCGTCCGTCCCTGATCAATCTGCAACGCATCTGGGTAAGTTCCTTTATCCGAACATGGTCAACTACCTCGTCGACAATGCCGAACTCTGTCCTGCTGGGTGTGCGCAATACGACCACTCCTGGTCTAGGTCTTCTCGTAACGTACTCCAGAAAGGTCCTGTCGAGGTTCCTTTCTCAAATCTCAATCCTGCCGAAATGCCCGGAAGTCATCATCCAATGCTGAAGCTAAAGCTTATTCCGGAACGGCTGCATACCTATCGCGCTTCTCTCTGGAAGATACATCCATATACCACGCCTCGGGGTGCATATCACATCTCTAATGTCAGCGGAGTGGGACGTCATCTCGTCGAAATCTCGTACGAACTCTTTACTCCACCTTGCTCAATGTCGACTGATTCGGACTTAACTCATCGTGGCTACACGAACTGCGCTCCGACGGCTACGCTCGCATCTGGAGTCTCCCAAGCAGTGTCCCATCACGATATCCGAAAGATGTCGAACCATCCGATCGACTCGTCAGATCCTCATAATCCCCCAAGAGATCACATCATGGGTACAGTTTAATAGTATCGAGTACATGCCACAGCGTCGGTGGTCCAGCCGTAGAAGGGCAAACCCAAGCCTCACTAATGGCGCCGAGGAACCGCCGCAAATCCGAAGGTTCAAAGGCTTTCACACGGTCATTAAGTCGAGTTAGGATTTCATTCTTCTAGAGAGTCCATAGAATCACCTGCATGTCTTTCCGTATACTTTAAACTTGGAAAATGGGCTCCTGACATTCGATCGTCTCTATCGACTCTCAACGAACCTGCGTGAAGTCGTCTCTAGCTGGAAACAATCTATCTGATGACCTCGCATCGGTAAACAAACGAACCACCTGTCCTAGTCATTCATCCTCAGGTGACTAGCGACTCGCTATCATCTCTCTAAGTATATGCTCACGCTGCAGTAGCTCCAACCATCTGGGCGACATCTCGTCATTTGCAGCAGCAACTGGCTTATTCGCCTGTACGTCGAACAGCGCCTCAATCCTCCAGGAAAGGCAATACATAGGCGGTCATCTCTGAGTCGGTCTGCTCTAGATCTGAGTAAGACTCTCCACACTGGAAATCTTCAACTCATCAGGGCCCGCTCCGGCGCAAAATCGGACGAATCACCTTCGTCTCTCAAATCGGGTAGACTAGCTATCATCTGTCTCATATCTGCCTGAAAGCTACGGCAATCTCAGCTCGTAAGCTTCGGAAGCGACATCCTGTCAATCTCAGCAACAGCTGGTCCATCTGTCTGCACGGTAGGCGACATCACAATCTCTAAGGTATGCTGTACATCAACAGTCCTCTCTCAACTGGCAGCTCTAACAATGGCCCGATCATCCGGTGCAAGACCAAGCACTCGCCTCCACTAGAGGTCACAATCACCAACACTAACTCGAGACGTTCCCATGTCACCAGAAAACACAATGGTCGGCCCTCGTACCAAACGAGCTCACACCGGCCGTAACCCTAGCAGCAGCCCAAACTGCCCTCAAACATGGTGACAGGAACCTCAATCGAGTATCAAGGAGAGCACATCAATGGCAAGAAAGGAAACAACAGATCCAAAGTGGATACATGATCATGGGAAGGAACAGCATCAATAAAGGTATGATCATGAAACTAATAGAATCGGGGATCTCAAATGGATGTATAATCCTGGATATAAAGAGGATCACTGATCTCGAAAATATGTACATCCTAAGGTTCCTTAAGCGGAGTGGCGTGTCGTAAGTATGCCGCGGAACATACCAACGGTACGTCACTCTACTTTAGTTACCTATTCCATCAACCAAGGGTCATCCTACACGACGAAAGTTCGGGTCTAATACCCCCTCGACCAAGTCTAAGTTCCGTAAGGTCAAGCCTAAGTTCCGTATATATATAAACGCCCTAGGCTCCACATAGTCAAACTTAGACTCGAACCAAGGTCAACCTAGCGCTCTGATACCAACTTTGTCACGACCCGAAAGAGCACGTGACTGGCCCTTGAACCATATGAAGTCTATAGGACTCCATCTGATCCAAGTAAGCCAAAAGCCCAGAAATCTAAAAACATTTTTAAGAATAAGTAAAGAAACTGGTTTAAAAAAGTGAAGAAAAACATGTTTGAAATCAAGGTTTTTAAATAACTAAGCCGAATATGCATTTTTAAAAACAGTACAGTCTTTTCTAAAAATTTCGGCAGAGTTTCTTTTGTAAAACTGGCCCCGAATGGGGTATAACAAGGATAACAATATATGCAATGATAAAGGCATCCCCAAGCGGGAGCTAGCTCTTCGTCAATCGACGGTCACCACCACATGCAACAATAATATACAACGCCAAGTGGCGAGGATCAAATCCAAAAGAAAGCTCAAAAGCAACAAGAAAACCGCAACACTACTAAGCGCGACTCTATGGTCGAATAATACATCACTAGTCTAGGTCTGAAACAATATACGAGTTTTGGTTGATGGATATTCTAGATACAATGAATAATATAAATACAACGGCGGTTCTGATACAAAAGAACCCACCTATCCAAGCAAATCACCCAAAAGGAAGCAGTGTGCCAGAAATGCCGCTATAGAACTGTACGGCAAACCTGCAAGAACTGGGGCACAACGGGGGTGAGTTGCCAACTCGTGAATAGAAAGATATCTACAAGCAGAGATCGAATGCATGACCCAACCTAGGTCAATACGATCAGATATAAAGAAACCTCAATATGAATAAAGCTGAAGCATGCTAAACTGGCAATGTAATCTCTATACGTGAATGTAGTGCCAAGTGCTCGTGCTAGTGCCTCAGGTAATAGTATGTCATGAATATGAGGTATGAATGCATGAAAGCAGAATACATGTAAATGAAGAAACTGTTTTCATAATTTAGTGAGATTTCCCTTGTATTTTTAGTTGAGGTATCATAATGAAATCAGCATAAAACAGTGCCTAGCATCGGCACAAAACGTAATCCCAATATCTCGATATCTCTGTATCACAATCTCTGTACCTCGAAATCTCGAAATCCCAATGTCTCAATCATAATATCTAGGGCGCCGTCAGTCCAGACCGGCCCCTACCATCCATCTCAAGACCACGACGGTATCCTCCGGATATCCGACGCGTCGGGTAAAATCACCGGTAGGTAGTGCTCCCCTGCCAGGCTCACATCGTCATCACCACGCGCTTCTTGCCCCGGGGTACCTTACCGGGTCCACCATGTACCCGAAACGGTTCATCCGTCTCCTCGAATCGGGTTTCCAAATCCATCAGCAAACTCATGGTGGACGACTCATACATCATGGGAAAACCGCACTTTTTATTTTAAAGAGAGAAAAGAAGTTTATATAAGTTTTGCGGTTTTCCCCCAAATCCAGAAAATCTCATGGAAATCCGAATCCAATCCTCAATAGCATGTAAACAGTGCATACAGGCATAAAAATCCAAGAATAATAACATGCATGATGTAACAACTAATAATTACAACGTCTAATCTAGCATATAATGCAAGTACACTAATATCATGTCTAAATTATTAGCTAACAACCTATGTCGATGCAATAATATTTTCTAAGGTGTACGTGACATGGCAATTACCGATGAAGATGTGTGTGAGCCGGCAAGTAAGTGTACGTGGTACATACGCATCATCGGTAATGGTGCTGGTGTCCTAACAGCATAACATCAATAATGGAGTATGAAACATAATATAAGCATGCGATGCGATGCGAACCACAATAATGAGCGGAAGCTGAATACTAGACGCAACTATAACTAATCTGCATTAATCTAAAATAACCTCTACAATTGGTGCCTTTTGAAATAACACGAATCATGGGGTTTTGAAAATAAGGGCTACGGTGTTTTTATGAAAAGATACGTCTTTTGAAATATCCGTAGGATCCCTTGGGCTGTCTTTTAAAATACCCACGATTCGTTAGTTTTCGAAATAGGTAGGAGTCTAATCTAATCTAACAACCATCCTAAACTATACGGCTGAACTAACAAGTAGAGCTATGGGTGAGGAAACCGCCTAACATCTGAGTCGATACATATACATACATGTATATATATTAGTCGGTGATCCCGCCTCAATAATATCATATCCGATACCTTATCTATAATCAGACATCCCAAGTCAAGAGTGCGGATCAATCATCAAAATATAGCTTGTACGTAAATCCGTCGTACGGCATACCAAATATGGGTACGGGTCAATATCACATTCATCATACTATTTATCCGGTATCCTCTTTATCAAATGTCATGATCGGGGTACTGATCTACGTCTAGTACAATATTGATACCCTCTATGTATGCATGCAGGTGTAAGAATCACTACGTCAAAAGACCCGCTAAAACATCGTGTCGTATCTCAATACGAACCAAATCACATCACCGATCTCCTGGCCTCAAGCCCAATCTCATCGACTCATCTCAAATCCCAAATACTATCCTCAAATCCAGTATATAAACACATAGTCCCATACCCATGTGTAGATATACGCACCATCATATGCACTCTAATAAATGAAAGAATGAATGCAAGTATGTGTGTAAATGTATGTGTGAGTGCAACCACTACTCTAGGGTTCGCACTAAACTAAACCAATATATTCTTATCATCAAAATATCATTATTACCATCAATAACCCTAAACAACACATAAAAAATATTCGTGTGTATACGTATTCGTATACATCACCACGGACTGCGGGGGTGCTATACGCCATCCACCCGACTTCTCCCCACAGATATAAATCTACTCACATTGCTCCTCGTGTGCCAAAGCCGATGTCGCTATCTTCACCTCCTTTTCCTCAACATCACGCGGGGTACCTACAAGTATATCACAATGCTAAAGCACATGAAAATCACATCGGAAACCAAAATAGCACACGCTACCCGCATAGGTAAAAACCTATCGACTCGCATGTAAACACAATCAAAATCCACTTGTCGTTGACGTCCAAACGCCACCCGACAGGAATGAATCACCAAATACCAAAATCCATGCTAAAACAAGTCCCAAATTATACACCAACATAGGAAAATCAACCCAGATTTCACCCTAGATGGAATCAGTCAAAACTAGACATACTCAGGGTCAAAACTAGAGGAAATGGGGGCATGCACAGAAAACGAAGCAATTCCTTAAAATACCTTATTTTAGAATTTTCCATAATTTTTCCCCATTTATCTGTATTTAATTATACCAGAATATTAAAATATTCATTAAAATAATATTAAATTATAAAATTTCCCAAAAATCATATTTTATTATTTTGAAGACGTTACAAACTCCCACTCCATCCTCGCTGGAGGAGTGACCTACGAGCCTCAAGCGGCCTCCCTTTTCAAGATGCCAGTGGAACAGGTAACTCAGGCCACCACTGGGCTGTTCTTTGGGACCATGCTCCCACCGATGAGCTTCAATGCCCCAATGTCGTCGCAAGAAGCTCCAAAGAAGTCAGTCTTTGATCGGCTTACAACTACCGCGGCCCCTCTCAATGGGTCGCCCAAGTCCAATGCCTCAGCTTTCAGCAAACTGGGCTAAAACTCATGTGGACCCATGAAGAAGCCTGCAATACCAGAAAGGGTTATCCCAAAAAGGATAGCCATTCCTACTCTCGAAGTCATCAAAGCGGCTTCTCCTGCCAAAGGGTCGGTCTTCACAAGACTGGCTGTTTCAACGCCCGTTTCAGGCGAAATCGTCAAGGCTGCTTCACCTGCTCGGAAGTCTGCTTTCGATAGGTAGGTTATCCCCACTCAGCAGACATCACTCTTTAATAGTCTGACAACGACAACTTCCGAACAACACAAGGGGCATGAGGAAGTCATCCCTATAGCTGAGACAATTCCGGACGCACGACAAAATCGACGTCGCCACTGGCGCCGAGTAAGGAAGGCTGGGGGCAGCTCTCCGTCTGGATTTACTCCACCAGCTCCAACGGTGGAGATCGATGTTGCTGTTCCAACCGGGAACAACTTTGAACCACTTAATAAGGTGCGCAGAAACTCTCCTACCGCCGTACTAACAAAATCTCCTCCACCCATGGAGAATGCACCAGAAGCGAAGCCGGAGCAGCCCCCTCAGTGGCTATCCTCCAAAATCTACAAAGTCTGGCGACAGGTCCAGGAGTCGGTGATTGATCAAGATAACTCTCGCCGACAGAAAAAGGCGAAGGTTCAGCGAGAAGAGAACCATCCTGTCAAGCCACAAAAGGCGACAGCTGTTTAGGTGCCCACTGCAACAGCCCCCTCAACTTTGACCGCTCATAAGAGGAGAAGGCCGGAGAAAATCCCTGAGTCTGCGACGAATCGCAAGACCACTGAACCTAAACTCCCTAAGTCTGGGGGCATGGTGGTGCATACTGTTTACATGGCTTTCGGAAAAGAGGAAAACCGCGCTTCTATGAGCCATCGACCGCTTACCCGATCGATAACGAAGGCTCAGGAACAACAGCAGCAAAAACTTCAAGAAATGCTAACAGCTATGGCCACACTTACGGGACCGAAAGTAAGCCCGGAAACATCCTCGGAGCAGCGCCGTGAGTAGGAAACGGATGCTGAATTCCTTCGGAGAATGCTCGAAAAGAAGGACAAGGAGGCCGTGGAACAAGCGACCAATATAAAGCAAATGGCTCTTCTATTCCAAGATATGGTAAGGATGATGTTACAGCCGGACCCTCCAGCTGAAGACCCTCCGATCATTATTGAAGACGATAGAGAGGAGACATCTAATCCTCCTGTGGCTCTTTCAGCAGCCAAGGAGGAAACCATTTCCAAGGCCGCACTGGATGACTATATAGCTCAGCAAATACGAGCTCACCAGGCGAATGAAGCGGCCGGTCAAGTCGTTAAAACTGGATGACCGTATCCAAGCTGGTATGACCAAATAAAATACCCGCCGGGATACACAATTCCCAAATTCCATGTGTACAAGGGGGCGGGCAATCCCCATCAACATGTCGCTCAGTTTAGAGCTCTTTGCGGCAATACCGGAGGTGACGACAAATTGTTACTTCGTCAGTTCGTCGACAGCTTGGCGGAAATAGCCTTTGAATGGTATTCGGAGCTGCCCAACGACTCTGTCAAAACATTTGCAGAGTTGGAGCTGCTGTTTACACAGAGATTTGCAAGCGCTAGCGAGCGCACCCCTATCACCGCATTGATCAACGCCAGGGTAAAGCAAGGCGAAACATGGGTACAATACGCGATACGGTGGCGGAATTTATGGTCGAAATGCAAGCAGCGCATCGAAGAAGCTCCCGCGGTAGGCATGTTCGTGGGTACTCTTGATCCGCAGGCGACCATCTCCCAGTTCATGATGTTTTTCAAGCCGACCACTTTCCAGGCCTTGATTGACAAGCTGGCTCAAATGGACCAGACGGGCCACATGCCTTCCTCTTCGAAGCCAGAGCCGCGAAACGAAAAAGAGAAAGGGAAAGCAACCTTCGTCGCCAACACTCAACAACAGCCGAGCAACTTAAAGCCGGTTGTTCGCCAAAACAACGTGCGTCCACGCCCATACCTCGAGGAGAGACTGGGACGTCCTTACTCATTTCCCCAGGATAAAACGAGGAGACTGTTCGAGCTGGCAGTGCGCAACAGACTCATCAATCTGCCGGATCCAAAACGACCGTTGCAACCCGGCGAAGCTAATAGTCCCAATTATTGCCATTGCCATCAAACGGTAAGCCATCCAATTGAGGATTGCTTCGTCTTTAAAGGCTGGATTGAAAATCAATACCAACAGGGCAAATTTGCCCTGTCCGAGAATTGGAAGGTGAACCCACCACAGCCACACGCTCCCAAGAAGACAGACGCGCCGGGGGCATCATGCTCTTTCATTGAAGAAGCTCCATGGGAGGTCGCTCTTTCAGCAAAAACTAAAAGAATGTTGAGGAATCTCCAAACATGCCCGGCAATCAGGTGGAAGAATCCGCTAGAACCCGAGATTATCAAGGGAATGCTGAAGCCGCGCCCAATTCCAAAAACTGGTGGTGATAGTCAAAGCGCTCATACCTAGCCGTCAAAGTCTTCCAAGAAGAAAACCAAGAAGCCCGTGAAACCTGATGACAAACGCACGGACCTGCAAAAACATATTGACGCGCTGGAAGAATATAATCAGAAGGCGCGGACCCCAGTCACACTCCAAGAATTCCTCAGCCACGTCCTTGAGGACGGAGGTGATGACAATGGAGAAGACTCGTCAGATGAACCCGAGGATTACTGACATATGATCTCTCACTCGTTAATAAACGGTGAAGAAACTCCTGACGCAAAGAAATTGGGGGCAAATCCTAAGCCGGAACTTCTGGGACCATCAGACGAAATGATTGATGCATTCCTGAACGAAACCCGTCTTAAAAGCAAAGCTGATCGAGAGCGTGAGATGGACATATTTGAAAAGGACAAACGCCGGCGACTGGAAGAAAGGGTTAAAACACTTCCCCCAGGTCAAAGCACTTCATATACCGCAAATAAAAGAAGGTTCAAGACGAGGAAAAGGTTCGCCAAAGCCATATCGATGGGAATGAAGCTGCTCTCTTTTAGAGAAAATTCTCCTGGCAATATACGCCTTAATGATAAGGATGCGCATCCTAATTACTGTTTATATCATCAAATGATTGCGCACCCCACCGAAGAGTGCAACGCCTTTAAAAATTGGTGGCAAGGACATGTCACTCAAAGGCAGCACTTCAAGATGATGGAGCGTGAAACTCGTCGACAGCATAAAAATGCGACAGACGAACGAGAAAGAGCTGCCGACAACTGTCACATGGTTGATAGCAGGGGATCGCAAGTTCTTACCTTCGGGAGCAATTCTGAAGAAGAAATTACTCTCAGCCCTCTCTCCAAGGAATCCAACTCAGGAAAAGAGGAAGAAACGAAGAGCTGCGAGAACATTCCGCTACGCAATCGCACGCTACCTGAAAAGGATCTCGGACCCGCAAACAAGGGATCAAGCAAAAAGGATAAGGGGAAGGGAAAAGCGACCTTTGTCGCCAACGCTCAGCAACAGCCGAGTAACCCGAGACCGTCTGTTCGTCAAAACAACAAGCCACGATCCCTCGATGAGAAGTTGAAACGTCCTTACTCATTTTCCAGGGATAAAACAAGGAGACTGTTCGAACTGGCGGTGCGCAACGGGCTCATCACTCTGCCAGATCCAAAACATCTGTCGCAACCGGGTGACGTTAACCATCCTAACTATTGTCTCTACCACAGAGTAATGGGCCACCCACTTGAAGATTGCTACGTCTTCTAAGGCTGGATTGAGGATGAATACCAAAAGGGCAAATTCGAGTTGTCTGACAACTGGAAAGTGAACCCGCCACAACCACATGCTCAGAAAAGGATGGATACGCCGGGGGCATCATGCTCTTTTATAAGGGAAGCTCCATGAGAAATTGTTTTTTCGGCAAAAAACTAAAAGAGTGCTGAAAGATCTTCAAACATGTCCGACCTATGAACCAAAGACCGAAACGTCGTTAAACTAACAATGGACCACTATGTCCTGAAACTGGATATTGACCGAGACGTCAATAAACTACTACAGACCGCAGCATCCCAAGGCTGATACAAAAAAAGAGACAATAAAAATAAAGGAGAAAAAAGAAAACGGTATGTCCACAAGCAAAATGGGCACGGTTGAAAACCCGAAAAGGCTCCGTGAGTAAAAACAGCAGGGCTACTGGCGAGTTTTATGAAAACCCGAAAGGGCGCAACCTCGTTAGAAAAAAAAAGAAAGAGAAAAGAGAAAAAAGAAAACAGTATGCCCATAAGCAAAAGGGCACGGATGAAAACCCGAAAGGGCTCCGTGAGTAAAAACAGCAGGGCTACCGGCGAATTTTGTGAAAACCCGAAAGGGCGCAATCTCGTTAAAAGACACCTGCAAGGTCCTCTCAACTTTGTAAGGAGAAACCACCTGCGTGAGATCCTTACGACTCACAAGGGAGCAACACACTTAGGAACCCTCACGATTCCTAAGGAGAAATTACACTCGCGAGATCCTCACGACTCGTAAGGAGAACCCTCTTATGAGACCCTCACGGCTCATAAGATTTGAAAGTCTTAATCTACAGGGATCTAAACCTGTTCGTAAGCAACCACCACAACCTCCAATATTGCCCTACAAGCGGCTCAATACTGACCCTTGTATACAATCCACGGGCGCGAATAAACGTTTCCCTAACAAAGTCCCATCCGTGACTAGGGATATGTCTACACGGTGAACAGCCCTTGTAAGTCCTCTCGACTTATAAGGAGAAAACACTTTTGTAAGATCCTTACGACTTATAAGAGACCATGCACTTAGGAATCCTCACGATTCCTAAGGAGAAAACGCACCTACGAGATCCTCACGGCTCGCAGGGAGAAAAACCTTTATGAGACCCTTACGGCTCATGAAGTCGAAAGCCTTAGTCGACAGGATCCTAACCTTGTTCGCTAAGCCACCTTTGTTCGACATCGACAGAAGCAAATGATGATTCGCTCCTAGAAATATCACAGTTGTAGCGGTGCTGATGCCGAAATCGGTGTCTAATTTCAAGCTTGCAGCAAGAAGCTAGCGAACCACACATGCATACGAAATAGCCGAAACGATGGGGCAACTTGCAACAAAATCAGCAGGTAAAAATGTATGCATGCAAAATAGCCGAAATGATTGGGCAACTCGCAATAAAAAACAGCGAGTAAAAATAAAATAAATAGCCGAAATGATTGGGCACCGCGAAAAATAGCCGAAATGATTGGGCAATTGCGACTTTCGCGATATAAAAGCTGAAATGATGGAGCATCGCGGAAAGAAATAAAAAGAAAATGAAAAAAGTAAAACTTTTTGCCCTATAGGTGATATCACATCAATCCCTGTATACAATTCAGGGGAGCAAATAAAGAAGGAATCGCACCTTCCCTCCCCAGGCTTCATTAGAAAACGAAGCCAAATCTCGACGGTTCATGGATAGCCTAGAGATCATCAACAGCGTTCCTCCCCATTCCAGCAGGATTCAGACGCTGTAATCAACCCTGGAGCTACGACAAATCCCCTACTCCAAATCTCGATGGTTCCCAGACAACCTAGAGACCACCTTGACATTCGTCTCGTTACAGCAGACGCAACGTCAGCAAGGCAGAGTGATGGCGAAATCCCAACTCCATCCCAGCCTTCGTCTCGTTACACTAGACACAATGTCAACAATGACGTTCCTTCTCAGTCCAACAGGATGCAGATGCAACATCAACGAAAGACCTCACGGTCAAAACAAAGTGGAGTGACGGCAAAATCTTAACTCCATCTCAGCATTCGTCTCGCTACAGCAGATGCAATGTCAACAAAGACGTTCCTTCTCAGCCAGCAGGATGCAGATGCAACGTCAACGAAAGACCTCACGGTCAAAACAAAGCGGAGTGACGGCAAAATCTCAACTTCATCTCAGCATTCATCTCGCTACAGCAGACGCAATGTCAACAACGACGTTCCTTCGCAGTCCAGCATAATGCAGATACAACGTCAACAAAAGACCTCACGGTCAAAACAACGGAGCCATGGCGAAAGTACCTAGTTCCAAGTCCCGACGGCCACATCTACAGCCTGGAGACCCACAACAGCGTTCCTCCTCATTCCAGCAAGACTCAGACGCCACATCACCAAGTGGAGCCATGGCAAAGTCCCTAGTTCCAAGCCTCGACGATTCACCAACAACCTAAAGATAAACCGCGACATTCGTCTCGATATAGCAGACGCAATGCCAGCAAACGAAGCGAAGGCAATATTCCTAGCTTCAGGGTCTTGACGGCAACTCATATAAAACCTGAAAGACTATCGGAGATCATCCCATACCAGCGCGGTGTGGTTATGACTCATCGGGGCTCCCAAACTGAGCCTAATCTCAAGTAAAAAGCGATATGGAATATCCCTAATGCTTGCTCTTTCGACGGTAATATCACCTGGAAGATTACTTGAAGACGTCTTGTCCATCCCCCGAAGGGATCAGAGACACAACAGTCGCGGGGCTACTCGAACAGTAAGATTATGCGTCGAGGAATACACCAGCCAACACGATGGTGCGACGGGTAAAAAAACCCTCGTACCACAGGCCCTAACGAACTTCTATTAGCAGGAGTTAACTGTGACGTTAGGAAATTCCTACGAGAACTGCTCGATTCGTCTCTACTCGTGAGGAAATTAGTATCCTTGCAAAAATTTCTCGATTCATTTCGACTCGTAGGGAAAAGCCTTAGGCAGGATAAAGACCTATTTCCTAAGCACTGGGGTCCTGCAAGTCGGTCCAAAATGGACTCTTGCATACTATTCACGGACCACACTCTCCAAAGTTGAATCTCGACAAGGAGGGAAACAGCCACTTACAAGTCCCCTCGACTTGTAAGAGGGAAAAATTCTCTTGTGAGATCCTTACGACTCTCGAGAGAAACCACACTTAGGAATCCTCACGACTCCTAAGGAGAAAAGACACCTACAAGATCCTCACGACTCATAGGGAGAAAAATCTTCATGAGACCCTCACGGCTCATGAAGTTGAAAAGTCTTAGGTAGCAGATCTGAACCTGCTTCCTAAGCCGTCACTGCCTCTTGGAGAGTTCAAGATGAAACATTCTTTATTATCTACAGGCTACACTTGCCATAGTAACATACCAACAATACAGCAAAGAGAAGAAAACGACAGTGGGAGATAAGAAAAATGTGTCTTTATTCATGAACTCAATTGAATACAAGATACATCATATAAAAGAATAAAAAATGGATACATGTTATTCAGAAGATTACAAGTGT
The DNA here is from genome assembly GCA_030015575.1 of Agapanthus africanus. Taxonomy (NCBI): domain Eukaryota; kingdom Viridiplantae; phylum Streptophyta; class Magnoliopsida; order Asparagales; family Amaryllidaceae; genus Agapanthus; species Agapanthus africanus. The sequence goes on along the minus strand of JASDDO010000024.1, from coordinate 90,314,951 downwards.
TTAATTGATGCAAAGGCAGCTACTGAGAAGGAGGCATTTTCAATAAGTCAGCCAGTTGCTCGCGCACTCCTTTCAATTCCTTTTCAAGGTCAGCCGCCGCAGCCAGCTCCGCTTCAACTCGGGCTCGTTGCTGCAGACAGGATGAAAGTTTCTCATCAATTTCTTACTGAACTGCCTCCTGACTCTGCGCGACCTGCTCAGTAAAATCAAGCTTCTTCCTCAGCACCAGCCCGTCGGAAATACATCGTAGAAGGCTTTCAAAGATGGAGTTCAGCTGCGCAGCATTCGCTTCGACCTGGGCACGCAGTCGAACAGACTCAGCGGAAGTCGCCTCACGTTCCTTTCGCTTGAGGGTTGCCTCTTGTTCAAAATGGCGAAGGAAAATGGCACTTCGTTCAACCCATGCAGCCTACCGGGAGTTCGAAGCCAACACCTCCGGAGCAGGACGCCTAAGCTCAAGCTCACGCAGGCAGGCCTCAATCTTCCTGCAGTGATCAACCCAAGACTCAACGACGCCCTCACTATGAAAGTTTACGAGTGTCTCCAGCATAGGGTTAACCTCTGCGGCAAAATCCGCAGCAGATATGGGAGTCTCCACGTCAAGCTCCTCAATATAGTCGCTCAGCATGCGCAGACTATTCACGGCGCCTTTCGAGGATGCACGCCGAGAAAAAGGGCCGGCCGGCATTATGACGCGAGACTCGAACGGGGCTGGAGTCGATGTGACCACTGCAAAACAAATCACCATCAGATGACGGCTCAGGAAATAAAGAAAATACATGAAAAATAGAGTCTACTATACCGGCTGCAACAGGGGGGAGAGATGGGAGTACTGGAGGCGCAACGAAAGCCGCGTCCCCGCCTTCGATTTGTAAAGCTACAAGCAGTACAAAGAGGGATAGCAATAATGTAACTGCCCGTTAAAGAAAGGACGTTGTCTAGAAAAGATACTCACCAGCGCCACTAGATAAAGCGATCTCCGACGGGAAAGAGAAGTGCAGGTTCAGCACCTGATACAAATGATCAAGAAGAACTCCTGCGAGATCACAATGATACATGGTCAGTACATGAAAGATGCTGTCCCCAATTTAAATTTATCACAAACTCATACCTTCCAGCATTTGAGAAGATATAAGAGAAGATGGAGGGGCGGTCACCGTCAAAACGGTAACTGGTGGCGCTTCCTCGGGTGGCGCAACCTCAACGCCCATCGCAGCTGCATTCAAAACAAAAGTACTATCAGAAAAGGTAGAAAAGGGATTGCAGAATAAAATAGAAGGCAATAACTTGAAATTTACCTGGTAAGTCACCGGTCGAGACCACGACAAGGGCATCACTGGATGCAGCGACTGCCTCACCCTCCTCCGTGTTCCCGAGCACATCATCAGGGATATCAGCTGGTATAATAACGTCCGGTGGAGAAGCGTGACCATCGCTACACGCTCTAATGAAACGACAGTGGCTTCGACCACCTGTCCCACAATCACCGGGCCGTCCCCAGAAAGATCCATTGGATCCGCAGCCGATGAAGATGCCTCTTCCGAAGGAGCAATCACCTGGAGAGCATGAATCACTAAAGGAAGCTCCGTCGCAGGAACAACAGCGGCATCAACCCCCTCCACACTGGTTAGTGCTTCATCGGGGTTATCTGCGAAGTCCATAGTCAGGGCGCGACTTGGACTCAGCTTCTCTACCAGCGCCGAAGTCCCTGCAAAGTTTGTACGAGGATAAGGATGTATATATATATATATATATATATATATATATATATATATATATATATATATATATATATATGTATGTATGTATACAAGCAACACAAAATATTACAAAGAGATACATGAACATACCGACACGCAAGGGAGCTTCTAGTATGGCTTGTTCAAGCCGACGCTCCTTCCTGAGGAGGTATGCTCACCGAGGTTCGAGAGTAGACGCGTGCCCACTGGTCCACAATGAAAGTGCATCCTCGGCGTCGGCTGAGACGACCTGCTTAAGAGCCCTTTCCCCCCCATTCTTCCAGAGGGCCTATGAATAGTCGCCGTATCCACGGAGGGTCTTCATAAAAGATGACGACAGGGTAAGGACTTTTTGGGATCCTTACATTCTTGGATTCGTCTTGTGAGCGCCTTATAGCTTCAGCCAATTGTGCGGCTTCCTCGGCAGATGAACCAGGAGAAAGAAGACCGTCTTCCGGTGGACTAGTAATGGTCTTCTTCCCCCGCTTTGGTTGGCTTCTTTCCCCTGGCTGTATGTTTTTTGGGCTGCTTCTTGGTTTTGACAGGGAGAGGAGACTTCTTCAGGACCTTCGCCAAGGAGATATTATCACTAAGGACAGGTCTTACCTCCAGAATCGTTACGGTATCCATCATCGGTCGTTCAAGCGAAGCCTCTGTTGGCAATGAGGCGCGAAGCCTTTCCTCCTCTTCAAAGGTTTTAAGCGAAGCAGCAATGGCTTCTTCTGTAGAGTCACCTGTTAAAACATGAGGCGTCAGTCAAAGTATGATAAAAAAAAAAGGAGTGAAATAAACAGCGGAGAGATAAGGATAAAGTATACCTAACTGTGCAAGGGAGGCCAATTCCTTTTCGAGGGCGGCTGATTGTTTGAAAGCTTCAATGGCAACCTCCAAATCGGTATCATCAAGCATCCCGAATAAACCCTCGTTGGTCCCATATTCGCTCAAGCCTTCGCTAGACAGAGCAAGGGGCATCGAGCCTAATATAGTCTCCAAAGAAAGTACTTGCTTCTTTTTCTTCTGAGGACGGGCGCCGGTGGCCAATGACACGAGTTTGCGTTTGGTAGACGTCTTTCGACGACGAGTCCCAATTTCTTTTCCTATGTCCAACTCGGGGGATGCGGCAGCCACCTCTTTTTCAGGTGTGCTGGATGGTGGCAACCCGCACGTAGGGCTTAGCACGTGTGGAGGCTCAACTACAGTGACCTCTCTCAGGGGAAGATGAACAATGTTCCGTTGCTTCAGAGGAACATTTTGATCACCAGCCGGCACTGCACCCTTGCGATCAAGCAACAATCGCTTCTCTTCCCTGATGACGGGGCCCATTGAATGCTGATACCATGCCGCGTACACATTAAGGGCCTTTGGGACGCAACTCGGTTCGCTGATAAAGAAGTTGGACCCCATGTTCAAGCGCATGAAATGATGCAGTGTGCTCCGCATTCCCTCTTCGGTAGCAGCAGGTTCGACCAAAAAAGCCTCAAGTGGGACGCCTTGATTGTAACCTAATTGCTGGGTGAAGCGATGTGGGTTATACCTCATGAATAAAGCCGAGTCATTCATCTTGAATACAAGAAAGGCCGGCCGGATGGAGTACAGATGAAGAATCTCCCGAGCCTTCAAGACGGAGACCCCATCTTTAAATATGTCCTGCAAGGACAGCACCGTCTTCCCCGACTCCCGGCCGACAGTCAAAACTTTATCAGTAAAATACATGCCAGCCCCAACTGTGCACGGGCGAAGAAGCAAGCCTCTAGCTTCCCGTTGCGTCGGAGTCACGATAGAAGCGCCAACCAGTTGCATGATCCGAAGGAACCTGCACCTGTCATAAAAACTCGGCCTCTTGTGGATGCCAAAGACGCCTGGCACGTGTAACTCGAGCCATGACGTGAAATAATGCATCGGGAAATTTACCGACTGCACCCCTGGCTCAGTGGTATCAGCTGCCAAGATGAGGCCGTGATACATATGGGCTAACCCAGCAATCCCCACGGCTACTGGTATCCCGGCAACCATTCGATGCGCAGGATAGAAGACGGAAGGCCTCATGCGGCGAGGGTGCATGGGAAGCGCGAACCAACTCAGCCACAATCCAAGGAACCCTAAAAAGAACGTTTCTTCATCAATCCTAGGAGCCGCCGGCTCTATAAAAGGGATGACCGGGGTATCAGATAGAAAGAAGCTTTTCTGATCTACCTCCGCCGCCGGCAGATTGCCTAAATGCAAGCCGAAGGGGTCGTCAAGACTGGCAAATTTATCGACTTCTTCCTTCAACATTTCCGGGTGAAGAAAATCAGCAATAAAAGTCGTAAAATTAACTCCACGACCTTCGGATGCGAGAGAGAGGTTTTCATACATATTCAACACCTTTATCAAGCTCGGAAATTGGTGTTGAATAGCATTCTCGGGAGTAAGACCCATTACCATGGATTTGGTAGCAAAAACATACTCATCCGGGGGAAGCAATTCCTCATAATGTTCCCCCCTAACGGGTAAACCTGAGACCTCTGCAAACTCCTCCAAAGAAATGGAGATTTCTCGATCTGACAGGAGGAAGGTGTGGGTTGGAATGTTCTACTGTTCCAGAAATGCCCTGACCCACCATGTAGGGGGTGTGGAATATTGAAACAAAGAAGCATAAACGGCAGAATACAATCCGAGCTTCATCAACTGTGATTTCCTTGCCGATAAGATATACCGGGCCCACTGCAAATATCCGGCTGGGTGACGGGGAGTTAGTCCTACATTGTACGGCTATCCCTAAGGACGCGACTCGCCTTGACATATGCGTCACCCTAAGATGTCCAAAGCTACCGGCGACTGCACGGGTATTGCGGCGATAGAAGGCAGAAGGAGACCTTCCGAAGTCCAGTTGACCTCCTCCACAGTGTAATTTATCGGAGGCGCATCTGCATAAGCAATCGCTGAAATAGGCTCCGAGGGTGTCGCACAGGAAAAGCTCCATCGGCCCATGATAATTTGGTCATACCATTTACCCATAAATGAAGGCTCTTGTGCTCCGGGTCATGGTCTTTTATCAACGCAATAACCTCACGGTCAACGGGTGCTTCAGGGAACCCGCCTTCTGAACGAATGAACGGGAAGGAGGTGTCGGAAGACATAATGCATGCGCGAAAAAGGGTGAATTTTGAGCTACCCATGCTATAAATTAAATTCTATTACAAAGTACTATAAGTCCGTACCGCACTGCAATGCAGTTAAAAGGGACCAAAGGGGACCCAGAAAATCTAGATGACAGTTCATCATTAATAAAACAGCCTCATCATTGGATGAGGCTGTCATTAAAAGAGGAAATCCTCAAGAGATTCTCATTAAATGAGAGAAACCCCTCGGGCAGAAGAGTAAAACTCCCATTGAGAGCAGCGCTCTTCACTAGACAGACATCTGTCAAAGTCTAATGATGAAGAAATAAAATTCCTCAAGAAGAGCCTCACTCTGAGAAGATGATCCATCAAAAATAAAATTTCATTTTTTGATCTTCAAGATCCATGAACAAACTCTTAAGAGTTCTTCTATATGATCTGAAAGGAGCAAAGCTCCATTAATGGATTAAAAAGTTATAAGTAAAATCCTTTCTGAGAGCAAAGCTCTGTTAATGAAACTCGAAATGGGTTTTCTTTAGATCAAAGATCTATGAAGAGCAAGGCTCTGTTAATGGGTAAAACCCTAATTTATTAAAAGTTCTTAACTTTACCTAAGTTTTGACTGAGTTTTGCTCTTAAAAAAAGTTTTAAATAGGAGAGCTATGCTCTGTGGGAGAATGAAATTCTCAGAAGTGAAAATTCTCAAGAAGAAGATGAAAATCATCTAAGAGACCAAAGGTCCTATTTATAGGCATTGAAACGTCTCTTCAACTTCTGAGTTGATCCAAGGGCGCAGATGTCGCCACCGTTACACTCACATGTGGGCCACGTGAGCGCAACGGTGGGAGGACATTTGTTTCCCCCAATCAGAGCAAAGCTCTATTTTAAAAATTCAAAATTTAAAAGTTGAAGCAACGCTTCAGATCCAGCGCTAGGCGCGCCACGCGTTACGTGTCAAACACGGATGCGCTAGCGCCAGATGAGCTTAGTGCCAGATGCGCTGCGCGCTACGTGTCAAACGTAGGTGCACTAGCGCAAAGTGCGCTGCGCTCTGAGTAGCGCACCACGTGCAAAGCACGGGTACGCCAGCGCTGGAATTATGAAATTCCCCACCGTTAGATCAAAAGATCTAATAATAATGATAAATCATTAATTAATCAGAATTAAAATTCTGTTATGGAAAGATTTTCTCAATCTTGTTAAAAACAAGAAGATTGCCTTCTTTAAAACAGAAACCCTAGGATCAAAGATCCAACGGTGGGGAAACATCCCTAAATCAATCAGAGAAAGATCTCTTTAACTGATTCAACAAATCAATTTGCCCTATATAAAGGCCTCAAGACTTCAAGTCTGATATAGAGAAACCCTCCTACAAACTTTGAGAAAAATATCAAAAAGAAAGAAAAGCAAGCTTTTAGCGAAAGAAGATCATTTTCTTCAAGGTAAAGAACATAATTCTTGAACACAGAGATGAAATCATCTCATAAAAAGAAGAACTATATTCTAAAAAAGATCATAGATCTACAAAAGACCAAGGTCTTTTGTAGAAAAGAGATCAAAGATCTTATTATAAAAACAAAAAGAAGTATTCACTTCATTCACAGATCCTTGATCTACAGAGGCAGAGCCCTTTCATAAATAAGAACTTTTGTTCGTGAATCTTGAGGCAAAGCCTCCTTTAAAAGAACATAAACTTGTTCTCTGATCATAAATTTGATCAAATGCGCTTTGCGCTATTGAAAAGTGCCTTACACTTATTAACTGCGCTTTTGCGCTCCTTGGACCGGCGCTCAGCGCCTAAACGTGTCGCGTGTCAACCACAGATACAACTTGCGCTTTGCACTTCTAAAACAGCGCACTGCGCTCATGGGCTGGCGCTCAGCGCCAAGTGCGCTACGTGTCATTCATGTGTGCGCCACTAAACTAGCGCAACGCGCTCATAAATTGAAAGCGCAATGCGCTTATAATCTGGCGCTAAGCGCGACACGTGTCCTTTTCGTGTGCGCTACTTGGCAGAAGCGCACTGCGCTCTTTAATTGGCGCAAAGCGCCTGGCACGCCACATGGCGCACTGTCAGAACACACATTGTTCTGATGAATGCTATGCATTCAATACAAGACAAAAAGTAATGTCAGGATCTAATGCTCTGCATTATTAAAAGGGCCAAGCCCAAGTAAATGTTCAACAGCCCAGAACAACAAAATGTTAAACATTTTAATCTTATTGGACTTGGCCCAATTCTGGCCATAAGTCCTCAACTTATATTTAATTGAGCCCATCTGCTCACGAATATTCAACAGATCTCAGTCCCAAACTGGGCTACAGATCTTTCAACCAACTCATACCGGTTCGAGGGTACATCTCTTTACTCCTCTGATATCTGTCGTTATAATCCTTCAACGTCTTCAGAGAGGTGACGGGTCCCAACAACCACACATTTCTACTGACTGTGGGGTCCTTAAACTCATGGACTACGATGTCCTTAAACCTTATAGACTACGATGTCTCTAAACCGGACTGTGGGGTCCTTAAACTCATAGACTACGATGTCCTTAAACCTTATAGACTACGATGTCTCTAAACCGGACTATGGGGTCCTTAAACTCATAGACTACGATATCCTTAACCTGGATCGAGATGTCCTTAAACTAACAATGGACCGTAATGTCCTTAAACTAATCGACCGCAATGTCCCTAAACTAAACAATAGAGTCCAATTGCTCTCTTGTTGGATCTAAACGATCCCGTTAAGTTGATCTTAGTCTAGAAATTAGACTAACATATCCTTAACAAACGTTTAAGTTGATCTTAGTTTAAAAATTAGACTAACGTATCCTTAACTAACGTTTAAGTTGATCTTAATCTCAAATGAGACTAACGTATTCTTAAACCCAAACCAAAACCCAAATCTAAGAAAATACGGATTTGGACTAATCCACACCCTACGGGTGACAACATAAATTAGTCTCCGTATACAATCCACGGGCAACCACAAACAAAACAAACAACCACGACACGAAGTGACCATCTGGAGAAGGAGAAAGTTGTTACCACGATGCGGTAGCGTAATTAACTGCAGGGGCTTGCGCCTGCAGGGAAGAGCGTCCCCACAATCAAAAAACCCCTCAAAAGAGGGGGAATCTGACGAAGTCTGCTACATCGGCCGCATCCGTTTAAACCTTCGATACATGGTGCCATAAATCAACTTGGCATTTTCGGAGAGGTGGACGGATAGCACCAAATAGTATCTGCCCCCAGATTCAGGCAAGACGTTCGTCTTCCCGGTTTCTGGCGGTAAACATGCGTGAGTAAATCTCCGCTTGCTAAGAATTCGAAGGAATTTGGTAGATCAAATGGTGAGGAAATCCTATACTCATCTTAAGTATTATGAGAATTATGAACTTTAGGAAAAAGAATCGTCAACGACCAAATTTGGAGCGAGATCACCATTCTTGATAATTTCGTTGCAATTTGGGATTAAATAATTGATGATTTTCTTTGCTAAAGGATAGATTTGAATGGAGATCAATGAAAAGATAAGGGATAGTGAAGAAGAAACCCCAGTTTCTTCAATAGATCCCTAATCTTCATTCATCACCATCGTTCTAGCTATAATTCATCAATAGATAAGATGGGTCATTTTTAGTATTCATCATTACTACTAATTCCTATACTACTAATTCCTATCGAATCCTACAAGCTATTTATCAATTTTCTCGATAACTAAAATTGATCTTGGACATTTTCTTGATTACTAAATCTTAAACTCTTTCTTGAAGATATTTCATCAACTAAATCTTGAATCATTTTCTTGAATTTTCTTTACTATTTCTTTTGACTCGTCTAAAGCAAGAGTGATCAAATACACAAATCCCAGAGGACGACACGTACTCACTAACGCTCGCTATACGCGACACCGTTTTTTATTGCGGTTACTTTTACGACTAAAACAAAACATCGCTTCTTATTCTTTCTTTTAAAAATCACAAAGAAGCGGAAAACAAACTTTTGAAATCAATCATTCTTCGATACATGTTTATAAATAATACGCTATACCGCAGATCATATGACCAACTCTGGCTCAGATGTTTGTCATCGGCCGAAGCCCAAAAAGTCATGAAAGAAGTTCACTCAGGCGTCTGCGAAGCTCACCAATCTGGCCCTAAAATGCGGCTTCAAATTAAATGGCTTGGGTATTACTGGCCTACCATGATAAGGGATTGCGAATAGCATCCGAAGAGGTGTCATCTCTGTCAAATTCACGGTGACTTCATTCATAAGCATCCTAATCCGTTGCATCCTTCGGTGGCGTCATGGCCCTTCGAAGTTTGGGGAACCTACATAGTTAGCCCAATTGATCCTCCATCATCCAATGGCCACCGGTTCATTTTGGCTGCAACAAACTATTTCTCCAGATAGGCTGAAGCTGTCCCACTAAAAGAAGTCAAGACAGAAGATATTCTGACATTCTTCCGACATAATATTCTATACTGCTTCGGTACACCAAGAAGAATCATTTCTGACAACGGGCCTTCTTTTAAGAGGTTCAAAATCTCAAAGTTCGCTACTCGGCATAAGATAGACTGGAGATATTCCTCCATCTATAACCCAAGGGCCAATGGACTAGCTGAAGCATTCAATAAAACTTCATGCAAGCTCCTGAGGAAAAATGCTTCAACCAACAAGAGAGACTGGAATCTCAAACTCCACAAAGCGTTGTGGGCATATCGTACCACACACCATACTCCAATTCATTCTACTCCATACTCATCACTCTTCGGAGTGGAGGCGATCCTCCTCCCTCAAAGTCGAAGTTCCAAGCTTAATAATGGTCGTTGAGCACGAGTTGACGGAGGAGGAAAACGTGCTCCTTCGGCTCGAAGAGCTCGACGCCCTAAAAGAAAAGAGGCTCACGGTACAGCAAAATCTGGAGCTGTACCGAGCCCAAATTTCATAGGCCTATGCAAGATGACTCGTCTCCGCGCTTTCAAGAAAGGCGAATTGGTGTTGGTCCTCAAAAGACCGATCATCCCCAATCGACATTCCAAGGGAAAATTCGAGCCAAACTGGGAAGTACCATATGTCATCGAGAAAAGATTTGATGGAGGATCCTACCAGCTGATAAATGTCGAGGGAGAAAGGCCCATGCCACCCATCAATGGCCGATATCTCAAGAAATACTACGCGTGAATGCTCCAAGTCGCAGGCGAATTGAACACACCGGTCCTACGGTCAGGATCATACATCCTGTAAAACCGTATACAATCTACGGGCATAAACGACCCCTATCTCTCCCAAGTCCTACCGGCGAGACTACATTTAAAGTCTCACCAGCGATGATGATCCACCAATGTAAAAAAAAGGTATGTCGATAAGCAAAACGGGCACGGATGAAAACCCGAAAGGGCTCCGTGAGTAAAAACAGCAGAATTGCCGGCGAGTTTGTGAAAACCCGAAAGGGCGCAAACTCGTAAAAAAGAAATGAAATACACTCGCAAAGTCCTCTCGACCTTGTAAGAAGGAAATCTCCGCGTGAGATCTTTACGACTCACAAAGGAGCAACACACTTAGGAATCCACATGATTCCTAAGGAGAAATTACACCTGCGAGATCCTCTCGACTCGTAGGGAGAAAATGCTTTTATGAGACCCTTACAGCTCATAAAATTGAAAAGACTTAGGTGATATAGATCTAAACCTGTCTCCTAAGCCATCGCTCCCTAACGGGCAACGGCAAATGATGAGTCGCTCCTGGTACTACACTTCAGTGTTAGCGGTGCTGATGCCGACCCAAAACCCAAATCCCAAGTCTTCTCAGGGCAAATGATAGGTCGCTCCTGGCACTACGCTTCAGTGTTAGCGGTGTTGATGCCGACCCAAAACCTAAATCCTAAGTCTTCCCAAGGCAAATGATGAGTCGCTTCTGGCACTACGCTTCAATGTTAGCGGTGCTGATGCCGACCCAAAAACTAAATCCCGAGTCCTCCCGGGGCAAATTATGAGTTGCTCCTAGCATTATTCCAGTGCAGTAATGTTGATGCCGACCTAAAAAAACAAATCCTAAGTCTTCCTGGGGCAAATGATAAGTTGCTCCTGGCATTATTCCAGTGCAGCAATGCTGATGCCAAACAAAATCCAAATTCCAAGTTCTTCTCAATTTCAAAAGTCCCGCCAAATAAGGAAGAAGTCAAACAGATCAAATTAATGTCCTACCCGGCAGTGCTTCCAAGCTCAAAAGTCCTGTTGGACGGGTAGAAAACTCTCAAAATAAATCAAATCAAACAAATCAACCCTGACACCGTATAAAGCGGAGCAAGTAAAATCAAATCACCGACCGTCCAAGTCGCTAAAAGGGCAGCACCGACCATCCAAGTCGCAAAAATGGCAACACCGACCGTCCAAGTCGCTAAAAGGCAGCACCGACCGTCCAAGTCGCAAAAATGGCAGCACTAACCGTCCAAATCGCTAAAAGGGCAGCATCAACCGTCCAAGTCGCAAAAAGAGCAGCACCGACCGTCCAAGTCGCAAAAATGGCAGCACCGACCGTCCAAGTCACAAAAAGGACAGCACCGACCGTCCACGTCGTGAAAAGCGCAGTATCGACCTCCATGTCGTCAAAACGGAAGCCAAATCAAGTCAACCTCCACGTGAAAGAATATCCATCAATTTCATGCACACGGACCATATATGTGGTGTGCATGTATTGATGGGGGGCACTTTGTTGGGGTCAAAAATTACATCCCGGTTGATCAAAATCAAAATCAAAGTCAATCCCAAGCCAAGTGGGCCTAAGCCCAGGTCAAAGGGACCGGCTCTATGACAAAAGGAATGAAGCCATAAATTGGTTTAATATAATTCTTATATATATATATACACATATAGAAAAAATGTATGTAAAATACGCAAAAAGCCAAAATTTTGTAAACCCCATGGCTTATGTGCAAAAAGAGATAAGCACATAAAGCATGGAGTGGCACAAGTGCCATTTGGCAAAGCTCAAGGGGCTATATGTAAAGTGTGTAGCCTATAAAGGCAAACATGATGAAAAAATAAAAAAAAAACCTTTCATTCTCTAAAATTCTAGGGTTTGTGTCTCCTTCTCCTTCCTCGAGGTTCTAAACCTTTTTTCTTTTTTTGAATTAAATCAAGAGTTCAATCTCTCTTTTTCCAAAAAGAAACTGTTTTTCACCATAAAACCCTTAAAGGGGAACTCGGATCTTTCATCAAATCCCCAAAAAAGGGGAGATTTTTGAGTTTCACCCATCTTTTTCTTCAAGATTCAGCCAACGAAGAGGAGAAAGAAGGAGACCCTTTTCCAAAAATCCTATTTCGGGAAGATCCAAGGCTCAAAAGAAGATTCAGGGCTAAAGGGGAGAAGAAAGGGGTCCCCTCTGACCGTCTTCAAAGATTTCTACGAGTTTAACTCCATTCAAGGTCTGTTAGAGTTTAACTCCATAAACAAAACCCTTTTTAGGAGTTTAACTCCAAATCTATACATAATCCCGTTAGGAGTTTAACTCCAAATCCCCTTGGGAGTTCAACTCCCAGCCCAGGGGCTAAGCATTTTTTCCGCTGGTGTTTCCAGCGGTCGCGTTCTGCGTACGTGACCCCTGAGCGTCCAGCGGTCACGTGACCCGCAGGCGCCCAGCAGTAGCATGCAGGGCATGTGACCTGCGGGCGCTCAGCACCCACGTGCGCCTCACGCGATCCGCGGGCGCTCAGCGGTCACGTGCAAGGCACGTGACCCGCGATCGCCCAGCGGTCGCGTGCAGGGCACATGATCTGCGGGCGCCAAACGCCTACGCACCAGGCACATGACCCATGGGCGTCCAACGCCTACGTGCCATGCGCGCGTCTTTAAGACACTTCCCACCCTTCATTTTCGATGCACTCCATACCCAAAACACGTCCCCCAATGAAAAAAATTCTAACGGGGTGCTGCCCCGCACCCCGCAAGTGGGCTGCTAGCCCTCTTGACCCTAGCCCGCTATCCGGGTAGCGGGACCCCCGTAAAACTCTGCGGGGCCCCCGATATATCCAAAACTCCTTCAAAACACAACACTGCACATTGAGTTCACATGACCAGTTTGACCCATCAATCGGAGGTTCCCTCGCTCCCAAGGCGAGAGGTAATTAATGGCAGCTTAGTCCGCAGCTGCCGAAGATTCGGATCCCCACAATCAATAAACCCCAGCCTATCCTAAGCAGAGGGGGAATCTGTAATGCGCCTAAAAAGCGACGCGTATTTCCATCTCAATGGGGTGACGAAAAACACCCTATAGGGCATTCCACCATATTTTCTTTCTTTCCTTGAAATGTTTGTCAGGTGATGTTGAGACAGAGGAAATAGGGCCCATGGAAGAGGAGTACTCACAAATTCTATCTCAAGCGGACGACTAGTTTTTTCAGCTTTTCTATTTTCTGCATGCCTCCTGTTTAAGGCTTATCATTGTTATCGTATTTGTTTCAGACATTGTATCTCTGTTTTGAACTTTGTGGAACTTGAATGTAATAAGTTAGTTGTTGAATTTTCACTCTATTGTTTATTCTTGTTATGTCATTATTGTTTATAAACATTTAGCGTATTTGTTTTGAGAAACGACCTTCTCGGAATAAATACATCGCGGGCTTGTCACGCATCCATTACCGTTCTTTTGAGAAGCGGGACGTGACAGATTTTTATCTATTCTATGCAGCGATATGAAAATATGTCTAATTCCAAAACCAGTAATCAGAATTAGGCGAGACCTGAACCCATGTCTGCATAACACCTAGGACTAAGTTTCTTATTTTATTCCTGAGTTCGTATGAGTTGAAAAATCAGTAGTTTCCTGCACTTCTTTAAGATACTGTTTCTGGTTTATACTTGTGGATATTTCACTTTGTATCTTTTGATGACATGCAAATTTGACATGAACTTCGTGAATACGTGTATCCTTTAATCCGTGAATCTGTGACTTGACATGAAACCATACAACATGGACCCATGTTTGATTCATATATGAGACTAGTAGATTTGGAACGATGTTGGGGTAGTTTGGGAGATGGTTTCAATTTGCTCCAGGAGTCCCCTTAAGAACACATGAATCCGTGAATCCCTGTTGTTGTGGTACCGAGCCGAAACGGCACATTACTGACTTAATTAATCCGTGTTGTTGTGGTACCAGACCGAAACGGTATAGTTCTTATAGCGGATTGAACTCTCACGAACCAAACTCATGTTAGTATAACAAAACTTATTATGTGCTTATTCATTCTTGACATGCTCGTTACCTTGATTACATGCTTAGTCATTTCATGTTTATTACCATACTTATCTGTATGCTTCATACCATGCCATTCACATGTTTATATTACTGTATTAAAGTTGTTTTTCAAAATAACCATATTTTTAGTGTGGGACTTACCGAGCGTCAATTTGCTGGCAGACATTCCGTTTTGCTTCTTTTCTTTTTTGGGAATGCTCGTCAGGTGATACAGGGACAGATGGGGCGTTTGAGGGAGAGGTCGAGACATCAGAGGACTTCTAGCTGCCTTTTAGTTCTTTTCATAGTGTGCCTATATGTTAAGACTTTTCGTTTATTTCCAGTTCAGTTATATCGATTTTTATTCAGACTTGTTGTTAGTTTCCCTTTGAACTTTGTAGACTTGGAATGTAATAGATGTAGTGGGATTTATTTTCATCTCTTGTTAAATTCTTGTATAATTATATTGCTTGCTTTGACGCTCAACGTATCTATTTCGAGGAAGACCTTTTCTCGATATAGATACGTCGCGGGCCTGCTTCCGTCTTTTGGAAAGTGAGGCGTGACATGGAGGGTGGTAGTAAGAGTAACGGTAGAGTTTTGGAGAGACGGAAAACGTTAAAAAGGGGCTGGAGGAGTAAGTTAAGGGATTGGGGGACGTGAGGTAAATATTCAAATCATGGGGGAATAAAGAAAATATCATGGATGAGGGGTTTGTGTGTCTGTGTGAAGTAAAAAACCCTCTAACAAATATGGGCATTTTTTTCAAAAGAATGCAATTTTAAATTAATTTTAGTAAAATAGCGTACAAAAATTTATAATTAGCAAAATAGGGCATTTTGGGCTACGTCGGCATGGCCCTTTTTTTGAATCGAGATATTAGGAAAGCAGATTCTCAAAATCCGCTTTCCCATTTAATATGGGAAGGCGGATTCCCACAAAATCACCATATACAACATTACCCGACCCTTTCTTCTCCTATTCTTCTATCTCAGAATCTCTCCAAAGAAAACCCAATTTCTTTAACCCTAGATCTATCAAAGTTCCTACTTCACAAATGTAATTTGTTTGTTTATTTAAGTTTTAGTCAATGTTATCATAACTATGTAAATTATACTCAATTGTTAGCGTATAAAACTTATTATTGGGTTGATATTGTTTGATATAGATAATATCAAGTTCAAGTGTAATTGTTCTATGTAAATATAATGGAAAGATTGTGACAAGTGCACAAGATTCCGAGTATGTGGACAGGTGTGCAAGACCTATGCGATTACAAATATCAAGCACTTACACTCAACTTGAGAATGAAAATTTTAAAATCACAAAATACGATCTGCAAGAGAGTAAACTTAAGTTAACTTGTATATGACCTCAATTGAGTGGAAATGCAATGGTCGATATTATAGACGATGAAACAACTTCTATGATGATACAATTTGGTTTGGCAAATTCTAGGCATTCTTTTGAACTTTTAGTTGAGAAGAAACAGTTGCAAGTATCGGATGTAGATCCAATAAACTATTTTGATGGTGACGTTGGAAGTAGTTTATGGGGATACAGTCGCATGGTCAATGATGATACCTTCAATTTCAGCGGATACGGTTATACACCTGATTATGCATACCTTCAAACTCAAGAGTAAATTTGTTAAAATTAGTGTTTAGATTTATTTTCTTTATAATACCAAAATGTTAATATATTATATATATTAAATGCAGATTTTCTCGAACCCCTGCTATAGTGGCATGCATACGTGAAGATCAACAAGGATTGCCAACTACAACATTCCCTCGTACTAAAAACAATGAATTTCAAGGGTAAGTTTATTAAATTGGTGATTATATTTATTTTCTTTATAATACCAAAATGCTAATAAATTTTATATACTAAATTCAGATTTTCTTAAACCCCTGCATTGCAAACTTTTCCATCCACTTCATTCCAACACGGTTCAAATAGCGCATTCCAAACTTGTCCATCCACGCCATTCCGCTCTTTTCAACCTGACACATGCACAATATACCGACCTGAACCATCGAATATTGCATCCGAGCCTTATGTTGATACTGATCATGTTTACGGTGATGATATGGGTGACGGTGATAATGATAAAGCTGATAAAGATCATCAAGGTTAGGATAGTGTGGCTTATACTTTTGGATTGAACGAAATACATAATAATGCATTGACTGGTGATATGGTTGCGAATAATAATTTTGTCGAACTAGAAGATCCCGGTGTCACGCCCCGCTTCCCAGAGTACGCTAGATTGGGCACGTGACATAGCCAACTATGCTACCTGTGGGTAGGAAGTATTCATCCACAGTCATATTACGGCTGTAGAGATATCAAGAACAAGATGAAACTATCTAAAACATGTCCATAATCCAGAATAACAAGAGTCAATAATAAATAAGTGCGGAAGCAAATGATCCAATACAAATAACTGAAAGGTATGTCCCATAATGCGGGCTCACATCAGGAAAAAAAATGCAGGAAAGAAAACTAACTACTACTGAACTCACAGCTCAGCCTGCTGGCTGAAGTACTCCTGCTCAGACTGCGACAGCGGTACAGAATCTGGGCCATGCAAAACCCAGACGTCAGCGCGTCATGTCAACAAGTAATATAATATGAACAATGTAACAGGCAATGCAAAATAAACATGAATAAAGCAATACTGTGAAACAAGCAATGCAGGGTAGTGTGCAGTGGGTAACTAAACTGTTCTATCAGGTTTCCTATTCTAAAGTCTTTGAAATCAATTAATGAATCATCGATGTAACTCAATAGTATCCCGTGCGTGCCCGGGACCACGGTCAAGGTTCTCGGGGCTGAATCCGAGACGTGCCGCTAGGCAGTAACAAGTAGCAGGATGGGCGAGTGATGTCAGCATCATCACTCCGGGACTGGCCTAGCCCGTAAGACTGATCAGAACAGGTATCGAACTGTTGAGTTACAAGTCGGTTTCACCTTTGATTTCCCCATACCCCCAAGTTATGTATGTCAGGTCAGGTATTCAGTAATCAAGAACTAATGCCAACACAGGATCAGGTAAAAGCAGGTTTGTCTGGATAGACAACAGGAACGGTCCATGAGGACTACATGTCAGGTTTGTTGGCATTAGGCACGAGATCAAGTAACAGGTCGGGTCATGGTATATCAGGTCAAGTCAACAGTATACGGTACCATGTCAGGTGTATCAATATATATATATGTGTGTAGCCATGTCAGGTCAAGATGTAAACACTATCGTGGGTGTGCTCACAATCAGATATATAATCAAACACGGGTATTAACAATACGAGATAAGCAATGAATTACATACTAAGCAGTTTCATTCCAATTTACAAGAGTGCAGTAAAATGATATAGCCGTTTAGTCATGTCAACAGGTTTATGCACCCTTAGCGGTGCAATAATTTAGGTATCGGTGCAATACAGTTATTTCAAGTCAAATGCATACGAGTGTCCGAATGTAACAGAACTACATGGATAAATGCCACCATCTATTTAACAGTAAAAATGTGATTGAACAGGTAGATTTGATTATTAGGTTTAAATTGGCAAACTGTAAATTCCATTTTTAATAGTAAAATGATATAATGCAACATTGTAACCGAAATGGGAAAATGATTGTACCAAGCTAATTTTACAGGTTTAGGGTGTCAATACATATATAAATATACTGTATAGCATGTAGCAAGGGGTAATTGCCTCGGCGCGTCGCGAACCGGGAAAAACGGAACGTAACGTCGGCGGGGAAACTCGCGACGGACGCACGGTTCACGGATTGAACCCAAACAACGAACCAAGGAACCGTACGGGTCAGAGTACTCTGTTGGATTGTCGGGACACGTCGCCGGTACGGCTGGATTCCGGCGAGATACACAACAGTGAATAGGGTTTCTACGGGTGTAGATCTAGAAAAAGAAGGGAATGAACAGAGAAAGGAGAAAGATGGGGGAATACTCACTGTTCCAGAGGGCACTAGCAACGACGGTGAGATCGACGGCGGCGAGAATGGCATCTCCGGCGATCTGCAGCAAACATCCAGCGGTGGTTTTCAGTTTTGAAAAAGTGAAGAGAGGAAGGGTGAGAAGGAGAACACTTACGAGGTGTTCTGGGGTGGTCGGGGATCGTCGGCGACGGCCAGGGGCGGCGCAGGTGGTCGCGGGCGTGCAGGGTGCGCGGGGGAAGAGGACGAGGGTTGAGGTTGAGACGAGGAGGCGCGGGCGAGGGTGACGGTGACGCTGGCGCCGACGTCGGGGCTGCGGCGGCAAGGGTGGAGGTGGCTAGGGTTAGGGTTGCAATGGGTTTCTGCGGTTGCGTTCTGGAAAAATAAAGGAGAGGGAATTGATTTATAGAGAGAGAGAGAGATAGAGAGAGAGAGAGAGAGAATAGAGATCGGGGAGAGAGAGAGAGAGAGAGATTTTTGATGGGGCCCACGGGGATAAGTAGCTTCGTGATTGGCTGGATAAGATTTTAGAGGTTTTTAAAAAATATTGAAAAGGTTTAATCAACAGTAAGATTATATATGTTAACGAAATATAATATGGTTTTAAATATTATTAAAATTTGGGATTTTGGCGCTAAACAAAACATTTCCAAATTGCGCCCGGGTTGGGTCCAAAAATTCAAAATTAAAATAATAGGATTTTAAGAGGGTTCCATATTTTAAAATTGAGTGTTTTATAATTAAAAAGCATACCCCCAAGACGGACACCTGTACGCGCGCGTAGCCGTCCAAACTCGCCCGTTTCACCGAACGGGACGAGAACTCGATGCACGGACGCTACCACAAGGCTAGGGGTGTCGAGTAGGCCAAGATGGATATCTTTAATTTCATTTTAGACGCTAAAATTTGTTATATGCAGAAATGACTTTTCCGGATAAAATTTTACAGTAAGCCACAAATAAGCAAGATAAGTGAAATGAGTACCACCTAATGCTCAAACAGTAACAGAAATTAGTAGTATTGGACTCGGGTGTTACATTATACCCAACTACAAAGAATTTCTTCCTCAAAATTCTAAGAATACAGGATAGAAAACTACAGAAAAGGGTGAGGAAACTTCTGCCGGATCTCATCTTCTCGTTCCCAAGTGGACTCTCCATGCGAGCGATTACCCCAAGAAACAAGCACAAGGGGGATAACCTTGTTCTTAAGAACCTTTTTCCTTCGATCCACGATTTCAACTGGTCGCTCCTCAAAAGTCAAGTCTTCCCGTACTGTTAACTCCGAATGATCCAAAACGTGTGTTTCATCTCGAACATACCTTCGTAGTTGAGATACATGAAACACATCGTGCACACCTGCCAAGGACTGCGGTAACGCCAAACGGTACGCTACCTCTCCAACACGCTCCAAGATCTCAAAGGGTCCAACGAATCGAGGACTAAGCTTTCCTCGACTCCCAAAACGAATCACCCCTCTAGTCGGTGATATCTTCAAGAATACCAAATCACCCACGGCGAACTCTAGAAGTCTTCTTGACGTGTCAGCCCAACTCTTCTGTCTGTCTTGAGCTGCCTTCATATGGTTCCTGATAGTGTTAACCTTCTCAATCGTCTGCACCACCAAATCTGGTCTCAACAATCTTCGTTCACCGACATCATCCCAACAAACAGGTGAACGGCATTTACGACCATACAAAGCTTCAAACGGAGCCATCTGGATAGTTGCCAGAAAACTGTTGTTGTAAGAAAACTCCACCAAGTGTAGATGATCCTCTCACGAACCCTTGAAGTCCAACATGCATGCTCTCAACATGTCTTCAAGAGTTTGGATCGTTCTCTCCGACTGACCATCAGTTTGAGGATGATAAGCTGTGCTAAACTTCACTCGAGTCCCCAAACTTTCTTGTAAACTCCTCCAGAAGTGTGATAAGAACCGAGTGTCCCGATCGGACATGATGCTCACCGGTACTCCATGCAATCTTACAATCTCCTGCATGTACCGCTTTGCCAAAGTCTCTGTTGATTGACCAACCCGGAAAGGAATAAAGTGAGCTGCCTTGGTCAATCGATCAACAATCACCCATACTGCACTGTTGCCCTTTGGACTCCGCGGTAAAGCCGTCACGAAATCCATGGTTATATGTTCCCACTTCCACTGAGGAATCGGAAGTGGTTGCAATAAACCAGCAACCCTTTGGTGTTCAGTCTTAACTTGCTGACACACCAAGCACTTAGCCACAAAGCGAGCAATCTCCCGTTTCATGCCTTCCCACCAGAAATGCTGTCGAATATCTCGGTACATCTTTGTGCCTCCTGGATGTACAGAATAAGCTGAACTGTGTGCCTCCTTCATAAGCTCTTCACGAACATCATCCTTTGGCACACACAAACGGCTACCATACCTCAACGAACCGTCTTCGTGGACCAGTAAATCTGTTCGTAGTCCGGCTTCAACCTGCTCTCAAAACTTTTGCAGTCTAGGATCCTGCGATTGTGTTAATTTTCTCAATTAAAGACGACTGCACTTGCAGCTGCATCAACTGTCCCGTAGAACGCGGTAGCACAACCTCCAAGTCAAATCTTCGAAAATCTGCAATGATCACCTTCTGCATTGTTAATACCTGAATTGCTGGTAACCGACTAAGCGCATCCGGCACAACACTGACCTTCCCCGGATGGTACTTAAGATCAAGATCGTAGTCAGCCATCAGCTCCAACCATCTACGCTGCCTCATATTCAGCTCCTTCTGTGTGAACACATACTTCAAGCTCTTATGATCTGTAAAGACTTCGACTCTTTCGCCCAAAAGGTAGTGTCTCCAAATTTTCAAAGCGAAAATCATAGCCGCAAGCTCCAAGTCATGAGTCGGATAATTCTTCTCATGGATCTTCAATTGTCTCGATGCGTATGCTACAACTTTCCTATGCTGCATCAAAACACATCCCAATCCTTTCCCAGATGCGTCGCTGTGAATCACCAATCCTCCGGAATTGTCTGGCACGGTCAGAATAGGGGCGGTTATCAACTTCTGCTTCAACGTCTCAAAAGCTAACACACACTTATCCGTCCATACAAAGGTACCTCCTTGCGCGTAAGCTTGGTCAACGGCTCTGCCAAACGAGCAAAGTTCTCCAAAAATCTCCTGTAGTATCCGGCTAATCCAAGGAAACTTCTTATCTCAACGACATTCTTTGGAATCGGCCAATCTCGAACTGCTGCAATCTTTTCTGGATCGACGGCGATGCCATCGCCAGACACAACATGCCCCAAAAACCTTACTTCCTCCAGCCAAAACTCGCACTTACTCATCTTCGCATACAATTTCTCCTGTCTCAACGTCTGCAGTGCGATCTTCAAATGCTCAGCATGCTCTTCAAAACTCTTTGAGTAAACCAGAATATCGTCAATGAATACCACAACGAACTGATCCAAGAACGGTGAAAAGATTCGGTTCATCAAGTCCATGAATACTGCCGGCGCATTCGTCACTCCGAAGGTCATCACTAAGTATTCGTAATGTCTGTACCGAGTTCGAAACGCTGTCTTGCAAATATCTTCTGCTTTCGCTCGAACCTGATGATATCCGGATCGCAAATCCAGCTTCGAGAATACCCTTGCGCCACTAAGCTGTTCAAAAAGTTCTCCAATACGAGGGATCGGGTACTTGTTCTTAATAGTCACCCGGTTTAATTCTCGATAGTCGATGTACATTCCTCTTGTGCCATCCTTCTTCCTTACTAGAAGAACTGGAGCTCCCCAAGGTGAGCTACTACTTCGAATCCAACCCTTCTCAAGCAATTCAGCAACCTGTTTCTTAACTTCTTCCAACTCTACTGGTGCCATTGGATAATACGCTTTAGGTACTGGCGCTGCACCAGGAATAAGATCAATTGCGAACTCCACGTCTCGCTTCGGCGGTAAACCCGATATATCTTCAAAATCGCGAACAACCGCCGGCTCTTCACCACTATCAACTTCCATTGCTGCAAGAATATTGTTTGTTGGCCTAGCCCTAAACTCGACTGGCCCGATAGAACCGCTCCCTCCAGTGAAGGTAAACTCGGGATGTCCGGGAATCTGGAAAATTACTTTCTTTGCCCTACAGTCAATGTGAGCGTGGAAAGTGCCAAGAAAATCCATTCCCAAGACGACTTCATAGCTGCCCGTATCAATCACCAAGAAATCTGCAAAGAGTTCCCGTCCGCACACAACAACTGTGCAATCCTTACACTCCCCACTAGATATGATTTTCCCATTCCCAGTGTGTATGTCCCAAAAACTAGACAGGGTCGTGCAGGTAATCGAGTCTGTAGTTATAAATTTGGATGACATAAAACAGTGGGGTGCACCAGAATCAAATAATGCCAATGCGGGAAAACCATGAACGAGTAAAGTACCTGAAACCACCTCTCCTGACGCCTTGGCTTCCTCAGCTGTCAAGGTAAAAGCTCGAGCCTGATTAGGTCCTTGAGTCAACTGTTTCTGCCCTTGGAACGGTCTCTTCGGAGGCTTCAGAATATCATCCCTTGTACAAAGCTTCGACGGACAAGCACTAACGGCGTGATCTGCCGCTCCACAACTAAAACAGAGTCCCAGCCTCTTACGACAATCCTTTCGCACATGTCCGGGTACATGGCAGTAGTCACAAATCACGCTCCTTTTCCGATCACCCATAATTGTTTTCTTCATTGGTGCTACACTGCGTCTGTTCACCGGAATACTTCTACGTACAGACGTTGGTTCAGTGCAGACGCCGGTTTCAGCTCGGTCTGTCTCTTTAGATTCTCCAGCAATCCCCTTATCACTCTACGCATGGCGGCTTTGTCCGCACGTCTTTGGTACATCTTCAAATTCTTACCGGCCATATTCCTGGAATCAAAATACCCAACATTAGCATGATGATAGATTCTGAATATAGATCAAGGCTAGAACTCCAAGATACTTAAATAGAGTACCGCATTGTAACTAAGCCGCGGTATCATAGCCACAATTACTTAACTCCACCCAAGTCGCCTAAGTCCTAGAGATAACAAGAAATCATGTTTTCGAGTCGACATGCAAAGGAAGTTTGCACATCGTAAAAGATATAATCAGGAAGAATGTGATTCAAGAATGGTAAACGGCAAAGTGGCAGGACATGTTTCCTAACACGGGTATTCCGATTCGTGTATTGGGTACAATACCCAACTACAAAAGAATCAACCCAACTAACCTGGCTCTGATACCAAAAGAACCATGTCACGCCCCGCTTCCCAGAGTACGCTAGATTGGGCACGTGACATAGCCAACCATGCTACCTGTGGGTAGGAAGTATTCATCCACAGTCACATTACGGCTGTAGAGATATTAAGAACAAGATGAAACTATCTAAAATATATCCATAATCCAGAATAACAAGAGTCAATAATAAATAAGTGCGGAAGCAAATGATCCAATACAAATAACTGAAAGGTATGTCCCATAATGTGGGCTCACATCTGGAAAAAAATGCAGGAAAGAAAACTAACTACTACTGAACTCACAGCTCAGCCTGCTGGCTGAAGTACTCCTGCTCAGGCTGCGACAGCGGTATAGAATCTGGGCCATGCAAAACCCAGACGTCAGCGCGTCATGTCAACAAGTAATATAATATGAACAATGTAACAGGCAATGCAAAATAAACATGAATAAAGCAACACTGTGAAACAAGCAATGCAGGGTAGTGTGCAGTGGGTAACTAAACTGTTCTATCAGGTTTCCTATTCTAAAGTCTTTGAAATCAATTGACGAATCATCGATGTAACTCAATAGTATCCCGTGCGTGCCCGGGACCACGGTCAAGGTTCTCGGGGCTGAATCCGAGACGTGCCGCTATGCAGTAACAAGTAGCAGGATGGGCGAGTGATGTCAGCATCATCACTCCGGGGCTGACCTAGCCCGTAAGACTGATCAGAACAGGTATCGAACTGTTGAGTTACAAGTCGGTTTCACCTTTGATTTCCCCATACCCCCAAGTTATGTATGTCAGGTCAGGTATTCAGTAATCAAGAACTAATGCCAACACAGGATCAGGTAAAAGCAGGTTTGTCTGGATAGACAACAGGAACGGTCCATGAGGACTACATGTCAGGTTTTTTGGCATTAGGCACGAGATCAGGTAACAGGTCGGGTCATGGTATATCAGGTCAAGTCAACAGTATACGGTACCTGTCAGGTGTATCAATATATATATATATGTGTGTGTGTAGCCATGTCAGATCAAGATGTAAACACTATCGTGGGTGCGCTCACAATCAGATATATAATCAAACACGAGTATTAACAATACGAGATAAGCAATGAATTACATACTAAGCAGTTTCATTCCAATTTACAAGAGTGCAGTAAAACGATATAGCCGTTTAGTCATGTCAACAGGTTTATGCACCCTTAGCGGTGCAATAATTTAGGTATCGGTGCAATACAGTTATTTCAAGTCAAATGCATACGAGTGTCCGAATGTAACAGAACTACATGGATAAATGCCACCATCTATTTAACAGTAAAAATGTGATTGAACAGGTAGATTTGATTATTAGGTTTAAATTGGCAAACTGTAAATTCCATTTTTAATAGTAAAATGATATAATGCAACATTGTAACCGAAATGGGAAAACGATTGTACCAAGCTAATTTTACAGGTTTAGGGTGTCAATACATATATAAATATACTGTATAGCATGTAGCAAGGGGTACTTGCCTCGGCACGTCGCGAACCGGGAAAAACGGAACGTAACGTCGGCGGGGAAACTCGCGACGGACGCACGGTTCACGAATTGAACCCAAACAACGAACCAAGGAACCGTACGGGTCAGAGTACTCTGCTGGATTGTCGGGACACGTCGCCGGCACGGCTGGATTCCGGCGAGATACACAACAGTGAATAGGGTTTCTACGGGTGTAGATCTAGAAAAAGAAGGGAATGAACAGAGAAAGGAGAAGATGGGGGAATACTCACTGTTCCAGAGGGCACTAGTAACGACGGCGAGATCGACGGTGGCGAGAACGGCGTCTCCGGCGATCTGCAGCAAACATCCAGCGGTGGTTTTCAGTTTTGAAAAAGTGAAGAGAGGAACGGTGAGAAGGAGAACACTTATGAGGTGTTCTGGGGTGGTCGGGGATCGTCGGCGACAGCCAGGGGCGGCGCAGGTGGTCGCGGGCGTGCAGGGTGCGCGGGGGAAGAGGAAGAGGGTTGAGGTTGAGACGAGGAGGCGCGGGCGAGGGTGACGCTGGCGCCGGCGTCGAGGCTGCGGCGGCAAGGGTGGAGGTGGCTAGGGTTAGGGTTGCAATGGGTTTCTGCGGTTGCGTTCTGGAAAAATAAAGGAGAGGGAATTGATTTATAGAGAGAGAGAGAGAAAGAGAGAGAGAGAGAATAGAGATTGGGGAGAGAGAGGGAGGGAGAGAGAGAGAG
The DNA here is from genome assembly GCA_030015575.1 of Agapanthus africanus. Classification (NCBI taxonomy): domain Eukaryota; kingdom Viridiplantae; phylum Streptophyta; class Magnoliopsida; order Asparagales; family Amaryllidaceae; genus Agapanthus; species Agapanthus africanus. Next base: position 90,289,475 of record JASDDO010000024.1, on the reverse strand, counting down.
ATTTTTGATGGGGCCCACGGGGATAAGTAGCCTCGTGATTGGCTGGATAAGATTTTAGAGGTTTTTAAAAAATATTGAAAAGGTTTAATCAACAGTAAGATTATATATGTTAACGAAATATAATATGGTTTTAAATATTATTAAAATTTGGGATTTTGGCGCTAAACAAAACATTTCCAAATTGCACCCGGATTGGGTCCAAAAATTCGAAATTAAAATAATAGGATTTTAAGCGGGTTCCATATTTTAAAATTGAGTGTTTTATAATTAAAAAGCATACCCCCAAGACGGACACCTGTACGCGCGCGTAGCCGTCCAAACTCGCTCGTTTCACCGAACGGAACGAGAACTCGATGCACGGACGCTACCACAAGGCTAGGGGTGTCGAGTAGGCCAAGATGGATATCTTTAATTTCATTTTAGACGCTAAAATTTGTATATGCAGAAATGACTTTTCCGGATAAAATTTTACAGTAAGCCACAAATAAGCAAGATAAGTGAAATGAGTACCACCTAATGCTCAAATAGTAACAGAAATTAGTAGTATTGGGCTCGGGTGTTACACCCGGTATCAATCTGTTGGAAGATAATAGTTGGGTAGATCTAACTGTGGCAGAAGGAAATGTTGGGCCTTATTTGGAAGCGAGTAGAGCAAGTGAAAATTGCATAACTGTTGGAGATATATTCCTAGAAAAAGAAGATCTTATTTGTAAATTGAAGTCGTGGGCTATTTCAAAAAATGTTACATTTAAAACTGAAGGATCAAATAAGAATTATTATACCGTGATATGTATGAAAGCTCGGGAATGTAAGTGGAGGTTGCATGCATATTTATCGAAAAGATCGAAAGCTTGAAAAGTCATGAAATATAATCCGAAACACACTTGCTTCAATCCGATTCTAGAATATGATCATAGGAATTTCACTTCATCATATATTTTCTCGCTTATCATGCCAGTTATCCGTACAGATGTGTCGATGACTCCTTGAGAGATACAGCTCTATGTAAGTGGGCAGTGTAATCTTTCTATTTCCTATGTGAAGGTATGGGATGCTCGTAGGAAGGCTTTATGTAAAATATTTGGAGATTGGGAAAGCTCATACAACTCGCTAGTCCACTTTATGGAAGCCATGAAAGTATCAAATCCGAGATCCGTATACAAATTAAGAACCATAGAAACAGATATGTGTCAAGTTTCAAAGAATTTTCTGGTGCTTTTCTCCTTGCGCGACTGGTTTCACACGTTGTCGGCCGTTATTGTGAGTGGATAGAACATATTTTTATGGCAAGTACAGAGCTTGCATGTTAATTTCTATATATGTTGATGCTAATAACGGGATATTTCCGTTGGTATTTTCTATTGTTGAGAGTGAAAATATTTCGGCTTGGACAGAGCACGAGGAGTTTCCGTCAATATGATGATGGTTTTTTCGTTAACTCAAAAGTATCCCATCGGTTAATACTAGAACGGATTTATACATCATTTCTAATAGACATCTTGGAATACTAACTGCGGTGAGAGCTGTATTTCCGACGATATCCCATATGTTTTGCTTGCGGCACTTCATACAGAATTTTGATAGGAAATTTAAAAATCAAGATCTACATGAACTTATATACAAAGCCAGTCTAGCATCAAATCCTAATGATCATGATGGATGCATGGATACTATTGGACAGATAAGTCAACCGACGAGAGATGGTTAGATGAGTATCCAACACACATGTAGGCACAAATGCACGATAAGGAATGTGGGTATCTACTAATGACCACTAATATGTCTGAAAGCTTCAACGGTGTTTTTAAGGGTGTTAAAGGCTAATCGATACATGCATTGATTATTCGAACCTTTTTCAAAATGAATACTTATTTTGTGCAAAGAAGGGAAAAGTGTTTGGTGATGAAAACTACACTCACCCCATTCTATGAAGATATATTTCGGAAAAGAGAGCAAAGATCAAAATTTTATAGATCTGAAAGGTTTGATGCAACCAAGTTTTGAGTCACGGGTCACGATAGGAATAAATATACCGTTAATTTTAGACATGAAGACCTCTCGACATACACGTGTGGTGTTTTTAAGCAACAACACTTTCCGTGTGCCCACGCAATTGCTGCTGCGAGCAGTATGCATATTTCACATTATGTTTTTTCTTCATGTTACTATACGGTTGGTAGTTATCAAGGCACATATGATCCAAAATTTTATCATTTACCAGACAGTCGTTATTGATATTACTATACCGAGAATAGACGAATACCAACAATATCACCACCTGACGAAAACACAGGACCAGGAAGACCCTAGGTGCGTTAAAATTGAATGACAATAGATGCTAATCATTAGCAAAGGCACAACAGATGTGGAATTATAGGACCAGATGCCCGGAATAGTCAGCAGTGTCGGGATCTTCGAGATCGTGAAGAAGAAGCAAGGAAAGAAATCTAAATGATTTAAGATTATTTGTTAGCTACTGAAGTTTTTATCAACTTGTAGGGTTGTAATTTAGTAGGATTTTGTTTGTAAGAAGATTTAGTATATTCTGATGATAACTTGTTATAAGCTTTGATTTGATGTAAGTTGTTGGCGTGGAGTGCCCTTGTCATTTGTGACACCTTATGGATTTTGATGATTTTTTTATTTAGTTTTGATGATAGCTTAAATATGAATAGTTTGTTTAGTGCCACTTGCTTCATTTTGTTTTTTTATATCGACACTAAACTTTTATACACTTGTTGTTTGGCTTGCTTATCCTATAACTTGTGTATATCGAATAGTATTTCAATATCTATTGCTTTAATTCTTGTTATATATCTTGATATTGAAATATTATTCACATTCGTTTTTTTTATATTCACAATATGAATATCTATATACATGTGTTCTATATCTTGGTTTTCATATAACGTGTGTGTGTGTGTGTATATTTCATGCTTTGCTTTTGATTTACATCTATATTGATATACTATTCGTAATTGCGATATCAAAACTATGAATGTTCATATATAGTGTTTATTATCTTGTTTATCTCATAACACTGTATATGATGAGTTTGGTCGATGAGATTGCATTTCAAGATATGTGGGTACTGTTCATTTTCTGATATCTAAACATATCAGAAATTTTGAAAGGAGAGAGACGTCTGCAGTTCATTCCGACAGACATCTGATGAAGGTTTCAAAATGGTTTTTCTTAAAACTTTAGACGTCTGCCTATTTGAACTTAAGACATTTGGTTTGCACTCTGCTATTTGGTTTGAAATTCCAAATGTCTACAATTTTTCGTGGCAGGCGTCTGATGTTAAGTTCTAGCCAATATTTTTCTTCTTCAGATGTCTGATTACTATTCATTTTCTGATATATGAAAATATAAGAGATTTTGAATGGAGACAGACGTCTTACGAAGGGTTCAAAATGGTTTTTCTTAAAAATTGGCGCCTGCCTACTTGAACTTAAGACGTCCGGTTTGCACTCTGATATTTGGTTAGAAATTCCAGACATCTGCAATTCATCGTGGCAGACGCCTGATGTTAAGTTCTAGAAAATATTTTTCTTCTTCAGACATCTTCCTTCTTGCACTACAGACGTCTGATGTTATGTTCTTGTTTCACAATTATAGTATTGCTTAGGCTATATTTCTATTGGTGCATGATCAGTCGAAAATACTGCATTTCTAACACGGCAATTTCCCTACCTTTTGCAGTCAAGTAAAGCTATCAGGTATTCATATCACTCATATTTGCAAAACACATGTAAAATATTGGATTACTTGTACTATACACTAAAACCAGCACTTTTAGGGAAATTGTGTGTGTTTCATGGCATCGCATCATCCTTGTATTGCGCAACTCTTGTCTCGGTGAAATTGTGCAGGAAATTCCAGAAGCAGGGCCTAATTAGGAAATGAACTAATAAAAGACACACCAATTCAAAGGCTAAAGATCTGGTAGTAATACAGAAATCCAAATAAAGATCCAAGCATCAGAAAGAGGCCCAAAATTCAGCCCAAGAATTATCATGCAAAATTAAAGCTCCCAGTCCACTAAAGGGCCGCGGATCCGCGGCCCAAGCCCCATTGGCGCGGCGGATCCGCGGCCTTATTAAGGGATCATTGACTCAAATTTCATCACATGCTTATTTATAACGGCCATAGCTTCCAGAAGACCCCAGAAGCTCCACGTGGCACATCTAGAAGGCTCGGCTCAACAAACTCTTGCAGGGAAATTCAAAATTTAAAGCTTAACTAACTTTTTGGAGGGAAATTTAAATTATTTGATAACTAACTTGTGGGGGGAATTCAAATTTCAATTCTAAATCAAGAGGTCTATAAAAAGGAGCTTAGATTAAGGTTTGAAAATGTTCAAGAATTATCACCATCTTCTACCCACAAGTTTAGTGACAAAAGCTTGTGCCAAATTCAATTCCCCATCTCCAATTCAAAATCAAGATCAAGATCCCGAAATCAATTTGAGCAAGAGAGCCTTCAACCTTTAGCAAGCGACGCCGGATTTCCAACGGAGCAAGAGATCCACGCCGATCCGCGACTCAAGGAGCCGAGCGAAGCCGAAATCGACGATCTAGTTCCTTCATTTTGTAAATTCAAGAGAGTTGTAACGAAATTTGTCGATAAATAAAGGTGAATTTTCTATATTCTTGCTTCTCTTTTAATTCAAGCATAATGATTAGATCTCAATTTGTGATTGTGTTTGTGATCATGATGTTTGAGTAATCTCCGCTCGTGTAGGAGTTGTGACGATCTTTAGATGATGATGATTTAGATATTTTTACAATTCTTAAATCCTATAATGTTTGGAAATTCTAGTTAATCAAATGATTAATAACCTAGCTTCGAGATGATGCTTTCTTGATCGTGTTCACTCGAAACTAGGGAACAACTATTAAACATTTGATTGATTAGAAGCCAGAATTTGAATGCGATCCATCGAAAGGACAAAGGATGAGTTGCGGAATCCCTAATTTTCTCGCAAAGATCCTTAACCCTCGATGAATTTGCATCGATCTAGTATCAATTCATTAATGGATAAGAATTAGTAATCTTTAGATCTCATCACATCTATAGATCCGATCTACTCCTACGAGCCTTACTTCTAGTCTTGATTGTTGGTTGGAAATTATCTCTCATCCCTATTCTTGCTCTTTAATGTTTCTTTTAGATCTAGATTTTTCTTACTTTTTGATCTACAATTACAAATCATGAATTGTTTTCTTTTCTTTGCCCTAAATTTTCAACTCATCTAATTCAAGAATTGAACGGAACTCACTTTCCCTGTGGACGATCCGCACTCACTTACAATCTACATCCGACACCGTAGTTGATTGCGGTCAAATAATTTTTGGTTGTGATTTCTAAAATCTAGTTTCTCAAAAACATACACAATCGGAAAATCATCCAATCAAAATGGCGCCGTTGCCGGGGACTATTTGATTCGATACTTTTATATCCAATCAAGAAAAATTTACAATCAAATGGCGCCGTTGCCGGGGACTATTTGATTCGATACTTTTACATCCAATCAAGAAAAATTCACAATCAAAATGGCGCCGTTGCCGGGGATCGTGTGCTATTTGTTCATTTTTTTGAAATTTGAGTTGAAAAGTTTATTCCATCTAAAATTTTTATAAGATCAAAACTCGCGCAAACACTAATACGTGTTGTTGTGGTTAATTGCAAGGAGATCTGGAGCTTGCTGGAAAATTGGAAAATTATTTGAAGAGTTCCAGAGAGCTAGGAAAGTGATCAGGAGTGCTCTGGAAAAATTTAGTGCAGAGATCACACTATTCCACCGCGTTTCCGCGGCATGGGGAGCTAATTGCGGCGGTTCCGCGGTTTATTAAGGAGTTCTCTAGAAAATTTTTGGCAGGTAATTTCTAGCTTTCTTATCTCCTTCCTAAAATCTGCTCCAATTAACATTTCGTGCAGGTTTCTTTGCAAATAATCGCTGCGCCGCAAAAAGCAAAATAAAGTGTGCTTGTTTTTGATTTTGTGGTTGTTTGCATAATTAATACGGAAATTAAGGGGCACGGCCAAATCCAGATTAGGTGGGGAGTTCATTACCCTTCCTAGGCCCCAAAAATCACAAACCTGCATCCGCATTACCCTCATTAATTAAAAAATATCTAGAGATGACTCTAAGTACCGTCGCGCTCACTTAGGACAGAAGAAGGCCGTGGGTAATTCATTGCTTATCCGCGTTTCTCTTGTGGTGCCTAGGAAAGTGTGTCGAAAGCTAGTGGTTACTTAATTAGGCCCACTACTTACGTAGTGGAGAACCTCCCACTTACCTGACACTTACCTGGCCACAGGAGGGACAAAGAGGCAGTGGAGGATTCTATCCTGCGTCTTGTCTTCTGGCAGTTAGGAGCGGTCTAGAGATTGGACCTAGGTGACCATAGATTTTTAGGGTATTGCTTGTTGCATCATATTTTCAAAATCCGTATCATTTTTCAAAACAAACACCACACTCACTTCATTCCCCTAATTATAAATCACGCTGCCACTTGTACTAACCCCTTTTAGTGCAAGATAGGCTAGACACGGGATTCTAGTGCCCGTCTTGTCCGCGTCCCCTCGATCGACTCTGAAGTCGGTATTTCTCCATTTACCTTTCTTTTACCCCCCACCACACCCACACCGATGGATCAACCTCCATCAAACCTCTTTACCGCTACTCTGCCGCCGTCCGTTGGTGCGCAGATTCCACCCCGCATCTCTCTCCAAGAGAGGTGTTACCCTTTGCGAGGTCCTCTCTCGACCTGCTTATCCATTCCACCAGCCAACGGGGATAACTTTGAGATTAAGCCCCAGTACATCAACCTTCTACCCAAATTCCACGGTCTCGAGACTGAAGACGCGTACGTTTTTATTACCAAATTTGAAAACGTATGCGCAATGATAGGTACATCACAACTTTCTGTGGATGCCATGCGTCTACGACTTCTTCCATTTACCTTGTGCGATATAGCCGAGAAGTGGCTGTATAACACCACCGCACATTCCATCACGAATTGGGAAGAATTCGTTGCGGCATTCCTTAAGAAATTCTACCCTATGCAAAAGACAGCTCGAATCCGTAGCGAACTCTATCAATTCTCCCAGCTTCCGGCTGAACCATTTTCAAAATACTTTGACCGATTCAAGGATCTTTTGGTTCAATGCCCACATCACGGCATCCCGAGATGAGAACTTTGCCGAATCATTATGAGGGCAGTAACCCTACCACTAAACAAAACCTTGAAAACATGTGTCAAGGCACCTTTATGACTAAGGATGATGGGGAAGCATGGAAATTTTTAGAAGAGTTCGCTGAAAAGTCATTACAGTGGGAGACTGGAACCCAGCCATCGAGTAGGGGTGGCATACACCAAATAGACGTGTCCATAGGTGTTCGAGCTGAGATGGCAGCAATGCAAAAGAAGCTCGACGCTATGGAACACAAATTCTTAGCAGCCTCCCTAAACCCAATGTCGCAACCCAAAACCGTTTGTGGGTGCTGTTCAGACCCTTCTCACTTAACGGAAGAATGTCCATTAAACTCTCAGTTTCAAGGTCTCGAGCATACCAATGCCGCATTCCAAAGACCTAGAAACGACCCTTTTTCTTCCACATACAATCAGGGTTGGAGGAATCACCCGAATTTTGCTTGGAACCAGTCCCAAAACACGGTTCCAAACCCGAATCAATTCCAACGGGTCCCTCCACCACAACAGCAACCACTTCACCTCACCCAGCACCCCTACCAGTCACCAAATTTCTAAAACCAGGTCAACACTCCTGCACCTTCTAATCCTATGCAGTCGACCTGTTCTGACGAGTTCTCTCAATTCGCTCAAACCATGAAATCACTCATGTCAAATTTCATGGAAGTGTCGGCCAAGGTTAAGTCTTTCGTTGGTGAGATAAAGAAAAACTCAGCATCCCAAGCTGAGAGTATCAAAACGATGGAAGCTGAGATTGCACGACTTAAGGCCGAAATGAGCGCAAGAGAGAAAGGGAAACTCCCAGCTCAACCTGTACCCAATCCTGGCTATTCACATCACGTGAATGCAATCACCACGTTGAGATATGGGAGAGTGCTGGATAACCATGTTGGGGAAGAAGTTGATGATATTGAGAATCTTATCAACACCCCGGCTGAGACCTTTCCTCACACACACACTTCTGCTTCTGATTCTTGTTCTTCTACCCCACCGCCTTCTCACGAGCCTATTCTCCATTTCCCACTAGGCTCGACACCTCAGCCCACCTCTTTTACTCCTCCACAGACGATCCCCACTTCTATTTTGGGATCGGGGCCACACACACTTCCTTCTCCTATGATGGACCCAGCGCTCATTACTAAAGCACCTTACCCGAACCGGTTAAGGGCTAACACATCGAGTCCACATATGGAGAAGATTATGGACATGTTCAAGCAAGTTAACATCAACATCCCTCTCCTAGATGCGATTCAACAAGTCCCGCTTATGCAAAAATTCTTAAGGACTTGTGCACTAGGAAGAGGAAGACTCAAGTGCCAAAGAAGGTCTTCATGTCTAATTGCATTAGCACTACTTTTATCCCTCCGCTACCAAAGAAACGTAAGGACCCAGGATGTCCTACGATATCGATTTCTATTGGGGATAAACACATCAACCGTGCTCTATTAGACCTGGGCGCTAGTGTTAACCTGCTTCCTTTCTCAGTCTATGAGCAACTAGGGATCGGAGAGTTGAAACCAGCCCATTGCACTCTCCAGATGGCTGACTGATCAATCACCAAACCTAGGGGTGAACTGGAGGATGTGTTAATAAAAATCGGGGAATTCGTATTCCCTGTGGATTTTATTGTACTTGATACACAGCCTGTAGCGAACCCACGGAATCAAATTCCGGTGATTTTAGGTCGCCCCTTTTTGGCCACTTCCAACGCTATCATCAACTGTCGTAATGGCTCTATGACCTTATCCTTTGGGAATAGGTCAATAGAGCTGAACATTTACAAGATTGGAAGTGTACCCTCCGAACCTACTGCTCATGTCTGTTCTGTCGACTTAATGGATGACGACAGCAGCGAATTTGATGATCCTCCTGATACCGATCTTGACTCTTTTCATACGTTGTTGTTTGACCCAACTATGTATCATACACATACGGACTCTTCCACCGAGATGTCCGAGTCAACAACTAATACCGATTATGAACTGCTTTTAGAGTCTGAAAATCACCCCGCACTTTGTGATGACATTATTCTTCGGGGTATTGATGAAACTTTTGAGGAGATCTTCGCTGATGAACTCGCATTTCTGAATAACACGGGTGTTGAGATGAATCATGTCCCAATCACTGAAATTGAACCTCCACCCCTTCCTCTGAATTGTAAAAAGAATGCGAGTAATCCATCACATTCACTGCTTCGTCTCTCCAAAATGAGACGCACACACACTCTCGTCCACCCCTTACCCTTTCCCCACTTCTTCTTCCACCAACCCGAGCACTGCATTGATAAAATCTTCGAATGGTTGGTGTTGATCTTCGGTCTTTGCAAAGCTTGGCATCTACCAATGATTCTTGACCCCCTCATGTGATTTTCAAAGCTTAACATTGCATAACTCAAGTTTGGGGGGGGACAATTTTTCTGGCTCTTGGAAAGAAATTTTTTACAAAAATATCGAGTTAAAAATAAGTTTGGGGGAGGATCTTCACTTATGTATTTTGCCCCCACTAATAAATTCCTCCCGGGCTTACAGGTTTTTGTAGATATAGCGGATGGCAACAGTGAGGACACTGTTGAAAATAAGTTTGGGGGAGGTTTGTGCTTAGTTTTGCATCACGTGCATATCATTTGCATAAGCACAAAACATTTCTTTAAAAACCATAAAAATTTAAAAAATTTCAAAACCTATAAAAATTTTGTGTAAAGATTTTTTGTAAATAATTTTTCAAAACCCATAAAAACCTATAAAAATTTTTAAAAAATTCAAAATCCATAAAAATTCAAAAAATTTCAAAACCCATAAAAATTTAAAATTTTCAAAATATAAAAATATTTAATAAATATGATAATGAAAGATTAGATAGTGAACAATTACATCCATGAGATTAGAAAAATTTAAGAAAACTGAGAAAATTAGAAGTTTTCTTATACGAACTAGTAATAAGTAGTTATGAGCCGTTGTCCCAAGGGTTAGTAAGATGAAGGAAGTCACTAATCTGAGGATAAAAATAAGTCTGAAAAATAGTTTCTATTCTGGAAAGTCAAACATTTTGAACGTTGATACCCTGCTATTCGCACTTACACACGTCTTAAAGCCCGAGTTAGTAGAGCATACCTTGAAATGCTCTTGTCTTAAAGCCGATGTATGAAGGAAAAAAAAATGAATAAAAATATAAAGTGGTGAGAAAAATGGACACTGGTTTTTGTTATCGCCGAGGGCAATAAAAAATATATAGCGAGGGTGCCTCTTCACCTAGTGCCCTAAGGCCAACTGGTCTGGGAGTCACTGCTATGCTTAAGGTGGTGCAAGACGAGGAAAATACACCAAATAAGCAAGCACATGAGTAATCGGTCGGTTAGTACCTCAAGAAGTATTAACGGTCGCATGAAAGTGTGTAAGCACATCTAAATATTCATTAATTAAAAAGTACTGAGGCTGATGGGCAAGAGTATGATAGCTTGAATTGAATTCTCCGGGTGTAGGGATGTCCTTTACATACACGCAGGGTGATATGATCGATGTTTGGAATAAAGATAGGAATAAAGAATAAGACGATGTTTTATTGAGGGAGGACGTGATTTCTAACATCTTTTCGTGACCATTAAGATAGGGCTCATGACAACCGAAAAGTTAGCTTAGTTGGAAATCCTAATTTTCAAAGCTTTTCTTTTACAATTCTTTTCTTTAAATGTAATATTCATGATCTTTCTTTTATTATTGGATTTTGTGGGTGCAATCCGCTGAAAACCCTCAGGAGACAACACTCCTCCTACTAGGGACACCTAGAGGTTTAAAGGCTTGTTGCACGTGCTCAGTGCAATCGTGTCGCCTACGAAAGTGCGCTTTTCTCTTTCTTTGTTTTCTCCTTCTCTTTTTAATAAAACTGTTCGATCGAGACGATCGAAAATAAGTTTGGAGGAATTTGATCGGTCGAAAATACTGCATTTCTAACACGGCAATTTCCCTACCTTTTGCAGTCAAGTAAAGCTATCCGGTATTCATATCACTCATATTTGCAAAACACATGTAAAATATTGGATTACTTGTACTATACACTAAAACCAGCACTTTTAGGGAAATTGTGTGTGTTTCATGGCATCGCATCATCCTTGTATTGCGCAACTCTTGTCTCGGTGAAATTGTGCAGGAAATTCCAGAAGCAGGGCCTAATTGGGAAATGAACTAATAAAAGACACACCAATTCAAAGACTAAAGATCTGGTAGTAATACAGAAAGCCAAATAAAGATCCAAGCATCAGAAAGAGGCCCAAAATTCAGCCCAAGAATCATCATGCAAAATTAAAGCTCCCAGTCCACTAAAGGGCCGCGGATCCGCGGCCCAAGCCCCATTGGCGCAGCGGATCCGCGGCCTTATTAAGGGATCATTGGCTCAAATTTCATCACATGCTTATTTATAACGGCTATAGCTTCCAGAAGACCCCAGAAGCTCCACGTGGCACATCTAGAAGGCTCGGCTCAACAAACTCTTGGAGGGAAATTCAAAATTTAAAGCTTAACTAACTTTTTGGAAGGAAATTTAAATTATTTGATAACTAACTTGTGGGGGGAATTCAAATTTCAATTCTAAATCAAGAGGTCTATAAAAAGGAGCTTAGATTAAGGTTTGAAAATGTTCAAGAATTATCACCATCTTCTACCCACAAGTTTAGTGACAAAAGCTTGTGCCAAATTCAATTCCCATCTCCAATTCAAAATCAAGATCAAGATCCCGAGATCAATTTGAGCAAGAGAGCCTTCAACCTTTAGCAAGCGACGCCGGATTTCCAACGGAGCAAGAGATTCACGCCGATCCGCGACTCAAGGAGCCGAGCGAAGCCGAAATCGACGATCCAGTTCCTTCATTTTGTAAATTCAAGAGAGTTGTAACGAAATTTGTCGATAAATAAAGGTGAATTTTCTATATTCTTGCTTCTCTTTTAATTCAAGCATAATGATTAGATCTCAATTTGTGATTGTGTTTGTGATCATGATGTTTGAGTAATCTCCGCTCGTGTAGGAGTTGTGACGATCTTTAGATGATGATGATTTAGATATTTTTACAATTCTTAAATCCTATAATGTTTGGAAATTCTAGTTAATCAAATGATTAATAACCTAGCTTCGAGATGATGCTTTCTTGATCGTGTTCACTCGAAACTAGGGAACAACTATTAAACATTTGATTGATTAGAAGCTAGATTTGAATGCGATCCATCGAAAGGACAAAGGATGAGTTGCGGAATCCCTAATTTTCTCGCAAAGATCCTTAACCCTCGATGAATTTGCATCGATCTAGTATCAATTCATTAATGGATAAGAATTAGTAATCTTTAGATCTCATCACATGTATAGATCCGATCTATTCCTACGAGCCTTACTTCTAGTCTTGATTGTTGGTTGGAAATTATCTCTCATCCCTATTCTTGCTCTTTAATGTTTCTTTTAGATCTAAATTTTTCTTACTTTTTGATCTACAATTACAAATTATGAATTGTTTTCTTTTCTTTGCCTTAAATTTTCAACTCATCTAATTCAAGAATTGAACGGAACTCACTTTCCCTGTGGACGATCCGCACTCACTTACAATCTACATCATACACCGTAGTTGATTGCGGTCAAATAATTTTTGGTTGTGATTTCTAAAATCTAGTTTCTCAAAAACATACACGATCGGAAAAACATCCAATCAAAATGGCGCCGTTGCCGGGGACTATTTGATTCGATACTTTTATATCCAATCAAGAAAAATTTACAATCAAATGGCGCCGTTGCCGGGGACTATTTGATTCGATACTTTTACATCCAATCAAGAAAAATTCACAATCAGTGCACCATTTACTCTTCTAGCAAATCAAACATCATATCTTGAAAACATTTTTATCATTTAAAAATTGGGCAGCACTTATTTTGTAAATTTTGAATTAAAACATGTACAATGATATAATATAAAAGCATCCACACTCGAGAGCTAGCTCAACACCCACACGCTAGAGTCACAACCACGGAGTTAATATACGACGTTCAAAGCGAAGAATAACACGGGCAAATAGCAATATCAATATAAAAAAGCTCATTGAGTCGACCCCACGACATCCAAAAGAATATACAAATGTCAATATAGATAATATATTAGCATCCAATTGTGCTGTTTCTGCTTGCTGGTGCTACTGCCGTCGCCGCTACTGATACCAAAATGCATACAAGACCAAGATGTTTTAGTGTAACAAAATACACAAAAGTCTAGCACCTGAAATGAGAGTATGCACACAAGACCAATATGTTTTATTGTGAGTAAAGACACAAAAATCCCGTGTCTTGTGTGTATGCACACAAGACCAAGAGAGCCATACATTTGAGTATAAATCAAAAGTTCCAACTAAAGTTTTGGGAACATGCAATCTCACAGTTTGTGATGCACACAAAGCCTGCAATATTTAGGCAAAACACTTGAACTAAATATTCAGCAAGAAGGTAAAATTCCAATATGGAGTGGACAAATTAAGAACAGTGACAGCAAACCTGTGTGATCCAAAACCTCCAGCTTGAACAGAAGAGCCTCAAACCTGGAATTTAAAATAACGTGTAAATGTCGAATAGCACCAAGAAAGTATGCAAGTATGAATTAGATAGTTAAAAGACATTTACATCATTACTTGAGTGTAAAGCAAATGGTAAATAAATGCCTCACCTAATTTTTTTTTCCCGCCATGGAGAATGCTTGACAAAAACCTATGCTTGTTAGGTATGCTACTCGACGACCCCCTTCTTCCTGGGTATGTTGCGATGGTGTGGACAAAATGGGGGTCTGTTGTGGTGGTGTGGGCAGAACGTGTTGAAAAGATCCTCTACGACGATAAACATGTGTGATCTCTATTCGTGCTCACTCCTGTCGTCGCCGCAGGTCTTGCTGTTCTACTTGTTGTTGCTCTTGCTCTTCATCTATCACAACCATGACTGACGACTTTAATATTATCCTCATCCCGTGAGATTTATTCATTTTATTTTCAAATATTTGAATTGAAATATATACGGGAATCTCTCTAAATTTAACAACAATGTGATATATTCTAATGAATAAAGGAGAAAATTATGAGATACTACTAAAGAAATAAATTTGTTCATAATCAACAAAAATGAGTGGAGAAAAATAATTAGAGTAATATGAGTTTCAAGCAGTTTGAAAATTGGAAAACAATAAGGACAATTTGGGCACGCACTTGAGTGAAGAAATCAAGATTTTGCACCCCCTGTGTGCAATGATCACATGTAATATACATGCTTTTAGTCAAACATCGCCAAATTAAGAATAAATACATAGATTCATCGGCAAGAAAACACTAGTGTCTAGGACGAGGATAGTGAGGTGGATTGACAAAAACACTAAAATAGGGGAACCAAATTTGATGTGATAATATGGCATTCTTTCTAGATTTAACATCTAAACTATAATTTTTTTAAAAAAATAGGTTTAGAATTATACCTCTCCACGCAATATACCCTCTAATTTATGCTCATTTTGATGTATGAGAAGCGATCCATCAAAGGACTGGTTTTCCATTGTATTTGATTTGTTTTTGAAAAATAAAAAAAACAAGTGTGTTGCATGTGCGTTGCACTCGAGTAAGCAAAACGAATGCCTTCCGGCGGCCGCCTTCGGCTGCATAATTTAGAGAGCACAAACTGAATACAGGAAATAGAAGATAATATAAGAGTACCTTAAATCAAAAGGTATAATCATGAATTATGGCTGAGAAAAAAGAGATTGCTAATTTACACAATTAACACGAACAACACTAATATATATATATGCCACAAACTTCTCTCTGGAATCCAACAATAGTCGATATATATATATATATATATATATATATATATATATATATATATAGTTTCAAAATGCACCAAAAGTGTATGCTTTCAACTATTGATTCAGAGCCTCTAAAACAGAAATATTTGTAATATGTCTTAGTAATGGCTATGTCATTCTGAATCAAGAAATTGTAGTTATATTAAACACCGTGATAAAATTTATTATGGCTATATGATAATAAAAAATGTTTTATGCTTACACGTTTCTGCTTAGTTTTCTTTGCGTAGGCCAGAACTGAGACCGGTGTATCCTTGTCACCATCTACGTTCCTGGAGATCCCCGACTTTTTCTTGTTTGTGGACTTCGCAGTGCCAGAAGTCCCACCCTTTTAGTTCACATACTCAATTTCATTAAGAATATACAAAGCATGATTTGTAAACCATTTTATTAACTAAATAAATGATATGCATATATAAATAAGGCACTAAAAAATTCTGTTGTTTAATTAGAAATAAAACATACCAAACATGACTTCCGAAAAGGTAAGTCAATATTTTGGAGTTGAGAGTTCTGTGCACGTTTCAACTTTTCGTTTAATGATGTATCATAGTCCTCTGGTCCTCAACCCTAAATTTAAAATAATGCAAAATAATCATAGCTAAACTTATATAATTATAAATTTATTGTGGGCCAAATGTCATTTCTACTTAAGTAAAACTATATTGCTTCCGAAGATTCTCAACCGTATCTTTGGCAGAGCAGTTTTCCGTTGTCTCAATTTCATCTGAAATGTAGCAAGCAATACAGGGTTGTCTATCATGGATTAAGTTATAATCATTCAGAGATACAGCAATTGAAAACCGTTTCCCTATAATGTCCTTTATATCGCTAAAAAGCGGGTTCAAAGAATATAATGGGAAAGCGGAATGTGAATCCGTCTTTCCATATGTAATGTGAAAACGGATTCCCAATAAATCGGGCCAAAAAAAATAAAAATCAGGCTATGCTGACCGTGGCCCAAAGTGCCTATTCCCATAATTTAAAATTTCGTATCTCATTCTGATAAGTTTAATTTAAAAATACCCTATTTAGAAGAAAAGCCCAACAAATATTTTTCTTCTTACGCTCGAGCACGTGCTATAAACTTAGTTTCCAATATTCTCCGTTTCATTCAACGACCCAGAAACATTAAAACCCGAATCAATCTCCGTTGTCTTCAAAACAATTCAACAAACGTAACCCTAGCCCTTGATCTGCTCCGTTAACAAGATCGAAGGCGAAGAGCGATCGCGATCGTTGCAGCGGCGATAATGGGTGGGATGTTGCGCGCTACGAGCATCGCAAATCGTCAGGTCTCTCTCTATTCATCTCTTATTAGAATATACAGGGTTTCTAGCTGTTTTAGCGATCCTAATCGATCGAAACTTTGATGGATCGAATTATTTATGCCAACTGATACGATGCCGAATTGGATAGATTTCATTTGTCTAAAAATGATGGATTTTTTGATTTGGAACCTATTGATTTGATGCAAGGTTTGGTGTATTTTTCAACGATCTGGTACTCAAAATTGTTTTACTGTTTTTTTTTTGTTTTTCCATTTGCAGCTCAGGAATGCTCGGACAGATTCTGCCGTTCTAGTTCGATGTTTTTCGAAGGATGCTGGTGCTTCTATTGGGAAATCAAATGGTATACAATTTTATTTGTGCTTTTTGTTTTTCATTTAGTGTTCTAAGAAATAAGTTAAGTGACAGTATTTGCTGAAATCAGCATCACTACGCATACGAGTTTAACGGATAATTAGGGTGTTAGATGACATAAAAGTTTTTGGACGCACGCACATAATTAGCTCTTGCAGTAAAAACGTTCCTCTCCAAAGTGAGAGGTTGCCGTTTTGATTCCAAATGATCGTATTTAAAAGAAAAAGGAGAAAAAGAAGACAAGAACTTGCGCTCTTGTTTCCAAACTTTCTAGTGAAATGACATCTTACGAGTTTTATTATCTGATTTTTTTTTAACTATTTGGATAAAAAAATCACAAGTGATTAATCGAACAGCTAAGGCCCATTTTGCTTGGTTAAAATGCATAGTAATATTTACTTGGTTTAATCAGTCTTGAGTCTTTTGATGTTGTAAGCTCACTGATGTATTGCTAATATAGTTTATTTTCTGATGGCATTAACAAGATTTATTTTTCTTGTTGACCTATACTGATTTTTCGCTAATTGGTTTGTTGATTTAAAAAATATATATTTCTCATAAGAATTTTTATTTTGAGCAATTCAGGGAAATGATAGGTATAGTTTACATTGATGGTCAAAAATTGCACAGGATAGGTAGTTTACGGTACTTAAAACCATAATATTGATTATTGAGAGGAGTGCTGTTTGTAAAATCGAAGCATTGTTTAAGTGGATGAGTGCTTTTGGAGTATTATATAATCTAAGATTTGTATGAAATTGAAGAGAAGCAAAATCTTCATGATTGCTTTTGGTGTATCATGTGATCCAGGACTAATATGAAATTGAACAATATTACAAGATGGGTATACAACTAATATGTGTTATGGTCCTTATGGTGCATACTGTTTGAAAATTAAGAAACATTTCTAAAAAAAGGAAAAAGGAAAAAGAGCAAAGATCAAAGGAAAATGTTCAGATGGATTAATTGCAACATCAGCTCATCCGTAAATACTAAGAAGAGGTAACTTCAACTAAGGATAAACAAGGAAGATTCAAATTGAGATAGTTTGGACATGTGTGACGAAGTCAGATGAGTTCTTGTGTTGGGATGGGAACATGGTTGCTTAATCAATTGTGCCTTGTGTAAATAAACATGGATTGAGACCGTAAGTAGCCGATCACAAAAACTAGGCATAAAGGCTCATTTTTGTTGTTTATTGTGACTGTAAGAAACAATATGCCAGTTAGTTAAAAGCGGACATGGCCCTTAATTGAGGTGAATGAAGAAAACAAATTCACATGGAGATCCAAAGACTTGGCATAGCGACTCTGTTGTTTTTTTAATCGTATATTTGTATGAGTATAAAAATTGATGCACATACAATGATACAGACAGAAAATTCTTTAGGGTGTTTGACCACTCATCGCTTAGAACTTGTTCAAGCAATGTCTATAAATCAACAATACACAAATCAATATATTAAAGAGCTCGTCCTATGTGCCTTGAAGCATAATTATAACATTTCACTACACTCTGTATCAAATAAAGCCTACACCTTTAAATCAGAGTTTATGCTTATATGATTTGAAAATAGCAGAAAATATTTCTTTGCAGTCCTGCTCACTCACCAAGAATGTAGTGCTTTCTATGGCTATAGCCAGGAGCTACCGCCTTCTCCTAGTATTGTTATTAGCAAGCACCACCTCCAACAACAACGATCTCTCCTTTTGTTCTTAACTCTTTTCCGATCTCCTCTTCAATGCTTCAGTATGTCTTTTCGTCCTCCTTTTTCACTTCTACTAAACATAGACACCTTTTTTAAGACTTGGGATGGGATGTTAGTCCTCTACACAGGCCTCCCCTTCCCCCCTTTTGACACATGTACGCACAACTCCTTTGTCCCTTTTTTATTTTTCTGTTGTGATGAGTTGCTCCGAGACGTGATAGGATTTATATCTTTATAGTGACTAGGGCTATTAAACGAGCAAAATGAGCCAAGGTTTAGG
This sequence comes from Agapanthus africanus, assembly GCA_030015575.1. Taxonomy (NCBI): domain Eukaryota; kingdom Viridiplantae; phylum Streptophyta; class Magnoliopsida; order Asparagales; family Amaryllidaceae; genus Agapanthus; species Agapanthus africanus. Next base: position 90,270,761 of record JASDDO010000024.1, on the reverse strand, counting down.
TCGTTCATGTCTGTTCAATTATTTGAACGAGCTTACAAACTGTTCAAGCTTGCCGCGTTTATTTATCTAATGAGCCCAAGTGAGCTTTAACCCAACCCTTAGTCGAGCTCGAGCTTTTTCGACCCTATTTTTCAATTTACAAAACTAACAACAAATGATAACAAGAGTATATGCATTAATGCAAAAATCATCCAGATATGAAATCTTATCTTTGACTACTTGATCAGTGAGAAGCATAATTTTTATAACAAGAAGAACAAGCTTATAGCTTGCTTGGAACCCCACCAAGTTTATTGTAAAGTTATTAATAATATAAGTTCTTTGATTTTGTAGCATAACTATATTTGACTAAATAGTTACCATGATATACGAGTCTCGAGTTAACATAAATGTGCTAATAATTATGATCTAAATTTAAAATTATGATTTAATTATTATTTTTATTACTGAATCCTAAATAAGCAATAAATGAGAGCCTAGATGAGCCCTAAACAAACCGAGCCTGACACTATCCGAGCTTGAACAACCTATGTTCATAGTCCTTCATGTATTTTCTTGAGCTTTAATATATGTTCAAGCTTGGCTTGTTGAATTGTTGAGCGAGTTCGAACGAGCTTTTATCACGCCATTCCCAAGCAAGCTTTCGAGCTTTGAGCTTTCTTAACAACCACTTGATTGTGATTGTGAAGCTTATGTTTTTTCTCCTCGCCAAAGATTTGGAAAAATTACTAAATAATTTGTGAAGCATATGATGCATGCGTGTGTGCCCACACACGCGTGCGCGAGCGCGCGCACACACTTTGCCTACTTCGACTGCTTGAGGGTTGATTATTTTACTTCTGTTGCGCTTTGAAAATTTGACTTGAACATCGGTTGTCGTTTTTTTGAGATAATAGGTGGAATAAATTAGCCACCCCTCCTTCAATGCTACAAGTTCGAAGAAAACCCGCGGCATTCCACCCGCGGGGTTCAAACTTCGGACCTTTTCCTATTGAAGAGGCCACCTAACCAACTGAGCTATTAGCTCAGTTTAATGTCGGTCGTTGTTGAAATGACACTTAAACACTGTTTTTTATATATTATATTTTTGGATGCCTTGCCATCTTGCTTATCCTAAGCAGATATATTGTATAAAATACATGCAGAATATATTCGACAACATTATGCAGAAATGGATATCTGCTTTATCATCTATGCTCTATTACAATGAAAAAAATGACTATCTATGGAGGCATCATTGCTATGAAGTAGAGTTGTTAACAATTGTGTGTATATGGCACAGTCATGTGCATATTACTTTACACAGTCCAGAACAGTGTGTCAACCATTAAAGATTTGTGGAAAATTTGGCATTTATCATTGAGCATCTTCTTGTGACCTTAGTTTCTATCAGTGAGCATTCTCTTATACCCAAGAGGTATACATGGAAACTTCTTGTTTCCTTATCTAACTTGGTAAAACTGATTGTTAAACTAAATGAACCTAATAGGACATAATTGTATCATACAAGTTACTATATTTATTAATATTAATTTTTTTGACCAAGAATTTATTAATAATTATAATGGTTCTCAATGTTATAAATGGGTCCTTCTTTATCCCTCATTGCATGTTTTTTAAATTTTAGGAAGTACTCAATGTGGTTTACATGGGGAAAAGGGCGGTAGCAGATCAGAATATTTTGACATCTTCAAGGTGACCAAAAAATTGGAAATACTGCTATTCTTCGTTCTTAATTTGTTTGTGCATTAACCTAACCGTAACTATGGATTTTTTTGTTCAGATGTCTCCTCCAGGAAAGCTTATGAAAGCTTTTTCTACGACACCGTTGAAAACTAGTTTACCGATGTCTAGCATGGTGTTCAATAATTCCTTTTCATGGTCAGTGGCCATTCCTTTTCTTTGCCATCAAAGCTACTATGAACTAGATGTCTAATTGCTTTGTTATATATCACCAGTCCTGCAGCACAGAGGAGATGCTATTCAAGCAATTCAGGTATATTTACATTTTCCGGTATATCTATGTTTACTTTTAACCTCGGATGTTTGACATTGACTCCCGGATCACTATGGCCGACTTTCGTCTTTGTTCGACCAGTCGGTCTCACGGTCAGGCAGGCTTATTCCATTAATTCAAGTTAGAATTGTTCATCCACCGCCAATTTCATTTGTTGAGCCAACCATTGGGTCTGAGGTCTCCTCTTCTGTACAATGCGTTTGGTAATTAATTAGATGTACGAAGATTCTTAGTTATTCTGTATATTCGAAGTATACTTCAGTATATCATGTGATGAAATATTAAGATGTATAAATATAATGATTTTAAGTAAATAGTTTTTTTTTTGGGATATTTCTTTTTCTCAGAGATGTTAATTCAACTATTTTCTTTTGAACAAATCAGATCAAATATTTCGAAGTGTATGAATCTGTCCACTCATAAAATACATCAGCGACTCATTTATAGTTACTGAGCAATCATAAACCTCAATCATTCTTTCTTTTAATTGTATTATGTTATTCTTGTTCAATAATAACCCACCGTTGCCGGTCCCAAATCCGGATGAGAAAGGGTGAGAGTTGTGGTAGGCTTGTGACAGCCAACGTAAAACTTTGTCACATTCTAAGGCATAAACCATAATAAGAATATCGTTGGGGCGTCCCCTACTCAGCGACGCGCTATATCGGATCCCGAGTGTAGTGTTAAGTATGCAAAGGCTTCTAGGTCGTTGTCCGGAAACGGCGCGCTATATCGGACCCCGAGTATAGTGACAAATAAGCAAGGGTTTCATAGGATCCGTCTAATTTCTTAGAACATGGGTTCTCTTACGGGTAGACTAACAGAATTAGTGGAGTTGATGATTAGGAGAAGAGTTGGTATTATGTGTTTGCAAGAAACTAAGCGGGTATGTGAAAATGGTAGAGTCAAAGAGTCTTGGGTTAAAGCTTTTGTATATGGATGGAGATAAAAATCATAATGGGGTAGGCGTAATTATAGATAGACGGTTGCTTGAGGATGTAGTTGAGATTAGGAGAAAAAGTGATAGAGTTTTACTGGTTAAGTTTATTCTAGATGAGGAGATCCTTAATGTTATTAGTACTTATGCACCACAAATAGGTCTTGATGACGCTACTAAGCGTCTATTCTGAGAGGATTTAAACGAGATGGTGTAAAGGATACCTAGTAGAGAGAAGTTATTTATTGTTGGTGATCTCAATGGATATGTAGGTACTAGTCGTAGTGGGTTTGATACTATCCATGGAGGTTTTGGTTTTGGACAAAGAAATAAAGCAGGTAGCCCGATTCTAGATTTTGCCTTATCTTATGACTTGATCTTAGCAAACACTTGGTTTAGAAAAATAGAGTCTCACCTTATCACCTTTAGGAGCGGATTAAGTGCAAGTCGTAAACTTTTTTCTAACGAGAAGGATGGATAGAGGTTGTATCGACTGTAAGGTAGTGCCGGGTGAGAGTATAACCATTCAACATAGACTTTTAGTTATAGATTTTCGATTTAGAAGAGGACCTAGGAAGATTAGACGTAAGGTAGAGCCTAAAATTAAATGGTAGTGATTGAAGGAAGGTAACCAAAATGGTTTTATAGATCGTGTAGTTCAAGAGGAGGATTGGCAGTCTGAAAATAATTCAGACAGAACATGAAACAAAATGGCTAGTTGTTTCAAGATGGTAGTTAAAGATTTACTTGGTGAGTCGAGAGGTGGTGCTCCACCGTCTAAAGACACATCATGGTGGAATGAAGAAGTAAAGGCTGCTATTAAAATTAAGAGAGATTCTTATAAAGATCTGAAGAAAATCAGAGATGCGGAGAGATTTGAGAAGTATAAAATGGCTAAAAAGGAAGTTAAGAAAGCTGTTCGGGAAGCTACACCTAAGGTCTATAAGGAGGTGTACGAGAAGTTAGACACTAAGGAGACTGGAAATAATATATACTGGATTGTTCGGATGCGGGAAATGAAGACCAAAGACTTATGTGCGGTGAAGTGTGTCAAAAATGAAGATCAGAAGGTTTTAGTTCGAGATGCGAATATCAAGAAAAGGTGGAGATGTTATTTTGATAAATTGTTCAATGAGAACTTTACTAAGAATTTGAATGGACTCGTTATTCAATCTCAAGATATAAACCGTGATTTCATACGTAAAATAAGACTACCTGAGCGTAAAGAAGTTTTGAAGAGAATGAGATCAAGAAAAGCGGTTGGTCCAGACGGGATTCATATCGAGATTTGGAGATATTTAGGAGAAATAGATGTTAAATGGCTGAAAGATTTGTTTAATAAGATTTGGCATACCAAAAAGATACCAAATGAATGGAGAAAAAGTATCCTCGTACTTATCTACAAGAACAGGAGTGACATTCAAAATTGCTCAAACTACCGTAAAATAAAACTTATGTGTCACACCATGAAACTTTGGGAAGAGTGAACACAGGCTAAGAAAGGATATTAAGATAACAAACAACCAGTTTGGGTTCATGCCTGAACGATCGACGACAGAGGCTATTCATTTGCTTTGTCAACTTGTCGAGCGTTTTCGAGAGAGTAGAAGAGATTTGCATATGATATTTATTAATTTAGAGAAAGCGTACGATAAGATATCTAGAGAGGTATTATAGGGACAATGATGAAGAAGGGTGTCCCCGTCAAGTACATTGATATAATCAAGGACATGTACGATGGAGTAGTGGCAAATGTCAGAATTTACGGTGGCCTAACAAGTGATTTTCCGATTACAATTGGTTTACATCAAGGATACGCATTAAGTCAATTTCTGTTTACCATCGTGATGGATGTGCTTACTAGAACTATCCAAGATGAGGTATCTTGGTGTATGCTATTCGCTGACGATATTGTTCTAGTAAATGAGACGAAAGCAGGGGTTAATGCCAAATTGGAGTTATGGAGGCAAACGCTGGAATCTCGGGGGTTCAGATTGAGCAAGTCCAAGACAGCATATATGCATTGCAAATTTAGCAAACAGAGAAGTCAAAACCATATTGGTATAACATTGGAAGGGCAAGAAATATCACCGAGCGATCAGTTTAGATATTTAGGTTCCATCATCCAAAAGAATGGGGAGATCGATAGCGATATTAATCAAAGGATCCAAGCTGGTTGGTTGAAATGGAGGAGTGCAACAGATTTTGTGTGATCGTAACTTTCCGTTAAAATTGAAAGGGAAGTTTTATCGGAGCGCTATTCGGTCTGCCTTATTATATGGTACGAAATGCAAATGCTGGGCTCCTAAGAAGTATCATATATAGAAGATGCACGTAGCGGAGATGCGCATGCTTCGTTGGATGTATGGTAACACTAGAACAGATAAGATGCGAAATGAGAATATTCGTGCAAAAGTTGGTATAGCACCTGTGGAGGAGAAGATGTGGGAAAACCGGTAAGATGGTTTGGTCATGTGCGATGCAAACTTATGGAAACACCGGTTCGACGAATGGATACTCTCGATATTGGCAATGTCAAAAGGGCCAAGGGGAGACCAAAGAAAATATGGATGGAGGTGATAGGAAAAGATATGGTTGCTAAAGGCCTCAATGAAAGTATATTGTTCGATAGGAGTGAGTGGAGGCGGAGGATTCATGTGCTGGACCCAGCGCGATTCTCATGTTGGTTCATGTAGCCTACCCCATATGCTTGGGATAAAAGGCTTAGTTGTTGTTGTTATATGTTATTCTTGTTCAATGGTGTGTGCCAGCAAAGCCTTTTTTTAAATTACAACTTGAAGCTGAAAAATCCAGAAGTTCACTAAACCATTTCTTTTGCCACATTTTGTTTCAGATCTACCTCCACATCAAGAAATTGGAATGCCATCCCTTTCTCCCACCATGACTGAGGTATGAGCTGTCTTGTTTCTTTCTGGGGCTGCATCTACCGAGGCATGTGTTGTAAGTGATGATTCTTGGTGTTTTTGCTATAGGGAAACATCGCAAGGTGGCTGAAGAAGGAAGGGGATAAAGTTTCTCCTGGGGAAGTACTATGCGAAGTTGAAACTGTAGGCTACATTTTTTTAAACCTAAATTATGTTTACATATATGTGTGCGCACACGTGCGCGCGCTTGTTGTGGATCCTATTTCTCACAAATATATATCATTATAGTCCTCAAATTTTGTTTTTCTGAAGAGGTCATTACCCATGTTGATTAGGATAAAGCAACCGTTGAAATGGAATGCATGGAAGAAGGTTATGTTGCTAAGATAATTCATGGAGATGGGGCCCAAAACATAAAAGTTGGGGAGGTATGTACTCTTATCTAATGCTAATATCTGCTACATTTCCCCCTTAAATATTGGATCCATTAATAAAATCTTCATGCGGTTCCTTTTTCTCTTTTAGAAAATTATTCTTAAATGTATATATATGTTTATCTCCGTCCCTACAGACGGAAAGGGAGAGGGGATTATTTACCTTACACTCGTGTAAAAAAGGGCTACTAAAACTGCAGCTAAAGCAGTTTCTTCTGGTTATGTTCATAGATCTTGGCCCTTACCCCTGGACGTGTGTTTACATTCAATGCTTCTTTCTGAAACATAACTTAATTAATATTATTATTTTGAATTGTACAGTTATGTGGATACACCTATCTATTTTTTAAACTAATTTTTCCAGTAACATGATTTTTTGTACTCTTCATGTTTCATTATATATAAAGTGGAACCAATACCATTACCATGTATCGGCTTCGTCTTCATTATTAATTGCAGTTATGACATATATTCCTGTAGATCTAGACATACTAGAAGTTTTGAAGCTAGCATATGTTAGTGGTTAGTTATCTTACTAAAAAAGAAGGAACTGAAAAATCTGTAATTCAAATATATAATCTCTCATCTGTAAAATGTAAGTAGATCTTAGTTGAATATCATAAAAGTCGCGTGAAATGTATTTACATTCTGTTCCTTTTCTGCTCATACCTCATGAGTCATGGGTCATGTCAGTATGACACTATGAATATCCACTCCGACCTTCTCAACTATGGCAATAAGACTGTCCTCTTCTCATCATGGCCCAGCCTGTTAAAAAGATTAAATTCATTCAAGTAATTCACTCGTTTTTCGAGATATTTGCAAACCTTCTCAGATCTCATATAGGATAAAGCAACTTGTAAAACATGTTAAAATAAATTATTATGGCAATTTGTAATGGAATATCCATAAATAAAAATGTCATGCTCAATTATCTAAATTCAGGCTTTACTGACACTTATTTAATGTTCTTAATCCTATTCAACATATCTAGAATTTCAAGGATAGCAAGTTTGACACCTATCATCCATGTTGAATACCTCACGTCTGTTGCTGTAGCTAGCTTTCTATGTAGCATGAGTTTGGATACGGGATACGATACGGATTCGCGGATTCCCAAAACCTAGGATACGGGATACCTTTTTATAATGATTTTAAATTAACTAAATATGAATATATATTAAGGTATATATACCAATATATAATAATATAAATAAATAATGGCATATTCAGTACACTTTCAAACTTTTGAGTGTCTTAATTTTCGAGAGAGAAAGAAAGATGCGTCGATTCAAGAGAAGTTGGCGAGACATTTACAAGTTCGAGCGAATCCGAAAGAATCCGAGAGTTTCGGACTCCGATACGTGATCGGGGACGATTCGTGTGGCATATACAAGAATACGTGCTTCATAGCTAGGTTTAATGGACCTTAGCATGATATGCACCGCATGGATCTCATTTTTCTTAATTGGGTCTATTTAATGGTATAGTTCAAGTGCCGGTTACATACTTGAAGATTTATTCAAGCCGAGTTCCATCAAGCTGGGTTGTGATCCATTCTGACTTGAAATTTGAGTAATCGAGTTGTTGGATCTTAATCCTAAACTTCTTTATTCTTAAAACTGATTCGAGAATATGGTTGTTAATCGTCATGTCTTGTCTGAGTGCCTCCCATTTAACTTTTTTTTAAAGTTCTTGTTGCTTTATTCTTACAAAGCAAAGCAAGATGATGCAGAATTATTATAGATATTTGCGTAGTACATATTATTTATTGTCAACATATTACCGAAAATATACAGCATTGGTACTTATTATCTGTTCTAATTGAGCAAATTTTCAGGGGACAATGAACTTGTCAACTTTACCAAGAAGTGATCAAACCTCAGTTAAGGGTGCTTCAGTCTGTTTCTATCGATATGCCCATGACCTGACGTTTATCATGCGTATACCAACCTATACATACTGATATGCCCTCCTTTTCGATTCTATCCTACTCCCTATCCCCTTCTGTTTTTTTGTTCTTAATCCATGTCCTTCCATAGCAGTTGAATACGGTCTAGCTTTCACTGCTCTAGTATTAACAATTTTAGCCTGCAAGGTTGCAATAGGCAGCTGTAATCCTTTAGATTAGTTGCAGATGTAGAATATACATATAATGATTGCGTTCGGATCTAAGCAACCACGTATTAAATAAGGCATTAAACCTAGTATTGGCAAGTCAGCAAGTATTGCGGGAGAAACTACATAAATTGAAAAATTTATTGGTCACCTTAATCTGAGTCCATTTAGCACATCAATTACATAACCTTAATATTTTTGATATTATCACTATTATAGCATTAATTTGTATAGACATATGGCTGAATAATGTTTAAAATATGAAATTTAAATAGAAGTCCAGACACAACACGTTTATGATCCTTTTGTTGGAAGGAATCACAATGATAACAATGAATTATTATAATTATAAAATTGTGAAGCCTGGTCACATAGTTAAAAGGAAATCTCTAGACGCTTTCATAAATAAATTAGTGCAGAACTGTCACCTTAGCAGCTGTCTATTCATATTGTGATTTTCGTCAAAGTTTGTTGACATTCATGTGATGATTCATGCTTTATGTGGTGACCTCTATTTAGCTGAAGATCATGTGATGACCACTGATTGATGCTTTATGTGGTCTTCTTTAATCAAAAGGCCACTTTTTTTTAAGGGAGAAAACACGTTTCTTAGTAATGCATCATACTGATATTAATTTCATGATTCCAGATAATTGCTATAACTGTTGAAGAAGAAGAGGACATTGGAAAATTTAAAGATTACAAAGCCTCAGCACCTACTGCACCTGCTGAATCCACTGAATCGAAGCCATCAGCTGAGCCTACTACGGTAGATTCAGAGCCTCCAAAAGTTCCTGAGCCACAAATATCAAGTCCTGAAGACACTTCACGTGCGGGGGACCGTATCTTCTCTAGTCCACTTGCTAGAAAATTGGCTGAAGATAACAATGTGAGCTATCGAAATTCTAGGATTTTTGTAAAGAAAAGTTTATACTGGAAATTTATTATTACATTTTTTGGATAAAAGTTACCACCTCTAGTGAAGATAGTAAATTATTCTGTCTAGTTTGTCAATAATAAACAACTTTGAGGCATAGACTATAGTACTGTACTAGTGAAAGCACTGACTACTTTCTCTCTCTCTCTCTCTCTCTCAGGTGCCTCTTTCCAGCATAAAAGGTACGGGTCCTGATGGAAGCATATTGAAAGCTGATGTTGAAGAGTACTTAGGTATGTTTTCTGCTAGTGTTTAGACTCAAATAAATACAGGAGGGTCAAGTGGCCTTAAGGTGACTTTTTAGGGTGCAATCTAAGAAGTCATCCATTTTGCACTTCATGAATGTCCTTAGCTCATAAATGCATGGGCTTTCATTAATTATATTGACATTTATTTATGAAGTAGGGCCTCTCATGAAGTGTCACATAGGCGACTCCTTAGGTTGCACCTAAGGTGTTGCCTTAGAAACATCCCCCAGAGACGAAGAGACAGAGAGAGAGAGAGGCCCTAGGAAGCTTTTTCGTTAAGTGGCGTCAAAAATCTATACCCTCCACCATTTTTTCCGATGATCGGCACCCATCATCATTTTTACCAATCTAAGATGTGGATACACCAAATTTCATATGATTCTACCACTTTTTTATCGTTGAGTTAGCAATATAAAAAGTTTTATTGTCGGTAAACCGTTAATTTTGCACCCATTAAATCAATGGTGAAAAGTTTTAGAATCACATGAAATTCGGTGTATCATCTTAGATGATAACAATGGAGGTGATGGGTGCCGATCGTCGAAAAAAATTATGGAGGGTGTATTTTTCCGACGCCATTGGAGGAGGAAATTCCCTCCCATGGCATCTTTCCTCCATTTTATATGTGTGTGTGTGTGTGTGTGTGTGAGAGAGAGAGAGAGAGAGAGAGAGAGAGATTTTGTTTTTCAAAATCAATAAATTGGAGCCTTCCAGTCAAAATAGTGTGTTATGCTAAATACTTTGCTTTTCATGTGTTTCAATAAATGGATTCAAGTTATATAAACAACACTCATCTATAGTCATGGAAGTAACCTCTCAGCACCTTTTTGGTGGACTTTAAATAGGTTTCTAACTCATATTTCTGTGTGTACTTTTCCTTTTGAATATGTGTAAAATGCGTATATGGATGTATGCATCAATTTTTGTTGAAGGATCAGGATAATTCAGTTATAGCACAGTCTCCCCTGCATAGTTGGATGCAGATCCGCCATTTTTATGCCATGTTAATGTGTGGACATGTAGCTTTATATCTTTTTGATAACTAATATAATGGAAAAGCATCCAATTATTTTCGCTGTTGGTTGGACTGATTATAGAAGGCATAGTCCAGGCTAGGCGTGGCTAATGAAGTGAGCCAAAGCAATTCGCTTCGCCGGCTAGGTGAGGCGATGGCAATAGTAGCGAAGCCAGAACCCGCCTCGCCTCACTGGTTCGTGAGGCGAGGCGAGGCAAATTCGCCGAGCCATGCGAATTTTTCTCTTGGCTCGGCTGCAATTTTTTTATGAAAAAATTTAAAACAAAATAAAATTAAGCTTAAAAATTTGAAATTTAAACAAATTTTTTAATTAAAAAAATCTTAATCAAATTACAATTTTATAATACAATTTGTTGTTTTTTATATTAAAGACCGAACCCACTCGGCTGCCTACATATCCCTCCCAAATATCGATCTCAATGAGGGGGAATCAGGTCTACGTAGTTCTTTTTATACTATTACAGATCTTACTCACTACTCGTCGGCGCCGGTTGTGGTTCCTCCTTCGGTGTTGGTCTCGTCTGATCATGTAAGCTCCTTAGGTAGATACTTCGAGTCCAAAGTGATTGCATTTTGTTTCCTGACAGCTGGTGCTTTCCAATCTTGCGAGCAAATCATGCACTCTATTGTGTCGTGCGTCAAGATGCATCTCTTCTCGTGTAATATCCTGCCACCTGTACTAAAAACATTTTCCGACACTACTGTGGACACTGGAACGGTTAGTTAATCACGGGTCATAATAGAAAGCACTGGATACAAATGTCCGTGGCTTTTCCACCAGGCTAAAATATCAAAATCATCTAGTTAAATTTACATCTGACTCTGTAAAAATATTGATGACTTATTTAAAGATGACGATGATGAGGCTACCGGGACTTTTGTCTTTTTCTTCTGTTGAATAAGTGCTAAAACTGGAGTCCAAGCACGCGAACTAGTTGAGAGCGGTGGTCTACTAGTGCTACCAAAAGAAGATCGTGCAACATACAAATCAAACACTTCATCAAAATTACTTGTAACAATACTAACATAGGCATTAATATCTACACCATGTCCTATGGCTGTGTGGAACCCAGTTAAAAGAGCTTCCAAAGCTTCTAATTTAATTTTAGGATCCATTACCGAACATAAACAATAAATAATTGGAACTTAAAAGAAATATTTAGAAATCTTAGCTAGCATAGTATCGGATGGTGAAGTACTGGATTTTCGACGTGACTAGCAAAACAATTAGCTATATTATACAATTCAGAGACAAGAATATGAGAAGTGGGGATATAAGTAGCAGAAAATCGTTCGGTTGCTATTTTAAAAGTCATAAGAAAATCTTTAAAAAGATCTACATCCGTCCAATGATCGGGTGCTAAGTGATTTTCTACAGGCATTTGTTCATTCCACATATTACTAATAATTCTCGCGGTCTTTAATGCAGTACGAAACATGTCATATGTACTATTCCACCTAGTGGCCACATCTTTTTTAAGAGGGCCTTACACCTGTAGCTAGGTATCTAGTTTTGTATTCAGCTTTTTTTCCCAGAACTTTTAATAAATCATGTATTTTTAATTGTTTGGATATTTGTGTTACATACGGTATATGCATCATGTACAGCAAGCTTAAGTATATGGCATGCTCAACGAATATGAAAAAACGACCACCGCATATTGGTTTGCATAGCCTAATAAGTTCAGCAATAGCAGAATTATTGTTGCTAGCATTATCGAAAGAAATAGAATTTTTTTTATTTACACAATGATATTCTTCTAAAATAGATCTAATTTCTGAAGTTATATGAAAAGCACTATGCGGGTATGGAAATTGTCTAAAAGCGATAATTCTTTTTCGCAAAAACCAGTCAGAATATATCCAATTTGCAGGAACACATCCATAAAAGTTTCTTTCTATCCGTCCAAATATCAGAAGTTAATAAAATGTAGGTATCTAAAGAAGCAAAAGTAGCAATTAATACCTGTTTACCGTCGTTGTAGAGGCTAAAACAACTTTTAAACGTAGTCCTCGAAACCCTTTTGAATGCCGATTGCAACGCCGTTTGAACGTACCGCTCAAAAGCCGCGCTTTCTCCGAATCCGAGAACATGTTCATCTGCAATAACATATCTTGCCATTTCTGACACATTTAAATCATGATTATATTGAAAAAAGACCTTGACCGATGAAATCAATTTGTGTTTATGTAGTGGAGGAACCGGTCGGGCATCTAAGCGTTTTTTTGTATGTTTATTCAAACTACCGGTGCCGGCACTATCCTTGTGTTTATATGCATTGCCGTAATATTTGCAAACGACATATCTAACACCGTCCCTAAATTCAATTTTATAGTGATCCCAAACATTACTAGTAGTCGCACGTTTTTAGCTTCTTTTGATGTATGGGTGGATCCTTCCGCTTGTTGTTCGGGATGAGAAATTTGGGTTTGATGTGTATCGGATGAACCCTCCATATCAATATTTTAACTAAATGTTAAAAAAGGTATAGAAAATTAGAATTAATAAAATTAAAAACAAGAAATAAGAAAGAGAGAAGAATAAGTCGATCGGAGGCTCGGAGCTTCGAATACTCGAAGTCGGACTGACGGAGGATCGTATCGGAGCTTGTATTCTTTTGAGAGATGGAAATTGCCACAATAGTATTGGAGATTTAGAGTAATTGTTTTTAGAGGGGAATTTTTTTGGAAGAGAAAAGAGTTTGGAATGAGAAGAAATGGGGTTGGGGGGGTGTTTATAGGTTTTTGGGGGTTTTTTGAATTTTTTGGCCGTTTATAGTCGTTACGAAGCGAGGCGAATTCGTCTCGCTTCTCCTAGATCCGACCATTAGTAGCCGTTGGATGGGAATTGCGAGGCGAAGCGAACCCGAGACGAGGCGGAGCGATTCGTCGAGTAGGCAGTTGTTTATGACCGTTGGGCGGCGAGTTCGAGGCGAATCCGTGGCGAATCGGTCAACGTGCCGAAGCGAGACGAATCGACGAGTCTTGCCGATTTGTGGCGATTCCTAAGGCGAGTTAGGCGAGGCGAACTACGACGAAGCACCGCCGGAAAAGTTGGGAACCCGCCCAACCCTCTCGCTTCGCCAATGCGTGGCGGGCGAGGTGAACCGCCTCACCAAATTTGTCCACGTCATCACGAAGCGAAGCGATTCGCTTCATTAGCCGGGCTTAGTCCATGCATCCTTCTGAACAAGTATCAATAAAATAGATTCCCTTGTAGATATTGTTTGGAATTGTTTATGCTATCCCCCCTTCTAATGCATGTGTGCTTGTGCGTGTATGTTTGAATTTTCTACAATTTGAAAGTAATTAAGGGAAAGCTTCAATTGTATAGCAAATAAAAGTTGAAAGCTTGGGCGGGGGGGGGGGGGGGGTTTGAGATTTCCACATTTACAGCCGTATCATTAGTACGTTAGTATAGTTTCCATGACAAACCGCTTCTACTCTTAGAAGGGACTTTTGTTGCGTACTTTTCAAGTCAACGTTTACATAGTGCATACCGACTAAGTTAATATCGTGTGTGAGAGACAGAAGGAGGGAGAAACAGAAGCTTGAGGTTTTCCGGTAGCATTAGCGTTGTTAGAACTTAGAACATTACCTGGTAGCCTTAAAAAATTAGTACCAGACTATATAGGCAATTGCTTCTTTTTAATTTTTTTACTGCGTACAAAAATCCACACACTGGACTTAAGCTTAATAGATAATCTACAGAGTAATCCCCCACTCAGAGCAAAGCTCTGGTTTTGTTTCATATATTTTGAACATCATATATTTTACTTGTGAGGATATGATACATAGAAGCTTAAACTTCATGGAAGTAGCGTGATATTCATGATACTTTTAGTTGTGAAAGTGTACTGATATTTTCCGCAACTTATTGCACTTACTCCAGAGTCTCACTCTAAGTTTGTAAACTAGTGCTTCCAACTTAATTAGTACATGATAATAAAAATATCTATTGACCAGACACATGTATTAGACTTCAATGTTATCTTTCTCCATCCTTATTTTTGCTCTCCATTATAACTCGTCATTTTCTTGTACACATATGATATACATGCACAGACATATTTTAATTCATTAAGCTTAAGGACATTCCTAAACATGTAAAATTTGAAATTTATTTTAACACAACTAATTGTAATGAAATCCTTGCTGAAAGTACTCACGACTTTCCAATTATTACCCCCTTAAGCTAGCTCTTGTATCTGTAGTCAGTTTACATCTAATGCTTGTTGATTATTCTCTTTAATGGTGCTTTCCGTTCTGTAAATTAGCATCTGTTGCAAAGGGATCGAAGGTAAAGGACGCAACAACAGCTCAAGCATTGAATTATGCGGACATTCCTGTTGCCCAGATAAGAAAAGTAATCATATTTATAACAGTTACATGCCAGTTTTTCTGTATTTAAATTTTAAGAACATGATTACAAATTGTATGTAATCCTTGTTTGCAGGTCACAGCTTCACGCTTGTTGCTTTCCAAACAAACTATACCGCATTACTATTTGACTGTAGACACCCGAGTAGACAAGCTTATGGAGTGAGTATCTGTGGTTTTCTTGCTTTGAATTCCTTTAGTCTTTGTGCATCGCATAGTAGAGAACGCCACTTGTGTTTGTGTCAAAATGCAGGTTGCGGAGCCAACTTAATTAACTTGTGTTTGTGTCAAAATGCAGGTTGCGGAGCCAACTTAATTCTGTGCAAGAAGCCTCTGGCGGAAAAAGGATTTCTGTGAATGACCTTGTGATAAAGGTAATCTCTTTCTGCTCATCTTATGTGCCGTTTTTAGATAAGAAGCAATAAATGAACTCGGTCATTTTATTATGAGAACAATCATTTCAATATATACAACTCTTAATCAACCCAATTATAAGAAACAATCCCAACAGTCTATCTAAACTAATGGATTTCCAACACATGAATTCATAACTAAACCTATTAAATATGCAATACGGTTAAATGAATATATTTAATATATATTCTAACCGGCTCTCTCAAACTCATGGTGTCTAACCAAGAGTTTGACCAGGATCTACAGTCTGAATATTCAACCTGTAAAAAGAAAGACAAAGAAAAACAATTTCTGGCATAATGCAAGGCGGACGTGGCCTCGTCTCGTTCGCATGAGCTAGGTGAACCGAGCCTTGAAATCTGTAGTTTTTTTCGCATAAGCAAGGTGGACTGAACCCCAAAATCTCTTTTGCTAGAATGCCTACCCGAGAATCGTCAAATGGTTGTGCAGATTTAATTTTGATGGGGGTTATTACTGATGATCTATAGAAAAGATAAAGATCTATCAGATATTGTTATAGGATTTTTTTATTTTGGATTGATAAATAAAAAATATAAATGGAGATAAATTTTGGATCAAGCCATTATCTCCGATACCAAGATAAGAAGCAATAAATTAACCCGATCATTTTATTATGAGAACAACCATTTCAATATATACAACTCTCAATCAACCCAATGATAACAAACAATCCCAACAGCCTATTTAAACTAATGGATTTCCAACACATGAAATCACAACTAAACCTATCTATAACAACTAAATATCCAATACGGTTACATGAATATATTTAATATATATTCTAACAGTTTGGAAGCCACTTCTTTGATGTTCTTATATTTAGAAGAGTTTATGCTATATTCAGTCAGCATGAAAAGGTATTATGACTTCTGCATCATTTGCAGTATTGACATGAGTGATGATCTTTCGTGTTGAAAGTTTAAAGCAAATTATATTGATGAAGCTGATAGCTAATTTGGATTGTATTCCACGCTTACTTATCATCATCATCAAAGCATTCCCCCATGAGCAAAGGAGCTTTAATGCATATATCAAAATGGAGAAAGCACCAAAAAGAGTCTGACCAATATTTTGTAATTGATTGTCAACCTGACGTTAAAAGTTCTATTTTAGTGCCAAATTCATCCATAACCGCCGTGGCAATAAAGAACCTTGTGACAAATCCTGTAAGATTAGTTTCAAGTAAGAGACTTTCATCTTATTCACATAGCTCATGCAATTCGCAAGTCCTCAAGAATCTTCCAGACCAAGGAAAATCCATAACAAGGAACATGTTAATAGAATTTGATTTAGGAAAATTCATCATCATCAGGAACAATATAAACAATATATGTCCACTATTAGCCAGGAAGCACAGACGCGGACTTGGGACAAGAATACATCAACATAGAAAATTCGAGAAAGTAGGACACATGGACACGGTGAAACTACTTTAGTGTAATTAAACATAAATAATCTATCAATTAACAAGCTATCATCATAACCACATTCATCATACTAATTAAGAAGTAAAATATTTGATTTAACAAGTAGAATAAATCTAAAATTGTAGGAATTCAATACGTTAAATCATTCAACTATAATTCCGATACATGTAACATGCCTAATTAAAAAAAAATAAAGAACATATGGTCCGAAAAAGTGACTAATGTCTTTATTATTTTTTTAATCATAAAAACAACTAACAAGTTGATAGCGATAATGTATTATCTAATCCAAAATTTTTAGTTATGTACGATATGCATATGATTATGAAAAAGTAGGAAATGTCAATTAGATTCATAATGAATGAAGTTTTAAGTTGTAACATATGAAGTATGATGCAAATACGAATAGGACACTTAGTGGGGGGAAAAAAGGTGAGATGTATTGTATCCATGCACTATTATGTGTCCGTTAAAGACATTCTTTTCAAAGATGAGAATTTATGTGTTTGTAACCCATGAATTCAAACTTGTCCATTACTTTTAACTTAGATTTGAGGCTTGAAAAATACTTTCTGCATAAAAATTTGCAAGTTGACTCGTTTACTATCTCTTGCCACTTTGTTTTACATTCTTTTATAATTCTAATAATCATGAACAAAGAAAAGCATGAATTTGCTTTTCAACCAAACCAAATCATCTTATTTTAATGTAAAAAATGAAAAAGATTTTAATTATTTATAGACAATGAAATATAAAGAAACACTTGTCTTAAGCCAGTGATGGTGCATTTCATGAAACCAAACACCCCCTCAAGGGCTTCAACAAAGCTCTTGAATGAATAAATGAATTTAATCCTGATTACATATTTATTGAAATTGTAAATGCATATGGAGCACAGGTATTTCTATTTGCTTGTCGAGTCTGTGTCGAACATATATCGGACACTTGGACACTCCGCCCATCACCATGTCCGACACGCTTGAGCCGCATCGGCCTAATTGGACATGTTTGATACTCTTACATGGCGTCAGGGTTGGGAAATAAGAATGTGATATGTGTAGACAATTTTGATACTTTCGAAAATACAAAGCATCTCAAATGTCTTCCATGGTAGACTAGAACTATGAGTAAATGCCCAAATTGATACAAATAATAAAGTGAGGCTACTCGTCGGCTCCAATAAAAAAATATTTTGTTTGTTTTAATCCTTATGGATTGTATTCTTGTGTGTTTTATTTATAATATTATATATGTATTAGTTTATGCTCATGAAACTTATGGTTATGGATGAAAGCTATGAACTTGAATTTATTTATTATGCTCTTAAAGTTTTACTAGTACTTGATTCTTGTTTATTATATATTTTTTTGATATATATAATCAAGTACATAAATATATAATACAGCCGTGTTCTCCTTTTCACAAATTTCTGTCCCTCGTATCCTTTTTACAATTTTATTGTATTCTTGTGATATTTTTCTTCATAGGTTAGTGCTATTAAGTTTCATCAAGCAGCCATACACCATTCATAGTTAGGGTAGCATATAAGCTATAATTGAATTATGGCAAGTTTTATTTCCATCAATCTTTCTATTTGATAGTTAAAAACTAATAAAAAATAATTTATTTGTTTTTTGGAAACTAGTTTATTGTCTGGGATGCACAGAAGAGGTGTATTATCGTATCTGAGTCTTGTAAGATTTTATTTATACATAAATTTGATCAGACTTTTTAAATTCCTCCCAAGCTATCTTTCCTAAGTCGGTATAATGATTATTATTTGTTCACCATAAATATTTTAGTATTGTCGTTAGGCATGTTTTTCTTTGCATGTAAGAGAAGCATTACAAAATTTTTATTGTGTTGGTTTTGTCATGGGTGCTTTGTTGTCAGACACCTCTATTCTTATAATGTAAACCTCTTTGAGGCCCCAAATTGAAAATATTAAAAAGAAATCCTTCCAAAAGTGGCCCTTTCCAGACTTCCCACATCATCAACTACCGCTTAATATTTCATTTGACCTGTTCTAACTCCCCCCCTTTTTCTTAGAACCTCTCTCTCTCTCTCTCGCTCTCTCTCTCTCTCTCGTTAGTTATATAATTTCATATGCTCCATTGTTTATTTTATAAATTTCAAAAGGTCCATAAATCAATTAAAAGATTATGCTGAGGATGAATGAATTCATACCAACTTTATAAATACATACAATTCTTTTATTACAATATGGTATTACATCATATTTCGCATTAGAATCGAAAATCGGTACTATTTTTAATATTGTTGCTGTTGTTATATCTTCAAAACGAATGACATCAAGCTATACCTTTTCTATACACTCTAAAATAATTTTTGAGATAGTGGGACAATACGCTCTAAGAGAATGATCTCATATATTATTCTTAATCTTATATACATTGCAAGTTTCTTTTAGTCCACGTACATTGCACGTGCAAGACACTAGTGAGATATAATCGGAGCAATCATGAAATAGGAAAGACCATTGATTCCTTCTAATAAATCCGAAGTTCTCTGATTGTCTGACTGGAATATGGTGGCTTTACGTGTATTTCAGCTTTCTTACTGTATAAATTGATTTGGCATGTTTTACTTCTTAATGTTTTTCTGCTAGTTTGAGTATCACTTAGGATAAAATGTTAGGCAATATTTTGATCTTATTCTAACTTTTAATGCCAGGCTGCTGCTTTGGCTCTTCGTAAGGTTCCAGCGTGTAACAGTTCCTGGATGAATGATTTTATCCGACAGTGAGCTTTAATGACTTTGCCTTCTTTAAGCTTTTATGAACAAATTACAAAAATTAGTGGTTCCATCCTGACAATATTTTTTTCTTTCTTATGTTAAACCATACAGGTATCACAATGTGAATATAAATGTTGCCGTGCAAACTGATAATGGATTGTTTGTTCCAGTTATCAAGGTAATAAGTGGTATCAGTACATTCTTTAACCGCCACCTTCTATGTCTCTAGACTCTCTACTATTAATATGTGTCGGACATTGAACACTGTTACAGGAATCTATACTAATATTTTGGCACGCGGGACATAAAAGCATTGAAATTTCTTATTTCCAAATAATCATAATTTTTAATCTTGTTAAAGAATTTTTAATTATTTTTTAGTGCTTATATGCAAAATTGAATATAATTAGAAGTATTCTGTAAATATCATATGTGAATATTTACACATTTTGAAGGGCTTATGTGCATAGAGGAGTAAAGTAGAGTCTTTAACACCCCACCCCCCTCTTTTTCCTCCCCTTTTCGGTAAGAGAGTGCCTGCAGGGATTGCGTCAATGTCGTCAAGGATTCAAACAAAACACTTTCCCATATTTCTTCTGCCTTTTGTTTAATAACAAATAAGTGACTTGCAGGATGCAGATAAAAAGGGATTGTCTGCAATTTCAGAAGAGGTGAAACATTTGGCCCAGAAAGCCAAAGGCAACAGTCTGAAACCACAAGATTATGAGGTTGGGGGCTAACATAGATGCCATCAATGCTGTTCAAGTTATTCTAGTTTCTAATCGGCTCTTATTTGTAGGGAGGCACTTTTACTGTATCAAATTTGGGAGGCCCGTTTGGAATTAAGCAATTCTGCGCCATAATAAATCCTCCTCAATCAGGCATTCTTGCTGTAGGCTCAGGTAATGCTTTTGCCATTTTAATTGTGCATTGATTTTGAAACTTGCTTTCCTGACTGCACCTATTCGAATGGGCTTGATATATTTCTATCGAGTCCAAAACCAGCCCGTTTTGTTAATTGAGCTGTTTTATATTAAGGTCCAAGCCTTAATGAAATCAAATTCAGGCCCGACTTGATCTATTTCAAGAAGATATATATGTTTTTCTTTCAAACACTATAAGTTCATAATTGACGAAAGAAATGAATAAAATGAAATGCGAGAGTGGAGTTAGATCATGAGTTTTTATTATGTACCAACTCTTCTTCATATAAAATTGGCTGGAGCTTGTGATAAGTCAGCTACCGTATATATCTAAAAAAGATTTATATGACTTCCATTAAATACTAATTTGATCGAGGCCCATCGGTCTGCATCCCTGATGTCCGGATTTGAGTCATAATTTAACTCGCTCCCACATTTTGGGTTCGATCTGTCCTATATCTTTGTAATTCTGCTTCCCCTGCAAAGAGACGCATAATATGTGTGCTACGTTTGCTTGTTGGAACTAGCTATGCCCAGTGACCTTATCAATGGATGATTAAGCTGTATTTTTCTATGATTAAGGAAAATCCTATAAGATGATTTAACTGATGGATTTTTTTGTTCGAGCAGCGGAAAAAAGGGTTATCCCTGGTGCCGGTGCTGATCAATTTGAGTTTGGCTCCTTCATGTCTGTCACGTTGAGCTGTGATCATCGCGTGATTGATGGTAAAAGCATCATGCCCTTATATGATAGACATTCTTTCGTAGTCAACATTTTCATGTTGTTATGCATCAGTATGACATTTAAATTCATGGCGATCTTTTTTAGGTGCAATTGGCGCAGAGTGGTTGAAGGCGTTTAAGGGCTACATCGAGAACCCAACATCGATGCTCCTCTAGACAGCCATTGCATTAAAAGAATTTTTGTAGTATCTATCAAATAAGCCTCTGATTTCGGAATTGTGATTTTTATCAACCATGGAAGCCGGTCCGTGGTTAATAAGAGTGTACAGTTGCGCTTGTGAAATGGTTCAAACGTTCATTTCTGATGCTCAAGAAATTTGCGTAGCAAAAATTGTGATATTTCTTATAAAATTCATTTTAGCAGCAGCTGTATTTCTTGGTTTCCTTTCATATTTAAAAATTCTGATATTCAAGAAGTGTGAGATTCTTGTAAACCCTGGTAGCAAGTATTTGATGTAGTTTAACAGTTTGGAGGTTGAGGCAGGGATTTAATTTGCTGTTGTCAACCCATTTGGCTTTTATTAAAATATAGAAATGATGGTGAATATATTTGTAATGATATAACATTGTGAATTTGGTTTCTTGTGAATCCATTTGATGTTTCAAATACCTTTGGTTTCTTATGCTAAGGTTAGCGGAGTTCAACTTAAAGTAATATTCTTGTAAATTTTTGGTTGTAATATGCTAAAATTAGAGAGAAACGGAAGATGGATGAAAAGAAGAAAAGAAATTGCTTTATAGATGAACACTTGATTACAGTGGAAAATGTGTAATTTTGTTCGGAGAGAAAGCTAATGCTGCAAATCAGATGCCATGGAGAATAATTGATATGATTTTTAAGTAAATCTTTGTATGGCTATTTGTTTCTCAAGATCGTTATTGTCTGTCTTCTTCTTATTCGTGGTTAACAGATGCTAGAATTGTTGTATTCTTCTCTCTTTTTTTCCTTCCATTTTGATCAAGAAATAATAAAAAGTTTTATTATCGATAAACTGTTTATTTTGCAACTAGAAGATGCAAAAAATGATACAAATATTTCTAAATAAACTACGAGAATAATGGAGGAAAGAGGTCATAGGAGGGAATTTACTCCTATGGCGTCGAAAAAATACAATCTCCATCGTGTTTTCCTACGATCGGCACCCATCATCTTCATCGTTATCATCTAATATATGGGTACACCAAATATCATGTGCTTCTACAACTTTTTCACCATTGAATTAGTGAGTTTAAAATTAACGGTTTATCGACAATAGAACTTTTTAAATTTCTAAATCAACAGTGAAAAAGTTGTAGAATCATATGAAATTTGGCGTACCCACATCTTAGATGATAACGATGAAGATGATGGATTCCAATCGTCGGAATACACGATGGAGGACGTACTTTTTCAATGCCGGAGGAAATTCTCTCCTATGGCCTCTTTCCTCCGTTATTCTCATAAACTATATTGGTATGTAAAAAAAGCGATAAAATTGCACTAAAATAAGGATATGATGGACCTGGAAGACAATTAAATACTAAAGGAGTCGATTTTTAATATGAAAGAAAAAAGAATTCATCGTAACCAAGCCCAAAAATCGGACATGTTTTTAAGAAGTATGTAGCAAATGATGCTTTTTATCCATCAAAGAAGGCAACACTTATATGTTTTAGCACCTGTATCCATTAATTATTACAAAATCACTTCTCTCCATCTGAACAGTCAATTTGCAGTAAAACGACCAACGCCCCATTTTCTCCCCTTTCTTCAAACCCTAGAAATCGACATCACCTCCCTCAAATTCCATGGTGCTCTCCGCCTTCCGCCGCCTCCCCCGGTTCTCCTCTATCCTCACCCGCACCACCACCACCACCACCTCCACGGCCACCGCCACCGCCTCCACATCCCCCTCCGCAAAGGTCGCCGACCGCATCGTAAACCTCTACGCCATCGATCCCGACGCAAACAAGCGCCCCATCATCGGCCTCTCGGGCCACACCCTCCTCAAGGCCCTCACCAACGCCAACCTCATCGACCCCGCGTCCCACCGCCTCGAAGACATCGACGCATGCTCCGGCGAGTGCGAGGTCCACATCGCCCAGGAGTGGCTCGACAAGCTCCTTCCCCCTTCTTACGACGAGAAGTACGTGCTCACGCGGAGCTCCAGGAACCGGATCTTGAACAAGCATGCCAGGCTCGGGTGCCAGGTGCTCCTCGATAAGGAGCTGGAGGGGATGGTGGTGGCCGTGCCCGAGCCCAAGCCATGGGACATTCCGTAAAAAAGGGAGGAATTTTGATTGGTAAAGAAAAGATCTTTGCTTTTGTCTTTTGAATAAATTGAATTTGGTCATACCGATACTTATATCTCATTTTTATTCTAAGAACCATGCATTGTGTGCTTATTTATGTTGTGAGAGAAGACGACAACAGTCTTGAAAACTAGCTGAGATTGAGATCTCTGCACCTCAATGAAATGTTTTTTAGTTTCCTTTTAATAATCTGTGCCATTTCGGAAATTTTTATGAGCAAGAATGATGGCTTTATTCCGTATTTTGCTGTGATCATGGTAATACATGTAGTTTTATACCTAACAAGAAATGTGATTGCGATCTTACATTTCTCGGAAACGTTCTTAGCTGGTAGATGAATTTGGTCCAGGCTTGTTTAAAACCTTCTTTGTTTCTGGATCCCCATCATCATGCTAATTGACTTCCGTTTGATTTCTTTTTGTGCCCGAACTCAATAAGCGTTTTTTTCTTGTGTCTTTAACTGCTTAGCTTATACTAACATCTAGCACTGTACATTTAC
The DNA here is from genome assembly GCA_030015575.1 of Agapanthus africanus. Taxonomy (NCBI): domain Eukaryota; kingdom Viridiplantae; phylum Streptophyta; class Magnoliopsida; order Asparagales; family Amaryllidaceae; genus Agapanthus; species Agapanthus africanus. The sequence continues at coordinate 90,246,692 of JASDDO010000024.1, read as the reverse complement.
TTGGAGATACAAGTTCCAGCTATTTAGTGGTTTAAGAAAGATTAACAAAGATCGTCGAGTAAGACGTTAAGCATTTGTGATACATATCAAAAACATGAAGATCGACACCATGCATTAAGACAGAGCGAAATAGAAAGAACAGATCATGAATCCTTCTTCAAGATTCAAATTAAGTCCACAACGGCATAGTAAACATAGTTGGTGTCATCTTCTGTCACCTCAAAAATCATGATACATTAATTTCCTTAAGAGGATGGTTATAGCTTACAAATCCTAGCCAAACTAGTATATCTCCAAGAAAACAACCCCACCTCTCAGAAAATTCTATAACATCAATACCATATACCATGTGAAAGAAATCCTTGATCTCCCAAAAAATTAAACCGATCAAATGGTTAAAAGCAACATGTATTCATCCTTATCCTTCAACAAAGGTTTAAAACAAGCCTTGATCAGTTAGATTCTTTGGTGCTGATGTTATGGAATTTGACCTAGCAACAAAGCAGATAATGTGCTATATCCATGTTACTTTTAACCATCTGATCATCATCCGCTTTGTTGCTTGATCAAATTCCATAGCATCAGCATCAAAAAATCAAATTGATCAAGGCTTGTTTTAAACCTTCGTTGAAGGATAAGTATGAAAATTTTCACACTCACATGTTTTTAACCGTATGATCAGTTTGTTTTTTTGGGAGATCAAGGATTTCTTTCACATGGTATATGGTGCTGATGTTATGGAATTCTGAGAGATGTGGGGTTGTTTTCTTGGAGATATATTAGTTTGGATAGGATTTGTAAGCTATAGTCATCCTCTTAAGGAAGTTAATGAACTATTATGTTTTGTTTGGAGAAGGCCTGTGATTTTCCTTAGTCAAAGCTTATGGATGCATAAATCTGGATTATCTATTGATCCTTGAATAGGAATATTTCACAAGATAGGTATTTGTAGGGCTTTAGGGGATGCTAGTTAATTTCTAACTTACAACCAGGCATCAATTAGAAGTTGCATGAAATTTTAAGGCCAAATTGCATGTAAATACCTAAGGTTTCACCGATTTCACAGAAAAATACTTGAGTTTTTATGAGTTTCGCATAATATCTGACTCGAGCATCTTTTTTATAAAAACGAAAGTAATGGCAACGGCAAAATAACCGTTATACCATCTTCATATATCACAGTATGTAGTTAAGTGCAAATGGAGTAAAAAGTTGGTTATTTATCTGCAACTCATAAAAACTTAGGTATTTATATGACAAAACGGTAAAACTTTGGGTATTTACGTGCAATTTAGCCAAATTTTAAACACGACATAGTAAAACATTGCCTGCTGCCATGATCTGTTTATTCTTGTTGCGAGTAAGCATGGACCGTACCCCGGGTTTGGAAATGCATCTTCAGCCATTGCCTCACCCTTCAATTTTCTTTTTCCTATTTCAATCTTCTTTTTGCCTGGTGCCTGTGTGCGCACGCCTGAGTGAGTGATGGTGGTTCTTTCCTAGTTTTTTAATACGTCTGTTGTCTACATTGGCATGGTGGTTCACATATATTACAACATATATTTAGTTTTAGAACCCCCCCCCCCCCCCCCCCCCCCCCTACCACTTTAAAGTCAATTGAATAGGTAGTGTAATTAAATAGTACCCCTATAGGCTTATTAATTTAGGAGAGACTTGAATTTTTATTTTGTAGGCAGCCTGTTTCTGTTTCTTAGATCCTGGAAAAATCCTAAACAACCAGTAGTCTTCATTCCATATTTTTTGAGGTCGGCTATACCGAGTCCTTCTCTTCCATTTCTATTAAGGGCCATCTTCTCGGTCAAGTTAACAATAAATATATCGTTCTTAATTGTCTCTATCCATGTTCGTTTAGATTTACCCCCTAGTTGCGCCATGAACTATAGTTTTGTCACTTTGTCTAATCAGGGCATTGATTGATCTCCGTTGCACATGTCCAAACCATGTCAATCGGTTTTCTCGCATCTTATCCTCTATTGGAGCTATCTCTATCTAATTATCCTTGAAAAATTATGTGCACCAATAATTGTGCGTGTCCTACAACACTCGTAAGTGTCTACGCCCCCCCCACCCCTCCCGCACACATTTTCACTTTAACCTTAAAATTGAAATTCCAATTTTTTATTAGGTAATTCTAATGTAAACTAAATGTCAAGGTTCTATGATTGTAAGATGGAGGCAGAATAGATGGTGTAACACCAGCATTCCTAGAATAAATAAGAGAATGATTTATAGTGATGATAAGGAGAAAACCAAAATGAATGTCTTTGATTCTTAGATCAACCATTCATAATGAGGTGACGATGAAAATGACATTTAATTTAATAGATCTAGAGCTCGATTATGGAGAGAATTTGGAATCTAAAGAACTTACAAATAATAGGATGAAGGAAGAACGGATATAAGGAACGTCCTTGGATAAAATTACTCACCATGAGAGCGAGAACTTGAAGACATTATTTAGATTCTCGAGGTGGATGATTGAAGTGGTTACACCCTTCTACATTATTTCACTGCAAAATGTCCATGAAGATGAAGAGAGAATTCTATAACACAACCATTGACCCAAGGCATCTTCTCTCCGCGTTGACATAGGACGGTCAAGGAATAGCAAGTTAAAAATGGGCTCAAAAAGTAAATTCAGCTAAATAAGATGGAGGCAGGGTTGTTTTAGAGTGCTACGATGCCTTTAAATCAGTCCTATATCTCTCTTGCTTTTCTTGGCTTGTAACTTGTACCAATTTATATATCCTCTGGTTGACGATCTGTTCTTTTGTAATGCTTTATCAAGTTATGGTTCGTACCCTTTAACAGGGAACCATGCACGCGATGGTCGGTTTACTATGTTGTTTCTTTCCGCCCCTTGTTGATGCGAAACAAAACCAATGCTGTTCCATGGTGTGTTCTTAGACTTTTGGGCCAAATGTTCAGTTAGACCATGTGATATGCTTCAGAATTTCATTGATATATAGTGCTTACTTTCCTGAAGTGTTTGCAAGAAATTCTTATGTGATGTCGTTATGAGTCAAAGATGGCAATTTAGACTTCTTTCTTATGAGTCAAAGATGGCAATTTAGACTTCATTCAAATTTGACGCGAATATTCACCTGAATTAGAAAAGGTTGATATATCCGCCATTTTTCATATTGCACATCAAACCCTTCGATAATATCATCCATGACGCATGTCGGATCACGCCAAGATGTTACCTTCCGTAGATCTGCTGTCGGCGACGATGGACGGCTGAGATTAGGTTGGAGGTTGACTCCTGAAGCGTGTGGATCTCAATGGGTTTGAGGTGGTTGAGGCCGAGCTACCTGCAAGGAAGTCCCGGGTTGGTTGTACCACCGAGGACCCTCCGACGATCAAGTTAGACCGGATATTTGAGCAGAGTAACGGCCTAGTGAGGAGAGAATGACTTACTTGAACCGTCTGAAGGAGGGGTTTATATAGTGGTGGCAACAGGCAGGCAGGCACGAGAATCACGTCGGCCGTTACGCTCCCGGCGTCACACCCGCGTGATGGACGGGATCTTCCATTAATGACGAGACATGCTCGTTAATGGGGGATCGTGATGGCGTGGAACGCAGGACGTGGAACGCAGGACGTGGCCGGCGGATATCTCGCCCGTGGCGGGATTCGTGGAGGTGAGGCGGTTGCGCCTGCAATAGGTGCCGTTGTTCGGTCGATGAGATCGAGGAACACGAGCTCGGCGGGATGCTCGGGGACGAGCGGGAAGCCGAGGTATTTTGGTTCTGTGGTAGCTCGGAGACGAGCTGAGGGGGCCGAGGATGCCGATGGTGCAGGGGGCTCGGAGGCGAGCCAACGGTTGTTTGTAGGACGGGCATAGGAGTGGTCTGGTCGGCCACTGTAGGTCTTTTCTTGCAAGCTTCGGGACACGTCATCTGCCACGTGTCACGATCTGGGAGATCACCGATATCGAGTATCATCATTAGCTTCCCACTCTCGTCCCGACCTGTTCATGGGTCGGGTCGCGAGTGGTCTGTTGGGTCATCCGAGGTGAGCTCCTTTCCGTAGATATCGTAAGCGTGCATTCCCGGGCAATCAGCTGTATTTTCTGGATGACGTCAGCGAATCAGGGGCCAGATTTTGCATTAAAGAGGAAGCGCCGGATCGTGCGTACGTTCGCCGAAGCGACAGTCCACGTGTCTGGCGCTAGTTGGATGACGCGACAGGTCGTAGATTTCCGGCGTCCGTTGGGGTACGACCAATGCCCGAGCGACAGGTGGAGCGATGATGGCCGTCGAATGCGAGGAGTCATTTTGACGGGAGATGACTGTCGCCGTTGGATGTGTGCGCCGGTAGTTATAAATAGAGGTGGGGTCCCCATTAGGGCCCGTACCTCTTCATAATTTCCTCGTCCAGAGTCTCGTTAGCTCGTCGCTTTCCTTTTTAGGTTGGATCTCCGCGTTTTCTGTCCGAGGACTCCTCTCCATCAGGTTAGATGTCTTCTTCTGAGGAGTCTGTAGATGTCGTCCGGGTAGATTCTAGGGAGTCTTCTGGGGCTTCCTCTTCCTCTTCTGAGTCGGAGTCCTCCCGGGAAGCTAGGGGGTAATGCTTCCCGGGGTCGTGCGACGGGGGCGGTCCCCAGAGCACAGGTCTCAGGTATTCTTGGCGTACGGTCCTCGCTGAGGCGTGCGGAGGAGCTTGTCAACATCAAGACTTGTTTCCTTATTCCTCCCGGCTATTCGCTTCGGCCGGCCGAGGAGGGGGAGAGGGCAAACCAGGTACGGGGCAATGAGATTGCCCTGTACCTAGAGGCCTTTTGGGCCGGGTTGCATCTGCCCTTCGCCCCCGAGGTGATTGCGGCGTTGAATTGTTTTGGGTTAGCCCCGGGCCAGCTGGTACCGAACTCCTGGAGGATCCTCTTCGGGTTTCTGGTCCGGTTGAGATTGAGTCAGATCCCTTACGGCTTGAGCCTCCTTGTTTTCTCCCTTTGCTACAAAAACCACCCCGGCGCTCGCATGGGCGAGCCGAGCTGGGTATATATTTCCTTTAGAAAACAACGGGGGGATGCTGCCGGGTCGGGGATTGTCGTAGTACCTTCTTCCATCCACGATTGGAAGAAGAAGTTTTTCTTTATCACGCCGCCCGAGGGCGAGGATTGGTCCGTGTCCACCCTGTGGCAAAGGACCAGTTGTCCGCGGGTGGGGCGGTCGAACGATCCCGACGCGGTGGCGGTGTCAAAGTGGGACCCCTCCCTCGGGTTGACGTGCTGCTGTCTGAGCGGGCCCTCAGTTGGGTCGGGCTCAGCCCCGCCGAGTACACGAGTAATTTGGGAGCTCTTCAGGCGACCTGTTTAGACTTGTGCATTTTTTCTATTTTTCCTGGCATCGCTGACTCCTCGTATTTTTGTCTTATGCAGGACCAATGGATATGAGCAAGTTCCGCGCGGCAGTGATAGACGTGAAGAGGGGGAAGAAGTCTAAGGGCGCCGGCACTTCTCGCTCGCCGTCTGTTCCGGCCCCGCCGGCGGCCCTTTCACCCGGGTGCCTAAGTGAGCCCCGGGCCCCCGAGTCCAGTCGTGCGTCGGTTCGAAAGCGTGCTCGGGCACAAGAGCCTCGGGCTTCCGAGGTGGGAGATGAGGAGGGTTCTCCCGTGTCGCCCCTCAAGAGGTCTCACAGGAGGGCGCCCCGCTCCCCGGCCTCCCCGATCCTTGTGGAAGATGGGGAGCTTCGCTTCGAGGTGCCCTCGCGGCTTTCCGTCGCCGACAGCCTGCTCTCGGATATGGAGAGGTCGACCGGAGGCAGGGTCCCCCGAGGAACCCTCCGGGCCCAAATGGCGGCGATAGCTCAAGTGGCCATGCAGGTTAGTGTTCGCACTTCTCCTGGTTCTTCATCCAACATTTTGTCCGCGTGGTCGGGTGCTTCCCTCCCCTTTTTGACCATCTTTCTTTCCTCAGGTCCTCCAGCACGTCGCCCTCTTCGTCCACATGGAGGACGAGGAGATTGCTCCGGCGATGCGGGCCGCAGGCGAGTTCTCCTTGCGGGAGGAGAGCTTAAGGCAGGAGCTGGGGGCAGCGACGGAGAGGGTTGCTGCTCTGGAGGACCAGGTGGAGGCCGGGAACAGGGAGGTCGCTCGGTATCGAGAGGCCGCCCGAGCCGCTGAGTCCCAGTTGGAGGACTCCCGGGTGCTCGTTGCTACCATGAAGAAGACGGTGAGCATTCTCCGGAAGGAGAACGAGGTGGCAAAGGACCGGGCTCAGAAGGCGGTGGAGAGCTACAAAAGGTCAGATCGGTTCTACGTCGACCTTGCCAGTGCCGGGGGCATCATTTGGCACGACGCCCTCGACTCTTTCAAGGCTCAGATGCCGGAGTTCCCCGACGCCGAGCTCCGGGCCTTGTACCCTCTTGACGACGACGCAGGGAGAGCGGCCCCTGGCGGGAGTGCGAGGGGTGAGTCGGTCGCCCCGGCTGCCGGCGCCGAAGTCCCCGCCGCTGGTGCCGACCCTGAGGATGTCGTCCCGGTGGTCGTAGGGGAGGTGACGCACGCCGAGGTGGTCCCCGCGCCTGAGGCTTGAAGCCCCATGTCTTCTTATTTCTATCATTTGCTCTGAAATTTTGTAAGCCTCCGGGCACTTTTGTTAGGCCGGGGAGCCCATAATACCTTTGATAGCGATCTCAAGACTTGCTATCAAAGCTTCATATTCGGCTTCATTGTTTGTCCTCGACTCTGTCAAGGAAAAGACAAAGCGCATTATCCTTCTTTGTGGAGTCACGAAGATGAGGCCTACCCCAGATTTGATTATGGGGGTGCTTTGCTCTTGCTTTTTCATGGAAGATGCCCCGTCGAAGTAGAGTTTCCATCGGGTGTTACTCTCTCCTTTCTCCCTGTCGATCGTATCAAACGCGTGCTCATCTGGCAATTCGCAATTTAGGGGTGAATCGGCAGGTATAGGATGCTCAGCGAGGAAGTCGGCAATGACCTGGCCTTTCATTGCCTTGAGAGGTCGATATGTTATCGAGAACTCCATCAAGAGTAGAGCCCATTTAGCGAGCCGTCCCGTTAGGAGGCTCTTGACATCAAATATTTGAGAGGGTCCACTTTTGATATGAGGTGGACCTCATGCGCCAATGCATAGTGCTTGAGCTTCGTTATAGCGAAGATTAACGCCAGGCAATGTTTTTCGATAGGGGAGTAATTGTTTTCTGCCCCCAGAAGAACTCGACTCAAATAATAGAGGGCTCCCTATTTCCCTTGGTCATTCTCTTGTGCCCATAGTGCGCCTAAAGAACCTTCAAGGGCTATTGTGTACAGGATGAGAGACCTTCTCTTGATCGGAGCAGTCAACACGGGCGTATTCTGCAGGTATTGCTTGATTTCGTCGAGTGCACTCTGGCATTTATGATCCCAGATGAACGGGTTCCCTTTTTTCATCAGGTGACTGTAGGGGCGGCATTTGCCGGAGAGGTTGGCTATGAACTATCGAATATATGTGAGCTTCTCTTGGAGAGACCGCAGTTGCTTGAGAATTCTTGGTGGGGGCATTTCCATGATTGGCTTGATCTTTGACGGGTCTATTTCGATGCCTCGGTGTCATACGATAAATCCTAGGAATTTGCCTGAGGAGACTCCGAACGCGCATTTGAGTGGGTTCATCTTCAGATTGTATTTCCGAAGACGTTGGAACACTATCTTCAGATGCTCTCAATGCTCCTCGTGCGATTTGCTCTTTACCACGAGGTCGTCAACATAGCATTGGACGATTTTATGTATGAGGTCATCGAAAATCTTCGTCATGGCCCTCTGATAGGTAGCGCCGGCGTTCTTCAGACCGAAAGGCATCACTTTGTAGCAGAATATGCCCAGAGGAGTCCGGAAAGCGGTATGCTTTCGATCTTCGGGATGCATCTTTATTTGATTGTACCCTGATGAGCCGTCCATAAAGGAGAAGACTTCGTGAGTGGAAGTGTTGTCTATCATTAGCTCGGTAACCGGTACGGGAAAGTCATCTTTCAGACATGCTTTGTTGAGGTCCCGAAAATCTATGCAGATGCGTACTGTCCCATTTTTCTTCATCACTGAGACGATGTTGGCGATCCAGTCAGGATACTGAAGCTCTTGGATGAAACCGGAGTCGATTAGCTTCTTGACTTCGGCGTTGATGCTCATCTCAAGTTCGAGCTGCATTCTTCTTGATGCTTGTTTGATTGGTTTGATGTCTGGAGAGATCGCCAATTTGTGGACGGCTATTTCTGGATCTAATCCTGGCATCTCGGAATAGTTCCATGCAAAGCAGTCTTTATACTGCATGAGCACGTCTTTGAGCGTAGCCACCTCTTCTTCAGACAGCAACTCACCGACGGACGTCGGCCGTGGGTCGTTTGCCGTTCCCAAGTCAATTTTCCTTAGGTGATAGATTAGCGTTTGCTGCCGCCTGAGCGAGCATCTCCTGTAGCTTTTCACGTTGCAGTGGAACTTTTGTCACGGACCGAGTTTGAGGTCGATAACTAGTATAAACCCGAACTTCGTTTTTGGAATTCAACACATAGACTATGTGGACTACCATATCCCCAGGCTTGGGATGTTTGGAGTTTTGTCCTTTGGAGTTTGCTTCGGGCACTTGAGCTTTATTGGGCCTCTCTTTTTGTGAAAAGCCGTTTTGGTTTTGGGAGGAACCGCTGTATCAGGATCCGTCTTGGAGTGAGTCCCCTTCACCTGCTTCCACACCTTATATATAGATGAGGAAAGTTGTCTCAGGAAGCGAACTGGTTTCTGCTTTCGTGGGATCTCCATGGGCTGCGGAGACTTCTTCAATATTGCGGTAGGAGAACTTTGTCTGACCCTTCACAAAAATTTGAAGCTGTTCCCAGTTGGAACAACAATATTCACCACTGGAGTTGAAACAGGACCATACGGAGAACTGCCCCAGCTCATTTTGTATGACGCTGATATCGACGTCGATCGTTTCTTACGGCTGGGATTTGATTAGCTTCAGGATTTTGCCGAGCCTGCCCCATGTTTCCTTTGAGAGCTTGAATATTCTTCCCCCTGCGTCGACCTTGGTCCTTGGCATGTGCCAGTTGTTTGAGGACTGATTCCGTCGGCAAAGCTGCTGCTTGGGGAGCCCGACTGTGGATGACAGACTTCCTCTGGGGTTCCTCCATCGGCGTTGAGGCACCGAGGGTGGGATGTGGGAGCATCGACCCAAAGAGAAGCCAGTTGATTTCTTGAAGAGCCGGATTGCAGAGATTTGAGCCTGCAAGTGGCCCGCACTTGACTCCACCAGATATGACAGAGCCTGTGTTGCTAAGGTGGGAACAAACGCCATTCTTCATAGAGACGAAGCGCCGACTTCAATATCCACTCCCCTAAGGGCAACCACAAACATACACACTGCGATTATCTGATCACGGGAAAAACACGTCACACGAAGTGTGGAGTGGAAAAAAGAAAAGGTCCCACTGGGCGTGCCAGAATATGTTTACCGCTGGAGCTGGGAAGACTGACGTCTTGCCTGAATCAAGGGGTAGATGCTATTTGGTTTTTCCGTCCACCTCTCTGAAGATGCCAAGTTAATTTATGGTACCATGTATCGAAGGTTTAGACGAATGCGGCCGATATAGCAGACTTCTTCAGATTCCACCTTATTTAAGGGGTTTTTGATTATGGGGATGTTCTTCCCTGCAGGCGAAAGCCCCTGCAGTTAATTACGCTACCGCATCGTGGTAACCACTTTCTCATTCTCCATATGGTCACTTCATGTCGTGTGTGTTTGTTTTATTTGTGATTGCCCGTGGATTGTATACGGAGACTAATTTATGTTGTCTCCCATAGGGCGTGGATTAGTCCAAATCCGTATTTTCTTAGATTTGGGTTTTAGTTTGGATTTAAGGATACGTTAGTCTCATTTGAGGCTAAGATCAACTTAAACATTTGTTAAGAATACGCTAGTCTAATTTTAGACTAAGATCAACTTAACAGTTTGTTAAGGATACGTTAGTCTAATTTTAGACTAAGATCTACTTAACGAGATCATTTAGATCCAATAAAAGAGCATTTGGGCTCTATTGTTTAGTTTAAGGACATTACGGTCCATAGTTAGTTTAAGGACATTACGGTCCAATGTTAGTTTAAGGACATCTCGGTCCAGTTTAGAGACATCATAGTCTGTAAAGTTTAAGGACATCATAGTCCATGAGTTTAAGGACCCCACAGTCCGAGGTTAAGGACATCATAGTCCATGGGCTTAAGGACACCACAGTTCGTAAAGTGTTTAGTTGTCGGGACCCGTCACCTCTCTGAAGACGTTGAAGGATTACAACGACAAATATCAGAGGAGTGAAGAGATGTACCCTTTGTAAGTCTATGTTACCCGTCCCGGTTCTTACGGGAAGGCGGAAACGGTAAAAAACGATTTTTTTTATGGCAAGGTAACATGGACTAGAAAATAGGATCTTTGCTAAACAAAAACCTAGCAAACTAACTAGAAGTTTAACTACTATGTTAGAGGGTTATACCTAGGTCTTGAACTCCTCCTCTTCTTGCTCCTTGGAGTGGTTGGAACGGCTCCACCTCGTAGTCTCCTTGTTGTCGAAGAAGGATCCACCCGAAAGCCTCTACCTTGAGCTCCTACCTCAACCGAGATGCAACTAAAGTGCTTGGCTTGCTAGACCTAGAACTCTAGAGTGAGTAGAGAAGAATTTTGAGGGTTTTATCTCAATAGCTCATGCTTCTCAACACATGAGACATGAGAGCTTTGAGAGAGAGGAAGAGAGTGAGCTTTGGATGAGAGAGAATGATCAAGTGAGAGTGAGATAATAATTTACAACCATGCTCACAAAAGTAAGAATAATGATGATAATAGTAATAATTAAGAATTGTGATGGTTAGTTTCAATGACCATTATCATTTCATGCATTTCATGCATTTTGTAAAGAACAACAAGTCAACAGAAGTCATAGAAATGAAATGATGATGGTCAACAAGTCCACAATGGTCAACCAGTCAACCGGTCAACAAGTCAACAAAAATCAAATGTTCAACTCAACCATAGCATAATAATCCTTAATTAATATTATTAATCATATTTCTTATTCTCATTAGGGTTTAGAAAAAGTCAACGGTCAACAACCCCAATGAGAATCCTCTGTCTCTGCCTCTGTCAACTGTGCATACACACCCGTATCCGTGTTCCGAGGAACACGAATACAATGAGATAAAACCAATCCCCAAAACATATACTAGGATCTGGCTTAAACCAAAGCCCGCCAGTAATAACTGCCCGGACACCAAACGTGCACAAGTGTGCGGATGTGAACGAACCCTGTCGCAAAAACCATGCGACCTGTACTCTGTTTTGCCCAAAGGCGAATAGCCTTCTGTGTGGGACTCTAAAGACTCGACACTACGCTGGCAGTGGGTTTAACCATAGGCCGCAAGCGGTACTAGCTGTACGTAACGGTCCCCAGGTAGATGCCGATAAAAAGACTGATGAGGTGAACCCATCCGAACTCCTACTGAGCCTGAATGTGACAATCTCCGTACAGTCCGGTCTGTTCGTCTGAGAATATCGCATGTCGGGCCTAGGGGGTGGTAAACGTCAGTCCCCTAATAGCGGTACAAGTCGTGTCGGAGTGTAGCCCAGAACACCCTGAGACAACACTGGATAACTTACCAGTATATCTCGCTTGCCCTGGCCAGGGACGACTATGTGTAATGGCTCTCCTTGACACATCGCGATATCAACTCCCAATACCGGGAGAGACGAATCCTGTCTAACCGTCATTGCCTCCAAGTGCTTCGGGAATGCACCCAACTGCTACCTGTTTGCACGATTCATTTGAGCCGTGGTAGGGTAGCAATCTAAGAACAGTGGGAACACACTCGAGGCGAAGTGATAGTGTCAAGTCAGCGGACTAAGCTGTACTCATGTCACCTGGGAACTGATAACTGATGATAGGTACAGTACCAACCAACAGTTCCCGACGAGTCCTGTCCAGTGTACTCGTAACCTAACGAGCACCCGCATACTATCTCAAGTACGATGTATTGACGGCTGTGGGACAGACCATCTCCCCTGCTGGGATGAGAAGCGCATACGCTAGTCTACTCCGGAGTATCGATGCCATGTCTCGATAATCCTACGACTAGAGACCTGTATAAGGATGTGCTTGTAGATTACCCAGCCCCCACTAGTGTGATTGCCATCACAACGCTGGTAATCAAGCAAAGATCCTAAGGGCTCCACTAATGTGTATAGGCGATATGCTAAAAGAAACACATGCACACATTAAAGTAGAAACAAACCAAGTAGCATACTACCATTTTGAGCAAGATTGTCTATATAACTGTGAATATCCCAAGCTTCCATCAAGTAATATACAAACTAGTATGATACAGTAATGGCCTCTAGGGCATATACACCAACAATCTCCCACTTGCACTAAGGCCATGTACTGGCGTATCGAAGACCTATCATCTCGATCAGCCGCTCGAACTGAGTCTGGGGTAAGGCCTTCGTGAATGGATCTGCAGTGTTATCTTCTGTAGCAACCCTCCGAACCTCGATCTCCCAGCGATCAACGATCTCCCTGATCAGGTGATACCGCCTCAAGATGTGTCTGGACTTCTGATGGGACCTGGGTTCCTTCGCTAAAGCTATAGCCCCGTTGTTGTCACAATACAGAGGTATTAGATCAACAATGGACGGAACCACCTGAAGTTCTGTCAAGAACTTCCTCATCCAGACGGCTTCTTTTGCGGCATCAGATGCAGCGATATATTCCGCTTCCATCGTCGAGTCATCAACGGTTTCCTGTTTGGAACTCTTCCAACACACCGCCCCTTCATTGAGGGTAAAGACATAACTCGACATGGACTTGGAGTCATCCTTGTCACTCTGGAAGCTGGAGTCAGCAAATGCCTCCATCTGGAGGTCTTTTCCGCCGTAAACCAAAAACATGTCCTTAGTCTTTCTCAGGTACTTCAGAATGTTCTTTACCGCTATCCAGTGCTTCTCCCCAGGGTTTGACTGATACCGGCTTACCACACTCAGTGCATAAGCTACATCTGGTCTGGTACACAACATCACATACATTATAGAACCTATCGCAGAAGCGTAGGGTATAATAGACATGCGATCCCTTTCCAAATCAGTCTTGGGAGACATCTCTTTGGAGAGGGTGATCCGGTGACAAGCCGGTAGATTACCGTGCTTGGAATCTTCCATACTAAATCTTTTAAGTATGGTGTCGATGTACCTGGACTGTGAAAGTCCTAATATCCTCTTGGACCTATCATGATGGATCCAGATCCCCAGAATGTAAGAGGCATCACCCAGGTCTTTCATGGAGAACCTGTGTGACAAGAACCCTTTGACAGATTGTAGCATAGGAATGTCATTTCTTATCAAGAGAATGTCATCCACGAGGAATACGACAGTTCGTGCTACAATTTTACTATAGATGCATGGTTCATCTTGATTTTTGATAAAGCCAAATTCTTTGACCGTCTCATCAAAACAGATGTTCCAACTCCGCGATGCCTGCTTCAGTCCATAAATGGACTCAAGCAATTTGCACACCTTTCCGCTGCTCCCACTCTGAATGAAACCCTCTGACTGGTCCATATAGACACACTCCTCTAAATTTCCATTTAGAAAAGCGGTCTTTACGTCCATCTGCCAAATCTCATAATCGTGGAAGGCAGCAATGGAAAGAAGGATCCGAATGGATTTGAGCATAGCCACTGGAGAAAAGGTTTCGTCATAGTCCAAACCAGGTCTTTGACGAAAACCCTTTGCAACAAGTCTAGCCTTATAGGTCTCAACCTGTCCATCTATACCAATCTTCTTTTTGAAGATCCATTTGCAGCCTACGGGTTTAACCCCTTCTGGAGCAACGTCCAAAGTCCATACTTTGTTGGTGTACATAGACTCCATTTGGTGCATTGCATCCAGCCATTTTACCGAGTCAACACTCTGAATGGCCTGCTGGAAGCTAGTCGGCTCATCATTATCAATGATGCAATCCTCTCTATCCCCGTCTATAAGAAAACCGTAGTATCTCTCGGGCGGATGAGACTGCCTACTACTCCTGCGGAGCGGCGCAGGAATGTCCTGTTCTTTCGAACCTTCTTATTCTACTAAGCTTTCAGTAATAGCCTGTGGTTCTGGAATTTCTTCCAGTTCTATTGCGCTCCCACTTATCTGATTTTCCAAAAATTCAGTTTCCAAGAAGCAGGCATGACGAGAAACAAAAACCTTTTGTTCCTCTGCGCAATAGAAGAAATATCCCCTGGAGTTCTTTGAATATCCCACAAACTTGCACTGTACTGAGCGTGCCTCGAGTTTGTCCGCATGCTGCTTTTTGACAAAAGCTGGACACCCCCATGTCTTAATGTGCTTAAGATATGATTTCTTCCCACTCCACATCTGATATGGTGTGGTATGCACTGTCTTAGTTGGAACTCGGTTCAAAAGGTATGCAGCTGATTCTAGTGCATATCCCCAGAATGATCGCGGCAACTCAGCGTTACTCACCATGGAACGTACCATATCCAATAGGGTTCGGTTCCGTCTCTCCGATACACCATTATGTTGTGGGGTGTATGGAGGGGTAAGTTGAGAGAGAATTCCATTCTCTTTTAAGTAATCCAGGAACTCGGCACTCAAGTATTCACCACCTCGATCAGATCTCAGTGTCTTGATACTTTTGCCTGTTTGTTTTTCTACTTCATTCTTGTATTCCTGGAATTTTTTGAAGGCTTCAGATTTATGTTTCATTAAGAAGACATATCCGTACCTTGAAAAATCATCCGTAAAAGTAATGAAGTAAGAATAACCACTTCGCGCATGTGTAGACATTGGACCGCATACATCGCTGTGTACGAGTCCCAAGAGCTCGCTCGCTCTTACTCCATATCCAGTAAACGGAGTCTTTGTCATCTTTCCTTTGAGACATGATTGACAAGTTGCATATGATTGATATTCGAACGGATCCAAATATCCTTCTTTATGTAACTTAGTCAACCTTCTCTCATTGATGTGACCCAGTCTACAATGCCATAAGAAAGCATGATTTATTTCTGGAGACTTTCTTTTGCGTATATTCTGGACATTGAAAATCTGTGGTTGGTTTAATACGTATATACCGTTGCTTAATGTACCCGACCCAATCAGAACATGATTAAGGTGAATGTTTACAACATCGCTTACAAATGCAAAATCATAACCTTCTTTAGACATTAAAGATACATATATGATATTACAAGTCGCACTGGGTACAAAATAACAATCACGCAAAACCAAAACATGTCCATCCGACAATCCCAAGTGATAGTCCCCCACGGACTCAGCATCCATGCCAGCTCCGTTTGCAACTCTGAGGGTCATATCACCTGCCTTCAAAACCCTACGCTTTCTCAGTGCATGCAAAGAATTACAGATATAAGATCCTGATCCGGTATCCAATACCCAGGATGTAGGGTTTACTGATAGACAGTTTTCAATAACATACACACCTGAAGCCGAAGCCACAACTTGCTTCGGGTCCTGGTTCTTGGCCTTCCAAGCCCTGCAATCTTTCTTCCAGTGTCTTTTCTTATGACAATAAAAGCACTCTTCTTTTCCCACAAGCTGTCCCGCTACCTTTGCCATTTTTGCCTTTCCCTTGGCTTCCACTTTACTAACACCGCCCCTTGGTTTGGTGGGGGCTTTCTTCTTCTTTCCTTTGGCTTTCATCCTGGACCTAGAAGAAGAAGGTCCTCTAACAGACAAAGGGGTGTTTCCCTTACTTTCTTCAGGGTGCCCTCTGCACTCCTCAACATGTTAAGGAGTTCTGGAAGTTCAACTTCCTTTCCTTGCATGTTGAAGTTCAGGATAAACTGGGCGTAAGTGGAAGGAAGGGACTGGAGAATCAAGTCAGTGTAGAGCTCATTCTCTAACGTGGTTCCGAGGTCCGCGAGCTCTTCAATAAATCCAATCATCTTAAGCACGTGTTCCGCTACCGATGATCCGACGGCCAATCTCGCCGAAAACAAATTTTTCGAGACTTCGTATCTGGCGATACGGGATTGCTCTCCATATAGTTCCTTAGTATGGAGAAATATGGATTCAAGGTCCATATTCTCGTGCCTCCTCTGATGTTCATTGTCCATAGAGGCAAGCACGAGGCACTTGGCCTTCGCGCAGTCAATCTCCCAGGTCTTACGGATTTCCTTATCCGCGACGCTGGATTTGGGACCTGGGACATGGGGAGCTTTGGTGGTAAGGAGATACCCCAACTTGTCATAAGTGATTGCCATTTTGACATTCTTGAGCCAATCTTTGTAGTTTGGCCCTGTCAGTATGTTTTTATCTAGTAGTAACTTAAGTCCCGTCATGATGTTTGGTCGCTGCAATTAGGAGAGAGAGAAGAAACACTTTAGCATGATGCTCTTGCAAGTTTAGAGTGGTTTTTAGTTTGTCTAAACAGGATGGCTCCCACTGTTTCTCGAATCCTTCCTTAAACCAAAAAGAAGAATTAGTCGGGATCAATCTCACCGTACAATACTTGCTTAACCGTTCAGCCAGGCCAGTGTTGGTACTTCGGGGGAGGTTTTCCAACGCTTTCGCGAAGTTCCTTAATTAAATAACCTTTTTTCCCTGTGGGCGTCGCCCCGCTAACACCTTTCTAGACACGTACTTGGTTTATAGCATTGATCGTTAAGTGAGAAAGTTTCCGAGGAGTAGCATATACTCACAGTAGGATCGAGATCCAAATATCATCGTGTGATAAAACTGAAGGAATCCTACCAGAATCATCACACTCCAAATGGTATGCAGCACTAGCAAGTTTCAGTTTCTTTAGAAACTACCGATGTGGATTTTTGCCCCATGCTCTTATGACCTTGATTTTGGCCAACAAATCATAAGTCACACGTCAAGTTCTTCCCGTCATTTTCCAGGTTAATTTGAACCCACCCGTACCTACCCTTGACTTTGGCCAACAAGGCAGTACGACTGTCCCAAACCAACGCATCTATCTATGCTACATATGAATATTCAATAGCTACCAATCACTATGCCTTGACTTTGGCCAACAAACACAGCTTGAATACTATTGACTATCCATATGAAATGACGGAGGGCTACGAATGGTTTTGGCGAAACCGTGAACGTAGTGAACTTGATATAATCGAAGGAACGTGATAGCTTTTAAAAAGGAATGGTTTAAGCTCCGCGTTTAAAAGTTGTTTTGATTTGAAAGGAAACCGAGTGGTTTTGAAATTGTTCCAACGACTTTACTTTGGTTTATTTTCTTGCATTAATTTAATGCGTCCCATCAATTAATCCTACCATTGCAGAAAACAACGAAAATATGACGTACACTTATGCCATCCGCATTCGCCACGGGGCCCCGTCATTACCCGTTAGGTTACTTAACTAACGACAGAGCGGGGGCTGGACTAGCGCGGATGCAAAACATAAGCAACGCCTACTAGATATCATATATAGATATATACATTCGTCAGATGTAATGATAGCCATTCCAGATCACAGATGAACACATTGGATATACTAAAAATCCGCGCTTCGTTCGAGCCTGCAACGAAAGACGGATTACACGGTCGCGATGAATAGCCAAACCCTACCCTAGACCCCTACGGGTGAGACAAACTACCCGCAAAGTACCCGAAGTGAAGCAACCTTCCTCAACAACGTGAGTAGGCCACTCGGCACTTCGAGGTACCCGGTAGTTTGTGCACCCCACCTTGGGTCTATCCTAGGAGAAAAAACAGTAAAAGAAATAATATACAATGGCGG
This sequence comes from Agapanthus africanus, assembly GCA_030015575.1. Taxonomy (NCBI): domain Eukaryota; kingdom Viridiplantae; phylum Streptophyta; class Magnoliopsida; order Asparagales; family Amaryllidaceae; genus Agapanthus; species Agapanthus africanus. The sequence goes on along the minus strand of JASDDO010000024.1, from coordinate 90,228,907 downwards.
CTACAACCTCATCCCGGATGTGCGGCCATAAAATAATATTACATCAATTTACATATTACATCAAATGAATGATAAAGAAAACTCTCATCTCACAACCCCCGGCTATTCATCCGCGACAATCCAACGAGTTCATATACACAATCCATCAGCATTACAGATCACAGATATGCACAACTCCCACTAATCGACGTATAGCGATTAGTTGACGTTCAGTGCATATATCACATCACAGATATAACCCATTAGCTAAAGTCTACAGAACTTCGATCAAAAATACGGATTTGTAACTACCCCGAACACAACTTTGTTCTCTGGAAAATCTGGGCAGAAACAAAATATCTTAAAAATCCCAAAACAGAACACTGAGCAAACTGCAGCAAAGACGAGTCGCGGCCGAGTCAACTCGGCCGCGGATCCGCGGCGAGGCGCATGTTCTCGCCGCGGTTCCACAGCGCGTTGACCGAGTCAGTGGCTCGTTTTTGCTGTACTTTCTTACAAAACCCTGAGCCGATTTTTAAGATATGTGGAATTATTTTTGGAGCAGTTTTAAAATCGGCAGAAAGTTCAGTTTTCGGACGTGTTTTGCGATTTTTTCTCGGATCGAAATTCTAAATACTTTGCTAACATGCTAGTTTTTGTTTAGCCTGGCTCTGATACCACTGTAAGTCCACGTTACCCGTCCCGGTTCTTACGGGAAGGCAGAAACGGTAAAAAACGATTTTTTTATAGCAAGGTAACATGGACTAGAAAATAAGATCTTTGCTATACAAAAACTTAGCAAACTAACTAGAAGTTTAACTACTATGTTAGAAGGTTATACCTAGGTCTTGAACTCCTTCTCTTCTTGCTCCTTAGAGTGGTTGGAACGGCTCCACCTCGTAGTCTCCTTGTTGTCGAAGAAGGATCCACCCGAAAGCCTCTACCTTGAGCTCCTACCTCAACCGAGAGGCAACTAAAGTGCTTGCCTTGCTAGACCCAGAACTCTAGAGTGAGTAGAGAAGAGTTTTGAGGGTTTTATCTCAATAGCTCATGCTTCTCAACACATGAGACATGAGAGCTTTAAGAGAGAGGAAGAGGGTGGGCTTTGGATGAGAGAGAATGATCAAGTGAGAGTGAGATAATAATTTACAACCATGCTCACAAAAGTAAGAATAATGATGATAATAATAATAATTAAGAATTGTGATGGTTAGTTTCTATGACCATTATCATTTCATGCATTTAATGCATTTTGTAAAGAACAACAAGTCAACAGAAGTCATAGAAATGAAATGATGATGGTCAACAAGTCCACAATGGTCAACCGGTCAACAAAGTCAACAAGTCAACAAAAGTCAAATGTTCAACTCAACCATGACATAATAATCCTTAATTAATATTATTAATCATATTTCTTATTCTCATTAGGTTTAGAAAAAGTCAACGGTCAACAACCCCAATGAGAATCCTCTGCCTCTGCTTCTGTCAACTGTGCATACACACCCGCATCCGTGTTCCGAGGAACACGAATACAATGAGATAAAATCAATCCCTAAAACATATACTAGGATCTGGCTTAAACCAAAGCCCGCTAGTAATAACTGCCCGGACACCAAACGTGCATAAGTGCGTGGATGTGAACGAACCCTGTCGCAAAAACCATGCGACCTCTACTCTGTTTTGCCCAAAGGCGAATAGCCTTCTGTGTGGGACTCTAAAGACTCGACACTGCGCTGGCAGTGGGTTTAACCACAGGCCGCAAGCGGTACTAGCTGTACGTAACGGTTCCCAGGTAGATGCCGATAAAAAGACTGATGAGGTGAACCCATCCGAACTCCTACTGAGCCTGAATGTGACAATCTCCGTATAGTCCGGTCTGTTCGTCTGAGAATATCGCATGTCGGGCCTAGGGGGTGGTAAACGTCAGTCCCCAAATAGCGGTACAAGTCGCGTCGGAGTGTAGCCCAGAACACCCCGAGACAACACTGGATAACCTACCAGTATATCTCACTTGCCCTGGCCAGGGACGACTATGTGTGGCTCTCCTTGACACAGCGCGATATCAACCCCTAATACCGGGAGAGACGAATCCTGTCTAACCGTCACTGCCTCCAAGTGCTTCGGGACTGCACCCAACTGCTACCTGTTTGCACGACTCATTTGAGCCGTGATAGGGTAGCAATCTAAGAACAGTGGGAACACACTCGAGGCGAAGTGACAGTGTCAAGTCAGCGGACTAAGCTGTACTCATGTCACCTGGGAACTGATAACTGATGATAGGTACAGTACCAACCAACAGTTCCCGACGAGTCCTGTCCAGTGTACTCGTAACCTAACGAGCACCCACATGCTATCTCAAGTACGACGTACTGACGGCTGTGGGACAGACCATCTCCCCTGCTGAGATGAGAAGCGCATACGCTAGTCTACTCCGGAGTATCGATACCCTGTCTCGATAATCCTACGACTAGAGACCTGTATAAGGATGTGCTTGTAGATTACCCAGCCCCCACTAGTGTGACTGCTATCACAACGCTGATAATCAAGCAAAGATCCTAAGGGCTCCACTAATGTGTATAGGCGATATGCTAAAAGAAACACATGCACACATTAAAGTAGAAACAAACCAAGTAGCATACTACCATTTCGAGCAAGATTGTCTATACAACTGTGAATATCCCAAGCTTCCATTAAGTAATATACAAACTAGTATGATATAGTAATGGCCTCTAGGGCATATACACCAACACCCTTGAACCAATTTTGGTTGGGAGATCTGTAATTGGATTGATCGTTAATCTCATTTAAGATTAGGATCAACTTAAATGTTTGTTAAGGATACGTTAGTCTAATTTTAGACTAAGATCTACTTAACAGGATCATTTAGATCCAACAAAAGAGCATTTAGGCTCTATTGTTTAGTTATGGACATTGCGGTCCATAGTTAGTTTAAGGACATTACGGTCGATTAGTTTAGGGACATTACGGTAGTTTAGGGACATTACGGTCCAAGGTTAAAGACATCATAGTACACGGGTTTAAGGACCCCACAGTCCAAGGTTAAGGACATCATAGTCCATGAGTTTAAGGACCCCACAGTCCATGGAATGTCTGGTTGTCGGGACCCGTCACCTCTCTGAAGACGTTGAAGGATTACAACGACACATATCAGAGGAATGCAGAGATGTACCCTTAAACCGATGTGGGTTGGGAGACCTGTAGTCCAATTTGAGACTAAGATCAATTAGATAGATTATGAGCACATGGGCTCAGTTAAATCTGAATTGAGGACTTATAGCTAACTTGGGCTAAGTCCAATTAGGTTTAAAACCTTGGACATTTGTTTGGGCTGCTGAACATTTGTCTGGTTTCAGCCCCCCTTTACTTAGCAATGCTAAGCATGGGTTTGGGTTCTGACAATATTTTTGTCTTTTATTGAGTACCGAGCACTCGTATGCCATATAAGATGATCAATTTTGGAAGACAAGGGTGTATTTGAGGTTCATTCAAAGGGAAGTCTTGCCTCTTGAAGACTGGTTCGAATATAGTGTTAAACACTAGCATATATTTGGCGATCACGTGTTCCCACATGATGCACTCAAAACAGTGTTAAACACTAAAAGTGAAGCGCTCACGTGGGGTCACGTGAGGCACCTGATGATTGGGCCAGGCTTCCTTTATTTTATTCTCAGAATATTTAAATAACTGTTAAACACTTAATCTTTATGGCAATCACGTGTGGGCACGTGATGGGTATCCATGCACTGGATATTGAAAGGATTTGCTAGGGGTCACGTGGGGACACGTGAGGGCGCCCAAAATCTGTTCTGACTTGACTTTGTTCTCTTTATTTTGAGGGATTTATCCAAGGGTCACCACGTGACCCCATCTCATTCATTCTTTTTTGACCATGGGAGGGTCACGTGTTGCCACGTGATCATGTTGGGTACTTGATCTTTTTACGTGCATGAAAAGTCTAAGTCTCTTGTTTAAGAATTGAATTCTTTTATAGGGTTGAACCCTAATTTTATTTGGAGGAATTAAATTCCTATGTATTTGGAAGAATTAAATTCTTTTATAGGGTTAAACCCTAATTTTATTTAGAGGAATTAAATTCCTATGTATTTTGTGGGAGAATATAATTCTCTGAACTTAGGTCTTCTCTTAGGTTTTAGATCTGCATGGCAGAATCTCCCCGATGAGAATTAAATTCTCAACTTATGGGGAGATCTGCTTCTGCAGACCTTCAACCAAAGGAAGAACTAAGTTCTTATTCAGAAGAGTTAAACTCTTAGTTTGAGAATTAAATTCTCTTTTTATTTTGTGGGAGCTTATAGGATGATCTCTTTCCCTCTTTTACCTAGGATTTCTTTCTTTTCTGAAGAGACCTTCTTTTCTCTCTGAAGAATTAAATTCTCTTTTCTTTTATTATTCTCTCTCTGTTGTTGTATATCTCCTTCTTCTTCCCCCTTGGCTTCTATTTATAGGAGAAAGAAAAAAAATCAGTTTGTTTAGTCAATCTTTCATTGAAAGATTTTGATTGATTTTGTAACCAACATGATCTTTTAGATCACTCGATGAATTTTATTCACCATTGGATTTTTAATCCAAAAGATATTTTATTTGTTATTCCCGGCAGATTTTAGGAAAACATTTTCTTGTATAGAATCTTTCTATAAATTGGTGATTTTAATCACCATTGGATTTTTAATCCAACGGTGCTCCTCTTTACAGTGCGCAGTCCTTTTTGTTTGGAAAGATCTAGAGAAATATTAGGGTTTTTGATTTCCCTCTTAATTAGAATTATATTCTATTAGTTTAGATGGTTTAGGAGTTTATCACGTGTTGGCACGTGACCCCATTTGTTAAAGTATTCAAATTAGAATTTAATTCTATTGTTTCAGAGGGTTTAAGAGCCTATCACGTGTTGGCACGCGACCCCCTGTCACGCGTGGACACGTGATGCCCTATTTAGGGTTTTCTTTCCATTAACTCAGAGAGTTTTAAGACCCTATCACGTGGTGGCACGTGACCCACTGATTAAGCATTCAATTTAGAATTTGATTTTATTATTTTAAAGAACTCGGGAACTCATAACGTGTCGGTACGTGACCCCCGGTCACGTGTGGGCACGTGATACCCCATTGGTTTTTTTTTTCTTACTGTTTTATTATATCTTTTAATTCCTTTCAGTAGGTTTAAAGACTCATCACGTATGGACACGTGACCCCATTTGATTAGGATTCAATTCTTATTATTTCAGAATCCTCAGGAAGTCATCACGTGTCGGCACGTGACCCCCGATCATGTGTGGGCACGTGATGCCTCATTTGATGTTTTGCCTGCTGCTTTATTTGATTTTATTCAGTTCCCATGAGGGAACAGGGGAGGCCGGCGGTGCCGGTCTCCCTTGCTAGAGTCGCCGGTACAAAACCAGTGGTGGACGGTGGGATTTGTTCCACGTGTTGTTGTCGCTTGGTTTTTCCCAGTGCATGTGTTTATTTATTCTGTAACTTATCATATTATGTGTAGTGCACGTGCAAACTTTTGGGCTTCTAAAACATTAAAAGAAAATTTAATAAATAGATAATGTGGCTGAGGTATTCGAACACAGGGGCTACGTCACAGCAGTGCAAGGCTTTACCAATGTGCTACAAGTGTTTTCTTGCTATTCAAAAGTAAAACAAATACTTATATTGTACACAGGATTGAAAATACCCCAATTGTACATTAACTTTTAAACAATTTTCTGTACATTGGAATTGGAGTTGCTACAGTCTACCCTCCTTACAAAATTTCGTCCTCGAAATTTACAATTATTTTAAGGACTAGTTTATAAATAAATGAGGGTATCTTGCACGCATGTCGTCCTCACATTCCCATGTCCATTCTCCTGGTGAATTTTTTCTCCACATCACTCGAATCATGTTGACTTTCTTGTTCCGAAGTGACTTCACCTTCCTGTCTAGGATTTCAACAGGTTTTTTTCACAGGATAAATCTGGCTGTACAGTGAGCTCGGAGTGATCAAGAATATAACCGGGGTCGCTCACATACTTTCTGAGTTGGGATATGTGAAACACATTGTGCACTCCTTCCAATGAAGGTGGAAGTGCCAAGCGATATGCCATTTCACCAACTCGTTCAAGTATGTCGAATGGTCTAATATACATCAGAATAAGTTTACCCCGTCTTCCAAAACGAATCACTCCAATGCTCGGAGATATCTTCAGAAATATATGTTCTCCCGGTTGAAACTCCAAGTGACGGTTCTTTATATCTTCAGACAGTACGAACTACGTCAACAGTTGCTACAATCATCTCAGGTCCAAGGCGTTCTCTATCTCCGATATCGTCCCAACTTAATGGCGATCGACACTTCATTCCATATAAAGCTGCAAATGGTGCCATTCCGATACTTGCTTGATAGCTGTTGTTGTATGAAAACTCCACAAGATGTAGGTGATATTCCCATGATCCTCCGAAGTCTAGCATATATGCTCTGAGCATATCTTCTAAGATCTGAATTGTTCGCTCAGACTGACCATCTATTTGTGGATGATAAGCTGTGCTGAAGTTCAGACTTGTTCCCAAGCTAGCTTGCAGAATTTGCCAAAATTGCAATCGAAATCTAGTGTCACGATCGGAGACAATACAGACCGGTACTCCATGTAATCTCACGATTTCCAGCATGAGTTTATGGGTATCATAGATTGTACATATTTGAAGAGTTTAAATCTTACTTAGATTCTTACCTCTATATACTTCTTTGCTAGTGTCTCAGTAGATTGGCCAATTCGAAATGGAATAAAGTGAGCCGAATTTGTGAGTCGATCCACAATAACCCACACCGCATCGTTACCATTCGTGCTGCGAGGAAGTGCAGTCACGAAATCCATTGTGATGTGTTGCCACTTCCATTCTGGGATAGGTAACGGTTGAAGTAAACCAGCTGTCCTGTGATGTTCAGCCTTTACTTGCTGACACACCAAGCATTTAGCGACGCTTCTAGATACTTCATATTTCATTCTATGCCACCAGTAATTTTGACGTAGATCTTTGTACCTCTAGGGTGTACTGAATAAAGAGAGCTGTGAGCTTCTTTCATCAACTCTTCTCGCACAGAACCTTTTGGCACACACAATCTACTGCCGTATCTCAAAGATCCGTCTTCATGGATGATGAAGTCTGTTCGAAGTCCACTTCTACTTGTTCTCTGATCTTTTGCAACTTAGTATCACTTGCTTGAGCTGCTTTGATCTGATTGACAATGGTAGATTAAACTTGTAAGTTCATCAAACTTGAAGCGTTACCTAGCATGACTACTTCAATCTCCATTTGATGCAAATCTTGTTGAAGCTTTCACTGTGCGGTGAGATTTAGTGCTAATGGTTGGCGACTAAGGGCATCAGAAACCACATTCATCTTCCCTGGATGATATTGTAGGTTGATGTCAAAGTCTGCCATGAGTTCTAACCATCTTCTCTGCCTCATATTCAACTCTTTCTGAGTAAACACATATTTCAGACTCTTATGATCTGTGTATATGTTAACTCGTTCACCAAGAAGATAATGGCGCCAAATTTTGAGAGCAAAGATTATGGCCGTCAACTCCAAATCATGTGTCGGATAGTTGCGTTCATGAATCTTCAGTTGTCTTGATGCATAAGCTACAACTTTACTGTGTTGATATAGAACACATCCTAATCTTTTACCGGATGCATTAGAATTCACTTCGAAACCTCCAGATTGGTCCAGTATGACGAGAATAGGTGCTGATGTTAATCTTGACTTGAGTTCTACGAAAGCTTGTTCGAATGCTTCTGACCACACGAATTCTTCATCTTTACGTGTGAGCTTGGTCAGGGGTGTTGCAATCTTCGAAAATCCTTCAATAGACCTTCTGTAATATCCTGCTAAACCCAAGAAACTTCGAATGTTCTTCACTGACTTCGGTGTCGGCCATTCTCTTACTGCTGATACTTTAGCTGGATCTATAGAGATTCCATCACCTGATACAATATGTCCGAGAAAACCGACTTGATCTAGCCAAAACTCGCATTTGCTATACTTAGCGTAGAGTTGATGCTGTCGTAGAGTTTTCAGGACAATTCATAGGTGCTCGGCATATTCCTTCCGACTCTTAGAATACACCAGGATGTCGTCGATGAAGATGACAACAAACCTGTTTAGGTACTCTCGAAAAACTTGATTCATTAGGTTCATGAATATAGCTGGTGCATTGGTCACTCCAAATGGCATCACAAGAAATTCGTAATGACCATAGCGAGTTCTGAATGCCGTTTTATGGATATCAGATTCTTTGACCTTCACGTGATGATAACCCGAACGAAGATCTAACTTGGAGAAAATGCAAGATCCACTTAGCTGATTGAACAGATCGTCGATGCGTGGGAGTGGATACTTGTTCTTTATAGTTTCATCGTTTAGAGTCTATAATCAATGCACATTCGATATGAACCTTCCTTCTTCTTCACAAGCAGAACTGGTGATCCCCAACTTGAAGTGCTGGAACGAATCCATTCTTTCGCCAATAATTCGTCCAACTGAGTTCGGAATTCCTTCAAACCTTCAGGACTTAACCGATACGGTGCTTTGATCACCGGTTGTGCTTAAGGTACTAAATCAATGATGAATTCAAGAGCTCGATCAGGAGACAAACTTGATATGTCTTCAGGAAATACATCATCGAACTCTCGAACTATCTCTGGCTTTGATCCTTCCTCTGCTTGAAGTGTTGCAATCACTGCCTTCTTCGGTTTTGCCTTGTATGTGCTTGGCTCCAGGATACGGTTTCCACTTTTGAAATAAAAGACCGGATGCTTAGGAATCTTTAACACTACCTTCCTTTGACGACAGTCAATAGTAGCATAGAATGTTCTTAGCCAATCCATACCCAAAACGACATCGAAATTCGGTATGTCCAGCACCTTGAAGTCGGCATAGAATTCTCTACTGTAGACGACCACTGAACACAGGTCGTATCCTATTAATGCCTTTAGAACGCTGTTCCCTAAACTGACATTCCATCTGGATACGATAGGTTTGACTGAAATCGCATGAGTTCGGACGAACCGTTGCGACATAAAGCAATGGGATGCTCCAGTATCGAAGAGTGCTGGTGTAGGGAGTGAGGCTACTAAGATTGTACCTAAGTTATATGGGATAGTTTTAGGTATAAGGAAAAGATATATAAGTATGTATATAGACTGAAGGAATGTTTGAAAGGAAAGTGTTACCAGTAGTGAATTGGTCGGTGGCTTCAGCCCCTTCCACAGTCATTGTGAAAGCCTGTCGTCTCGACACATTCCTCCTTGTTAGAGGAGCATTCCTCTGCCCGTTCCTTTGTATTTGGGGTATGTTCCGTTGAGCTGATGTAACTGACGAGGAGGAGGTGCAGTCGGTCCATAAGGAGGTGGAGCAGGTAGTGCGAGTCACGGAGCAGGTGCCTGGATGGCTGGGCGTTGCTGATAAGTGATTGCTGGCCTAGGTGCAGCATTTGGGTTATGTCTATGAGGACAAGACCCAATGCCATGAGTAGCTGAGCCGCAGACTAAGCAAAGGCGATTTGCACGCCGACAGTCTTTCGCCAAATGTCCATCTCTTCTGCAGTAGGTGCAAAAGGCTGGGTTGGGATGGTTGTTCGGTACTCCCGGTCTCCTGAGCATAAATTGTAGTCTTGAAGTGGCTCCTCCTGCCATCTGAGTGGCATGGCGCTTCATTCCGGTAGATTGAGGTCTACCCCTCATCTTCACTACTGCCTCATATCGGCGGGCAGCTTTCAGGGCCATCTCGTGGGTTGGGAAATCCCCTATAGCTAAGGCAACTTGGATTTCCGAATCTAACCCTCACTGAAATCTTCTGGATCTGATCTCAGCAGTTGGTATCAAATATGCCGCGAACCTGTTAAGGTCTTGTGTTAGCTGTGTAGTATGTGATATTTAAATATCGAACATTGAGACATATCTTACCTACTGAGCATGGTAAACTCAGCGTCATATTCATCCACAGACTTGGTCCACATTGAACCCTGTTGTAGGTGAATGAACTGCTGCTCCATGTCAAATCGGGCAGTCTCTGGGAAGTATTTCGCGTCAAACATATCGCGAAAAGTTCTCCATTCGATAGGTTGGTCAAGACGGCTTTCTTTAGCCTTCCACCAAACTCGTGCATTGTCAGTGAGCTGCAACTTCGCAAATCGAACCCAAACGATCTCAGGCACTTGTGCCGCTGCCAGATCATCCTCAATATTCTGAGCCCATTCCTCAGCTTCCAGAGGGCTCTCTTTTCCCGAGAACTGCTTGGGGTGCAAAGCCAAGAATTGCTTTACCCCAGGTGCTTCCGCTTCTGAACGGTTCATCAGAATAGCAGTCTGCTACTGCTGTCCCTCCAGGAGGCTGCGGATTGCCTCAAGCAGTACCGTCTGCTCATTGATCTGAGTAGCGACGGTAGGCGTAAGCAGTAGAGGTGGTGGTGTGTTGTTGAAATTGATGCTGGTGTTATTTGGGGAATCCATAACCTTGAAAGAAAAATTTGGGTTAGGATAGATTCAAAATATATGAAATTGTAAGATTCAAAGAATATAAAATGTAAAGAATGTTTTTAGTTGCTGATTCTTGTGTTATATTGCTTAGGAATTCATGCAGAATTGACTCGCGTGTCCATGCAGAACCGACCTGCATGTCCATACAGAGCGGACCTGCATGGGCCACCAACAAAACCTGTCACGTCCCGCTTCTCAGTGTACGGGAAGGGGATGCGGCGAGGCCGCTACGTATTTACTCAGAAGTAAACATGCTAAGCAATATACAGTAAAGTATATAAGAGATAAGAATGTAAATGAACAACAACTTTATTTATTAAACATTCTTTTACAGGTACAACTGAAATGTAAATACATGAATAGAAAGCGATGCTTAAACAATGGCATAACTGAAATGAAATAAATATGTACAAGTATCTAAAGCTCCGGGTCAAAAGCAAACTGCTGCAAATCCTCAGTACCGGGCTCGGTCTCTAATGCGTCTGAATCACCTGACAATATTCCAAAGAAAGAAGAAAGGAATGTCGTCAGCAAACAATCGCTCGGTAAGTCCCAAAGATGAGTAGAGATAGAATAGACAGAAAGAGAATATGACTATTAATGTTTGATTGTATAGTTAACGCTTTTGTTTGTAGTTTGGTACAGAATATCTCAGTGTATATGAGAGAAGTCCCAATATTCCGGGGATTAAGGTATACGGAGCATAAGGAACCATTCAGTCACGGTACAACGACAATGGATATTCATGTTAGGTGTATCTTTTCCCCCAATAATAAAAGAGCAAGACTCTGTTCAAAATTTGAAAAGAGGCTGTTCCCTTATAAAAAATAAATAATACGTAAAAAAGCAATGGGAAAATTCTCCAAATGGAGCATCACGGGCCCATACGTGATGCGCTTTGAAGCCGAGATTATAGGTATTGCGCTTAACAAATAAGGCTAAAACTTAGCCTCACATGCAAGCACGTGAGCATTTGTATACAAGGTATATAGGCGCCTTCTTAAAAAACAAATAATTGGCAAAAAAGAAACTTATGTGCCAGCACGTGATGCTCTTTGTTGGTCTTGACTTCGTGGAGTCACGTGCTGCACGTGGGGGTTTCTAAATGCCTTCTGAGCCGATAGAATTAAATTCTAAATAAAAGGATCAGAACCCTATTTTGGAAATATTTCCCCTAATCTTTCTAAACAAGAAAGATTATGCTCTGTAAATCAAAGCACCGTTGGATCAAAGATCCAATGGTGATTAAAAATCACCAAGATACAGAATAAGCTCTGTAGGGAAAATATTTTCACAATCTTGTTAAAAACAAGAAAATGTCTTCTGTAAAACAGGAGTCCCTGAATCAAAGATCCAACGGTGGATAAAATACCCGAATCAATCAAAAATCTCTTAATGAGAGATTTCCCTAACAAAAATCAACAAACTTACCTCTGCTATATAAAGGACTCGAGACTGAAGAGAGGGGAGGAGAGAGACAGAGAGAGAAAAACCTCCTGATAAGTTAAAAAAAAAGAAAAGAGAATTTAATTCTCTAGAGAGAAGAAGATCTCCTAAAAAAAAAAGAAGAAACCCTAGGTAAGAAGGAACAAAACACAGAGAACATCTTACTTCTTTTTCGCCTCCACAAGAGTTTAACTCTGTCAAAAGAACTTAGTTCTTCCTCTGGTTGAGATCTGCAGAAGCAGATCTCCCTATAAGTTGAGTATTTAATTTTCATCGGGGTGATTCTGTTATGTGGATTCAAACCTAGGGGAAATAACTAAGTTTAAAGAATTTAATTCTTACAAGAACATATATGAATCTAATTCCTCTAATAAAACTAGGGTTTAACCCTATATAAGAATTTAATTCTCGTAAAACAATGGGTTTGAAAGTCTTAAAACTCAAGATCTCCATGCACGTATAAAGATTAGTACCCTGCATGAGGATGGCATATCACGCGCTCCCACGTGAGCACCCTTGATAAAACAAAAGAGATCAGGTCACGTGTCCCCACGTGACCCCCTCCTAAAAAGTGCTTAGCACTTTCAAAAAGAAAAAGGGTATAAACCTAAAGACAGTTATCATTTTTGGGGCGCCTTACGTGTCCCCACGTGACCCCTCAAAAAGTGCTTAGCACTTCCAAAAAGAAAAATGGAATAAACCCAAAGACAGTTACCATTTTTGGCGCCTCACGTGATCCCACGTGACCCCTGAAAAAGTGCTTAGCACTTCCAAAAGAAAAAAGAAATAAACCCTAGATAGTTCCCATTTTGGGGGCGCTTCACGTGATCTCACGTGACCTTCAATAGGTCTTAGCATTTATGAAAGGAACAAAGGAATAACGCCAAAGAAATAGTGCCAACTTTCAAGAGCATCACGTGCAACACGTGAGCAATCCCCAAATTACATTGTTCAGCACTGCTTTAGAGTCTCACGTGCCACATGTGAGTGCCTTCGACTTTCAGTGTTTAACACTGCCTTATAGCATCACATGGAAGCACGTGAGCACTAAAGGTACATTAGTGTTCAACACTATAAGGAACCCACTCCAACCTCAAATTGGTTAAGTTCCTTCTAAGATTAAATCTCCAAACAAACCGAGCCTCTATGCTCAGAATTGATAACCCCTCGATTTGGAATCTGGTTCAAGGGCACATCTCTCCACACCTCTGATATATGTCGTTGTAATCCTTCAACGTTTTCAGAGAGGTGGAGGTTCCCAATAACCAATAACTCTTTGGCACACCCTCAAACTGATGAGCTAAAACCCCATGGACTATGATGTCCTTAAACCCAATGGACCGCAACGTCTCTAAACTAAACTCCATGGACTATGATGTCTTTAAACCCAATGGACCGCAACGTCCCTAAACTAAACTCCATGAACTATGATGTCCTTAAACCCAATGGACCACAACGTCTCTAAACTAAACTCCATGGAATATGATGTCCTTAAACCAATGGACCACAACGTCCCTAAACCAAACTCCATGGACTATGATGTCCTTAAACTCAATGGACTGCAACGTCCATAAACTAAACTCCATGGACTATGATGTCCTTAAACCCAACATACCGCAACGTCCCTAAACTAAACTCTATGGGCTATGATGTCCTTAAACATGGACTATGATGTCCTTAAACCCAATGGACCGTAATGTCCCTAAACTAAAACGATAGAGCCCAAATGCTTTTTCGTTGGAGTAGATCTTAGTCTAAAACTTAGACTAACGTATCCTTAACAAACATTTAAGTTGATCTTGATCTCAAACGAGGTTAATGATCCTTAATTCAAAACAAACCCAAATCTAAGAAAATACGGATTTGGACTAATCCCCGCCCTACGGACGACAACATAAATTAGTCTCCGTATACAATCCACAGGCAACCAAAAACAAAACAAATACACACGACACGAAGTGAACTTCTGGAGTAGGAGAAAGTGGTTACCGCTACGCGGTAACGTAATTAATTGCAGGGGCTTGCGCCTGCAGGGAAGAGCGTCCCCACAATCAAAACCCCCTCGCAAACGAGGGGGAATCTGACGCAGTCTGCTACAATGGCCGCATTCATCCAGACCTCCGTCACACGGTGCCATAAATCAACTTGGCATATTCGGAGAGGTAGATGGATAAACCTAAATAGGATCTACCTCCAAATTCAGGCAAGACGTCTGTCTTTCCCGGCTTTCGGCGGTAAACAGAGGCAGCGCCTCACGTGCCTTGTACGAGGGCACCAGTACCGAGAGTTAAAAACTCTGAGGCAGCGCCTCACGTGCTTTGCACGAGAGCACCAGCGCTAAGAGTTAAAAACTCTGAGGTAGCGCCTCACGTGCTTTGCACGAGGGCGCCCGTGCCAGAACTAAAAGTTCTCTGCCATTGGATCAAAGATCCAACGGAGATGATAAATCATCAAAATACAGAATTAAATTCTGTTGAGAAAATATTCCTCAAATCTTTCTAAACAAGAAAGATTATTCTCTGTAAAACAGAGCACCGTTGGATTAATCCAATGGTGATTAACAATTACTAAGCTACAGATTAAGCTCTATATGGGAAAATATTTCCCAATCTTGTTAAAAACAAGAAATATCTTCTGTAAAATAGAAGTCCTTGGATCAAAGATCCAACGGTGGATTAAATCCCTAAATCAATTAAGGATCTCTCAATGAGAGATTTTTTTAACTAAATCAACAAATCGGCCTCTACTATATAAAGGACCCAAGACTTCAAGTCTGGCAGGAAGGAACCCCCCCTTAAACTTCAAGTTCAAAAAGAAGAGCAATCAAAAAAGAAAGTTTTAAGAGAGAAGAAGGAAGAATAACTTTCTTCAAGGTAAATAAAGATAATAGAGATCATAGTATCTCATATGCATATCCCAGGGTTTAACCCTCATAAAGAACATAGTTCTTTCCCCTGGATCCGAGACCCATGAGACAAGTCTCCCACAAATGAGAATTTAATTCTCGTGGGGACGAATTTGTTCTTGGGGATCGAAGATCCAGGGGAGAACAGAGACTTTAACATCTTCAGAAAAATGCATAAAGAAAGAAACAACGCCAAGCGCCTCACGTGCCCATCACGTGGGCGTTGCTCAAATAAAGAGTGCTTAGCATTTAATAGTTGGCGCTCAGCGCCAAGCGCCTCACGTTCCCCTTACGTGGGCGCTGCTCAGATAAAGAGTACTTAGCACTCAATAGTTGGCGCTCAGCGCCAAGCGCCTCACGTGCCCCTCACGTGGGCTCTGCTCAAATAAGTGTGCTTAGCACTCAATGTTTGGCGCTCAGCGCCAAGCGCCTCACGTGCCAATCACGTGGGTGCTGCTTAACATAAAGTGCTCTGCGCCTCACGTGCTCCACACGTGGACGCTATAAAGAGTGTTTAACACTCCATAAAAAACAAAAAAAAAGGGGGTTAAAGTAAAAGGGTGAGCGTCAGAACCCATATCAATGCCCAGCACTGTTTGCACAGAAAATGGACTAAGCCCAAATAAGTGTTTAACACTTTATTCAAAAATTAAATGGGCTGAGTCTAAGTTGACCAAATTCTCAAATCAGATCAACCGAGCCCATGTGCTCATTATGTTCCAAATTGGTTTTAGTCCCAAATACAACTATAGATCTCCCAACTGACATTGGTTTAAAGGTACATCTCCTCACACCTCTGATACATGTCATTGTGATTCTTCAACGTCTTCAGAGAGGTGGCGGGTCTTGACAACCAACAACTCCATGGACCGCAACGTCTTTAAACTAGCTATGGACCATGTCCTTAAACTAAAACAATATAGAGTCCAAATGCTCTTCTGTTGGGTCTGAATGATCCTAAAAATCCTGTTGAGTAGATCTTAGTCTAAAATTAGACTAACGTATCCTTTACAAATATTTAAGTCGATCTTAATCCCAAACGAGATTAACGATTCTTAAATCAAACCAAACCCAAATATAAGAAAATACAGATTTGGACTAATCCACGCCCTACGGGCGACAACACAAATTGGTCTCTGTATACAATCCACGGGCAACCAAAAATAAAACAAACACACACGACACGAAGTGACCTTCTGAAGCAGGAGAAAGTGGTTATCGCTACGCGATAACGTAATTAACTGCAGGGGCTTGGCCTGCAGGGAAGAGCGTCCCCACAATTAAAAACCCCTCACAAACGAGGGGGAATCTGATGAAGTCTGCTACAACGGACGCATCCGTCCAAATCTCTGATACACAACGCCATAAATCAACTTGGCATCTTCGGAGAGGTGGTCGGATAAATCCAAATAGCATATGTCCTCCAAATTCAGGCAAGACGTTCATCTTTCCCGGTTCTCGGCGGTGAATAGATTCTGGCACGCCTAGTGGGACCTTTTCCTCTTTCCACTCACACTTCATGTGTCGTGTTTGCGAACGAATCGCGGTTTAATATGGTTTCCCCTGGATTCGAGGTACTAAGATTTGGTGTCTTGCTCCATGCAGAAAAGGAGATATCGATGGCTTCCAACTACACCAATTGCAACAGCAACTACCATTCCGTCCCTGCTGGAGGAGTGATTTATGGGCCCCAAGCGGCCTCCATCTTTGCGATACCAGTGGAGCAGGTGACTCAGGCCACCACTGGATTGTTATTTAGGACCATGCTCCCGCCAATGAGCTTCAATGCTTCAATACCATCACAAGAGGCCCCGAAGAAGTCGGTCTTCGATCGGCTTGTAGCTACCATGGTCCCTCTCAATGGGTCGTCCAAGTCTTCTACCCCGGTCTTTAACAGACCGGGCCAAAGCTCCAGTAGGCCCGCAAAGATGCCCGCAATACCTGAAGGGGTTATCCTGAAGCAGATAGCCATTCCTATCCCGATAGACGAAGTCGTCAAAGGGGCTTCTCCTGCTAAGGGATCAGTCTTCGCAAGACTGGCCGTTCTAACTCCTGCTGCAGGCGAGGTCGTTAAAAATGCTTCCCCTGCCAGAAAGTCTGCCTTCGACAGACTGACCGTTCCCTCACAGCGGACGTCGGTCTTCGACAGGCTGACACCGACAGCAGCCTCTCACCAAAGCGGGGGGCATAATGAGGTCGCTTCTACAACTGAGGTAATCCCATCCGCAATACATGCTCGACGTCGCCATTGGCACCGAGTGAGAATAGATGGGGGTAGTTTCCCCTCCGGACTTACCCCACCAGCTCCAATAGTGGGAATTGACGCTGCTGTTCCAACTGGGAACAGTTTCGAGTTGCTCAGGAGGGTGCGCAAGAACTCTCCAACCGCCATCTTGAAGAAGTCTTCTCCACCTGCTGAAAGCATGACACAAGTGAAGCCGTAACAGCCTCCTCAGCGGTTGTCCCCCAAGATCCACAGAGTTTGGCGGAAAGTCCAAGACTCTGTAATTGATAAAAATTACACTCGCCGGCTGAAGAAAACGGAGGCTTGGCAAGAGGAGAACCATCCCTCCGTCATACCACGAAAGGTATCATCTGCATGGGTGCCTGCTGCAACGGCCCCCTCAACCTCGACCTCCCACAAGAGGAGAAGGCCAGAGAAGATCCCCATATCGGTAGCAAAGAGCAAAGGCAGTGGACCCAAACGCCTCAAGTCTGAAGGCATGGTAGTACACACGGTATACATGGCTTCCGGGAAAGAAGAAAGCCATATTTCCATGGGTCATCGACCACTCATACGATCGGTGACAAAAGCTCAGGAGCAACAATAAAAGCTCCAAGAGATGTTGACGAGGATGACCGCACTTACTGGGCAGGAAGAAAGCCCGGAAGCATCGTCGGAACAACGCCAGGAGCAGGAGACCGACACCGAATTTCTATGAAGGGTGCTTGAAAAGAAAGATAAAGAGGCCGCGGAACAAGCGGCTAATATAAAACAAATGGTGCTTTTGTTCAAGACATGGTTGGGACGATGATCCAGCCGGATCCTCCAGCCTAAGACCCTCCAATAGTCATTGAAGATGATAGAAGGGAGACATCAAACCCTCCTCCGGCCTTATCACCAGCCAGGGAGGAGACGATCTCCAAAGATACCCTTGATGACTACATAGCTCAACAAATACGAGTTCATCAAGTGAATGAAGCGGCATGCTAAGTCGTCAGGATCGGGTGACCTTATCCATGCTAGTACGACCAAATTAAGTACCTGCCAGGATATACAATCCCCAAATTCCATGTGTATAAGGGGACGAGCAATCCTCATCAACACGTTGCTCAATTCAGAGCTTTGTGTGGTAATACCGAGGGCGTTGACAAACTGTTGCTTCGCCAGTTTGTTGGCAGCTTGTCGGAGACGACATTTGAAAGGTACTTCGAACTCCCAAATGACTCTGTCAAGACAATTATGGAACTACTGTTCACACAGCGGTTCGCAAGCGCAAGCGAGCACACCCCAATCACGGCATTAATCAACGCCAGAGTGAAGCCGGGAGATACCTGAGTTCAATACGCAATTCGGTGGCGTAACCTATGGTCTAAGTATGAACAACGCATAGAAGAAGCTCCTGCAGTGGGCATGTTCGTAGGGACACTTGATCCTCAGGCAACTATATCCCAATTTATGATGTTCTTCAAGCCGACCACCTTCTTGATTGACAAACTGGCCTAAATGGACCAGATGGGCCATAGGCCGTCCTCTTCAAAGACGGATCTTCAAAATGAAAAAGGGCAAAGGGAAAGCGACCTTCGTCGCCAACGCTCAACAACAACAACCGAGTGACCCAAAATCGGTTGCTCGCCAAAATAACAAACCAAGAGCCCTCGAAGAAAAGTTGAGACATCCTTACTCGATCCCCCGAGATAAAACGAGGAGACTATTCGAACTGGCGGTGCGCAACAGGCTCATTACTCTGCCAGATCCGAGATGCCCACTGCAATTGGGCGACGTCAACAATCCCAATTACTGCCCCTACCACCGAATAGTGGGCCACCCAATCGAAGATTGCTACATTTTTAAAAACTGGGTCGAAGACCGATACCAACAGGGCAAGTTCGCGCTGTCCAAAAACTGGATGGTAAACCTGCCGCAGTAGCATGCTCCTACAAAGGTGGACACACCGGGGGCATCATGCTCATTTGTAGAAGAAGCTCCGTGGGAAGTGGTCCTTTCATCTAAAACTAAGAGAATGCTGAAGGATCTTCAAGCATGTCCGGCGATTAGGTGGAAAATCCCGCTGGAGCATGAAATTATTGACGGAATGCTGAAACTGCGCCCAATGCCAAAAGTTGGTAACGATGGACAAAACCTCTAGGCCAAGTCTCCGAAGTCTTCAAAGAAAAAGAAGAAGGCCAAGAAGTCCGTCCAGCTCGACGGCAATCGTACGGGTCTGCAGAAATACATCGATGCAGTGGAGGAATACAACCAAGAGGCATGGACCCCAGTCACATTGGAAGAGTTCTTCAAGCATGTTCTTCAGAATAGAAACAGTGATATTGATGAAGGAGACGATTCTTCGGAAGAACCCGAGGATTATATAGCGAGTTGTCACATGATCTCTCACTCGTCGATAAATGTCAAAGAAGCCCTTGACGTAGCGAAACTGGGGGAAGATCCAGAACCAATATCCATGGAACCGTCAGATGACCTCATCGACAAGCTACTAAACGAAGCTCTTCAAAAGAGAAAAGCTGATCGAGAATATGGAGCGGCCATTTATGAAAAGGCCAAGCGTCGGTGTCAGGCCGAAAAAGCTCCGGTGATGAGAATCCATAAAGTACCTCAACCGGATCAAAGTGCCCTTGCCACCAGTAAGAGTAGAATCAAAATAAGGAAGCAGTTCGTCAAAGCTCTGTCAATAGGAATGAAGGTACCACCTTTCAAAGAAAATAATTCCGGGAGTACGTGCCCCGACGAACCGGATGTACATCCAAACTACTGCTTATACCATCGGAAGGTCATGCACCCTACCGAAGAGTGCAATGCCTTCAAGAAGTGGTGGCAGGGATATGTTGCCCATCGACAACAATTCAAGCGAATGAAGCGCAAAGCCCGTCGGGAGCAGAGAAGCACGACAGATGAGCATAAAGGAACAGCCGGTAACTGTCATATGGTTAATGCCATCCCAACAAAATGGAAGTCTCAAGTTCTTACTTTCGGGAGCGATTCAGACGAGGAAATGGCCCTCGGCCCTCTCTTCAAGGATTCCACCTCTGGAAAAAAAGAAGAGATGAGGAACTGTGAGAACATTCAGCTGCGTAAACGTACGTTACCTGAAAAGAATCTCGGACCCTTAAACAAAGGTCCGGGCAAAAGAGACAAAGGGAAGGAAAAAGTCCCTGATGAGATTTCTCTCGATGATAGATTCGTCGAAGAGCTCACAACCAAGGACCCGCTCAAGAAGAATAAGGTGGATTACAATGTCATGGCACATCTGAGAAAGATGCCCTCACAATTGAGTATCTTGGATGCCCTTCCTCTGTCTAAAGAGGCACGAGATTCCCTGATCAAGGCATTACAAGAGCCCGACCAGTTTCAAGCCTTCCTGGCGGAAGAAAAGATGAAGGAAAAGCTGGAAGAAGTCCACACGGCTGATATCACCTTCAGCGATGAAGACCTCCTTCTCGGAACGTGTGAGCATAACCGTCCGTTGTATGTAACCGGGTATTGTCATAATATCAAGATAGGGAAGATCCTGATCGACAATGGATCCTCCGTCAACCTTCTCAACGTAAGGGTGTTGAAGGAGATTTGCATGAACGTGCAGCACCTAGATCGGGATAAAATTACCATCTCCGGTTTTGATCCCAATCATCACAAACGCTTGGGTCTGTAATACTGACATTACACTTCGGGCTGCTCGTCACTGACATCAAGTTCCATGTTATTGACGCAAGACTTGCTACAACGCTTTGCTCGGCAGGCCTTGGTTACATGAGTACAACATCATCCCTTCTACACAACATCAGTGTATGAAGTACTTCAAGGATGGCCTCGAGTACACAGTTACAGGAGAGCTGAACCCATTCTCCGTAAATGAAGTCCGCAAATATGAAGACGCCAAGTACTTCATACCAGGCTTCGAAGACATGGAAAGATGTCGCAAACCGGATAATAAACAAAAAGCCATCGCCACTATCCCGATATTTGGGTGCGATACCGAGGAGGATGAAGAGATGGTCTACTTGGGACAACCCCAAGGCAATAGGCCAGGACCATCTACTCATATTCTGGTATTTGGCAGTGACTTTGAGGACGAGGCCAATACCATGTTCTCCGTCCGCCCATCAATACAGATCTTTGTTGGAGCTGACAAGAGTTTACAAATTAACATGGTTCCACAGCGACATTATAAAGAACTTGATGCACTTGATACGTACAGCGTGCAAGAGCTGCAGACCTTCTACGTCCCTCCTAAGCAAAGAGGTGAAAGTCGATCCTTTTCTACCAATCCACGGAGACTAAAGTAGAGAAAGTAGTATGGAACGGTGCCGAACCTGCGCTCGACAGACTTCAACCAATCCGTCTGCCTAGATACTATGCAGAGGGACTGAAAAGGCTATTGAGATGCCAATGTGTACCTTTCAAATAGACTGCTCGACAAGCCCAGTTTTATAACAAGATTTGGGATGCTCCCAGGACTCAGCGAAAGATGCCCAACGGGAGAATGGAGATGACTGGCCTTGGATTCGTTCGTTTCAAGAAACGGGAGCGATTCCATGGCTGCCATGTTATAAATGATTTCAGTAGAAAAGTGAATGCCTTTCCAGACAGCGCTGATATTGAAACAGAGCGAAATCCAGCCGTGGGAATACCAATCCCGTCATTCGAAGAACATATTGACAAGCTAATAACAGAAGCAGGTCAAAAGGTTCGGGATGACCACAGCCGCGAAATGGCCATTTACGAAAAAGCCAGGACACAACGTATCATTCAGCAAGCTACGGATGATGACAATCCCCTTCACCCTCAGCCCGCTGTGCGCTCTCGCGGCAAGGGAAAAGTCTGACGCAGAAGCAATGATAAGATCAAGAATGGGGACGGCGTTCAAAGACAGCGAAGCGGATCCAAGAAGCCACGCGATCGAGGAAAAATCAGCTGGAACCTGTCTTTTATGAAGAAAATGGGTCGGGAGTACTCTTTCCCTCAAGACAAGACAAGGAAAATATTCAGCCTTGTCATGAAGTATCGAATGATGACCCTCCCGGAGTCTCGATACCCCGAACAGATAAACGAGATCCATCACCCGGATTATTGCTCCTACCACCGAGTAGTGGGACATCCTATTGAAGACTGCTTCACCTTCAAAGATTGGGTTGAAGATCGGTATCAGCAAGGCAGGTTTGCTCTATTCGATAGTTGGAGGGTAGACTTACCATGAAAGCATGAGCCAAAAGCAATCTATAGGGCGAGAATAGAACCAAATCAACATCGTTCTTGGAAACAGACTCGTACCTGCCATGTGACAACGTTCTCAAAGGAGGGAGAGCATGAGAATATGGATGACCTCTCCCATTGCTTCGCAAATGAAGATGAAGAAGAGGTGATCTCAGAATTTCCACCGGCGCTAAAAGAGCTGGAAGATGGGATACACACTACAGCATACAACCTGAGAAAAATCGACTTGGGGATGGCAAACGAGCCAAGGACAATGTTCGTCAGTGAGCTGCTGTCTGAGAAACAGGTGGTTACGTTAAAAGACGTGCTTATGCAGTATAAAAACTGCTTCGCATGGAACTATTCCGAGATGCCGGGATTAGATCCAGAGATAGCTGTGCATAAACTGGCGATATCGCCAGACGTCAAGCCAGTCAAACAGGCGTCAAGAAGAATGCGGCTCGAACTTGAGATGAGTATCAATGCCGAAGTCAGGAAGCTAATTGACTCCGGCTTCATCTAAGAAGTTTAATACCTTGACTGGATCACCAATATCGTTCCGGTAATGAAGAAAAATGGGACAGTGCGCATCTGTGTAGATTTTCGGGATCTCAACAAAGTTTGTCCGAAAGATGACTTCCCAGTGCCTGTTACCGAGCTGATGATCGATAACACATCCACCCATGAAGTCTTCTCCTTCATGGATGGATCTTCGGGGTATAATCAAATAAAGATGCATTCTGAAGACCAAAAGCACACTGCTTTCCGGACCCCGCTAGGCATATTCTGCTATAAGGTGATGCCATTCGGTTTGAAGAATGCAGGCGCCACCTACCAGAGGGCCATGACGAAGATCTTCGATGACCTCATACATGAGATTGTCGAATGTTATATCGACGACCTCGTGGTGAAAAGAAAATTGTACGAGGAGCACCGGGAGCATCTGAAGATAGTGTTCCAGCGCCTTCGGAAGTACAACCTGAAGATGAACCCTCTGAAATGCGCATTTGGAGTTTTTTCAGGCAAATTCCTAGGATTCATCGTATGACACCGAGGCGTCGAAATAGACCCATCAAAGATTAAGGTGATTATGGAAATGCCCGCGCCAAGAACTCTCAAACAACCGCGGTCTCTTCAAGGAAAGCTCGCGTATATCCGACGGTTCATAGCTAACCTCTCCGGCAAATGCCGCCCTTACAGTCATCTAATGAAGAAGGGAACCCCATTCGTTTGGGATCGTAAATGCCAAAATGCACTGGACGAAATCAAGTAATACCTGCAGAACCCGCCGGTACTGACCGCTTCAGTCAAGGGAAAGCCCCTCATCTTGTACACAACAGCCCTTGAAGGTTGTTTAGGTGTGCTATGGGCACAGGAGAACGACCAGAGGAAGGAGAGAGCTCTCTATTATTTGAGTCGAGTTCTCCTGGGGGCAGAAAACAACTACCCCCATCGAAAATGATTTCCTTGCACCGATCTTCACGATAACGAAGTTTCGACATTATGCCCTAGCACATGAAGTCCATCTCATATCAAAGGTGGATCCTCTCAAGTATTTGATGTCGAGAGCCATATTAACAGGAACGCTTCCCAAATGGGCCCTACTCTTGATGGAGTTCTCGATAGTATATCGACCCCTCAAGGCAATAAAAGGCCAGGCCATCGCCGACTTTCTCGCTGATAATCCGATACCCGCCGACTCTCCCTTAAAATGCGAATTGCCGGACGAAAACGCGTTTGACACAATCGACGGGGAGAAAGAAGGGAGTGATACCCGATGGGAACTTTAATTCGGTGGAGCGTCCTCCTTGAAGAAACGAAAGCAAAACACCCCCATGATTAAACCCGGGGCAGACCTTATCTTCATGACTCCACAAAGAGGGATAATGAGTTTTGCCCTTTCCTTAACGGAGCCGAGAACAAACAATGAGGCTGAGTATGTAGCTTTGATAGCAGGTCTCGAGATTGCTGTCAATATAGGGATCAAAACCTCCTCATATATGGAGATTCCCAGCTGGTCGTCAGCCAAGTAAATGGCGACTATCAGACATGTAAACCCGAGTTTGTAAAATATGGCGAGAGAGTGCAGCAATTGCTGACGCAAATCCCCTCCTACACCATGGAAAGCATACCGCATGCGGAAAATAGCAAGGCTGATGCGTTAGCCAAGCTCGCTAAAGAACTGGCCGACGAAAACCTCGATAACGTAAGGATCATTATGCAAAGCCGCCGGATTCTCGCACCGGCAGAGATATCTCCGAAGATGTCTAAAGGAGAGGAAGCAACCGAACAAGAGGCCTTCCAATTAGAGGATGAAGAAAAGGCGAAAGATTGGAGAGAAGTCTTCATAGAATACTTCAAATCCCATCGAACGCCCGAAAACACATCATCAAGACATCAGCTCATGAAGCGAGCTCTGTCTTTCTCCTTCGTTAATGATAATCTATATAAGAGATCGTTCGATTGCTTGTGGTTAAGGTGTCTGGGACCAGAAGAAGCAAGGAGAGTCGTCCAAGAAACTCATGACGGACTCTGCGGTTCTCATCAAGTCAGGCCAAAGATGAAGCTGAAGATCAAAAGAATGTGTTACTATTGGCCCACGATGATTCAGGACTGCCTCGAATATGCGAAGAAATGTCATTCATGCCAAATTCACGGGGACTTCATCCACCAGCATCCGAATCCGTTACACCCAACATTGGTTAGCTGGCCATTCGAAATATGGGGAACCGATATAATCGGGCCCATCGAGTCAGCATCATCCAACGGACATCGGTTCATACTAGCAACAACCGATTACTTCTCTAAGTGGGCAGAAGCAATACCGTTAAGAGAGGTGAAGACGGAGAACATCCTCCATTTCTTCAAGACACATGTCATCAACCGGTTCGGCACTCCGCGACGAATCATCTCAGATAATGGGCTGGCCTACAGAAGCCATAAGATCAGCCGCTTCGCACAGCAACATAAAATAGATTGGAGATACTCTTCGGTCTATAATCCCTGAGCTAACGGTCTAGCTGAGGCTTTCAACAAGACCTTGACAAAGATCATAAAAAAAAACGGTGTCCAGAAATAAAAAGGGCTGGCATGAGAGATTGCATGAAGCTCTCTGGGCTTATCGGACTACGTTCAAGACGGCCACGAATACAACGCCATTCGCGTTGGTATTTGGCACAGAAGCAGTACTTCCCTTGGAGATAGAGTTACCCTCTCTACGAGTAGCGGTTCGATATGAGCTGACGGATGAAAAAATGTCCATCTTCGACTTGAAAAGCTCGATGCCCTCAATGAAACTCGTCTCATGGCACAACAAAACCTAGAAGCTTACAAAGCAAGGATGACACGCTTATACGAAAGATTGACTAGGCCAAGAATATTCTGCCAAGGCGAACTCGTGCAAATCATAAAAAGACTTATGATCCCCAATCGTGCTAAACGAGGGAAATTCGAGCCGAACTATGAGGGCCCGTACATCATAGACAAGGTCTATCAAGGTGGGGCCTACTTGCTTATGGATATGCATGGCGAAAGACCCTTCCGGCTAATAAACGGCCGGTTCCTTAAGAAATACTACGCTTGACAAGTCACGGCTCAGGTTAATGATGGATGACGACGCTCGTTTCCGCTCGTTGTCTTCCTGAGTCCAAACTCTATAACTTGTATCCAGTGAAATCTCGCCTCAAAATCCCAACGGACCGCAACGTACTTAAACTAGATATGGACCGAGATATCCTTAAACTAACGATAGACCGATATGTCCTTAAACTAACGATGGACCGTGATGTCCTTAAACTAAATACGCTGCCTCAAAACTTAGCGACAGTGGAATCCATGTCCATAAGTCATAGCAACGAGGATTGCAACTTAAGTCCCTCTGTCTCCACAGCTACCCCGGTTGGCGAAGTCCCACCGTAAAAAAAATGGTACGTTCACAAGCAAATGGGCGCGGATGAAAACCTGAAAGGGCTCCGTGAGTAAAAACAACAGGACTGTCGGCGAGTTCGTGAAAACCCGAAAGGGCGCAGACTCGTAAAAAAAATTCATGCACACTTGCAAGGTCCTTTCGATCTTGTAGGAAGAAAATACCTGCGTGAGATCCTTACGACTCATAAGGGGGCAACACACTTAGGGATCCCCATGATTCCTAAGAAGAAATTACACTTACGAGATCCTCACGGCTCGTAAGGAGAATCTTCTTTATGAGATGCTCATGGTTCATAGGATTCGAAAGCCTTAAGTTACAGGGATTTGAACCTGTTCTTAAGCCGTCACATTCCCCAGATTGTCCTACAAGCGGTTCAATATTGACCCTTGTATACAATCCACGGACACAGATAAACGTTTCTCCCACCAAGTCCCACCAACGACGAGGAATGTCCTCATGTGGTGAACGACACTTGTAAGTCCTCTCGACTTATAAGGAGAAAACACTCTTGTAAGATCCTTATGACTTATAAGAGAACATACACTAAGGAATCCTCACGAATCCTAAGGAGAAAACACACCTACGAGATCCTCACGACTCGTAGGGAGAAACACCTTTATGAGACCCTTATGGCTGATGAAGTCAAAAGCCTTAGTCGACAGGATCCTAACCCTGTTTGCTAAGCCACCTTTGTTCGAATCGACAAAGGCAAATGATGATTCGCTCCTGGCAATGTCCCAGTTGTAGCGATACTGATGCCTAAATCGGTATCAAATTCTAAGCGAAAAATCAGCGAGCCAAAAATGCATATAAAATAGCCGAAATGATAGGGCAACTCGTAACAAAAATCAGCGAGTAAAAAAAATGCATATAAAATAGCCGAAATGATAGGGCAACTCGTAACAAAAATTAGCGAGTAAAAAAAATATGCATATAAAAATAGCCGAAATGATAGGGCAACTTGCAACAAAAATCAGCGAGTAAAAAAAATATGCATATAAAAATAGCCGAAATGATAGGGCAACTCGCAACAAAAATCAGCGAGTAAAAAAATATGCACATAAAAATAGCCGAAATGATTGGGCAACTTGCAATAAAAAGCAGCGAGTAAGGAAAAAAACAGCCGAAATGATTGGGCATCACGAAAAAATAGACGAAATGATTGGGCAATCGCGACTTTCGCGATATAAAAAGCTGAAATGATAGAGTATCGCGGAAAGAAATAAAAAATGAAATGAAATTTTTGCCCTGCAGGTAAGATCACATTGACCCCTATATACAATCCATGTGCACAAACGAAAAGGGAACCATGTTTCCCCCACCGGGCTTCGTCAAAGGGAAGCCAAGTCTCGACGGCAATATCTACAGCCTAGAGATTAATAACAGCGTTCTTCCTCCTTCCAGCAGGATGCAGACGCGACAT
Source organism: Agapanthus africanus (assembly GCA_030015575.1). Taxonomy (NCBI): domain Eukaryota; kingdom Viridiplantae; phylum Streptophyta; class Magnoliopsida; order Asparagales; family Amaryllidaceae; genus Agapanthus; species Agapanthus africanus. The sequence continues at coordinate 90,201,231 of JASDDO010000024.1, read as the reverse complement.
CAATAAACGGAGCCATGTCAAAGTCCCCTAGTTCCAAATCTCGACGGTTCACGGACAACCTTGAGACTACCTTGGAGCCATGACAAAGTCCCTAGTTCCAAGTCTCGACGGCAATATCTACAGCCTAAAGATCAACAACAGCGTTCTTCCTCCCTCCAGCAGGATGCAGACGCGACATCAACAAACGGAGTCATGGCAAAGTCCCCTAGTTTCAAATCTCGACGGTTCACGGACAATCTAGAGACTACCTCGGAGCCATGGCAGAGTCCCTAGTTCTAAGTCTCAACGGCAACATCTACAGCCTAGAGATTAACAACAGTGTTCTTCCTCTCTTCAGCAGGATGCAGACGCGACATCAACAAATGGAGCCATGGCAAAGTCTCCTAGTTCTAAATCTCGACGGTTCACGGACAACCTAGAGACTACCTCGGAGCCATGGCAGAGTCCCTAGTTCCAAGTCTCGACGGCAACATCTTCAGCCTAAAGATCAACAACAACGTTCTTCCTCCCCCCAGCAGGATGCAGACGCGACATCAACAAACGGAGCCATGGTAAAGTCTCCTAGTTCCAAATCTCGACGTTCATGAACAACCTAGAGACTACCCCGGAGTTATGGAAGAGTCTCTAGTTCTAAGTCTTGACGGCAACATCTACAGCCTAGAGATCAACAACAGCGTTCTTCCTCCCCCCAGCAGGATGCAGACGCGACGTCAACAAACGGAACCACGGCAAAATCCCCTAGTTCCAAATCTCGACGGTTCACAGACAACCAGAGAGAACCTCGACATTTTTCGCAATACTGCAAACACAATGTCAACAAACGAAGCAAAGGAAGATCCCTAGCTTCAGGGTCTTGACGGCAACTCAAATGAGACCTGAAAGACTATCGGAGATCATCCCACTCCAGCGCGGAGTGGTCATGACTCATCGGGGCTCCCAAACTGAGCCTAAGCTCAAGTAAAAAGCAACATAGAATATCCCTAACGCTTGCTCTTTCGACGGTAATATCACCTGGAAGATTACTTGAAGACGTCTTGTCCAGCCCCCGAAGGGATCAGAGACACGACAGTCACGGGGCTACTCGAACAGCAAGATTGTGTATTGAGAAATACACCGGCCAACGCGACGGTACGACGGGTAAAAAACCTTAGTACCACAGACCCTAACGGACTTCTATTAGCAGGAGTTAACTGTGACGCTAGGACATCCTTGCGAGAACTTCTCGATTCGTCTTGACTCATGGGGAAAATAATGTTCCTGTGAGAACTTTAAGACCCGTCTCGACTCGTAGGGAAAAGGCTTAGGCAATGGGGATAAGGACCTATTTCCTAAGCACCGGGGCCCTGCAAGTCGGTCCAATATGGACTATTGCATACTATTCACGGGCCACACTCTCCAAAATCGAATATCGACAAGGAGGGAAACAACCACCTACGAGTCCTCTCGACTTGTAAGGGGGAAAAATCTCTTATAAGATTCTTACGACTCTCAAGAGAAAACGCACTTAGGAATTCTCACGAATCCTAAGGAGAAAACACACCTACGGGATCCTCTCGACTCATAGGGAGAAAAGTCTTTATGAGACCCTTACGGCTCAAAAAGTTGAAAAGTCTTAGACGACAGATCTGAACTTGTTTCCTAAGCCATTGTTGCCTTGCAAGGAGATCAAGATAGACTATCTACAAGACACATTTGCCAAAGGGACATGCCGATATGAAATAAAATATGTCTTTTATTCATGAATGCAAGTGAATACAAGATACATTTCATAAAGGAATCAAAATGAATGCATGCTATTCATAAATCGCAAGATTACAGTCAATAAAAAAAAGAGGGGTACAAAGACGGTTATGGAGGAGAAGGCGTCTTCAACAAATCAGCAAGCCGCTCGCGCGCTCCTCTCAATCCTTTCTCGTGATCAGCCACCGCGGCCAACTCCGCTTCAACTTGAGCCCGTTGCCGTAAACAGGACAAAAGCTTCCTATCGGCTTCTAGCATGGCAGCTTCGCAGTCTTGCATGACCCGCTCAGCGAAGTCAAGCGTCCGCCTCAGCGTTAACCCATCTAAAATACATCTCTGGAGATTATCAAAAACAGCTTTTAGCTGTGTAGCATTCGCTTCAATCTGGGCACGCAGTCGGACAGATTCACGGGAAGCCACCTCATGTTCCTTTCGTCTCAGGGTCGCCTCTTGTTCAAAATGGCGAATGAAAGGAACACCATACTCGACCCACACAGCCTACTGGGAGTTCGAAGCTAATACTTTAGGAGCGGGACACTTGAGCTCAATCTCGTGCAAGCAAGCCTCGGTCTTTCTGCAGTAATCAACCCAAGAGCCGACGAGATCTTCATCATGGAAGTTCACATGTGTCGCCAGCATTGTATTGACTTCAACGGAAAAATCCGTGGCAAAACTGAGGGCCTCAGCATCAAGATCTTCGATAAATTCGCTCAACATTCGCCAGCTTTTTGCGGCGTCCCTGGAAGATATGCATTTAGCGAAGGGCCCCGCGAGCATTGGAATGCGAGACTCAATAGGAGATGGAGTAGATTATTTCACCTCCAGTCAAGACAGAAAGGCGCAACCCATGAGCACCAATCATGTAATGTGCAAGGCGGTAAGGAGAGTCTTTGGTTCACGCCTCACTGAGCATTCATTCACGACGGCGTGCCTGATTTAATGGAAATGGTGCCCAAAACGTGTTGATTTATGTACAACACTACAATGGCGCTCGCACTTAGCAAAAATCCCTAAGGGTAAAGTATAAAGCACATGCACCGAGGCCAGATACATGTACGAATATGCGATGAAAAGGAAGCATTCAACAAGAAACATTCAACAGTCAATAATAAGAGAAATACATTGATGTAAACATACTACTTTACGGGGAAGAGATCACCAAATATGGGATCAGAGACACAAAAGTTGACAAAATAAAATACAAAGTTCTCCAATTCCCTCTCTGCCCTCTCCACCATTTTGAAGCGGCGGTCTTCGCGAGAAGTTGATCCCCATCGATTAGCACCATGCTCATCAGCAAAGGCGGACATGATAGCCCGTTAAGCCCGTATTTGGCTTAGCAGCTGAACTGATTGGTCCCTCAAAGACGGGGTAATCAAACGCGCCTCATGAAAGCACTCGATCTTATCCTCCGCCGCATCAAGAATTGCCGGAGTCATCTCTGCCGGATGAGGAGGAATGTCAGCAAGTACGGATATAAAGATCATCCGGAGCCAAATGGAGCCCAAAGGAAGAGGAGAGTCCCTACGAGTCAGGAGCTCATACATCGCCGTGTCATACTGAGCATCGGTAGGAAGAGGGTCTACTAGCCGTGCATCAAAGCGAGGAATCGTTTCCTCGATGGGAACCTCCCATAGTCGCCGACAAGCGTGAGGACGATTGCAGGCCATAGCTCTTGGTTTGTTTGAGTTCTGTTAATAAAAATGGGTTTCTCTTTGAAGAGAAGAAGAAAGACATAGCTTCGGGTTATAAAGAGAAATGTTCAAATCAACATGCGAAAAATTTTGTGCACAGTGGAACAATTTCCAAGGCCAGAAAAGAGGGCATGGGGAACAAGATAGTTGACCCATAGGAAACAGAGAAAGAAGGTGAAAAGACACCTTCAGTAATGAGGCAGCGCCTCACGTGTCTTGCACGAGGGCGCCAGCGTCGAGAGTTAAAAACTCTGAGGCAGCGCCTCACGTGCCTCACATGTATAACACGGGGCCCCCAACATTTTATAAATGAGTAACTACTACTTCATATGAGGAACCTATGAGTAGTGGTATAAAAGAAACTTGGGCATGGATTTAAGAAAATTTAAACATCTGTGGTAACAATAAAACAAAATATCATCAAAATGTTTACAGGGGCAAGACACTGAATCCTGGGCATGGATTTAAGAATTCAGAAGCAAGTCCGAGCAAAATGTTTCTGGCTTCTCTGACCATTTTCTTATGCATTTTCTCACGAATGCAAGCGTCGGGATTCCCGCTGATATCGTCCGTACTCTGGTAGGCGGAGATTATCGCCGTCTGTTGGAAGACCTAATGCAAAATATCGACAAGATCATCTCGCCGCCTCTTCGAGATCAGGCCCATCAGATAACTGAGCGCACCTTGTCTTTGGCATCATCAAGCGCCTCAAGCGGCATGGCCTCGTTAAATTCAGGAAGTGCCTCCTAAATCGCTCTCACAATAATTTTCAAAAGAGCGGAGCGACGGGGGTGTAGTCGACCGTTATGTTCATTAAAGCGACGCATCACCTCAGCGCATTGGGCATCCGTAAACTCCTGGTCTTGACAGCGGCCTTGGACGCGGATGTTTTCATTGGAGATAATCTCGTTAAGATCATACAGATAAACAACCATAGTATATGGAAAGAAAAGTTAATAAAATATTAGCAATTAAAAATCAAGATTCTTAGAGTATAAAATAAGATCAAGATGACGTCCCATCATTGGTGGGGCAGTCACTCATTAACGATGAAATCTTTAGAGAATTTTCATTTAATGAGAAAACTCATTGGGCTAAGGAGTTGAATTCCCTCGAGAGCAGTGCTCTACAGACAGAAATCATATCTGTCAAATTTTTTTCTCTAAAAAGCAATGCTCTGAAAAAACAATGGTATAATCTACCAGAACCCGTAAAAGCAAAGCTTTTTACAGAGTAAAATCCCAAGATCTTTAAGATTTGCAAAACAAACTCTAAGAGTTCTTCATGGAAGATGAAAAATGTTCTAATTAATGGGTTAAATAACCCTAAAAATACATCTTAAAGATCTGTGATCTAAGAAGAGCAAAGCTTTGTTTAATGGGTTTGATTATGATTCTTACCCAAAATTTTGGGCAGAGTTATAATTCTAGAAAAGATTTCTGTGGGCAGAGATCTAAGCTCTGAAAGGAGAATTAAATTCTCAGGAGAAGAAAGAAGAGAAGAAGATGAACAACAATAATATCAAGGGCCAAAGGCCCTACTTATAGGCAGGGGAAGCCGATTCAACTTCCAAGAAGATCCAACGGTGAAAAAGTTGTCACCGCTGCACTCACGTGTAAGCCACGTGAGCGCAACGGTGGGGAGGCATTTGTTCCCCCTAATAATAAAAGAGCAAGGCTCTGTTCAAAATTTGAAAAGAGGCAGCGCCTCACGTGCCTTGCACGAGGGCGCCAACGCCGAGAGTTAAAAACTCTGAGGCAGCGCCTCATGTGCCTTGTACAAGGGTGCTCGTGCCAGAACTAAAAGTTCTTTTCCATTGGATCAAAGATCCAACGGAGATGATAAATCATCAAAATACAGAATTAAATTCTGTTGAGAAAATATTCCTCAAATCTTTCTAAACAAGAAAGATTATTCTCTGTAAAACCGAGCACCGTTGGATTAAAAATCACCAAGCTTCAGAATAAGCTCTGTATGGGAAAATATTTCCCAATCTTGTTAAAAACAAGAAATATTTTCTGTAAAACAGAAATCCTTGGATCAAAGATCCAACGGTGGATAAAATCCTCAAATCAATTAAGGATATCTCAGTGAGAGATTTCTTTAACTAAATCAACAAATCGGCCTCTACTATATAAAGTACCCAAGACATCAAGTCTGGCAGGGAGGAACCCCCCATAAACTTCAAGTTCAAAAAGAAGAGCAAGCAAAAAAGAAAGCTTTAAGAGAGAAGAAGGAAGAAGAACTTTCTTCAAGGTAAATAAAGATAATAGAGATCATAGTATCTCATTTGCATATCCAAGGGTTTAACCCTCATAAAGAACATAGTTCTTTCCCCTGGATCCGAGACCCATGAGACAAGACTCCCATAAATGAGAATTTAATTCTCGTGGGGACGAATTTGTTCTTGGGGATCGAAGATCCAGGGGAGAATAGAGAATTGAATATCTTCAGAAAAATGCATAAAGAAAGAAATAGCGCCAAGCGCCTCACGTGCCCCTCAAGTGGGCGCTGCTCAAATAAAGAGTGCTTAGCACTCAATAGTTGGCGCTCAGCGCCAAGCGCCTCACGTGCACCTCATATGGGCGCTGCTCAGATAAAGAGTGATTAGCACTCAATAGTTGGCGCTCAACGCCAAGCGCCTCACATGCCCCTCACGTGGGCGCTGCTCAGATAAAGAGTGCTTAACACTCAATAGTTGGTGCTCAGCGCCAAGCGCCTCACGTGTCCCTCACGTGGGCGCTGCTCAAATAAGAGTGCTTAGCACTCAATGGTTGGCGTTCAGCGCCAAGCGCTTCATGTGCCAATCATGTGGGCGCTGCTTAACATGAAGTGCTCTGCACTCATCAAACAGCGCTTAGCGCTAAGCGCCTCATGTGCTCCACACGTGGGCGCCATAAAGAGTGTTTAACACTCCATAAAAAACAAAAATGGCGGTTAAACTAAAGGTTGAGCGTCAGAACCCATATCAATGCCCAGCACTGTTTGCACAGAAAAGGAACTAAGCCCAAATAAGTGTTTAACATTTTATTCAAAAATTAAATGGGCTGAGTCCAAGTTGACTAAATCCTCAACTCAAATCAACCGAGCCCATGTGCCCATCATGTTCTAAATTGGTCTTAGTCCCAAATACAACTACAGATCTCTCAACTGACATTGGTTTAAAGGTACATCTCCTCACACCTCTGATACATGTCGTTGTAATTCTTCAGCATCTTCAGAGAGGTGGCGGATCCCGACAACCAACAACTCCATGGACCGCAACGTCTTTAAACCAGCTATGGATCACAACGTTCTTAAACTAAAACAATATAGAGTCCAAATGCTCTTCTGTTGGGTCTGAATGATCCCAAAAATCCTGTTGAGTATATCTTAGTCTAAAATTAGACTAACGTATCCTCGAAAAACATTTAAGTCGACCTTAATCCCAAACGAAATTAACGATCTTTAAATCAACCAAACCCAAATTTAAGAAAATACGGATTTGGACTAATCCACGCCCTACGGGAGACAACACAAATTGGTCTTCGTATACAATCCACGGGCAACAAAAAATAAAACAAACACACACGACACGAAGTGAACTTCTGGAGCAGGAGAAAGTGGTTATCGCTACCCGATAACGTAATTAACTGCAGGGGCTTGCGCATACAGGGAAAAGCGTCCCCACGATCAAAAACCCCTCGCAAACGAGTGGGAATCTGACGAAGTCTGCTACAACGGTCGCATCCGTCCAAACCTCCGATACACGGCACCATGAATCAACTTGAAATCTTCGGAGAGGTAGACAGATAAATCCAAATAGTATCTGCCCCCAAAATTTAGGAAAGACGTTCGCCTTTCCTGGCTTTCGGCGGTGAACAGTGTATTAAGGTTACAGTCTCGTGGCACTTCTAACACATTCCGTACCAATCTACCCCTTTATAAACCCCGCAATGTCTTTTCTATTGATTGTATTGTTTTATTATATAGATGGTTGACTTTTCGAAATCATGATATCGGTAAATGGAATGGATATAAATGGAGAGTCATGTAGACGGAGTATATCTATGGTTCGGTTCAGTCAATATATATTGATATAGATTGAATAGACAGATTCATGGATTCATGTTGTATTATAGTTTATACTTGAAACACATTCAAGTCAGATTAATTAGACTGAGACTCAGTCTGAGTCAGACACTTTGAAAAGAACTTGAAATCCTGAATTAGTTTTGATGTTATTGGTAACTGCTGCACATGGACGGCAGGATTTGTATCTTTTTCCAAGACAATTACCGTATTGATAACACCATTTGTTAGATTGTCTACCTTAGATAGGCAAGCACCTGTAGGGTTACTAGGCACTCTCACAAAGGTCTACAAGGCATCAACCATGCCCGATTTCAATTTTAGACGTGCTGAACAACCCTAACCAAGATCTTAAACTAGAGATTAGGTGAAACAAAGCAAGTAAACAACTTTACTTCTAAGAGTTTGGGATTGCAACCTTTGTAGTCCGGTCCTTCACTTCTAAAGCTCCGTGTTGAGGTCCCTTCGCTGCGATCATTGAGTATCCGGACTCTAGAGAGGCTCCACAAAAGAAAGATGCAAGCTTGCTTCCGATCTTCGATAACAAAGATTATCTACCTTGAAGAAACTCAAACCCAAGCTCTTGCTTTGCTAATCAAGTATTAGCAAAGCAAACACCCTAATTTAAGTGGCTAGAATAGATGAGGATGATGAAGTAGGAATTTAGCTCTCATTCATTTTCTTAATCTCACTCATTTTCATCACTAAACTCAAAGCTAGAAAGCTTTGCAAGGATGAAGAAGAAGATGAATTACTTTGTGATGAATAATGAATTGTGTGTGAGGTTAGAAATGCAACCATGGGTTAAGTATGATAACTTAACCCATGTAGATACTTAACCATGGTGAAGGGTTGGGTTGGGTTAACAAATATCAACCAAAATATCTTTAGAAAATATCTTTAGTTAAAAACAAAAGCAAAGCTTCTAGAAGCTTCTAGAAAAGATTAACCCAAATCAAACCCTAACCATGTTTAATCTCCACTAATCATGTTGCATTTATAACCATAACATGTTACAATATTATATATCACATATACAATATTTATTGTAACAAAATAAAATAATACAATTAACATATATCGCATATATATCAATATATTACTCGAGTGAGAAAAAGAATCTTTTAGTGAGCTTATATTAGTTAATGTAATTTAATATATCAAATATATAATTATACATTAAATTATCGAATCAACACTTGATCCGATAATCCGGCTATTTTATAAATAACCGACTGATATAATCTGTATCAGTTCATCGAATCAACACTTGATCTGATGACCCGGCTATATTACATATACCCGGCCGATATCTCATATCGCGAGAATCTAATATGGTATCACATACATGTATTGTTCTCGGTCTCGCACATATCATATATGTGCTCCTACTCCGTTTTGCCTGAGCCAGGAAACCTTTGTGTAGGACTCTAAAGAATCGTCAATACGCCGGCAGTAGGTGATGATCATATCAAACACCCACAAGCTGCAAGCGGTCAGCTAAACGTAACAGCCATCCAGGTATTGAGCGATCAGAAGATCAACAAGCAAGCCTGTACTTTCTCCCGTGAATCCAATCAGTAACACTCCCGTACAGTCCGGTCTCTTCGTCTGATATGTCGCATATCTCGCCTAGGGGTGGTAAACGTCAGACCCCAGTAGCTTGATAAGTCGTGTCGATAACAGTTCGAGAAACTACTGATAACACTTACCAGTAAATCTCAGCAACCATGGCCAGGGATTTCCAGTTATAGCCAATCGAACACTGCGCAACATCAACTCCCTATACCGGGAGAGATGAAACCCCTCCTATCGCTCATTGCCTCCATGTGATTCGGGACTGTACCCAAAAGCCACCTTTCTGCACGCCCTCTTGGACGTGGTATGATGGAAATCAAAGCACAGTGAGAATCACACAAGACTCTATGACGATCTCGGGTCTACAGACTAACCTGTACCAGTGTCACCAGAGAACTGCCATCTGACGTGTGGTATAATACCATCTGGGAGTTCTCGGCGAGTCCGTCCAGTGTACCCAGTCTCCACTGAGCACCCGTATACCTTCTCTGATGTCAAACACCAATGGATATGGGATCATCCATCGCCCATCATATGGGTCAAGAAGCGCATACACTAGTCTACTCGGGAGTATCGATGCCCTGTATCGGTACTCCCATGACTAGGAACATTTGAAGGATGTACTTGGCGACTACACTGTCCCCACTAGTATGATCCGCATCATAATCCTGGTAGTCAAGTACTCATTCTAAGGGCTTTATCAACATGTGACATAGAGACAATCATAGTACATGTTAAGATAAAGAGTAACCGGATAGCATACTATCATGTCGAGCAAGAAATTCCTCCCTATATATGTCCCAGCATCCACTACAATATACAACGCATGTACAGTAATGGCCTCTAGGGCATACATATAACTAACAATCTCCTACTTGCACTTGGGCCATCTGTTGTGGTATCGCATACCCAACAATTAGCTGTGGTTGAAGTATCTCATACTCAACCATCCCATAAAAGTCTCTACTGGGAAATAGGCCTTTGTGAGTGGATCCGCGCTGTTGTCCTTTGTGTCTACTCTCCTAACCTCGATCTACCTGGAGATCAACCATCTCCATGATCAGGTGATATTGCCTAAGAATGTATCTGGATCACAGATGGGACGGTGGTTCCTTGGCATAAGCCACAACTCCATTGTGACACAATGGCAGGAACGAAGTTCATCTCATGAACTTATATATATATCCAGACTGCCTCTTTGGTAGCATCCTTGGTAACGATGTATCTTGCCTTTAATCGTCTAGTAAGTCACGGCATTTAGCTTGGAACTCTTCCAACATAACGTTCCTCCACTGAGGGTAAAGACAATACCTGCGACTGACATTCAGTCGTCCTTATCATCCTGGAACCTTTCCAGTGATTCTCCCCAGGATCGATTGATACTATCTCACTACAACTAGTGAGAATCCTAACATCCAAATAGATCTATCTCATAGATCCATAACTCAGGATTTAGGAGGTATCACCTTGATCCTATATGGAGAATATTTATGACAAGAGAAGATTGACTGAGCGTAGCATAGGTAACTCCTTCCCTATCAAGGGTATGCCATCCACGTACTATACGAGGATCACCACCATACTCCCTACTATCTTTTTGTATATACAAGGTTCATCTACCATTTTGATGAAGTCAAACTCTTTGACTACTACATCAAAACAGACGTTCCAACTCCGCGATGCCTGATTTATCCTATAAAACATCTTGCTCATGTTTCCGCTGCTCCCACTGTCTACGAAGGCCTCTGGATGTGTACTTATAGACGCTCTCTTCCAAATCAATATTTAGAAAAGCAGTCATGACACCCAACCACCAGATCTCGTAGTCATGGTATGTAGCAGTGGCAAGTAGGATCTGGATGGACTTAAGCATAGCTTTGAAAGTCTCAACCTTTCCATGTACACCAAGTAATCTTCTCAAGATATACTTGCTCCTGATGGGGATTTAACCCTTCAGATAAAGCAACCAAAGTCCATACTTTGTTGGTGTATAAGGATTCCATCTCAGATCACTAAGCATCCAGCCATTCTTATAGAGTCCCACTCCTGATGGTCTGCTCGAAACTAGTTGGGTCATCATCTCATGATGCAATCCTCGCTCCCATTGTCATAGAGAAACCGAAGTATCTTTCAGGTGGATGAGGAACCCTACCAGATCGGCGGAGAGGCTGAGGTTTGTTGGTAACTATTGAATCCTCTGGGTTTACCAAATCATCAGCTGTAGTTTGTATAGCTGGAACTCCTTCCAGTTATACCTCATGACCACTAATTTCTTCACAAGAAATTCCCTTTCACAAAGGTGGCATGCTGAGAAACAAAAACACCTTTTGTTCCCCAGTTTGGTAGAAGATATTCCCTTGCGAATGCTTGGGATATCCAACAAACTTCCACAGAACTGACCTTGCCTCGAGCTTGTCCGTATTTTGCTTTTAAACATAGGCCGGACAACCCCAAATCTTAACATCTTTAAGAGATGGGCTCTTCCCATACCATATCACATATGGAGTGGCAGGTATCTGATTTGGTTGGAACCCTATTCAATAGGTATGCTACTTCTCAAGTGCATAACCCCAAAAGAAAATAGGCAACCCAGTAGTACTCATCATAGAGCACACCATATCATATAGGGTGCGATTGCTCCGCCCCGATACACCGACGTGCTGTGGTGTATACGGAGGAGTAATGTTGAGAGTGAATCTCATTCTCCTTTAGAATAGTCCAGGAATTCCGTGCTCAAGTATTCTCCTCCTTGATCTCATCAAAGGACATAATACTTATACCCGTTTTTGGTTCTCTACTTCTAACTTAAATTCATTGAATTTCTCAAAAGTTCCAGACTTGTGTTTCAACAGGAACATATGTCCGGATCTTGAGAGATAATCAGTGAATGTAATGAAGTACAAAGAACCGGTCTTGGCATGTGTAGACAGGGGACCTTCATACATCAGCATGTATCAATCCCAAGAGTTCACTAACTCTATCTCTGTTTCCAATAAACGGAGCTGTGGTCATCTTATCTTTGTGACATGACTGACAAGTTTTACAAGATGTAAATCCAAAATAATTTAAATATGCATCTTTATGTAACTTCAGCTAGTCGGGTCGTATTGATATGACCTAGTCTACAATGCCTCAAGAAGGATTCGTTCATTTCTGAACTCTTCCTCTTGTGTGTGTTCTGTACGTTAAGAACTGTGGTTTGATTTAGAACGTCTATGCTTTTAGATAACGTGCATGAACTGATCAACTCTTAATATAGAAAATGTTCAAAATATTATCCAACAATACAAAATTATATCCTTCTTTACTAATAAAGAGACTGATATGATGTTGTATATCAGGTTCGGTATCTAATAACATCCGTTCAGAATCAATGTATTCTGGTAATACAGGGTGATAACTGCCAACAAACTTGGCCACAATACTTGCATCATTTCCAACTCTTGAAACTTATCACCCGTTCTCAGTTCTCTACCTATCTGTAGCCCATGTAACAGATTACATATCCGGGATCCTGATCCGGTATCAAATACCCAGGATGTAGATGATACTGAGAAACAGTTCTTTGTAATGAAACACACCCAAAGATGATGCATCAGCATGCACTTTCTTCGTTTGGGCGGCACGGGAATTCTGGTAATCCCCTATTTCCTGCTCTGTCTTATAACAATTATAAGTTGGAGCGGGACCAACGTTCCCTAGCGCAGTATAACAAGCGGGTTCGGTCAATACATCTGTATTATTATCTTGATTAAGGCGTGACATAGTCGCAACCAGGAGAGAGAGAGAAGAAAACACTCGATTAGATTGGTTATTAATATATCTAATCAGGATGTCTCCCACTGTTTTAGTCAAATCTTCCTTCAAACCCTAAAAGGAAAGACTAGCCGGGATTAATTACACCCTACAAGTTCGCCAATCTTTCAGCCAGGCCAGTGCCGGTACTTTGAGGGAGGTTCACCGTGCTTTCGCACGGACCTAATTAAAGTAAACCTCGTTTTCCCAGGGGCGTAACCCCGTTAACACCTTTCTAGACACTTACTTGATCGGCTAATTGTAATGTGTAAAACTCTCTCAGGAGTAACTCTTACTCGCAGCGGGTATCGGGATCCAACTATCTCATAGAAGGTATGCAATCTCATTGCAAATTTCAACACTTGAAATTCCCAATAATATTTTACCCCGAGCGATCTATGACCTTGATAAGGTCAACAAACTATAGACCGCAAGTCAAGTTCAACCCGTCATTTCCTGATATGAATTAAACCCACCCGCACGACCCTTGACAAGGTCAACAAAATCGCACGACTACCCTAATCCAATCGCATCATATACTTATACAGATAAGCAGTAATCAGCTACCGCACACTACGTCTTGACAAGGTCAACAAACGCAGCACGAATACTAACTATTACTTATCTGAAATGACAGAGGGTTACGACAGGTTTTTAAGAAAACCCTTTGCGTAATGAACTTGATATCGTTGTAGAATCGAGTGGTTTTAATTGGAATGTTTTTTAGGCTTTTACTAGTTTTTCTAAAGAGGTCACTCCCGGTGAAGGGATCTCGGCTCTTTCCTCATCGAATAAGGTGCAGGATATTTCACAAATATCACTATGCAAAGCAAAAACTATAGAAACAATCAAAAGACAAACCGAGTTTGTAGCATCTGCTAGTTTCGCTAAAGAGATCACTCCCGGTGAAGGGATCTCGGCTCTTTCCTTATCAAATAAGGTGCTGGATGTTCTACAAGGAACACCGCTATGCAAAGCAAGAACTAGAGCTACAGGTTTTTGAGACAAGTTTCTACAACATCTTTAGGTTTCTTTTAGTTTCATTAATCTCATTAATGAAGTCCCATTTTATTATGCTTCACAAGCATCACATTTGAAACGAAATCTGCAATATAACATATATCTCATATATATAATATAAACATTCGTCTAATATGATCTCATCACAGAACATTGCAGCAGAAAAACATATATGAAATATTGGATATACTAGGAGGTCCGTGTTTTAATACGAGCCTGTATAAAACACGGATTCCACGATCGTGATGAATAGCCAAACCCACATCCTTAGACCCCTACGAGAGCGGCAAGCAACACTGCCAATTCTAGGGTTAGGAGACCCGGTCTCGACTCCTCGAGATGGTCTCCCACTGGACCCTAGAACCCGGTTACTTGTGCTCCCCGCCTTGGGTCTACCTAATGCGGAAAAGTAAATAATATACAATGGTGACATCATCCTCAGCCCGGAAGTGCCCCAATAAAAGAATATTACATACAAATGAATTTTACAAGAATGAAAAAGAAAAACTCTCATCTCACATAAAACCCCGGCTATTCAAAACGCGACGATCCAATATAATATATCACAGCAACACATAATATCTCATATCATCAACGTAAGTAAATATGCGTATCCCAATTGTCGTTGATGTATAGCAACGAAACCGGCGATACACCACATATTACACTTACGGTCGCAGAAAAGAAAGTGTAAAACTACAACAGTTGGAATCCGCAACCTTCTTAGACATCTCATGCCTAACCAAATGAATTCCTTAGACATCGCATGCCTAACAATTATAAACCCCGCATTTTAGTCTCGATCTCGAAAACTCTTTTAAATATCTAGTCGGGCAATTCAACAAGATTCCCGACATCCTGATCGAATGCTCGTCGCAAACTTTAGTAGACGGCCGCACCCCCGGATGCCGTCGACGAAGTGCACTAAGGTGTAACACCGCTGCCGCGAGCACCCGAACGGATGCTTTTGGCGACAGGGTTCTCCTACAGTCACTTGGTCGGGGCTGTGGGGCGTGGCTATCTATTAAGTTTACCCGGCGAGTATCCGCGTACGCTACGTGATTGCGACGGACTTTTGATCGCATCAAAATCCCGTGGCAACCGATCATCTGAGACTAAACTGCTAGATTTATAACATTCAAATTAGTTATCTCATAACTACTTGTGGATTCTAAATATTGTATCACATTCCAGATAAATAGACAATGTTAAACTTTCCGATCGAATAAACAAACACCCAAGATTTCCCAAATAGCTCAACACTTGAGCCGAGTTCAAAAAGTATCCATCACATGCCACAGTACCAATGGTCCAACTGTAGAAGGGTCAAGCCAACGCCTCACATGTGGCAACGCCGTACTGCCCCAAACCCTAAGGTTCAGAGGCGGTTCAGACGGTCACATAATCGAGTTAAGGTTTGTGTTCTTCTAAAGGGTCCACCGCGTTACTTGCACGACTATGAATGTTCTTTAATTAAGGAAAAAATCCAACACTTGGAAATTTTCCAGCAGGGGAAAAAGTGAGTTATTGATATCCGTTCGAACTTTTTAACACGTTCTAAAATTACCCGGAAAAAACTTAAACGAAGTTAAAATTTCCGATTGAATCAACGAATACAAAAGATCTCCAGAAAACTCAACACTTGAGTAATATCAAAAATTCCCAGAAGCATCAGGAGATAGCTACAGATGTTACCGTAGAAAAAACTAACCTTAATTCCCCTATACGGTCGCGGAACCGCCGCACAAGGCAGGGTATTACCGCGGTTCCGCGGCGCTTTGAGAGAATTAAAATGTCGTTTTTCACAGTAATTCCTATAATACCCTGCTTAATATTCTGAGTATTTTTAATACGAAAAAATCAACATTTTAAAAAAATTTCCAGAGAAGGATGTAAAATAGGGTTTCGAGGTTCGATCGGACTTTAAATTTCGTCTAGACTTCGCCTAAAGCTCTAGCTTGGCTCTGATACCACTGTAGGGGTTACTAAGCACTCTCACAAGGGTCTACAAGGCATCAACCATGCCCGATTTTAATTTTAGACGTGCCGAACAACCCTAACCAAGATCTTAAACTAGAGATTAGGTGAAACAAAGCAAGTAAACAATTTTACTTCTAAGAGTTTGGGATTACAACCTTTGTAGTCCGGTCCTTCACTTCTAAAGCTTCGTGTTGAGTTTCATTCGCTGCGATCATCGAGTATCCGGACTCTAGAGAGGCTCCACAAAAGAAAGATGCAAGCCTGCTTCTGATCTTCGATAACAAAGATGATCTACCTTGAAGAAACTCAAAACCAAGCTCTTGCTTTGCTAATCAAGTATTAGCAAAGCAAACACCCTAATCTAAGTGGCTAGAATAGATGAGGATGATGAAGTAGGAATTTAGCTCTCATTTATTTTCTTAATCTCACTCATTTTCATCACTAAACTCAAAGCTAGAAAGCTTTGCAAGGATGAAGAAGAAGATGAATTACTTTGTGATGAATAATGAATTGTGTGTGAGGTTAGAAATGCAACCATGGGTTAAGTAAGATAACTTAACCCATGTAGAGACTTAACCATGGTGAAGGGTTGGGTTGGGTTAACAAATATCAACCAAAATATCTTTAGAAAATATCTTTAGTTAAAAACAAAAGCAAAGCTTCTAGAAGCTTCTAGAAAAGATTAACCCAAATCAAACCCTAACCATATTTAATCTCCACTAATCATGTTGCATTTATAACCATAACATGTTACAATATTATATATCACATATACAATATTTATTGTAACAAAATAAAATAATACAATTAACATATATCGCATATATATCAATGTATTACCTGAGTGAGAAAAAGAATCTTTTAGTGAGCTTATATTAGTTAATGTAATTTAATATATCAAATATATAATTATACATTAAATTATCGAATCAACACTTGATCCGATAATCCGGCTATTTTACAAATAACAGACTAATATAATCTGTATCATTTCATCGAATCAACACTTGATCCGATGACCCGGCTATATCACATATACCCGGCCGATAACTCATATCGCGAGAATCTAATATGGTATCACATACACGTATTGTTCTCGGTCTCGCACATATCATATATGTACTCCTACTCCGTTTTGCCTGAGCCAGGAAATCTTTGTGTAGGACTCTAAAGAATCGTCAATACGCCGGCAGTAGGTGATGATCATATCAAACACCCACAAGCTGCAAGCGGTCAGCTAAACGTAACAGCCACCCAGGTATTGAGCGATCAGAAGATCAAAAAGCAAGCCTGTACTTTCTCCCGTGAATCCAATCAGTAACACTCCCGTACAGTCCGGTCTCTTCGTCTGATATGTCGCATATCTCGCCTAGGGGTGGTAAGCGTCAGACCCCAGTAGCTTGATAAGTCGTGTCGATATGAGGTCTATAAAAGTTCGAGAAACTACTGATAACACTTACCAGTAAATCTCAGCAACCCTGGCCAAGTATTTCCAGTTATAGCCAATCGAACACTGCGCAACATCAACTCCCTATACCGGGAGAGACGAAACCCCTCCTATAACTCATTGCCTCCATGTGATTCGGGACTATACCCAAAAGCCACCTTTTTGCACGCCCTCTTGGACGTGGTATGATGGAAATCAAAGCACAGTGGGAATCACACAAGACTCTATGACGATCTCGGGTCTACAGACTAACCTGTACCAGTGTCACCAGAGAACTGCCATCTGACGTGAGGTATAATACCATCTGGGAGTTCTCGGCGAGTCCGTCCAGTGTACCCAGTCTCCACTGAGCACCCGTATACCTTCTCTGATGTCAAACACCAATGGATATGGGATCATCCATCTCCCATCATATGGGTCAAGAAGCGCATACGCTAGTCTACTCTGGAGTATCGATGCCCTGTATCGGTACTCCCACGACTAGGAACATTTGAAGGATGTACTTGGCGACTACACTGTCCCCACTAGTATGATCCGCATCATAGTCCTGGTAGTCAAGTACTCATCGTAAGGGCTTTATCAACATGTGACATAGAGACAATCAGAGTACATGTTAAGATAAAGAGTAACCGGATAGCATACTATCATGTCGAGCAAGAAAGTCCTCCTTATATATGTCCCAGCATCCACTACAATATACAACGCATGTACAGTAATGGCCTTCAGGGCATACATATAACTAACAACACCCACATTCTCCGGCTTCCTGAAGTTCAAGAGAATTGGTCCCGCTTAAACTTATATTTACTAGGGTTCTTATTGTAATTTAGTATAACTTGAAAGGGTTTTATGTAAAAATAGTTTCGACATATTTTCAAAATACACCTCAAGTATTTACTTATCGTCTTTATGGTTTTTCATAGATGTATATTTTATAAAAGTGAACTTTCTACTTAGTAGAACCTAGTTTTCATTATATATGGTATTTTAATGAAATATTGGAATTTTGCAGTGAATTGAAATGGTATTTTCCTGTAACAGTGATTCCTTTGATTTAGAAAACTTGGAATATTTATATAATATAATTAAAAAAGATATTTTTATAATAGTTATATATATATATATATTTAATAAAAATAAATTTTATTTATTTTTGTAGAAATCTCATTTTCTAAAGAAAAATGCATTAAAATCCCATCAAGATCGAATGCTCCTTTCGGAGGTCCGCGTCTCGCTTTACTAGGCCCGAGAATGTGCGATAATCCGCACTATTCTGAACGGGATCCCCAAAAGTGGGTTGTAGAGGCGCAATTGCAAGAAAAATTGATTAACACACTTTTTAAAGAAATGGTTTTGCAAGTTTGATGGTATTTATTTGTAATGTCGTATTATCCCATAACTAATGTCCCAAACTTTCATCGTGCTATGTCAAAGATATGTGTTGTGATGACATAGGTCATTACCTCGTGAGTTATCTAAAGGTAATACAAGTATTATGTTGTTTTATGTCGAAAATAAAGTATGTGGTATTTTACTGTAAAAATACGATAAAAGTTGCATAAAAGATTCTTTTGGGATGAAACTTATTTTAATATGTTTGTTAAATATTATATAAGAGTATGATATTTTATTGTTTAAGAAAAATAGAATTTTTAAAGAAAAACCGAATCGGAAGTCGGATTAACTCCGCTTTCGTCGGGTTTTAGAAATTAAAGTTATTAGAATAGAATAAGAGAATGGGAGAGGGGACTTACTGGATAGAGAACAAGAGAAAAGAGAGAGGAAACTAAATATGGTGTCAGGGCGTCGTTTCGTCGCAGGAATCTTCTTGGAATTTCGCCAGAACATAACCCTTTGCTAACTCCACTTGCGCACTATAAGGACTTGAGAATTTTTGAGAGTTTTGGCAGAGAATTCTGAGTGAGGATGGGTGAAATGGAGTGTGGTATTTATTGGGAAAATTAGGATTTAGAGGGTTAAAAAATGCATTAAAAATTGGATTAAAGAATATTTTATTGTTCTCTGTATGAATGCAGAGTATTCAAACAACATGGGAGAAGTGGGGTAGGCCAAGGGGTGCTCGGGTGAAAATATGAGAAGCATCCCTTACGGGGGGTCCGGCGGTGCCGGTCTCCCTTGCTAGCGTTCCCGGTCCAAAACCGGTGGTGGACGGTGGGATTTTTTCCACGTGTTGTTGTCGCTTGGTTTTCCCCAGTGCATGTATTTATTTATTCTGTAACTTATCATATTACGTGTAGTGCATGTGCAAACTCTTGTGCTTCTAAAAGATTAAAAGAAAATTTAATAAGAAGATAACGTGGCTGGGGGGATTCGATCACAGGAGCTACGTCACAGCAGTGTAAGGCTTTACCAATGTGCTACAAGTGTTTTCTTACTGTTCAAAAGTAAAACAAATACTTATAGTGTACACAGGATTGCAAATACACCAATTTTACATTAACTTTTAAAAAAATTTCTGTACATTGGAATTGGAGTTGTTACAATTTTCCTATACCGATAAGCCGTTAATTTTTTTATCTACTTGATGAAAATGTTAAAAGTCTTTAAATCCCGAGATTTTTTATGTATAGGAGTTTCATAATACGTAGATCAAGATGGCTAGTTTGGATCGGTGAAATACACTGGGGTTTGTGTGTTAAGGGCGGTGGCTCATTTTTTAAAAAGGGGCCGCCGACTCATATCCTTTTTCCTCTATATATATGGTAGTGATCCGTTGCAATCCGGGTTGCACAATAAGAAAAACGTGAACTCTTAACCTACGCGATATTTAAACAATCTGAACCATTCATAGTCTAATCCATACCTTAATATGTCTATGCATGAAAAATCAAAACATTTGAAGCTTTCTAACCCATGCATCGAAAGGAATTAATGTTCAATTATCGAAAAGCCGTTCAATTTTTGCACCCATTTGATGTATGAGTTAGAAAACTTCAAATGTTTTGATTTTTCATACATAAACATATTAAAGTACGGATTAGACGACGAATGGTTCAGATCGTTTAAATATCGCGTAGGTTAAGAGTTTATGTTTTTCTTATTGTGCAACCCGAATTGCTACAGATCAATTCCATATATATATAATGGAGAAAAGATGTCATAGGAGGGAATTTTCTCCTATGACATCGAAAAAATACATCCTTCACGATTTTTTCCAACGATCGGCACACATCATCTCCATCCTTATCATCTAAGATGTAGATACACCGAATTTCATTTGATTCCAACAATTTTTCACCGTTGATTTAGTGGATGCAAAATTAACGGTTTACCAACAATAGAACTTTTTACATTGCTAATCCAACGGTGAAAATATGGTAGAATCAAATGAATTTGGTTTGTTCGCATCTAAGATGATAAAGATGAAGATGATGGGTGCAGATCGTTGAATACAATATTGGAGGGTGTATTTTTTCAATGCCGCCCGACAAAAAACCCTTATATAACCTCTTTCCTTCATTATTCTCATGTGTGTGTGCGGGGTAGCGATATTGTGAGATGGTGGAAGAGATCCTTAAAGTGAGATGGAAAAATCTGACCATCACCTATGAATCAAAATGACGACCATCTCCATACATCTTGTTCTACATGTCAATCAACATATGTGTACAAAAATTTAGATAATTTAGACACTTCTAAGACATGGATATAACGGTCTCAAAATAGATGGTTGTTAAAGCATTGTAAAAGTTGTATATATTGCATACCTTTGATGCATGTTTTACAAACTTCCAAACCGTCTAATTTTTTTTATACACATACATATTTTAACATGTAAAACATGATGCAAAAATCCAATCATCGATCCAACGGTCATATATATATATATATATATATATATATATGAGAAAAATGAAAATTGGTGTATCTACATCTTAGATGATAAAGATGAAGTTGATAGGACCCATAATATATATATATATATATATATATATATATATATATATGAGAAAAATGAAATTTGGTGTATCCACATCTTAGATGATAAAAATGAAGTTGATGGGACCCATAACTTATGGGCCAGTTGATTGTGGTATGGGTGTACGGAGTGGGAGGTCTCATGTTCGAGCCCCTACACGCACAAGGTATTTCTCCATTCCCCCTTTTCTTTCTTTAACTAAATGTGCACGTTCAGATTTGATCCTGGGCGCACGTGGGTGGGTGTGTCATGAGACCTTCTGAGCTAGCCAGTGGTGCTTGGTTGTCAAAAAAAAGAAGATGAAGTTGATGGGTGCCGATTGTCGAAAAAAATGATGAGGGGTGTATTTTTTCGACGTTACATGAGGAAATTCTTTCATATGGCGTCTTTTCTATGTTATAATTCTCTCTATGAGAATATTGAATGGAACACCTCCACGATATCCTTTCTTCTTCTAAACTTTTTCTTGTAGCTAAGAAACTAGAGGGCGCTTATATGTTATTTAGGATTATAGTAAGCCCACCTTTTTGTTTATCCTTTTTCTTTTGGCTAACAATGGGCACTTATTATCTTGCACTTCCATATTGTGGGTACGATACATATTTTTGACTCTCGTAAGAAGACTTCAGAAGATATTATAAGATTTTTAAGAAGACTTATAGAGATTAAAAAAGATTTAAACACATATGTTGACCTAAAATGATTGACACTCGGAGAGAATCCCCGAGAATCTAAACAGTCATCGGGCTGTGGGTCAAGAGGGCCAGTGGCCCCTTGCAAGCAAGGTGTGTTGTAGCGTCTCGACCCAAATTTTTTACAAGTGTTGGAGTATCCTGGGCGGATACCCGTAAACGGAGTCCCAAGAGGATACCCCTGAACAGGTAGTCCCCATGAAGATACACCAAACCGGATACCCCAAGCGGATACTCCCCAATCGGATATCTCATTGCGGATATCCGCTTCAAACAAGGAAGCGACAGATAACTCTGATTGGTGTATTTTAATACATATTTTATATCCATATTTATATTTAATATGTCATATTTAATATTGCACGAAGGTATTTTGTGATATTTGCAGGTGACAAGATCTTAATTGCAAAAGGAGAAGAAAAACGCCAGCATGTGTGATTCACTTTCAAGACACGCTAATATGGAGCAGAAGCACAAGGGATATCAAATCATACAAAACAACCTTTAAATAAAGTCAAAATAATAAAAAAAGATCCAAGGCCAATTCAGCATATAGCCCGGACAGCATAGTCAACTTCAAACGACCATATCTCGAAGACCGTAACTTCGATTGGGATGTTCCTGGACTAGTTGGAAATCTATCGATGAGGCCCAAAATCCAAAGTCAAACCGAGAATTAGCTTGTTAAAGTAGGGTTTAGCGTGCCCACTTGGTCCAACTGGGTCGGGTTTTGGTCTAGGGTTTTGTTATTTTATTCTTATCATGTCGGTACCCTGTATTCGATAAAAAAACACTATAAATAAGTATTGATACTGAGTACCAAACTCTCTTATTCTCTTGCTTTTTTTGGTGTCTAGGGTTTAAGATATCTAGGGCTATAAGCTATCTTACCTTTTATTTTATTTGAATCATGATTTTATTTAATTCTTGTTGTAGTTTTTTTTATTATTATGCATAGCTAAGTTTTTAGTGTAGGATTAGATGAAACTTAGTTTGTGCATGGTGCTGAGTTGCTAAGTTTTATAATTTCCTTTCATGTTTTTACTGGCAAGTATTAAAATAATAAAAAGAAATTCTTTTTATGCAATTCTGATAAACTAGGTGGATCAATGATTGTAATACCCAGCTTATTCTGTACTCTATTATCTGTATTTCATATATTTGTCTATTCAATATATTCCAGGTATTTTCCCTATATTTTTTCCTATTTTCCATTTTTTCCTTCTATTTTCCTATTTTTCTAAACCCTAATTTCTAATTTTATTTTCCTAATTCTATCAAACCCTAACCCGATCCCTACACCCGACCCGACCCGACCCACTTTTCCCACTCTCTCTCCTTTCGATTCTTTCTCTTTCTCTCTCAGCTTGATCTACCTCCCTCCTCCTTCATGACGAGGGCCCCCACGTCCGCGCCTCCCCACAATGTTCCCGAGATCACCGCACCCAACCCCGATCTCCTCCTCCAATCTCGCCCTCTCTCAACGACCCCCTTTCTCTCTCTTTCTAAATCTCGCTCACTATCCCTCTCTCATAATCTCTCCCCCTACCTCCTTCTCTCTCTTCGAGCACCGTTGAACCGCCGGCGAACCACAGAACCACCACCACCACGTCAGCACGAGCCGAGCTTCCCCACTTCCTCCTCCTTTCCTCTTAGCCGACCTCCGAGCACCCTCAACCTCACTCACCGCCGGCACACCCTCTGCACCACCACTTCCCCATCTCGCCACCGACGCTCACAACCGCCAACTCGTCGTCGTCTCCTTGTCAGCACCCCAACGTCGTCGACAAATCCTCTAGTGATCCACACCTGAGGACTTAGGAACCCATCACCAGCAACCTCCACCTTCGGGCATCCCTGAGTGTCGCAATCTCCACCGACCAGTTGCCTCCACCCTCTGCCGGACCTCGCTTCACCATCATCTGCAGCGGCCCCCACACGTCGCAGGTGAAGACCCAAGCATCACCAAGTCAATAGCCGAGCCCAAACTCTAGCCGTTGTCATCGTGCCCACTTTGAGCCGCTCCCAGCCCACCTCTACACCGGCACCGTTCCACGACTGCACCACCGCCGTGCCTAACCCCGTATCACCCGCGTGCCCAGATGTGCTACGGCTTGTGCCCGCTTCGTGCCCAGCACCGTGTTGCGTCTAGTACCGTGTCGCGCCGTGCCACACCCGCACCATTCACCGAGTTAAGACCGTGCCCAGTACCGTGTCACGCTCGCGTCATCACCACTCCTACTACCGTATCACGCTCGCATCACCACCGCGTCCAGTACCGGATCACCACGCATCGCACACGCGCCACACACCATTTCCAGCATTGCGCCGTCTGGTGTGTTTAGACGAACCCTGCACGTCGCGTCGCTTCGATATCAGCGATCCAAGGTAAGTGAACCCCTTCACTTGTTTATCATGCTATAGTAATCGCTAGATATAATATATGATGATATATGTACAAGTATAGATACTTTTACATATACATTGTTTGCGAAGTTAATATCAAACATGTACCATCATCGTAAATTTTGGTATCTAAGACCCGACTAGGTCGATTACTCCGTAGTAATATCATATAGAAACTCATGTATTAATTTCGTCTTGATTGGGTAAAAGAAATCGATATTTCGATCGATAACCGTTTGCATAGTCTAAACGTTCGATATAGAACCCAATACGATAACTTAAGCGAATATGGTGGAACCCATGATCATTATACCCTATTACTTTTAATGAATACCCTGTAGAAATTGGACGGCAAAACGACGCCGTTTCACCTATGAAACGTTACCCTCGATAACCTTTGCAAAAGTTGAATTTTTCCTGAACAAGCTGAACGGTTAAATTCATAATAAATTATTTATATATCGTATCTTAGCATTCTATGGTTAGTATCGAAGACAACAGATAAACCTACATCACTCCATAGTTCATCTCTATATTTTAATAAGTTATGACAATTAAAACTGAGGCGATTCATGGCTCTGGACTACAGTCCAGAGCAAGAATCTCTGCCATTACCGGTTTTGAGAACACATGTTTCTCACTGTTTAAGTGCGCAAGTTTGCATAACCATATATAGAAGTGTAGATAATTGAATATCTTTCTAACGATACTGGTCTCATTGCATTCTAGTGTCGTTTGATATTTTTGTAACACATTTTAAACCGTCGAAGTGTGCTGCAGTCTTATGCAGAGATATAATGTATACCTTAACCTTAAACGGTGTATATCTTCCTGTATACAGTGGATATTATTGATCCGTATGATTTGTTGGAAACATAATAGATAAATCTAAATATTATCTAACTGTAGCGTCACCTAATTATGATCTCAACATGGAGTAAAATGCATTACGAAATGGGCTTCCAGTTCAAAAACTGGATTTCCAGCGGTAAACACTAAAAATAAAATGGCCATAACTCGCAAACCTAAAACCCGTTTGACCCGAAACTAATTTTTTTTGTGTAGATAATTAAATATACCGTATATCCTTTTTATATTGTTTTGCTCAATTCTGCACGTGTGATTTATAATGAATTTTGCAAGTTATATGCCACTGGCTGCTTTATTGTATTTGTATCATAATTTATTGCATTCTTATCTTATCTTGTACCGGTTATACCCTTATTGAATAGTGGTTATATATATTGATATCCTAGTGACCGTGTTATATTACCAAATGACAAGTGTTAGTGTAACAGCTCCAATTTCAATGTACAGAAAATTATTTAAAAGTTAATGTGCAAATGGAGTATTTACAATCTTGTGTACACTATAACTATTTGTTTTACTTTTGAACAACAAGAAAACACTTATAGCTCATTGGTAAAGCCTTACATTGCAGTGACGTAGCCCTTGTGATCGAATCCTCCTAGTCACATTTTCTTTTTATTTAATTTTATTTTAATCTTTTAGAAGCCCAAGGCACTACATCAAGGCACCAATCCAAGCCCATTCCACTGGACTTGGACCGGCAACGCAAGCGTAAGAGACCGGTACCGCCGTCCCCCCATAGGGGATGCTCCCCATCTTTTCACCCGAGCACCCCTTGGCTTACCCCACTCCTCTCATATTGTTTATTTTCTTTGCACATTTTCCAGAAAACAATAAAACCCCTTTAATCCAATTTTAATGTATTTTTTAACCCTCTAAACCCTAATCCTACCTTATAAATACAACCCTATCCTTTGCCACTCCTCATTCTGAAATCAAGTGCCAAAACTCTCAAAAATTCTCAAGTCCTTATAGTGTGCACATGGAGTTAGCAAAGGGTAAAGTTCTGGTGAAGTTCCGAGGAGATTCCAGGGACGAAACGACGCCCAGACACCTTCTCTAGCCTCCCCTTCTTCCCTCTAACCTTGTAGTCTGTAAGTCCCCCCTCCCCCTCCCTTCTCCTATTTTAAAAAGTTTATTTTTAAAAACCCGGCGAAAGCGGAGTTAATCCGACTTCCGATTCGGTTTTTCTTTAAAAAGTATATTTTTCTTAATCAATAAAATACCATACTCTTATATAATACTTAAAAAATATTAACAAACACATTAAAACAAGATTCATTTCAAAAGAATCATTTATGCAACTTTTATCGTATTTTTACGGTAAAATACCATATGCTTTACTTTTGACACAAATCAACATAATACTTGTATTACTTTTAAACAACTCACGAGGTAATGACCTACCTCATTACAACACACTTCTTAGACATAGAACGATGAAATTTTGGAAATATAGTTATGGGATAATACGACATTACAAATAAATACCATCAACTTACAAAACCATTTCTTTAAAAAGTGTGTTAATAAATTCCTTGCAATTACGCCTCTACAACCCACTTTTGGGGACCCCGATCGGAATGGTGCGGGTTATCGCACGTTCTAGGGCCTAGTAGAGCGAGATGCAGACCTCCGCAAAGAGCATTCGATTTCGATGGAATTTAAATGCATTTTTCTTTAGAAAATGAGATTTCTACAAAAAAAATAAATAAAATTTATTTTTATTATATATATATATATAACTATTATCAAAATATCTATTTTAATTATATTATATAAATATTCCAAGTTTTCTAAATCAAAGGAATCACCATTACAGGAAAATGCTATTACAAATCAATGTAAAATACTGATATTTCAATAAAATACCACATGCAATGAAAACTAGGTTCTGCTCATTAGAAATTTCACTTTTATAAAATATACATCTATGAAAACCCTAAAGACGATAATTAAGTACTTGAGGTGTGTTCCCGCAAAAAAAAAAAGAAAATTCTGCGCAAAAGAGCCCAAGGTATCAAATGACAGCGATACGTTTAAGAAAATGCGAACCAGTATTTTCTGGGCTACATTTTGATAGACTCCCGAATTAGAAACAACAAAATTCTGATGGTATTGAAAGCGTCTCGAAAAAGCCTTCGATTTGATATATTATGGGCCTCATAACTCATCCGGGATCAAAAGTTATGAGGCATCGCGTGCTCACACGTGACCGGGCATCACGTGCCCACACATAACCGGGCATCACGTGCAGACCCTGTTTCCTAAGCCATCGCTACCTTATAAAGAGTTCAAGATGAACTGTTATCTACCATCTATGGGCTACACTTTCCAAAGCGACATGCCACTTAAATGGAGAAGTTACTCATGAGCATATAAACTACTTCACGCCAGACTAAGATATAAAGAAATGGAAGAGTGCGGCTCATGGGGCTGAGGGTTTGGAACTATATCTCTTAAGAGTCGAGATTTGTGTCAACGATAAATGACGACGCTTGTGTCCGCTCATTATCTTCTCAGATCAAGATTCTGAAAGTTATATAACAACCAAAAACCGGTCATACGCTATGAATTACTCTGCACTATTTCACCCACGGGCAAAATAGTGGGGGGCATTTGTTCCCGCCAAAAAAAAATAAAAAAAAATTCTTCGCAAAAGAGCCCAAGGTATCAAATGGCAGCGATACGTTTAAGAAAATGCGAACCAGTATTTTCTGGGCTGCATTTTGATAGACTACCGAATGAGAAACAGCTAAATTCTGATAGTATCGAAAGCGTCTCGAAAAAGCCTTCGATTTGATATATTATGGGCCTCATAACTCATCCGGGATCAAAAGTTATGAGGCATCACGTGCTCACACGTGACCGGGCATCATGTGCCTACATGTGACCGGGCATCACGTGCAGACACGTGACCATTTACAGGCAAAGACTGTAGGCACTGAATAAAATAAATAATTGGAAATAATTAATCAGTGGGGTCACGTGCCAACACATGATGGGCCTTTAAACCCACTGAAAATAATTAAAGGTATAATAAAATAATAAGGAAAAATCCCAATGGGGCATCACGTGCCAACACGTGACCAAGGGTCACGTGCGGACACGTGATAATTCCTGAGTTCTTTAAAATAAAAGAATTAAATTCTGGTCAAATGCTTAATCAGGGGGTCACGTGCCAACACGTGATGGGTTCCTAAAGATCTATGAATTAATAGAATTAAATTCTAATTAAGAGAGAATAAAAAAACCCTAATATTTCCCTAAATTTTTCCAAACAAAAGAAGGACTGTGCTCTGTAAAGTGGAGCACCGTTCGATTAAAAATCCAATGGTGATTAAAAATCACCAGTTTATAGAAAGATTCTATACAAGGAAAGATTTCCCTGAAATTTGAATAACAGATAAAAGATCATTTGGATTAAAAATCCAATTGTGAATAAAATTCACTGAGTGATCTGGAAGAGCATGTTGGTTACAAAAACAACCAAAATCTTTCAATGAAAGATTGACTACACAAATTGATTCTTTTCTTTCTCCTATAAATAGGAGCCAAGAAGAGAAGAGAGGGAGATCTACTTTTGGAGAGAGAAAAGAGAGGAGAATTTAATTCTCAAGAGAGAAAAAAAAGATCTCTTCAGAGAAAGGAAACCCTGGGTGAGAAAGGGAAAAGTGATCTAAGTTCCATAAAACAAAGAGAATTTAATTCTCAATTTAAGAGTTTAACTCTTCTGAATAAGAACTTAGTTCTTCCTTTGGTTGAAGATCTGCAGAAGCAGATCTTCCCACAAGTTGAGAATTTAATTCTCATCGGGGAGATTCTGCCATGCAGATCCAAAACTTAGAGGGAGAATTGAGTTTAGAGAATTTAATTCTCCCAAATTCATAGGAATTTAATTCCTCCAAAATAAAACTAGGGTTTAACCCTATATGAGAATTTAATTCTCCTAAATTCACAAGAATTTAATTCCTCCACGATAAAACTAGGGTTTAACCCTATATGAGAATTTAATTCTCCCAATTTCATAGGAATTTAATTCCTCCAAGACAGAACTAGGGTTTAACCCTATATAAGAATTTAATTCTTCCACATAAATAGGAATTTAATTCCCCTAAAAACATAATTAGGGTTTAACCCTACAGAGACTTTAATTCTTAAAATAAAGGGACTTGAAAGATCTCCATGCACGTAAAGAAACTTGGTCACGTGATGACACGTGACTCAAATCCTCAGTGATTAGAAAAGAAAGAATAAAACTACATCACGTGCCCTCACGTGAACCCTAAAAAGATCCTCCAAAAATAAGAAGGAATTAGCCCAGAGGCAATGCCTCACGTGCTCCCACGTGACCTCCAAAACAAAGAGAATAAAGGCAAAGGCAGATTCTAATTTGGGCGCCCTCACGTGTCCTCACGTGACCCCTAATAAACACCTTAATAAATCAGTGCATGAGTGCCTATCACGTGCCCACACGTGATGGCCGTGAAAACTAAAAGTGTTTAACACTTATTTACTGATTTGAGAATAAAACAAAAGAAGACTAGTCCCCACCTTCAGAGGTCTCATACGGCCCCACACGACCAATCCCATTCTAGTGTTTAACACTATTTTTGAGCGTTTTGTTCTTGGTGTTTAACTCCATTTTTCAGCGCATCACGTGGGAACACGTGACATATATGTTAGTGTTTAACACTATATTCAAATCAATTCTAGCCTAAATTGGCTAAGCCCTTCTAAGGCAGGACTTCTCTTTTTTACTGAGTCTCAAATATATCCTTGCTTTCCAAAATTGGACATCTTATATGGCATATGAGTGCTTAGCACTCAACAAAAGATAAAATGTTATCAGAACCCCTGTTTAGCAGTGCCAAATAATGGGGGGTTGAACTCAAACAAATCTTTAATAGTCCAACAAAGGGCCAACATTTCAAACCTAATTGGACTTATCCCAAGTTGGCCATAAGTTCTCAATTCAGATTTAACTGAGCCAATGTGCTCATAATCTAATTAATTGATCTTAGTTCCAAAATTGGACTATAGATCTCCCAATCAACTTTGGTTCAAGGGTACATCTCTTCACTCCTTTGATATTTGTCTTTGTAATCCTTCAACGTCTTCAGAGTGGTGACGGGTTCCGACAACCACACATTTCACGGACTATGATGTCCTTAACCTTGACTGTGAGGTATTTAAACTCACGGACTATGATGTCCTTAACCTTGACTGTGAGGTATTTAAACTCACGGACTACGATGTCCTTAACCTTGACTGTGAGGTCTTTAAACTCACGGACTATGATGTCCTTAACCTGACTGTGAGGTCTTTAAACTCACGGACTATGATGTCCTTAACCTTGACTGTAAGGTTTTTAAACTCACGGACTATGATGTCCTTAACCTTTACAGACTATGACGTCTTTAAACTGGACCACCATGTCCTTAAACTGGCAATTGACCGCAAAGTCCCTAAACTAGAACAATAGAGCCCAAATGCTCTTTTGTTGGATCTAAATGATCCCGTTAAGTAGATCTTAGTCTAAAATTAGACTAACGTATCCTTAACAAATGGTTAAGTTGACCTTAGTTTAAAATTAGACTAACGTGTCCTTAACAAACTGTTAAGTTGATCTTAGTCTAAAATTAGACTAACGTTTCCTTGACAAACGTTTAAGTTGATCTTAGTCTCAAATGAGACTGACGTATCCTTAAACCCAACCCCAAACCCAAATCTAAGAAAATACGGATTTGGACTATTCCACGCCCTACGGGTGACAACATAAATTAGTCTCCGTATACAATCCACGGGCAACCAAAAAACAAAACAAACAAACACGACACGAAGTGACCATCTCGAGAAGGAGAAAGTTGTTACCGCGACGCGGTAGCGTAATTAACCGCGGGGGCTTGCGCCTGCAGGGAAGAGCGTCCCCACAATCAAAAACCCCTCAATGAGGGGGAATCTGACGAAGTCTGCTATATCGGCCGCATCCGTTTAAACCTTCGATACACGGTATCATAAATCAACTTGGCATCTTCGGAGAGGTGGACGAATATCACCAAATAGCATCTGCCCTCGGAATTCAGGCCCAGACGTCCCAACGTCCCGGTCGCGTCTTTTGGCGGAGAACAGATTCTGGCACGCCCGGTGGGACCTTTTCCTCTTTCCACTCCACACTTCGTGTGTCGTGTTCGCGAACGA
Source organism: Agapanthus africanus (assembly GCA_030015575.1). Classification (NCBI taxonomy): domain Eukaryota; kingdom Viridiplantae; phylum Streptophyta; class Magnoliopsida; order Asparagales; family Amaryllidaceae; genus Agapanthus; species Agapanthus africanus. Next base: position 90,169,797 of record JASDDO010000024.1, on the reverse strand, counting down.
ATCGCGGTTTGATATGGTTGCCCTTGGGTTCGAGGTACTAAGATTTGGTGTCTTGCTCTGTGCAGAAAACAGAAGATCAATGTCTTCAAACTGCACTAACTGCAACTGCAACTCTTGCTCGTTCCTGTCCGGAGGAGTGACTTATGGGCTCCAAGCGGCCTCCATCTTTGCTATGCCGGTGGAACAGGTGACTCAAGCCACCACGGGGCTATTCTTCGGGACCATGATCCCGCCAACAAGCTTCAACGCTCCTGTGCCATCGCAAGAAGCTCTGAAAAAGTCGGTCTTTGATCAGCTTGCAACTGTTGCGGCCCTTCTCAATGGGTCGCCCAAGTCCACTGCCTCAGTTTTCAACAAACTGGGCCGAAACTCAGATGGACCCGTGAAGAAGCCCACAATTCCCGAAGAGGTTATCCCAAAACGGATAGCCATTCCTACTCCTGAAGTCCCCAAGGCGGCTTCTCCTGCTAAGGGGTCAGTCTTCACAAGACTGGCCGTTCCAACTCCAACTCCAGGTGAAGTCATGAAGGCCGTTTCCCCTGTTCGAAAGTCGGCCTTCGCAAGACTGACTATCCCCTCTCAACGGACGTCAGTCTTCGACAGGCTAGCGCCAATAACAGTCTTTCCTCAAAATAGGGGCATGGAAAAGACGATCCAACAGCGGAGGTGATCCCGACCGCACGATATGCTCGACGTCGCCACTGGCGCCGAGTGAGGAAATCTGGGGGCAATTCACCCTCTGGACCGACTTCGCCAACTCCAATTGTGGAAGTTGATGTTGCTGTTCCAACTGGGAACAACTTTGAACTACTTAACAAGGTGCGCAGGAATTCGCCAACTGCTGTGTTGAAAAGATCTCCTTCACCAATGGAGAACGCTACAAAGGCGAAGTTTGAACAGCCCCCTCAGCGGCTGTCCTCTAAAATTTACAAGGTCTGGCGACAGGTCCAAGACTCCGTGATTGATCAAGACTACCCCCGCCGACAGAAAAAGATGAAAGTTCGACGAGAAGAGGACCGCCCTGTCAAACCACAGAAAGCAACAGCCACTTGGGTGCCCGCTGCAACGGCCCCCTCAACCTCGACCGCTCACAAGAGGAGAAAGCTGGAGAAAATCTCGGTGTCTGCGACGAATCACAAGAACACTGAATCTAAGGGCCCTAAGTCTGGGGGCATGGTGGTGCACACTGTTCATATGGAATCCGGAAAAGAGGAAAGCCGCGCTTCTACGGGTCACCGACCGCTCACCTGATCCGTGACAAAAGCCCAGGAGCAGCAACAGAAGCTTCAGGAAATGCTAACGCAAATGGCCGCACTCACCGGGTCAAAAGAAAGCCCGGAGGCGTCATCAGAGCAGCGTCATGAACAAGAAACCGATGCCGACTTCCTCCGCAGAGTCCTCGAAAAGAAAGACAAAGAGGCAGCGGAATAAGCTGCCAACATAAAACGAATGACGCTTCTCTTCCAAGACATGGTCGGGATGATGTTACAGCCAGAACCTCCAGCTGAAACCCTCCGATCATTATTGAAGATGATAAAGGAGAAGCGTCAAATCCTCTGCCGGCTCTGTCAGCAGCCAAGGAGGAAACCATCTCAAAAGCCACGCTCGATGATTATATAGCTCAACAAATACGAGCTCACCGAGCGAATGAAGCGGCTGGCCAGGTTGTCAAGACTGGACGACCCTACCCGGGCTGGTATGATCAAATAAGGTACCCGCCAGGATACACGATTCCTAAATTCCATGTGTACAAGGGGACAGGCAATCCCCATCAACATGTCTCTCAGTTCAGGGCTCTCTACGGCAACACTGGAGGAGATGATAAGCTACTGCTTCGCCAATTCGTCGGCAGCTTGGAGGAAACGGCTTTCGAATGGTACTCAGAGCTTCCCAACGACTCCGTCAAAACATTCACTGAGATGGAGTTGCTATTCATTCATCGTTTCGCAAGCGCTAGAGAATGCACCCCAATCACGGCATTGATCAATGCCAGGGTGAAAGCTGGAAAAACATGGGTTCAGTACGCGATACGGTGGCGGAACCTGTGGTCGAAATGCGAACAACGCATAGAAGAGGCTCCTGCAGTAAGCATGTTTGTGGGAACCCTCGATCCACAAGCGACCATATCCCAATTCATGATGTTCTTCAAGCCGACCACCTTCCAAGCCTTGGTTGATAAGCTGGCTCAAATGGACTAGATGGGCCATAGGCCTTCCCCTTCAAAGTCGGAGCCTCGGAATGAAAAGGGCAAAGGGAAAGCAATCTTCTTCGCCAACGCTCAACAACAACCGAGTGGCCCGAGACCGGTTGTTCGCCAAAGCAACAAGCGGTAGTCCCTCGATGAGAAGTTGAGACGTCCTTACTCATTTCCCCAGGATAAAACAAGGAAACTGTTTGAACTGGCAGTGTGCAATGGGCTCATTACTCTACCGAAGTCGAGACACCCACCGCAACCGAACGACGTCAACTATCCCAATTACTGCCCCTACCATCGAGTATTGGGCCATCCACTCGAAGATTGCTACGTCTTCAAAAATTGGGTTGAAGACCAATACCAGCAAGGCAAATTCGCGTTGTCTGAAAATTGGAAGGTGAACCCGCCACAACCACATGCTCCGAAAAAGATGGACATGCCGGGGGCATCGTGCTCATTCATAGAGGAAGCTCCATGGGAAGTTGTTCTTTCGGCAAAAACTAAAAAAATGCTGAAAGATTTTCAAACATGTCCGGCGATCAGGTGGAAAAGTCCGCAAGAACCGGAGATTATCGAGGGGATGCTGAAACCACGGCCAACATTGGGAGTTAATAGTGATGGTGGACAAAATATTCAGGCCCAGCCGTCAAAGTCTTCGAAGAAAAAGAAGAAGATCAAAAAGCCCGCGCAGTTTGATGACAAGCGCACGGATCTGCAAAAACATATTGACGCGCTGGAGGAATATAACCAGAAGACACGGACCCCTGTCACACTCCAAGAATTTTTCAACAATATCCTTGAGAGTGGAGATAACGATAATAATGATGGGGATGACTCGTCAGAAGAATCTGAGGACTATGTGGCATGTTGCCACATGATATCTCATTCGGCGTTAACTAATGAAGAAGCTCACTCGACGATAGAAGACAGCATAAAAGAGCTGGGGACAGGATCGAAGCCAAAACCCTTGGAACCGTCTGACGGGATAATCGACTTGCTACTGAACGAAACCCGTCAGAAAAGCAAAGCCAATCGAGAGCGCGGACTGGCTATATTTGAAAAAGCTAAACGCCGACGACCGAATGAAAAGGTCGAGGCACCCCAACCGGATCGAAGCATCCCTATCGTCAGCAAAAGCAAGCTTAAAATAAGAAAATGATTCGCTAGAGCCCTATCAATAGGAATGAAGTTGCCATCTTTCAGAGGAAATTCTCCTGGCAGTATACATCTTGATGATGCGAACATACATCCTAACTTCTGCTTATACCATCAGAAGATTACACACCCTACCGAGGAGTGCATAGCCTTTAAAAACTGGTGGCAGGGATATGTTTCCCCACCGACAACACGTTCAACGAGTGAAGCGTAAGGCTCGTCAGGAACAGAAAAGCACGTCAGATGAGCGCAAAAGAGCCGCTGGCAACTGTCACATAGTCGACACCAAGGGATCGCAAGTTATCACCTTTGGAATCGACTCTGACGAAAAAATCGTCCTCAGCCCTCTCTTCAAGGAATCCACCTCTGACACAAAAAATGCGAAGATTTGCGAGAAAATCTAGCCGCGTAATCGTACGTTGCCCGAAAAATCTCGGACCTATGAACAAATGACCGAAACATCGTTAAACTACTACCAACCCGTGGCATCTTCAGGCTGACGTGGTAAGAAAAAAAAGGCATGTCCACAAGTAGAATGGGCACGGATGAAAACCCGAAAGGGCGCCGTGAGTAAAAACAGCAGGACTACCGGCGATATTTGTGAAAATCCGAAAGGGCGCGGACTCGTAAAAAGAATTAATAATAAATATATAAAAAAAATATAAAAAAGGTATGTCCACAAGCAAAATGGGCACAGATGAAAACGTGAAAGGGCACCGTGAGCAATAACAGCAGGACTACCGGCGAGTTTTGTGAAAACCCGAAAGGGCGCAATCTCGTTAAAAGACATTTGCAAGGTCCTCTCGACCCTGTAAGGAGAAACCACCTGCGTGAGATCCTTACGACTTACAACGGAGAAATACACTTAGGAATCCTCACGATTCTTAAGGAGAAACTACGCTTACGATATCCTCACGACTCGTAAGGAGAATTCCCCTTTGAGACCCTCACGGCTCATAGGGTTCAAAAGCCTTAAGCTACAGGGATCTGAACCTGTTCTTAAGCCATCACAACCTCCAATGTTGCCCTACAAGCGGTTCAATGCTGGCCCTTGTATACAATCCACGGGCAAGAATAAACATTTCCCTAACAGAGTCCCACCAGCGACTAGGGATATGCTCACACGGTGAACAAACACTTATAGGTCCTCTCGACTTGCAAGGAGAAAACACTCTTGTATGATCCTTATGACTTATAAGAGAACACACACTTATGAATTCTCACGATTCCTAAGGAGAAAACTCACCTACGAGATCCTCACGACTCGTAGGGAGAAACACCTTTATGAGACCCTTATGGCTCATGAAGTCAAAAGTCTTAGTCGACGGGATCCTAACCCTGTTTGCTAAGCCGCCTTTGTTCAACATCGACAGAGGCATATGATGATTCGCTCTTAGCAATGTCCCAGTGGTAGCGATGTTGATGCCTAAATCGGTATCAAATTCCAAGTCCTTTCATGGCAAATGATGATTCGCTCCTGGCAATATTCCAGTCGCAGCGATGCTGATGCTAAGATTGGTACCAGATTCCAAGTTCCATACTCGTGGCGAAAAGCCAGCGAGCCACAAATGCATATGAAATAGCCGAAATGATAGGGCAACCTGCAACAAAATCAATAAGTAAAATATATGCATATGAAATAGCCGAAATGGTTGGGCAACTCGCAATAAAAAACAACGAGTAAAAAGAAAAAAAATAGCCGAAATGATTGGGCACCGCGAAAAATAGCCGAAATGATTGGGCAATCGCGATTTTCACGATATAAAATCTGAAATGATAGAGCATCGCGGAAATAAAAAAATGAAAGAATAAAACTTTTGCCCTACATGTGAGATCACATCGATCCCTGTATACAATCCAGGGGCACAAACAAGAAGGGAACCATATTGTCCCACCTGGCTTCGTCGAAGCGAAGCCAAATCTCGACGGTTCACAGACAGTCCAGAGATCAACACCGGCGTTCTTCCTCCCTCCAGCAGGATGCAGACGTGACGTCAACAACCGACCTCAGAGTCGCAACGAAACGGAGCCATGACAAAGTCCCTAGATCCAAATCTCAATGGCCATATCTACAGCCTGGAAACCAACAACGGTGTGCCTCCTCATTCCAGCAGGACACAGATCTTACACCATCAATCGGAACCAAGGCAAAGTCCTAGTTCCAAGACTCTACGGTCCACAGACAACCTAGAGTCAACCAATGACTTCCCCGCCGGATCAACGCTCCGTCTCGGAAACAAATCAACCGACCTCCAGGGAAATCAGTGTCCTTGGCCAAACCTTGATTCAAGGAAATCAGCGTCCTTGGTAAGAACCTCGATTCGCGTCGACCTGCAGAGAAATCAGCGTCTTTACAGGAATACCTCGATTCGTTTCAACTCTGAGGAAATCAGTGTCCTTGGCAAAAACCTCGATTCAGGGAAATCAGCGTCCTTGACGAGAGCACCTCGATTCGCGTCGACCCGCATAGAAATCAGTGTCTTTGTAGGAATACCTCGATTCGTTTCAACTCCAGGGAAATCAGTGTCCTTGGCAAAACCTCGATTCAGGGAAATCAGCGTCCTTGGCGAGGGCATCTCGATTCGCGTCGACCCGCAAGGAAATCAGTGTCTTTGCAGGAATACCTCGATTCGTTTCAACTTCGAGGAAATCAGTGTCCTTGGCAAAAACCTCGATTCAGGGAAATCGGCGTCCTTGACGAGAGCATCTCGATTCGCGTCGACCCGCAAGGAAATCAGTGTCTTTGCAGGAATACCTCGATTCGTTTCAACTCCGAGGAAATCAGTGTCCTTGACAACCTCCTCGATTCAGGGAAATCAACGTCCTTGATGAGAGCATCTCGATTTGCGTCGACCCACAAGGAAATCAGCGTCTTCGCAGGAATACCTCGATTCGTTTCAACTCCGAGGAAATCAGTGTCCTTGGAAACCTCCTCGATTCAGGGAAATCATCGTCCTTGACGAGAGCATCTCGATTCGCGTCGACCCGCAAAGAAATCAACGTCTTTGCAGGAATACCTTAATTCGTCTTAACCCCACGGAAATCAGTGTCCTTGGCAACCTCCTTGATTCAGGGAAATCAGCGTCCTTGACGAGAACATCTCGATTCACGTCGACCCGCAGAGAAATCAACGTCTTTGCAGGAATACCTCGACTCATCTCAACTCCAAGGAAATCAGTGTCCTTGGCAAAACCTCGATCCAGGGAAATCAGCGTCCTTAAAGAGAGCACCTTGATTCGCGTCGACCCGCAGAGAAATCAGTGTCTTTGCAGGAATACCTCGATTCGTCTCAACCCCAGAGAAATCAATGTCCTTGGCAAAAATCTCGATTCAGGGAAATCAGCGTCCTTGACGAGAGCACCTCGATTCGCGTCGACTCACAGAGAAATCAGTGTCTTTGCAAGAATACCTCGATTCGTCTCAACTCCGAGGAAATCAGTGTTCTTGGCAAAAACCTCGATTTAGGGAAATCGGCGTCCTTGACGAGAGCATCTCGATTCGCGTCGACCCGCAGAGAAATCAGTGTCTTTGTAGGACTACCTCGATTCGTTTCAACTCCGAGGAAATCAGTGTCCTTGGCAAAAACCTCGATTCAGAAAAATCAGCGTCCTTGATGAGAGCACCTCGATTCGCGTCGACCCGCAGAGAAATCAGTGTCTTTGCAGGAATACCTCGATTCGTTTCAACTCCAGGGAAATCAGTGTCCTTGGCAAAACCTCGATTCATGGAAATCAGCGTCCTTGGCGAGGCCATCTCGATTCGCGTCGACCCGCAAGGAAATCAGTGTCTTTGCAGGAATACCTCGATTCGTTTCAACTCCGAGGAAATCAATGTCCTTGGCAACCTCCTCGATTCAGGGAAATCGGCGTCCTTGACGAAAGCATCTCGATTCGCGTCGACCCGCAGAGAAATCAGCATCTTTGCAGGAATACCTCGATTCGTCTCAACCCCAGGGAAATCAGTGTCCTTTGCAACCTCCTCGATTAATGGAAATCAGCGTCCTTGACGAGAGCATCTCGATTCCCATCGACCAGCAGAGAAATCAACGTCTTTGCAGGAATACCTCGATTCGTCTCAACCCCAGGGAAATCAGTGACCTTGGCAACCTCCTCGATTCAGGAAAATCAGCGTCCTTGACGAGAGCATCTCGATTCGCGTCGACCAGCAGAGAAATCAACGTCTTTGCAGGAATACCTCAATAAGTCTCAACCCCAGGGAAATCAGTGTCCTTCGCAACCTCCTCGATTCAGGGAAATCAGCGTCCTTGACGAGAGCATCTCGATTCACGTCTCCCGCAGAGAAATCAACGTCTTTGCAGGAATACCTCGACTCGTCTCAACTCCGAGGAAATCAGTGTCCTTGGCAAAACCTCGATTCAGGGAAATCAGCGTCCTTGAAGAGAGCACCTCGATTCGCGTCGACCCGCAGAGAAATCAGTGTCTTTGTAGGAATACCTCGATTCGTCTCAACCCCAGGGAAATCTGTGTTCTTGGCAAAAACCTCGATTCAGGGAAATCATCGTCCTTGACGAGAGCACCTCGATTCGCGTCGACCCGCAGAGAAATCAGTGTCTTTGCAGGAATACCTCGATTCGTCTCAACTCCGAGGAAATCAGTGTCCTTGGAAAAAACCTCGATTCAGGGAAATCAGCGTCCTTGACGAGAGCATCTCGATTCGCGTCGACCCGCAGAGAAATCAGCGTCTTTGCAGGAATACCTCGATTCATTTCAACTCCGAGGAAATCAGTGTCCTTGGCAACCTCCTCGATTCAGGGAAATCAGAGTCCTTGACGAGAGCATCTCGACTCGCATCGACCCGCAGAGAAATCAGCGTCTTTGCAGGAATACATCGATTCATTTCAACTCCGAGGAAATCAGTGTCCTTGGCAAATACCTCGATTCAGGGAAATCAGCGTCCTTGACGAGAGTATCTCGATTCGCATCGACCCGCAGAGAAATCAGCGTCTTTGCAGGAATACCTCGATTCATTTCAACTCCGAGGAAATCAGTGTCCTTGGAAAAAACCTCGATTCAGGGAAATCAGCGTCCTTGACGAGAGCACCTCGATTCAAATCGAACCGCAAAGAAATCAGTGTCTTTGCAGGAATACCTCGATTCGTCTCAACCCCAGAGAAATCAGTGTCCTTGGCAACTTCCTCGATTCATGGAAATCAGCGTCCTTGACGAGAGCATCTCGATTCACATCGACCCGCAGAGAAATCAGCGTCTTTGCAGGAATACCTCGATTCGTCTCAACTCCGAGGAAATCAACGTCCTTGGCAAAAACCTCGATTCAGGGAAATCAACGTCCTTGGCGAGAGCATCTCGATTCGCGTCGACCCGCAAGGAAATCGGTGTCTTTGTAGGAATACCTCGATTTGTTTCAACTCCGAGGAAATCAGTGTCCTTGGTAACCTCCTCGATTCAGGGAAATCAGCGTCCTTGACGAGAGCACTTCGATTCGCGTCGACCCGCAGAGAAATCAGTGTCTTTCCACGAATACCTCGATTCGTTTCGACTCCAGGGAAATCAATGTCCTTGGCAAAAACGTCGATTCAGGGAAATCAGCGTCCTTGACGAGAGCACTTCGATTCACGTCGACCCGCAGAGAAATCAGTGTCTTTGCAGGGATATCTCGATTCGTTTCGACTCTAGGGAAATCAGTGTCCTTGGCAAAACCTCGATTCAGAGAAATCAGCGTCCTTGGTAAGAGCATCTCGATTCGCGTCGACCCGCAGAGAAATCAGCGTCTTTGCAGGAATACCTCGATTCGTTTCGACTCCAGGGAAATCAGTATCCTTGGCAAATACCTCGATTCAGGAAAATCAGCGTCCTTGACGAGAACATCTCGATTCGCGCCGACCCGCAGAGAAATCAGTGTCTTTGGAGGAATATACAATGTCAGCAAAGCGGACCCACGACAAAGTTCCCAGTTCCATGACTCAGCGGTGTACAGACAAACCAAAGTCAACCCTCGACCTCCCTGTTGAGACAATGCTTTGACTCGGGTGTAGCTTAACTCATCAATCACTTACGAGTCATCTCGACTTGTAAGGAAGAAAATTCTCTTGTGAGATCCTTACGACTCTCAAGAGAAAACACACTTAGGAATCCTCACGATTCCTAAGGAGAAAATACACTTATGAGATCCTCTCGACTCGTAGGGATACAAAAATCTTTATGAGACCCTCACGGCTCATAAAGTTGAAAAGTCTTAGGCAGCAGATCTGAACTTGTTTCCTAAGCCATTGCTTCTTATCTCGATTCAGGGAAATCAGCGTCCTTGACGAGAACATCTCGATTCGTTTCGACCCGCAAGGAAATCAATGTCTTTGCGAGAATCTCTCGATTCGTATCGACTTGCAGGGAAATTAGTGTCCCTACGCATAAAGAAATTCTCTTGTGAGATCCTTACAATTCTCAGGAGAAAACGCATTTAGGAGTCCTCACGACTCCTAAGGAGAAAAGACACCTACGAGATCCTCACGACTCGTAGGGAGAAAAGCCTTTGTGAGACCCTCACGGCTCATAAAGTTGGAAAGTCTTAGGCAACAGATCCTAACCCTGTTTCCTAAGCCATCGCTACCTTATAAAGAGTTCAAGATGAACTGTTATCTACCATCTATGAGCTACACTTGCCAAAGCGACATGCCACTTAAATGGAGAAGTTACTCATGAGCATATAAACTACTTCACGCCAGACTAAGACATAAAGAAATGGAAGGGTGTGGCTCATGGGGCTGAGGGTTTGGAACTATATCTCTTAAGAGTCGAGATTTGTGTCAACGATAAATGACGACGCTTGTGTCCGCTCGTTATCTTCTCAGATCAAGATTCTGAAAGTTATATAACAACCCAAAACAGGTCATACGCTATGAATTACTCTGCACTATTTCACCCACGGGCAAAATAGTGGGGGGGCATTTGTTCCCGCCAAAAAAAATTAAAAAAATTTCTGCGCAAAAGAGCCCAAGGTATCAAATGGCAGCGATACGTTTAAGAAAATGCGAACCAGTATTTTCCGGGCTGCATTTTGATAGACTCCCGAATGAGAAACAGCTAAATTCTGATGGTATCGAAAGCGTCTCGAAAAAGCCTTCGATTTGATATATTATGGACTTCATAACTCATCCGGGATCAAAAGTTATGAGGCATCACGTGCCCACACGTGACCGGGCATCACGTGCAGACACGTGACCATTTACAGGCAAAGGCTGTAGGCACTGAATAAAATAAATAATTAGAAATAATTAATCAGTGGGGTCACGTGCCAACACATGATGGGCCTTTAAACCCACTGAAAAGAATTAAAGGTATAATAAAATAACAAGGAAAAATCCCAATGGGGCATCACGTGCCAACACGTGACCAAGGGTCACGTGCTGACACATGATAATTCCTGAGTTCTTTAAAATAACAGAATTAAATTCTGGTCAAATGCTTAATCAGGGGGTCACGTGCCAACACGTGATGGGTTCCTAAAGATCTATGAATTAATAGAATTAAATTCTAATTAAGAGGGAATAAAAAAACCCTAATATTTCCCTAAATTTTTCCAAACAAAAGAAGGACTGTGCTCTGTAAAGTGGAGCACCGTTGGATTAAAAATCGAATGGTGATTAAAAATCACCAGTTTATAGAAAGATTCTATACAAGGAAAGATTTTCCTGAAATTTGAATAACAGATAAAAAATCTTTTGGATTAAAAATCCAACGGTGAATAAAATTCACTGAGTGATCTGAAAGATCATGTTGGTTACAAAAACAACCAAAATCTTTCAATGAAAGATTGACTACACAAATTGATTCTTTTCTTTCTCCTATAAATAGGAGCCAAGAAGAGAAGAGAGGGGGGTCTACTTTTGGAGAGAGAAAAGAGAGAAGAATTTAATTCTCAAGAGAGAAAAAAAAGATCTCTTCAGAGAAAGGAAACCCTGGGTGAGAAAGGGGAAAGAGATCTAAGTTCCATAAAACAAAGAGAATTTAATTCTTAATTTAAGAGTTTAACTCTTCTTAATAAGAACTTATTTCTTCCTTTGGTTGAAGATCTGCAGAAGCAGATCTCCCCACAAGTTGAGAATTTAATTCTCATCGGGGAGATTCTGCCATACAGATCCAAAACTTAGAGGGAGAATTGAGTTTAGAGAATTTAATTCTCCCAAATTCATAAGAATTTAATTCCTCCAAAATAAAACTAGGGTTTAACCCTATATGAGAATTTAATTCTCCTAAATTCACATGAATTTAATTCCTCCAAGATAAAACTAGGGTTTAACCCTATATGAGAATTTAATTCTCCCAATTTCATAGGAATTTAATTCCTCCAAGACAGAACTAGGGTTTAACCCTATATAAGATTTTAATTCTTCCACATAAATAGGAATATAATTCCCCTAAAAACATAATTAGGGTTTAACCCTACAGAGACTTTAATTCTTAAAATAAAGGGACTTGAAAGATCTCCATGCACGTAAAGAAACTTGGTCACGTGATGACACGAGACTCCAATCCTCGGTGATCAGAAAAGAAAGAATAAAACTACATCACGTGCCCTCACGTGAACCCTAAAAAGATCTTCCAAAAATAAGAAGGAATTAGCCCAGAGGCAATGCCTCACGTGCTCCCACGTGACCTCCAAAACAAAGAGAATAAAGGCAAAGGCAGATTCTAATTTGGGTGCCCTCACGTGTCCTCACGTGACCTCTAATAAACACCTTAATAAATCAGTGCATGAGTGCCTATCACGTGCCCACACGTGATGGCCGTGAAAACTAAAAGTGTTTTAACACTTATTTGCAGATTTGAGAATAAAACAAAGGAAGACTGGTCCCCACCTTCAGAGGTCTCACACGGCCCCACATGACCAATCCCATTCTAGTGTTTAACACTATTTTGAGCGTTTTGTTCTTAGTGTTTAACACCATTTTTCAGCGCATCACGTGGGAACACGTGACCATAAAATATATGTTTGTGTTTAACACTATATTCAAATCAATCCTAGCCTAAATTGGCTAAGTCGTTCTGATGCAGGACTTCTCTTTTTACTGAGTCTAAAATACATCCTTGCCTTCCAAAATTGAACATCCTATAAGGCATATGAGTGCTCAGCACTCAACAAAAGATAAAATGTTATCAAAACCCCTGTTTAGCAGTGCCAAATAATGGGGGGTTGAACTCAAACAAATCTTTAATGGTCCAACAAAGGGCCAACATTTCAAACCTAATTGGACTTAGCCCAAGTTGGCCATAAGTACTCAATTCAGATTTAACTGAGCCAATGTTCTCATAATCCAGTTAATTGATCTTAGTTCCAAAATTGGACTATAGATCTCCCAATCAACTTTGGTTCAAGGGTACATCTCTTCACTCCTTTGATATTTGTCGTTGTAATCCTTCAACGTCTTCAGAGAGGTGATGGGTCCCGACAACCACACATCTTAGTTCCAAAATTGGACTATAGATCTCCCAATCAACTTTGATCCAGTCTTTTGAGCCTCAGGGACCGGAGATATGTGTGCTTGCCTATTTAAGGTAGACAATCTAACAAACGGTGTTATTAACATGGTAATTGTCTTGGAAAAAGACATAAATCCTGCCGCCCATGTGCAGCAGTTACCGATAACACCAAAACCTAATTCAGGACTTCAATTTCTTTTCTAATTGACTGACTCAGACCGAGTCTCAATTTAATCAATCTGACTTGAATGTGATTCAAGAATAAACTACAAGTCAACATGAATCTATCTATTCAATCCATATCAATTTATATTGACCGAACCGAACCATGAATATACTCCATCTACATGTACATCCATTATATCCGTTCCATTTACTGATATCATGGTTTCAGCAAAGTTATCCATATACAATTTACAATACAAGACAATACAATACAATCAAGACAATCAATACAATAATACGCTACGGGGTTTATAAAGGGGTAGACTGCTACGGAATATGTTAAATGTGGCACGAGGTGGTTGCTTAAGATGTATTACATCCATACCGTTATTCCGTGGTATTTTCGACGGAGCTTTGTACTACGGATTACCAAAGTCCACGGTGTAAGTTGAACTCCTCTCGTATACACTGGTATCTTCTGTACCAAGCGACAAACAACAGCGTTAACAATATAATAAAACATTAAAACTTATATCCTCCTTCTGTCTATTCTGTCTCTACCTATTCTTTGGGACTTACCGAGCGATTGTTCGCTGACGACATTCCTTTCTTCTTTCTTTAGAATGTTGTCAGGTAGATCGGACCTTCTGGAGACAAAGCCCAGCAGCGAGGACTTGGATCAGATATCCTTCGACCCAAAGCTCTAGATTACTTGTACATATTTTCATTTCTGTTATGCCATTGTTTAGGCATCGCTTTCATTAAATTTATTTACATTTCGGCTGTATTGTAAAAAGAATGTTAAATAAATAAAATTGCTGCTCATTTACATCTTTCCTCTTGTGTACATTTCATTTTATATTGCTTAGATACGCTTAGCGTGTTTATTTCTGAGTAAATACGTAGCGGGCTTCGCCGCGTCCCCTTCCCATACACCGGGAAGCGGGTGATTGATACGAAATATCGTGTTTGTAGTTTAACCGCAATCAGAACGGTGTCGCGCGTAGCTAGACCGAGGTGAGTACGGGTCGTCCTCTGGGAAACGTGGAACCTTTTATTTTTACTTTAGATGTGTTGAGAAAGAGAGGAGGAATAAAGAATTTTGTGAAAAGTTTCTAGATCTACTTTAGTGTAAAATATAGATCTAGATTATTTTAGAGATTTAAATAATATAATAATAGGGGCTTATAGGGTTCGTTAGGATTTAATAGTTATGGAAGATTAATTAAAAGTTACCCTTTTTATCCATTAATAGATTTAGAACTAGAACGACGGTGATGCGTGTAGATTAGGGTTTCCGGAGGGAAAAGGAATCCCACTCTTAACCCTTATCTCGACACGGAACTCCGTTCATTATCTAGCCTTTACCAAAACAATCATTAATCTAATCTCTAATCGTGGTCGGAACTAACAAAGAATTGCTAGCGCGCCCGATTAGGATGTTAATGATTCTTTTGATAAAGTTCCTAAACTTTATAGGACTTAAAAAGGGTTTAATTATTTTCATCGTCCATTAGCCTACCATAATCCTACGAACCCTAACAAGCGGAGAATTACTCGCGCATGTTGGGAGAAAAAGAGATGGAGAGAGAATGCATAATTAAACTACGAAGAAATAGAATAAGAAAAAGAACTACCTTTATTAATCAACAAGATCAAGTACACTTTGATTCCTTAGAAAATGATTACAAAAACCTAGTTTGCTTCTCGATCTCTTCTAAGGAGGTAGATGAACCGTTGATGATCAGCCTGGATGCATGAGCCGTCTTGGACTTCGTGATCTCGTCGGCTTGATAGCTTTTCCAAGAGGCTCTCGGTGCCTTTTTATAGTGAAAACCCAGAATCTTATTGTTGAAAACTTGGTAAAATTCAGCAAAGAATAATGCCCCAAAATCTTGCACTCTAACCTCCTCAAATTGCGGCAGATCCGCGGCCCCAGGGTGGGTTTGGCCGCGGATCCGCGCTCAAGGGTAGGGATCATTTGATTCTTTTTCTTGGGCTTTCATCTGGTGACATGTGGCAATCCTAGGCATCTTCAGAATCTGAAAATCTTTTCTCCGTTGCTTCCAGACTTGGTCTCCAAGTTTGCTTCTTAATTTGGCAAGATTTCTTCAACAAATTGATTTGTTTGTTAAATCCTTCATAACAACTTGGAAATATTCTGCACAACAACTCAAATAAGATTTTAGTAGACTTTGTTCTACTAGGATTAGATCAATAATATTATTTGCATACATTTTCCTACCAAATGATAATTAAAATATATTAACACATGGAAAATAATGTTTTTACACATAAACCCTCATATGTATAATATATTATAATATAGTCCTTTTTTAATATGAAAATGGTAGGAAAAATGTAATACAAGTGTGCAGTTTTATCAACTGAACAAATACCCCCAAACTTATCTTTGACGTCCCGAGCAAACTAGTTTATTCAAGAGGAGAAAAAGAAAGGAGAAAACTAAGCACACTTTCGTAGGCAGACACGATTGAACTGAGCACGTGCAACAAGCCGTTAAACCTCTAGGTGTCCCTAGTAGGAGGAGTGTTGTCTCCTGAGGGTTTTCAGCGGATTACACCTACAAAATCCTATAACAAAAGAAAGATGGTGAAATTTACATATAAAGACAAGAACCATAAAAGAAATACTTTGAAAAGAAGAGTTTCCAACTATACTAGCTTTTCAGTTGTCATGAGCCCTATCTTAATAGTCATGAAAAAATGTTAGAAATCACATCATCCCTCAATAAAACATCGTCTTTATTCTTCATTCCTACCTTTCATCCAAACATTGATCATATAACCCCACGTGTGTGTAAAGAACATCCCTATACTCGGAGAATTCAATTCAAGCTATCATACTCTTGTCCATCTACATCAGTACTTTTTAATTTTATGAATACTAAGATTCGCTCACACATTTTCATGCGACCGTTAATACTTCTTGAGGTACTAACCAACCGATTACTCATGTGCTTGCTGATTAGGTGATAATATTTTCCTCGTCTTGCACCACCTAAGGCTTAGCAGTGACTCCCAGACCAGTTGGCCTTAGGGCACTAGGTGAAGAGGCACCCTCGCTATATTTTTTTATTGCTGCCTTGGCGATACAAAACCAGTGTTCATTTTTTCTTTTCACCATTTTTATATTTTCTTCATTTTTTTTTCACTTCCTTCATACTTTGGCTTTTAGACAAGAGCATTTCAAGGTATCTTCTACTATCCCGAGTTTCAAGACGTGTGTAGGTGCATATTGTAGGGTATCAACGTTCAAAATGTTTGGCTTCCAGAATAGAAACTATTTTTCAGACTTATTTTTATCCTCAGATTAGTGACTTCCTTCATCTTACTAACCCTTGGGACAACAGCTCATAACTACTTATTACTAGTTCGTTTAAGAAAACTTCTAATTTTCTTGGTTTTCTTAAACTATTCCTATCTTTCATATATAATTTTTCCCACTCTACTCTTTTGTTATAAAAAAAATTCTAAAAAAGTTGTGCTTATGCAAAATATGATGCAAATTGATGTGTAAATAAGCACAAACCTCCCCCAAACCTGTTTACAGCAGTGTCCTCACTGATGTCATCCGTTAAGCTCAAAAAACCTGTAGACTTGGGAGGAAATTATTAATGGGGGCAAGAATATATGAAAGTGAAAATCCTTCCCCAAACTTATTTTTGGCTCACAAATTTTGTAAAAATCATTTTCTTTCAAGAGCCAAAAATATACCCCCCTCAAACATGAGTTAGACAATATGAAGCATTTTAAGAGGGGGTGAGTCATTTGGTCAAAGTAAGGCTTTACAAAGACCAAAAGTTAACACCAACCATTCAAAGATTTTATCAGTATATCGTATAGGTTGGTGGAAGAATGTGTTGTATCGACTCAAGAAAAAGTGGGGAAGGCATAAGAGGTGGTCTGAAAAGGGTTTGAAATTAGAGAAAAGAAAGAATGAGGATGAATGTGAATGATTAGAAAGAAGGAATGGTGACGGTTCAACCTCTAGAGGTGGAGATTGATCAATCACAAAATCCGTATTGTTTAAAAATTCAAGTTCGTCAGCAAAAAGTTCTTCAAAACTTTTATAAATAGTGTGATTGAACATTTTGCTGTCAAAGAGTTTTATGCCAGAATTTATTCTACTTGATTCATAAAAAATCACTGAGGTAGAGGACTCAAAAAACTCATCTACCTCTTTTTCAAAAATATCCAAATCAAGTTGAATTTCAGGTATTATTGAACTTGAATTAACAGATTGTGATTTATCAAAACTCACTGAAACTATAGGAACAGAAGAAGAACCGGAGAAAGTAGAAGGTGAAATGGGTAAACAAATTGGTGTGTCGAGTGTTGCTGAACCAGATGTGGAAGATGGAGGCTGTATTTCGATCTGATCTTCGGGTATACCTTTATCATCAACTTCAAGACATATTTGGGGTTCGGGAAGAATTAAAGGCTCAAGATGATGACCATAAGGAAGTGAAAGGATTTGATGAATTGGTGGGACAAAATCATCCAAAATTTCGGGTTCATCAATCAATATATCCCCAATGTCAATTACCTCATTCAAGTGAAGGTTAAAATTCTCAAACTCCTTATCAAAAGTATGGTTTTCAATCAGTTTTGGTTCAAGAGTGGAGGTGTAGAGATCACAAGGGTTGGGTATGGTTTCACTTGAAAGTGACCCTTCACAGTTGGGTAAATCAAACACTACAAAGTCACACAACTTATCAGTCATTCTATTTGGTGTACTTGATGAATCTATGAAACTGGAGTTGTGGATTTCAGTTTGGAGGTACAGTTCTGTCTTACTACCCAAATCCTTCATAATTTGGTTCGACATTTCCATAAATTTTTCTAATGTCTGCTCCAGGCTAGTCTTGGGCTGATAAGGGGTTTCAGTATAAGATTGAAATTCCTGTGGATAATTAAAACTCCCAAATGACTGATTAGAAGAACTGTCTAGAGTAGGTGGAAAAGTCGGATTGGATTGATAGGAATAGAATGGTTGCGGAACTTGGGTAGGAGTAGAATCAATATTATGATAAGAAGAATATTGATATGGGTTGGTTGGTTGGCTATTTTCAACAGACATCTTATATGCCACAAACCGCATATCAAACTCTTCTCCGGACAGTGGTGGTGATGGTTGATATTGGTCCGGGTTGAAACTTTGGCCTCTAGACCTAGCTATGTGCTCAGCAATGGACATTCGTCTAGGGGCTTCCTCACTCTGGGTATGAACTGAAACAGGTGTAGGATTAGGATATGGTTGATAAGACCTAGACTGAGGTGGCCAACTGTTTCTTCCTGCTTGTTCTATATGATCTCTTAAGGACATGGAAGAGCCGGACGGTATACCGAAGGGATTTCGAAAACAAGAGATATCTGGTTGTGGACAGCAAAGCTCGGCAAGTGTCCTTCTGTTTAGGTCACCCATTATAAGAAGAGAAGAAGGGAGAAGGGGTAAAAAGGAGAGAAAGTAATTGGTTTGTTTTGAAAAATGACGGATTTAGACAAATCACACAAAAATGCACAACCCTAGAACTATGGTTACCTAGGTCCAGTCTCTAGACCGCTCCTAGACTTCCAAAGGACAAGCCGCAGGATAAATCCTCTACCGCCTCCGTACTACCCTTGTAGCCAGGTAAGTGGGAAGGAACCACGTCGTGGGCCTAATTAAAAACCACTAGCCTTCGACACACTTGCCTAGGCACTACAAAAATAATGCGGATAAACGATAGATTATCCACGATCTTCCTCTGTCCTTATTGAGCGCGACAGTCCTTAGAGTCTGATCTAGATATTTTTTAAATTAATGAAGGGTTGATCTATATGCTCGGTTTGAGATTTGTGGGGCTTAGGAAGGGTGATGAAATCCCCACCTAATCTTGATTTGGTCTTTGCCCCTTAAAGATCCGTATTAAAATATGCAAAAACAAACCGAAAAACAAAACTTTGCAAAAAGATTTTTGAGCGGCGATATTTTGCAAAGAATCCTGCAGAAAATAGATTTTATTGGATTTTAGAGGAGAGAGAAGGGAGTTAGAATCTTACCAGAGAAGTGTGAACCCTAGATCTCCTGTTTCCTCAAGTCCGTGACTCCAGATTTCCTCGCAAAAATTCACACAATAATCGTTAAATATACAATTTGCAGTTTTGTTTTAATAATGATATGACTCGTCTAAGAATTCAACACAAATAGTAAAAATAAAAAATTACGCACGTTTCCCCGGCAACGGCGCCATTTGATTGATACGAAATATCGTGTTTGTAGTTTAACCGCAATCAGAACGGTGTCGCGCGTAGCTAGACCGAGGTGAGTACGGGTCATCCTCTAGGAAACGTGGAACCTTTTATTTTTACTTTAGATGTGTTGAGAAAGAGAGGAGGAATAAAGAATTTTGTGAAAAGTTTCTAGATCTACTTTAATGTAAAATATAGATCTAGATTATTTTAGAGATTTAAATAATATAATAATAGGGGCTTATAGGGTTAGTTAGGATTTAATAGTTATGGAAGATTAATTAAAAGTTACCCTTTTTATCCATTAATAGATTTAGAACTAGAACGACGGTGATGCGTGTAGATTAGGGTTTCCGGAGGGAAAAGGAATCCCACTCTTAACCCTTATCTCGACACGGAACTCCGTTCATTATCTAGCCTTTACCAAAACAATCATTAATCTAATCTCTAATCGTGGTCGGAACTAGCAAAGAATTGCTAGCGCGCCCGATTAGGATGTTAATGATTCTTTTGATAAAGTTCCTAAACTTTATAGGACTTAAAAAGGGTTTAATTATTTTCATCGTCCATTAGCCTACCCTAATCCTACGAACCCTAACAAGCGGAGAATTACTCGCGCATGTTGGGAGAAAAAGAGATGGAGAGAGAATGCATAATTAAACTACGAAGAAATAGAATAAGAAAAAGAACTACCTTTATTAATCAACAAGATCAAGTACACTTTGATTCCTTAGAAAATGATTACAAAAACCTAGTTTGCTTCTCGATCTCTTCTAAGGAGGTAGATGAACCGTTGATGATCAGCCTGGATGCGTGAGCCGTCTTGGACTTCGTGATCTCGTCGGCTTGATAGCTTTTCCAAGAGGCTCTCGGTGCCTTTTTATAGTGAAAACCCAGAATCTTATTGTTGAAAACTTGGTAAAATTCAGCAAAGAATAATGCCCCAAAATCTTGCACTCTAACCTCCTCAAATTACGGCAGATCCGCGGCCCCAGGGTGGGTTTGGCCGCGGATCCGCGCTCAAGGGTAGGGATCATTTGATTCTTTTTCTTGGGCTTTCATCTGGTGACATGTGGCAATCCTAGGCATCTTCAGAATCTGAAAATCTTTTCTCCGTTGCTTCCAGACTTGGTCTCCAAGTTTGCTTCTTAATTTGGCAAGATTTCTTCAACAAATTGATTTGTTTGTTAAATCCTTCATAACAACTTGGAAATATTCTGCACAACAACTCAAATAAGATTTTAGTAGACTTTGTTCTACTAGGATTAGATCAATAATATTATTTGCATACATTTTCCTACCAAATGATAATTAAAATATATTAACACATGGAAAATAATGTTTTTACACATAAACCCTCATATGTATAATATATTATAATATAGTCCTTTTTTAATATGAAAATGGTAGGAAAAATGTAATACAAGTGTGCAGTTTTATCAACTGAACAGCGGGGCGTGACAGGTTTTTTTGGCGGCCCATGCAGGTCAGTGCTGCATCGAACCCTACCATACAGGTCAGCTCTGTATGGACATGCATGTCAGTTCTGTGTAGACAACCTAAGCAATATAACACTAGAACTATCAACTAAAAACATTCTTTACAATTCATATTCCTTGAATCTTCCAATTTCATATATTTTGAATCTGTTTTAACCCAAAATTTTCTTTCAAGGTTATGGATTCCCCAAACAACACCAGCACAAACGTTAACAACACACCCCCACCTCTACCGTTTACACCTGCCATCGCTGCTCCGATTAATGAGCAGACGGTACTGCTTGAGGCGATTCGCAGCCTCCTGGAAGGACAGCAGCAACAGACTGCTATCTTGATGAACCGTCCAGAGGCGGAAGCACCTGGGTTGAAGAGGAGAACTGCTTCTGAATGCAGCCGTTCCAATTCAGGGCTTTGCACCCTAAGAAATTCTCAGGAAAAGAGAGCCCTCTAGAACCTGAGGAATGGGCTCAGAATATTGAAGATGATCTGGCAGCGGCACAAGTGCCAGAGATAGTTTGGGTTCAAGTTGCGAAGCTGCGGCTCACTGACAATGCACGGGTCTGGTGTAAGGAGGAAGAAAGCCGTCTCACCCAACCGATCGAATGGAGGACTTTTCGTGATATGTTTGACGCGAAGTACTTCCCTGAGACTGCCAGATTCGACATGGAACAGCAGTTCATCCACCTACAATTAGGTTCAATATGGACCAAGTCAGTACGATGCTGAGTTTACCATGATCATTCGGTAAGATACATCTCAACATTTCGAATTTTCAAATATCACATATTACACAGCTAACACAATAGCTTAACAGATTCGTGACACACCTGATACCGCTGGATGAGATCAGAGCTCGTCGATTTCAGCAAGGGTTAGATCCGGAGATCTAAGCCGCGTTAGCTACAGGGGATTTCCCAACCCACGAATTAGCTCTGAAAGCAGCCCGTCGATATGAGGCTATAGTAAAGAGGAATGGCATACCTTAATCTGTCGGAGCGTAGCGCCCTACCAATCAGATAGCAGGAGGAGCCTCTTCAAGGCCAACTGTGGAACCCAGGAGACCGGAAGAAACCAATAACCAGCCGAGTCCAGATTTTTTCTTCTATTGCAAGAGGGATGGACACTTGTGGAAGGACTGTAGGCGCGCAAAAGGTCTATGCTTAGTTTGTGGCGTATCCAATCACGGAATTGAAACCTGTCCTTATAGACGCAACTCATCTCACACACCCACCAGCTACCTGCAGCGGCCAGCTATCCACGGTTTTGCACCTCGTCTTGCACTCCCTGCTCCACCTCCTGCACAGCCTTCACCCAATTACATTAAGCACTGAGGAACATGCCTCGAGGGCAGAGGAACATACCCCAAGGACAGAGGAATGTGCCTCCAATTAGGAGAAATGTATCCCGGCGTCAGGCTTTCACATTAGCAGCCGTAGAAGCCGAAACTGTAGACCAAGGTAACCCTGTTAATTCCCCCACATATTTTTCAACCTTACCAAAAATTTCGCATTCTTTCATTCTTCCACAGATTTTTCATGTACTAACAATAGTTTTATCACCAAACTTTTCTTGAATCTGTTACACTTTCCTTTTAATAATTTTAAAGACGGAATTTTTATAAGGAGGGTAGAATGTAACAACCCTAACTGTATAAAATTATTCCAAAATACAGAAAAGGAGTACATAAGCATGAGTTATAAGTTTGATTTGCTTTTGAACAACAAGAAAAAGCTTGTAGCTAATTGGTAAGACCTTGCACTGTTGAGACATAGCACCCGAGTTCAAATCTCATCAACCACATTATCTTTTTATTTAATTTTTTTTTTGATCTTTTTAGAAGCCCAAGAGTTTACACGTGCACTACACGTAAACTGAAAAGACACTGAATAAACAAACTCGTGCACTGAAGTATACCAAACGACCCCGACATGTGGCACAAATCCCAGAGCCAACCATGCCAAGAACCGGCGAGATTAGGGTATGGGCCGGCGCCGCCAGTTCTATTGAGGCCAAACCAAATTTTTTTTGGAACCCTAGACCCTTGAACTTCCCCCTTAACTCCAGTATTGTTTATTTTCTCTGCACATTTACAGAGAATAATAAAACTCTTTTAAATCCCATTTTAATGCATTTCTTTCACCCCCTAAACCCTAATTTCTCCTATAAATACCACACCTCATTTCACCCCTCCTCACTCACAATTCCCTGCCAAAACTCTCAAAAAACTTTCAGGTCCCAATAGTGTGCAAGTGGAGTTAGCGAAGAACGAAGCTCCGACGAAGTTCCGGCGACGATCCAAGGAGTTTCCGGCGACGAAAAGACGCACTGGCGATTCCCTACTCTTCCCTCTTCTCCCCTCTACCTTAAAAACTAGTAATTCCCCTCTCCCTTTCTATTCTTCTTCTTTAAAAACTTTCATTTCTAAAACCCGACGGAAGCGGAGTTAATCCGACTTCCGATTCGGTTTTTCTTCAAAACTCTACTTTTCTTAACCAATAAAATTCCATACTCTTATGTATTGTTTAATAAACATTAACAAACATGTTAAACCAAGTTTCACATCAAAAGAATCCTTATTGCAATATTTATCGCAGTTTTACAGTAAAATACCATATACTTTAGTTTCCGACAAAACAACATATTACCTTTAGATAGTTCACAAGTTAATGACCTATCTCATCACAACACACATCTCTATGATAGCACGATGAAGTTTTGGGAATATTTTCATGGGATAAAACGACTTTACTAATAAATACTTTTAACTTATAAAACCATTTCTATAAAAAGATGTATTAAATATTTCCATGCAATTGCGCCTCTACAACCCACTTTTGGAGACCCCGTTTGGGATGGTGCAGATTATCTCACATCCTCGGGTCTAGTAGAGTAAGATGCAGACCTCCGAAAAGTGCATTCGATCTCGATGGAAATTTTATACATTTTTCTTTAGAAAATGAGATTTCTACAAGAAAATAAATAAAATTTATTTTCATTAAATATATATATATATATCATCAAAATATCTATTTTAATTATATAAATATTCCAAGTTTTCTAAATTAAAGGAATCACTATTACATAAAAATACCATCCTAATACAAAACAATACCGATATTTCAATAAAATACCATATACTATGAAAATTAGGTTCTACACACTAGAAATTTCACATTTATAAAATATACATCTATGAAAACCCTAAAGACGATAATTAAATAATTGAGGTGTATTTATAAATTATGCCAAAACTATTTTTACATAAAACCCCCTCAAGTTATACTAAATTACAATAAGGATCCTAGTAAACATAGGTTTAAGCGGGACCGGTCTCTTGAGCCTCAGGGAGCCGGAGTTATGGGTGATTGACTATTTAAGGTAGACAATCTAACAAACGGTGTTATCAACACAGTAATTGTCTTGGAAAAAGACACAAATCCTGCCGTCCATGTGCAGCAGTTACCGATAACACCAAAACCTAATTTAGGACTTCAATTTCTTTTCTAATTGACTGACTCAGACTGAATCTTAATCTAATCAATCTGACTTGAATGTGATTCAAGTATAAACTACAAGTCAACATGAATCTGTCTATTCAATCCATATCAATCTATATTGACCGAACCGAACCATGGATATACTCCATCTACATGTACATCAATTATAGTCGTTCCATTTACTGATATCATGGTTTCGGCAAAGTCATCCATGTGCAATTTACAATACAAGACAATACAAGACAATACAATACAAACAATACAATTAATACAATAATAACTACGGGGTTTATAAAGGGGTAGACTGGTACAGAATATGCTAAAGGTGGCACGAGGGGTCAGACGTAATTACATCCATGCCGTTGTTCCATGGTATTTTCGACGAAGCCTTGTACTACGGGTTACCAAAGTCCACGGTGTAAGTTGGACTTCTCTCGTATACACTGGCATTTTCTATACCAAACTACAAATACAACGTTAACAATATAATAAAACGTTAAAACTTATATCCACCTCCTGTCTATTCTGTCTCTACCTATTCTTTAGGACTTACCGAGCGATTGTTCGCTGACGATATTCCTTTCTTTTTTCTTTGGAATGTTGTCAGGTGGATCGGACTTTCTGGAGACAGAGCCCAGCAGCGAGGACTTGAATCAGATAGCCTTCGACCCAGAGCTCTAGATTACTTATACATATTTTCATTTCTGTTATGCCATTGTTTAGGCATTGCTTTCATTCCATGTATTTACATTTCAGCTGTATTAAAAAAACAATGTTGAATAAATAAAGTTGTTATTCATTTACATCTTGTCTCTTGTGTACATTTCATTTTATATTGCTTAGATACGCTTAGCGTGTTTATTTCTGAATTAATACGTAGCGAGCCTCGCCGTGTTCTCTTCCCGTACACCGGGAAGCGGGGCGTGACAACCTTAGTCTCCAGAATAGTGGGACTCTTCTCGTATACACTGGTATATTCTGTACCAAGCTACAAACAACCGCGTTAATATTATAATCAAACATTATTAGTCTTATTCTCTTTCTGTCTATTCTATCTCTACTCATCTTTGGGACTTACCGAGTGATTGTTCGCTGACGATATTTCTTTTCTTCTTTCTTTGGAATGTTGTCAGGTGATTTAGATTCACTAGAGACCGAGCCCAGTACTGAGGACTTGGAGCAGTTTGCTATAGACCAAGAGCTATAGGCACTTGTACATACTTTTCATTTCAGTTATGACATTGTTTAGGCATTGCTTTCCATCCATGTATTTACATTTCCAGTTTTACCTGTACATAAATTTTTAATAAATAAAATTGTTGTTCATTTATATTCTTGTCTCTTGTGTAAATTTACTTTATATTGCTTAGATACGCTTAACGTGTTTACTTCTGAGTAAATACGTAGCGGGCCTTGCCACACCCCCTTGCTGTATACCGGGAAGCGGGGCGTGACAGTTAGTGATTGCATTGCAGCAAGTATGTCAGTGTAAAAATGTGACTGAATAGTGGTAGTGATGCGTACTTGTACACAATCAGTGGAACCATTTAGTTATTGCATTGTCGACGCCTATAGGGCATATGTAAGTGTAACTATAACTAATATGGGACGGGTATGGAAGCACTTATATTAGTGTCATGGTAAGACATCGAGGACTGTCCACATATCTTGGATACCAGTCGAGACATGGTTGATGGAGACCCTGTCTTCAATTCTCGTGTAGACTTTTCATGGAGCGACTAGTACTTAGATTCGTGGTCAGTGTTTGATGTAGACCGTGGGTGTTGGGGTAGTTTGAGTGTGAGTTCGATCAACGGAATTTGAGGAGTCCCATTGTTGGTATATTTCGTGATTTCATGATATTGTTATTGATCGTGTTACTAGTTCTTACTGATCGTGATTCGGGCCCGTGTTTTTTTACCCCTGGGGCTTACCCTTGGGTTGGGAATACTCCTGCGGTGGTTGACGCTCACACTCGGACTGACGATAGGTTCAATGACTTGGACCTTGAGACTGTGAGACTAATAGAACATTATATTGATTATTGGTTTGATACACCTGCTTTACCATTACATGTACTGGTTATTTCACGTTCATGTCATTACTTTATACTTGCTGCTTTATGTTTATCATCATTACACGTTATATACACACACACACACACACACATATTGCTATTGTGTTGCTCTGACGACCTAAGTATGCATGCTCAGAGGAAGTAGGAAGATCGTGGAGATCTAGACCAGTAAACTAACGGTATCATTCCTCTGATATCACTGGTTAGTTGTCTCTTTGGTTTGTATCCGTTGTACTTGGTTTTTTACATCTGATAGTTCTAGTGGTTGTATTTCTCCTTACCTGTGCCGTGTTTTACTGATTACCATATAATGCTAGAAACCGAAGTATGACTACGACATGATATTTTCTCGACCGTAGGAGTATGGCTGGCCTTATCACCCATCGTATTCCATATTTTGGAAAGAGGGGCGTGACAATAATAGATTAATTCCCTTAAGATGTATTTAGGGAAAGAATTTGCGTTGCTGATAAACTAGGTAGATCAATAGGAGATTGACAAACTTTAGATTTATTTAGGGAAAATAAAGAACATATTTTTATTATTATAGTCGATCTAATTAATTAGGGTTTATTTTGGCTAATCGATAAATCTATGCAAATCTGTACTTGACAACTATTAGTTCTACTTAGTAGAAGGTCTAGATCAACTTGTTTCTTATTTAATTAGCAATTAATCTTTAGAATAGATATGTTTTCTTTTGGTTAGATTTTTATTTTAAAGGTGGAATTAAAAAAAAGAAAATAGATTATTTGAAGTCGTCATGAACAAATCTAGTGGATTCCAACTCCTAGATATTTGTTTTTATCATATTTATTTAAAACATCTTACCTTTACTTGCTTTTAAATTTCTTCATTTAAATTTATTGCATCTTAATTATCTTGCTTGCTTTGCTCTTTATTTTATTTTAATTCCGCTATTTAAATTATCATTAGTCAATTAATCTATTCAAAAACCTATTTTTTAAAATGCATTAGATTTAACTAAAATTTGCCCTTTTCTCTGTGGATCGACCTACAAGTGCTACAATCGATAAACCGTATACTTGCGGTATGATTAAGACTATAATAAAACCCCAACAGTATCCGAATGGATGTACAACCTACTTTCTGGGAATATGGGTGGCCATTACTTCCCCCATACCTTCTCTCATATCTTTATAAAGTCGAGATAGCTTTTTCACTATTCTCTTCTTTACACACACAAACGGGGGTGATCCATTGCAAACCGGTCCGTGTTTTTTTAAAATTGGGAACTCTCGGTCTATGACATATTTGAACGATTTGATCCATTCAAGTTGATCACCATACCCTCAAATATACGTGTATGAAAAATCAAAGGATTTAAAAACCGCTAACATATGCATCGATGGGTGCAAAAATGGACGTATTTTGATAATACAACACAAACTTCATCCGATACATATGTTAAAGGTCGTTAAATCCTTGATTTTTCATACACGTATATTAGAGGGTAGAATGATCAACTTGAACCGATCTGATCGTTCAAATATGTCATAGGCCGAGAGTTTCCAGTTTTAAAAAAATGCAGACCTGTTTGCGATGGATCACTCACACACACATGAGAATAATGAAGAAAAGAGGCCATAGAAGGCTTTTCTTTAGGTGGCGTCAAAAATCTATATACTCCATTTTTTTCGACGATTGGCATTCACCATCTTCATCTTTACCATCTAAGATGTGGATACACCAAATTTCTACCGTTTTTTCACCGATGAAATAATAATGTAAAAAGTTTTATTATCGGTAAACCGTTAATTTTGCGCCTACTAAATCAACGGTGAAAAAGTGGTAGAACCACATAAAATTTGGTGTATCCAAATCTTAGATGATAAAAATGGAAGTGATGGATGCCGATCGTCGAAAAATTCATGGAGAGTGTATTTTTTCGACGTCATAGGAGGAAATTCCCTCTTATTACACATTTCTTTCATACACACACACACACACATATAGTTCGACTAGGATCGTATCGGAAGGGTTTGGAAAAAAATCCTTCCTATTTTTTCACCATTAGATTAATTTTGAGATTTGTATATTCAATTATATTATATTATATATGGTAATAAATGAAAGTTTTTATTCATAATTGTTATTACATATCCCAAAGTTAATTTAATAGTGAAAAAACCGGAAGTATTTGTTTCCAAATCTTTCCGATATGATTCTAATCGAACAAAATATATATATATATATATATATATATATATATATATATATATATATATATATATAAACCCTAAGTCAAAAGAGAAAGAGATTACAAACCCTAAGGCAAAAGAGAGAGATTACAAATTTTACACTCTCTCATAACTCCTCTAGCTTAAAGATTGTCTTCTCAAGAAAGAAAGAAAGAAGAACAAGATAAGAACTTGAAGTCAAGTTCATCTATCTCTTTCTTTATCATCTCTTGGCCCGAAATACACCACTTGGAGAACTCCATCAAGTTCTTATTACAAGTTTGTTCTTCATGGCCAGAAAAAAGGATCCGGAGGAGACTCCACGTTCTATTGATAGAAACTAAAAAACCCACTTCTCTTCGGCATGAAAATAGGCTAAAAATGCCTGCTTTCTCATGTCACGCCCCGCTTCCCAATAAATAGAAACGGTGACATGGTAAGCCCGCAACGTATTTACTATGAAACAAATATGTTAAGCGTAATTAAGCAATATAACAATGAATAAGTATGACAAGAGTAATAAAATGAAATATCAATTTTTTTTACATTTAACTTTACGTACAATTGTCTGAAAATAAAAGATACAATAATAAAAGCAAATGCCTAAACAATGACATACTGAAAATAAGTGCAGAGAAAACTAGTAGTCAGGCTGAGCTGCAAACTGGTCCAAGTTCTCTTGGCTCGGCTCTACGTCTTCAAAGTCCGGTCCTCCTGACGAACTTTCCAAAGAAAGAAAATATAGAGGAATGTCGTCAGCGAACTATCGCTCGGTAAGTCCCAAAAGAAGAAAGAGAAGATAGTATATAATGTGAATAGAAACCAAATGAACAGTGGACATATAAAGTTGTATATGATCATTCACAGGTATAAGATAGTTATTCTAACGCGGTTATTTTTAATTTGATAAAAAAAGTATTTATGTATACGAGAAAAGTCCATCTTACCCCGTGGGCTATGGTAACATATAGTATAAGGCCCCGTCATTACCCACGAGACAACGACACATGAATTCATGTAGGTATCTTTTAAAGTGACCTCTCGTGCCACGATATACGCCCCGCACCAATCTACCCCTTTATCCCCGCGTATGGTATTGTATTGATTAAGATTATAAGTCTTGGCCGAATTCATGGATTTAAAATGTACGGGTTCATGTTCAAGATATAATCATGTATTCAGATAGTCATGTCAAGTTTAAGTCAAGTTATAATCATGGTTCGGTCAAATCGAGTCAAGTATACAAGTTTGAGTTTGATATTTGAATTCGAGTTTTCAGGTTCATGATCAAGTATTCAAGTTTGTATTTGATTTTGGATTCTGATTTGAGTTTGGATTCAGGTTGAAATCAGAAACTTATGAACGGATTTAGCTCTTGAAAATCTTAGGTCCGGGAGTAATCGGCAACTGCTGCACATGGACGACATGATTTGTGTTTTTTTCCAAGACAATTGCCATTGATAACTCCGTTAAGTTGTTTAGACTGAATAAGTA
Organism: Agapanthus africanus; assembly: GCA_030015575.1. NCBI lineage: Eukaryota > Viridiplantae > Streptophyta > Magnoliopsida > Asparagales > Amaryllidaceae > Agapanthus > Agapanthus africanus. Next base: position 90,139,806 of record JASDDO010000024.1, on the reverse strand, counting down.
AGCACTCACTTTCTCCTGCTCTCCGAGAATCAAGAGAAATGATACCACTTAAGCCTATATTAATTTATAGTTCTTAAAATATTGTTTTGCATATCTCGAGTGGGTTTTATGAAAATACTTTAATACAGTTTAAAATACAAGCTCGAGGGTGATTTATAATATTTAGGGTTTTCGTGAATATGTATTTTATTTGTTTGGGTGTTTTAGTGATAAAAACATAGCTTTTAATAGTTTGCGGTATTTTTATGAAAACCAGCTCTTTTGATAATTTGATGGTATTTTATTAAAATTTTAATCTTCTATTTTTAAAAATATAATTTCATAATATATTTTTTTATTGAAAATATAGATTCATAGTTTTATATAATTTTTCCAAAATTTAGTTTTGTTTAGAAAAGTCGTATTTCTTAAAAACCGTATTTTTATTTTCTTTCGAGACCGAATACTCTGTGAGGAGTTCTACATCTTGCTCAACTGTCCCAAGGATGTGCAATAATCCGCACCATCCATTAGCGGGTCCCCTAACGAGAGTTGAAGAAGCGCAATTACCAAAAATTACAAAAATACCGATTAAAAGAAACCCGTTTTGAAAATGTGTGGTATTTTAATGAAAAGTTTCTATTTTGAATTACCCATATACTTAGAATACCATGCTATGAAATCATAGTGTGCGTGTGAGGTAGGTCGTTACCCCGTGAAGTTTTCCTAAAGGTATTCTCAACGACTATCGAAAAAAGGGTTATACTAAAGTTCATGATATTTTAATGAAAAGTTCGTTATATGATTGTTTCAAATGAAAATTTTGGTTAAAATCAAAACTAAATGATTGTAAATAAGATTAAAAATAGTGTGAGAACATTTCTTTGACCTATTTTTGCTTAAAAGATGGGAGTATAAAGGTTAAATTCACACATATCGGACTTAACTCCACTTTATCGATATATTTTTAGAAAATCTTTTGAGTTGAAAAGAAGAAAAGATAGAGGGACTTACGGCTTTATACTTTCGAGAAAGAAATAAGGAAAAGTGAGGGGGTTTCGTGGCGTCGCGGTACGTAGCTCCGGAAACGACTTCGATTTTCGACGAAACGAGCTTGGTTGCTAACTTCACTTGCACTTAGGAACTTTTGGAATAATTTTGATGGAAATTTTCAGATAGAGGAGAGCTAGGGCATGAGATGGTATTTATAGTTAAAAATTAGGGTTTTGAAATTAAAAATGTGGATTAAAAGAATTAAAATGGTGTTAAATGGTGAATTGAAGAGTTTTTGTTTGATTGCAGGAAAATCAAACAGTGTAGGGGAGTTGAGAGGAGTCGAAGGGATAAGTGTGCAAAGTATGGAGTCATTTAGACTCAATCGAACCGTCGGCGCCGGCCCAAAGGGGGAAACTGGCGGTCGGATCTTGATGATCCATTTCGAGATTTGTGCTACGTGGTTTAGTCAGGGTTTACTCCTATATGCGCATGTTTGATTTTTCTGAAACTTTTCGTTTCTCTGTGAATTGCACGTGCAACTCTTGGGCTTCCGAAAAATTAAAGAAAATTTTTAAAATATAATTGGGTCTGATGGGATTCGAACACACAGGTTATGTCACAGAAGTGTAGAGTCTTTATTAGTAAGTTACAAGTTATTTCTTATTTTTATTAAACAAATCTAACTTATAACTCTTACACATGCTATAATACCCTTTTCTGTGATGTAACAAGTCAGAATCGTTACATCTTAGAGATCAAGTATTAATGACGAAAATCTCGCTAAATTATTGAAGTGGGAATTCCCTATTTCATTCATATTGAAAATAGGTAAAAGAAACCTATTTTTCTTAAAGAAACTAAATCTTGGGTCTATACTCCGCATATAAAACTTAAGCATGAGAACTAATTTTATTTTCTACATATTGGTAAACATAATTCATATACTTGTATTTCACAAAAGTTTTGGAAATGATACAAATATATGTCATTTTCCATCAAAAGAGCCAATTTCGGATATATGACATAAATATATGATACAAATAAATGAGGTATCCACCCTCCTATTTCGGATACCTCAAAAAATGTATCTACTCCTATCTGACACATGCGGAACCTCATGAGAAGTTTCCTCTTTGCAAGACCAAATTAGATACCTATAATGCTCGGGTCCCCAAAAGGGAAGTGCCCGTTTATATTTTGTTTAATTCCAATTTTACATTAAACCTTCCATCCATTTAAATCATTACCTAAAGCACCTATGTTCTAGTCTTTGAGGGCTTGATTCCCTCTTTGTACAATTTGATTTAAATGCATTATATCCAAAATCAATAACATGATGTTTCCTTGAAATAAATTTTATGTTGTCTGCGTCTGCAATGTGATCTCTTCCTTTCTTTTTGAGATGTGATGTGATATAGAACGATCTAACAAGGTATTTCGTCCAGATTCGAATTTGAGACGAAATGGCGTAATTAACCACAGCTTGCGCTTATAAGAAGTCACAAACTCAGAACTTTCTTATCAAACTAAATAAACTATTATTTTGTTCGCACTCTGTCTGTTTTAAACGTTCGCTCGTTGGAGGTTAAAAATGAAGATAAACAACACATATATTTTTTTAGGCATACAGAATAAAAACAAGTGTAGCTCAAATGTTTTGCCAAATAGTATGAGAATTATATATTCTTGTCGTCTATTATGTTAAGAATCAAAGGTCCCCTCCCCTTTTGAGTTTAAATAAAAAATGGTAAAAATCGCTAGAATTAGTAATAACCACCATTATCTTGACCCATTTCGGACTTCTTTAGTGCTAGAGTAAGGCATTTTGAGTTTGGGTTGAATCGTCTTTCAAACAATTATGTGAGATGCATGTAAAAAAGAAAAAGAGTTGTTACTGCGGGTATGTGTGAGAGAGTATGACATATATATTGTCTTTTTTCTTCTTCTTTGTAATAATAGAAAAATCTAATTAAGAAATCAAATATGATCTGAATATCATATGGCTTGTTTTGCATATAATGGTAGAGATAACGATGTCTATACAAAGATTCATTTATCCTAACTTGAAACCTACAAGACTTTATCTTGCTTATTAATTAATAGCCTTTACATGAACCAATCTTGCTTATTGACGGCATAACTTTTTGTGGTTATTAACTTGATATTCCCCATGCAAAAGTGCGTAGCAACTTATTCATCAAAAAGCTATATATCCATTGAAGAAATCATTAAATCGGTTTTCAAATGCAATTTTAAAGCTTATAGAATCACAGAAAGTAAACACAAGAAAAATAAGAAGGCATGTCATGTTGTACAAGTCCAATAAAATGGGACACTTTAGTAAGTCAAAGAATAAAGAATCTAATATTTAGTGAGATAGGTTGACACTTGCTCTCCTCCATCTTCCATTTTTCATCGCTCACCTCCTCATTGCTTAATGGGATGGGGACAGGTCTTTGTAAAAGAAGTTTTACATAAAAGCCCCTTAAGTCATACTATTTACGACAAATAACTACACTAAATCCTATATATTCTTTGTAAAAGAAGTTTTACATAAAAGCCCCTTAAATCATACTATTTACGAACAAATAACTACACTAAATCCTCTCTCTCTCTCTATATAGATATAAAATCACATATTTCTCTGTACATTAATATATCAAATGACTAAATCTGCTTCACATCTAACTATTACATCAAAACATCAAAAGAAATATGATACATGAAAACTCACCTAAATTATTTCATGGGATTCTTCGGATATTACACTTTCTCCCTGATTAGTATATTTATTGAGTTCCAGCCATTATCGGTACCAATTTGTTAGACAAACTAAAGTTGTTGTGGTACCGAGTTTGAACGGTACATATTGTTACTGATCATGATTCAGGCCCGTGTTTTCAAGCCCTGGATAGATTTAGTGCCTTGGGTTTGAAGATACTCCTGCGGTGATTGATGCTCACGCTCGAACTGATGATAGTTTAGTGACATGGATTTTGGGTAGGGTAGACGACGAGCGAGACGAGCAGGATAGGCGACGGCTATTGTTGAACTCGCCTCGTCAGTGAAGTGAGTCGGACGATACGCGAAGCGGGTCGGACCGGCTCGCTTCGTTTGCCAGGCCTAATAAAAAGTTACCACAAGAATAATATCCAGTCAAATGGAATAGTAACTTAAGGGAGCAATTGTAGATGAGATAGGTTGACATATTCTTAGTAATAAAGGCAAGGATTGAATCCACAAAAGGGGTAACTTGCTCCAAGATGAGTATAAATTTTATTTAAATCACTTATTTAGCTTTTTATTGATAGATATATGATCCTATTAGTAGCCATCCGTTTTTTTTTTTTTATAAAAAAAATCCTTAATAAAGATGAGTCATGAGGCACGTGTTATTTTAATGCTATGATAATATATAAAACCATAAAAAGTTCATGCCATGAACAAATCAAATAAAAATGGGAAACTAAGCAAGTCAAGGAATAAAGAATCTAATACTCAATTATATAGTAGTTCTTGAGGTGAGATAGGTTGACACTTATTCTAAAGATAAAGGCAAGAATTGAATCCCCAAAATGCTACTGACTTTCTCAAGCCAAGTATAAGTATTATAACTTAATTACATCACTTATTTCTCTTCTAATTGATTCATGAGAGAGATTCATGATAAGCAAAGGAGCAATTTGTATGTGAAGATGATATTCCATTTTGCTATAGAAAAGGATACAAAAAAGAATATAAGTGGCATATTTATATCACATGTCATATATATTTGTCCCATGCATATGTTATAGTCAGAGTATATAAACTTTTATTGACAAAATGTCTCCAATTTGTTATGGGTTAAACTTTTTGTAAATGAAGAGATTCTATACATATATATTATTTGATTCAAGTTGATCTTCTCATGAAAGGTATATGACCTTTTTGAAACCTTTATAATCAAAGAAGCATAAATTATTTCTGTTGTTTAATGCTATATTGATATCTATTGTATGCTTGTTGTATGGTGTTGTATCCTGTACACAGCCTTTATATGTCAAATTCTTATGTTTCAAAGATATTGCTGTTGCTGTGTTTTGACAAGCAGAAATGTTTTCTTTTGCAATTTTGAACTTACACTGTCTGTTGTTATTTTTCCTGGGCATAGCATATATATGTTGTTAACCTTGTTTTGGCTTTTATTTTTTCTAAGTACTACGGTAAAACCCCACGCGATGCGTGGGGTTTGCAGATCATCAGTAGAGTTAGATTATATTTATCCTCAATAAAACAAAGTTCGTGATAATCTAAAAAAATATTGAAATTTCATTTATTTGTAATAACAAAGTCTATGGTATTTATTTGAAAACTTCAAAAGTCATGATATTTATTTGTAGCGGATAAATTCCATAGCGTTTATCTGAAAAAGCTGAATGTTCATGGTATTTATTTGTAACAGATGAAGTTTATGGTATTTATCACGATAAGAAATTAATAAAAAAATCATAATTATATTCGAAAAACTCACCAATAAAATTCATAATTACATTCATCTTCAGGGAATTCATAATATGAAATTACCAAAAAAATCTTAAATTGTGTTTTCTTTTTAAGTTAGGAAAATGATGATTATGTTAAAAGAATCCGATCCTTAGCCCTTTTTAGATAATTATCATAGAAAATAAATACCAAAAACTTTCTTGAATTAAAAAATAGACAAAACTGTAGTTTTTTTTTATTTTACCTTTTATATTTTTGTAACTTTCAATTCGATGATAAAAGATGTGGTATTCATTTGAAAAAAATTTAAAACACACAATTATGGTATTTATTAAGTTATGCACATAGTTAAATTTACAGAGCTATATTTATAATATCAATTTTTGTAAATGGCTAAATTTACATATTTGCCCACATCACGGAATCTCCACAAAACTTGATATGAGAGGCAAAACAGACATCCAAATTTATATGTTTGCCCACACCACCAAATCATATTCTCCAAAATACCAAAATAGTACAAGTTTGATGCAAAAGATAATAGCCAAAGTCAAGGGTAAAATGGGAAATCCCAAAGTTTTACCCTTGGGTAAAACCCCACAGGTTGGGTGGGATTTGCGGATCTTCCTTAAGGTTACGTGTCATTTATCTGCAATCCAACAAAGTTTCATGGTAATTTAAAAAATGTTGAAACTTTGTTTATTTAATAGCAAACTTCACGATATTTATCCAACAACTTTGAAAGTCATGGTATTTATTTTGTAACGAATTCCATGCTACTCATCTGGAAAATGGTGAATATTTGTGGTATTTTTTTTTGTAGCGGATGAAGTATATGGTATTTATCACCATAAGAAATTACCAAAAAAATCATAATTATATCTGAAAAATCACCCAAAAAATCATAATTACATTCATCTACATGGATTTTATAATAATAAATTACCAAAATAAATCTTAAATTGTGTTTTCCTTTTAACTTATGAAAATGGTGATTATGTTTTTAAAAAATCCAATTCTTAGCATTTTTTATAGAAATATCATAGAAATTAAATACCAAAAACTTTCTTGAACACAAAAACAGACAAAATTGTAGGTTTTTTATTTTTATTTTTCCTTTTATATTTTTGTAGCTTTTAATTCATATGATTATAAAAGGTGTGATATTTATTTGCAAAAATTTTAAAACCATAATTATAATATTTATAAATATATGCTCATAGCTAAATTTACATTAGCTACATTTATAATATTAATTTATGTAAATAGATAAATTTACATTTTTGCCCCAAATCTCAAAAAACTTGAAATAAAGGGCAAAATGGGTATCCAAAAGTTTTGCCCATAACAAAATTTACATGTTTGCCTACACCACTAAATCATATTCTCCAAAATATCAAAATATTCGAAATTTCAAGCAAGAGAGAATACTCAAACTGAAGGGGTAAAGTAGGAATTATCAAAGTTCCGCACTTTCATTCAACTTTATATTCTATATAAAGATGGATGTATCCCTCTTGGGTGCAGCAAGGATCTGCTTTTAACTGAAGCCGCTTTGATTATATCAGCATACAACATATTATTTTTTGCTGTTGTAGTAATGTTATCTATTATATACTTGCTTTGTGGTGTTATATCTTGTAAACAGACCTTGTATGTATGTATCAATCACTTTTACTGGTTTTAGGCATAGTGACATTGGCCGGAGGCAAAACATATATCATGTTGAGATATAGAAAAAGTTGCATTAGCCCTGGAAGCAGCAACGACTATTTTTGCTGCTACCAACTTTTATTCTCCTTTTCTAAGGAAAGATCCGGGATCGAGCCGGAGACTCTCACATTTATAAAGGATGGCTTATTTATCCCATCTATTATCTAAAAAAAAAAAACTTTTATTCTCCTTTCACCTGTAAAAATTTCCCTTTCTCCTGTTGTATTCATGCTCTAATTTGTTGTTTGTAATTTTGTATTCGCCTTTTCGTTTTTTCTTTTTTTGGGAGCCTTTGTGCACGGTTGCCCTGCCCTTGTATATCTGTAGAACCTTTTGTTGTTTTTCAAGTTTTTTTAGTATATTTCATGGGACGAACTCTATATAAGAAAACGGATTATATGCAAGACGGATTTTGCTCAGCGGTTCTTCCATACCAACTTAGCTGCTCGGCTTCTTTTCATAATAAAAACACATGGAAAGAGTATGGTTCTCGCCGGAATGAGTATAATGAGGGCAAGGAAAGGCTCATTGAAGAGTTATTCGAGGAAAAGTTTGAGGTAGAGCAACTTATCCGGGTCATGCCATTATTTAATAACAGCACCTTCGCACCATTAACTATTTTGTCAGAGGAATAACGATCAAGATTCCTTCGATTATGCGACCATCCCCACACAGTCCAAAGCAAGCGAAGGCCCTCGCCCCCGGCCGAGCAGAATTATCCTTTGCTTCTTCTCGGGACTCGTTTCTTGTTCACGGAATAAAGTGCCACGCCAATTGTCATGCCAGGAGGGAGGGGGCCACCTCTTGAGTCCGTGAGACCTACTGTGTCACGACACAATTTAGGAACGCGATCGTCACTTAAATCACGCAACGTCTAAAGGCGTAGCGTAATTCAAGAAATCCGAAACCCAAAAATCTATACCATGAAAAGAAGTAGAGTGGTAAAACATTTATTTCAAAACATCACATCTTTTTTAAAATCTCAAGTTATTACAAAAAAGATCGACAACATCTTCTTTATAAAAACTGGTCCAAAACGGATACAAAACATAATATATAAAAAGGCATCCCTAATTGGGAGCAATCTCACGCCTCTAGGCGGAACAAAACTGCAGGGTTATCTAGGACGGCGGCAAGGTTTCGGGAGGCATCGTCCATGCCAAATTCAAAAATTTGCCGTTCTAGCTAACTCTAACTAAGAATCGTTAACTAGAAATCGACGGAGTGTAATGCAAACAACTTCGCATATGAAAAGTGAGCAAGAAATACAACCTTTGTAGACCGGTCCTTCACTTCAAAGCTCCGTGTAGTAGTCCTTTCGCTGCGATCGTGAACTTCGGACTCTAGAGAGGCTCCCATGAAGAAACGAATATGCTTGCTTTGAAGTCTTCGAGGCCGAAGATGATCTACGTTGAGGAGACACTAACCCAAGTTATCTCTTCACTAATTATGAAATTAATGAAGCAAACATCCTATACTAAATGGCAAGTAGTAGAGAATGATGAAGTAGGTAGTGGGCTCACTTTAGATTTGATTTTCTCACTCATTTTCTCACATCTCCATTAAAGCTAGAAAGCTTTTAGGAAGAAGAAGAAGCTAACTCTCATGATGAATGAATTAATCATCCAAATGAATTATTGCAATCATGGGTGAGTTAAGCCCTCATGCCTAACTCATGTAGAGAATAAACCAAGGGGTAAGATTAAGGGTTGGGTTAACAAATATCCTAAGAAATGACAAAAGAGTGGATTTTGCCAATGTTCTACAAGCTTCATCCAAGCTTGAAAATATTGACCAAGTCTTTTCTCTTTTGTGATAACTTAAGCAATAAATAAAACCCTAACTTAACCCTAACATGGTGTAAATCTCATACACCCATCTTGCATGTATCATCAAGCATGACACAATACATGTACACAAATATACATATCATATATATACAATGTGCACATCAAGTGAGAAAAGAAATCATAAGTGAGCTTAATATTAGTTAATGTAATATAATATATCAAATATATAATTATACATTAAATTATCAGATCAACTATTGATTTAATAATCCGGCTATATTACATATAACCGACTAATATCATATGCAACAACTTATCGAATCAACACTTGATCCGATAACCCGGCCATATCGCATATAACCAACCAATGTCATAATTCGCGAGAATATAATACGGTATCTCATATCGTATTAATCTCGGTCCTGCACATATCACATATATGCTCCTACTCCGTTTCGCTTGAGCCAGGAAACCTCTGTGTAGGACTCTAAAGACTCGTCAATACGCCGGCAGTAGGTGATGATCATATCAAACACCCACAAGCCGCAAGCGGTCTGCTAAACGTAACGGCCACCCGGGTATTGAGCGATTAGAAGATCAACAAGCAAGCCTGCTCGTACTCCTGCGAATTCAATCAGTAACACTACCGTACAGTCCGGTCTCTTCGTCTGATATGTCACATATCTCGTCTAGGGGTGGTAAACGTCAGACCCTAGTAACTCGATAAGTCGTGTCGATATGAGGCTCATAACGGGTCGAGAAACTACTGATAACACTTACCAGTATATCTCTAAATCAGCCCTGGCCAGGGACTTCCTGTTATAGCCAATCGAGCACAGCGCAACATCAACTCCCAATACCGGGATAAACAAAACCCCTCCTATCGCTCATTGCCTCTATGTGATTCGGGACTGTACCCAAAAGCCACCGTTTTGCACGTTCTCTTGAACGTGGTAAGGTGGAAATCAAAGCGCAGTGGGAATCACACAAGACTCTATGACGATCTTGGGTCTACAGACTAACCTGTACCAGTGTCACCAGAGAACTATCTGACGTTAGGTATAATACCATCTGGGAGTTCTCGGCGAGTCCGTTCAGTGTATCCAGTCTCCACTGAGCACCCGTATACTGTCTCTGATGTCAAACACCAATGGATATGGGATCATCCATCGCCCATCTATATGGGTCGAGAAGCTATACGCTAGTCTACTCTGGTATATCGATGCCCTGTCTCGATACACCCTCGACTAGGAACATTTGAAGGATGTACTTAACGAATACTCTGTCCCCACTAGTATGATCTACATCATAGTCCTGGTAGTCAAGTACTCATCCTAAGGGCTTTATCAACATGTAACATAGAGACAATCAGAGTACATGTTAAGATAAAGTGCAACCAGATAGCATATTATCATGTCGAGCAAGAAAGTCCTCCCTATATATGTCCAAGCATCCACTACAATATACATTGTATGTACAGTAATGGCCTCTAAGGCATACATATAACCAACAATCTCCCACTTGCACTAGGGCCATCTGTTGTAGTATCCAATACCCAAAATCAGCAGTGGTTGAAGTATCTCATACTCAACCATCCCATAAAAGTCTCTCCTGGGAATATGCCTTTGTGAGTGGATCCGCCATGTTCTCCTCTGTGACTACTCTCCTATCCTCGATCTCCCTGAAGATCAATCATCTCCATGTTCAGGTGATACTGCCTAAGAATATGTCTGGATAACTAATGGGACGAGGGTTCCTAGGCCAAAGCCACAACTCCATTGTCACACAATGGTAGGAACGAAGTTCATCTCATGAACTTTTATACATCCGGACTACCTCTTTGGTAGTATCCTTGGTAGCAATGTATCCAGCCTTTATCGTCTAGTTTGTCACGGTATCTAGCTTGGAACACTTCCAACATACCGTCCCTCCACTGAGGGTAAAGACAATGCCTGTGACTGACATTCAGTCGACCTTACCACCCTGGAAGCTATCCAGTGATTCTCCCCAGGATCGATCGATACCATCTCACTACACCTAGTGAGAATCCTAACATCCACTTAGATCTATCTCATAGATCCAAAACCCAAGATTTAGGAGTTATCACCTTGATCCTATATGGAGAATCTTTGTGATAAGATGAGATTGATCGAGTGTAGCATAGGTGTAGCGTCTTGAAAAGTCGTGTTGGTGTTTTCTTGAAATTCGGTGAAAATTCGGTATTTTTCCGAAAACCGTCTTTCTCGATATTTTGCAGTTTAGGGCTAATTATACTTAAAGTGGATAGATAATTACTTGTTTTTAGTAGCTAATGAGTTTAATATGAAATTTTGGTCATTTAAAAAATTTTCACTATTTTTCAATTTTTTAATATTATTTAAGCCGGTAAGAAAATACATTAAATAAGCGATAAATACAAATTTTTCCGGGCTAATTTTAATCTCTAAAATTATGATAATTATATTCTAGTGATAACATGAATTTTTAGTAATTTATTTTGATTTTTAACCAATTTTTATAAATTGAAACGAAATTATTGAATTTTGGGCTAAAACTTGCAATTTTTGAGTTGTAGGGGGCCTTTTTGCATAAAATTTCTTTTGTAAAACCCCTCTATCTTTTCCCTCAGCCCAAGAACAGCCCAAGCCTTGGCCAAGACCAGAAAATTCTGACCTCTCTCTTTCTTGAGTTGTTTCTTGAGTTAATTGATAGTTTATGGTATTTATTTTAAATATAATGGTTATAATATGATACATTGACTTTGGAAACTTGAACCAAGACTTTTCCCCACTTGCCCACACCCCCCACCTTACCTCCTCTGGCCGAAACCTGCACCCCTCTTCCTCATCTCTTTTCTTTGCATTTTTCTTCATTTTCCTTCAAGAAAATACATTAAAATCCATGAATTAATTCCAAAAATCCAAAGAAAATCCTTATGCTATCATTATCCTTAGCCATTCTTGCTTGAATCTTGGAGCTAGGAAGCCATTCTTTGGAGCAAACTTTCTTGCTTGATCTATTGATCAAGAGGTATAAATTCTATCTTGTTAAATTTCTTGTTTAAGTGCTTATGTGTTATGGGTTAGTGTTAATTTAGTGTAGTTTTATCTAGTTTTCTTAGATTTTTGTTAGAAAATTCTAACTAGGGTTTGAAAGCCATAAATAGTTAAATTAAGTTATTTTATAGTTAATCTAGTTGTTAATGACTAATCTATATAGTTACCTTGTTGATATAGTTTTCAATTTTGCTAAATTAGTTAATTTTAGAAGGGTGGAATTGTTGTTTTGAAATTTCAAGAGAGGGTTATGTATGGAAAGTGATATTTGAAGCTTGATTAGTGAGTTGATTAAACCTAATTTGTGTTGATTAGACCTAAATTGCTATCTAGTGTTTTGCTAACCTTAAGCTAAGTGGTTAATTTGCTTATTAGGCTAAATTATAGTGTTAAAGTAAGGATTTCTTAATATAGTTTGAGTTATGTTTGCTATTTATAAAAATCAAGAGAAGGTTTTGTTATGTAAATTAGTTTTTTTAAGCTTAGTTAATGGTTTAGAATTGGTGTATTGGCTAACTTTTTGGTTAGTTTGGAATGTTGGCGTTGGATGGTGTTGACTTTGTCGCTATTTTGTCGATGTTTGCATCAAATTGCAATTTCTGCTTACTAGATTTTTATAGAAGTTATGTGATGAGTTAATTGTGGCATCTTGATGATTTTGTTGGCTTGTCCTACGACTTTTAGGATGCGTGAGTGCGGTTTTTGGGTAGTCGGGTTTTAGTTTTGCCGGGTGACCCAAAATCGGCGTTTTTGGCAGTTTTTGCGATTTTCGCGTGTGTCCGCGCACTTTGTGCACGTTGTACCCAGTTAGCGAACTTTAGTAGTTTCGTTGGGGTTTTGCGTCGTTCTTGATACGTAACCTTATGTTTGGTATTGATGTAAATTCCAGGTTCGGTCGCGGAGACGTCAGACGCGGCGCGAAAGGGAAAGGCAGTGATTGGACACAGCTAGCCAGGGATCCCGGTGAGTAGATTTAACATCTACGGGGGACGATCGTCTGGATGGCGCAAGTCGCCCGATAGATTTAGTAAACTGGAAAATAGTAAATTGGATAATCACTTGTGTCATTAGAATAATAATACGGGCATGATAATTGCTGCAATTAGATCGATAGGTTATACCCATATACGCAAACTCAATTGTAGGACACATGCACCATTACCAGGTTTTTATATGCAGCACGAGCACTATTCATGTTTACACACACACCCTGGTAATTGCCATGCCACCACACTAGATAACCTTTAAATTAAACTTTTTACTAATTGATACTTAAATTGTGTTATTTCCTTAAAATGAAACCCTAGGATTGCTATTCATGTGCATGTACTTCATCATATTCATTGTTCATGCTTAATACATTAATCACACATCGCAACTTGATTATTGATATCATACGCATTCATTAGCATTGATATATGCACTTATGAGGATTTCTTGAGATTTTATGATATTGCTGGATTTCGGGGGAAAGCCGCAAAATTTCCAAACTTGTGATATTTTTAAAACATGTAAATTGCGGTTTTCTAGTGATGTAAGTGTCGTCCACCATGAGTTTGCTGTGGCTTTGGAAATCCGTGTCGAGGAGTGGAGGAACCGGCACGGGTACATGGTGGGCCCGGTAAGGTACCCCGGGGCAAGAGGAATGTGGTGATGACGTTGAGCCTGGCAGGGGACGGATTACCTACCGGTGACTGTTTGGGACGGCGGATATCCAGAGGATACCGACCGTGGCCGCTAGATGATGAGATATTGAGATTTGGGATGGGTCAGCCGGACGGCTGAGGCCAGAGATACATTTATGAGATTTGAGACAGCTTTTGGGTGTCGTTGCTGGACACCGATTTTCGTCGATTCATTGACATTTGCTGGCATTCTAAAAGAGTTTCAAAAACAAAAAAGAAAAGAGATAAGATATTTTTATATATAAACCTATTGAGAACTCAGATTTTCATGTTGCATACATATTAGCACACAGATATGATATACACACCTGCTAGTGCATCCAGTCATACCTGTATTTTAGATGCTAGGATGCTTGTGTGCATGCATACGATAGCCTTTGTAGATGTTATTTATTACTCACGAGTTGGCAACTCACCCCCGTTGTGCCACAGTCTTTTGCAGGTCCGCTCCGTCAGTTCAGTAGCGGCGGGCGCACTTGTCTTTTGCCTCTTTTGCCTGAGCTCGAGATTTGCTCATAGGTGGGTTATGTTATTTTTGTACCACCTTGTATATTCTTGTATCTAGTGTACTCCATCTACTGTTCTACCAGATTATTGTATATTGACTTAGAGATGAGACGGTGAGGTTTGTGGATTTTATACTGTATTTGGGGTCGAGCTCACTTGAGCCGACATGCTACTTTTTCATGCTTCCTTATGCTTTATTATGCTTTTTTATGCTTGTTGTCATTTACATTGCGTGGGATTTGTGACCGCCGTATGGCGAAGAGCTAGCTCCCGCTTGGGGATGCCCTATTTTGTGGATTCATGTATATATTTTGTTGTACCCATTTTTGGGGGTCAGTATTTACAAAGGAGACTCTGCCGAAATTTTCGGGAAAAATTGGTATTGTTTTTAAAAGTGTTTTTCATGACTTATTTGATAACTCGCTTTCAATTGATTGGGTTTTCTTCACTCTTTTGCTTCATTGGTTTTGTTTTCTGGGCTTTGGCTTACTTATTTTACGGACGCCTTTAGACGTTTCGTGAACTTAAGTGCCAGTCACGTTCCGTACCCTGCGGGTCGTGACAAAGTTGGTATCAGAGCGATAGGTTTTACCTTTGTGAGTGTAGGATGACCCTTGGTAGATGGAGTAAGTGACTTAAGCAGGGTAACGTAGCGTGCGTATGTCCGCGGCATACTTACGATACGGTACTCCGTCTAAGTGACTTTAGGATACTTGCTTGGAAATTTCCTTCTTCAATTCCGTGTATCCTATGATCCTATTGCACTGTCCTTACTATCCGTTTTTCCTGTGACAGCCACTATGCCGCCGAAGGCTACGAGGGCACAGAGGGCTGCCGCCAGAGACGAGATTCGAGCTGGCTCGTCCGAGACTAGGACTGAGCAGGGTGGTATGCCTACGCCGCTGGGACAGACCGATCCACCTTCCCCAGGCCGTATGGATAGGCTCGAGACTGGTATGGAGGAGTTGCGACAGATGATGGGAGGCATGCAGGAGCTGCGTCAGATGGTAGGATCCCTAGTTGCAGCCAGTCGTACACCGAGGCCGGATGACGTACCTACTACATCACAGACGACCATGATACCTGCTCCTACTACTACCACCGTGGCCATTCCGGTTTCACTACAGGACTTCATGAGGCTGAGACCTCCAGTATTCACCGGCACCGAGGCAGCGGAGGACCCACAGACGTTCCTTGACAGTTTAGCCAGGATCTGCCGTTCGCTGAGATGTTCGGATGATCGATGGGTAGAGCTTGCGAGTTTCCGACTAGAGGGTCTCGCGCAGACATGGTGGGAGTCAGTCTTGAGAGGTCGAGCTGCAGATCTACCGCCTATAACTTGGGCCGAGTTTACAGCGGTCTTTCTAGCCCGTTTCCTTCCAGAGAGCGTTCGTGACGCCAGAGCTCGCAGCTTCGAGGCCTTAGTCAAGACACCTGGGATGACGGTGTCTGAGTATGACATCCAGTTTACACAGTTGTCCCGATATGCTCAGTATTTGGTGGATACCGAGGAGAAGATGGTGAAGAGGTTCGTACAGGGACTTGATGCCCAGCTATATCTTGCCATTGGCGCCCAGCGCTACGACACTTATTCAGCTGCTAGGGATACGGCATTGCGGATGGAGGCACGCATATCACAGATTTCGGTCGTTTCTGGGCCGAAGAGGATGCGCACCGATGTACCACCTCAGAGGCAGCGCGCCAGATTCTTTCCGAGAGATAGGCCTGGCAGAGGATTTGGGCGGGGACAGTTATATGGTTCTTATTCCCAGGGGCAGCAGCCGTCGCCAGGATGTTTTGGGTGCGGGAGTTTGCACCATCTTGTCAGAGACTGCCCGGTGAGACGACAGGCAGCAGCGACAGTTCCGCACGTGACCCTACCACCATCACCACCCCCTCCTCAGAGAGCCCTACTTCCTACCCCAGGCGATGCTCCACGCCAGTTAGGTGCACCGAGAGGCCGTGGACGCGGCGGTCCTGTTCAGAGAGGACGAGGAGGCAGAGGCCGAGGTCGAGGTCAGCCCGCTATCGGTGGAGGACAGGCCCGAGTTTTTGCTTTGACACCGCAGGATGCGCAGGCATCCAATGCCGTCGTGACAGGTACCTTGCCAGTTTGTTCTTTCGACGCACGGGTATTATTCGACCCAGGTTCCACACATTCGTACGTCTCTACACACTTTGCACCGATGTTGGGCCGTGAGTCGTCGTCGTTAGACCAGCCGCTTGTTGTTGTTACTCCGGTAGGCGAGTCGTTTGTCGCTCGGTTTGTATTTCGTTTGTGTTCCGTTCGTATCGGGGAGAGGGATTCATCAGTTGATTTGATACTCCTCGATATGTTGGACTTTGATGTGCTTCTGGGCATGGATTGGCTAGCCACTTGTTATGCTTCGGTGGACTGCCGTGAGAAGACAGTCAGATTTAGCTTTCCGGGAGAGCCAGTCCTTGTTATTCAGGGAGACCGCAGTGTCGCCCTTCCCAGCTTAATTTCTTCTCTTCGCGCTGGTCAGCTCTTGCGGAAGGGATGTCAGGGATTCTTAGCGTTTGTTTGTGATACTCGAGCTACAGAGGTTCCGTTGGACCAGGTCCCGGTAGTTTGTGAGTTCCCTGATGTTTTCCCTGATGAGCTACCTGGGCTACCGCCTGAGCGCGATGTTGAGTTCTGCATTGATTTGATTCCCGGTTCGGGGCCTATTTCTATACCGCCTTATCGGATGGCCCCGGCAGAGCTTCGAGAGCTGAATGATCAGTTGCAGGATTTGTTAGATAAGGGGCTTATTCGACCGAGTGTTTCTCCGTGGGGTGCTCCGGTCCTGTTTGTCAAGAAGAAGGATGGAAGTTTGCGCTTGTGTATCGACTACCGCCAGCTGAACAAAGTTACCGTTCGGAACAGATATCCGTTGCCGCGCATTGATGATTTGTTCGACCAGCTTCAGGGTGCGGGGTATTTTTCGAGGATCGACTTGCGATCAGGATACCATCAGCTGCGAGTTCGACAGGAGGATATACCGAGGACAGCTTTCCGTACACGCTATGGCCACTACGAGTTTTTGGTGATGTCGTTCGGACTCACCAACGCCCCAGCAGCATTTATGGATTTGATGAACCGTACATTCAGGCCGTATCTTGACTTGTTCATCATCGTGTTTATCGACGATATCTTGGTGTACTCCCGGAGCAGAGAGGAGCACGAGCAGCACTTGCGGATTACGTTACAGACTCTGAGGGAGCACCAGCTGTTCGCGAAGTTCTCCAAGTGTGCTTTCTGGCTGGACAGCGTCGGATTCTTGGGTCACGTGGTTACGAGAGACGGCATTTGTGTGGACCCGAAGAAGATTGAGGCTGTTCAGCAGTGGCCCCGACCTACATCGGTTACTGAGATCCGTAGTTTTCTAGGCTTGGCGGGCTACTACAGGCGTTTTGTTCAGGACTTCTCCCGTATAGCTGCACCGTTGACCAGTTTGACCCGGAAGGGAGTTCCTTTCGTCTGGACGGAGGAGTGCGAGCGCAGTTTTCAGCAGCTGCGGACATGCTTGACTACGGCGCCGGTATTATCTTTACCTTCGGGATCAGGCGGATTTGTTGTCTACTGTGATGCTTCGCGAGTGGGATTAGGATGCGTTTTGATGCAGCATGGCCGGGTGATCGCTTATGCTTCTCGGCAGTTGAAGAAGCATGAACAGAACTACCCCACTCATGATTTGGAGATGGCTGCAGTGGTCTTTGCACTGAAGATTTGGCGACATTACCTTTACGGCGAGTCATGTCAGATATTCACCGATCACAAGAGCTTAAAGTACATATTTCAGCAGCGAGACCTGAACCTCAGACAGCGTCGTTGGATGGAGTTGGTGAAAGACTACGACTGCGAGATCTTATATCACCCCGGCAAGGCGAATGTGGTGGCAGATGCGTTGAGTAGGAGGCCCGGGGGTAGTTTATCCTTTTTGCGCGCAGTGCAGAGGCAGTCGTCAGCAGATTGGCAGACGTTATGCGACAGCCGAGTTGAGTTCGAGTTCACTCAGACAGGGGGACAGCTCGCGTATGTTCGTGCACGCCCACAGTTGCTTGACCGTATATATGAGGCACAGCGTAGTGACGACCGTTGCTCAGAGATCATGGCACAGATGGGACAGGGCAGATTTTCCGAGTTCGTGATTGACGATCAGGGGATTTTACGATATGGATCTAGACTGTGCGTACCAGATGCTGATGGATTACGGCGCGACATTCTCGAGGAGGCACACCGATCAGTGTATAGTGTCCACCCCGGTTCCACCAAGATGTACCATGATATGAGAGAGACCTACTGGTGGGACGGGATGAAGAGGGACATTGCGGAGTTCGTTTCGAGATGCCTGACTTGTCAGCAAGTCAAGGCCGAGCACCAGAGGCCCGCAGGAGAGCTACAGCCGTTACCCATTCCAGAGTGGAAATGGGAGCAGATTTCGATGGACTTCGTTGTGGGTCTACCCAGGACCAGTCGAGGGTACGATTCCATCTGGGTGATCGTGGACAGATTGACGAAAGCGGCTCACTTCCTTCCAGTGAAGACGACTTTCAGCTTCGCTCAGTATGCTCAGCTCTATATTGACGAGATCGTGCGACTACATGGCGTACCGACTTGTATCGTGTCAGATCGAGGCACTCAGTTCACCAGCCGACTTTGGCGGAGACTTCAGGAGGCTTTGGGCACTCGTTTGAGCTTCAGCACAGCGTTTCATCCGCAGACAGACGGACAGTCAGAGCGGACCATTCAGACTCTCGAGGACATGCTCAGAGCGTGCGTTTTAGACTTTGGTGGTAGCTGGGATCGTCATTTACCTCTAGTGGAGTTCTCCTACAACAATAGCTTCCAGGATACTATTCAGATGGCACCTTTCGAGGCATTGTATGGGAGGAGATGCAGATCGCCCGTTTGTTGGACAGAGCTCAGCGAGAGCAGCATTTTGGGGCCGCAGCTTATTGAGGAGACGACAGCGAAGATACAGTTGATCCGAGACCGGATGAGAGCGGCTCAGAGCAGGCAGAAATCGTATGCAGACAGGCGCCGTCGCAGTTTAGAGTTCGCAGTTGGCGACCATGTTTTTCTGAAGGTCTCACCGATGAAGGGCGTGATGCGTTTTGGGCGAAAGGGGAAGCTTAGCCCTAGATTCGTAGGTCCCTTCGAGATCCTCGAGCGTGTCGGCGCTGTTGCATATCGTTTGGCTCTTCCACCCAGCTTTCCCGATGTTCACCCCGTCTTCCATGTTTCGATGCTCCGCAAGTACCTTCACGACCCTTCGCATGCGATTCAGCACCCGACAGTCCAGCTAGAGCGCGACCTTTCTTTTGCAGAGCAGCCGGTGGCCATCCTGGATCGGCAGGTGAAGAAGTTGAGGTCGAAGATTATACCAACCGTCAAGGTCCTTTGGCGTAGCCCGAGCAGCGAGGAGGTTACCTGGGAGACCGAGGGCGAGATGAGGAAGAAATATCCCCATCTCTTTGAAGGTACGCGTAGCTATATTTTTAAATTCGGGGACCGAATTTCTTTAAGGGGGGAAGATTGTAGCGTCTTGAAAAGTCGTGTTGGTGTTTTCTTGAAATTCGGTGAAAATTCGGTATTTTTCCGAAAACCGTCTTTCTCGATATTTTGCAGTTTAGGGCTAATTATACTTAAAGTGGATAGATAATTACTTGTTTTTAGTAGCTAATGAGTTTAATATGAAATTTTGGTCATTTAAAAATTTTTCACTATTTTTCAATTTTTTAATATTATTTAAGCCGGTAAGAAAATACATTAAATAAGCGATAAATACAAATTTTTCCGGGCTAATTTTAATCTCTAAAATTATGATAATTATATTCTAGTGATAACATGAATTTTTAGTAATTTATTTTGATTTTTAACCAATTTTTATAAATTGAAACGAAATTATTGAATTTTGGGCTAAAACTTGCAATTTTTGAGTTGTAGGGGGCCTTTTTGCATAAAATTTCTTTTGTAAAACCCCTCTATCTTTTCCCTCAGCCCAAGAACAGCCCAAGCCTTGGCCAAGACCAGAAAATTCTGACCTCTCTCTTTCTTGAGTTGTTTCTTGAGTTAATTGATAGTTTATGGTATTTATTTTAAATATAATGGTTATAATATGATACATTGACTTTGGAAACTTGAACCAAGACTTTTCCCCACTTGCCCACACCCCCCACCTTACCTCCTCTGGCCGAAACCTGCACCCCTCTTCCTCATCTCTTTTCTTTGCATTTTTCTTCATTTTCCTTCAAGAAAATACATTAAAATCCATGAATTAATTCCAAAAATCCAAAGAAAATCCTTATGCTATCATTATCCTTAGCCATTCTTGCTTGAATCTTGGAGCTAGGAAGCCATTCTTTGGAGCAAACTTTCTTGCTTGATCTATTGATCAAGAGGTATAAATTCTATCTTGTTAAATTTCTTGTTTAAGTGCTTATGTGTTATGGGTTAGTGTTAATTTAGTGTAGTTTTATCTAGTTTTCTTAGATTTTTGTTAGAAAATTCTAACTAGGGTTTGAAAGCCATAAATAGTTAAATTAAGTTATTTTATAGTTAATCTAGTTGTTAATGACTAATCTATATAGTTACCTTGTTGATATAGTTTTCAATTTTGCTAAATTAGTTAATTTTAGAAGGGTGGAATTGTTGTTTTGAAATTTCAAGAGAGGGTTATGTATGGAAAGTGATATTTGAAGCTTGATTAGTGAGTTGATTAAACCTAATTTGTGTTGATTAGACCTAAATTGCTATCTAGTGTTTTGCTAACCTTAAGCTAAGTGGTTAATTTGCTTATTAGGCTAAATTATAGTGTTAAAGTAAGGATTTCTTAATATAGTTTGAGTTATGTTTGCTATTTATAAAAATCAAGAGAAGGTTTTGTTATGTAAATTAGTTTTTTTAAGCTTAGTTAATGGTTTAGAATTGGTGTATTGGCTAACTTTTTGGTTAGTTTGGAATGTTGGCGTTGGATGGTGTTGACTTTGTCGCTATTTTGTCGATGTTTGCATCAAATTGCAATTTCTGCTTACTAGATTTTTATAGAAGTTATGTGATGAGTTAATTGTGGCATCTTGATGATTTTGTTGGCTTGTCCTACGACTTTTAGGATGCGTGAGTGCGGTTTTTGGGTAGTCGGGTTTTAGTTTTGCCGGGTGACCCAAAATCGGCGTTTTTGGCAGTTTTTGCGATTTTCGCGTGTGTCCGCGCACTTTGTGCACGTTGTACCCAGTTAGCGAACTTTAGTAGTTTCGTTGGGGTTTTGCGTCGTTCTTGATACGTAACCTTATGTTTGGTATTGATGTAAATTCCAGGTTCGGTCGCGGAGACGTCAGACGCGGCGCGAAAGGGAAAGGCAGTGATTGGACACAGCTAGCCAGGGATCCCGGTGAGTAGATTTAACATCTACGGGGGACGATCGTCTGGATGGCGCAAGTCGCCCGATAGATTTAGTAAACTGGAAAATAGTAAATTGGATAATCACTTGTGTCATTAGAATAATAATACGGGCATGATAATTGCTGCAATTAGATCGATAGGTTATACCCATATACGCAAACTCAATTGTAGGACACATGCACCATTACCAGGTTTTTATATGCAGCACGAGCACTATTCATGTTTACACACACACCCTGGTAATTGCCATGCCACCACACTAGATAACCTTTAAATTAAACTTTTTACTAATTGATACTTAAATTGTGTTATTTCCTTAAAATGAAACCCTAGGATTGCTATTCATGTGCATGTACTTCATCATATTCATTGTTCATGCTTAATACATTAATCACACATCGCAACTTGATTATTGATATCATACGCATTCATTAGCATTGATATATGCACTTATGAGGATTTCTTGAGATTTTATGATATTGCTGGATTTCGGGGGAAAGCCGCAAAATTTCCAAACTTGTGATATTTTTAAAACATGTAAATTGCGGTTTTCTAGTGATGTAAGTGTCGTCCACCATGAGTTTGCTGTGGCTTTGGAAATCCGTGTCGAGGAGTGGAGGAACCGGCACGGGTACATGGTGGGCCCGGTAAGGTACCCCGGGGCAAGAGGAATGTGGTGATGACGTTGAGCCTGGCAGGGGACGGATTACCTACCGGTGACTGTTTGGGACGGCGGATATCCAGAGGATACCGACCGTGGCCGCTAGATGATGAGATATTGAGATTTGGGATGGGTCAGCCGGACGGCTGAGGCCAGAGATACATTTATGAGATTTGAGACAGCTTTTGGGTGTCGTTGCTGGACACCGATTTTCGTCGATTCATTGACATTTGCTGGCATTCTAAAAGAGTTTCAAAAACAAAAAAGAAAAGAGATAAGATATTTTTATATATAAACCTATTGAGAACTCAGATTTTCATGTTGCATACATATTAGCACACAGATATGATATACACACCTGCTAGTGCATCCAGTCATACCTGTATTTTAGATGCTAGGATGCTTGTGTGCATGCATACGATAGCCTTTGTAGATGTTATTTATTACTCACGAGTTGGCAACTCACCCCCGTTGTGCCACAGTCTTTTGCAGGTCCGCTCCGTCAGTTCAGTAGCGGCGGGCGCACTTGTCTTTTGCCTCTTTTGCCTGAGCTCGAGATTTGCTCATAGGTGGGTTATGTTATTTTTGTACCACCTTGTATATTCTTGTATCTAGTGTACTCCATCTACTGTTCTACCAGATTATTGTATATTGACTTAGAGATGAGACGGTGAGGTTTGTGGATTTTATACTGTATTTGGGGTCGAGCTCACTTGAGCCGACATGCTACTTTTTCATGCTTCCTTATGCTTTATTATGCTTTTTTATGCTTGTTGTCATTTACATTGCGTGGGATTTGTGACCGCCGTATGGCGAAGAGCTAGCTCCCGCTTGGGGATGCCCTATTTTGTGGATTCATGTATATATTTTGTTGTACCCATTTTTGGGGGTCAGTATTTACAAAGGAGACTCTGCCGAAATTTTCGGGAAAAATTGGTATTGTTTTTAAAAGTGTTTTTCATGACTTATTTGATAACTCGCTTTCAATTGATTGGGTTTTCTTCACTCTTTTGCTTCATTGGTTTTGTTTTCTGGGCTTTGGCTTACTTATTTTACGGACGCCTTTAGACGTTTCGTGAACTTAAGTGCCAGTCACGTTCCGTACCCTGCGGGTCGTGACAATAGGAAACTCCTTTCCTATTAAGAGTATGTTATCCACGTACAATACAAGGATCACCACCATACTCCCTACTACCTTTTTGTATATACAAGGTTCATTTACCATTTTGATGAATTCAAATGCTTTGACTATCACATCAAAACAGATGTTCCAACTCCGCGATGCCTGCTTTAACCCGTAAAGCAACTTGCACACATTTCTGCTTCTCCCACTGTCTACGAAACCCTCTGGCTGTGTACTTATAGACGCTCTCTTCTAAATCACTATTTAGAAAAGCAGTCATGACACCCAACCACCAAATATCATAGTCATGGTATGTAGCAATGGCAAGTAGGATCCGGATGGACTTAAGCATAGGCACTAGAAAAGGTTTCATCATTATCTACACCTGGTGGATGACGAGAACCTTTTGCAACAAGCCTTAGCTTTGAAAGTCTCAACTTTTCCATGTACACCAAGTAATCTTCTCAAGATATACTTGCTCCTGATGGGGATTTAACCCTTCAGATAAAGCAACCAAAGTCCATACTTTTTTGGTGTATATGGATTCCATCTCAGATCGCATAGCATCCAGCCATTCTCACAGAGTCCCCATTCTTGATGGCCTGCTTGAAACTAGTTGGGTCATCATCTCATGATACAATTCTCGCTCCCACTGTCATAGAGAAAACCGAAGTATCTCTCAGGTGGGTGAGGAACCCTACCAGATCGGCGGAGAGGCTGAGCTTCGTCGGGAACTATTGAATCCTCCGGTTCTACCAAATCATCAGCTGTAGTTTGTATAGCTGGAACTGCTTCCAGTTCTACCTCATGACCACTAATTTCTTCACAAGAAATTCACTTTCCCAAAAGGTGACATGCTGAGAAACAAAACACCTTTTGCTCCTTAGTGTGGTAGAAGATATTCCCTTGCGAATGCTTGGGATATCTAACAAACTTCCACAGAACTGACCTTACCTCGAGCTTGTCCGGATTTTGCTTTTAGACATAAGCCGGACAACCCCCAAATCTTAGCATCCTTAAGAGATGAGCTCTTCCCATACCATATCACATTTGGAGTGGTAGGCACCCGATTTGGTTGGAACCATATTCAATAGGTATGCAACTTCTCAAGTGCATAACCCCCAAAAGGAAATAGGCAACTCAGTAGTACTCATCATAGAGCACACTATATCACATAGGGTGCGATTGCTCTGCCCCGATATTCCAACGTGCTGTAGTGTATACGGAAGAGTAATGCTAAGAGAGAATCTCATTTTCTTTTATAATAGTCCAGGAATTTCGTGCTTAAGTATTCTCCTCCTTGTCACATTAAAGGACATAATACTTATACCCGTTTTGGTTCTCTACTTCTAACTTATAATCTTTGAATTTCTCAAAAGTTTAGACTTGTGTTTCAATAGGAACATATGTGCGAATCTTGAGAGATCATCAGTGAATGTAATGAAGTACAAAGAATCAGTCCTGACATGTGTAGACATGGGACCTTCATACGTCATCATGTATCAATCCCAAGGTTCATTAACTCTTTCTCTGTTTCCATTAAACGGATCTATGGTCAGTTTATCTTTGTGACATGACTGACAAGTTTCACAAGATGTAAATTCAAACTGATTTAAATATGCATCTTTATGTAACTTAGCTAGTCGGTCGTATTAATATGACCTAGTCTACAATGCCTCAAGACGGATTCGTTCATTTCTGAACACTTCCTCTTGTGTGTGTTCTGTACGTTAAGAACTGTAGTTTGATTTAGAACGTATATGCTTTTAGATAACGTGCCTGAACCGATCAACTCTTGATATAGGAAATGTTCAAAACATTATCCAACAATACAAAATTATATCCTTCTTTACTAAATAAAGAGACTGATATGATATTGTATATCAGGTTCGGTATCTAATAACATTCGTTCAGAATCAATGTATTTGGTAATACAGGGTGATAACTGCCAACAACTTGGCTGCAACACTTGCATCGTTTCCAACTCTTGAAACTTATCACCCATTCCCAGTTCTCTACCTATCTGTAGCCCATGTAACAGATTACATATGTGGGATCCTGATCTGGTATCTCATACCCAGGACGTAAAGGAAACTGAGAAACAGTTCTCTGTAATGAACACACCCGAAGAAGATGTATCAACATACACTTTCTTCATTTGGGCGGCACGGGAATCCTGGTAATCCCTTTATTTCCTATTCCGTCTTATAATAGTTATAAGTTGGAGCGGGACCAACGTTCCCCAGCTTAGTATAACAAGCGGGTTCGGTCAATACATTCTTATTATTATCTTGATTAAGGCGTGACACGGTCTCTACCTGGAGAGAGAGAGAAGAAAACACTCAGCGTATGCTCTTGCAAGATTAGATTGGTTATTAATTTATCTAATCAGGATGGCTCCCACTGTTTTAGTCAAATCTTCCTTCAAACCCTAAAAGGAAAGACTAGCCAGGATTAATTATACCCTACAAGTTTGCCAATCTTTCAGCCAGGCCAGTACCGGTACTTTGAGGGAGGTTCCTCGTGCTTTCGCACAGACCTAATTAAAATAAACCTCGTTTTCCCAGAGGCGTAACCCCGTTGACACCTTTCTAGACACCTACTTGATCGGCTAATTGTAATGTGTAAAACTCTTCCAGGAGTAACTCTTACTCGCAGTGGGTATCGGGATCCAACTATCTCATAGGAGGTATGCAATCTCATTGCAAATTTCAACACTTGAAATTCCCGATAATATTTTTCCCCTAGCGTCCTATGACCTTGACGCAGGCCAATAAACCATAGTCCGCTAGTCAAGTTCAACCCATACATTTCCCGATTGAATTAAACCCACCCGCATGACCCTTGACGCAGGCCAACAAAGTCGCACGACTACCCTAACTCAATCGCATCATATGCTTTAGCAGATAAGCATAAATAGCTACCGCACACTACGCCTTGGCGTAGGCTAACAAACGTAGCACGAATACTATGAAGTAATTATCTGAAATGACGGAGGGCTACGAAAGGTTTTTAAGAAAACCCTTTGCGTAATGAACTTGATATCGTCGTAGAATCGAGTGATTTTGAAAAGGAGTGTTTTTGAGGCTTTTACTAGTTTTGCTAAAGAGGTCACTCCCGGTGAAGGGATCTTGGCTCTTTCCTTATCGAATAAGGTGCAGGATATTTCACAAATACCACTATGCAAATCCAAAACTAAAAAAGCAATCAAAAAACAAACCGAGTTTGTAGCATCTGCCAGTTTCGCTAAATAGGTCACTCCCGGTGAAGGGATCTCGGCTTTTTCTTTATCGAATAAGGTGCTGGATATTCTACAAGGAATACCGCTATGCAAAGCAAGAACCAGAGCTACCAGTTTTTAAAACAAGTTTCTACAATATCTTTTAGGTTTCTTTTATTTCATTAATCTCATTAATGAAGTCCCATTTATTATGCTTCCCAAGCATCACATATGAAACGAAAGCAACAGTATATAATATATATCATATATATATATAATATAAGCATTCGTCTCAGAATATAATCAATGATCACATCACAGAATATCGCAGCAGAATAAAAACATATGAAATATTGGATATACTAGGATTTCCGTGTTTTAGATTAAGCCAGTATAAAACACGGATTCCACAGTCGTGATAAATAGACAAACCCACATCCCTAGACCCCTACGAGAGCGGCAAGAAGCCCTACCAATTCTAGAGTTAGAAGATCCAGTCTCGGCTCCTCGAGATGGTCTCTCACTGGACCCTAGAACCCGGTTACTTGTGCTCCCCGCCTTGGGTCTATCCTAATGCGGAAAAGTAAAAAATATACAATGGTGATATCATTCTCAACCCGGAAGTGCCCCAATAAAAGAATATTATATACAATGAATTTTACATGAATGAAAATGAAAAACTCTCACCTCACATAAAACCCCCGGCTATTCAAAATACGACGATCCAATATAACCTATCACAGCAACACATAACATCACATGTCATCAACGTAAGTAAATATGTGTATCCCAGTTGTCGTTGACATATAGCACCGAAACCGGCGATACATCACATATTACACTTACGGTCGCAGAAAAGAAAGTGAAAAACTACAACAGTTGGAATCTGCAACCCCTTTAGACATCATAAACCCGACGTATCTCATACTTTGGATTTCATGCCTAACCAAATGAATTCCTTAGACATCGCATGCCTAACAATTATAAACCCCGCATTTTATTCTCGATATTGAAAACACTTTACAATAACAAGTTGTGCAATTCAACAAGATTTCCGACAACCAGATCGAATGCTCATCGGAAACTTTAGTAGACGACTGCACCCCCGATACCGTCGACGAAGTGCACTAAGGCGGAACACCGCTGCCGCGAGCACCCGAACGGATGCTTTTGGCGATGGGGTTCTCCTACAGTCACTTGGTCAGGACTATGGGGCGTGGCTATCTAATAAGTTTACCCGGCGAGTATCAGCGTACACTACGTGATTGCGACGGACTTTTGATCATATCAAAATCCCGTGGCAACCGATCAAATGAGATTAAACTGCTAGATTTATAAAATTCAAACTAGTTATCTCATAACTACATTTGTGGATTCCAAATATTGTATCCCATCACATAATATCCGGACGACGTTAAACTTTTCGATCGATTGATCAAAGTCCTACAATTTCCAGACAGCTCAACACTTGAGCACAGTTTTAGTAATACCCAGAATATGCCACAGTACCTATGCACCAGCCGTAGAAGGGCCAACCCAAGCCTCACTCATGTCGCCACGGAACTATGACAAACCCTAGGGTATGATAGCGGTTCCGCGATCCAAAAAAGTCGAGTTAGGGTTTCATTCTTCTAGAGGGTTAATAGGATCACTTGCATGTTTTTCCGAATACGTTAAACTTGGAAAAATGAGTTTTTGACATTCGATCGAACTTTTTAACTTCGTCTAGACAACATGCGAATAACTCGAAACAATGTTAAAACTACGAATAGGAAACACTCCGAATTGCTTATAGTGTAAGATTAATTACATCACATGCAAAATTAACAAAAACAAACAACACCTGAAACATCAAAACCATGTCACTGGAACACACAAAAAATTTCAGGCAAATCCAAAAAAATTGGGCCGGCCACCATCACCATGATCTCGGCCAAATCCGAGTAGAACCCCTTGAAATTTTGATCGTGTTCATGATATATTCCATATAACACTCTGTACTTGTTTAAAAAAAATTTAGACAACATTTTAAATTCGACAGAAACAAGATTTTCGCGTTTCAAGTTTCGGAGTATTTCGGTTTCGTAATTTTAACAAAATCCGTATAAATTTCTAGCATGGCTCTGATACCACTGCAGGGTTACCTAGGACGGAAGCAAGGTTTCGGAAGGCACCGTCCATGACAAATTCAAAAATTTGCCATTCTAGCTAACCCTAACTAAGAATCGTTAACTAGAAATCGACGGAATGTAATGCAAACAACTTCGCATATGAAAAGTGAGCAAGGAATACAACCTTTGTAGACCGGTCCTTCACTTCAATAGCTCCGTGTAGTAGTTCCTTCGCTGCGATCGTGAACTCTGGACTCTAGAGAGGCTCCCATGAAGAAACGAACATACTTGCTTCGAAGTCTTCAAGGCCGAAAATGATCTACATCGAAGAGACACTAACCCAAGCTATCTCTTCACTAATTATGAAATTAGTGAAGCAAACACCCTATACTAAATGGCAAGTAGTAGAGGATGATGAAGTAGGAAGTGGGCTCACTTTAGATTTGATTTTCTCACTCATTTTCTCACATCTCCATTGAAGCAAGAAACTTTTAGGAAGAAGAAGAAGATAGCTCTCATGATGAATGAATTAATTATCCAAATGAATTATTGCAACCATGGGTGAGTTAAGCCCTCATGCCTAACTCATGTAGAGAATAAACAAAGGGGTAAGGTTAAGGGTTGGGTTAACAAATATCCTAAATAATGACAAAAGAGTGGACTTTGTCAATGTTCTACAAGCTTCATCCAAGCTTGAAAACATTGAGCAAGTCTTTTCTCTTTTGTGATAACTTAAGCAATAAATGAAACCCTAACTTAACCCTAGCATGGTGTAAATCTCATACACCCATCTTGCATGTATCATCAAGCATAACATAATACATGTACACAAATATACATATCACATATATACAATGTGCACATCAAGTGAGAAAAGAAATCATAAGTGAGCTTAATATTAGTTAATGTAATATAATATATCAAATATATAATTATACATTAAATTATCAAATCAACTATTGATTTAATAATCCGGCTATATTACATATAACCGACGAATATCATATGTAACAACTTATCGAATCAACACTTGATCCGATAACCCGGCTATATCGCATATAATCGACCAATGTCACAATTCGCGAGAATATAATACGGTATCTCATATCGTATTAATCTCGGTCCCGCACATATCACATATATGCTCCTACTCCGTTTCGCTTGAGCCAGGAAACTCCTGTGTAGGACTCTAAAGACTCGTCAATATGCCGGCAGTAGGTGATGATCATATCAAACACCCACAAGCCGCAAGCGGTCTGCTAAACGTAACGGTCACCCAGGTATTGAGCGATCAGAAGAACAACAAGCAAGCCTGCTCGTACTCCTGCGAATCCAATCAGTAACACTACTGTACAGTCCGGTCTCTTCGTCTGATATGTCACATATCTCGTCTAGGGGTGGTAAACGTCAGACCTCAGTAACTCGATAAGTCGTGTCGATATGAGGCTCATAACGGGTCGAGAAACTACTGATAACACTTACCAGTATATCTATAAATCAGCCCTCGTCAGGGACTTCCTGTTATAGCCAATCGAGCACAGCGCAACATCAACTCCCAATACCGGGATAGACGAAACCCCTCATATCGCTCATTGCCTCCATGTGATTCGGGACTGTACCCAAAAGCCACCGTTTTGCACGTTCTCTTGAACGTGGTAAGGTGGAAATCAAAGCACAGTGGGAATCACACAAGACTCTATGACGATCTCGGGTCTACAGACTAACCAGTACCGGTGTCACCAGAGAACTGCCATCTGACGTTAGGTATAATACCATTTGGGAGTTCTCGACGAGTCCGTTCAGTGTACCCAGTCTCCACTGAGCACCCGTATACCGTCTCTAATGTCAAACACCAATGGATATGGGATCATCCATCGCCCATCTATATGGGTCGAGAAGCTATACGCTAGTCTACTCTGGTATATCGATGCCCTGTTATTCCCCCCCAATACACGGGGACGCGACAACGCAGGTCGGTCTTGCCTGAATTTTGGGGCAGATGCTAATTGGTGCTATCCGTCCACCTCTCCGAAGAAGCCAAGTTGATTTATGACACCGTGTATCGAAGGTTTAAACAGATGCGGCCGATGTAGCAGACTTTGTCAGATTCCCCCTCATTTGAGGGGTTTTTTTATTGTGGGGACGCTCTTCCCTGCAGGCGCAAGCCCCTGCAGTTAATTACGCTACCGCATCGCAGTAACCACTTTCTCCTTCTCTAGATAGTCACTTCGTGTTGTGGGTATTTGTTTTGTTTTTGGTTTCCCGTGGATTGTATACGGAGACTAATTTATGTTGTCGCCCGAAGGGCGTGGATTAGTCCAAATCCGTATCTTCTTAGATTTGGGTTTGGGGTTGGGTTTAAGGATACGTTAGTCTCATTTGAGACTAAGATCAACTTAAACGTTTGTTAAGGATACGTTATTCTAATTTTAGCCTAAGATCAACTTAACGGGATCGTTTAGATCTAATAAGAGAGCATTTGAGGCTCTATTGTTTAGTTTAGGGACATGGCGGTCGATTAGTTTAAGGACATTACGGTCCAAGGTTAAGAACATCATAGTCCATAGGTTTAAAGGGACCCCACGGTCCGAGGTTAAGGACATCATAGTCCATGGGTTTAAAGGGACCCCACGGTCCGAGGTTAAGGACATCATAGTCCATGGGTTTAAAGGGACCCCACCGTCCGAGGTTAAGGACATCATAGTCCATAGGTTGAAGGACCCCACAGTCCGAGGTTAAGGACATCATAGTCCATGGGTTTAAGGACCCCACAGTCCTTGGAATGATTGGTTATCGAGATCCGTCACCTCTCTAAAGACGTTGAAGGATTACAACGACAAATATCAAAGGAGTGAAGAGATGTACCCTTTAACCAAAGTTGATTGGGAAATCTGTAGTCCAATTTGGGACTAAGATCAATTAATTAGATTATGAGCACATGGGCTCAGTTAAATCTGAATTGAGGACTTATGGCCAACTTGGGCTAAGTCCAATTAGGTTTGAAATGTTGGACCTTTGTTTGGACTGTTGACCATTTGTCTGGGTTCAGCCCCCCCATTATTTAGAAATTCTAAACATGAGTCTGGGTTCTGACCATATCTTTATCTTTTATTGAGTGCTGAGCACTCATATGCCATATGAGATGATCAATCTTGGAAGACAGGGGTATATTTGAGGCTCAGTAAAAAGGGAGTCTTGCTTCTGGAAAAACTTTGCCAATTTGGGCTAAGATTGGTTTTAAAATAGTGTTAAACATTAGAAGATAGTTGGCGATCACGTGTTCCCACGTGATGCGCTTAAAATAGTTTTAAACGCTAGGGACGAAGCACTTAAAGTAGTGTGTAACACTAAAATTGAAGTGGTCACATGGACTCATGTGAGGCATCTGAAGATGGGGCCAGACTTCCTTTGTTTTCTCCCCAGCATATTCAAATAAGTGTTAAACACTTTTAGTCTTTAAGGTCATCACGTGTGAGCACGTGATGGGCATCCATGCACTGGATATTAAAGGGATTTGTTAGGGATCACGTGGGGACACGTGAGGGCGTCCATGCATTGGATTTTTAATCTTTCAGTTCTTTCCATCTTCTCTTTTTCAAAGAGGTGTTTGTCAGGGGTCACGTGGGGGCACGTGACCTAGTCTTGTTCGTTCTCTTTTAATCATTGAGGGGGAGGGTCACGTGTTGCCACGTGACCAGTTTGGATACTGATTTCTTTTCGTGTGTGGAGAGTTTTAAGTCCCTTGTTTTAAGAATTAAATTCTTTGATAGGGTTAAACCCTAATTTTGTTTAGATGAATTAAATTCCTATATATATGGAAGAATTAAATTCTTTAAACCCTAGTTCTCCCTCTAAGTTTTGGATCTGCATGGCAGAATCTCCCCGATGAGAATTAAATTCTCAACTTATGGGGAGATCTGCTTCTGCAGACCTTCAACCATGAAGAAGAACTAAGTTCTTGTTTTAAGGGTTAAACCCAGTCTCTGTTGGAGGAATTAAATTCCTATATGCTCTGTGGGAGAATAAAATTCTCTAAACTCAGGTTCTCCCCTAGGTTTTAGATCTGCATGGCAGAATCTCCCCGATGAGAATTAAATTCTCAAGTTATGGGAAGATCTTCTTCTGCAGATCTTCAACCAAAGGAAGAAATAAGTTCTTATTCAGAAGAGTTAAACTCTTAGATTGAGAATTAAATTCTCTTTTTATTTCGTGGGAGCTTATAGGATAATCTCTCACCTAGGATTTCTTTCTTTTCTCAAGAAACCTTCTTTCTCTCTGGAGAATTAAATTCTTTTCTTTTTTCTCTCTCTGTTGTTATTGTATCCCTTTTTTCTTCCCTCTTGGCTTTTATTTATAGGAGAAAGAAAAGAATCAGTTTGTTTAGTAAATATTTCATTGAAAGATTTTAATTGATTTTGTAACCAACATGATCTTTTAGATCACTCAGTGAATTTTATTCACCGATGGATTTTTAATCCAAAAGATCTTTTATCTGTTATTCCTGGCAAATTTCAGGGAAATCTTTCCTTGTATAGAATCTTTCTATAAATTGGTGATTTTTAATCACCATTGGATTTTTAATCCAACGGTGCTCCACTTTACAGAGCACAATTTTTTTGTTTGGAAAGATCTAGGGAAATTCTATTAGTTCAGAAGGTTTAAGAGCTTATCACGTGTTAGCACGCGACCCCACTGATTGACCAATTAATTAGAATTTAATTCTATTGGTTTAGAGGGTTCAGAAACCCATCACGTGTTGGCACGTGACCCCACTGATTAATTATTTAATTAGAATTTAATTCTATTGTTTCAGAGGGTTTAAGAGCCTATCACATGTTGGCACGTGACCCTACTGATTAATTATTTCCAATTATTTATTTTATTCAGTGCCTACAGGCTTTGCCTGTAAATGGTCACGTGTCTGCACGTGATGCCCGGTCACGTGTGGGTACGTGATGCCCGGTCACGTGTGGGTACGTGATGCCTCATAACTTTTGATCCCGGATAAATTATGAGGCCCATAATATATCAAATCGAAGGCTTTTTCGAGATGCTTTTGATGCCATCAGAATTTAGTTGTTTCTGATTTGGGAGTTTGTCAAAATATAGCCCGGAAAATACTGGTTCGCATTTTCTTCCTTAAATTACACATGCGTAGCATATTTGCTCATAACTTTTGATCCCAAATGAATTATGAGGCCCATAATATATCAAATCGAAGGTTTTTTCGAGACGCTTTCGATACCATCAGAATTTATCCGTTTCTCATTCAGGAGTTTGTCAAAATACAGCCCGGAAAATACTGGTTCATATTTTTTTAAACGTATCGCTGCCATTTGATACTCTGGGCTCTTTTGCACAATTTTTTTTTTGTTTTTGGCGGGAACAAATGCACCCACTAGTTTGCCCATGTAAATATATACGTGGGTGAAGTAGTGCAGAGTAATTCACAGCGTATGACCAGTTTCGGGTTGGTATATAATTTTCAGAATCATGATCTGAGAAGATAACGAGCGGACACAAGCGTCGTCATTTATCATTGACTCAAATCTCGACTCTTAAGGGATATAGTTCCAAACCCTCAGCTCCATGAGCCGTACCCTTCTATTTCTTTATGTTTTACTCTGGCGTGAAGTAGTTTATATGCTCATGAGTAACTTCTCCATTTTAGTGGCATGTAGTTTTGGCAAGTGTGGCCCATAGATTGTAGATAACAGTTCATCTTGAACTCTTATAAGGTAGCGATGGCTTAGAAAACAGGGTTAGGATCTGTTGCCTAAGACTTTTCAACTTTATGAGCCGTGAGGGTCTCATAAAGGTATTTCTCCTTACAAGTCGTGTGGATCTCGTAAGCGTGTTTTCTCTTGAGAGTTGTAAGAATCTCATGAGAGAGTTTTTCTTGCTTACAAGTCAGTAAGACCCGTAAGTGATTATTTCTTTCCTTGTCGGAGAGGGTGGCCTGCAGAAAATCTATCTTGACCTCCCTACGAAGCAACGATGGCTTGGGAGACAGGGTTAGATTCTGCCTCCTAAGACTTTTCAACTTTATGAGCCGTGAGGGTCTCATAAAGAATTTTCTCCCTACAGGTCGAGAGGATCTCATAGGTGTAATTTCTCCTTAAGATTCGTGAGGATTCCTAACTGCGTTTTCTTTTGAGAGTCGTAAGGATCTCACAAGAAAATTTTCTCCCTTACGAGTCGAGAGGACCCATAAGTGATGGATGAGGTTGACATTATCCGCATTTCACGGAGTCAGGGGTTGCTCTGGCCATTTCCCACGGGGTCAATATTGACTTTAGCCGTGTTCTATGGGACCAGGATTTGTTCTGGATGCTTCCCACGGGGTCAAGATTTACATAAGCCGTGTTCCGCAAGGACCAAGATCCGCTCTGGATGCTTCCCACGGGGTCAGGATTGACATAGGCCGTGTTCCACGTGACCAGGATTTGCTCTGGATGCTTCCTACGGGGTCAGGATTGACATAAGCCTTGTTCGGCAAGGACCAGGATCCGCTCTGGACGCTTCCCACAGGGTCAGGATTGACATAAGCCGTGTTCCACGAGACCAGGATTTGCTCTAGATGCTTCCCACGGGGTCAGGATTGACATAAGCTGTGTTCCGCAAGGACCAGGATCCGCTCTGGACGCTTCCTACGGGGTCAGGATTGATTTTAGCCGTGTTCCGTAAGGACTAGGATTTGCTCTGGATGCTTCCTACGGGGTCAGGATTGACATAAGCCGTGTTCCGCAGGGACCGGGATTTGCTCTGGATGCTTCCCACTGGGTCAGGATTGACATAAGCCGTGTTCCGCAAGGACCAGGATCCGCTCTGGACGCTTCCTACGGGGTCAGGATTGATATAGGCCATGTTCCATGAGACTAGGATTTGCTCTGGATGCTTCCCACGGGGTCAGGATTGACATAAGTCGTGTTCCGCAAGGACCAGGATCCGCTCTGGGCACTTTCCACGGGGTCAGGATTGACATAGTCCGTGTTCCACGTGACCAGGATTTGCTTTGGATGCTTCCCACGAGGTCAGGATTGACATAAGCCGTGTTCCGCAAGGACCAGGATTTGCTCTGGATGCTTCCTATAGGGTCAGGATTGACATAAGCCGTGTTCCGCAAGGACCATGATCCGCTCTGGGCACTTCCCACGGGGCCAGGATTGACATAGGCCGTGTTCCACGAGACCAGGATTTGCTATGGATGCTTCCCACGGGGTCAGGATAAACATAAGCCGTGTTCCGCAAGGACCAGAATCCACTCTGGGCACTTCCCACGGGGTCAGGATTGACATAGGCCGTGTTCCATGAGACCAGGATTTTTTCTGGATGCTTCCCACGAGGTCAGGATTGACATAAGCCATGTTCCGCAAGGACCAGGATCCGCTCTGGGCGCTTCCCACGGGGTCAGGATTGACATAGGCCGTGTTCCATATGACCAGGAGGGGTTGACTCTCGGTTGTCTGTGCATCGTCGAGTCATGAAACTGGGAGCTTTGCCGCGGCTCCGATTTGCTGATGTTGCGTCTGTTGTAATGAGACGAACGTTGAGATGATCTCTAGGCTGTCTGTGAACCATCGAGATGCGGCTTCTTTTTCTGATGGAGCCTGGTGGGAAAGTATGGTTCCCTCTTTATTTGTGCCCCTGGATTATATACAGGGATCAGTGTGATCTCATCTGTAGGGCAAAAAGTTTCATTTTATATATTTTTTTTCCGCGATGCTCTATCATTTCAGCTTTTATATCGCGAAAATCGCGATTGCCCAATCATTTCGGCTATTTATTTTATTTTTACTCGCTGCTTTTTATTGCGAGTTGCTCAATCATTTCGGCTATTTTGCATGCATACATTTTTACTTACTGATTTTGTTTCAAGTTTCCCCATCATTTCGGCTATTTCGTATGCATTTGTGGCTCGCTGGCTTTTTACTGCGAATTTGAGATTTGACACCGATTTCGGCATCAGCATCGCTACAATTGGGATATTGCCAAGAGTGAATCATCATTTGTCTCTGTCGATGTCGAACAAAGGTGGCTTAGCAAACAGGGTTAAGATCCTGTCGACTAAGGCTTTTGACTTCATGAGCCATAAGGGTCTCATAAAGGTATTTCTCCTTACGAGTCGTGAGGATCTCGTAGGTGCATTTTCTCCTTCGGAATCGTGAGGATTCCTAAGCGTATGGTCTCTTATAAGTCGTAAGGATCTTACAAGAGCATTTTCTCCTTATCAGTCGAGAGGACTTACAAGGGTTGTTCGCCATATGAGCATATCCCCAGTCGCGGGTGGGACTTTGTCAGGGAGATGTTTATTCGCGCCTGTGGATTGTATACAAGGGTCGATATCGAGACACCTGTAGGGAAATCTGGGAAAGGTGATGGCTTAAGAACAGGTTCAAATCCCCGTAGCTTAAGGCTTTTGAATCTTATGAGCCGTGAAGGTCTAATAAGAGGGTTCTCCTTACTAGTCGTGAGGATTTCGCAAGTGTAATTTCTTCTTAGGAATCGTGGGGATCCCTAAGCGTGTTTCTCCTTTGTGAATCGTAAGGATCTCAAGCAGGTGGTTTCTTCTTACAGGGTCGAGAGGGCCTTGCAAGTGTCTTTTGACGAGATTGCGCCC
This sequence comes from Agapanthus africanus, assembly GCA_030015575.1. Classification (NCBI taxonomy): domain Eukaryota; kingdom Viridiplantae; phylum Streptophyta; class Magnoliopsida; order Asparagales; family Amaryllidaceae; genus Agapanthus; species Agapanthus africanus. The sequence goes on along the minus strand of JASDDO010000024.1, from coordinate 90,102,455 downwards.
TTTCGGGTTTTCACAAAACTCGCCAGTAGCCCTGCTGTTTTTATTCACGGAGCCCTTTCGGGTTTTCATTCGTGCCCATTTCTCTTGTGGACATACCTGTAACGTTTTAGAAATCGTTTTGCGAATTTTTCCGTTTTAGGGCAAAATTGTCGGTATTTTCCGTTTTAACCCGATTTCGATCAAACTTCCGTAGAAACTTACCGGCACCTATTTTAGCTAAAATAAAGCTTGTGCGTGAACTTTGGGGGTATATGGGAGATTTTGGTTCAGATAGAATTTTTTCCAAATTAAATATTATTTTAGCCAGTAAAATATGCACGTAAATCGAGAAATTTATTCTAAATGAAAATTCTTGGAAATTATCACTACATTATTTTAGAAGCTTCTTCTCAAATATCTAGATATTTTTTTTAGTGCAAAAGATTTTGATTTAAAAAAGAAAAGAAAATGAAAGAAAGGTGTCATTTTGCATTTAATGTGCATTAATTGATTTTTTCTAGATCTTTCTCCAATTTTTTTCACAAAAAACACCTCCACCTCTTGCTTTGGCTGGCCCTCCCTCATCCCTTGCTGCCCTCCATCATTTCCACCCCTTTTCAACTCATTTTGCATCAAATAAATCATGAAAAATCCAAATTAATTCATACAAACTCAAATATATTCATTTTCCTTCATTCTTGAACTCAAAGCTAGCTTGGATCTTCATTCAAAACATCATTTTAGGGGAAAAGATGATGAGTTTGGTTTCTTGGTTTTGATCTTTTGTGGAGGTATAAAATCTTGACTCTAATCTCTTTTTGTTGCTTAATACTTTATGCTAGCTTAATTAGCATATTAAAGATTTTAATTTCATGTTTGAAATTCAAGACTTGATTTTTATGATAATCTAGTTAGGGTAAAACTTGATTAAGTGCTTAATGTTCATTAAGTGTTAATTTGTGATTAGGAAAAGATTAACCTAGTAGAAAATGATAATTATTGCTAATGAATACTTTGTTTAATTATGCAATTTTGCTTACTAGGTTTTTGCTAAAATTTAATTAGCAAGTGTTAAAATATAGGAATGGTTTAGATAGCTTAGTTAAGCTATTATAGGGTGTTTGTAATTGCTAGATATGCGTTAGCTTGAAACTAGTGCGAAATATTGCGATAAGTTGCTTACTAGGTTTCGGGGTTTTTCCAACGTGGGTTCGATTGGTCGTTGCGAGGTTATATCTATTTTATTCATCGTAATTGTTTGTGTTATGTTGCGCGATCGGGATGATCGGGGTCTAGACTTGGTGTTTTGTAGTTTACCGACCCCAGTTAGGGTTTTTGGCCGATGTCGTGCGCGATAGATGCGCTAAGCGCGCAGTGTAATTTTTCAGCCGTTTTCATCGCGTTTCGTTGTCTTTTCGTCATTGTAGGATATTTTTCTTATGTGTTGTGTTTTTAAAATTTTAGGTTCGCAAGCGGGGACTTCGGACGCTACGACAAGGGAAAACAGGTGGTAGGCTTCACTTAGCCAGGAGCGTTGGTGAGTAGATTTAACTTCTACAGAAGAATCGCCCGCATGGCGTTATGCGTCTGGGCTAGAGATGTTATTTCTGTCGCATATTCTATGTCATATTTAGAATTGCGCATTCACCTTACTGCTTCGATATTGTTGTGCTTGGACTAGTACCCTTAGGACACTGCACATATTATTGACGATTAATGTTGCACGAGCACTGATTGTATGCCACACACACCGTCAATAATTGCCATGTCACGCACAACCCACTTATAGATATGATATTGCTTGGTTAGGGACATTGGGACATTAATTCATATTTCTTATCGCATATGACATATAGCATACCTGTATATCTACATGCTTACACATATGCCTTCTTATATTTACATGCTAGTTACCCGTATACCTATAGAGTATTGTACCATTAGTGATATGTACATACACACTTTATGACATAGCTACAGGTATACCTTTCACACATACTTCACTTATACCCAGGGGGTATATTGCATCATTACTTATAGGTAGATACATATACCTTGCTATACCTTTATGTTGACACATATACCTGGTTATAGCTACATGTTTACCTTTACTTGATGTTATTTTAGAATTTGAGAAATTAGGAACCGCATGATATTTTATATTAACTTGTTACAGTTAGTTAGTGGTTTTTCCTTTATTTGCTTACATTTCAGTTATGTTGCATATATTATATTCATGGATTTTCGCATTTTAGTTATGGATTTTTCATGATGTTTTCTGGATTTGGGGACTGTGGGAGTTCATGATATTATGCATTATTTGAAAAACCCGGTTTCCCTTGATATGATATTTCAGCAGCCACCATGAGATTCATCGGTTCTGATATATATACCCCACGCGAGGAAAGGAGGGGTCCGTGTGCGGGTACATAGTGGGGCCCGGAGGTACCCCGAGGCAAGAATGAGGTCGTGGTGCTAGACGATGAGTTACAGGGGAACCATACCATCCGGTGACATTACCAATGACTCAGCGGTTATCATGGGGATACCGACGGGAGTCATGTACGTATAGATACGTCGAGAGGCGAGGGTCAGAGCTAGGCACTCGAGCTTTCGAGATAGCGTATGATACGTACCTATCAGGGTGCCAGTCGTGGTGACAGCATCTGATAGACCTGCATTTCTGTGTCGATGCTTGACACATTGGTTTCATGATATTTCTTTTTACTCCTTGTATATATAACAGGGGTTTAGGCCACTGTTATATATGCCCTTACACCAATATTAGTGGAATGGGACGCTAATATATGTGTATTGATATTAAATTATATACATCATCATATTTATTCATGCAAATATATTTAGGATGTTAGATTTTTACTTGATAATTTGATTTGGGATATAGGGGATTCATTTGATATTGGATACAGGATATTTATGAGATTGCTGATTTATACATTCAGGATATATGAGATTTATTCGATATTGTACATTCAGGATTTGTGAGACTTATATGATATGAGAGCCAATTTGGGGGCTAATTTGAGGAATTGGATTTGGATTTGTCTTGATGGATTGTGATCCTACCACGATGTCAGGATTCCGTGGAAATGATATATTTCATTCCAAACTCCACATTTATTGTTTATGCACTGCTTCATGTATTAGTAGTACATGTTAGAGTACCTTTCATGACTGTTGCATTTACATGCCTTTATTTATATGTATTGCTTCATGTATTAGTTGTACCTGCTAGTGTACCTTTCATGATTATTGCATTCATATGACTTTTTATTGCTATTAATTGCATATGTTAGATTCAGCATACTTGCGATTACCTGCATATGTTATTTACTATTCACGAGTTGGCAACTCACCCCCGTTGTGCCACAGGGTTTTGCAGGTTGTTTCCCCAGAGTAGTCGAGGCAGGCTATTCATCTATCTTATCATCTTTTGCTGCGGATACCGCATCAGCTCACAATTTGCAGTTTGCTTAGGTGGGTTTTGTGGTTATTCATTGTTTTATTGTATATTCGTTGTATCCATGTACTCTCCATCTACCATTATCTTGTATGACTTAGAGACTTGATGTGAGGACGTTATTGTATATTTTGGGGACTTGGATGTCTTTTATGCAGTTTTACTTATATCGTCTTTTATTTCTTCACTACGGCGTCGTATACCTGTTGTGGTGGTTGTTTTCCGCCGTTGGGCGTGGATTTGGTCCCGTTGGGAATGCTTTACTTTATATTTATATCGTACCCATTTTTGGGGTTGGTTTTTACAAAGGAGGTGCTGCCGAAATTTTCAAGAAAGTAAATTGGACTTAAAGAATTTATACTTGAGATTTGCAAGAGTTTAAACAATGTTTCTTATCTTTTCTTGTCTTTTAATGGTTTAGATTTCTGGGTTTTGGCTTTCTTTTACTGCGTTACGCCTGCAGACGTTGCGTAGTATTAGGGCCGTCACGTGCCAATTTCGGGTCATGACAATACCGTTTTTTTAACACCACGTCAGCCTGGGGACGGCGCGGGTTGGTAGTAGTTTAACGACATTTCGGTCAAAGGTCCGAGATTTTTCGGGCAACGTACGATTACGCAGCTAGATTTTCTCGCAAATCTTCGCATCTTTTATGTCGGAGGTGGATTCCTTGAAGAGAGGGTTGAGGGCGATTTCTTCGTCAGAGTCGCTTCCAAAGGTGATAACTTACGATCCCTTGGTGTGGACTATGTGACAGTTGCCAGCGGCTCTTTTGCGCTCATCTGTCGTGCTTTTCTGTTCCCGATGAGCCTTGCGCTTCATTCGTTGAACGTGTTGTCGGTGGGCAACATATCCCTGCCACCAGTTTTTAAAGGCTATGCACTCCTCGGTAGGGTGTGTAATCCTCTGATGGTATAAGCAGAAGTTAGGATGTATGTACGCTTCATCAAGATGTATACCGCCAGGAGAATTTCCTCTGAAAGAGGGCAACTTCATTCCTATTAACAGGGCCCTAGCGAATCGTTTCCTTACTTTAAGCTTGCTTTTGCTGGCGATAGGGATGCTTCGATCCGGTTGGGGTGCCTCGACCTTTTCATCCAGTCGTCGGCATTTGGCTTTTTCGAATATAGCCAGTTCGCACTCTCGATTGGCTTTGCTTTTCTGACGGGCTTCGTTCAGTAGCAAGTCGATCATCTCGTCAGACGGTTCCAAGGGTTTTGGCTTCAATCCTACCCCCAGCTCTTTTATGCTGTCTTCTATCGCCGAGTGAGCTTCTTCGTTAGTTAACGCCGAATGAGAGATCATGTGGCAACTTGCCACATAGTCCTCAAATTCTTCTGACGAGTCATCCCCGTCATTATTGTCGTTATCTTCTCTCTCAAGGATATTGCTGAGAAATTCTTAGAGTGTGACCGGGGTTCGCGCCTTTTGGTTATATTCCTCCAGCGTGTCAATATGCTTTTGCAGATCCGTGCGCTTGTCATCAAGCTGCACGGGCTTTTTGGTCTTCTTCTTTTCTTTCGAAGACTTTGACGGCTGGGCCTGAATGTTTTGTCCACCATCACTATTAACTCCCAATGTTGGGCGTGGTTTCAGCATCCTCTCGATAATCTTCGGTTCTTGCGGACTTTTCCACCTGATCGTTGGACATGTTTGAAGATCTTTCAGTATTATTTTAGTTTTTGCAGAAAGAACAACTTCCCATGGAGCTTCTTCTATGAATGAGCACGATGCCCCCGGCATGTCCATCTTTTTTGGAGCATGTGGTTGTGGCGGGTTCACCTTCCAATTTTTAGACAACGCGAATTTGCCTTGCTGGTATTGGTCTTCAACCCAATTTTTGAAGACGTAGCAATCTTCGAGTGGATGGCCCAATACTCGATGGTAGGGGCAATAATTGGGATCGTTAACGTCGTTCGGTTGCGGTGGGTGTCTCGACTCCGGTAGAGTAATGAGCCCATTGCGCACTACCAGTTCAAATAGTTTCCTTGTTTTATTCTGGGAAAATGAGTAAGGACGTCTTAACTTCTCATCTAAGGATTGCCGCTTGTTGCTTTGGCGAACAACCGGTCTCGGGCCACTCGGTTGTTGTTGAGCGTTGGCGAAGAAGATTGCTTTCCCTTTGCCCTTTTCATTCTAAGGCTCCAACTTTGAAGAGGAAGGCCTATGGCCCATCTGGTCCATTTGGGCTAGCTTGTCAATCAAGGCCTGGAAGGTGGTCGGCTTGAAGAACGTCAGGAATTGGGATATGGTCGCCTGCGGATCGAGGGTTCCCACAAACATGCCTACTGCAGGAGCCTCTTCTATGCATTGTTCACATTTCGACCATAGGTTCTGCCACCGTATCGCGTACTGGACCCAAGTTTCTCCAGGCTTCACCCTGGCATTGATCAGCGCCGTGATTGGGGTACGTTCGCTAGCGCTTGCAAAACGCTGGGTGAATAGTAGCTCCATCTCTGCAAAAGTTTTGTCAGAGTCGTTGGGAAGCTCCGAATACCACTCAAATGCTGTCTCTGACAAGCTACCAATGAATTGGCGAAGCAACAGTTTGCCGTCGCCTCCAGTGTTGCCACACAGAGCCCTAAATTGAGCGACGTGCTGATGCGGATTTCCCGTCCCCTTATATACGTGGAATTTAGGGATCGTATATCCCGGCGGGTATTTTATTTGGTCGTACCAACCCGGATAAGGTCGTCCAGTTTTAACAATTTGTCCAGCCGCTTCATTCGCCTGATGAACTCGTATCTGCTGAGCGATGTAATCATCTAGGGCGGCTTTAGAGATGGTCTCCTCCTTGGATGCTGACAGAGCTGGCAGAGGATTTGATGTCTCTCCTCTATCATCTTCAATTATTACTGGAGGGTCTTCGGCTGGAGGGTCCGGCCGGATCATCATTCCCACCATATCCTGGAATAGAAGTGCCATTTGTTTTATATTGGCCGCTTGTTCCGCGGTCTCTTTGTCCTTCTTCTCAAGCATTCTCCGAAGGAATTCGGTATCAGTTTCCTGCTCACGGTGCTCTCAGAGGATGTCTCCGGGCTTGCTTCGGTCCCTTAAGTGCAGCCATAGCTGTTAGCATTTCTTGGAGCTTTAGTTGTTGTTTCTCCCGAGCCTTAGTCACCGATCGCGTAAGCGGTCGATGACCTGTGGAGATATGGCTATCCTCTTTTCTGGATGCCATATAGATGGTGTGCACCACCATGCCCCCAGACTCGGGGCGTTTAGACTCAGTGTTCTTGCGATTCGTCACAGACACCGGGATTTTCTCCAGATTTCTCCTCTTGTGAGCAATCGAGGTTGAGGGGGCCGTTGCAGTGGACACCCAAGTGCTGTCGCTTTTTGTGGTTTGACAGGGTGATCCTCTTCTTGCCGAACCTTCATCTTTTTCTGTCGGCGGGGATAGTTTTGATCTACCACGGAGTCCTGGACCTGTCGCCAAACATTATAAATTTTAGAGGACAGCCGCTGAGGGGGCCGCTCCAGCTTCGTCTTTATAACGTTCTCCATTGGTGGAGGAGATCTTTTCAGCACAGCAGTTGGCGAATTCCTGCATACCCTGTTAAGTAATTCAAAGTTGTTCCCAGTTGGAATAGCAGCATTGATTTCCACCATGGGAGCTGGCGGAGTCATTCCAGGAGGGGAGCTGCCCCCAGCCTTCCTTACTCGGCGCCAGTGGCGACGTCGAGCGTGTCGAGCCATTGGGATTGTCTCAGTTGTAGGGGTGACTTCCTCATGCCCCCTGTGTTGGCGAAGGGTTGTCGCTGACGCCAGCCTCTTGAAAACTGACATCCGTTGAGAAGCAGTGTCCAATCTGTCAAAGACAGACCTTTGGGCAGGGGAAGCAGCTTTGAGGACTTCGCCTGGAAAAGGGGCCGGAACAGTCAGCCTTGTGAAGACCGACACTTTGGCAGGAGAAGCCGCCTTGACGACTTCATGAGCAGGAATGGCTATCTGCTTAGGGATAACTCTTTCCGGTATCGCGGGCTTCTTCATGGGCCCAAATGAGCTTTAGCCCAGTCTGTCAAAGACTGAGGCGTTGGAGCTAGACGACCCATTGAGAGGGGCCGCAGTAGTGGTAAGTCGATCAAAGACCGACTTCTTTGGGGCTTCCTGTAACGGTAGCGGGGCATTGAAGTTCATGGATAGGAGCATGGTCCCGAAGAATAGCCCAGTGATGGCCTGAGTCACCTGGTCCACTGGCATTGTAAAAACAGAGGCCGCCTGAGGCCCGTAGGTCACTCCTCCTGCGGGGACGGAGTGAGTTATTGCCATTGTTGCAGCTTATGCAGTTAGAGGCCATTGATGTTCTTCTTTCTGCACGAGAGAAAAACCAAATCTTAGTACCTCGAACCCAAAGGCAACCATATCAAACTGTGATTCGTTCGCGAACACGACAAACGAAGTGTGGAGTGGAAAGAGGAAAAGGTCCCACTGGCGTGCCAGAATCTGTTCCCCTCCGAAACACGGGGACGCGACCGCACAGGTCCGTCTTGCCTGAATTTTGAGGCAGATGCTAATTGGTGCTATCCATCCACCTCTCCGAAGATGCCAAGTTGATTTATGACATCGTGTATCAAAGGTTTAAACGGATGCGGCCGATGTAGCAGACTTCGTTAGATTCTCCCTCATTTGAGGGGTTTTTGATTGTGGGGACGCTCTTCCCTACAGGCGCAAGCCCCTGTAGTTAATTACGCTACCGCATCGCGGTAACCACTTTCTCCTTCTTCAGATGGTCACTTCGTGTCGTCGGTGTTTGTTTTGTTTTTAGTTACCCATGGATTGTATACGGAGACTAATTTATGTTGTCGTCCGTAGGGCGTGGATTAGTCCAAATCCGTATCTTCTTAGATTTGGGTTTGGGGGTTGGGTTTAATGAAACGTTAGTCTCATTTAAGACTAAGATCAACTTAAACATCTGTTAAGGATACGTTAGTCTAATTTTAGACTAAGATCAACTTAACGGGATCGTTTAGATCCAACAAGAGAGCATTTGAGGCTCTATAGTTTAGTTTAGGGACATTGCGGTCGATTAGTTTAAGGACATTATGGTCCAAGGTTAAGGACATCATAGTCCATGGGTTTAAAGGGACCCCACAGTCCGAGGTTAAGGACATCATAGTCCATGGGTTTAAAAGGACCCCACAGTCCGAGGTTAAGGACATCATAGTCCATGGGTTCAAGGACCCCACAGTCCGAGGTTAAGGATATCATAGTCCATGGGTTTAAGGACCCCACAGTCTGTGGAATGATTGGTTATCGGGACCCGTCACCTCTCTGAAGACGTTGAAGGATTAAAACGACAAATATCAAAGGAGTGAAGATATGTACCCTTGAACAAAAGTTGATTGGGAAATCTGTAGTCCAATTTGGGACTAAGATCAATTAATTAGATTATGAGCACATGGGCTCAGTTAAATCTGAATTGAGGACTTATGGCCAACTTGGGCTAAGTCCAATTAGGTTTGAAATGTTGGACCTTTATTTGGATTGTTGAACATTTGTCTGGGTTCAGCCCCCCATTATTTAGCAATGCTAAACATGAGTTTGGGTTTTGACCATATCTTTATCTTTTATTGAGTGCTGAGCACTCATATGCCATATGAGATGATCAATCTTGGAAGACAGGGGTATATTTGAGGCTCAGTCAAAGGGGAGTCTTGCCTCTGGAAAAACTTAGCCAATTTGGGCTAAGATTGGTTTTAAAATAGTTTTAAACACTAGAAGATATTTGGCGATCACGTATTCCCACGTGATGCGCTTAAAATAGTTTTAAACGCTAGGGACGAAGCACTTAAAGTAGTGTTAAACATTAAAGTTGAAGTGGTCACATGGAGTCACGTGAGGCATCTGAAGATGGGGCCAGACTTCTTTTGTTTTCTCCCCAGCATATTCAAAAAAGTGTTAAACACTTTTAGTCTTTAAGGCCATCACGTGTGAGCACGTGATGGGCATCCATGCACTGGATATTAAAGGGATTTATTAGGGGTCACGTGGGGACACGTGAGGGCGCCCATGCATTGGGTTTTTAATCTTTCAGTTCTTTCCATCTTCTCTTTTTTAAAGAGGTGTTTGTCAGGGGTCACGTAGGGACACGTGACCTAGTCTTGTTCGTTCTCTTTTGATCATTGAGGAGGAGGGTCACGTGTCGCCACGTGACCAGGTTGGATACTGATTTCTTTTCGTGCATGGAGAGTTTTAAGTCCCTTGTTTTAAGAATTAAATTCTTTGATAGGGTTAAACCCTAATTTTGTTTAGATGAATTAAATTCCTATATATATGGAAGAATTAAATTCTTTAAACCCTAGTTCTCCCTCTAAGTTTTGGATCTGCATGGCAGAATCTCCCCGATGAGAATTAAATTCTCAACTTATGGGGAGATCTGCTTCTGCAGACCTTCAACCATGAAGAAGAACTAAGTTCTTATTTTAAGGGTTAAACCCTGCCTCTGTTGGAGGAATTAAATTCCTATGTGCTCTGTGGGAGAATAAAATTCTCTGAACTCAGGTCCTCCCCTAGGTTTTAGATCTGCATGGCAGAATCTCCCCGATGAGAATTAAATTCTCAACTTATGGGGAGATCTGCTTCTGCAGATCTTCAACCAAAAGAAGAACTAAGTTCTTATTCAGAAGAGTTAAACTTTTAGATTAAGAATTAAATTCTCTTTTTATTTTCTGGGAGCTTATAGGATAATCTCTCACCTAGGATTTCTTTCTTTTCTCAAGAAACCTTCTTTCTCTCTGGAGAATTAAATTCTCTTCTTTTTTCTCTCTCTGTTGTTGTTGTATCACTTTTTTCTTCCCTCTTGGCTTTTATTTATAGGAGAAAGAAAAGAATCAGTTTGTTTAGTAAATCTTTCAGTGAAAGATTTTAATTGAATTTTTAACCAACATGATCTTTTAGATTACTCAGTGAATTTTATTCACCATTAGATTTTTAATCTAAAAGATCTTTTATCTGTTATTCCTGGAAAATTTCAGGGAAATCTTTCCTTGTATAGAATCTTTCTATAAATTGGTGATTTTTAATTCCCATTAGATTTTTAATCCAACGGTGCTCCACTTTACAGAGCACAATCTTTTTATTTGGAAAGATCTAAGGAAATTCTATTAGTTCAGAAGGTTTAAGAGCTTATCACATGTTAGCACGTGACCCCACTGATTGACCGATTAATTAGAATTTAATTCTATTGGTTTAGAGGGTTCAGGAACCCATCACGTGTTGGCACGTGACCCCACTGATTAATTATTTAATTAGAATTTAATTCTATTGTTTCAGAGGGTTTAATAGCCTATCACGTGTTGGCACGTGACCCCACTGATTAATTATTTTCAATTATTTATTTTATTCAGCGCCTATAGGTTTTTCCTGTAAATGGTCACGTGTGGGCACGTGATGCCCAGTCACGTGTGGGCACGTGATGCCCGGTCACTTTTGATCCCGGATAAATTATGAGGCCCATAATATTTCAAATCGAAGGCTTTTCGAGACGCTTTCAATGCAATCAGAATTTAGCTGTTTCTCATTCGGGAGTTTGTCAAAATATAGCCCGGAAAATACTGGTTCGCATTTTTTTTCCTTAGATCACACGTGTGTAGCATATTTGCTTATAAATTTTGATCCCGAATTAATTATGAGGCCCATAATATATTAAATCGAAGGTTTTTTCGAGGCGCTTTCAATACCATCAGAATTTAGCTGTTTCTCATTCGGTTGTTTGTCAAAATACAGCCCGAAAAATACTGGTTCACATTTTTTTAAACGTATCGCTGCCATTTGATACCCAGGGCTCTTTTGCGCAAAAAATAATTTTGTTTTTGGCGGTAACCCCTGTCTCGATACACCCTCGACTAGGAACATTTGAACGATGTACTTAACGACTACTCTTTCCCCACTAGTATGATCTGCATCATAGTCCTGATAGTCAAGTACTCATCCTAAGGGCTTTATCAACATGTAACATATAGACAATCATAGTACATGTTAAGATAAAGTGCAACCAGATAGCATACTATCATGTCGAGCAAGAAAGTCATCCCTATATATATCCAAGCATCCACTACAATATACATCGTATGTACAGTAATGGCCTCTAGGGCATACATATAACTAACAAACACACACACAAACACACACATACGACACCGTAGGCGAAGAAATAAGCAAATAGAAGTGAAAACAATATCGCAATATGATACAAAAGTTGGCTCACACAAGCGCGATAACCAGAGTCACATAATATACAAATATCGAATCTCTCAGTCCCGTCTCTAAGTCAAATACATACAGGTGGTAGATGGAGAGTACCAGATACAAAATAAGATATACAAGTAGAAGCATATGGATACTTGCACAAAAACCCACCTACTGAATATCTCACGCCCAAAAGAAGCGGTATCCACAGAAATAGGTGAAATAGAGAGCTGTGCCGCGACTACACTGAGAGTCAACCCTGCAAAATACTGTGGCACAACAGGGGTGAGTTGCCAGCTCATGAATAGTAAATAACATCGTACGGTATAATCATAGGCATGATGAAAAAACGACAATTCCTAAGTATGTGATCATGATGGCATATGTATAACAGTGCGAAATGCAGCATAATCATAATCAAGGTAAAACATCAGGGTACAACAACTATATGAACAGAGCATGTCATAATAAGTCCTGAGTGTGAGATAAAACAGAGCCATCCTCAATAAATCATCATCATAGAAATCTGTTATCCATCAACGACATCCAAAATCCCAATATTTCAGGCGCCGTTTCTGATCGGCCCTCATATCCATCTCATCATGTAACTCCGGTCGGTATCCTCCCGATATCCTCCGAGTTTCCATATAGTCACCGGTAGACGGTGCTCCCCTGCCAGGCTCATCATCTACTCCACGATCTTCTTGCCCCCGGGTGCCTTACCGGGCCCACCATGTACCCGCAGACGGTTCCTCCTCACTCCTCGAATCGGGTACCCCATAGCTCAGAACCGAGAAAACTCATGGTGGACACGAAATATCATATCAAGGAAAACCGCCCTTTTTAAATATTTCAAGTTTCAAAATGTACTCTGCGGTTTCTCAAATCCACGAAACAGAAATCTCATGGAACATCATATGAGAATAAGGCACTATAGCAATGTATGTATGATGCTAACATGATACGTACTAGTATAATGAACAATGTCTAACTATTAATTATGAATGTGGTACAATGTAGTTGTTCATGGCAAATTCTATAGTGTGCGTAACATGGCAATTACCAACGGTGTGTGTGGGCATATGAATCAGTGCTCGTGTAACATAAACCGTTGGTAATGGTGCAGTGCCATATTAATACTATGTCAATGTATAACAGGTAATAGGATGTATAATATGATACTCATGTACAAATCACAATATATGAACATATAACACAAGGTATTATCACTTGAATCTAGCCATCGGCGCTTAATGCCATACAGTCGATTCCCCCGTAGATGTTAAATCTACTCACCGGACGATCTCAAGCTATGTGAATCCGACCACTTCTTTCCCCTTCCTAGCTGCGTCCGATGTCCCCGCAAGTGATCCTAGCATCGCACAAACTAAAAAGAGTGAGGTTAATAAACTTCCGACAAGATACGGACACAAACACATAACTAACAAAATAACTCCCACAAGCTATCATGTGATTGCTTAGCGGCTAAACGTGTACAACGACATCCTAGACCACCCCTAATGCTGCAACCATACGAAACACCTAAACGAGAGTTAGATAAATCTGTATCGCACTTTATCGAAACACTTAAATTATAGCAAAACGATCCCAGATTTTTCTACACAAGAAATTAGGGAAAGTTGCACATGCCATAAGTCTACATATAGCCATAGAGAACCCACGACCAACACACACACACAGACTCCCTGCTTTGGCCACAATTTGCGGCCATAACGAATAAAACTGCAGCCTCGAAGTGAGGGGAAGGGCTCAGGTTTTAGGGGTAGGTTCTAGGCCTCTAGATTATCTCTCTGTAATGGCAACTTCACAAAAGAACATCTGAGTTAAAAGCAGATTTAAAACAGAACCTTAAATCTTAACAAAATACGATATTAACACTAAACTAAAACATTAAGGTATTTTAGTGAAACTAGTTAACACAAAAACTTCCCTTAGAGCCTAATTAAGGATTTAAGATCATCACCTCACCAAAACCTGAATGAAACCCTAGCCATGCAAGCTCCAAGACTTTAAGAGAGGTTACACATGCTTAAGAAAGGGTTTAGTGAGGGTTTTGTGGTGATTTAGGCTTAAGGTTGAGGTGGAGAATATTTTTAAGAGAGGGATTGTGTAAGAGGAAGAAGAAAAAGAAGATGAAGAAGAAGAAGAGAGAATGAGATGAGAGATGGCTCTTGAGAGCCATGCTCTCTCTCTCTCTCTCTCTCTTCATTTAATACTCCCCATCTCTCCCATGTCTCCCCTATGCCCCCATTCTTTATCTTTTTTTTTCCAATTAAAAAATAAAACCATTTTACTTAAAATATATATGTATAACACAACAAAATAATTAAGGTGCCGTGGCTAGCAAAACAAGTTTAGCATATTTTTAATGCTAGATTAGCATGCACATGTGTGTGCATATCTACAATAAGTACATAAGTAATTAAATAAAATATTAATTAATTAAAATAAAATATTAGAAAAATAATTATTAGTTAAATTTATTAAAAACCCATGTTATATCGCTCAATTAACTCTAATCGCGTTTTTAAGGTATTACAATCTTCCCCCCTTAAAGAAATTCGGTCCCTGAATTTAAAATCTTACTACGCGTACCTTCAAAGAGAAAAGGGAATTTCTTCCGCATCTCGCTCTCGACTTCCCATGTTACCTCTTTACTGTTTGGGCCACTCTAAAGAACTTTCACGGACGGTAAGACCTTTGACCGAAATTTCTTTACCTGCCGGTCCAGAATAACTACCGGCTGCACGGTGAAAGAAAGATCGCGCTCCAGCTGGATGGTCTGGTGCTGAATCGCGGGAGAGGGTCATGAAGGTACTTGCGAAGTATCGATACATGAAATACGGGATGTATATCCAGAAAACTTGGCGGAAGTGCCAAACGATAGGCAACGGTGCTGACTCGTTCAAGGATCTCGAAAAGACCCACATATCTGGGACTAAGCTTTCCTTTCTTCCTGAATCTCATCACACTTTTAATCGGAGAAATTCGTAAGAAAACATGATACCCACTGCGAACTCAAGTCTGCGACGATGACGGTCGACATAAGACTTCTGCCTACGCTGGGCTGCTCACATCCTGTCCTGCATCAACTGGATCTTCTCCGTAGTCTCCTAAACTAGCCGTGGTCCTAAAATCCTGTTCTCGCTGAGTTTGGTCTAACAGATCGGCGATCGACACTTTCTCCTATACAAGGCCTCGAAAGGTGCCATCTGAATCGTCTCCTGAAAGCTGTTATTGTAGGAGAACTCTATCAAAGACAAGTGACGGTCCCAACTGCCATCAAAATCAAGCACGCACGCTTGAAGCATATTCTCGAGAGTCTGTATAGTCCACTTTGACTGATCATCGGTCTGCGGATTGAAAGCGGTGCTGAAACTCAAACGAGTATCTAAAGCTTCCTGAAGTTTCTGCCAAATGTCGGATACAATACATGTCGGAACACTGTGCAACCGCACAATCTCATCAATATACAGCTGAGCATACTGAGCAAATCCGAAAGTGGTCTTTACTGGGAAGAAGTGAGCCTCTTTCGTCAACCGGTCTACAATCACCCAAATGGAGTCATACCATCGACTGGACCTAGGTAAACCCACAAAAAAATCCATGGAGATCTGCTCCCATTTCCACTCCGGAATGGGTAAAGGCTGCAACTCTCCCATCGGTCTCTGATGCTCAGCCTTGACTTGCTGTCAAGTCAGGCATCTCGAAACGAAGTCACAAACATCTCTCTTCATACATTCTCACCAGTAGATATCTCTCAATCACGATACATCTTGGTAGAACCTGGATGAACGCTGTATACCGACTGATGTGCCTCCTCTAAGATCTCACGTTTCAGCCCCTCGGAATCTGGTACACATAAACGAGTCCCAAATCGTAGCACACCCTGGTCATCAATCACAAACTCCAAATCTCTTCCCTATCGAACATGCTCCATAATCTCAGATAAACGAGCATCGTCGGACTGTGCCTATCGGATGTGATCGAGTAGAAGTGGACGGGAGCGGACATGAGGAAGCTGCCCTCCGGTGGAAGTGAACTCGAACTGTACTCTACTATCGCACAAGATTTTCCAATCTGTAGAAAATTGTCTCTGAATCGCGCTCAAATGGAACAAGCCACCTCCGGGCCTACGACTCAAAGCATCAGCTACCACATTCACCTTGCCCGGGTGATAAACGATTTCACAATCATAGTCCATTACAAGCTCCATCCAATGGTGCTGCCTTAAATTCAGATCCTGCTGCTGGAAGATGTATTTTAAGCTCTTATGGTCCGTAAAGATCTGACACGACTCTCCGTACAAGTAATGTCTCCAAATCTTGAGCGCAAAGACCACCGTGATCATCTCTAGATCATGATTAGGATAGTTCTACTCGTGCTTCTTCAACTGCCGAGAAGTATAAGCAATAACTCTGCCATGATGCATCCATAGTCACAAATTCGTGATTCGGCAATAATTCGGCGAGGTCGAAAATTCGGATTCGGAGAAATATTCGGAAAAAATCGGCAGGTATTCGGGAATGATTCGGTAAGTGTTCGGGAAATGTTCGGGAAGGATTTCGAGCAAAAAATTAATATAAAATTAATATATAAGACACTAGATTTTGATTTCGTGAATTATTTGTTGTTTTTTGAATAATTCGCGAATAATTCGGGAATTATTCGCGAATAATTCGGCGCGTCCGGTGATGG
This sequence comes from Agapanthus africanus, assembly GCA_030015575.1. Taxonomy (NCBI): domain Eukaryota; kingdom Viridiplantae; phylum Streptophyta; class Magnoliopsida; order Asparagales; family Amaryllidaceae; genus Agapanthus; species Agapanthus africanus. The sequence goes on along the minus strand of JASDDO010000024.1, from coordinate 90,086,086 downwards.
TGAATAATTCGCAGATTTAATCGGCAGTCACATAATTCATGAATTATGTGACTATGGCTGTATCAACACACAACCTAAACCCACTCGAGAAGTATCACAATAGACGACATAGCCGTCCGATCTAGAAGGCAAAGATAGAACTTGTGCAGTCGTCAAACGAGTCTTCAACTGCTGAAAACTCAGTTCACATGCCTCAGTCCAAAGAAAAGGAACTCCCTTCCTGGTCAATCCGGTCAATGGTGCAGCGATACTAGAGAAATCCAGCACGAAACATCGATAATAACCAGCTAAGCCCAAGAAGCTGCGGACCTCAGTCACTGATACAGGTCTGGGCCAAAGTTGTACGGCCTCGATCTTCTTCGGGTCCACTCGTATACTGTCTCTCGTAACCACACGACCCAAGAAGTCAACACTGTCAAGCCAGATTGCACACTTCAAGAATTTAGCAAAAGCTGGTGTTCTCTCAATGTCTGCAACGTAATCCTCAAGTGCTGCTCATGCTCCCCTCAACTTCTGGAATAGAATAGAATGTCATCAATAAATACAATAATGAACTGGCCGAGGAACGACCTGAAAATCTGGTTCATCAAATCCATGAACGCTGCCGGGGCATTGGTGAGCCCGAACGACATCACCATGAACTCATAATACCCGTAGCGCGTACGAAAAGAAGTCTTCGGAATGTCATCATTCCGGACCCACAACTGATGATAATCCGACCTCAAATCAATCTTCGAAAAGTGTCCCGTGCCCTGGAGCTGATCAAATAAATCGTCAATGCGAGGTAAAGGATACCTATTCCGCACCATAACTCGGTTTAATTAATGATAATCAATATACAATCTCATACTGCCGTCCTTTTTCTTGACGAACAGGACAAGAGCTCCCCAAGGCAACACACTCGGACGAATAAGTCCCCTGCCAAGCAAATCTTGTGTCACGCCTCGCTTCCCAGTATACGGTCAGAGGACGCGACGAGGTCGCTACGTATTACTCGGAAGCAAATACGCTAAGCGTAACCATGCAATTAAAAGAAAATATACACACGAGACATGGTATAATAAAAACAACTTTATTTATTAACATTCTTTTGTACAATGCATGAAAAGGAAATACAACTGAAATAAAAGCGATGCCTAAACAATGGCATGACAGGAAATTAAAGGTACTGAATAGAAAATGTACAATGTCTAGAGCTCAAGGTCTTCGCTGTACTGATTCAAGTTTTCTGCAGTTGGCTCGATCTCTGACGGGTCCAAATCACCTGACGACATTCAAAGAAGAAAGAAATAGAGTGTCGTCAGCGAACAGGTCGCTCGGTAAGTCCCAATGATAAGAGGAAAGTAGAATAGACAGAATAAGAAAGTATCTTTTAAAATTGTATTATATTGTTGTAATATACGTTCTTGTTTGTAGCTTGGTACAGAAGGATGCCAGTGTATACGAGAGGGGTCCCTATATGCTAGGGACCAGGGCAAACGGAATGTACAAGGAACCGTTAAGCCACGGTACAACAGAAACGGAATATAGATTATGTGTCTTAATCTTACTGTCTCGTGCCACTTTTAACACCTTCCGTACCAATCTACCCCTTAAACCCCATAGTGTTTTGATTGTATTATTGTATTGTGTGGTATAGGTTATACAGTTGGATGACTGACCAAAACCATGATATCAGTAACGGATGTAACTGTATAATCATGTGAATGAAATGTATATCCATGGTTTGGTTCAGTCAAATTGTATAGATTGGTAGATTGATTATATAGAATAATGGATTCATGAATTCATGTTGAATTATAATATTGTGGATTGTAGATTGTAGATTGTACTTGAATCATATTCAAGTCAGATTATAATAAAACTCAAGAGATTGGTCCCGCTTAAACCTATATTTACTAGGGTCCTTAGGGTAAATTATAGAACATGAGGGGTTTTTATGTAAAATACTTTTGTATAGTTTTCAAAATACACCCCAAGTATTTATTAATCGTCTTTAGAGTTGTAATGAATGTAGATTTTATATTGTGATATTTCTAGTGGAAATATCCTAATTTCATGATAAATGGTATTTATTTGTAATATTGGTTTTGTATGGAATTCATAGTATTTTAGTGTAAGATTGATTCTCGTGATTTTTGAAAAAGGTGGAATATTTATATCATAACAAAATAGGTATTTTAATGATAAATATATATATATTTATACAAAAATAATTTTAATATATATTTTATATTCTAAAAATCTCATTTTCTTAAGATGTCGTATTTTAAATCTTTCGAGACCGAATGCTTCTTGAGGAGGTCTGAATCTCGCACTACTAAGCCCGAGGATGTGCGATAATCCGCATTATCCCGAACGGGTTCCCCAAAATGGGTTGTAGCGGCGCTTTGCAAAGATCTATATAAATACTAAATCCTTTAGAAAACGGTTTTATTAAGTAAATGGTATTTATTTCTAAAGATATCGATTTCCCGTATTCTATGTTCTAGGGTCTCCTGCTCCTAACTGGTCCAAAGCGACACGTTGTGAGATACCTCAAATCGCCTTTTCACCGCCAATTGTGGCCAGGTAAGTACAAGTGCAGAAAGGAGGGATCAGCTCACGAATCACCGTGAGACGGGTCTTTTAAAGTTATCTTTCTCACTTGTCTAGCCTAGACACCAGAAAGTCAGGTTTAGATAAACGACCGATGCCCACAACCTTATCCTATTTTCATAATAAGTGGTATTTATTTATAAAGATGTATCAATACTAAATCTTTTAGAAATGGTTTTATTAACTAAAGGGTATTTAAATGAAAATGCTTGTTTTCCGTATTCTAAGTTCTTGAGGATATCGTGTTATGTTTCATATGAGTGTGTGAGGAGGTAGGTCGTTACCTTGTGATCTACTTAAAGGTATAGCAAGGTTTTGTGATGTTGAAGGTGGAATTGAAACTATGTGGTATTTACATGAAAAAATGCGGTAAAATGAAATAGCAATTGTTTTGTGATATGAAACTTGATCAATTTGGTTGATTAGTGCTTAATAGTCAACATGAGAGAGTTTAAGGATAATTGTATTAACGAGAAGTGAAGTTTTATACGAAACCGAATCGGAAATCGGATTTGTTCCGATTCCTTCGGGTTTTGTAAATCGATATTTTTTTAATAGAAAAGAGAGATAGAAAATGGGACTTACGGTTTTAGGACACACAAAAGCGTGAGAGGGAAGTAGTAGAATCACCGATGTATTGCGTCGTCACCGGGAGTTCCTGGAACGATCGCCGGAAGTTCCGCCGGGAATTCTTCGAAGCTTCGCCTCGAGCTCGTTTTCAAAGTGCACAAGATTATTGGAAATTTTTAGAGAGTTGGCTCAGAATTTTGAGATGGAGGGTAGGGGGTATGGATGTATTTATAGGGTTAAGCTAGGGTTAGGGTAGGTGTAGGGTTTTTAATTAAAAATGTAAAAATATAGGAAATTCATTAAAAATTGGAGTAATTAGGTGTTAATGGGCTCTCTGGAGGTGGTCTACAGAAATAAAGTATGCAGTGGAGGTGGGAAGATCAAAAGTCGCTTTTTCCCAGTTGGAGACTCGGCCGTCCGGCCGAGTGCGGCCAGCGGCGCCGGCCGAGTCGGGCCGAGTCACGGCCTAGGGAGGTGGGGGGTCTTATGTGGTAGGCACTGGTACTTTCAGTTTTTTAGGTTCAGTTCAAAGTTTGTGAGTTATCTCATGTGGGCTGTTGGGCTTCTATAAAATTTAAAACAATTAAATATTAAAAATAATGTTGGGCAGGGGATTTGAACTCTGGTGGCTTGGTTCAGCAGTGCAAGATAATACCAATGAGCTACAAGCTCTTTCTTATAATTATGGTGTGAATTAATTACTTAAAGAGATATCAGCAACATTAAATACTCCAAGTATACTTTGAATTTAAATCAATTCTTTGTATCTTAAAAATGGAGTTGTTACAGTCTACCCTCCTTACAAAAATTTCGTCCTCGAAATTTACAACTTTTATTTGAGGACTAATTTACAAAGAGGTGTGGATATCTTGCACGCATTTCATCTTCCCTTTCCTAAGTGGACTCTCCTGGAGTGTCTTTTCTCCACATCACTCGGACCAAGTTAACTTCCTTATTCCGAAGTGTTTTCACTTTCCTGTCCAGGATCTCCACAGACTGTTGCTCACAAGACAAGTCGGGCTGTATAGTGAGCTCGGAATGATTAAGAACATGGCTGGGGTCACTCACATACCTTCTGAGTTGGGATATGTGGAACACATTATGCACTCCTTCCAATGAGGGCGGAAGCGCTAAGCGGTATGCCACTTTACCGACTCGTTCGAGTATGTCGAACAGTCCAATATATCTCGGACTTAGCTTACCCCGTCTTCCAAAACGGATCACTCCGCGGTTCGGAGATATCTTTAAGAATACGTGATCTCCTGGCTGGAACTCTTAGTGTCTTCTCTTTGCATCAGCCCAGTGTTTCTGTCGATCTTGGGCTATGCGCATCCTTTCTTTGATAGTATGAACCACATCAAAAGTCGCTACTATCATCTCTGGTCCAAGAAGTTCCCTATCTCCGATGTCGTCCCAACTTAATGGCGATCGACACTTCCTTTCATACAATGCTGCAAAAGGTGCCATTCCTATACTTGCTTGGTAGATGTTGTTGTACGAGAACTCCACAAGGTGTAGGTGATCTTCCCACGATCCTCTGAAGTCTAACATACATGCTCTGAGCATATCCTCCAAGATCTGAATAGTTCGCTCAGACTGACCATCTGTATGTGGATGATAAGCCGTGCTGAAGTTTAGACTTGTTCCCAAGCTTGCTTGCAGACTCTGACAAAATTGTGATCGGAACCTGGTGTCACGATCGGAGACAATGCAGAACGGTACTCCATGAAGTCTCACAATTTCCTCCATGTACTTCTTTGCTAGTGTCTCAGTTGATTGCCCAACTCGAAATGGGATGAAGTGAGCCGACTTTGTGAGTCGATCCACAATGACCCATACGGCATCGTTACCCTTTGTGCTGTAAGGAAGAGCATTCATAAAATCTATTGTGATGTGTTGCCATTTTCATTCTGGGATTGGTAACGGTTGAAGTAGTCCAGTTGTCCGGTGATGTTCAGCCTTTACTTGCTGACACACCAAGCATTTTGCGACACTTCTGGCTACTTCACGCTTCATTCCATGCCACCAATAATTCTGTCGTAGATCTTTTTACATTTTGGTACCTCCTGGGTGTACTGAATAGGGAGAGCTGTGAGCTTCTTTCATTAACTCTTCCCGAACAGGACCTTTTGGTACACACAATCTGCTGCCGTATCTCAAAGATCTGTCTTCATGGATGATGAAGTCTGTTCTGAGTCCATTCTCCACTTGTTCTCTGATCTTTTGCAACTTAGCATCACTTGCTTGAGCTGCCTTGATCTGATTGACAATGGTTTATTGAACTTGTAAATTCATCAAACTTGAAGTATTACCTGGCATGACTACTTCAATCTCCATTTGATGCAAATCTTGTTGAAGCCTCCACTGAGCGGTGAGATTCATCGGTAATGGTTGACGACTAAGAGCATCAGGTACCACATTCACCTTCCCTGGGTGATATTATAAATTGATGTCAAAGTCAGCCATGAGTTCTAACCATCTTCTCTGCCGCATATTCAACTCCTTCTGAGTAAACACGTACTTCAGAATCTTATGATCTGTGTAGATGTTCACTCGTTCATCAAGAAGATAATGGCGCCAAATCTTGAGAGCAAAGATGACGGCTGCCAACTCCAGATCATGCGTCGGATAATTGCGCTCATGAATCTTCAGTTGTCTTGAAGCATAAGCCACAACTTTACCGTGCTAATGTAGAACACATCCTAATCCTTTACCAGATGCATTACAATGCACTTTGAATCCTCCAGATTGATCCGGTATGACGAGAATAGGTGCTGATGTCAACTTTGACTTGAGTTCTACGAAAGCTTGTTCGCATGGTTTTGACCACACAAAATCTTCATCTTTACGTGTGAGCTTGGTCAGGGGTGTTGCTATCTTTGAAAAGCCTTCAATAAACCTTCTGTAATATCCAGCTAAACCCAAGAAACTCCGAATGTCCTTCACTGACTTTAGTGTAGGCCATTCGCTAACTGCTGAAACTTTCGCTGGATCCACAGAGATTTCTTCTCCTGATACGATATGTCCAAGAAAACCAACTTGCTTTAGCCAAAACTCGCACTTGCTGTACTTGGCATAGAGCTGATGTTGTCGAAGAGTTTCCAGGACAATTCGTAGGTGCTCGGCATGCTCTTTTCGACTCTTAGAATACACCAGGATATCATCGATGAAGATGACAACAAACCTGTCTAAATACTTCCGGAAAAATTGATTCATTAGGTTCATGAATATTGCTGGTGCGTTGGTCACTCTAAATGGCATCACTAGAAATTTGTAATGTCCATAGCGAGTTCTGAAAGCTGTTTTGTGAATATCGGCTTCCTTGACCTTCACCTGATGATAACCTGAACGAAGATCCAATTTAGAGAAAACACAAGATCCACTTAGCTGATCGAATAAATCATCGATGCGCAGGAGTGGATACTTGTTCTTTATAGTGATTTCGTTCAAGGCTCTGTAATCGATGCACATTCTGTATGAACCTTCCTTCTTCTTCACAAGTAGTACAGGTGATCCCCAACATGAAGTGCTGGGACGAATCCATCCTTTCGCCAGTAATTCGTCTAACTGTGTTTGGACTTCCTTCAAACCTTCCGGACTTAATCGATAAGGTGCTTTGATCACCGGTTGTGCTCCTGGTACTAAATCAATACTGAATTCAAGAGCTCGATCGGGAGGCAAACCTGATATATCGTCGAACTCTCGAACCACATCTGGCCTTGATTCTTCCTCCGCTTGAGCTGCTGCAACTACTGCTTCCCTTGGCTTTGCTTCGTAGGTACTTGGCTCTAGGGTACGGTCTCCGCTTTTGAAATAGAAGACCGGGTGGTCTGGAATCTCGAACACTACCCTCCTTTAACGACAGTCGATAGTAGCATAAAAAGTTCCAAGCCAGTCAATACCTAGAACCACATCGAAGTTCGGTATGTCCAGCACTTTGAAGTCAGCATAAAATTCTCTGCTGCAGACGACTACTGGACACAAGCTGTATCCCATGGTTGCCTTTAGAACGCCATTTCCTGAACTGACATTCCAGCTGGATACAAGCGGTGAGACTGGAATTGCATGGGTTCGGACGAACCGTTACAACATAAAGCAGTGAGATGCTCCAGTATCAAACAGTGCTAGTGCAGGTATTGAGGATACTAAGATTGTACCTAAGGTATGTGGGATATGTTTTAGGTATCGGAAAAGTATGTAGGATAAATATCAAGACTGAAAGAAATTTTGAGAAAGAAAGGGTTACCAGTGATAACTTGGCCAGTGGCCTTAGCTTCTTCCACTGTTATTGTGAAAGCCTGGCGCCTTGGTGCATTCCTCCTGGCCTGGGGAGCATTCCTCTGAATGTTCCTTTGAGCTTGATGGAACTGATGAGGAGGTGGGCAGCTTGTGGTCCTCTGGTTGGTGTAGGTAGTGCAAGTCTTGAAGCAGGGGCTTGGATGGCTGGGCGCTGTGGGTAAGTGATTGCTGGCCTGGGTGCAGCAACTGAGTTCTGTCTTTGGGGACAAGACCCAATATCATGAGTAGCTGAGCCGCAGACTAAGCAAAGACGGTTAGCTCACCGGCAGTCTTTCATCATATGTCCAGTTCTCTTGCAGTAGGTACAAAAGGCTGGGCTGGGACAATGGTTCGGTACTCCTGGTCGCCTTGGCATAAAAGGTGGCCTGGACGAGGCTCCTCCTGCCATCTGGTTGGCAGGGCACTTAAATCCAGTAGATTGAGGTCTTCCTCTCGCCTTTACCACTGCCTCATAACGGCGGGCAGCTTTCAGAACCGATTCATGAGTCGGAAAATCTCCTGTAGCCAGTGCAGCCTGTATCTCCGAATCCAAACCTTGTTGAAATCGACGGGCTCTGATCTCATCCGTCAGTATCAAGTGTACCGCGAATCTGTTTAAATGATTGTGTTAACTGTGTAGTATGTGATATCTAAAAAATTCGAATTATTGAGACATATCTTATCAACTGAGCATGGTGAACTCAGCGTCATACTCATCTACCGACTTGGTCCACATTGAACCTTGTTGCAGATGGATGAACTGTTGTTCCATGTCGAACCTGGCAGTCTCAGGGAAGTACTTAGCGTTGAACATGTCGCGGAAAGTCTTCCATTCGATGGGTTGTTCAAGACGGCTTTCTTCCGCCTTCCACCAGTTTCGAGCATTGTCCGTGAGTTGAAATTTTGCCACACGAACCCAAGCTAATTCTGGCACTTGTGCCGCTGCCAGATCATCTTCGATACTCTGAGCCCATTCCTCAGCTTCCAGTGGGCTCTCCTTTCCTGCAAACTGTTTGGGGTGCAAAGCCCTGAATTGCTTCACCCCAGGTGCTTCTGCCTCGGGACGGTTCATTAAAAGAGCAGTCTGCTGCTACTGTCCCTCTAAGAGACTTCGAATTGCCTCAAGCAGAACCGTCTTCTTGTTGATCGGAGCAGAGACGGCAGGTGTGAGTGTTAGTGGTGGAGGTGTGTTGTTGACATTGGTGCTGGTGTTGTTCGGGAATCCATAACCGTGAAGAAAAATTTGGGCTAGGACAGATTCAAAGTACATGAAATGATAAGATTCAAGGAATATGAAATCGTAAGATTCAAGAAACATGAATTGTAAAGAATGTTTTAGTTGCTGGTTCTTGTGTTATATTGCTTAGCTTGTTCACGTAGAACAGAACTGCATAGTATGGTTCTATACAGCTCTGACCTGCATGGGCCACCAATAAAACCTGTCACGCCCCGCTTCCCAGTGTATGGGCAGAGAACGCGATGAGACCGCTACGTATTTACTCAGAAAAAAATACGCTAAGCGTAACTAAGAAATATAAAAGAAAATATATACAAGAGACAAGGTATAATAAAAACGGCAACTTTATTTATCAATATTCTTTTGTACAATGCATGAAAAGGAAATACAACTGAAATAAAAGCGATGCCTAAACAATGGCATGACAGGAAATTAAAGGTACTGAATAGAAAATGTACAATGTCTAGAGCTCAGGGTATTCGCTGTACTGATCCAAGTCTTCTGCAGTTGGCTCGATCTCTGACGGGTCTAAATCACCTGACGACATTCAAAGAAGAAAGAAATAGAATGTCGTCAGCGAACAGGTCGCTCGGTAAGTCCCAAAGATAAGAGGAAAGTAGAATAGACGGAATAAGAAGGTATCTTTTAAAGTTGTATTATATTGTTGTAATATTTTGTTAACGTTGTTGTTTGTAGCTTGGTACAGAAAGATGCCAGTGTATACGAGAGGGGTCCCTATATGCTAGGGACCAGGGCAAACGGAATGTACAAGGAACCGTTAAGCCACGGTACAATAGTAATGGAATATAGATTAGGTGTCTTAATCTTACTGTCTCGTGCCACTTTTAACACCTTCCGTACCAATCTACCCCTTAAACCCCGTAGTGTTTTGATTGTATTATTGTATTGTATGGTAGTTGGATGACTGACCAAAACCATGATATCAGTAACGGATGTAACTGTATAATCATGTGAATGGAATGTATATCCATGGTCCGGTTCAGTCAAATTGTATAGATTGGTAGATTGAATATATGGAATAATGGATTCATGGATTCATGTTGAATTGTAATATTGTGGATTGTAGATTGTGATTGTAGATTGTACAATGTACTTGAATCATATTCAAGTCAGATTATAATGAGACTCAAGAGATTGGTCCCGCTTAAACCTATATTTACTAGGGTCCTTAGGGTGAATTATAGAACTTGAGGGGGTTTTATGTAAAATACTTTTGTATAGTTTTCAAAATACACCCCAAGTATTTATTAATTGTCTTTAGAGTTGTAATGAATGTAGATTTTATATTGTGATATTTCTAGTGGAAATATCCTAATTTCATGATAAATGGTATTTATTTGTAATATTGGTTTTGTATGGAATTCATGGTATTTTAGTGTAAAGATTGATTCTCGTGATTTTTGAAAAAGATGGAATATTTATATCATAACAAAATAGGTATTTTAATGATAAATATTTATACAAAAATAATTTTAATATATATTTTATATTCTAAAAATCCCATTTTCTTAAGATGTCGTATTTTAAATCTTTCGAGACCGAATGCTCCTTGAGCAGGTATGAATCTCGCACTACTAAGCCTGAGGATGTGCGATAATTCGCACCATCACGAACGGGTTCCTCAAAATGGGTTGTAGCGGCGTTTTGCAAAGATCTATATATATACTAAATCCTTTAGAAAATAGTTTTATTAAGTAAATGGTATTTATTTGTAAAGATGTCGATTTGCCCTATTCTATGTTCTAGGGTCTCCTGCTCCTAACTGGTCCAAAGCGACACGTTGTGAGATACCTCAAATCGCCTGTTCACCGCCAATTGTTGCCAGGTAAGTACAAGTGCAGAAAGGAGGGATCCGCTCACGAATCACCGTGAGACGGGCCTTTTAAGGTTACCTTTCTCACTTGTCTAGCCTAGACACCACAAAGTCAGGTTTAGATAAACGACTGATGCCCACAACCTTATCATATTTTCATAATAAGTGGTATTTATTTATAAAGATGTATCAATACTAAATCTTTTAGAAATGGTTTTATTAACTAATGGGTATTTAAATGAAAATGTTTGTTTTCCGTATTCTAAGTTCTAGAGGTTATCGTGTTATGTTGCATATGAGTGTGTGAGGAGGTAGGTCGTTACCTCGTGATCTACTTAAAGGTATAGCAAGGTTTTGTGATGTTGAAGGTGGAATTGAAACTATGTGGTATTTACATGAAAAAATGCGGTAAAATGAAATAGCAATTGTTTTATGATATGAAACTTGATCAATTTGGTTGATTAGTGTTTAATAGTGAACATGAGAGAGTTTAAGTATAATTGTATTAACGAGAAATGAAGTTTTATAAGAAACGGAATCGGAAATCGGATTTGTTCCGATTCCGTCGGGTTTTGTAAATCCGTATTTTTTGAATAGAAAAGAGAGATAAAAAATGGGACTTACGGTTTTAGGACACACAAGAGCGTAAGAGGGAAGTAGTGGAATCACCGATGTGTTGCGTCGTCGCCGGGAGTTCCTAGAACGATCGCCGGAAGTTCCGCCGGGAATTCTTCGGAGCTTCGCCTCGAGCTCGTTTTCAAAGTGCACAAGATTATTGGAAATTGTTAGTGAGTTGGCTCAGAATTTTAGGGTGAGAGGGTAGGGGGTATGGGTGTATTTATAGAGTTAAGCTAGTGTTAGGGTAGGTGTAGGGTTTTTAATTAAAAATGTAAAAATATAGGAAATTCATTAAAAATTGGAGTAATTAGGTGTTAATGGGCTCTCTGGAGGTGGTCTACAGAAATAAAGTATGCAGTGGAGGTGGGGAGATCAAAAGTCACTTTTTCCCAGTTGGAGACTCGGTCGTCCGGCCAAGTCCGGCCGGCGGTGCCGGCCCGGGCCGAGTCACGGCCTAGGGAGGTGGGGGGTCTCATGTGGTAGGCACTGGTACTTTCAGTTTTTCAGGTTCAGTTCAAAGTTTGGGAGTTATCTCAGGTGGACTGTTGGGCTTCTATAAAATTTAAAACAATTAAATATTAAAAATAATGTTGGGCAGGGGATTTAAACTCTGGTGGCTTGGTTGAGCAGTGCAAGGTATTACCAATGAGCTACATGTTCCTTCTTGTAATTATGGTGTGAATTAATTACTTAAAGAGATATCAGCAACATTAAATACTCCAAGTATACTTTGAATTTAAATCAATTCTTTGTACCTTAAAAATGGAGTTATTACATCTTGCAACTAATCCTTAAGCTCTTTAAGCTCCGCCGGGGCCATCCGATAAGATGGTATAGAAATAGGCCTCGTGCCGGGATCAAGTCAAAGCAAAACTCGGTATCGCACTCTGGCGGCAATCCAGGTAACTCATCAGAAAATATATCGGGAAACTCTCTCACAATCGGAATCTGATCCAACAGATCTTCTGTGGCTCTAGTATCATGAATATAAGCTAAGAATCCCCGACATCATTTCCTCAAGAGTCGACTAGCGCAAAGGGCGGAAATAAAACTGTGAGGAGCGGTACTGTGGCCCCCTGCACAACAAGAACTGGATCTCCCAGAAACAAAACCAGATTGCCTTCTCACGGCAGTCCATGAACGCATAGCAAGTAGCTAACCAGTCCATACCGAGGAGAACGTCATAGTCCAACATATCAAGAAGGATCAAATCGACGGATGAATCTCTATCTCCAATACGAACGGTACACGACCGAAAAAAATGTCAGGCGACAAAAGACTCTCCAACGGGAGTAATCACAACGAGCGGTTGATCTAATAAAGACGAATCTCGACCCAACCTCGGTACGAAGTGTATGGAAACATAAGAGTGCGTAGATCCCGGGTCGAACAATATGCGCGCTTCAAAAGAACACGCCGAAAGAGTACCTGTCACAACTGCATTCGATGCCTGCATATCCTGAGGAGTCAAAGCAAAAAATCGGGCCTGTCCTCTACCGGTATCCAGCTATCCTCTGCCTCTGACACCTCATCCCCTTTGAACAAGACCACCATGACCATGACCTCTCAGAGCACCGGTTTGGTGTGAATTAACGACGGGCGTAAGAGGCAATACTCTCTGAGAAGGTGAAGGTGGTAAGGTAACATGTGGAACTGCTGCTTCGTCCTGGCGTCCCTCAGTACAATCCCTGATGCGGTGATACGGACTTCCACACCGAAAACATCCTGACGACGGCTGCTGACCATGTAGGTAAGAGCTATATAACTGGCCTCGTCTCAAGCCTCTGCTACCACCACGGCCTAGAAAGAATTTGTCGCGGCCTCTACCTGACTGCCTCTGGGCTGATACACCAGCTCGAATCCACTTCAGTCCCGGAACGACCGATGTCACTGCAATACGCTCCTCTACTAGTAGGGTTGCGTCTATCGCTGCTGCATACGTATCAAAGTGTTGGACGCCACTAGAGAGGAACAACTGAGTATCAAGGTCTCACATGAATCTCTTGACGTGCTTCTCTTCAGTATCCACCAAATAAGGAGCATATATGGATAGCTAGGTGAACTGGATATCATACTTGGCCACTGTTATACCATGAGTCTGGCGTAAAGACTCAAAGCTGCGAGCTCGAGCATCCCTGACGCTCTACGGAAGAAAACAAGCAAGAAAAACCGTCGCGAACTCATCCCAGGTCATAGGAGGAAGACCTGTGGCTCGACCTCTCTCCATAGACTCGCACCAAGTCTGGGAAAAACCCTCCAGATGAGAACTAGCAAACTCGACCGATCTCGCATCGGAACATCTCAAAGAACGACATATCCTGGCCATTCGGTCGAGGAACGACCGTGGATCCTCTACCGCGTCAGTGCCAGTGAAAATCGGATGCTTCATCCTCATAAACTCCAATAAAGATATGGCGATAGTCCCGGTAGAAGTAGGTACGACTGTCTGAGTAGTAGCTATAATCACGGTCCCCGTAGTAGGTGGAACAACATCTGATCTCTGTGCTCGACTGGTCTCAACCAAAAATCCAACCATCTGACGTAAATCCTGAATACCAGCATCTAGCCTAGCAATCTGTCCTGGTGAGGGTGGATCAATTTTCTCCTGAGGAATAGGCGTAACGCCCTGGTCAGTCCTTGTCTCAGACGAGCCTGCCCCGACATCATCTCTAGCGGCAACCCTCTGGGCCCTCGTAGTATTTGGCGGCATAGTGGCTGGAACAACAAAAAAGGATTCGATAAGAACATAGAAATCGAATCATAAGGATACATGAAATCAATGAAGGAATTATAAGCAAACATGTCCTAAGGTCACTTAGGTAGAGTACCGTGTCGTAAGTATGTCGTGGAACATACACACGCTACGTCACTCTGCTTAAGCTACCTACTCCATCATACCTAGAGTCGTCCTAAACTCCAAAAGGTAAAACCTAACGCTCTGATACCAACTTTGTCATGACCCAATTTAGGAACACGGCCGGCACTTAAATCACGCGATGTTTAAAGGCGTAGCGTAATTCAAGTAAGCCGAAACTCAAAAATCTAAACCATGAAAAGAAGTAGAGTGGTAAAACATTTTTTTCAAAACATCACATTTTAAAATCTCAAGTTATTACAAAAAAGTTCGGCAGTATGTCCTTTGTAAAAACTGGTCCAAAACGGATACAAAACATAGTATATAAAAAGACATCCCTAATTGGGAGCAATCTCACGCCTAAAAGCGGAACACAACCATAACACACACACACACACACACACACACACACACACACACACATATATATATATATATACGATGCCGTAAGCGAAGAAATAAGCAAATAGAAGTGAAAACAATATCTCAACATGATACAAAAGTCGGCACACACGAGCACGACAACCAGAGTCACATAATATACAAATATCAAATCTCTCAGTCTTGTCTCTAAGTCAAATACATACAGGTGGTAGATGGAGAGTACTAGATACAAAATAAGATATACAAGTAGAAGAATATAGATACTCGCACAAAAATCCACCTACAGTATATCGCACGCCTAAAAGTAGCGATATCCAAAGAAATAGGTGAAATAGAGAGCCCTGCCGTGACTATACTGAGGGTCAACCCTGCAAAACACTTTGGCACAACGGGGGCGAGTTTCCAACTCGTGAGTAGTAAATAACATCATACGGTATAATCGCAAGCATGATGAAAAAGCGATAATTCCTAAGCATGCGATCATGGGCATATGTATAACAGTATGAAATGTAGCAAAATCATAATCACAGTACAGTATCAGGGTACAACAACTATATGAACAGAGCATGTCATAATAAGTCCTGAGTGTGGGATAAAACAGAGTCATCCTCAATAAATCATCATCATAAAAATCCGGTGTCCATCAACGACACCCAAAATCCTAATATCTCAAGCGCCGTCTCTCTGATCGGCCCTCATATATATCTTATCATATAATTCCGGTCGGTATTCTCCGGATATCTGCTGAGTTTCTATACAGTCACCGGTAGGCAGTGCTTCCCTGCCAGGCTCATCGTCTACTCCACAATCTTCTTACCCCGGGTATCTTACTGGGCCTACTATGTACCCGTAGACGGTTCCTCTTCACTCCTTATAAAAACCCTGAATTTTCTGTACAAATTTTTCTTAAAGTACAGAAAGGAGTTTGCTAGCCTGAGCACAAGTTATAAATTAAAATTGTTTAAGAATAGCAAAAAAAAAACTTGTAGCTTATTGGTAACGCCTTGCACTACTTTGACGTAGCCCCTATGTTCGAATCCCATTAACCACGTATATTTTTCTGAATTTTTATTTTAAACTTTTTAGAAGCCCAAAAGTTTACATGTACCATACACGTAAAACTAAAAATACAGAACAAATAAACATGTGTAGAATGTTGTATGGGCAGCCCAAGACACATGGCAAGAATCCCAGTCCTCATCGCCTTTACGTGGCCGAAGAGAACGGCCAGAAGCCCGGCGCTGACGGTTGGACCGTAGGGGATAGTCCCCATTTTCTTCACACCTGACCTTTGGCTTACCCCCATTACCCCTATACTGTTTATTTTCCCTGTAATTATCCAGAGAATTAAAAATAAGCTTTAAATCCAAATTTTAATGAATTTTTAATTCTCTTCAATCTCTAAACTCTAATTTTATCCTGTAAATACAACTCCATACCCTAGCCCTCTTCATTTTGAAATCTCTTGTTAAAAAATCTCAAAAATTTCCAAGTCAAAGAAGGGTACAAGTGGAATTAGCTCAAGTTCACTTTCCGACGAGGATTCGAGACGTTCCCGGCGACTTCGCAACACCACGACGATATCAATCCCTTCCTCCCTCTATTCTTAACCCATACAACTTGTAAGTCCCACCTCTCTTCTCCTCTTCTTACCTTAAAATGATCTCTTTTCAATTCACGTCGGTAGGTAGAGTTATACCGACCTTTAATTCTATACTCTTTAAAACTACAACTTTTCATATGAACCACTTACCCATATCATTATATCTTTCTTATTAAACATTAATTAATATTTAGAAACAAGTTTCATTTTAAAACTCTATCTAAAACAACTTTTATTATGGTTTTACGTTTAAATACCTTGAAGTTTACATACGACATCTTTATATACTTTTGTTTAGCATACCTTTAGAAAATCTTACGAGGTAATGACCTACCTCTCACAAACACACATCTTGATATAGCACGAATCTCTTGAACAACATTTTTGTGGCAAAATACGACTTTTCATCAAAATACCTTAAACTATTAAAAACCGGATTTCTTTAAATTGTGTTAATTTATTCCTTACGATAATGACTCTACAATCCATTTTGGAGAACCCGATCGGGATGGTGTGGATTATCGCACGTCCTTGGGACTAGCAAAGCGAGATGCAGACCTCCTCACGGAGCATACGATCTCGATAAAATTTTAATACAATTTTTAAGAAAAACGAGAATTTCTATTTAATAATAAAAAATTAATTTTTAATAATATAAATATTATCAAACCATCTATTTTTAATATATTATTAAATTCCATATTTTCTAGAAAAATAAATGAATTACAAGTTTCATGAAATACCATCAAGAATCAATACAAGTCTAATTTTACATTAAAACACCTTTAAGTATTCAAGCTAGGTATATATTCACTAGAATACCTCACTTTTTAAAAGTTACATCCATCAAAACTTTAATACGATAAATAAATACTTGAGGTTTATTTTGAAAGTATATTTAAAATATTTTTCATAAAACCCTCTCAAGTTATATAAAATTATATTAAGGACCCTAGTAAATATAAGTTTAAGCGGGACCAACTCTCTTGAGACTCAGGGAGCCGGAGAAAGTTGGTGCTTTCCTATTTAAGGCAGAAAACTAAAACGGTATTATCAATGGTAATTGTCTTGGAAAAAGATACAAATTCTGCCGTCCATGTACAACAGTTACCGATAACTCCAAAACCTAATTAAGGAATCCAAATCTGTTTAAGTGTCTGACTCAATCCGAGTATCGGTCCAATACATTCTTGAACCTGAACATGTATACCAAACAGTACAAACATGCAACTTGTTTTGACTTGACCGAACCATGGATATATTTTGACTTGACTGCATGACTATCCGTTTACATCCTGATCCGTTTACATGAACAACTTATACCATGGTTTCGGCAAGTCTTATACCATAAAACAATACAATATACATTATGGGATTTTAAAGGGGTAGACTGGTACGGAATGTGTTAGAAGTGGAACGAGATGTTCTCTATAATACACCTAACCTGAACATCCGTGTCGTTGTCCCGTGGGTTGTGACGGGGCCTTATACTCCATATAGATTAGTCCATGGGACAGTTGGACTCCTCCCGTATACACTGGCATATTATGTACCAAGCTACAAACAACTACGTTAACATAACAAACACTTAATTTATCCATTCTATGCTCTTTACCTGTCTATTTTTATTCTATCTTGGGACTTACCGAGTGCTAGTTCTCTGATGACATTCCTATCTCTTCTTTCTTTGGAATGTTATCAGGAAGACCCGACCTTCAGGAGATTGAGACCAGCCAGGCCGATTTGGAGCAGTTTACAGAGGAGCCAGAGTTCTAGTTCCTACTTGTACTTACTTTTCTTTCAGTTCATATGCCATTGTTTAGGCATCGCTTTCTTTCATTGTACTTTACTTTTCAGTTGTTTGTAAAGAATGAATATCAATAAAAAGTTGTTGTTTCATTACATCTCTTGTCATTCTTGTGCTTTACCTTTATATTGCTTATATACGCTTAACGTGTTTATTTTTGAGTAAATACGTAGCGGCCTCGCCACATCTCCTTTCCCGTATACTGGGAAGCGGGGCGTGACAGGTTTTGTTGGTGGCCCAAGCAGGTCAGTTCTGCATGGAAACCTACATAACCATGCAGCGTCAGTTATACTTGAAGTATTCAACCTAAGCAATATATCACAAGAATTAAAGAATCAGCAACTATACATTCTTTACAATTCAATTCTTTGAATATATCCTAACCCTACCTTTTCTCTCAAGGTTATGAATTCCCCGAACAACACGAGCACCAACGTGAATGGAAACACTCCACCACCTCTACCACTTACACCTACCATAGCATCTCCTATCAATGAGCAAACGGTATTGCTTGAGGCAATCAAGAGCCTCTTGGAGGGACAGCAGCAGCAGACTGCCATCCTCCTACACCGCCAAGAAGCTGAGGCGCCCGGTGTGAAACAATTCCGGGCATTGCACCTTAAGAAATTTTCTGGGAAAGCGAGCCCACTAGAGGCGGAAGAATAGGCTCAGTCTATCGAAGATGACCTGGCAGTAGCACAAGTTCCAGAGATTGCTTGGATAAGAGTTGCGAAGCTGCAACTCACACATAATGCCATAGTATGGTGGAAGGCGGAAGAAAGCCGTCTTGCTTAGCCGATTGAATGGAAGATATTTCGCGAGATGTTTGATACGAAATACTTTCCTGAGACTGCCCGCTTTAACATGGAGCAGTAATTCATCCACCTGCAATAAGGTTCGATGTGGACCAAATCTGTGGATGAATATGACGCTGAGTTTACCATACTCAGCAGGTAAAATATGTCTCAATATTCAATTTCCTAATATCACATACTACACTGCTAACATAAGATCATAATAGGATTGCGGCACATCTCATAACGACTGCTGAGATCAGAGCACGACGATTTCAGCAAGGGTTGGACCCGGAGATCCAAGCTGCTTTAGCTATAGGGGATTTCCCAACCCACGATCTGGCTCTGAAGGCTGCCCGAAGATTTGAGGCAGTTGTAAAGAGGAAGGACAGATCTCAATCCGCCGTTGTGAAGCACATTGCTACTCAAATAGCAAGAGGAGCCTTTTCTAGACCACCGTTTGAACCCAAGAGACCGGAAGAACTATTTAACTGGCCCAGTCCAGAATTTTGCTTTTACTAAAAGAGGAATGGACACCTAGGGAAGGACTACAAGCGTGCAAATGGCCTGTGCTTAGTTTGTGGTTCATCCACTCACGACATTTGAACATGTCCTTATAGACGCAACCCAGTTCCAGCACACATCATCTTTCTTCAGCAGCCAACTATTCAGGCTCATGCATCTCGTCTTGCCTTACCTTCTCCACCTCCTCGTGGACCTCCTGCATAGCCTACTCGTCATTTCCACCAGGCAACGAGGAACGTGCCTCAAGGACAGAGGAATGCGCCTCTATCTAGGAGGAATGTACCCCGGCGTCAGGCTTTCACTTTAGAGGCCGTAGAAGCTGAAGATATAGGTCAGGGTAACACTGGTAATCTTTCTTCTTCCTAAACCCTTACATCCTTTCGTTCTTTCAAACATATTTTTCATGCACTTTCAGTAGTTTTTTTCACCACCACCGTAACCAAATTTTCTGGAATATGTTACAACTTCCTTCTATAAATTTCTAGGACGAAATTTTTATAAGGAGGGAAGAATGTAACAACCCTGAATTTTCTGTACAAAATTTTCTTAAAATACAGAAAGGAGTTTGCTAGCCTGAGCACAAGTTATAAATTAAAATTGTTTAATAACAAAAAGAAAGCACTTGTAGCTCAATGGTAAAGCCTTGCACTGCTGTGACGTAGACCCTGTGTTCGAATCCCATCAGCCGCATATATTTTTTTGAATTTTTATTTTAAACTTTATGGAAACCCAAAAGTTTACACGTGCCATACACGTAAAAATGAAAAGACGAAAGAAATAAACATATGTAGAATGTTGTATGAGCAGCCCAAGACACGTGGCAAGAATCCTAGCCCTCATCGCCTCCACATGGCCGGTGAGATCGGCCAGAATCCCGGCGCCGACGGTTGGACCGTAGGGGATGGTCCCCATTTTCTTCATACGTGACCCTTGGCCTACTCCCATTACCCCCATACAGTTTATTTTCTATGCAATTATCCATAAAACTAAAAATAAGCTTTAAATCCAAATTTTAATGCATTTTTAATTCTCTCTTCAACCCCTAAACCCTAATTTTATCCTATAAATATAACCCCATACCTTAGCCCTCTTCATTTTGAAATCTTTTGTCAAAAATTCTTAAAAATTTCCAAGTCAAAGAAGAGTACAAGTGGAGTTAGCTCAAGTTCACATTCCGACGAGGATTCGAGACGTTCTCGGCGACTTCGCGACACCACGACGATCTCAATCTCTTCCTCCCTCTATTATTAACCCACACAACTTATAAGTCCCACCTCTTTTCTCCTCTTCTTACCTTAAAATGATCTCTTTTCAAACCACGTCGGTAAGTGGAGTCATACCGACCTTTAATTCTATACTCTTTAAAACTACAACTTTTCTTAAGAACCACTTATCCATATCATTATACCTTGCTTGTTAAACATTAACTAATATTTAGAAACAAGTTTCATTTTAAAACTCCATATAAAACAACTTTTATTAATCTTTTACGTTTAAATAACTTGAAGTTTACATACGACATCTTTATATATTTTTGTTTAGCATACTTTTAGAAAATCTCACGAGGTAATGACCTATCTCTCACAAACACACATCTTGACATGGCACGATTCTCTTGAACAACATTTTTGTGGCAAAATACGACTTTTCATCAAAATACCTTAAACTATTAAAAATCGGATTTCTTTAAATTGTGTTAATTCATTCCTTACGATTATACCTCTACAATCCATTTTGGGGAACCCTATCGGGATGGTGCGGATTATCGCACGTCCTCGGGACTATTAGAGTGAGATGCAGACCTCTTCACGGAGCATACGATCTCGATGGAATTTTAATACAATTTTTAAGAAAAACGAGAATTTCTATTTAATAATAAAAAATTAATTTTTAATAATATAAATATTATCAAACCATCTATTTTTAATATATTATTAAATTCCATATTTTCTAGAAAATAAACGAATTACAAGTTTCACGAAATACCATCAAGTATCAATACAAGTCTAACTTTACATTAAAATATCTTGAACTATTCAAGCTAGGTATATATTCACTAGAATACCTCACTTTTTAAAAGTTACATCCATGAAAACTTTAAATACGATAAATAAATACTTGAGGTTTATTTTGAAAGTATATTTAAAATATTTTTCATAAAAACCCCTCAAGTTATATAAAATTATATTAAAGACCCTAGTAAATATAGGTTTAAGCGGGACCAATTCTCTTGATCCTCAGGGAGCCGGAGAAAGTGGGTGCTTTCCTATTCAAGGTAGAAAACTAAAACGGGGTTATCAATAGTAATTGTCTTGGAAAAAGGCACAAATCCTGCCGTCCATGTGCAGCAGTTACCGATAACTCCAAAACCTAATTCAGGAATCCAAATTTGTTTAAGTGTCTGACTCAATCGGAGTCTCAGTCTAATCGGAATACAATCTAAACATGAACACAATCCAAACTTAACTCCAATCCAACATGAATCCAATACATTCTTGTACCTGAACATGTATACCGAACAATACAAACATGCAACTTGTTTTGACTTGACCGAACCATGGATAAATTTTGACTTGATTGCATGACTATCCGTTTACATCCTTATCCGTTTATATGAACAACTTATACTATTGTTTCGGCAAGTCTTATACCACAAAAAAATTCAATATACATTACGGGGTTTTAAAGGGATAGACTGGTACGGAATGTGTTAGAAGCGGAACGAGACGGTCACTATAATACACCTAACTTGAACATCCTTTCCGTTGTCCTGTAAGTTTTGATGGGGACTTATACTCTATATACCTTAGTCCATGGGATAGTTGGACTCCTCTCGTATACACTGGCATATTCTGTACCAAGCTACAAACAACTACGTTAACATAACAAACACTTAATTTATCCATTCTATGCTCTTTACCTATCTATTTCTATTCTATCTCTTGGGACTTATCGAGCGCTAGTTCGCTGACGACATTCCTATCTCTTCTTTCTTTGGAATGTTGTCAGGAAGATCTGACCCTCAGGAGATCGAACCCAGCCAAGCCGATTTGGAGCAGTTTACAGTGGAGCCAGAGTTTTAGTTCCTACATGTACTTACT
Organism: Agapanthus africanus; assembly: GCA_030015575.1. Lineage (NCBI taxonomy): Eukaryota > Viridiplantae > Streptophyta > Magnoliopsida > Asparagales > Amaryllidaceae > Agapanthus > Agapanthus africanus. The sequence goes on along the minus strand of JASDDO010000024.1, from coordinate 90,063,883 downwards.
TTTCTTTCATTTCATATGCCATTATTTAGGCATCGCTTTCTTTCATTGTACTTTACTTTTCAGCTGTTTGTAAAGAATGAATATCAATAAAAAGTTGTTGTTTCATTACATCTCTTGTCATTCTTGTGTTTTATATTTATATTGCTTATTTACGCTAACGTGTTTACTTCTAAGTAAATATGTCGCGGCCTCGCCATGTCTCCTTCCCTGTACACTGGGAAGCGGGGCGTGACACTCCTCGAATCGGGTATCCCATAGCTCAGAACCGAGAAAACTCATGGTGGACACGAAATATCATATCAAGGAAAACCGCCCTTTTTAAATATTTCAAGTTTCAAAATGTACTTTGCGGTTTCTCAAATCCATGAAACAGAAATCTTATGAAACATCATATGAGAATAAGGCAATATAGCAATGTATGTATGATGCTAACATGATACGTACTAGTACAATGAACAATGTCTAACTGTTAATTACGAATGTGGTACAATGTAGTTGTTCATGGCAAATTCTACAGTGTGCATGACATGGCAATTACCAACGGTGTGTGTGGGCATATTAATCAGTGTTCGTGCAACATAAACCGTTGGTAATGGTGCAGTGCCCTATTAATACTATGTCAATGTACAACAGGTAATAGGATGCACAATATGATACTCATCTACAAATCACAATATATGAACATATAACACAAGGTATTGTCACTTGAATCTAGCCATCGACGCTAAACGCCATATAGACGATTCCTCCGTAGATGTTAAATCTACTCACCGGACGATCTCGAACTAAGTAAATCCGACCACTTCTTTCCCCTTCCTAGCTGTGTCCGAAGTCCCCGCAAATGATCCTAGCATCACATAAACCAAAACGAGTGAGGTTAATAAACTTCCGACAAGACACAGACACAAACACACAACTAACGAAATAACTCCCACAAGCTATCATGTGACTGCTTAGCGGGATAAACATGTGCAGCGAAATCCTAGACCACCCCTAATGCTGCAACCACACAAAACACCTAAACGAGAGTCAGATAAATCCGCATCGCACTTTATCGAAACACTTAAATTATAGCAAAACGGTCCCAGATTTTCCTATACAAGAAATTCGGGAAAGTTGCACATGCCATAAGCCTACACATAGCCCCAGAGAACCCACGACCAACACACACACACAGACTCCCTACTCTGGCCGCAATTTGTGGCCATAATGAATAAAACTGCGGCCTCGAAGTGAGGGGAAGGGCTCAGGTTTTGGGGATAGGTTCTAGGCCTCTAGACTATCTCTCTGTAGTGGAAACTTTACAAAAGAACATCTGGGTTAAAAGCAGATTTAAAACAGAACCCTAAGTCTTAACAAAATACGATATTAAAACTAAACTAAAACATTAAGGTATTTTAGTAAAACTAGTTAACACAAAAACTTCTTTTAGAGCCTAAATAAGGATTTAAGATCATCACCTCACCAAAACTTGGATGAAGCCCTAGCCATGCAAGCTCCAAGATTTCAAGAGAGGTTAAACATACTTAAGGAAGGGTTTAGTAAGGGTTTTGTGATGATTTAGACTTAAGGTTGTGGTGGAGAATATTTTCAAGAAAGGGATTGTGTAAGATGTAGAAGAAGAAAAAGAAGAAGAAAAAGAAGAAGAGAATGAGAGGAAGAGAGAATGAGATGAGATATGGCTCTTGAGAGCCATGTTCTCTTTTTCTGTCTCTCTCTTCATTTAATGCTTCCCATCTCTCCCATGTCTCCCCTATGCCCCCATTCTTTATCTTTTCTTTTTCCAATTAAAAATTAAAACCCTTTTACTTAAAATATATATGTATAACATAACAAAATAATTAAGGTGTTATGCTAGCAAAACAAATTTAGCATATTCTTAATGTTAGATTAGCATGCACATGTGTGTGCATAACTACAACAATTACGTAAGTAATTAAATAAAATATTAATTAATTAAAATAAAATATTAGAAAAATAATTATTTTTTAAATTTATTAAAAAGCCACGTTGTATTGCTTAATTAACTCTAATCGCGTTTTTAAGATGTTACACACTGTAGAACAATGGAGAATTTTCGTAACACATTCCGAAAGAGGACCGAACTGTATTATAAATGTAATGATGCCACCCTTAATTATAGAGGCACTTTTTAAGTGAATCGGAACTACAGGAGCTTGAGAACTCCGTAGGTAAGCATGCTCGGGCTTGGGAAGTCTTGGGATGGGTGACCTCCTGGGAAATGGCCCATGGTCGAGTCCGGTTCGCTTTAAAGGGCAAAGCTGTGCGATTTCGGTCAGAGCGGACAATACCATCTGTACTGGCGTGGGGCGTTACATAAAAAATCTGTTACACCCCGCTTCCCAATAGACAGGAACGGTGACGTAGCAAACCCGCAACGTATTTACTATGAAATAAATACGTCAAGTGTAATTAAGTAATATATAAATGAACAAGAATTAAAAAAATAATAAAATGTTTAACAACTTTATTTACATTCAAATTTATATACAACTGTTTGTAATAAAAAGATACAATGATATAAACCAAATACCTAAACAATGGCATAAAGAAAATAAATGCATGAAAAACCTGTCACGCCCCGTTTCCCAATAGACGGAAACGGTGACGTGGCAAGCCCGCAACGTATTTACTATGGAATAAATACGTTAAGTGTAATTAAGCAATATATAAATGAACAAGAATGACAAGAGTAATAAAATGAACAACAACTTTATTTACATTCAAGTTTACATACAACTGTTCGTAATAAAAAGATACAATGATATAAAGCAAATGCCTAAATAATGGCATACAGAAAATAAGTGCAGGCTAGAAGGAGCCAGCCAGTAATCTGGCTGAGCTGTAAGCTGGTCCAAGGGCCAGTAATCTGGCTGAGCTGTAAGCTGGTTCAAGTACTGCTGGCTCGGCTCTATCTTCTCAGATTCCAGTTCTCCTGACGAACATTCCAAAAAAAAAAAAACAGAAAGGAACGTCGTCAGCGAACTAGCGCTCGGTAAGTCCCAAAAGAAGAAATAGAAGATAGTATGTAATGTGTGAAATGAACAGGTAAAATTGTATGCGATCGTTTACAGGTATAGTATAGTTATTCTAATGTGGTTATTTTTAGTTTGATAAAGAAAGTAATCATGTATACGAGAGGAGTCCATCTTATCCCGTGGACTGTGCTAACATGTAGTACAAGGCCCCGTCATAACACACGGGACAACGGAACGTGAATTCATGTATGTGTCTTTTAAGTGACATCTTGTACCATGATATACGTTCCGTACCAATCTACCCCTTTATCCCCGTGTATTGTATTGTATAGATTAAGATTATAGGTCTTGGTTGAAACCATGGATATAAAATGTTTAGGATGTAATCATGTGTTCAACTAGTCATGTTGAGTTTATGTTAAGTTATAACCATAGTTCGATCATGTCAAGTCAAGTATACAAGTTTGAGTTTGATATTGATTTCGGGTGTTCATGTTCATGATCAAGTATTCGCGTTCGTGCTTAATTTTGGATTCGGATTTGAGTTTGGACTCAGATTGAGTCAGACACTTGTGAACGGATTTAACTCTTGAATTCTTAGGTTCGGGAGTAATCGGCAACTGCTGCACATGGACGGCAGTGTAACAACCCTAAAATTTCTGTACAGAATTTTTTCAAAAATACAGAAAGGAATACTTAAGCCTGAGCACAAGTTATAAATTTAATTCTCTTTTGAACGGCAAGAAAACACTTGTGGCTCATTAGTAAATCCTTGTACTGTTGTGACGTAGCCCCTCTGATCGAATCCCCCCAGCCACATATATTTTTAATTGATTTTTCTTTTAATATTTTAGAAGTCCAAAGGTTTACACGTGCACTACACGTAAAATGAAAAGTCACAGATTAAACAAACATGTGGAAATTGTTATTTAAGCAGCCTTGAACACGCGTCACAAATCCCACACCCCACCTTACTGAATTGGCCAGCGAAATATAGGCTTGGGGCCGGCACCGCCGAGCCCCCTCATAGCAAATGCTACAAAAATTTAACCCTACACCTCTTCGCTTACCCCACTAATCTCATATTGTTTGTTTACTATGAAAACATCCAAAGAGTGATAATTTCTCTCTTTAATTCATTTTCAGTGCACATTTTAATTCCATTCTTCATTACCCTAAACCCTAATTTTCCCTATAAATACCACACTACATTTCATCTCTCCTCATTCAGAATTCCATTACAAAAACTCTCTAAAATTTCCAAGTCCCAAGTTATACAAGTGGAGTTAGCAAATGGCGAAGTTCTGACGACGTTGCGGGAAGAATCCGGCGACGAAACGACTCTCCGACGATTCTGATAGCTTCCCCTACCTCCCCTCTTTAATTCTAATCTGTAAGTCCCCTCTCTCCTCCTCTTTTGCTATTCTAAAACTTCAATTTTTCAAAACTCGGCGGAAGCGGAGTTATTCCGACTTCCGATTCGTTTTTCTTTAAAAAAAACTCCATTTTTCTTAAATAATAAAATACCATATTCTCTCATAATGTTTAACAAATATAATAAATATATTAGAACAAGTTTCATCTCAAAAGAATCTATTATACAACTTGTATCGCATTTTTATGGTAAAATACCATATACTTTACTTTCGACACAATTCAACAGATTTCCTTGTATTACCTTTAGATAACTCACAAGATAATGACCTATCTCATCACAACACACATTCTTGACATAGAACGATGAATTTTAGGACTCTAGTTTATGGGAAAATACAACTTTACGAATAAATATCTTTAACATTCAAAACCGTTTTCTTTAAAAAGCGTGTTATTTAATTCCTTACAATTGCGCCTCTACAACCCATTTTGGGGAAACCCGATTGGGATGGTGCGGGATATCGCACATTCTCGTGCTTAGTAGTGCGAGATGCATACCTCCGCAAGGAGCATTCGATCTCGATAGAATTTTGATGCAATTTTTAAGAAAATGAGATTTCTATAAAATAAATAAACTTTATTTTTATTATATATATATATATATAACTATTATCAAAATATCTATTTTAAATAAAATATATGAATATTCCATGTTTTCTAAAGCAAAAGAATCACAAGTTCATGAAACTACCATTACAATTCAATACAAATTCCAATATTTCATTAAAATACGATATACAATGAAAACTAGGTTCTACTCACTAAAAAATTTCACTTTTATAAAATATACATCTATTAACACCCTAAAGTAGATAATTAAATACTTGAGGTGTGTTTCCCCCCAATCAGAGCAAAGCTCTATTTGAATTTCAAAAATTCAAAAATTGAAGCAACGTTTCAAATTTCTTACGCTGCGCTCAACGCGCCACGTGTCAAAAGCTGATACGTCAGCGCAGCCAATCAGAGCAAGGCTCTATTTAAAAACAAAATTAAAAGAAGCAACGCTTCAGATGCGCTGCGCGATACGTGTCAGCGCAGTTGCGCTGCGCCTTGCGCTGCGCGACACGTGTCAGCGCAGTTGCGCTAGCACAGTTGCGCTGCGCTGCGCGACACATGTCAAGCGCAGATACGTTTGCGCCAAATAGAATTAATATTCCAGTAGGATCTCTCTGTTCTTGTTAAAACAAGAAGATTGTCTTCTATAAAACAGAAGCCCTTGGATCAAAGATCCAACGATGAGGAAAAATCCCCAAATCACTCAGAGAATGATCTCTTTAACAAATTTAACAAATTAATGGGCACTATATAAAGGCCCCTAGACCCCAATTTCAGAAACACAGAGAGAAAAACAGAGACAGAAACAGAGAGAGAACTCAAAAGAATTTTGAGAAGAACTCAAGAGAGAAAAAAGAAGGTAAAACCTTTGAATAAAAAAGAAGAATTTCTTCTGAAAAGATCATTGATCTAAAAACAAGATCAAGGATCTTCAATATAATAATATAATAATAACAAAGGCATTGCCTTTTTTATGAACCATTGGTTCTGGAATCTTAAAGATTCTTTTCTTGAATCCAAAATTGGATTAAGATAATTAAAACAGTGCCTTGCACTTGCAAATCTGCACTGTTGTGCTCTCTGAATTGGCGCAAGCCACCATAGAGCGCCACGTGTCAGCACCATAACAACTTGCGCTATGCGCTTCTAAGATAGAGCATTGCTCTCTGAAATTGGCGCAACTCACCAGAGCGCACCACGTGTCAGCAGCGCAACAGCGCAGCGCACTGCGCTTGCGCTCACCCGAGCGTGACACGTGTCACCTCCACATGCGCTTGTGCTCAATAATTGGCGCAAAGCGCCTGACAGGCCACATGGCCACTGTCAGTTTGATTAATGCACTGCATTATTTACAGAAGGGCCAAGCCCAATTAAAAAAGGCCTAACAGGCCTAATAAAATGCAATGCATTATTTTAAAAAGGGCAGAGCCCAAACAAAAACAGATGCTGTGCATCATTTAAAAGGGACAGAGCCCAAATCAAAAAGGCCTAGCAGGCCAAAAGAAAATGCAGTGCATTATTAAACATGGGCAAAGCCCTAGCACAGGCCTAATAGGCCAAAGATAAAAACGTTGAATACTCTCAACTGGACTTAGCCCAATCATGGCCGTAAGTCCTCAAATTAAATTGACTGAGCACGACTGCTCCCTTAAATCAATTTACATCCGGTTCAAGGGTACATCTCCGAACTCCTCTGACACCTATCGTTGTAATCCTTCAACGACGTCAGAGAGGTGACGGGTCCCGACAACCACACACCCATATGGACTATGGGGTCCTTAAACCCATGGACTTATGCATCCTTAAACTAATGGACTAATGCGTCCTTAAACACACCCATATGGACTATGGGGTCCTTAAACCCATGGACTTATGCTTCCTTAAACTAATGGACTAATGCGTCCTTAAACACACCAATACGGACTGTGGGTCCTTAAACCCATGGACTTATGCGTCATTAAACTAATGGACTAATGCGTTTTTAGACACACCCATACGGACTGTGGGGTCCTTAAACCCATGGACTTGTGCATCCTTAAACTAATGGACTAATGCGTCCTTAAACACATCTATATAGACTATGGGGTCCTTAAACTCATGGAATTATGCGTCCTTAAACTAATATCCATCCCTAAACTGGAAATGGACCCCCACGTCTCTAAACTGGAACATGGACCACCATGTCCCTAAACTGGCAATGGACCGCAATGTCCCTAAACTACCTATGGACCACTACGTCCCTAAACTGGAACAATAGAGCCCCCAAACGCTCTTTTGTTGGATCTAAACGATCCCGTTTAAGTTGATCTTAGCCTCAAATATGGCTAACGTATCCTTAAACATTCAAACAGACTTTAGTCCCAAATTGGACTATAAGACCCCCAATCAACTTTGGTTCAAGGGTACATCTCCGAACTCCTCTGACCCCTGTCGTTGTAATCCTTCAACGTCGTCAGAGAGGTGACGGGTCCCGACGGCCATATATTAAATGGACCACTACGTCCCTAAACTAGAACAATAGAGCCCCTTAATGCTCTTTCCGTTAAATTGATCTTAGTCTCAAATCAGACTAATGTATCATTAACGAACGTTTAAGTTGATCTTAGCCTCAAATACGGCTAACGTATCCTTAAACTAAAACCCCAAACCCAAATCTAAGTAAATACGAATTTGGACTAATCCATGTCCTACGGGCGACGGCATCACTTAGTCTCCGTATACAATCCACGGGCAACCACAAACAAAACAAACACACACGACACGAAGTGAAATTCTGGAGAAGGAGAAAGTGGTTACCGCGATGCGGTAGCGTAATTAACTGCAGGGGCTTGCGCCTGCAGGGAAGAGCGTCCCCACAATCAAAAACCCCTCAAGCGAGGGGGAATCTGACGAAGTCTGCTACATCGGCCGCATCCGTCTAAACCTTCGATACACGGTGCCATAAATCAACTTGGCATCTTCGGAGAGGTATACGGATAAAACCAAATAGCATCTGCCCCGAATCTCAGGCAAGATGCCCCTTTCTTGGCCGCCATTCGGAGGGGAACAGATTCTGGCACGGCCGGTGGGACCTTTCCCTCTTTCCACTCCACACTTAGTGTGTCGTCTTCGCGAACGAATCGTGGTTTGTTAATGGCTGCCTTTGGGTTTCAAGTTACTAAGATTTGGTATTTTTCCTGGTGCAGAAATCAAGCATCAATGGCCTCCAACTGCTCGAGCTGCTCTAAATGCCAATGCAACCGACGCTCCGCCTCACCTGGAGGTGTAGCCTATGGGCCTCAAGCGGCCTCTATCCTTGCCATGCCTGTGGAACAAGTGACTTAGGCCACCACCAATCTGTTTTTTGGGACCATGCTCCCGCCATCAAGCTTCACTATTCCAGTGCCCGCACCGGAAGCGCACAAGAAGTCGGTCTTCGATCGGCTCACTGCTACAATGGCCCCTTTCAACGGGTCGTATAATATCAAGCCGGCAGCCTCTGTATTTACCAGGCTGAACCAGAACTCTGATGGGCCCACCAAGAAGCCCATGAACCCTGAAGTGGCCGTCCCGAGGAAGACAACCAGCTCTGCTCCTGAAGTCGTCAAGGCGGCTTCTCCTGTTAAAGAGTCGGTCTTTTCAAGGCTGACCATTCCGACTCCTGCTCCTGCTCGAGGGTCTGTCTTTGACAGATTGAACATCGCTACTCAAAGTACAACATCAGTCTTTAAGAGGCTGGCACCGGCAGCGCCTCATCCGGACAGGGGGCAAGAAGAAATTATCCCTATCGCCGAGCCAGTCCCAACAGCTCGACACGCTCGACGTCGCCACTGGCACCGAGTAAAGAAGGCCGGGGGCAACTCCCCCTCAGGGATAACTCTACCAGCTCCGATGGTGGAAGTTAATGCTGTTGTTCCAACTGGGAACAGCTTTGAACCACTAAGGAGGGTATGCAAGAACTCTCCGACTGCAACGCTAAAAAGATCTCCTCCACCTGCGGAAAGTGTTACAGAAGAGAAACCGGAGCAGCCTCCTCAACGGCTGTCCTCCAAAATTTATAAGGTCTGGCGGAGGGTTCAAGACTCAGTAATGGACCAAGATCACTCTCACCGGCAGAAGAGGGCAAAGGTTCAAGAAGAAAAGAACCATCCTGTCAAACAGCAAAGGACGACAACCGCCAGGGTGCCCGCTGCAATGGCCCCCTCAACTTCGACGGCCCACAAGAGAAGGAGGCCGGAGAAAATTCCCACGCCTGCGGCAAATGCCAAAGGCGGAGAGCCCAAACGCCCTAAGTACGGGGGCATTGTAGTCCATACCGTCTACATGGCATCTGGTAAAGAGGACAGCCGTGCATCTACAGGTCATAGACCGCTTACACGGTCAGTGACCAAAGCTCACGAGCAACAGCAGAAGCACCAAGAAATGATGAACGCGATGGCCGCACTCACTGGGCCAAAAGAAAGCCCCGAAGCGTCCTCGGATCAACGCCAGGAGCAAGAAACTGACTCTGAATTCCTTCGCAGGATATTGTAGAAGAAGGACAAAGAGGCCACAGAACAAGCAGCCAATATAAAGCGAATGGCCCTCCTGTTCCAGGACATGGTGGGAATGATGATCCAACAAGATCCTCCTGCTGAAGATCCTCCGATCGTCCTTGAAGATGACAGGGGAGAAATGTCAAATCCTCCACCGGCTCTGTCAACAGCCAAGGAGGAGACAATCTCCAAAGCTGACTTGGACAAATATATAGCCCAACAGATATGGGTTCATCAGGAGACTGAGGCAGCCGGTCAGGTTATAAAAATGGGACGACCATATCCGAGCTGGTATGATCAGATCAAGTACCCGTCGGGCTATACAATACCGAAATTTCATGTCTATAAGGGGACGGGCAATCCCCACCAGCATGTTGCCCAGTTCAGGGCGCTTTGCGGTAATCGGCGGTGATGATAAATTGTTGCTTCGCCAGTTCGTTGGTAGCTTATCGGATACAGCATTCGAGTGGTACTCCGAGCTCCCAAATGACTCTATCAAGACATTCGCGGAGATATAACTGCTATTTACCCAGCGTTTTGCAAGCGCCAGCGAACGCATCCCGATGACGGCATTGACTAATGCCAGGGTGAAGCCAGGCGAAACATGGGTTCAGTATGCGATACGGTGGCGGAACTTATGGTCCAAATGCGAGCAACGCATTGAAGAAGCGCCGGCAGTAGGGATGTTTGTGGGAACCTTCGATCCGCAGGCAACCATATCCCAATTCATGATGTTCTTCAAGCCGACTACCTTCCAGGCCCTAATCGACAAGCTAGCTCAAATGGACCAGATGGGTCATAGACCGCCCCCTCCAAAGCCGGACTCTCGAAACTAGAAGGGGAAGGGAAAAGCGATCGTTGTCGCCAATGCTCAACAACAGCCGAGCAACTTGAAGCCGGTGGTCCATCAAAATAATATGCGTCCGTGCGTACCCCTTGAGGAAAGGCTAGGACATCCTTACTCGTTTCCTCAAGATAAAATGAGAAGACTGTTTGAGCTGGCATTGCGCAACCGACTCATAAATCTGCCGGATCCAAGACGTCCGTCGCAGCCAAACGACGTCAATGATCCCAATTATTGTCCCTATCATCGAGTACTGGGTCATCTGATCGAGGATTGCTACGTCTTCAAAAATTGGATTGAGGACCAGTACCAACAGGGCAAGTTCGCGTTGTCCAACAGATGGAAGGTGAATCTGCCGCAGCCTCACACCCCTAAAAGGGTGAATACGCCGAGGGCAACATGCTCCCTCGTTGAAGAAGCTCCATGGAAGATTGTGCTATCAGTCAAAACAAAGAGGATGCTGAACGATCTTCAAACATGTCCAGCGATCAGGTGGAAGAACCCGTTGGAACCTCAGATCATTGAAGGGATGTTGAAGCCGCATCCAACTCCAAAGATCAATGGTGGTGGCCCAAGCACTCACAACCAGCCGTCAAAATCTTCAAAGAAGAAGAAGAAGAAGCCCGTGAAGCCTGGCGACAAGCGCACGGACTTACAAAAACAGTTTGACGCGCTGGAAGAGTATAACCAGAAAGCGCGAACTCCCATCACACTCCAAGAGTTCCTCAACAACGTCTTTCAAGAGGAAGGCGAGGGAGAGAGTTCATCGGATGAATCCGAGGAATACGTGGCGAGCTGTCATATGATCTCCCACTCGTTTACAGACGATGAGGAAACTCCTTGCACTGAAAAGCTGGGGGCAGATCCTAAACCGGAAATTCGGGGGCCATCGGATGAAACAATTAACGCATTCCTCAACGAAGCTCTGTTGAAAAATAAGGCTGATCGAGAACGCGAGGCGGTCATATTTGAAAGGGCCAAGCGCCAGCGACTTGACGAAAGAGTTGAGACACTCCCGCTAGAGCAAAATACATCCACTGCAGATAAAAGTAAGTTCAAGGCGAGGAAAAGGTTTGCTAAAGCCATATCAATGGGGATGAAGCTACCACTCTCTGAAGGAAACACTACCGGCAAAGCAGAAATGCACCCCTCCTACTGCTTATATCATCGAAAGATTTCGCACCCCACCAAATAGTGCAAAGCTTTCAATAGATGGTGGCAGGGATATGTTTCTCACCGACAACATTTTAAGCGGGAAAAGCGCAAAACTAATCGGGAGCAGAAAAATACGACCGAGGGGCTTAACAGAACTACCGGCAATTGTCGCATGGTTAACGCCGGGGGATCGCAAGTGCTCACATTCGGGAGCGATTCTGACGAGGAGCTGGCTCTTAGCCCCCTCTTTAAAGAGTCCACCTCGGGAAAAGAAGAAGAGCCGAAGGTCTGCGAAAATATCCGGCTGCGTAATCGGACGCTACCCGAAAAGAATCTTGGACCCTCAAACAAGAAAGATAAAGGGAAAGAAAAGGTCTCTGAGGATATCGCCCTAGATGACCAAGTCATGGAAGAGCTAGCCGCCAAGGACCCGCCGAAGAAAAATAAGGTGGATTATAACGTTCTAGCGCATCTGAGGAAGCTACCCTCGCAGCTCAGCATTCTTGACGCCCTTTTACTATCAAAAGAGGCGAGAGATTCGTTAATCAAGGCACTACAGGAGCCAGAGCAATTCCAAGCTTTCCTGGCCGAAGAAAAGATGAAGGATGAATTAGAGGAAGTGCACACGGCCGATGTCACTTTTGGCGATGAAGACCTTCTCCTTGGGACGTGTAAACACAATCGCCCCCTCTATGTCTCAAGATACTGCCATGATATAAAGATAGGCAAAATCCTGGACGACAATGGATCTTCCGTTAATCTCCTTAACGTGCGGGTGTTAAAGGAAATCTGCATGAGCGTCCAGCACCTTGCTCGGAATAAGATCACCATCTCCGGGTTCGACTCTCAATCATCAAGAACTCTTGGGTCTGTGATACTGACGCTACGCTTTGGGCTGCTCGTCACGGACATTAAATTCCACGTCATAGACGCTAAGACATGCTACAATGCTCTGCTCGGCCGACCATGGTTACACGAGTACAACATCATCCCTTCTACACAGCATCAGTGTATGAAATATTTTAGGGATGGTCTCGAGTATACCGTGACGGGAGAACTGAATCCGTTTTCCGTGAACGAAGTCCGCAAATATAAAGATGCCAAATACTTCTTACCGGATTTCGAAGACACGGAGAGGTGTCACAAGCCGGAGAACAAGGCTAACGCCACCATCCCTGTCTTCGGGAGTGATACCGAGGAGGAAGAGGAGATGGTTTATTCGGGTTCGCCCCAATACAACATACCAGGACCATCCGCTCCTACGTTGATCTTTGGAAGTGACTCGGAAGATGAGGTCCATGCTATATTCTCTGCTCGGCCTTCAATATGAACATTCGCTGATGAAAAGCAAAGTCTGCAAATCGCCATTGTTCCACTTAAACATCATAAAGAACTGGATGCGCTCGATACCTACAGTGTAGAGGAGCTGCGGACGTTCTATGTCCCTCCCAGGCGAGAAGGCGAAAAGACAATTCTATTCTACCGCTCTGAAGAAACCAAAGTGCAGAAAGAAATCCGGCACGGTATGGATCCTACGCTTGACAAGCTTCAGCCCATCCGTCTGCCCAGATATTACACGGAAGGATTGAAAAGGCTATTGAAGCGCCAAGGTATACCCTTCAAACAGACCGCTCGAAAAGCCAAATCCTATAACAGGGTCTGGAACGTTCCCGGAACTCAGCACAAATTGCCCAATGGGAGAATGGAAGCAATCGGACTTGGATATGTTCGGTCTAAGAAACAAGAGCTGCTCCGCGACTGCTATGTCGTGCATAACTTTGATGAAGAAGGGGATGCTCAATGGGAAGATGTTAACCCTAAATCAGGAAAAGTCCCCGACGTAAAAACGCCAGTCCGTCGTTCGAAGAACAAATGGACAAGCTTATAAGGGAAGCCGGTCAAAAAGTTCGAGACGACCACAACCGCGAAATGGCCATCTACGAGAAAGCCGGGACGCAACGCCTCCTTCAACAGGCTGTGAAAGACGAAAATGCCGCTCCCTGTCAACCTGTTATAAAAAAGGTGCGACACAGAGGCAGAAACAAGTCGAAAAGCGGAAAAGGCATTCAGCAACGACAAAGCGGGACCAAGAAGTCACGCGAACGGAAATCAAGTGATCCGGATCTATCCCTTGTGAAGAAGATGAGTCGAGCATACTCTTTTCCTTAAGACAAGACAAAGAAGATACTTGACCTAGCTATAAAGCACCAAATGCTTACACTTCCGGAGCCCAAGCACCCCGAACAAGCAGGCGATGTCTTACACCCGAACTATTGCTCTTATCACAGGGTAATAGGACACCCTCTAGAAGATTGCTTCACCTTCAAGAATTGGGTCGAAGATCAGTATCAGCTCGGCAAGTTCGCTCTATCTGACAGTTGGAGGGTAACACCGCCACAGAAACATGAGCCCAAAGCCACGAGAGTAGAACCAGATCCACATCGATCTTGGAAGCGAGTGCGTACCTGTCCTATGATAACAATATCAAAAGAAGGGCCCGAGAATATGGATGACCTTCCCTGGTGCTTCGAAAACAGCGATGACGGGGTGATCTCAGAATTCCCACCAGCGCCGAAAGAACTGGAAGATGGAATACACACCACTGCAGATAACCTCAAGAAAATTGAATTGGGGACGACGAACGATCCGCGACCGACGTTCGTTAGTGATCTGCTATCTGAAAAAAGGGTGGCTTCATTAAAAGACGTGCTTATACAGTATAGAGATTGCTTCGCGTGGAACTATTCCGAAATGCCAGGACTAGATCCGGAAATGGCTGTCCATAAATTGGTGATATCCCCGGACGTTAAACCAATCAAACAAGTACCGAGAAGAATGCGGCTCGAGCTTGAGATGAGCATTAACGCCGAAGTCAAGAAGTTAATCGACTTTGGCTTTATCCAGGAGGTTCAATATCCTGAATGGATCGCCAACATCGTCCCGGTGATGAGGAAAAATGGGACAGTGCGCATATGCGTGGACTTCCGGGATCTCAATAAAGCTTGCCCGAAGGACTATTTCCCAGTGCCAGTCACCGAACTGATGATAGACAATACGTCCACTCACGAGGTTTTCTCCTTCATGGACGGCTCATCAGGGTATAATCAGATAAAGATGCATCCCGAAGACCAGAAGCACACCGCCTTCAGGACTCCGCTAGGTATATTCTGCTACAAGGTGATTCCCTTCGGTCTAAAGAACGCCGGCGCCACCTATCAGAGGGCCATGACGAAGATCTTCGATGACCTCATACATGAAATCGTCGAGTAGTATATCGACGACCTCGTGGTGAAAAGCAGATCATACGAGGAACATCTCAAGCATCTGAAGACCGTATTTCAACGCCTCCGACAATACAACTTGAAAATGAACCCTCTCAAGGGCGCATTCGGAGTTTCCTCAGGCAAATTCCTAGGATTCATCGTTCGACACCGAGGTATCGAAATAGATCCATCAAAGATCAAGGCAATCAAGGAAATGCCTCTGCCAAGGACTCTCAAACAGCTGCGGTCTCTCTAAGGAAAGCTCGCGTATATACGGCGATTTATAGCCAACCTTTCAGGCAAGTGCCGTCCTTACAGCCACCTGATGAAGAAGGGAACCCCTTTCGTTTGAGATCACAAATGCCAGAGCGCGCTGGACGAAATCAAGTAATACCTCCAGAATCCGCCAGTGTTAGCTGCTCCGGTTAAGGGAAAACCCCTTATTCTTTATACAACCGCCCTCGAAGGTTCTTTAGGCGCATTATGGGCGCAAGAGAATGACCAAGGGAAAGAAAGAGCACTCTACTATTTGAGTCGGGTTCTACTGGGGGCAGAAAGCAACTATTCCCCCATTGAAAAACACTGCCTGGCGTTGATCTTTGCGATAACAAAGCTCAGGTACTGTGCGTTGGCGCATGAAGTCCGTCTCATTTCGAAGGTGGACCCCCTTAAATATTTAATGTCGAAGGCCATATTGACAGGTCGGCTCGCTAAATGGGCCCTTGTCTTGATGGAGTTCTCGATAACGTATTAACCTCTTAAAGCAGTGAAAGGCCAGGCCATCGCCGACTTCCTCGCTGAGCATCCGATACCTGGCGATTCCCCTCTGAATTGCGAACTGCCAGACCAACATGCGTTTGACGCAATCGATGGGAGCGATACCCGATGGGAGCTTTATTTCGATGGAGCATCTTCCATGAAGAAGCGCAAACAAAGTACCCCTATAATCAAATCGGGGGTAGGATTTATCTTCGTGACTCCACAAGGAGGGATAATGTGCTTTGCTTTCTCCTTAACAGAGCCGAGGACAAACAATGAAGCCGAATACGAAGCATTAATAGCAGGCCTCGAGATCGCCATTGATATGGGAATTGAAAACCTCCTCATATACGGAGATTCTCAACTGTTCATTAGTCAAGTAAATGGCGACTACTAGACGTGCAAACTAGAGTTGGTGAAGTACGGCGAAAAGGTGCATCAACTGTTGACCCAAATTCCTTCCTACACTTTGGAAAACATACCGCGTGCAGAAAACAACAAAGCGGATGCGTTGGCTAAGCTTGCTAAAGAACTGGCTGACGAGAACCTCGATGACTGTTCACACCAGAATATTGCATTATTATATTCCCCATTCTTATTCTTTTTATAAATAAACAGGTGCTTTTGACGCATATCTGCTACATGTTACAGGTTACAGGTTCTTGGACAGAAAACAGTGCAAACGATGTAAAGACGATGCAAATGTGGACTTTAACCAACAAACAGAGAATCTTAATCAAGCCTACATAAGAAACAGTTCACAAAGCAAGATTCAAGACATCGACACAAAGCGAACGGTTAAAAGTCCATTGCAATTATTCACTGGGAGATCTGGAAGAAACCTAGAAGCCAATTTGAGAAAAGTACAGAAGAAACAGGAATAAACAGTCAGCATAAACCAGCACCCAAAAGCTCAGAAGCCAAGCACATATTTCGGCCGCGGAACCGCGGCCAAACCCTGGCTTCGGCCGCGGTTCCGCGGCCGTCTAGAGCCCGTGCTGGCAGAAAATTTTACCATAATTTAATGCGGCGCTGACTAAGTCTTCCTGGGGGTATTTTTGTAAATGTAGACGTGCGGCAATTGTAAACCTAGGATTTCCTATTCTTTATAAATAGGAACTCTAAAGATTGTAATTCTTATGCCTCCTTTTAATAAAATACAAATTCTTTTGGAGAGCATCGGTGTTTCTTTTCCATTCAGAAATTCAGATCTGACAAACCTGCATGGATGATTGGAGGGATACATCTGTAAGTAGATTTAATTTCTAGCCCTAGTTTAGATTTCAATTCTTTGCCCTAGGTAGATTTAATTTCATGCCCTAGGAACTTGTTTAGGGTTTAGCTTTGGGGAAGGATATTGAGAGATGAGATCTCTCATTCCTTTCTTGCCCACCAAATATTTACAATAGGATTCCATGCATACACGCACACACCGCTCCCTACGGCATCCTACCCCTCGAGGTAACGATGACACCGTAGTGTAAAGGCCCGGTTGCGCGCGATTTCCATGGAGGTTAGGGTAAGGATCTCTAAAGGAAGGACAAGAACCTAGAGGAAGGAACACCTTCCCGAATGGATCTAATCCCCTTTATTGATAATTACCATAACTCCTCATAGATCTTCATTCGGGTATAGAAAGCGTTGAGATTTACTTGCATTTCCAAACCATCCCTAAATATAGCCCTAGCAAGAATAGATCTAGATAATTGCCCTAGGATAATTAGATTTTTA
Organism: Agapanthus africanus; assembly: GCA_030015575.1. Classification (NCBI taxonomy): domain Eukaryota; kingdom Viridiplantae; phylum Streptophyta; class Magnoliopsida; order Asparagales; family Amaryllidaceae; genus Agapanthus; species Agapanthus africanus. The sequence continues at coordinate 90,046,626 of JASDDO010000024.1, read as the reverse complement.
GATTTAATAACAAATCCGAACACCCTTCGGAATTAACTCGTTAGCGCGAATCGGAGATTCACAACATCCCTGTGGACCGACCCGTACTCACCGGCTAGCTTCATGCGACACCGTTCTTGATTGCGGTTACAAATATTTTTGATCTATCTTTTAGAAAGCGCAAGCACGCTAAATCACTCTAAATCAAATGGCGCCGTTGCCGGGGATGGCTTAGAATTTTCTTTTCGTAATTTCGGGTTAATCATAAAATTTAAAAAATCATAAAAATCTGAAAAAATCAAAAAATTATAAAAAATATATATAATTTGTTATTTTTGGAGGGGATACTTTGTGGTTGAATTTTTGCAGGATATACAAATTCGGATATGGAAATTTCCAGGAAGCGAAACGGAAAACGGAGTATCGGAACAGAAGATATTTTAAACAACAGAACACGGGATTTTTTTTGAAGCAGTGAACCGACCAAAGTGCCGCGATTCCGCGGCCAAAACCTACCTTAGGCCGCGGAACCGCGGCCGTCTTGTCGAGTCGTCGCACCAGAATTTTTTTGGGACCCGTTCTGTCCAGAGGGCCGTGGAACCGCGGTGTTAGTGCTCTATTGCCGCGGAAGGGCGGCGATCTAGTGGCATCTTCTCGTGAAAATTTTTCTGTAAGCTTCTCTGTTCCTCCTCTGTAATTCTAGATATATTTTTTTTTTCTGAAATATTCCTGCAGGATTCCGTGCACTTTAAAGATATATTCTCTTCCATATAACAGTCTTGTGCAGGATTTTTGGGCCCCACTTGAAATAACATAGATTGCAAGTAATATTTTGTTGTTTCATATCTTTTCTATAAAATATTTTGCTGTTGCATATCTTTTCTCTAAAATCTTTTTGCAACAAAAATTTTTCCAAATAAAGAGAAAGAAAAAATCAATGAAAAATGAAAATAAAAAGGACAAATATTTTATAGAACTTGCAAAAATTTTTAGCCCCAAATAAATCTTTGCACCACCCAACCTTCCTTCTTGTCACCTTTCTTCTTCTAACATGGGTATCCCACACAATAAATCATTAGCCGAACTTTGGTATCCCGAACCTAATTTTGTGTCGTATGTCAATTTGTTCGGTCAATTTAAAGAAGATCCCTCCGTGCCAAAAATATCTTTGAAAGATCAAATAGAGGCGTCTAGGAGAAATAGTTTGACTTTTCAACCCACTTTTTATCAACCGAGTCAACCTTTACCACCTACATATGTTGATACCACTTCTTCAAGTCCTTCTGTCACTCCTAGGCCGATGTCCATTGCTGAGCATATTGCTCAATCTCGCAGTCGATCTTTCACCCCTCTCCACTCATCCAGTTCTAGGGATAAACACGACTATTCACCTTTTTATCCATATGTTGACCCTACCCCTGCCCAACCACCCACTTCCTACCAGTCTTACCCGACTTTTCCACCGTCACTAGACCCTGTTTCTACACAGCCTTTTGGGAGTTTCACATATCCAAACAATTTTGAATCTTTTACCGAAACCCCCTCACCACCCAAGTTTAGTTTGGAAGAGTCGTTGGAGGCATATATTGCTGCAACAAATAAAATGATAAGGAATGTGGAAGCGTCCATGGCCGCCCTTATGCAACCTAGTGAACCGGTAGCTAGTGTCCCGCTAGCTCCAAATTTTTCAATGTATGAGGTGGCAGTTGGACAGAGTGAGAATGAGAGAGGATTTTCAAATCAAACCTACCCTTACCCAATTGAAGCCCACAACTCCTGTTTTCCATCGATTGCCCTAAATAGTTAACCTGTTGAAAATAAAAATGAGTTGTGTGATTTTGTAGTGCTTGATTTGCCAAATTGTGAAGAACCCCTTTCGAGTGAAACTGCATCTAATCCTTTCGATCTTTACACCTCCACTCTAGAACCTAAATCGATAGATATCCATGCTTTTGAGGAGGTGTCCAAAGAAATTGACTTTCACTTGATTGAGGATATAGACGCCTGGAATATGTCGGATGATGAACCTGTCGATTTAATTGAAATTTTATGTTCAAATCATCATCCTGAGTTATTAAATGTTTCTCCCGAATCTCATATGCGTCTAGATTTTGATGATAATGGCATAGATGAGTTGAATATTGAGGATAGTATTGAGGATAATATTGAGGTTGAATCATTTTTATTTGATGTGTCTGATTTTCCTATTCATCCTCCTGAACCTTTGACTGTTATATCACCCCCCTCCTTCCCATCGTTCCGACTCACAAGGGAGCAACACACTTAAGGATCCTCACGATTCCTAAGGAGAAAATACACTCACGAGATCCTCACGACTCGTAAGGAGAACTCCCTTATGGGACCCTCACGGCTCATAAAATTTGAAAGTCTTAAGTTACAGAGACCTAAACCTATGCTTACGCAACCCCCACAACTTTCGATATTGCACTACAAGTGGTTCAATTCTGACCCTTGTATACGATCCACGGGAACGAATAAACATTTCCCTAACCAAGTCCCATCCATGACTGGGGATATGTTCGCATGGAGAACAACCCTTGTAGGTCCTCTCGATTTACAAGGAGAAAACCTTCTTGTAGGATCCTTACGACTTACAGAGGAACATACACTTAGGAATCCTCACGATTCCTAAGGAGAAAATACACTTACAAGATCCTCACGACTTGTAGGGAGAAATACCTTTGTGAGACCCTTACGGCTCATGAAGTCAAAAGCCTTAGTCGACAGGACCTTAACCCTGTTCGTTAAGCCACCTTTGTTCGACATCGACAGAGGCAAATGATGATTCACTCCTGGCAATATCTCAGTTGTAGCGGTGCTGATGCCGAAATCGGTGTCTAATTCCAGGCTTACAGCGAAAAGCCAGCAGGCCGCACATGCATACGAAATAGCCGAAATGATGGGGCAACTTGCAATAAAAAGCAGCAAGTAAAAACGTATGCAGACAAAATAGCCGAAATGATTGGGCAACTCGCAATAAAAAACAGCGAGTAAAAATAAAAAAACAGCCGAAATGATTGGGCACCGCGAAAAATAGCCGAAATGATTGGGCGATCGCGACCTTCGCGATATAAAAGCTGAAATGATAGAGCATCACAGAAATAAAACAATAATAAAAAAATATGATGGAACTTTTGCCCTACAGATGAGATCACGTCGATCCCTGTATACAATCCAAGGGCACAAACAAAGAGGGCACCATACCTTCCCAACAGGCTTCGCCAGAAAGCGAAGCCAAATCGCGACAGTTCACCAACAACCTAGAGACAACCGCGACATTCGTCTCGATACAACAGACGCAGTGCCAGTAAACGAAGCGAAGATCAAATTCCTAGCTTCACGGTTTTGACGGTAACTTATATAAAACCTGAAAGACCACCACAGATCAGTTCAACTTCTAGGGAAATCAGTGTCCTTGGCAAATACCTCAATTCAGGGAAACTAGCGTCCTTGATGAGAGCTTCCTGGTTCGCGTCGGCCCGCAGAGAAACCAGTGTCTCCGCAGGAATACTCCGATTCGTTTCAACTTCGAGGAAACCAGCGTCCTCGGCAAAATACTTCGACTCAGGGAAACCAGTGTCCTTGACGAGAACATCTTGATTCGCGTCGACCCGCAGAGAAACTAGTGTCTTTGCAGGAATACATCGATTCGTTTCAACCCCAGGGAAATCAGTGTCCTTGGCAAATACCTCAATTCAGGGAAACTAGCGTCCTTGATGAGAGCTTCCTGATTCGTGTCGGCCCGCAGAGATACCAGTGTCTCCGCAGGAATACTCCGATTCGTTTCAACCTCGAGGAAACCAGTGTCCTCGGCAGAATACTTCGACTCAGGGAAACCAGTGTCCTTGACGAGAACATCTTGATTCGCATCGACCCACAGAGAAACTAGCATCTTTGCAGGAATACATCGATTCGTTTCAACCCCAGGAAAATCAGTGTCCTTGGCAAATACCTCAACTCAGGGAAACCAGTGTCCTTGACGAGAACTTCTTGATTCGTGTCGACCCGCAGAGAAACTAGCATCTTTGCAGGAACACCTCGACTCGTTTCAACCCCAGGAAAATCAGTGTCCTTGGCAACCTCCTCAATTCAGGGAAACTAGCGTCCTTGATGAGAGCTTCCTGATCCATGTCGGCCCGTAGAGAAACTAGCGTCTTTGCAGGAATACCCCGATTCGTTTCAACCTCGAGGAAACTAGTGTCCTCGGCAAAATACTTCGCCTCAGGGAAACCAGTGTCCTTGACGAGAACATCTTGATTCGCGTCGACCCGCAGAGAAACTAGCGTCTTTGCAGGAACACCTCGATTCGTTTCAACCCCAGGGAAATCAATGTCCTTGGCAAATACTTCGACTCAGGGAAACCAGTGTCCTTGACGAGAACATCTTGATTCGCGTCGACCCGCAGAGAAACTAGCGTCTTTGCAGGAATACATCGATTCGTTTCAACCTCTAGGAAACCAGCGTCCTCGGCAAAATACTTCAACTCAGGGAAATCAGTGTCCTTGACAAGAGCTGCTCGATTCGTGAGGAAATTAGTGTCTTCGCGAGGACTTCCCGATTCGTTTCGACTTGCAAGATAAAGCCTTAGGCAGCAGGGATTAAAAAACTTGTTTCCTAAGCACTGGGACCCTGCAAGTCGGCCTAAAACGGTCTCTTGTATACTATTCACGGGTCTCACTCTCCAAAGTCGAATCTCGACAAGGAGAGAAACAACCGCTTGCGAGTCCTCTCGACTCATAAGATGGAAAATTCTCTTATATGATCCTTACGACTTATAAGAGAAAACGCACTTAGGAATCCTCATGATTCCTAAGGAGAAAATCCACCTACGAGATCCTCTCGATCCGTAGGGAAAAAAGTCTCTATGAGACCCTCACGGCTCATAGAGTTGAAAAGTCTTAGGCAGCAGATCTGAACCTACAGCCTAAGACATCGCTATCTCTCGAAGAAACCAAGATGCTTACTCTATTATCTGTCAACCATGTTTATCAAGACAGCATGCTGATAATAAGAGAAGGGAGAAAGCAAAGAAATGATACAAGACATTGCAAAGAAAAAATGTGTATCTTTATTTATTAATTCAATCAAGTACATAGAGAATCGTACAAAAGAATAAAGAATGTATACCTCTTATTCGAAAAAGAAAATTTTTACAAGTATATTGATACAAGGGCAGCTACTGGGAAGGAAGCGTCTTAAATAGCCCTATCAGTTGTTCACACACTTCCTTCCATGCCTTCTCCTGATTGGCCGCCACCGCCAGTTCTGCTTCCACTTGAGCCCGCTGCTGCAAGAAGGATGAAAGCTGCTCCCCAACTGCCTGCTGAGCTGCTTCGCGACCTTGGGCATCACGCTCGGCGGCATCGAGCTTCTGCTTCAGGTTTAGCCCATTTTAGATACGTTCCAGAAGGCCCTCGAAGATAGCCTTCACCTGGGCAGCGTTCGCCTCAACCTCAGCACGCAGACGAGCCGTCTCGTTTGAGGTCTCTTGGCATTCCCTCAGCCTTAAAGCCGCTTCTTGTTCCAAGTGACGGAAGTAAGAAGCGCTTTGCTCGATCCATGCTGCTCTTTGATTGCTTGCGGCTAAAGTCTCGGGAGCAGGGCGCATAAACTCCGATTGATGCAGACGGACCTCGATTTCCCTGCAATGATTAACCCAAAGCTCGACGGCGCCTCCATCGTGAAAATTCACAAGCGCCGCCAACATCGGGTTAACCTCCGCAGGGAAATCCGCAGCAGATAGGGGAGCGTCTGCGTCAAGCTCTTCGACGTATCCGCTCAGCATGCCCAAGCTCATTACGGCACCCTTTGAAGATGGACATCTCAGGAAGGGGCCTGCCGGCATTATAACGCGAGACTCAAAGGGCGCTGGAATCAGAACGACAGCTAAAAAAAAAGATACGATTAGATGACGGTTCAAGAAATATGAAAAAGTCATCGATGCGATAGTTTACTATACCAGCTACGGCAGGCGGCAAGGCCGGGAGGGCCGGTGGCGCGACCGATCTCTCATCTCCTCCTTCGATTTGTAGCACTGCAATCAGGACAAGGAAGAGTCAGAAATAATTCCATTATTGAAAAAAGAAAGGCATCAATTGGAAATGATACTCACCGGCGCCACTGGAGGAAGAAGCGAGTTCAGATGGGAAGGAGAAGTGCGGGTGCAACACTTGATAGAGATGATCAAAAAGCACTCCTGAAAAGACGCAATAGTACGACATTAGTACATAAATTTTGCGGCTGAAAGATAAAACTAATGGGTTGCAAATCCATACCTTCCAACATCTGCGATGGTATAAGGGAAGGCTAAGAGGTGACCATCGCCAAAGCAGTAGCTGATGGCGCTCCCTCGAGCAATGGAGTATCGGCACTAGCCGCACCTGCGTTAAAAAAACCAAAGATAAACTTGTCAGAAAGGATTGCAAGATAAAAAAGGGGGGACGGTAACCCGAAATTTACCTGATGAGCCGCCAGCCAAAACGGAGGCGTCTCCCTCCTCCATCGATACGAGTCCACCTCCCGTGGCCTCATCACCGGACTCTACGGGGGCTGTCGTTGTGCTCGCGTGGCCAGGAGACGGCGGAGGACCGTAGACGGGGAGAGCAATAATTGGAGCATTGCCAGACTCTTGAGAAAGAGCGGCTGGCTTTTCCCCGGGAGTCATGCCCATCTCACCCGCTACTCCTTCGGGCTCGGCGGTCGCCGTTGTCTCGTCCGCCGTTACCATGGGGTCACCAGTCTTAGGTGCTCCGTCCGCTATTGCCCCAGGCTCAGTTATAGCAATCGTCTCATTTGCCGCTACCTCAGGCTCGGCATCGACGACCTTCTCTGGCGCAGTTTCTTCAGCCCCCAGCTCAGGTCCAGCAACCCCAGCGACGTCGCCCACCGTCGGCTCGGGTTCAGCCGGTGCCTCCTCCTCTGTCCCCTTAGGTTCGACGGTTTCCGCCTCCCCTTCGGTTGGACTTGGACCTGCAGGACAAGATATATAAGAACCGACAGGTTTACAATTCTTACAATAAAATTTTGAAAGATACATTACCTGAGGTGGACTTATCGTTAGCCTCCCTATTTGCGCGCGCCGCCTGTTTGTGAGCTGTAGACAAGGCGAACAGGGGCTCTTCCGAGGGAGTATCAGCATGAGGAACGGTGCTTGGGCCCGCTCCCACGGCCAAAGCAGCTCTGCGTGCCTTCGCCTCGCGCCTCAACCGCTTTCTCTCCTCCCGAGCCGTCAAGACGAACCTCTTCGAAGCATCCTTCATCGAGGCGTCATCGTCCGTGAAAAGAGATCCCTCCAAATTCTTCAAGGCATCCTTCACTGACTTTTTGAGTTGAGTCTCTCGCGGCAGCCCCGAAGAGACCGGGACTTCAGTAGCTGGCCCGGGGAGAGTCTCTGCATCAGCTGGCGCAGCCCCTGCAAAGAGACAAAGGAAGAAGGTTATGTTGGCCATCAGAAAAGAGGACAAAAACTTAATAAGGCGAGACGTACCAACGCCCATTAAAGCGCGCTTCTTTTCCTCCTCCTGGAAGGTTTTTAAAGAGGCAGCGATGGCTTCTTCAGTAGTGAAACCTGTTAAAAAAAAGGGGGGGCAAAGCATTAGTCGAAGATAATGATAAGAATGCGATAAAATGACAAGGAGTGCAGCTAATGATTACCTGCTCGAGCGAGTTTATCCAACCACGCTTCGAGTCTGGCTGATCGCTCAGAAGCCGCAATGGCGGCCTCCAGATCGGTGTTTGCCGGATCTACCGAGAGGCCCTTATTGCTGCCGTACTCGCTTATACCTTCGGTAAGAAGGGCCTCAGGCTCTAAACCGAGGATAGCATCGAGAGAGAGGAGCGACTTCTTCTTCCTCTTCTGCTCGCCAGCCCTGGGTGCACCCGAGATCAACTTGCGCTTTGCAGGCACCTTAGGGCGGCGGGTCCTGATATCCGCGCCCACGTCGGACTCCGGCGAAACCACATTTACCGTCTCCACTGGAGTACGGGGCGCTGGTGGCGCATCCATAGTATCACGGAGCGGCAATCCGCACGGAGGGCTCAGCACGCGCGGTGGCCCAACTCCGGCATCTTTCAGCGGATGAATGACCGGAGTCCTTGGCTTCAAGGGAGCCTTGCGATCGCCGCCGGGAGGCGCACCCTTACGGTAGACCAGCATGCGCTTCTCCATATGGATAACCGGACCCATTGCGTGCGCGTACCAGGCCACGTATGCGTTGAGGACCTTGGGAACACAGCTTGGCTCGCTGATGAAGAAGTAGGAGCCCGTGTTAAGCTGCATAAAATGGTGCATCGCACTTCTTATCCCCTCCCGGCTGGCCACGGGCTCTTCCAAAAAGGCTTCCAGCGGGATCCCCTAGTGATAGCTGGATTGTTGGGCGAACCAGTGAGGGTTATACCTCATGAAAAGCACCGTCTCATTCTGCCTGAACACCAGGTAGCCCGGCCGAATGGAGTAGAGGTGAAGGATCTCCCGGGCTTTCAATATGGAGGCCCCGTCCTTAAAATCACCGCGCAGTGGCACCACCGACTTGGTGGTTTCTGAGCCTATGGTTATGACTTTATCCAAAAAAGAAACCTTCGCTTCGACCAGGTGTGGACGAAGGAGCAACCCCCTAGCCTCCCGCGGAGGCGCAACCACGATCGAGGCGCCGACCAGCCGCATGACTCTTGGGAGTCTGCACTTCTCAAAAAAGGAGGGATCTTATGGACACCGAACACTCCATGCACATGCGTTTCCATCCATGAGGTGAAGTAGTGCATCGGGAAATTAGCCGGCTACACCCCAGGTTCATTAGCGTCCGCCACCACGCTAAGTCCATTATATAAGTGAGCCAACCCGGCGATTCCTATTGTCAGCTGCAGGCCAGCCACCATCCGATACGCTGGGTAGAAAATGGACGACCGCATGTGGCGCGGGTGCATGGGGAGCGCAAAGCTGCACAGCCACTGTAGCGTCTTGAAAAGTCGTTTTGGTGTTTTCCTGAAATTCGGTGAAAATTCGGTATTTTTCCGAAAACCGTCTTTCTCGATATTTTGCAGTTTAGGGCTAATTATACTTAAAGTGGATAGGTAATTACTTGTTTTTAGTAGCTAATGAGTTAATTATGAAATTTTGGTCATTTAAAAATTTTTCCCTATTTTTCAATTTTTTAATATTATTTTAAGCCGGTAAGAAAATACATTATATAAGCGATAAATACACATTTTTCCGGGCTAATTTTAATCTTTAAAATTATGATAATTATAATCTAGTGAAAACATGAATTTTTAGTAATTTATTTTGATTTTTAACAAATTTTTATGTTATGAAACGAATTTATTGAATTTTGAGCTAAAACTTGCAATTTTTGAGTTGTAGGGGGCCTTTTTGCATAAAATTTCTTTTGTAAAACCCCTCTCTCTTTTTCCTCAGCCCTAGGACAGCCCCACCTTGTGTGAGACCAGAAATTTCTGGCCTCATTTCTTGAGTTGCTTTCTTGAGTTGAATTTGATAGTTTATGGAATTAATTTAAATATAATGAATAAAGTATGATACATTGACTTTTGTGGACTTGACCATGACTTTCCCCACTTGCCCACACCCTCCCCCATTCCTCCTCTGGCCGAAATTCCTGCACACCCTCTTCTTCCTCTCTTTTCTTTTCATTTTCCTTCAATTTCTTCAAAAAACCACATCAAAATCCACACTTTATTCAAAAATCCAAACAAATCCTTATGCTATCATTTTCCTTAGCCATTCTTGCTTGGATCTTGGTGCTTGAGGCCATCAATTGGAGCAAAATTTTCTTGCTTGATCCATAGATCAAGAGGTATAATTTCTATCATGTTAAATTCTTTTGTTTAAGTTCTTATGTTAGATGGTTGTAGTGTTAATTTAGTGTAGTTTTAGTCTAGTTTTCTTAGGTTTTGCTTGAAAATTTAACTAGGGTTTGAAAGCCATAATAGTTAATTAAGTTGTTTTATAGTTAATCTAGTTGTTAATTAACTAATCTATACAGTTACCTTGTTGATGTAGTTTTTAATTGTGTTAATTTAGTTAACTTTAAAAGTTCGATTTTAGTTGTAATTGTCGTTTTAGGAATTTCAAGAGAGGGTTAGTATATGGAATTGAGTTGTGAAGCTTGATTAGTGAGTTGATTAAGGTTTAGAAAACATTATTTAATTGATTAAACCTAATTTGCTATCTAGTATTTTGCTAACCTAATCTAAGTGATTAATTTTCTTATGTGGGCTTTTGTTGTGTTAAATTAAGTTTTCAAGTGTGGAATTTTATTTGGAATTTGCTAGGTTATAATTCAAGAAATGGTTGTTTATGGAAAATAGGATTGGAATCATTGCTATTGTGTTGTAATTAGTGTTTGTAGATTGCTTTTAGTATGCTTGGGTAATTATGCTTTATTGTAGTCGTTTTGTCGCAAATCGGCGATTTTTGCACCGATTTTGGGACGCAATGCTTACTAGTTTTGTATAAAAATTATGTGATGAATTATTTTTGATATCTTGATGTTTGTAATGGTTTGTCCTACGACTTTTAGGATGCGTGAGTGCGGATTTTTGGGTAGTCGGGTTTTAGTTTTGCCGGACGACCAAATCGGCGTTTTTTTGGCAGTTTTGCGATTTTCGCGTGTGTTCCACGCACTTTATGCACGTTGTACCTAGCTAGCGAACTTTAGTAGTTTCGTTGGGGTTTTGCGTCGTTCTTGAATGTGTAACCTTATATTTGGTATTGATGTAAATTCCAGGTTCGGTCGCGGAAACGTCAGACACGGCGCGAAAGGGAAAGGCGGTGATTGGACACAGCTAGCCAGGGATCCCAGTGAGTAGATTTAACATCTACGGGGGACGATCGTTTGGATGGCGCAAGTCGCCCGATAGATTTAGTAAACTGAAAAATAGTAAACTGGATAACCACTTGTGACATTAGAATAATATTACTGGCATGATAATTGCTGCAATTAGATCAATATGTTATACCCATATACGCAAACTCAATTGTAGGACACATGCACCATTACCAGGTTTTTATATGCAGCACGAGCACTATTCATGTTTACACACACACCCTGGTAATTGCCATGCCACCACACTAGATAACTTTTAAATTGAAACCTTTTACTAATTGATACTTAAACTGGTACTATTGCCTTTAATTCCTTAAAAATGAAACCGTATTATTGCTATTCATATGTATGTACTTCATCATATTAATTGTTCATGCTTAATACATTAATCACACATCGCAACTTGATTATTGATATCATACGCATTCATTATCATTGATATATGCACTTATGAGGATTTCTTGAGATTTTATGATATTGCTGGATTTCGGAGGAAAGCCGCAAAATTTCTAAACTTATTATATTTTTAAAATATGTAAATTGCGGTTTTCTAGTGATGTAAGTGTCGTCCACCATGAGTTTGCTGTGGATTTGGAAATCCGTGTCGAGGAGTGGAGGAACCGGCACGGGTACATGGTGGGCCCGGTAAGGTACCCCGGGGCAAGAGGAATGTGGTGATGACGTTGAGCCTGGCAGGGGACGGATTACCTACCGGTGACTGTTTGGGACGGCGGATATCCAGAGGATACCGACCGTGGCCGCTAGATGATGAGATATTGATATTTGAGATGGGTCAGCCGGACGGCTGAGGCCAGAGATACATTTATGAGGTTTGAGACAGCTTTTGGGTGTCGTTGCTGGACACCGATTTTCGTCGATTCATTGACATTATGCTGGCATTCTAAAAGAGTTTCAAAAACAAAAAGAGATAAAATATTTCTTATATATACCTATTGAGACCTCAGATATTCATGTTGCATACATATTAGTACACTGATGTTATATACACACCTGCTAGTGCATCCAGTCATACCTGCATTATAGATGCTAGGATGCTTGTGTGCATGCATACGATAGCCTTTGTAGATGTTATTTATTACTCACGAGTTGGCAACTCACCCCCGTTGTGCCACAGTCTTTTGCAGGTCCGCTCCGTCAGTTCAGTAGCGGCGGGCGCACTTGTTCTTTTGCCTCTTTTGCTTGGGCTCGAGATTTGCTCATAGGTGGGTTATGTTATTATTTTGTACCACCTTGTATATCCTTGTATCTAGTGTACTCCATCTACTGTTTCTACCAGATTATTGTATATTGACCTAGAGATGAGACTGTGAGGTTTGTGGATTTTATGCTGTATTTTGGGGTCGAGCTCACTTGAGCCGGCATGCTACTTTTTTTTTCATACTTCCTTATGGTTATTATGCTTGTTGTCATTTATATTGCGTGGGATTTGTGACCGCCTTGTGGCGAAGAGCTAGCTCCCGCTTGGGGATGCCCTATTTTGTTGGATTCATGTTTATATTCTTGTTGTACCCATTTTTGGGGGCCAGTATTTACAAAGGAGACTCTGCCGAAATTTTCGGAAAAATTAGTATTGTTTTTAAAAGGGGTTTTACATGACTTATTTGATAAACTTGCTTTCAAATGTTTGGGGTTTTCTTCACTCTTTTGCTTAATTGGTTTTGTTTTCTGGGCTTTGGCTTACTTATTTTACGGACGTCTTTAGACGTTTCATAAACTTAAGTGCCAGTCACGTTCCGTACCCTGCGGGTCGTGACAAAGTTGGTATCAGAGCGATAGGTTTTACCTTTGTGAGTGTAGGATGACCCTTGGTAGATGGAGTAAGTGACTTAAGCAGGGTAACGTAGCGTGCGTATGTCCGCGGCATACTTACGATACGGTACTCCGCCTAAGTGACTTTAGGATACTTGCTTGAAAAATTCCTTCTTCAATTCCGTGTATCCTATGATCCTATTGCACTGTCCTTACTATCCGTTTTCCTGTAACAGCCACTATGCCGCCGAAGGCTACGAGGGCACAGAGGGCTGCCGCCAGAGACGAGATTCGAGCTGGCTCGTCCGAGACTAGGACTGAGCAGGGTGGTATGCCTACGCCGCAGGGACAGACCGATCCACCTTCCCCAGGCCGTATGGATAGGCTCGAGACTGGTATGGAGGAGTTGCGACAGATGATGGGAGGCATGCAGGAGCTGCGTCAGATGGTAGGATCCCTAGTTGCAGCCAGTCGTACACCGAGGCCGGATGACGTACCTACTACATCACAGACGACCATGATACCTGCTCCTACTACTACCACCATGGCCATTCCGGTTTCACTACAGGATTTCATGAGGCTGAGACCTCCAGTATTCACCGGCACCGAGGCAGCGGAGGACCCACAGACGTTCCTTGACAGTTTAGCCAGGATCTGCCGTTCGCTGAGAGGTTCGGATGATCGATGGGTAGAGCTTGCGAGTTTCCGACTAGAGGGTCTCGCGCAGACATGGTGGGAGTCAGTCTTGAGAGGTCGAGCTGCAGATCTACCACCTATAACTTGGGTCGAGTTTACAGCGGTCTTTCTGGCCCGTTTCCTTCCAGAGAGCGTTCGTGACGCCAGAGCTCGTAGCTTCGAGGCCTTAGTCAAGACACCTGGGATGACGGTGTCTGAGTATGACATCCAGTTTACACAGTTATCCCGATATGCTCAGTATTTGGTGGATACCGAGGAGAAGATGGTGAAGAGGTTCGTACAGGGACTTGATGCCCAGCTATATCTTGCCATTGGCGCCCGGCACTACGACACTTATTCAGCTGCTATGGATACGGCATTGCGGATGGAGGCACGCATATCACGGACTTCGGCCGTTTCTGGACCGAAGAGGATGCACACCGATGTACCGTCTCAGAGGCAGCGCGCCAGACTCTTTCCGAGAGATAGGCCTGGCAGAGGATTTGGACGGGGACAGTTATATGGTTCTTATCCCCAGGGGCAGCAGCCGTCGCAAGGATGTTTTGGGTGCGGGAGTTTGCACCATCTTGTCAGAGACTGTCCGGTGATACGACAGGGAGCAGCGACAGTTCCGTACGTGACCCTACCACCATCACCACCCCCTCCTCAGAGAGCCCTACTTCCTACCCCAGGCGATGCTCCACGCCAGTTAGGTGCACCAAGAGGCCGTGGACGTGGCGGTCCTGTTCAGAGAGGACGAGGAGGCAGAGGCCGAGGTCAAGGTCAGCCCGCTATCGGTGGAGGACAGGCCCGAGTATTTGCTTTGACACCGCAGGATGCGCAGGCATCCAATGCCGTTGTGACAGGTACTTTGCCAGTTTGTTCTTTCGACGCTCGGGTATTATTCGACCCAGGTTCCACACATTCGTACGTATCTACACACTTTGCACCGATGTTGGGCCGTGAGTCGTCGTCGTTAGATCAGCCGCTTATTGTTGTTACTCCGGTAGTTTGTCGCTCGTCTTGTATTTCGTTTGTGTTCCGTTCGTATCGGGGAGAGGGATTCATCAGTTGATTTGATACTCCTCGATATGTTGGACTTTGATGTGCTTCTGGGCATGGATTGGCTAGCCACTTGTTATGCTTCGGTGGACTGCCGTGAGAAGGCAGTCAGATTTAGCTTTCCGGGAGAGCCAATCCTTGTTATTCAGGGAGACCGCAGTGTCGCCCTTCCCAGCTTAATTTCGTCTCTTCGCGTTGGTCAGCTCTTGCGGAAGGGATGTCAGGGATTCTTAGCGTTAGTTTATGATACTCGAGCTGCAGATGTTCCGTTGGACCGGGTCCCGGTAGTTTGTGAGTTCCCTGATGTTTTCCCTGATGAGCTGCCTGGGCTACCGCCTGAGCGCGATGTTGAGTTCTGCATTGATTTGATTCCCGGTTCGGGGCCTATTTCTATACCGCCTTATCGGATGGCCCCGGCAGAGCTTCGAGAGCTGAAGGATCAGTTGCAGGATCTGTTAGATAAGGGGCTTATTCGACCGAGTGTTTCTCCGTGGGGTGCTCCGGTCCTGTTTGTCAAGAAGAAGGATGGAAGTTTGCGCTTATGTATCGACTACCGCCAGCTGAACAAAGTTACCGTTCGGAACAGATATCCGTTGCCGCGCATTGATGATTTGTTCGACCAGCTTCAGGGTGCGGGGTATTTTTCGAGGATCGACTTGCGATCAGGATACCATCAGCTGCGAGTTCGACAGGAGGATATACCGAGGACAGCTTTCCGTACACGCTATGGCCACTATGAGTTTTTGGTGATGTCGTTCGGACTCACCAACGCCCCAGCAGCATTCATGGATTTGATGAACCGTACATTCAGGCCGTATCTTGACTTGTTCATCATCGTGTTTATCGACGACATCTTGGTGTACTCCCGGAGCAGAGAGGAGCACGAGCAGCACTTGCGGATTACGTTACAGACTCTGAGGGAGCACCAGCTGTTCGCGAAGTTCTCCAAGTATGCATTCTGGCTGGACAGCGTCGGATTCTTGGGTCACGTGGTTACGAGAGACGGCATTTGCGTGGACCCGAAGAAGATTGAGGCTGTTCAGCAGTGGCCCCGACCTACATCGGTTACTGAGATCCGTAGTTTTCTAGGCTTGGCGGGCTACTACAGGCGTTTTGTTCATGACTTCTCCCGTATAGCTGCACCGTTGACCAGTTTGACCCGGAAGGGAGTTCCTTTCGTCTGGACAGAGGAGTGCGAGCGCAGTTTTCAGCAGCTGCGGACATGTTTGACTACGGCGCCGGTATTATCTTTGCCTTCGGGATCAGGCGGATTTGTTGTCTACTGTGATGCTTCGCGAGTGGGATTAGGATGCGTATTGATGCAGCATGGCCGGGTGATCGCTTATGCTTTTCGGCAGTTGAAGAAGCATGAACAGAACTACCCCACTCATGATTTGGAGATGGCTGCAGTGGTCTTTGCACTGAAGATTTGGCGACATTACCTGTACGACGAGTCGTGTCAGATATTCACCGATCACAAGAGCTTAAAGTACATATTTCAGCAGCGAGACCTGAACCTCAGACAGCGTCGTTGGATGGAGTTGGTGAAAGACTACGACTGCGAGATCTTATATCACCCCGGCAAGGCGAATGTGGTGGCAGATGCGTTGAGTAGGAGGCCCGGGGTAGTCTATCCTTTTTGCGCGCAGTTCAGAGGCAGTCGTCAGCAGATTGGCAGATGTTATGCGACAGCCGAGTTGAGTTCGAGTTCACTCAGACAGGGGGGCAGCTCGCGCATGTTCGTGCACACCCACAGTTGCTTGACCGTATATATGAGGCGCAGCGCAGTGACGACAGTTGCTCAGAGATCGTGGCACAGATGGAACATGGCAGATTTTCCGAGTTCGTGGTTGACGATCAGGGGATTTTAAGATATGGATCTAGACTGTGCGTACCAGATGCTGATGGATTGCGACGCGACATTCTTCAGGAGGCACACCGATCAGTGTATAGTGTCCACCCCGGTTCCACCAAGATGTACCATGATATGAGAGAGATCTACTGGTGGGACGGGATGAAGAGGGACATTGCGGAGTTCGTTTCGAGATGCCTGACTTGTCAGCAAGTCAAGGCCGAGCACCAGAGGCCCGCAGGAGAGCTACAGCCGTTACCCATTCCAGAGTGGAAATGGGAGCAGATTTCGATGGACTTCGTTGTGGGTCTACCCAGGACCAGTCGAGGGTATGACTCCATCTGGGTGATCGTGGATAGATTGACGAAAGCGGCTCACTTCCTTCCAGTGAAGACGACTTTCAACTTCGCTCAGTATGCTCAGCTCTATATTGACGAGATCGTGCGACTACATGGCGTACCGACTTGTATCGTGTCAGATCGAGGCACTCAGTTCACCAGCCGACTTTGGCAGAGACTTCAGGAGGCTTTGGGCACTCGTTTGAGCTTCAGCACAGCGTTTCATCCGCAGACAGACGGACAGTCAGAGCGGACCATTCAAACTCTCGAGGACATGCTCAGAGCGTGCGTTTTAGACTTTGGTGGTAGCTGGGATCGTCATTTACCTCTAGTGGAGTTCTCCTACAACAACAGCTTCCAGGATACGATTCAGATGGCACCTTTCGAGGCATTGTATGGGAGGAGATGCAGATCGCCCGTTTGTTGGACAGAGCTCAGCGAGAGCAGCATTTTGGGGCCGCAGCTTGTTGAGGAGACGACAGCGAAGATACAGTTGATCCGAGACCGGATGAGAGCGGCTCAGAGCAGGCAGAAATCCTATGCAGACAGGCGCCGTCGCAGATTAGAGTTCGCAGTTGGCGACCATGTTTTTCTGAGGGTCTCTCCGATGAAGGGCGTGATGCGTTTTGGGCGAAAGGGGAAGCTTAGCCCTAGATTCGTAGGTCCCTTCGAGATCCTCGAGCGTGTTGGCGCTGTTGCATATCGTTTGGCTCTTCCTCCCAGCTTTCCTGATGTTCACCCCGTTTTTCATGTTTCGATGCTCCGCAAGTACCTTCACGACCCTTCGCATGCGATTCAGCACCCGACAGTCCAGCTAGAGCGCGACCTTTCTTTTGCAGAGCAGCCGGTGGCCATCCTGGATCGGCAAGTGAAGAAGTTGAGGTCGAAGGTTATACCAACCGTCAAGGTCCTTTGGCGTAGCCCGAGCAGCGAGGAGGTTACCTGGGAGACCGAGGGCGAGATGAGGAAGAAATATCCCCATCTCTTTGAAGGTACGCGTAGCTATATTTTTAAATTCGGGGACCGAATTTCTTTAAGGGGGGAAGATTGTAGCGTCTTGAAAAGTCGTTTTGGTGTTTTCCTGAAATTCGGTGAAATTTCGGTATTTTTCCGAAAACCGTCTTTCTCGATATTTTGCAGTTTAGGGCTAATTATACTTAAAGTGGATAGGTAATTACTTGTTTTTAGTAGCTAATGAGTTAATTATGAAATTTTGGTCATTTAAAATTTTTTCCCTATTTTTCAATTTTTTAATATTATTTTAAGCCGGTAAGAAAATACATTATATAAGCGATAAATACAAAATTTTCCGGGCTAATTTTAATCTCTAAAATTATGATAATTATAATCTAGTGATAACATGAATTTTTAGTAATTTATTTTGATTTTTAACAAATTTTTATGTTATGAAACGAATTTATTGAATTTTGAGCTAAAACTTGCAATTTTTGAGTTGTAGGGGGCCTTTTTGCATAAAATTTCTTTTGTAAAACCCCTCTCTCTTTTCCCTCAGCCCTAGGACAGCCCCACCTTGTGTGAGACCAGAAATTTCTGGCCTCATTTCTTGAGTTGCTTTCTTGAGTTGAATTTGATAGTTTATGGAATTAATTTAAATATAATGAATAAAGTATGATACATTGACTTTTGTGGACTTGACCATGACTTTCCCCACTTGCCCACACCCTCCCCCATTCCTCCTCTGGCCGAAATTCCTGCACACCCTCTTCTTCCTCTCTTTTCTTTTCATTTTCCTTCAATTTCTTCAAAAAACCACATCAAAATCCACACTTTATTCAAAAATCCAAACAAATCCTTATGCTATCATTTTCCTTAGCCATTCTTGCTTGGATCTTGGTGCTTGAGGCCATCATTTGGAGCAAAATTTTCTTGCTTGATCCATAGATCAAGAGGTATAATTTCTATCATGTTAAATTCTTTTGTTTAAGTTCTTATGTTAGATGGTTGTAGTGTTAATTTAGTGTAGTTTTAGTCTAGTTTTCTTAGGTTTTGCTTGAAAATTTAACTAGGGTTTGAAAGCCATAATAGTTAATTAAGTTGTTTTATAGTTAATCTAGTTGTTAATTAACTAATCTATATAGTTACCTTGTTGATGTAGTCTTTAATTGTGTTAATTTAGTTAACTTTAAAAGTTCGATTTTAGTTGTAATTGTCGTTTTAGGAATTTCAAGAGAGGGTTAGTATATGGAATTGAGTTGTGAAGCTTGATTAGTGAGTTGATTAAGGTTTAGAAAACATTATTTAATTGATTAAACCTAATTTGCTATCTAGTATTTGCTAACCTAATCTAAGTGATTAATTTTCTTATGTGGGCTTTTGTTGTGTTAAATTAAGTTTTCAAGTATGGAATTTTATTTGGAATTTGCTAGGTTATAATTCAAGAAATGGTTGTTTATGGAAAATAGGATTGGAATCATTGCTATTGTGTTGTAATTAGTGTTTGTAGATTGCTTGTAGTGTGCTTGGGTAATTATGCTTTATTGTAGTCGTTTTGTCGCAAATCGGCGATTTTTGCACCGATTTTGGGACGCAATGCTTACTAGTTTTGTATAAAAATTATGTGATGAATTATTTTTGATATCTTGATGTTTGTAATGGTTTGTCCTACGACTTTTAGGATGCGTGAGTGCGGATTTTTGGGTAGTCGGGTTTTAGTTTTGCCGGACGACCAAATCGGCATTTTTTGGCAGTTTTTGCGATTTTCGCGTGTGTTCCACGCACTTTGTGCACGTTGTACCTAGCTAGCGAACTTTAGTAGTTTCGTTGGGGTTTTGCGTCGTTCTTGAATGTGTAACCTTATATTTGGTATTGATGTAAATTCCAGGTTCGGTCGCGGAAACGTCAGACACGGCGCGAAAGGGAAAGGCGGTGATTGGACACAGCTAGCCAGGGATCCCAGTGAGTAGATTTAACATCTACGGGGGACGATCGTTTGGATGGCGCAAGTCGCCCGATAGATTTAGTAAACTGAAAAATAGTAAACTGGATAACCACTTGTGACATTAGAATAATATTACTGGCATGATAATTGCTGCAATTAGATCAATATGTTATACCCATATACGCAAACTCAATTGTAGGACACATGCACCATTACCAGGTTTTTATATGCAGCACGAGCACTATTCATGTTTACACACACACCCTGGTAATTGCCATGCCACCACACTAGATAACTTTTAAATTGAAACCTTTTACTAATTGATACTTAAACTGGTACTATTGCCTTTAATTCCTTAAAAATGAAACCGTATTATTGCTATTCATATGTATGTACTTCATCATATTAATTGTTCATGCTTAATACATTAATCACACATCGCAACTTGATTATTGATATCATACGCATTCATTATCATTGATATATGCACTTATGAGGATTTCTTGAGATTTTATGATATTGCTGGATTTCGGAGGAAAGCCGCAAAATTTCTAAACTTATTATATTTTTAAAATATGTAAATTGCGGTTTTCTAGTGATGTAAGTGTCGTCCACCATGAGTTTGCTGTGGATTTGGAAATCCGTGTCGAGGAGTGGAGGAACCGGCACGGGTACATGGTGGGCCCGGTAAGGTACCCCGGGGCAAGAGGAATGTGGTGATGACGTTGAGCCTGGCAGGGGACGGATTACCTACCGGTGACTGTTTGGGACGGCGGATATCCAGAGGATACCGACCGTGGCCGCTAGATGATGAGATATTGATATTTGAGATGGGTCAGCCGGACGGCTGAGGCCAGAGATACATTTATGAGGTTTGAGACAGCTTTTGGGTGTCGTTGCTGGACACCGATTTTCGTCGATTCATTGACATTATGCTGGCATTCTAAAAGAGTTTCAAAAACAAAAAGAGATAAAATATTTCTTATATATACCTATTGAGACCTCAGATATTCATGTTGCATACATATTAGTACACTGATGTTATATACACACCTGCTAGTGCATCCAGTCATACCTGCATTATAGATGCTAGGATGCTTGTGTGCATGCATACGATAGCCTTTGTAGATGTTATTTATTACTCACGAGTTGGCAACTCACCCCTGTTGTGCCACAGTCTTTTGCAGGTCCGCTCCGTCAGTTCAGTAGCGGCGGGCGCACTTGTTCTTTTGCCTCTTTTGCTTGGGCTCGAGATTTGCTCATAGGTGGGTTATGTTATTATTTTGTACCACCTTGTATATCCTTGTATCTAGTGTACTCCATCTACTGTTTCTACCAGATTATTGTATATTGACCTAGAGATGAGACTGTGAGGTTTGTGGATTTTATGCTGTATTTTGGGGTCGAGCTCACTTGAGCCGGCATGCTACTTTTTTTTCATGCTTCCTTATGGTTATTATGCTTGTTGTCATTTATATTGCGTGGGATTTGTGACCGCCTTGTGGCGAAGAGCTAGCTCCCGCTTGGGGATGCCCTATTTTGTTGGATTCATGTTTATATTCTTGTTGTACCCATTTTTGGGGGCCAGTATTTACAAAGGAGACTCTGCCGAAATTTTCGGAAAAATTAGTATTGTTTTTAAAAGGGGTTTTACATGACTTATTTGATAAACTTGCTTTCAAATGTTTGGGGTTTTCTTCACTCTTTTGCTTAATTGGTTTTGTTTTCTGGGCTTTGGCTTACTTATTTTACGGACGTCTTTAGACGTTTCGTAAACTTAAGTGCCAGTCACGTTCCGTACCCTGCGGGTCGTGACAGCCACAATCCCAGGAACCCTACAAAAAAGGTCTCCTCATCCATGCCCGGGACGGCAATTTCTGACAAGGGCATGACGGCGGCGCCGGGGAGATAAAAGTCCTTTTGATCATCCTCCGTATGGGTCGACGGTCCAAGCCGAAGCCAAAAGGGTCATCAAGCTGGGCGAACTTCTCGCTCCGCTCCGATAGAAACTCCGGTCGAATGAAGCGGGCGATAAAATCTACGAAACTGACTCCTCAGATGCCTGATTCCAGATAGAGCCCTTCATATATGTCCAGCACCTTCACCAAGCCCGGAAACTGGTGCTGAATAGCGTTCTCCGGCGTCAGATCAAACACCAACGGCTTGGTAGCAAAGACGTATTCGTCAGGAGGAAACAACTCCTCGTAATGCTCCCCCCTCATCGGCAGACCCGAGATTTCAGCGAACTCTTCCAAGGAGATAGAGACTTCCCTGTCCATCATCAGGAAGGTGTGGGTGGGGATATTCCATTGTTCGATAAAAGCCTTAATCCACCACGTTGGAGGAGAGGGATACTCAAAGAGCGAGACGTTGATTGCCGAATACAAACCAATCTTCATCAGATGAGTCCTCTTCGCTGATAAGATGTATCGGGCCCACTGCAAATATCCGGCGGGTGGTCGTGGGATCAATCCAATGTTACAGGCCTGTCCCTAAGGGCGTGCTTCACCTTGACAGATTCGCCTCCCCAAAATGTCTATTGCCGGCGGCGGCTGCACGGGAATAGCACCAATTGCAGGCTGGAGGAGGTCATCCGAATTCCAATTTTTGACCTCCACGGCATACTTCACCAGGGGTTCATCCGCATAGGGAATCAAAAATATGGGCTCAGACGGCATAGCAGAACCGAAGCTTCGGCGACCCTGGATGATCTCGTTATACCACCTACCCCACAGGTGAAGGTTCTTGTGCTCGGGGTCATGATCCTTGATGAGAATGAGCACCTCTCGGTCTACTGGTACCTGGGGAAATCCTCCCTCCGAGCGAACAAACGGGAATGATAGGTCAGCAGGTATGTTTCCTGTGGAGGGACAAAAATTAGCCGTCAGTGTTGTAATTCCAACGCTTGGCGTTTTTAAATTTTATACCACATTGCAATGCAGTGGGTAGGGGACCAAAGGGGGACCCACAAAATCTGGATGACAGTGCATCAGTTAATAAGACAGCCCCATCATTGGATGAGACTGTCAATTAATGAAAAGATCCCCAAGAGAATATTCTCATTAATGGGAAAATCCCTAGAGACAAGGAGAAAATCTCCTCTTTCAGAGCAAAGCTCTGTCACAGAGTGACATTTGTCAAACTCTGGTCTCAAGGGAATAAAATTTTCTAAAAAGAGCCTAGCTCTGTAATAATGATGGAAAAATCCATCAAAAGAAACATTTAACTCTTGAAAGAATTAAAAAATTTGGGATCTTAAAGATCCATGAAAACTCTTAGGAGTTCTTCATTTTCAGATCAAAAAGATCTACATTTGATCCATGAGCAAAGCTTTGTTCATAGGTTAAAACCCATGAAACAAGATCTCTGTAGATCTATGGATTTTTGAGAGCAAGGCTCTGTTGATGAAACCCCAAAGGGGTTTTCTTTAGATCAGAGATCTATAAGAGCAAGGCTCTGTTAATTAAATTTAATTTAATTGAAGTTAAATTTTACCTAAGATCTAAAAATTTGAACTCTGGAGTTCTTGAAAAGAAACGAGAACAAGGCTCTAAAGTTCTTAAAAACAAGAGCAAGGATCTGAAAACTCAAGTTCTTGAAAATAGGTAACTATTTACTGAGGACCAAGGGTCATATTTATAGGCGCTTGCGCCCCTTCAACTTATCAGTTTATCCAATGGCTAGGATCTTGCCACCGCTGCGCTCACGTGTGCGCCACGTGAGCACAACGGTGAGGGGGCATTTGTTTCCCCCAATCAGAGCAAAGCTCTATTTGAATTTCAAAAATTCAAAAATTGAAGCAACGCTTCAAATTCCTTGCGCTGTGCGCAACGCGCCACGTGTCAAAAGCTGATACGTCAGCGCAACGCCCAAGGCAGCAAGGCTCTATTTAAAATCAAAATTAAAAGAAGCAACGCTTCAGATGCGCTGCGCGCCTTGCGCTGCGCGACACGCGTCAGTGCAGTTGCGCTGCGCGACACGTGTCAGCGCAGTTGCGCTGCGCCTTGCGCTGCACGACATGTGTCAAGCGCAAATGCGTTTACGCCAAACAGAATTAAAATTCCAGTAAGATCTCTCTGTTCTTGTTAAAACAAGAAAATTGTCTTTTGTAAAACAGAAGCCCTTGGATCAAAGATCCAACGATGGGGAAAAATCCCCAAATCACTCAGAGAATGATCTCTTTAACAAATTTAACAAATTAATGAGCACTATATAAAGGCCCCTAGACCCAATTTCAGAAACACAGAGAGAAAAACAGAGACAGAAACAGAGAGAGAACTCAAAAGAATTTTGAGAAGAACTCAAGAGAAAAAAAAGATGGTAAAAAGAAGAATTTCTTCTGAAAAGATCATTGATCTAAAAACAAGATCAAGGATCTTCAATATAAAAATATAATAATAACAAAGGCATTGCCTTTTTTATGAACCATTGGTTCTGGAATCTTAAAGATTCTTTTCTTGAATCCAAAATTGGATCAAGATAATTAAAACAGTGCCTTGCACTTGCAAATCTGCACTGTTGTGCTCTCTGAATTGGCGCAAGCCACCAGAGAGCGCCACATGTCAGCACCATAACAACTTGCGCTATGCGCTTTTAAGATAGAGCATTGCTCTCTGAAATTGGTGCAACTCACCAGAGCGCGCCACGTGTCAGCAACGCAACAGCGCAGCGCACTGCGCTTGCGCTCACCCGAGCGTGACACGTGTCACCTCCACATGGGCTTGCGCTCAATAATTGGCGCAAAGCGCCTGACAGGCCACATGGCCACTGTCAGTTTGATTAATGCACTGCATTATTTACAGAAGGGCCAAGCCCAATTAAAAAAGGCCTAACAGGCCTAATAAAATGCAATGCATTATTTTAAAAAGGGCAGAGCCCAAACAAAAAAAGATGATGTGCATCATTTAAAAGGGACAGAGCCCAAATCAAAAAGGCCTAGCAGGCCAAAAGAAAATGCAGTGCATTATTAAACAGGGGCAAAGCCCTAGCACAGGCCTAATAGGCCAAAGATAAAAACGTTGAATACTTTCAATTGGACTTAGCCCAATCATGGCCGTAAGTCCTCAAATTAAATTGATTGAGCACAGCTGCTCCCTTAAATCAATTTACATCCGGTTCAAGGGTACATCTCCGAACTCCTCTGACACCTATCGTTGTAATCCTTCAACGACGTCAGAGAGGTGACGGGTCCCGACAACCACACACCCATATAGACTATGGGGTCCTTAAACTCATGGACTTATGCGTCCTTAAACTAATGGACTAATGCGTCCTTAAACACACCCATATGGACTATGGGGTCCTTAAACCCATGGACTTATGCGTCCTTAAACTAATGGACTAATGTGTCCTTAAACACACTAATACGGACTGTGGGGTCCTTAAACCTATGGGCTTATGTGTCCTTAAACTAATGGACTACTGCGTCTTTAGACACACCCATACGGACTGTGGGGTCCTTAAACCCATGGACTTATGCGTCCTTAAACTAATGTACTAATGCGTCCTTAAACACATCTATATGGACTATGGGGTCCTTAAACTCATGGACTTATGCGTCCTTAAACTAATATCCATCCCTAAAACTGGAAATGGACCCCTATGTCCCTAAACTGGAAATGGACCCCCACGTCCCTAAACTGGAACATGGACCACCATGTCCCTAAACTGGTAATGGACCGCAATGTCCCTAAACTGCCTATGGACCACTACGTCCCTAAACTGGAACAATAGAGTCCCCAAACGCTCTTTTGTTGGATCTAAACGATCCCGTTTAAGTTGATCTTAGCCTCAAATATGGCTAACGTATCCTTAAACATTCAAACAGACTTTAGTCCCAAATTGGACTATAAGACCCCCAATCAACTTTGGTTCAAGGGTACATCTCCGAACTCCTCTGACACCTGTCGTTGTAATCCTTCAACGTCGTCAGAGAGGTGACGAGTCCCGACGACCATATATTAAATGGACCACTACGTCCCTAAACTGGAACAATAAAGCCCCTAAATGCTCTTTCCGTTAAGTTGATCTTAGTCTCAAATCAGACTAATGTATCCTTAACGAACGTTTAAGTTGATCTTAGCCTCAAATACGGCTAACGTATCCTTAAACTAAAACCCCAAACCCAAATCTAAATAAATACGGATTTAGACTAATCCACGTCCTACGGGCGACGACATCACTTAGTCTCCGTATACAATCCACGGGCAACCACAAACAAAACAAACACACAGGACACGAAGTGAAATTTTGGAGAAGGAGAAAGTGGTTACCGCAATGCGGTAGCGTAATTAACTGCAGGGGCTTGCGCCTGCAGGGAAGAGCGTCCCCACAATCAAAAACCCCTCAAGTGAGGGAAATCTGACGAAGTCTGCTACATCGGCCGCATCCGTCTAAACCTCCGATACACGGTACCATAAATCAACTTGGCATCTTCGGAGAGGTATACGGATAAAACCAAATAGTATCTGCCCCGAATCTCAGGCAAGACGCCCCTGTCTTGGCCGCCATTCGGAGGGGAACAAGGTGTATTTTGAAAATATATCAAAACTATTTTTCATAAAACTCTCTCAAGTTATATTAATTTAGAATAAGGACCGTAGTAAACATAGGTTTAAGCTGGACCGGTTCTCTTGAGCCTTACGGAGCCGGAGAATATGGGTGCTTGCTTATCTAAGATAGACAACCTAAAAACGGTATTATCAACACGGTAATTGTCTTGGAAAAAGACATAAATCATGTTGTCTATGTCCAGCAGTTACCAATAACTCCAAAACAATCAGGACTTCAATTCTGTTTAAAAGTCCGACTCAGTTCGAGCCATGGTCAAATCTGAATACAATCTGACTTGAATTCAATTCAAGTATAACTCCATTTCAATATGAATCCATGAATGCCAGAATACAATCCATATCAACATGAACACGACCGAACCGAACCATAGATATACTCTGACATGACTATCCATTTATATCCATTCTATTTACTGATATCATGGTTTCGGCAAGTCTTCCATTTACTATAAGACAATATAATACAATCAGTACAATCAATACAATCAATACAAAAGACATTACGGGGTTTATAAAGGGGTAGACTGGTACGAAACATATTAAAGGTGGCATGAGGTGGTCACTAAAAGATGTAATTACATCCATGTCGTTGTTCCGTGGTATTATCGATGGAGCCTTGTACTACGGGTTACCAAAGTCCACGGTGTAAGTTGGACTCCTCTCGTATACACTGGCATACTATGTACCAAGCTACAAATACTACGTTAACATAACAATCAAACATTATACTAGATATACTCTCTTTTCTGTCTATTCTACTTTTCTCCTTCTTTGGGACTTACCGAGCGATTGTTCGTTGACGATAGCTTAAACCTATATTTATTAAGTCCTTAAAAATTGTTTTGTATATCTCGAGAGGGTTTTATGAAAAATATTTTAATATAGATTAAAAATAAAAGCTCGAGGGTGATTTATAATATTTAGGGTTTTCATGAGCATGTGTTTTAATTATTGGGGTATTTTAATGATAAATACCCAGCTTTTAAAAGTTTATGGCATTTTATTGAAAACTAGTCCTTTTTGCTAACTTGATGGTATTTATTAACATTTTTTTAATATTTCTTTTTTAGAAAAATATAGTTTCATAATATAATGAAAATATGGATTTATAATTTTGAAATAATTTGTTTTGTTTAGAAAATTCGCATTTCTTAAAAACCGTATTTTATATCCTTTTAAGATCGAATACTCCGTGAGAAGTGCTGCATCTCGCTTTACTATTCTCAGGATGTGCGATAATCTGCACCATCTATTAGCGGGTCCCCTAACGAGAGTTTTAAATGCATAATTGCAAAAGAATACAAATACGCTTTAAAAGAAACCCGGTTTTTAAAATATGTGGTATTTTATTATAAAGATTATTCTTTGAACTACACACACACACACACACATATAGGCATCGTGCTATGAAACCAGAGTGTGTGTATGGGGTAGGTCATTACCCCGTGAAGTTTTTCCTAAAGGTATTTAATAATTATCGAAAGAGGTGAAATTAAAGTTCATGGTATTTTAATGAAAAAGTTCGTCATTTGCGTATTGAATATGAAAGTTTGGTTTCATAGAAAGACAATAGATATGAGTTTTGTTTTAAAAAGATATTAGGGTGATTATATGACATTTAGACATATCAAGCATGATAAATTGTTTAGAAACAATGATTGTTACGTGTTAACTCCATTTTTGTCAATATTTTGAAAAAATATGAATTGAGATGAAAAAGAAGAAGGGAAGAGGGACTTACGATTTGGAAATCTTAAGAAAAGAATGAGGAAGAGAAGGAGTGTCTTCGTGGCGTCGCGGGAGCTCCAGAAATGGCTTCGATATTCGACGGAACAAGCTTGCTCGCTAACTCCACTTTACTCCACTTGCACTTAGAAACTTTTTGAGAGAATTTTTAGTAGAATTTTCAGAATGGTGCTGAGCTAAAGTATGGGGTGGTATTTATAGTGGAGAATTAAGTTTTGGGAATTAAAATTTTGAATTAAAAAGTATTAAAATGGTGTTAATTGGTGAAATGAAAGGTCTCTATTTGATTGCAGGGAAATCAAACAGTGCAGAGGTGTTAAGGGGAGCTGAAGCGACAAGTGTGCAAAGCACGGAGCAATTTGGATGCATTCGAACCATCGCCGTCGGCCCCTAGGGCATTTTTGCCGGTCGGATCTGAGGCAAATTCCTTGATATTCATGCCATGTGGGTTTTTAAGTGTGTACACCATTTTGCACATGTTTGATTTTTCTGAACTTTTTATTTCCCCGTGTATTGCATGGGCAACTCTTGGCTTCCAAAAGAAAAAAGAAAAAAAATCAAAAAAAATAATAATTATGTCTAATCGGATTCGAACACACAAGCTACATCACATCAGTGCAGGGGCTTTACCAGTAAACTACAAGTTGTTTCTTGCTTTTATTAAAAAATTCTAACAACTCTTACACAGGCTGTAATACTCTTTCCTGTATATTAACAGGAAAATTTATGTACGGATATTTCAGAGTCGTTACATTCTACCCTCCTTATAAAAATTTTGTACTCGAAATTTACAATTACATAGGGACTGATTTTCAAAAAAATAAGGGCATCGTGTACGCATATCTTCTTCTCGTTCCCATGTTGATTCTCCTGGAGAATCCTTTCTCCACATCATTTGGATAAAGTTTACTTTCTTGTTCCACAATGTTTTCACCTTTTGGTCCAGGATCTCGACTGGTTGTTGCTCGCAGATTAGATCAGTCTGTACTATGAGCTCTGAGTGATCAAGTATGTACCTGGGGTTGCTTAAATATTGTCATAGCTGGGATATGTGGAACATGTTGTGCACTCCTTCCAATGAGGGTGGTAATGCTAATCGGTATGCCACTTCTTTAACTCGTTCAAGTATGTCGAATGGTCCTATGTATCTTAGACTTAGCTTATCCCTCTTGCCAAAATAGATCACTTCTCTGTTTGGAGAGATCTTCAAGAATACATGATCTCCAGGTTGGAACTCCAGATGTCGACGCTTTGCATCTGCCTAATGCTTCTGTCGGTCTTGGGCTATGCGCATTCTTTCCCTGATGGTGCGAACTACGTCCACAGTTGTCACGATCATCTCTGGTCCAAGGTGTTCGCGTTCTCCAACGTCGTCCCAACTTAGCGGTGAACGACACTTCCGTCCGTAGAGTGCTGCGAATGGTGCCATTCCAATACTTGCCTAAAAGCTGTTGTTGCTTGAAAACTCTACATGGTGTAAGTGATCTTCTCATGAACCTCCGAAGTCTAACATACAGGCTCTTAGCATGTCTTCCAGAATATGAATTGTTCACTCGGATTGTCCGTCCATTTGTGGATGATACGCCGTGCTGAAATTCAGACTCGTTCCCAGGCTAGCTTGCAGACTCTGCCAAAACTGTGATCGGAATCTTGTATAACAATCGGAGACGATGTAAACAAGTACTACATGTAATCTCACGATCTCTTGCATTAGTTCATGGGTATCAAATATGGTACATTTTGAAGGTTTAAATCTTACTTTAGATTTATGCTTACTTCCATCTACTTCTTTGCTAACATCTTGGTTGACTGGCCAACTCGAAATGGAATAAAGTGAGCCGACTTGGTGAGTCTATCCATAATAACCTAAATTGCGTCGTTACCCTTTATGCTGAGAGGAAGGGCAGTCACGAACTCTATGGTAATGTGCTGCCATTTCCATTCTGGGATTGATAACGTGTAACAACCCTAATTTTCCTATACAAAATTTTTCAAATATTTTTTCAAAATCCATAAAGGGGTATTTTAGCCTGAGCACAAGATATAAGTAATTATTTTGCTTTTTAATTTCAAGTTAAAAGAATGTAACAACTCCATTTTTAGTGTACAAAAATTTGCTTTAAAATTAATGTATACTTGGGGTATTTACATTTTCGGTGACTAGTTTAAGTAATTAATTAGTTCTATAATTACAAGAAGGAGCTTGTAGCTCATTGGTAATACCTTGCACTGCTGAACCAAGCCACCAGAGTTCAAATCTCATGCCCCACATTAATTTTAATATCATTTCCTTTTTAAATTTTTAGAAGTTCAAGAGTCAACACGTGCTAATTCCCAAAAACCCCACTACCCATGAAAAAGTGACTGTACCAGGGGGATCACCAACCGTCGCCTCGCATTCCGGCCGCCTGACTCAGCCGGAATCGGCCGACTCGGCCGGCGGACCGGCCGACTCGGGCCGCCGCCGCCGGCCGAAGTCGCCGATTCGGCCGAGTCCCCAACAGTGAAGTTGTGCCTCTTGAGCTCCCCTACTCCCCTGTATACTTTATTTCTGCAGACCATTTCCAGAGACCCTTTAAATCCCATTAAACCCTATTTTTAATACAATTTATTACATTTTTCAATACACCCCTTCACCTAACCCTAACCCTAGCCTTACCCTATAAATACCAACCCTACACACTACCCCCTCACCCCAAAACTTTGAGCCAACTCTCAAGAAATCACTAGAAACCCTTGTGTGCAATCGAAGTGAGCGAAAGGCGAAGCTCCGGTGAATTCTCCGGCGGAAATTCCGACGACGACTCTAGGAGCTCCCGGCGACGAAACGATGCACCGGCGACTCCTCCCGATCCTTCTCCCTCTCCTGGTTGTTCTAAACCGTAAGTCCCAATTCTATCTTCGCTATTCTTATTCTAAAATATGGAATTACAAAACCCGACGGAATCGGAACAAATCCGATTTCCGATTCGGTTTCTTTATAAAACTTCACTTTTCTTTAATACAATCATACTTAAACCAATTCATGTTGACTATTAAACACTAATCAACCATATTGATCAAGTTTCATATCATAAAGTAATTGCTATATCAGTTTACCATATTTTTCATTTAAATACCACATAGTTTCAATTCTACATTTAACATCACAAAACTTGATATACCTTTAAGTAGATCACGAGGTAATGTCCTACCTCCTCACACACTCATATGCAACATAGCACAATACCCTCGGGAATATAGAATACGGGAAATCGACATCTTTACAAATAAATACCATAATTAATAAAACCGTTTTTCCTTAATGATTAGTATTTATACAAATCTTTGCAAAGCGCCGCTACAACCCATTTGGGGAACCCGTTCGGGATGGTGCGGATTATCGCACATCCTCGGTCTTAGTAGTGCGAGATGCAGACCTCCGTAAGGAGCATTCGGTCTCGAAAGATTTAAAATACGACATCTTAAGAAAACGAGATTTCTAGAATATTATATATATACTAAAATTATTTTCATATAAATATATGTATATGTAATATAAAAATATCTATTTTGAATTGTTACAAATAATCCACTTTTTTCTAAAAATATCACAAGAATCATTTACACTAAAATACCATGAATTCCATACAAATCAATATTACAAATAAATACCTTTATTTATGAAATTAGGATATTTTCACTTGAAATATCACAATATAAAATCTACATTCATTACAACTCTAAAGACGATAACTAAATACTTGGGGAGTATTTTGGAAAAGTATACAATATTATTTTTACATAAAACCCCCTCAAGTTCTATAAATTACCCTAAGGACCTAGTAAACATAGGTTTAAGCGGGACCAATCTTTTGAGCCTCAGGGAGCCGGAGAAGTGGGTGCTTGCCTATCTAAGTTAGACAAATTAATAACGGTGTTATCAATACGGTAATCGTCTTTGAAAAAGACATAAATCCTGCCGCCCATGTGCAGCGGTTACCGATAACATCAAAACAATCAGGACTTCAATTTACTTTTATAATTGTCTGACTCAGTTTGAGTCTTAGTATAATTTGACTTGAATATGATTCAAGTACAATCTACAATCTAAAATCTACAATCTTCAATATTACAATTCAACATGAATCCATGAATCCAATTATCAATCTATACAACTTGACTGAACTGAACTATAGATATACATTCCATTTACATGGTTCTCCAGTTATTCCATTTACGTGATTCTACGGTTACATCCGTTTACTGATATCATGGTTTCGGTCAGTCATCCAATTATACAATCAATACAATTTACAATACAATATAATACAATCAAGATAACACAAGGTTTAAGGGGTAGACTGGTAAGGAATATGTTAAAGGTGGCACGAGGTGGTCACTTAAGACGTAATTACATCTATGTCGTTGTTCCGTGGTATTATCGATGGAGCCTTGTACTACGGGTTACCAAAGTCTCCGGTGTAAGTGAGACTCTTGTATACACCGGCATCTTCTGTACCAAGTTACAAACAACAGTATTAACACAACGCTATAACAATATAATACAACATTAAAAGTTACCTTCTTATTCTGTCTATTCTACTTCTCCCTTATCTTTGGGACTTACCGCGCGATTTGTTCGCTGACGACATTCTCTTTCTTTCTTCTTTGAATATCGTCAGGTGATCTGGACATTCCTGAGATCGAGCCCTCTGCTGAAGACTTGGAACAGTTCAGTGAAGACCCCGAGCTCTAGTTCATTGTACACTTTCCATTCAGTACATTTTCATTTCTGTTATGCCATTGTTTAGGCATTGTTTTTTATCAGTTGTATTTACTTTCCATGCATTGTACAGAAAGAATGTGAATAAATATAGTTGTTGTTTTTAATTATATCTTGTCTCTTGTGCTTTACTTTTATATTGCTTAGATACGCTTAATGTATTTACTTCATAGTAAATACGTAGCGGCCTCGTCCCGTCCCCTTCGCCGTATACCGGGAAGCGGGGCATGACAGGTTTTGTTGGTGGCCCATGCAGGTCAGAGCTGTATGAAATCCTATCATGCAGTTCTGTTTTGCGTGAACAACCTAAGCAATATAACACAAGAATCAGCAACTAAAACATTCTTTACAATTCATGTTCCTTGAATCTTACAATTTCATATTCCTTGAATCTTATCATTTCATGTATTTGAATCTGTTCTAACCTAAATTTTTCAAGGTTATGGATTCCCCAACCAACACAAGCACCAACTTCAACAACACTCCACCTCCACTACCATTCGTACCTACTGTTTCTGCTCCATCCACCGAGCAAACAGTTCTGCTTGAGGCGATCCGCAGCCTCCTAGAGGGACAGCAGCAGCTCTTGAACCGTCCCGAGATTGAAGCACCTAGGCTAAAGCAATTCAGGGCTTTACATCCCAAACAGTTCTCCGGAAAGGGAAGCCCACTTGAAGGTAGGAATGGGCACAAAGCATAGATGATGATCTGGCAGCAGCATAAGTGCCAGATATAGCTTGGGTTCGTGTGGCAAAATTACAGCTCACGGACAATGCACGGAACTGGTGGAAAGCGGAAGAAAGCCGTCTTGATCAGCCCATTGAATGGAATACTTTTCGCGATAAGTTCGGCGTGAAGTACTTCCCTGTGACTGCCAGGTTTGCCATGGAACAACAGTTCATTCATCTACAACAAAGTTCTATGTGGGTCAAGTCAGTAGATGAGTATGACGCTGAGTTCACCATGCTCAGTTGGTAAGATATGTCACAGTATTTCAAATTTTTAATATCACATACTACACAACTAACACAAGACCGTAACAGATTTGCGGCACACCTGATACCGACAAATGAGATCAGAGCCGTCGATTTCAACAAGGTTTAGACACGGAAATCTAGGCCGCACTAGCCACAGGGAAATTTCCAACACATGAAGATACTCTGGAAGCTGCCCGCAGTTATGAAGCAGTGATAAAGGCAAGGGGCAGACCTCAATCTACAGGATTGAAACGCCCTGCCACTCAAATGGCAGGAGGGGCCTCTTCAAGGCCAGCTGTTGAACTCAGAAGACTGTTGTTTCCTCAAATCAGAGCAAAGCTCTGTTTGAATTTCAAAATTCAAAAATTGAAGCAACGCTTCAGATCTCTTGCGCTGCGCGCAGAGCGCCACGTGTCAAAAGCAGACACGCCAGCGCAAGGAGCGCTGCGCCCAAGGCAGCGCACCCCAATCAGAGCAAGGCTCTGTTTTAAAATTCAAATTTTAAAGTAAATGAAGCAAAGCTTCAGATCACTTGCGCTCTGCGCTGCGCGCCACATGTCAAACAGTGGTGCGCTAGCGCAGCTGCGCTGCGCTCTGCGCTGCGCGCCACGTGTCAAACACAGGCGCGCTAGCGCAGTTGAGCTGCGCTGTGTGCCACGTGTCAAACACAGGTGCGCTTTTAAATAATAAATTATTAATTAATTAGAATTAAAATTCTAGAAAGATCTTCCCAATCTTATTAAAATAAGAAAATTATCTTCTGTAAAAAAGAGGCCTTAGGATCAAAGATCCAACGGTGGGGAAATATCCCCAGATCAATCAAAGAAAGATCTCTGTAACTAACTTAACAAACCAATTGGCCCTATATAAAGGCCCCTAGACTCCAAGTCCCACACATACAGAGATACAGAAAAGAGAGAAACCTCTGAAAAAATTTGAAAGGTAAGCCTTTGAAGAAAGAAGATCATCGTCTTCATCTTTGAAGGTAAAGAATTTTATTCTTGAAGAACAGAGATGAAACCATCTCATTAAAAAAAAAGAATTCTCTTCTAAAAAGATCAAAGATCTAAGAACAAGATCAAGATCTTCAATAAAAAGAAAAAAGATCAAAAAGATCTAATTATAAAAGATTAAAAAAGAAGTAATTTACTTCATTCTTAGATCTTTTGATCTATATAAAGGCACAGCCTTTTAATGAACCATTGGTTCTTGAATCTTGAGGTAGAACCTCTTTTGAGAAAACAAAGAAACTGTTTCTTTGATCTTAATTGGATTAAGATGCGCTCTGCGCTTTTATACAGTGCCTTGCACTCTTGAGATGCGCCTTTGCACTTATTAGATTGGCGCACTGCGTCAGAACGCGCCACATGTCAACCACAGAATGATCTGCGCTTTGCGTTTCTAAATATAGCGCACTGCGCTCTTGGATTGGCGCATAGCACCAGGGCGCTCCACGTGTCAGCAGCACACTGGCGCAGCGCACTGCGCTAACAGACTTGCGCTTAGCAGAATGTGACACGTGTCACTTCCACATGCGCTAGCGCCTTGCGCTCTTTAATTGGCGCAAAGCGCCTGACAAGCCACGTGGCGCACTGTCAGACCACTAAAATGCTATGCATTATTAAAAAAGGGCAGAGCCCAAGTAAAAGCCTAACATGCCAAATATAAATGCTATGAATTTAAATACAGAGCCCAATGCTATGCATTGTAAAAGGACAGAGCCCAAGCAAAAGCCTAAACATGAATAAAATGTTGAACATTTTCAAATGGACTTAGCCCAATTCTGGCCATAAGTCCTCAATTTAAATTGAACTGAGCACAACCGCTCTCCCAATCAATTTACACCCGGTTCGAGGGTACATCTCTTTACTCCTCTGATATCTGTCGTTGTAATTGCTCAACGTCGTCAGAGAGGTGACGGGTCCTGACAACCACACACTGCTACGGACTGTAGGGTCCTTAAACTCATAGACTACGATGTCCTTAACCTCGACCGTGATGTCTTAAAACTAATACCGGACTATGATGTCCTTAACCTCGACCGTGATGTCTTAAAACTAATACCGGACTATGATGTTCTTAACCTTGACCGTGATGTCTTAAAACTAACACCGGACTGTGAGGTCCCTAAACTCACGGACTATGACGTCCTTAACCTTGACCGTGATGTCTTAAAACTAATATCGGACTATGAGGTCCTTAAGCTCACGGACTATGATGTCCTTAACCTTGACCGCAACGTCTTAAAACTAACATTGGACCGCAACGTCCTTAAACTATCTATCGACCGCAATGTCACTAAACTAAACAATAAAGCTCTCAATTGCTCTCTTGTCGGATCTAAACGATCCCGTTAAATCGATCTTAGTCTAAAATTAGACTAACGTGTTCTTAACGAACGTTTAAGTCGATCTTATCCTCAAATAAGGCTAACGTATCCTTAAACACACCCCCCAAACCCAAATCTAAGAAAGATACGGATTTGGACTAATCCACGTCCAGCGGACGACAATACAAATTAGTGTCCGTATACAATCCATGGGCAACCGAACACAAAACAAACACCCACGACACGAAGTGGCCATCTGGAGAAGGAAAAAGTTGTTACCGCGATGCGGTAGCGTAATTAACTGCAGGGGCTTGCGCCTGCAGGGAAGAGCGTCCCCACAATCAAAAACCCCTCAAATGAGGGGGAATCTGACGAAGTCTGCTATATCGGACGCATCCGTTTAAACTTTCGATATATGGTACCATAAATTAACTTGGCATCTTCGGAGAAGTGGACGGATAGCATCAATTAGCATCCGCCCCGAATTTCAGGCAAAGATGCCCGCCGCGTCTCTGTCGCGTCTTTCGGAGGGGAACAGATTCTGGCACGCCCGGTGGAACCTTTTCCTATTTCCACTCCACACTTCGTGTGTCGTATTCGCGAACGAATCGCGGTTTGTTAATGGTTGCCCTTGGGTTTCAAATTACTAAGATTTGGTCTCTTACTTGGCGCAGAAAGCAAAACAGCAACGGCGTTCACCTGCTCGAAGTGCTCCAACTGCAGCTGCAACCCAAGCTCCGCCTCACCTGGAGGTGTAGCTTATGGACCTCAAGCGGCATCACTGTTCACGATGCCGGTAGAACAGGTCACCCAGGCTACTACTGGACTATTTTTCGGGACCATGCTCCCGCCAATGAGCTTCACTGCTCCCGTGCCCGTACCAGAAGCTCCTAAGAAGTCGGTCTTCGATCGACTTACAGCTGTTGCGGCCCCTCTCAACGGGTCGTCCAACACCAGTGCCTCGGTCTTCTCCAGATTAGGCCAAAACTCCTGCAGGCCCACGATGAAGCTTGCAGTCCCAGAGAAGGTTATCTCGAAAAGAATGACCAACTCTGCTCCCGAAGTAGTCAAGGCAGCTTCTCCTGCCAAGGGGTCAGTCTTTACAAGACTGACTGTCCCAACTCCTACTCCCGCTCCTGCTATTCAAAAGACATCAGTCTTTAATAGGCTGACACCGGCAACAGCCCCTCACCTGAACAGGGGGCAAAGACAAGGCCATCCCCGTCACCGAGCCAATTCCATCAGCGCGGCACGCTCGACGTCGCCACTGGCGTCGAGTGAGGAAGTCGGGAGGCAACTCCCTTTCTGGGCTTACTCCACCAGCCCCGACGGCGGAAATTAATGCTGCTGTTCCAACCGGGAACAGCTTTGAGCTTTTAAATAAGGTGCGTAGGAATTCTCCTACCGCAATACTAAAAAGGTCTCCCCCTCCACTGGAAAAGGTTGTGGAAGCAAAGCCAGAACAGCCCTAATCCCCGCAGCGGCTGTCCTCCAAGATCTACAAAGTCTGGCGGCAGGCCCGAGACTCAGTGATCGATCCAAATTTCTCCCGCCAGCACAAGAAGCTGAAGGTCCAACAGGAAGTAAGCCATCCTGCCAAGCCGCGGAAAGCTGTCTGGGTGCCCATTACAAAGACTCCCTTAACTTCGACCGTTCATAAGAAAAGAAGGCCGGAGAAGACCCCCATGCCTACAACAAATGTTAGAGGCACAGAACCCAAACGCCCTAAGTCTGGGGGCATGCTGGTCCATACAATTTACATGGCATCCGGGAAGGAGGATAGCCGCGCTTCAACGGGCTACCGACCACTCACCCGATCCATCACAAGAGCCCAGGAACAGCAGCAGCAGAAGCTCCAGGAGATGCTAACTGCGATAGCCGCACTCACCGGACCAAAAGAAATCCCGGAGGTGTCATCGGAACAACGTCGCGAACACGAGACCAATGCTGAATTCCTTCGGAGAATGCTCGAAAAGAAGGACAAGGAGGCTGCGGAACAAGCGGCCAATATAAAGCAAATGGCTCTACTGTTCCAAGACATGGTGGGTATGATGATCCAGCAGGACCCTCCAGCTGAAGATCCTCTGATTATCCTCGAAGATGACAGAGGAAAAACATCAAATCCACCTCCGGCTCTTTCAACAGCCAAGGAGGAAACAATCTCTAAGGCCGTCCTGGATGATTATATTGCTCAACAAATACGAGTTCACCAGGCAAATGAAGCGGCCGGCCAAGTTGTCAAAACGGGGTGACCATATCCGGGTTGGTATGATCAGATAAAATACCTGCCGGGCTATACGATCCCGAAATTTCATGTGTACAAGGGGACAGGCAATCCCCATCAACATGTCGCCCAGTTCAGGGCTCTTTGTGGCAACACCGGCGGCGATGATAAGCTCTTGCTTCGCCAATTTGTCGGCAGTTTATCGGAGACGGCATTTGAGTGGTACTCCGAACTTCCAAATGACTCCGTCAAAACTTTTGCAGAAATGGAGTTGTTGTTCACCCAGCAATTTTCAAGTGCTAGTGAACGCACCCCAATAACGACGTTGATTAATGCAAGAGTGAAGCCGGGCGAAACTTGGGTTCAATATGCAATCCGATGGCGGAACCTGTGGTCGAAGTGCGAACAACGCATCGAGAAAGCACCAGCAGTGGGCATGTTCATGGGCACCCTAGACCCTCATGCAACTATTTCACAGTTCATGATGTTCTTCAAACCGACCACGTTCCAGGCTTTAATCGATAAGCTAGTCCAGATGGATCAAATGGGTCACAGACCGTCTCCCCCGAAGCCGGAACCGCGGAATGACAAGGGTAAAGGGAAGGCGACCTTCGTTGCAAACACCCAACAGCAGCCCAGTGCCCTAAAGCTAGCAGATCAACTGGAAGAGAGACGGCGCTATTACAATGAGAAAATGAAGCGCCCTTACTCATTCCCATGGGACAAAACGAAGAGGCTGTTCGAGCTGGCTATGCGCAAAAGGCTTATCAATTTGCCGAATCCCAGGCGACCACCGCAGCCCAGTGAAGTAAAAAATCCCAATTATTGCCTTTACCACCAAACGGTAAGCCATCCGATCGAGGATTGCTTCGTCTTTAAGGGATGGATCGAAGATCAGTACCTACAAGGCAAGTTTGCGCTGTCTGAAAAGTGGAAAGTAAACCCACCACAACCGCACACTCCTAAGAAGACGGAGACACCGGGGGCAACGTGTTCTTTTGTTGAAGAAGCTCCGTGGGAGGTCGTGCTTTCAGCCAAAACCAAAAGGATGTTGAATGATCTTCAGACATGCCCGGCGATCAGATAGAAGAACCTGCTAGAACCCCAGATCATCGAAGGGATGCTGAAGCCGTGCCCAACTCCAAAGATTGGTGGTGATGGTCCAAGCACTCACACCCAGCCGTCAAAATCTTCAAAAAAGAAGAAGAAGAAATCCAAAAAGCCCGTGAAGCCTGGTGACAAGCGCACGGACCTGCAGAAACAGATCGATGCGCTGGAGGAGTATAATCAGAAGGCGCGGACTCCCATCACGCTCCAAGAGTTCCTCAGCCACGTCCTTGAAGGCGGAGATGATGGAGAAGAATCGTTGGAGAATCTGAGGATTACGTAGCAAGTTGCCATATGATCTCTCATTCATCACTAGACAATGAAGAGGCTCCTTGCATAATGAACCGGGGGCAGAGCCTGAACCGGAACTTCTGGGCCGTCAGACGAAATGATCGACGCATTCCTGAAAAGTAAAGCTGATCGGGAGCGCGAGGTGGCCATATTTGAAAGAGCCAAACGCCATCGACTAGACAAAAGAGTCGAGACACTCCCACCGAATCAAAGAACATCCGTCGCGGATAAAAACAAGTTCAAGACGAGGAAAAGGTTTGCTAAAGCCATATCAATAGGAATGAAACTACTACACTCCGAAGGAAACACTCCCGGTGAAGCAGAGATGCATCCTAGCTACTGCTCATGTCATCGAAAGATTTCGCACCCCACCGAGGAATGCGACGCTTTTAAAAGATGGTGACAAGGGTATATTGCTCACCGGCAACATTTTAAGCGGATGAAACGCAAGACTCGTCGGGAGCAAAGAAATGCGACTAAGGAGCATAAAAGAAATACTGGTAACTGTCGCATGGTCAACACCGGGGGATCGCAGATTCTCACCTTCGGGAGCAACTCTGATGAGGAAATGGCTCTGGGCCCTCTCTTTAAAGAATCCACCTTGGGGAAAGAGGAAGAACCGAAGGCCTGTGAAAACATCCAGCTGCGCAATCGCACGCTTTCAGAAAAGAATATTGGATCTACGAGTAAAAAAGATAAGGGAAAAGAAAAGGTCTCCGAGGATATCGCCCTGGACGACCAGGTCATGAAAGAACTGACCGCCAAGAACCCGCCAAAGAAGAGTAAGGTGGACTATAACGTTCTGGCGCACCTGAGGAAGTTACCTTCGCAGCTCAGCATTCTCGACGCCCTTCTACTATCCAAAGAAGCGAGAGATTCATTGATCAAGGCGCTACAAGAACCAGAGCAATTCTAAGCTTTTCTCGCCGAAGAAAAGATGAAGGACGAGCTGGAGGAAGTACACACAACCGATATCACCTTCGGCGACGAAGACCTCCTCCTCGGGACGTGCGAGCACAATCGTCCCCTCTATGTCTCAGGGTACTGCCACGATATAAAGAAATGTAAAATCCTGGTCGACAATGGGTCTTCCGTCAATCTTCTCAACGTACGAGTGTTGAAGAAAATCTGCATGAGCGTGCAGCATCTCGCTCGTGATAAAATCACCATCTCTGGTTTTGACTCCCAGTCGTCACGGACTCTTGTGTCTGTGATACTGACGCTGCGCTTCGGGCTACTCGTCACGGATATTAAATTTCACGTCATTGACGCAAGACATGCTATAACGCTTTGCTCGGCCGGCCTTGGTTACACGAGTACAACATCATCCCTTCTACACAACATCAGTGTATGAAATACTTTAAGAATGGTCTCGAGTATACCGTAACAAAAGAGCTGAACCCATTCTCCATGAACGAAGTCCGCAAGTACGAAGATGCAAAATATTTCTTGCCAGATTTCGAAGACACGGAGAGATGTCACAAACCAGAGAACAAAGCTATCACCACCATTCCAGTCTTCGGGAGTGATACTGAAGAAGAGGAAGTGATAGTTTATTCAGGTCCACCTCAGTACAACAAGCCGGGACCGTCCGCTCCTATGTTGATCTTTGGCAGCGACTCGGAAGATGAGGTCCATGCTATATTCTCCGCTCGGCCTTCAATACAAACATTCGCTGATGAAGAGCAAAGTTTGCAAGTTGCTATGGTTCCGCCCAAACATTATAAAGAGCTAGACGCGCTTGATACCTACAGTGTAGAAGAGCTGCAGATGTTCTACGTCCCTCCCAGGCGAGAAGGCAAAAAGGCGATCCTATTCTACCGCTCAGGGAAAACTAAGGTGGAAAAAGAAATCTGGCACGGCGCGGATCCTACACTGGACAGGCTTCAGCTCATCCGTCTGCCTAGATATTACACAGAAGGCTTGAAAAAGCTATTGAAGCGCCAAGGGATACCCTTCAAACAGACCGCGCGAAAAGCTAAGTTCTATGACAGGATCTGGAACGTTTCTGGAACTCAACGCAAGTTGCCCAATGGGAGAATGGAAACGATCGGGCTTGGATATGTTCGGTCCAAGAAACGGGAACTACTCCGCGGCTGCTATGTCGTACATGACTTTGATGAAGAAGGGATGCTCAATGGGAGAATGCTAACCCTGAACCAGAAAGAGCCCCCGACGTGAAAATGCCCAGTCCGTCGTTCGAAGAACAAATGGACAAGCTTATCAAGGAAGCGGATCAAAAGGTTCGAGACGACCACAATCGCGAAATGGCCATCTATGAGAAAGCCAGGATGCAACGCCTTCTTCAACAGACCGCGAAAGATGAAAATGCCCCTCCCTGTCAACCCGTCATTCAAAAGGTTCGACGTAGAGGCAGAAACAAGTCAAAGAGCGGAAAAGGCGTTCGACAGCGACAAAGCGAGACCAAGAAGTCACGCGATCATGAATCGAGCAGTCCGGATTTGTCCCTTATGAAGAAGATGAGTCGAGCATACTCTTTTCCTCAAGACAAGACAAAGAAGATACTTGATCTTTCCATAAGACATCAAATGCTTACACTCCCGGAATCCAAGCATCCTAAGCAAGCTAACGAGGTCTCTCATCCAGACTATTGCTCTTATCACCGAGCAATAGGACACCCTCTCGAAGACTGCTTCACCTTTAAGAACTGGGTCGAAGATCAATATCAGCTCGGCAAGTTCGCTCTATCCGACAGTTGGAGGATAACTCCGCCGCAGAAGCATGAACCCAAATCCAAGAAAGTAGACCCCGATCCACATCTGTCTTGGAAGAGAGCTCGTACCTGTCACGTGATAACGCTATCAGCAGAAGACCCCGACGGTATGGATGACCGCCCCTGGTGCTTCGAAAACAATGATGATGAGGTGATCTCAGAATTTCCACCGGCGCCAAAAGAGCTGGAAGATGGAATACATACCACTGCAAATAACCTCAAGAAAATTGATTTGGCGATGACAAGTGACCCGCGACCAACATTCGTCGGTGAGTTGCTGTCTGATGAAAGGGTAGCTGCGTTAAAAGACGTGCTTATGCAGCATAGAGATTGCTTCATATGGAACTATTCCGAAATGCCAGGATTAGATCCAGAGATCGCGGTCCATAAACTAACGATATCCCCGGACATCAAGCCAATCAAACAAGCACCGAGAAGAATGCGGCTCAAGCTTGAGATGAGCATCAACGCCGAGGTCAAGAAGCTGATCGACTCTGGCTTCATCCAAGAAGTTCTGTATCCTGACTGGATCGCTAACATCGTCCCGGTGATGAAGAAAAATGGGACCGTGCGCATATGTGTGGACTTTCGGGATCTCAATAAAGCCTGCCCGAAAGACGACTTCCCAGTACCGGTCACCGAGTTAACGATAGACAATACGTCCACCCACGAGGTTTTCTCCTTCATGGATGGCTCGTCAGGATACAATCAGATAAAGATGCATCCCGAAGACCAGAAACATACCGCTTTCCAGACCCCTTTGGGTATATTTTGCTACAAGGTGATGCCCTTCGGTCTAAAGAACGCCGGTGCCACCTATCAGAGGGCCATGACGAAGATCTTTGATGACCTCATACATGAAATTGTCGAGTGCTATATCGACGACCTCGTGGATAAAAGAAAATCATACGAGGAACATCTCGAGCATCTGAAGATCGTGTTTCAACGCCTTCGGCAAGACAACTTGAAGATGAACCCTCTCAAGTGCGCATTCGGGGTGTCCTCAGGCAAATTCCTAGGATTCATCGTCCGACACCGAGGTATCGAGATAGATCCGTCAAAGATAAAGACAATTATGGAGATGCCCCCGCCAAGGACTCTCAAGCAATTGCGGTCTCTTCAGGGGAAGCTCGCGTACTGTTCCCCTCCGAAAGGCGGCGCACAAGACTACGATGTCCTGACGCTGGCGATTCGGGGCAGATGCTATTTGGTTTTATCCGTCCACCTCTCCGAAGATGCCAAGTTGATTTATGGCACCGTATATCG
This sequence comes from Agapanthus africanus, assembly GCA_030015575.1. Classification (NCBI taxonomy): domain Eukaryota; kingdom Viridiplantae; phylum Streptophyta; class Magnoliopsida; order Asparagales; family Amaryllidaceae; genus Agapanthus; species Agapanthus africanus. The sequence goes on along the minus strand of JASDDO010000024.1, from coordinate 90,003,178 downwards.
GAGGTTTAGAAGGATGCGGCCGATGTAATAGACTTCGTCAGATTCCCCCTCGCTTGAGGGGTTTTTGATTGTGGGGACGCTCTTCCCTGCAGGCGCAAGCCCCTGCAGTTAATTACGCTACCGGATCGCGGTAACAACTTTCTCATTCTCCAGAATTTCACTTCGTGTCGTGTGTGTTTGTTTTGTTTGTGGTTGCCCATGGATTGTATACGGAGACTGAGTAATGCCGTCGCCCGTAGGACGTGGATTAGTCAAAATCCGTATTTACTTAGATTTGGGTTTGGTGTTTTGAGTTTAAGGATGCATTAGTCGCGTTGCGGCTAAGATCAACTTAAACGTTCGTTAAGGATACGATAGTTCTGTTTGAGACTAAGATCAACTTAACGTGATAATCCATTTAATATCTGGCCATCGGGACTCGTCACCTCTCTAACGTCGTTGAAGGATTACAACGGCAGATGTCAGAGGAGTTCAGAGATGTACCCTTGAACCAAGGTTGATTTGGAGTTTTATAGTCCGTTTGAATGCTTAAGGATACGTTAGCCGTGTTTGGGGGCTAAGATCAACTTAAACGGGATCGTTTAGATCCGGCAAAAGAGCATTTGGAGGCTCTATTGTTCCAGTTTAGGGACGTAGTGGTCCATAGGTAGTTTAGGGACGTTGCGGTCCATGCTCCAGTTTAGGGACGTGGTGGTCCATGTTCCAGTTTAGGGACGTGGTGGTCCGTATTCCAGTTTACGGACGTGGTGGTCTATCGCCAGTTTAGGGACGTGGTGGTCCATATTCCAGTTTAGGGACATGGGGGTCCGATATTAGTTTAAGGACGTTTCGGTCCGACATTCCCCATTTTGGGACGAATATTAGTTTAAGGACGTTCCGGTCCGATATTAGTTTAAGGACGTCTCGGTCCGATATTAGTTTAAGGACGTCTCGATCCGATATTAGTTTAAGAACGTCTCTGTCCGATATTAGTTTAAGGATGTCTCGGTCCGATATTAGTTTAAGGACGTCTCGGTCCGATATTGTCGGGACCCGTCACCTCTCTGACGTCGTTAAAGGATTACAACGACATGTGTCAGAGGAGTTCAGAGATGTACCCTTGAACTCGTAGTAAATTGATTTAAGAGAGCAATCTTGCTCAGTCAATTTAATTTAAGGACTTATGGCCAAAATTGGGCTAAGTCCAGTTTCAACATTTTTTGTCTTTGGCCTGTGCTAGGGCTTTACCTCTTTTTAGTAATGCACTGCATTATTCTTGTTTTGGTTGGGCTTTGCCCTTTTATAAATGATGCGGAGCATCTATTTTTTTGTTTGGGCTTTGTCCCCCCCTTTTAAAATGCATAGCATTTTTTATTAGGCCTGTTAGGCCTTTTAATTGGGCTCTGTCCCTTTTCTTTAATAATACAGAGCATTAAATACTCTGACAGTGTCCCACGTGGCTTGTCAGGCGCTTTGCGCTAAGTAATGAGCGCAAACTCATATGGTGGTGACACGTGTCACGCTCTGATGAGCGCAAGCGCAATAGCGCAGTACGCTGCGCTAGTGCGCTGCGCTGTTGCGCTGCTGACACGTGGTGCACTCTGGTGAGTTGCGCCAATTCCAGAGAGCAAAGCTCTATTTCAAGAGCGCGTAGCGCAAGTGGTTCTATAGCTGACACGTGGCGCTCTCTTAAGAGCGCAACAGCGCAGTTTGTAAGTGCAGAACACTAAGAATCTTTTAGATTCAAGAACAGAAGTGCAAAGCACTATTTAATTTCTTGATCTAAATTTGATCAAAGAAAAATAAGTTTTTCTTTTTTGTTTCAAGAACCAGAGGTTCATAAAAGTGAAAAACACTATTTTTTTTATTTTGTTGTTTTCTTGTTTTTTAAAGAACCAATGGTTCAAAAAGAAGTGCAAAGCACTGTTATGTGAAAAACATTGATCTGGTTTTTAGATCAATGATTTATTTAAAAGAGATTTCTTCTCTCTCGTGAAGGTTTTTTACCTCTTTCTTGAAATTTTCTCAGAGTTCTCTCTGTTTGAAGCCCTTGACTTTTTTCAAGAAAATGTTCATGCTTTGAATTGAGGTCTGGGGTCTCTTTTATAGTGCCCATAAATTAGTTAAATTTGTTAAAGAGATCGTTCTCTGAGTGATTTGGGGAATTTTCCCCACCGTTGGATCTCTGATCCAAGGGCTTCTGTTTTACAGAAGAAAATCTTCTTGTTTTAACAAGAACAGAAAAGATTTCTTTAGAATTTTAATTCTGTTGGGCGCAAATGCTCCAGAGCGTGACACGTGTCACGCAGCATCTGCGCTGATACGTGTCGCGCAGCGCACAGCGCAGCGCAACTGCGCTAGCGCATCTGCGCTGACACGTGTCGCGCAACGCACTGCGCTAGCGCAACTGTGCTAGCGCAACTTGTGCAACTGCGCTGGCACGTGTCGCACAGCGCAGCGCAACTGCGCTAGCGCATCTGCGCTGACACGTGTCGCGCAGCGCACAGCGCAGCGCAACTGAAGCGTTGCTTCCTTTACGTTTTGTTTTAAACAGAGCTTTGCTCTGATTGGGTGCGCCTTCTTAGGCGCTGCGCTGATGCATCTGCGCCTGACACGTGGCGCGTTGCGCGCAGCGCAAAGAATCTGAAGCGTTGCTTCATTTATTAAAATTTAGATTTTCAAAGTAGAGCTTTGCTCTGATTGGGGGAAGATGAAGCGTTGCTTCATTTCCCGCCTCGGAATTTGAACAGAGCTTTGCTCTGATTGGGGTAAACAAATGCCCCCCCACCGTTGCGCTTACGTGGCCCCAAACGCAAGCGCAACGGTGGCAGAATCCCAACCGTTGCGGCAGCTTTTGGAAGTTGAAGAGGTACTTGATGCCTATAAATAGGACCTTTGGTCTCCCATAGATGCTTATCATCTTTTAGATTTTTATTTTCAAAAGACTCCAGAGCTTTGCTCTTATTTAAGAACTTTTAGAGCCCTGCTCTTGTTTCTTTTTAAGAACTTTCAAAGTTCAGAACCCAGCACCCCTTTTAGGTAAAATTTTAAATTAAATCAAATTAAGTTTAATTAACAGAGCCTTGCTCTCATAGCTCTTTTGATCTAAAGAAAATCCTTTTGGTGTTTCACCAAATAGAGCTTTGCTCTCATGAATCTGTTTCAGGGTTTCTTAACCCATGAACCGAAACTTGCATTTTTTTGGCAAAACATAGATCTCTTTGATCTAAAAGAACTCTTAAGAGTGTTTCATTGATCTTAGAGTTTGAAGATGATATTTTATTCCTCAGTGCATCATATCGTTTTGCTTAATCAGTCTTTCTGATAATTCTGTTGATCCTCTTTCACAGGAACAATGAACGCCCACATGTATGCTCTTAACGAGATCATCTCTTATGGGGAAATCCGCCGACTTGGCCGCTCTCAAAATCGGGAGTTCACAAACGAGGAGTGTGCTGAAATAATGAGTCGCTTCGATGAGTACAATGGTCCACTGCTTCCCCGGCGTTCCTCCTTCCTTAAGCTTATCGTGGGAGCCATCTGGGAAGCGCTTCCCCTGTTCTATTCCGGTGTGCCGCTTAGGGCACTGGATGCCGCTGAGGATAAGGTGCACTCGGTGTACCTGTTGAACTTTATCTCAAAGAGACGGCGAGACAGTCTTATCGATCTCTTGCACGAGGTCTTTCAACAGTCTGCCATGCTCGCTGTTTATCGGAGGGTGGAAGACATCAGGGGGGACCCTGACGCTTGTGCTCGTGAAAGAAAGCACACTAGGATGGTCCGCGAGGCTTGGAAAGTCATAGATAGGGTCGCTTTCGAGTTCCTCAATCCATGCCCTGGATCTGAAGTTATTCCATTGTAACTTTCGTTTATTACTTTTATGATTGTAAGAACTTCGGGCAATATTAATGGAATTTTTTTTTTATCCCAGCTTGTCTTTATTATATATCTTTTGTCCTGAGTCTTTTTGCCCACGCATGAATGAATGTGTCTTAAACGCTTGATCAAATGTAAATCGGATGCTCTTTCTGTTGCTTTTCTTCTTTCTCAGTATGTCGTCACCATTAGCAGGTAATAGAGTAAGCTTCTTGATTTCTTCACGAGATAGCGAGGGCTTAGGCCGCAGGTTCAGATCTGCCGCCTAAGACTTTTCAACTCTATGAGCCGTGAGGGTCTCATAGAGACTTTTCTCCCTACGGATCGAGAGGATCTCGTAGGTGGGTTTTCTCCTTAGGAATCGTGAGGATCCCTAAGTGTGTTTTCTCTTATAAGTCGTAAGGATCTTATAAGAGATTTTTCCCTCTTACGAGTCGAGAGGACTTGTAAGCGGTTGTTCCCCTCCTTGTCGAAGTTCGACGTTGGAGAGTGAGACCCGTGGATGGTATGCAAGAGACCGTTTTAGGCCAACTTGCGGGGTCCCAGTGCTTAGGAAACAGGCTTCTTTTATGCCCACTGCCTAAGGCTTTATCTCACGAGTCCAGCCGCCTCAACAATTTTTTCACAAGTCGAGACGAATCGAGCGTTTCTCGCAAGAATATCTTAACGTCGCATTTAACCTCTGCTCTTTACGACAGAAGCCCGTTAAGGTTGGTGGTACTTAGGGTTTTGGCCATCGTACCGTCGCATAAGCTGATATAGTCCTCGATAGGCAATCGTGTTGTTCGAGTAGCCCTGCAACTGCCGTGTCTCTGATCCCTTCGGGGGCTGGACAAGACGTCTTCAAGCAATCCTCCTTGGCAGTTTGACCGTCGGAAGAGCAAGCGCTAGGAATTTGCCATGTCGCTTTTTACTTGAGGTTAGGCTTATTTTGGAGAGCCCCGATGAGTCATAACCACTCCGCGCTGGCGTGGGGATGATCTCCGATAGTCTTTCGGGCTTTATGTGAGTTGCCGTCAAGACCCTGAAGCTAGGAATTTGGCCTTTGCTTCGTTTGCTGGCATTGCGTCTGCTGTATCGAGACGAATGTTGCGGTGGGAACTAGGGATTTTGCCGTGGCTCCGTTTGTTTGATGACGTTGCGTCTGCTGTGTCGAGACGAACGTTGGGGTGACATCTCGTCTACTGTATCGAGACGGACGTCGAGGTTGTCTCTAGGTTGCTGGTGAACCGTCGAGGTTTGGAACTAGGGATTTTGCCGTGGCTCCAATCGTTTAATGACGTTGCGTATGCTGTGTCGAGACGAACATTGGGGTGACATCTCGTCTGTTGTATTGAGACGGACGTCGAGGTGGTGACCATTCTTTGCTGGTGCGAGATGATCTCCGATTGTCTTTCCGGTTTTATATGAGTTACCGTCAAAACGTCGAAGCTAGGAATGTGGCCTTCGCTTCGTTTGCTTTGTCATGTCCGAATCCCTGCTGGAGGAAGAACGCTGGGGTGACAACTCGTCTGCTGTATCGAAACGAACGTCGAGGAGGTGACCACTCCATGTGGGATGATCTCCGGTGGTCTTTCAGGCTTTATATGACTTGCCGTTAAGACCTTGAAGCTAGGAATTTGGCCTTCGCTTCATTTGCTCACACTGCGTCTGGTGTATTGAGACGAATGCTAAGGTGGAGCTGGGATTTTGCCGTCACTTCGCTTTGTTTCGACCATGGGGTCTTTTGTTAACTTTACATGTACACCCTGCTGGACTGCGAAGGAACGTCGTTGTTGACATTGCGTCTGCTGTAACGAGACGAATGCTAAGGTGGAGTTGGGATTTTGCCGTTACTCCGCTTTGTTTCGACCATGAGGTCTTTTGTTAACTTTGCATGTACACCCTGCTGGACTGCGAAGGAACGCCGTTGTTGACATTGCGTCTGCTGTAACGAGACGAATGCTAAGGTGGAGTTGGGATTTTGCCGTTACTCCGCTTTGTTTCGACCGTGAGGTCTTTTGTTGACGTTGCATCTGCCTCCAGCTGGACTGTGGAGGAATGCTGTTGTTGACATTGCGTCTACTATATCGAGATGAATGCTGAGGTGAAGCTGGGATTTTTCCATCGTTCCGCTTGATGGTGTAACATCTGTGTCCTGCTGGAATGAGGAGGCACACCGTTGTTGGTCTCCAGGCTGCAGATGTGGCCATTGAGATTTGGAACTAGAGACTTTGCCATGGTTCCATTTCGTTGTGATTCTGGGGTCGGTTGTTGACGTCATGTCTGCATCTAGTTGGAGTGAGGAGAAACGCCGTTGGTGATATCTAAGTTGTCGATGTTGACGTCGAGACCCTGAAGCTCGGGATCTTCGTTTGCTTCATTTGTTGACATCGTGTCTGTAATATTGCGACAAATGTCGAGATTGTCTCTAGGTTGTCTATGAACCGTCGAGATTTGGCTTCGCTTTCTGATGGAGCCTGTTGGGAAGGTATTGTTCCCTCTTTATCTGTGTCCCTGGATTGTATACAGGAATCGATGTGATTTCACCTGTAGGGCAAAAAGTTTCATTCTTTCATTTTTTTTATTCTTTCCGCGATGCTCTATCATTTCAGCTATTTATATCGCGAAAATCGCGATTGCCCAATCATTTCGGCTATTTTTCGCGGTGCCCAATCATTTCGGCTATTTATTTTATTTTTACTCGCTGCTTTTTATTGCGAGTTGCCCAATCATTTCGGCTATTTATTTTATTTTTACTCGCTGCTTTTTATTGCGAGTTGCCCAATCATTTCGGCTATTCTGCATGCATACCTTTACTTACTGCTTTTTATTGCAAGTTGCCCCATCATTTCGGCTATTTCGTATGCATGTGCGGCCTACTGGCCTTTCGCCGTAAACCTGAAATTGAACACCGATTTCGGCATCAACATCGCTACAACTGGGATATCGCCAGGAGCGAATCATCATTTGTCTCTGTCGTTGTCGAACAAAGAAGGCTTAGCGACCAGGGTTAGGGTCTTGTCGACTAAGGCTTTTTACTTCATGAACCGTAAGGGTCTCACAAAGTTATTTCTCCCTACAAGTCGTGAGGATCTCGCAGGTGTGTTTTCTCCTTAGGGATCGTAAGGATTCCTAAATGTATGTTCCCCCGTAAGTCGTAAGGATCTTACAAAAGGTTTTTTTTATAAGTCGAGAGGACTTATAAGGGTTGTTCACCATATGGACATATCTCTAGTCACGGGTGGGAATTTGCTGGGAAAATGTTTATTCACGCCCGTGGATTGTATACAAGGGTTAGTATGAGCCGCTTGTAGGGCAGTATCGAAGGTTGTGGGGGTTGCTTAAGAACAGGTTCAGATCTCTGTAACTTAAGACTTTCAAATCTTATGAGCCGTGAGGGTCCCATAAGAGAGTTCTCCTTACGAGTCGTGAGGATCTCGCAAGTGTAATTTTCTCCTTAGGAATCGTGGGGATCCCTAAGTGTGTTGCTCCCTTGTGAGTCGTAAGGATCTCACGCGGGTGGTTTCTCCTTATAAGGTCGAGAGGACCCCATAAGTGTCTTTGAACGAGGTTGCGCCCTTTCGGGTTTTCACAAACACTCGCCGGTAGCCCTGCTTCTGCTGTTTTTACTCACGGAGCCCTTTCGGGTTTTCATCCGTGCCCATTTTGCTTATGGACATACCGTTTTTTTATTCTTTTTATTTTCTTCTTCTCCCTTTTTTTTTAATGAAGTCGCACCCTTTCAGGTTTTCACGAACACTCGCCGGTAGCCCTGCTGTTTTTACTCACGGAGCCCTTTCGGGTTTTCATCCGTGCCCATTTTGCTCATGGACATACCATTTTTTTTAATTCTTTTTATTCTTCTTATTTTTTCTAACGAGATTGCGCCCTTTCAGGTTTTCACAAACACTCGCCGGTAGCCCTGCTGTTTTTACTCACGGAGCCCTTTCGGGTTTTCATCCGTGCCCATTTTGCTTATGGACATACCGTTTATATTTTTTTATATTTCTTTTTTATATTCTCGTCACCCTGAGGATGCTGCGGTAGTTTGCAAGTTTTAGGACATTGCGGTCCATCATTAGTTTAAGGACATCTCGGTCCGTTGTTAGTTTAAGGACATTCCGGTCCACCGTCGCCGTATTTGAGGTGAACATCTAGTTTATTGACTTTTCGGTCTATGGGTCCTTCTCCATGAATGAGCATGATGCCCCCGGCGTATCCATCTTTCTCGGAGCGTGCGGTTGTGGCGGGTTCACCTTCCAATTTTCGGACAATGCGAACTTGCCCTGTTGATATTGGTCTTCAACCCAGTCCTTGAAGACGTAGCAATCCTCGATCAGATGACCTACCGTTTGATGGTAAGGGCAATAATTAGGATTACTAACATCGCCTGGCCGCAACGGACGTTTTGGACCCGGCAGATTGATGAGTCTGTCGCACACTGCCAGCTCGAACAGTCCCCTTGTTTTATCTTGTGGAAACGAGTAAGGACGTTTCAACTTTTCCTGGAGGGGTTGCCGCTTGTTGCTTTGGCGAGCAACCGGTCTAGGGTCACTTAATTGTTGTTGAGCGCTGGCGATGAAGGCCGTTTTTCCTTTTCCTTTATCCTTTTTGTTCGCTCCGTTGTTTGAAGGGTCGAGATTTTTTTCGAATAGCGTGCGATTACACGGCTGAACGTTCTCGCGGCTCCTCAATTCCTTTATTTTTGAAATAGATTCCCCGAGAGAAGGGTTGGGGGTAGCTTCTTCGTCAGAGTCGCTTCCAAAGGTGATAATTTGTGATCCCTTGGAGTCAGCTATATGACAATCGTCGGCGGCTCTTTTGAGCTCATCTATCGCATTTTTTCGACGTCTACAAGCTTCACATTTTGTCCTGTCGAAGTGTTTCTTTTGAGCGACATACCCTTGCCACCAACAGTTAAAGGATTCGCAGTCTTCGGTAGGATGTATGATCTTCTGATGATATAAACAGAAGTTAGGGTGCATTTCTACCTCAGAGAAGGTATTTTCTTCAGAGTGCGGTAACTTCATTCCTACTGATAGAGCTTTGGCGAACCTTTTCCTCGTCTTGAATTTGCTTTTACCCGTAGTGTATGGCTTTTGATTTGACGGGAATGCTTTGGCTCTTTCCAATATGGCTATTTCACGCTCTTGATTGGCTTTTGCTTTCAGACGAATTTCATTTAGGAAGACATCGATCAACTCGTCTGATGGCTGTAGAATTTCCGGTTCGGGGTTCGCCATTGGTTTCTCGGCGCAAGAAGCTTCTTTATTATCTGTCAGTGAGTGAGAAATCACATGACAAGTCGCTACGTAGTCTTCGGATTCATCTGATGAGTTTTCTCCATCGTTTTCATCCTTGACTAAAGAACAAACTGCCCCCGGCGTGTCCGTCTTCTTTGGAGAGTGCGGCTGTGGTGGGTTTACCTTCCAGTTTTCCGACAGCGCGAACTTGCCTTGTAGGTACTGATCCTCGATCCATCCCTTAAAGACGAAACAATCCTCAATCGGGTGACTTACCGTTTGGTGGTAAGGGCAATAATTGGGATTATTAAGATCGCCTGGCTGCGACAGACGCTTTGGACTCGGCAGATTAATGAGTCTGTTGCGCACTGCCAGCTTAAACAGTCTTCTCGTTTTATTCTGCGGAAACGAGTAAGGACGTCCCAGCCTCTCTTCGAGGGATGGGCGTGGGCGCACGTTGTTTTGGCGAACGACCGGCTTTGAGTTGTTCGACCGTTGTTGAGTATTGGCAACGAAGGTTGCCTTACCTTTGCCCTTTTCATTCCAAGGCTCTGTCTTTGAAGAAGAAGGCCTATGGCCCATCTGGTCCATTTGGGCCAGCTTGTCAATCAAGGCCTGGAAGGTGGTCGGCTTGAAAAACATCATGAACTGGGAGATGGCCGCTTGCGGATCGAGAGTGCCCACAAACATGCCTACCGCAGGTGCCTCTTCTATGCGTTGTTCGCATTTCGACCATAGGTTTCGCCATCGTGTTACGTATTGGACCCACGTTTCGCCTGGCCTTATTCTGGCATTTATTAGTGCTGTTATCGGGGTGCGTTCACTAACACTCGCGAATCTTTGTGTGAACAGTAGCTCCATCTCCGTAAATGTTTTGACAGAGTCGTTAGGTAGCTCCGAATACTATTCAAAGGTTGTTTCTGCTAAGCTACTGATGAATTGACGTAGCAACAATTTGTCATCGCCTCCAGTATTGCCGCATAAGGCCCTGAATTGAGCGACATGCTGATGCGGATTCCCTGTCCCTTTATATACGTAGATTTTAGGGATCATATATCCCGGCGGGTAACTGATTTGGTCGTACCAGCTCGGATACGGTCGTCCGGTTCTAGCAATTTGCCCAGCCGCTTCATTCACCTGATGAACCCGGATCTGCTGAGCTATATATTCGTCCAAGTCAGCTTTGGAGATTGCCTCCTCCTTGGCTGTTGACAGAGCCGGTGGAGGATTTGACGTTTCTCCCCTGTCGTCTTCAAGGACGATCAGAGGATCTTCAGCAGGAGGGTCCGGCTATAACATCATCCCTACCATATCTTGGAAGAGGAGCGCCATCTGTTTTATGTTAGCCGCTTGCTCTGCAGCTTCTTTGTCCCTCTTTTCGAGGACTCTGCGTAAAAAGTCAGCGTCGGTTTCTTGTTCTTGACGCTCATCCGAAGACGTTTCAGAGCTTTCTTTTGGCTCAGTGAGTGCAGCCATTGTAGTCATCATTTCCTGAAGCATTTGTTGTTGCTCCTGGGCTTTCGTCACGGATCGGGTGAGCGGTCGGTGGCCCGTAGAAGTGCGGCTTTCCTCCTTTCCAGAAGCCGTATAAACAGTGTGCACCACCATGCCCCCAGACTTGGGGCATTTGTGTTCGGTGTCTTTGCGATTTGCCGAAGACACAGGGGCTTTTTGCGGCCTCCTTTTTTGAGTGATTGGAGTTAAGGGAGCCGTTGTAGTGGGCACCCAAGTAGCTTTTGCTTTTTTTGGTTTGACAGAGTAATCCTTCCCCTGCCGAACCTTCATCTTTTTCTGTCGTCGGAGGCAGTCTTGATCGATCACCGACTCTTGGACCTGTCGCCAGACTTTGTAAATTTTAGAGGACAGCCGTTGAGGGGGCTGCTCTAGCTTCTTCTCTGGAGTATTCTCCACAGGTGAAGGAGTTCGTTTCAACATCGCAGTAGGAGAGTTTCTGCGCACCGTATTTAGCAATTCAAAGCTGTTCCCGATTGGAACAGCAGTATCGATCCCCACCGTTGGAGCTGGAGGAGTAAATCCAGAGGGGAAGTTGCCCTCAGCCTTCTTTACTCGGTGACAGTGGCGACGTCGAGCATGTCTTGATAATGGAGTTGTTTCAGCTATAGGGGTGACCCCCTCATGCCCCCTGTGTTGGTCAGAATATGCTGGTACCAGCCTTTTAAAGATCGACGTCCGTTGAACGGGGACGGCCAACCTGTCAGAAGCGGACTTCCGAACATGGAAAGCAACCTTGGTGACTTCGCCAAGAACGGGAGCTGGGATGGCTATCCGCTTCGGGATAACGCCTTCTGGTATGGCAGGCTTCTTCATGGGCCCGATGGAGCTCTGGCCTAATCCATTAAAACCTGAAGCAGTGGAGTTGGGCGACCTGTTCAGAGGGGTCGCGGCAGTGGTAAGTCGATCGAAGACCGACTTCTTTGGAGCTTCTTGCAATGTCATTGGGGCGTTGAAGCTCATTGGTGGGAGCATGGTCCCAAAAAATAGTCCAGTGGTGGCTTGAGCCACCTGCTCCACCGGCATTTTGAAAAGGGAGGCCGCTTGGGGCCCATAAGTCACTCCTCCAGTAATGACGGAGCCAGAGTTGTTGCTGCAGGCGATGCAGTTCGAAGACATCGATCTTTTGTTTTCTGCACGGAGCAAGACACCAAATCTTAGTACCTTGAATCCACAGGCAACCACAGTAAACCGTGATTAGTTCGCGAACACGGCACACGAAGTGTGGAGTGGAAAGAAGGAAAAGGTCCCACCGGGCGTGCCAGAATCTGTTCCCCTCCGAAAGGCGGCGCACAAGACTACGATGTCCTGACGCTGGCGATTCGGAGCAGATGCTATTTGGTTTTATCCGTCCACCTCTCCAAAGATGCCAAGTTGATTTATGGCACCGTGTATCGGAGGTTTAGACGGATGCGGCCGATGTAGCAGACTTCGTTAGATTCCCCCTCGCTTGAGGGGTTTTTGATTGTGGGGACGCTCTTCCCTGCAGGCGCAAGCCCCTGCAGTTAATTACGCTACCGCATCGCGGTAACAACTTTCTCATTCTCCAGAATTTCACTTCGTATCGTGTGTGTTTGTTTTGTTTGTGGTTGCCCGTGGATTGTATACGGAGACTGAGTAATGCCGTCGCCCATAGGACGTGGATTAGTCCAAATCCGTATTTACTTAGATTTGGGTTTGGTGTTTTTAGTTTAAGGATGCATTAGTCGCGTTGCGGCTAAGATCAACTTAAATGTTCGTTAAGGATACGATAGTCCTGTTTGAGACTAAGATCAACTTAACGTGATAATCCATTTAATATCTGGCCATCGGGACTCGTCACCTCTCTAACGTCGTTGAAGGATTACAACGGCAGATGTCAGAGGAGTTCAGAGATGTACCCTTGAACCAAGGTTGATTTGGAGTTTTATAGTCCATTTGAATGTTTAAGGATACGTTAGCCGTGTTTGGGGGCTAAGATCAACTTAAACGGGATCGTTTAGATCCGGCAAAAGAGCATTTGGAGGCTCTATTGTTCTAGTTTAGGGACGTAGTGGTCCATAGGTAGTTTAGGGACATTGCGGTCCATGTTCCAGTTTAGGGACGTGGTGGTCCATGTTCCAGTTTAGGGACGTGGTGGTCCATCGCCAGTTTAGGGACGTGGTGGTCCATATTCCAGTTTAGGGACATGGGGGTCCGATATTAGTTTAAGGACGTTTCGGTCCGACATTCCCCATTTTGGGACGAATATTAGTTTAAGGACGTTCCGGTCCGATATTGGTTTAAGGACGTTCCGGTCCGATATTAGTTTAAGGACGTCTCGGTCCGATATTAGTTTAAGGACGTCTCGGTCCGATATTTGTTTAAGGACGTCTCGGTCCAATATTGATATGTGGTTGTCGGGACCCGTCACCTCTCTGACGTCGTTGAAGGATTACAACGACATGTGTCAGAGGAGTTCAGAGATGTACCCTTGAACCCGTAGTAAATTGATTTAAGAGAGCAATCTTGCTCAGTCAATTTAATTTAAGGACTTATGGCCAAAATTGGGCTAAATCCAGTTTCAACATTTTTTGTCTTTGGCCTGTGCTAGGGCTTTACCCCTTTTTAGTAATGCACTGCATTATTCTTGTTTTGGTTGGGCTTTGCCCTTTTATAAATGATGCGGAGCATCTATTTTTTTGTTTGGGCTTTGTCCCCCCTTTTAAAATGCATAGCATTTTTTATTAGGCCTGTTAGGCCTTTTAATTGGGCTCTGTCCCTTTTCTTTAATAATGCAGAGCATTAAATACTCTGACAGTGTCCCACGTGGCTTGTCAGGCGCTTTGCGCTAAGTAATGAGCGCAAACTCATATGGTGGTGACACGTGTCACGCTCTGGTGAGCGCAAGCGCAATAGCGCAATGCGCTGCGCTAGTGCGCTGTGCTGTTGCGCTGCTGACACGTGGCGCGCTCTGGTGAGTTGCGCCAATTCCAGAGAGCAAAGCTCTATTTCAAGAGCGCGTAGCGCAAGTGGTTCTATAGCTGACACGTGGCGCTCTCTTAAGAGCGCAACAGCGCAGTTTGTAAGTGCAGAGCACTAAGAATCTTTTAGATTCAAGAACAGAAGTGCAAAGCACTATTTAATTTCTTGATCTAAATTAGATCAAAGAAAAATAAGTTTTTCTTTTTTGTTTCAAGAACCAGAGGTTCATAAAAATGCAAAGCACTATTTTTTCTATTTTGTTGTTTTCATGTTTTTTAAAGAACCAACGGTTCGAAAAGAAGTGCAAAGCACTGTTATGTGAAAAACATTGATCTTGTTTTTAGATCAATGATTTATTTAAAAGAGATTTCTTCTCTTTCATGAAGGTTTTTTACCTCTTTCTTGAAATTTTCTCAGAGTTCTCTCTGTTTGAAGCCCTTGACTTTTTTCAAGAAAATGTGCATGCTTTGAATTGAGGTCTGGGGTCTCTTTTATAGTGCCCATAAATTAGTTAAATTTGTTAAATAGATCTTTCTCTGAGTGATTTGGGGAATTTTCCCCACCGTTGGATCTTTGATCCATGGGCTTCTGTTTTACAGAAGAAAATCTTCTTGTTTTAACAAGAACAGAAAATATTTCTTTAGAATTTTAATTCTGTTGGGCGCAAATGCTCCAGAGCGTGACACGTGCCACGCAGCATCTGCGCTAGCGCATCTGCGCTGACACGTGTCACGCAGCGCACAGCGCAGCGCAACTGCGCTAGCGCATCTGTGCTGACACGTGTCGCACAGCGCACAGCGCAGCGCACAGCGCAGCGCAACTGCGCTGACACGTGTCGCGCAACGCAACTGAAGCGTTGCTTCCTTTACGTTTTGTTTTAAACAGAGCTTTGCTCTGATTGGGCGCGCCTTCTTAGGCGCTGCGCTGATGCATCTGCGTCTGACACATGGCGCGTTGCGCGCAGCGCAAAGAATCTGAAGCGTTGCTTCATTTATTAAAATTTAGATTTTAAAATTAGAGCTTTGCTCTGATTGGGGGAAGATGAAGCGTTGCTTCATCTCCCGCCTCGGAATTTGAACAGAGCTTTGTTCTGATTGGGGTAAACACGTACATCCGTCGATTTATAGCCAATCTTTCTGGCAAGTGCCGTCCCTACAGTCACTTGATGAAGAAGGGAACCCCGTTCTTCTGGGATCATAAATGCCAAATCGCGCTGGACGAAATCAAACAATACCTGCAGAATCCGCCAGTGCTGGCTGTCCCGGTCAAGGGAAAGCCCCTTATTCTTTACACAACAGCCCTTGAAGGTTTCTTAGGCACATTATGGGCACAAGAGAACGACCAAGGGAAAGAAAAAGCTCTCTATTACTTGAGTCGAGTTCTCCTGGGGGCAGAAAGCAATTATTCTCCCATCGAAAAACACTGCCTGGCGTTGATCTTCGCGATAACGAAGCTCAGACACTATGCATTGGCGCATGAAGTTCGTCTCATATCAAAGGTGGACCCTCTCAAATACTTGATGTCAAAGGCCATATTGACAGGGCGACTCGCTAAGTGGGCCCTGCTCTTGATGGAGTTCTCAATAACCTATCAGCCTCTTAAGGCAGTGAAAAGTCATGCTATTGCCGACTTCCTCGCTGAACATCCAATACCAGCCGATTCTCCCTTGAATTGCGAACTGCCAGACGAACATGCGTTCGATGCGATCGACAGAAGTGGTACCCGGTGGGAACTTTATTTTGATGGAGCGTCTTCCATGAAGAAACGCAGACAGAACACGCCTATAATCAAATCAGGGGTAGGCCTTATCTTCGTGACCCCACAAGGAGGGATAATGCGCTTTGCTTTCTCCTTAACAGAGCCGAGGACGAACAATGAAGCTGAATACGAAGATTTGATAGCAGGCCTCGAGATCGCCATTGACATGGGAATTGAAGACCTCCTTATATACGGAGACTCCCAACTGGTCGTTAGCCAAGTAAACGGTGACTATCAAACATGCAAACCGGAACTGGTAAAGTACGGCGAGAGGGTACAGCAACTGCTGACCTAAATACCTTCCTACATCCTGGAAAGCATACCGCGTGCGGAAAATAACAAAGCGGATGCACTAGCTAAGCTCGCTAAAGAACTAGCCGACGAGAACCTTGATGATGTAAGAATCGTGGTACAAAGCCGTCGAGTTCTTGCTCCGGCAGAAATATATCCGGAATCATCCGAGGAAAAGGAAGCGACTGAGCAGATGGCCCTGCAAATAAATGACCAAGAAAAGGCTGAGGATTGGAGAGAAGTCTTTATAGACTACTTCAAATCCCGTCGAACGCCTGAAGATGTGTCCTCAAAACATCAGCTCATGAAGCGAGCCCTATCTTTCGCCTTCGTCAATGATACTCTGGACAAGAGGTCATTTGATTCTCTGTTGTTGAGATGCCTGGGACCTGAAGAGGCGAAGAGAGTCGTTCAAGAAGTTTACGACGGACTCTGCGGTTCTTACCAAGCCGGGCCGAAGATGAAGCTGAAAATCAAGCGGATGGGTTATTATTGGCCCACGATGATCCATGACTGCCTCGAGTATGCGAAGCAATGCCACTCGTGCCAGATCCATGGGGACTTTATCCATCAGCATCCAAATCCACTACATCCAACGGTGGCTAGCTGGCCATTCGAAATGTGGGGGACTGACATAATCGGCCCCATCGAACCAGCATCGTCCAGAGGACATTGGTTCTTTTTGGCGACAACTGATTACTTCTCCAAATGGGCAGAAGCAGTACCGCTGAGAGAAGTGAAAACGGAGAACATCCTCCATTTTTTCAAGACACACGTTATTTATCGATTTGGAACTCCGCGACGGATCATATCTGATAACGGGCCAGCCTACAGAAGCCACAAGATCAGTCGCTTCGCACAACAGCACAACATAGACTGGAGATACTCTTCAGTTTATAATCCCCGAGCTAACGGTCTAGCTGAGGCTTTCAACAAGACCTTGACGAAGATCGTGAAAAAGACGGTGTCTCGAAACAAGAAGGACTGGCACGAGAGACTGCAAGAAGCTCTCTGGGCGTATCGAACTACGTTCAAGACGGCCACGAACACAATGCCGTACGTGTTGGTATTCGGTACAGAAGCAGTACTCCCTCTCGAGATAGAATTACCTTCTCTACGAGTGGCAGTCCATTACGAGCTGACAGACGAAGAAAACGCCCACCTTCGTCTTGAGGAGCTTGATGCCCTTGATGAAACCCGGCTCATAGCGCAACAAAATCTGGAGGCTTATAAAGCAAAGATGACGCGCTCATCTGAAAGATTGACCAGGCCGAGGACATTCCGCCAAGACGAACTCGTGCTAGTGGTCAAAAGACCTATGATCCCCAATCGCGCCAAGCGAGGAAAATTCGAGCCGAACTATGAAGGCCCGTATATTATAGATAAGGTCTACCAGGGTGGAGCCTATCTACTCATGGACATGCATGGCGAAAGACCTTTCAGGCCAATAAACGGTCGCTTCCTGAAGAAATACTACGCCTAACGAGTTACGGCCTAAGTCAATGATAGATGACGACGACTATGTCCGCTCTCTATCTTCCTAAGCCCAAAACTCTATAAGTAGTAGCTGGTTAACGGACCGAAACGTCCTTAAACTAATAGCGGACCGAAACGTCCTTAAACGAACGACGGACCACTATGTCCTAAAACTAGCTGTTGACCGAGATGCCAATAAACTACGGTGGATTGCGGCATCCCAAAGCCGATACAAAAAAAAGAATAAAAAGAGAAAAGAAAACGGTATGTCCATAAGCAAAATGGGCACGGATGAAAACCCGAAAGGGCTCCGTGAGTAAAAACAGCAGGACTACCGGCGAGTGTTTTTGAAAACCCGAAAGGACGCAACCTCGTTATAAAAAAAGAGAAAGAAGAAAAAAATGGGGGGAAACGGTATGTCCATAAGCAAAATGGACACGGATGAAAACCCGAAAGGGCTCCGTGAGTAAAAACAGCAGGGCTACCGGCGAGTGTTTGCGAAAACCCGAAAGGGCGCAACCTCGTTAAAAGACACTTGCAAGGTCCTCTCGACCTTGTGAGGAGAAACCACCCACGTGAAATCCTTACGACTCATAAGGGAGCAACACACTTAGGGATCCCCACAATTCCTGAGGAGAAATTACACTTGCGAGATCATCACGACTCGTAAGGAGAATCCTCTTATGAGACCCTCACAACTCATAAGATTTGAAAGTCTTAAAGTACAGAGACCTGAACCTGTTCTTAAGCAACCCCCACAACCTCCGATACTACCCTACAAGCGGCTCAATGCTGACCCTTGTATACAATCCATGGGCGCGAATAAACATTTCCCTAACCAAGTCCCACCCATGACTAGGGATATGTCCATATGGTGAACAACCCTTGTAAGTCCTTTCGACCTATAAGGAGAAAACTCTCTTGTAAGATCCTTACGACTTACAGGAGAACATGCACTTAGGAATCCTCACGACTCCTAAGGAGAAAACACACCTACGAGATCCTCACGACTCGCAGGGAGAAATACCTTTATGAGACCCTTACGGCTCATGAAGTCAAAAGCTTTAGTTGACAGGATCCTAACCCTGTTCGCTAAGCCACCTTTGTTCGATATCGACAGAGGCAAATGATGATTCACTCCTGGCAATATCCCAGTTGTAGCGGCGCTGATGCCAAAATCGATGTCTAATTCCCAGCTAGCAGCAAAAAGCCAGCAAGCCATACATGCATACGAAATAGCCGAAATAATGGGGAGACTTGCGACAAAATCAGCAAATAAAAATGTATGCATGCGAAATAGCCGAAATGATTGGGCAACTCGCAATAAAAAGCAGCGAATAAAAATAAAACAAATAGCCAAAATGATTGGGTACCGTGAAAAATAGCCGAAATGATGGGGCAATCGCGACCTTCGCGATATAAAAGCTGAAATGATAGAGCATCACGGAAAAAGATGAAATAACAAATATAAAATGAAATTTATGCCCTACAGGTGATATTACATCAATATCTGTATACAATCCAGGGGCTCAAACGAAAAGGGAGTCACACTCCTCCTCCCCAGGTTTCATCAGAAGAAGAAGCCAAACCTCAATGGATCACAGATAGCCTGGAGATCATCTCAACATTCGTCTCAGCAGACACAACATCAAACAAAGCGGAACAGTAGCAACTCCCAGTTCCATGACTCGACGGTGTACAGATGACTGAGAGTCAAATCCCAACTCCGTGAAATGCGGATATAATCAACAAAATTCCTGGTTACGTGGAACGCGGATAACGTCACTTCTGACCCCGTGGAAAACGTCCAGAGCGGATCCTGGTCCCCGCAGAACTGTTGGATATAGTGCCCTCAAAGTCAATTATTGGATCGCAGGCACGTGATTGCAATGATTGAGGAGGACCTATGCCGGTAGGACAGTCTTACTCGAGATGATAGTATGCTATCTGGTTTGCCTTTATCAGTCGTGTATAGGTTCAGGTGACTGATCACGATTACACTTTGATAGAGCCCTTAGGATCTTGCTTGACTACCAACAGTATGAGGGCGATCATATAAGTGAGAGTTGGGTGGTCTATAAGCATATCCTTAATAGTGGTCCCTAGTCGTGGAAGTTTCGAGACAGGGCATCGATACTCCAGAGTAGACTAGTGTATACAGTCGAGATCCCGACGAGGGGCGGTGGCCGGTCTCACAAACCACTGGTGTCAGTTGGATCACCTAAGATGTATACAGGTGCTCATTGGGTTATGAGTACACCGGACAGGACTCGCCGGGAATCTGCCAGTTGGTATTATACATATCATCAGATAGCAGTTCCCTGGTGACATGTGTACAGGTTAGTTCATCGACCTGAGGTCGTCATTTGTCTCATATGAGTTCCCACTGTGCTTTGATTTCTACCCTACCACGGCTCAAAGGAGTCGTGCAAACAGGTAGTTTTTGGGTACAGTCCCAAGCCACATGGAGGCACGTGAACGGATCGGCAGGGGATTCGTCTCTCCCGGTATTGGGGGTGGAGGTCGCGCTGTGTCTAGGAAAGCTATTACACCAAGTCCTTGTCCAAGGCAGGTGAGATTTACTGGTAGGTACTCCAGTAGTATCTCAGGGTGTTCAGGGCTTGTCTCCGACATGACTTATACAGCTATTGGGGGTCTGACGTTACTAGCCCCTAGGCCGGATATGCGATACTCATAAATGAACGGACCGGACTGTATATACATTGTCACTGTTAGGCTCAGTAGGGTTTCTGGATGAGTTCGCTCATCAGCCTCCCTTGAGGTCAGTACATAGGCAGCCGTTACGCATAGCTAGTGCCGCTGACGGCTTGTGGTTAAACCCACTTCCAGGGTACTGACGAGTCATTAGAGTCCCCCACAGATAGTTTCCCAAGTTCGGGCGAAACGTTGTAGAGGCCGTATGGTTTTATGGCAGGGTTCGGAAAATGCACCTGCATTTACGCACGTGTCATATTTCGGGCAGATAATACTGGTGGGCTTTGGTTTAAGCCGGATCCATGTATTATACAGAGTAGATATAATTTCTTTATCTCGGATGCATTTGTATTCGGTCGTAATACAAATGCGGGTATATTTATACAGTTCCGGGGTTATCCTGAAATTCGTTTTGGGATCACTTTTGGAAGTTGCCAGTTTCCAGTTTTCTATCAGCCGTATTTAACATTTGGTTAAATACGAATTTATCTTTTCTTGAGATGAGTGTGGAAGCTTCTAGAAGGTTCTAGAAGTGGTGAGGTGTTTAGTGAGTCATGGTTGCATTTAATGATTCCATTAATGCATGATGACTTGGTTAATGATTCATCATTTTCATTAATTGTGTTCACACTTTGTGTTCACACTAGATATTTCTCTTATTGTCACCTCCCCCTCTCCTACCATCACCCCCACTTCTATATGATGGCCGGCCCCTCCCCTCCTCTCTTGAGTCTCTCTCACTTCATTTGGTTAAAAAGATTATGATAGTTTCGGTGTATGGAATTTCATAGCTCATTTCATTCCATCACTCGATTCCAATGGCAACTTCATTAATCGTTCATCCATGGCTTTGGACGAAGCGAGACAAAGTCTTCTACTCATTCTCTACATCATTCTTGGTCATCACTTTTAGCAAACTTGATGACCGAGTTGCCTCGAGTCAGAGGCGGGAGCCCGTTTAAAGATCTAATGACGTGGTGCCACCTGGACGAGGAGATCGGAGATCGACGAGATCGGAGCAGACGCAACGGAGCGTGGGATGATGGTTAAAGAACGAAGGACTCGGATCGTTCGGTATAACCTTTCTTCCCTCTTTGTAGATTGTTAGTTTAGCGTTAATAGCAGATCCGGGTTATAGTATGCGATAGCGCCAGTTATAAAAAGTTTTTGTTCCGCATTTTGGCGTCTGAAAGAAGGCCGGGGCGCTACCGTAGACTTACATGGTATCAGAGCCACGCCATTAAGCTTTACTAACTTATGCTAACGCGTTTAAAACATCGATCGAACCAGATATCGAAAACCGCAAAATTCAAATTCTGAGTTTCTATCGATTTTAAAATGGTCCTAAAATTAATTTTACACATCACAGAAAATTCAGCAGGCTTTTCTAAGCACGTGGTACAAATTTGGGCACGTGATCATTCAATAGCGCCGCGGAATCGCGGTCAAACCTAGGGTTTGACCGCGCATCCGCGGCTATTCTATTGGATCACTGCTCCAAATTTGCACAGTGACTTATTCTCTGTAAATTGTGGTTTTTGGCATGTTTCACTTGGGCCCAAATTTTTTTACTGTGCAGCAGATTTGCGTGGGGCCCACTTCGGGAAATTTAGTCGATCGAAATTTAAACGTGTTAGTTTACAGTGCTTATATTATATCTCCGACCGTGAATGTCATTTGATCGGTAAACCGCGTCTGATTGCTATAGTTCTTTTAGACGGGTTTGCGAACGTGACATTCGCGTTGATGTTCTGTGTTGTGCTGTGATGTTGCGGATTTGTCGTGGTGGATAGCAGTGTGCAATGGTAGTGCAGTTTGAGTTTATTTGTACATTTGATATTGCGGGGTGAGCGTCCAACATGTGGACTGCCGTCACTGCCTGTTTGTATAATATTCTTTAGGGACACGACCAGGTTGAGGTCGATGTACCCGTTGTACATATTTTTCATTTCTGTACTAGGTTTTACCCCGCGACGGAGTGCACAGATAGCCGGGTTCTGGGGGCAACGGGTCCGCATCTCATGGCTTTGAGAGGCAGAGGGGCCTCACTCTAGAATTGGCAGACTATTCGCCGCACTCATAGGGGGTACAGGTTGACCCAAGGAGGGGTTCCCAAGATTACCGGATTCCGTGAAGTGCTGGGTGGTCCATTCACTGGTGAAGTTGCATGGAGTTCCTAAAACAATTTGCTGTAGGGGGCTGCCTCGCTTCAGGTTTTGGCGGGTAACTTGCCGCACCCGTAGGGGTCTAGGTTTCATTGCACAGGCTATCCACACGACAGGGGAACGTCGGGTTTCAGCAGCGGCTCTGTGAAACCCGGGGATCCCAGATTATCTGTATTGTTCTGTGATGCTTATTACTTTTCTGTAATGTTGCATATTATCACGCCTGGAGCGATTATTGTATATTGGTATATATACTATTAGATGTTGTATATGTTTTACACCCGCGCTAGTTCAGTCCCCGCTCTGTCGTTAGTTAAGTAACCTAACGGGTGATGACGGGACCCAGTGACGAATGCGGATGGCATATACATACATTTTATTTTCGTTCTTTTCTGGTGTGATTAATTGATGGGACTGCGTTGATTCTGATCAATGCAAAGTAAAACAAATTTGTTTGGATGTTGTTGGAACAATTTAAAAAGTGTTATTGCAAAGATGTTTCCTTTTGTTTTGCACAGTGGTATTCGGTTGGAATATCCTGCACCTCATTCGTCGGGGCAAGGGCCGATATCCCTTCACCGGGACTGACCCCTTGGGCAGAAGTTTGCGTCAGGGTAATAACTTCACTATAGTCGATTACATATTGCTTTGCATCGCGGTATTCAGTGGAATATCCTGCACCTCATTCCACGAGAAAAGAGCCGAGATCCCTTCACCGGGAGTGACCTCTTTAGCAAAGGTTTTCGCCACTATATTTTTATAAAAAGCTATCAGGTTCCTTCAACGAGATCAAGTTCATTACGTTAAAGGTTTTTCGCCAAAAACCAGCCGTAGCCCTCCGTCATTTCTTATGGATGGTCAGTAATATTCAAGCTATGTTTGTTGGCTTTCGTCAAGGCATAGTGTTTGGTAGTTGCTGGGGTATTCATTTGTTGCATAGATAGATGAGTTGGTTTGGGACAGTCGTATTACCTTGTTGGCTTTCATCAAGGGTATGTACGGGTGGGTTCGAATTAACAAGATAATGACGGGCAGAACTTGACATGTGACTTATGATTTGTTGGCTTTCGTCAAGGTCATAAGAACATGGGGTAAAAATCACATCGGGAGTTTCTAAAGAAACTGAAACTTGCCAGGCATGCGCATACCTTCTGGAGTGTGATAACGTTAGTGGATTCCGTCACGTTATCATGCGATGAGAGTTGGATCCTGATTCCCACTGATGAGTTGGTTTACTCTTCGGGTGATCCCGATTGATTCTTCTTTCAGGTTTGGAGAAGAATTTGACAGTACAGTGGGAGGTTTCCGGATTAGATAAAGTGATAACCATTCTGATCTAGGTTAGAGTGTACGCAGAGTGTTTCTGTTCTCTCTCTCTTTGGCAGCGACCTTTGACCGACCCTAGACTATGACTTAGGGACCAAGTTGACCGAACCTTCTTAAAATACTGGCTTTTGGATTGTCTGAGTTGCATAAGTCATTGCCACTCCGTCTTCTACCCTTTGTATTTCTCAGAACACCCCGTATTACTACGGACATCCACTTCCATTGGATAGATCCATCGTATGGTTATATACGAACTCAAAGGGACTTCTTTGAGGATGGATCCAGGTTCAGGAGAAATAGAATTGGTTTATTCAGTTGTCTTTTATTATCACCTTCTCTCAGGTTGCAAGGGCTCCTTGGTTTAGGAGAGTACACCTATTACGCTTATTGGATAGTCTTCTTCCAAACCATAGGCAGGTGCCGTAAGGTAGGGAATGAAGAAAACAAATTAGCCTAAGTAGGGTGTACAGAAGGTAATATGTAAAGACAAAATAAATGGATTAGAAAGAGGGCAAAGTAAGTTGCGACTGTTATCATTCACGACCAAACCGCGTACTTCATCGCCAATCCTATTTCACCTTTAAAAGAATAAGGATTATTCAGTTGTCTTTTATCATCACCTTCTCTCAAGATGTGAGTACTCCTTGGTTTAGGAGGGTACACCTATTATGCTTACTGGATAGTCTTCTTTCAAACCATAGGCTGGTGCCGAACGGTAGGGAAGGAAGAAAACCATTTAGCCTAACAATGGTGTACAGAAGGTAACGACTAAAGACAAATAAAGGGATTTGGAGAGATGGCAAAGAAATATACGGTTAAAGTCATAAATTAGATTATGGAAGAGGCATTACTATGAATGCCAGGATATCCCTTCGAAACATTTTCATGTTTCAGTGCATTGTTAATGGAAAACTGTTTTCCCGATTAGATACTTACTCTAGGGTGTGTATTCACCAGGTTTCATTCTCACATCTGTATGGTTTTACAGATAATGAGTGGGAGGAAGTTATTGGGAATTAGGTGATCATCCTCATTATATCGGAATTCGTTGTAATTGGTGATATTTGAGGAAATCGCCTGGGTACAGTTTTCAACCTACGACGCACAGGTTTTGAGTTATTCAACTCAGCGGACTTATACAGAGTATTGTATGTTGTCCAGTGTCCATCAGGACAAAGGGGTAGGTCCTCGTACTATGTTCTGTTTACTTATGACTTCTCTAGTTTTTAGACAAGTGTTTCGTAAAATACAAGGTCTATGTTTTGAGAAGTTGTGGGTATAAGAATAAAGTAGAGAACCAGATATCGCAAGTATCGGGATTCTTCAAAGAGATCGAAGATGTAGATACCTGTGATTGGTATTCAGTTGATAGTAATAGTTTTGAGAAACTTGTTTCTCTTTCGGGTTACTCATAATTGGATGGATTCCTAAGTTGAGTAATGCTGATTAGCCTCTCTCCATTAAAAGTTGATATACACTGGAGACAGCTGCATGATTAGAATCTGGTTCCAATTAAATAAAGTGCCAAAGTTTCTATATTGGATATAGAATGGATCATATCTTAACGATGTTAAGGTACGGGGAGTTGTCCGGCTTATGCTTAAAACCAGAATCTGGATAACTCAGGGCACGTTTCTGTAATGGCTGTTTGTGGGTTGGCCCAGGCTATGATGAGGGTTGACTTTCTACCATCTGGAAGATCAATAGTGATATTGTTCTTGACTCGCCTCAGTTTTAGTAAAATGGATTTTTTCAGAAAATAGTAGTGGGAGTATGGTAGAACTGGAAGTGATTCCAGAACCGCAAACGATTACGGAAAATTTAATAGGACCTAAAGATTCAATCAGGTTTGACAATCCATTAGCCACTCCGCAGATATGGTGGGTAACCTCAGACACCCGAGAGGTACTCCGGTAGCCTCAAGGACGGTGACAGGGAGGTTCTTATCTACCCAGACTTGACACTACTGTTGTTCCGGGCTATGAGACCCGGTAGAAGGGTTGTTGTGGTCAGTGGGAGCAACGGAAGCATAGTGGGCAAGTAGCTTATGTCTATTTATAGACTAGAGCAGTTATAGCGGAGATTGATCATCTAATTTTGATGTGACAGTCATGGGTTTGACTTCATCAGAATAGGGGATGGATCTGTTAAGAAGGAAGTAGGGTGTGATGTCCTGGTTTTTGGATGACATACACATAGTAGGAAGTAAAATTCCTATACTACGATCGGCTGTACTGTGGTCGTCACACAGTTGTTTCTCCAGACAGGATATGGATATAATATTTGACATTCTGCTTTCTAGATCTATGGTTTCAGATCTGGATTTGGGTAGTTTCCCAATGTGGGTACTTTGACAGTATTCTAATGGTTTTTAGAATAGATGACTCCTGGCATGGTGGTGTACCTACAGGTGATGGAGTCACCCTCTCTAAAGGTGTCATACAGACTAAAGGGGAGAGGGAAGTGCATGATTGGCAGATCACTTGCTTAGGCAATTGAGTCGATCATGAGATGTCAAGTACCACACCAGATGTTGTTTTTGCACTAGATGTGATAAGTTTGTATTAATCCAATCCTGGAGAAACATAAGGAAGCAGTTTTAGAACATAAGTGAATGTTCTACGGAGTTGAGGACGGCAGCCTCCTTCCGGAGACGATTATCATTCCAGGCTTCAAAGGTGACATGGATGACAGAGAGATTGTCAGAGTTATAGTTTTCCCTCTGATGAAGAGGGACAGTATTATGGACAGGTGGTCCAAGAGGATACTGTGGGAGGCATGGTGCAGGATACTGATTAGGTTCAGTTATCGATACAGTCTAAGAAGTTTGGATTTGGAGTTCATTTATGAACTAGGTCCCATCAGATATCCAGACATATTCTAAGACAGGTATTACTCAATTCGGGAGATGGCTTTCTCCACGAACTTGAGATTAAGAGAGACATAGAAAGAAACATCAGGGCGGATCCACTAACTGAGGCTATTTCTCGAACACAATAGTTTTACAAACGGGCTTTGTGAAACTGATTAGTAGGGGAGTTGGGTGTTGGTTTCACACGGGCTGTGAGTACTCGACATCGCAATAATTAGCCTTAAGTGCAAGTAGGACATTGTTGGATATAGTGCCCTCAAAGTCAATTATTGGATCGCAGGCACATGATTGCAATGATTAAGGAGGACCTATGCCGGTAGGACAGTCTTACTCGAGATGATAGTATGCTATCTGGTTTGCCTTTATCAGTCGTGTTTAGGTTCAGGTGACTGATCACGATTACACTTTGATAGAGCCCTTAGGATCTTGCTTGACTACCAACAGTATGAGGGCGATCATATAAGTGAGAGTTGGGTGGTCTATAAGCATATCCTTAATAGTGGTCCCTAGTCGTGGGAGTTTCGAGACAGAGCATCGATACTCCGGAGTAGACTAGTGTATACAGTCGAGACCCCGACGAGGGGCGGTGACCGGTCTCACAAGCCACTGGTGTCAGTTGGATTACCTAAGATGTATACAGGTGCTCATTGGGTTATGAGTACACCGGACAGGACTCGCCGGGAACCTGCTAGTTGGTATTATACATATCGTCAGATAGCAGTTCCCTGGTGACATGTGTACAGGTTAGTTCATCGACCTGAGGTCGTCATTTGTCTCGTGTGAGTTCCCACTGTGCTTTGATTTCTACCCTACCACGGCACAAAGGAGTCGTGCAAACAGGTAGTTTTTGGGTACAGTCCCGAGCCACATGGAGGCACGTGAGCGGATCGGCAGGGGATTCATCTCTCCCGGTATTGGGGGTGGAGGTCGTGCTGTGTCTACGAAAGCCATTACACCAAGTCCTTGGCCAAGGAAGGTGAGATTTACTGGTAGGTACTCCAGTAGTATCTCAGGGTGTTCAGGGCTTGTCTCCGACATGACTTATACAGCTATTAGGGGTCTGACGTTACTAGCCCCCTAGGCCGGATATGCGATACTCATAGACGAACGGACCGGACTGTATATATATTGTCACTGTTAGGCTCAGTAGGGTTTCTGGGTGAGTTCGCTCATCAGCCTCCCTTGAGGTCAGTACATGGGCAGCCGTTACGCATAGCTAGTGCTGCTGACGGCTTGTGGTTAAACCCACTGCCAGGGTACTGACGAGTCATTAGAGTCCCCCACAGATAGTTTCCCAAGTTCGGGAGAAACGTTGTAGAGGCCGTATGGTTTTATGGCAGGGTTCGGAAAATACACGTGCGTTTACGCACGTGTCATATTTCGGGCAGATAATACTGGTGGGCTTTGGTTTAAGCCGGATCCATGTATTATACAGAGTAGATATAATTTCTTTGTCTCGGATGCATTTGTATTCGGTCGTAATACAAATGCGGGTATATTTATACAGTTCCGGGGTTATCCTGAAATTCGTTTCGGGATCACTTTTGGAAGTTGCCAGTTTCCAGTTTTCTATCAGCCGTATTTAACATTTGGTTAAATACGGATTTATCTTTTCTTGAGATGAGTGTGGAAGCTTCTAGAAGGTTCTAGAAGTGGTGAGGTGTTTAGTGAGTCATGGTTGCATTTAATGATTCCATTAATGCATGATGATTTGGTTAATGATTCATCATTTTCATTAATTGTGTTCACACTAGATATTTCTCTTATTGTCACCTCCCCCTCTCCTACCATCACCCCCCACCTCTATATGATGGTTGGCCCCTCCCCTCCTCTCTTGAGTCTCTCTCACTTCATTTGGTTAAAAAGATTATGATAGTTTCGGTGTATGGAATTTCATAGCTCATTTCATTCCATCACCCGATTCCAATGGCAACTTCATTAACCGTTCGTCCATGTCTTTGGACGAAGCGAGACAAAGTCTTCTACTCATTCTCTACATCATTCTTGGTCATCTCTTTTAGCAAACTTGATGACCGAGTTGCCTCGAGTCAGAGGCGGGAGCCCGTTTAAAGATCCGATGACGTGGTGCCACCTGGACGAGGAGATCGGTGATCGACGAGATCGGAGCAGCCGCGACGGAGCGTGGGATGATGGTTAAAGAACGAAGGACTCGGATCGTTCGGTATAACCTTTCTTCCCTCTTTGTAGATTGTTAGTTTAGCGTTAATGGCAGATCCGGGTTATAGTATGCGATAGCGCCAGTTATAAAAAGTTTTTGTTCCGCATTTTGGCGTCTGAAAGACGGCCGGGACGCTACCGTAGACTTACAAGAACATGGCAGTGAACCCGTGCGACGCATCTAGAGCGTAGCCTAGTCCTCGCCGAACACGGCAATGAACACGTGTGAAGCATCTTGTGCAAATTCCTGGTTACGTGGAACGCGGATAACGTCACTTCTGACCCCGTAGAAAACGTCCAGAGCGGATCCTGGTCCTCGCAGAACACGGCAGTGAACCCGTGTGAAGCATCCAGAGCGGAGCCTAGTCCTCGCCGAACACGGCAGTGAACCCGTGTGAAGCATCTAGTGAAGATTCCTGGTTACGTGGAACACGGATAACGTCACTTCTGACCCCATGGAAAACGTCTAGAGCGGATCCTGGTCCTTGCAGAACACGGCAGTGAACCCGTGCGGAGCATCCAGAGCGGAGCCTAGTCCTCGCCGAACACGGCAGTGAACCCATGTGAAGCATCTAGTGAAAATTCCTGGTTACGTGGAACGCAAATAACGTCACTTCTGACCCCGTGGAAAACGTCCAGAGCGGATCCTGGTCCTCGCAGAGCATGGCAGTGAACCCGTGTGAAGCATCCAGAGCGAAGCCTAGTCCTCGCCAAACACGGCAGTGAACCCGTGTGAAGCATCTAGTGCAAAATTCCTGGTCACGTGGAACACGGATAACGTCACTTCTGACCCCGTGGAAAACGTCCAGAGCGGAGCCTGGTCCTCGCCAAACACGGCAGTGAACCCGTGGGAAGCATCCAGAGCAAACATCGGACTGTGGAGTCCTTAAATCCCCGGACTATGATGTCCTTAACCTCGACCGTGATGTCTTAAAACTAACAATCAAACAAAATGATTTTATACTGATTTTACCTTGGTTTAAGGGTACATCTCTTCACTCCTTTGATATTTGTCGTTGAAATTCCTCAACGTCTTCAAAGAGGTGACGGGTCCCAATAACCACACATTTCGCGGACTGTGAGGTCCTTAAACTCACGGACTATGTTGTCCTTAACCTTAACCGTAATGTCTTAAAACTAACATTGGACTGTGAAGTCCTTATACTCATGGACTATGATGTCCTTAACCTCGACCGTGATGTCTTAAAACTAATACCGGACTGTGAGGTCCTTAAACTCATGGACGATGACGTCCTTAACCTTGATCGTGATGTCTTAAAACTAACATCGGACTGTGGAGTCCTTAAATCCACGGACTATGATGTCCTTAACCTCGACCGTAATGTCTTAAAACTAACAACAGACTGTGGAGTCTTTAAATCCACGGACTATGATGTCCTTAACCTCGACCGTAATGTCTTAAAACTAACAACGGACAAGGGTAACTTCATCCATCACTTGCGGGTCCTCACGACTCGTAAGGGAGTAAATTCTCTTGTGAGATCCTTATGACTCTCAAGAAGAAACACACTTAGGAATCCTCACGATTCTTAAGGAGAAAACGCACTTACGGGATCCTCTCGACCCGTAGGGAGAAAATACTTTATGAGGGAGAAAATACTTTATGACGGGACCCTCACAGCTCATAAAGTTGAAAAATCTTAGGTGACAGATCCTAACCTTGTTTTCTAACTCATCGCCACTCTGCAAAAAGTATAAGATTGACAGTCATATACTATCTACGGATCGCACTTGCTAAAATCACAAGACAGACAACAAAGCAAGAAAGAAGAAAGCGGAGATATGACACGAGACATTATGAAGAACGTGTATCTTTTATTCATGAATTCGATTGAGTACAAAATACATCGTGTTAAAGAATAAAAGAAGCAAATACATTTTATTCACAATTACAAACGATACAAAATTTTCATGGAGAAGGAAGCGTATTTTACAAATCCTCAAGTTGCTCTCGCACTTCCTTCAGCACCTTCTCATGATCGGATGCCGCGGCTAACTCTGCTTCCACCTGGGCTCGCTGCTGCAAGTAGGATGAAAGTTGTTCTTCGACGGCTCGCCGAGCTGCTTCACAACCTTGGGCATCATGCTCAACGGCATTGAGCTTCTGCTTCAATGTTAACCAATCAGAGATACTTTGCAGAAGGCTCTCGAAGATAACTTTCACCTGGGCAGTGTTCGCGTCGACCTCAGCACGCAGTCGAGCAGACTCGCTTGAGGTTTCTTTGCATTCCTTCAGCATTAAAGCCGCTTCTTGTTCAAGATGGCGGAAGTAAGAAGCGCTCTGCTCGATCCATGCCGCTCGTTGAGTGCTCATGGCCAAGATCTCGGGGGTAGGACGCATAAGTTCCAGCTGATGCAGACAGGCCTCGATCTCCCTGCAATGATTAACCCAAGACTCGACGACGCCTTCATTATGGAAATTTACAAGCGTCGCCAGCATCGGATTAACCTCGGCAGCAAAATCTACGGCAGATGTCTGAGCTTCTGCGTCAAGCTCCTCG
Source organism: Agapanthus africanus (assembly GCA_030015575.1). Taxonomy (NCBI): domain Eukaryota; kingdom Viridiplantae; phylum Streptophyta; class Magnoliopsida; order Asparagales; family Amaryllidaceae; genus Agapanthus; species Agapanthus africanus. The sequence continues at coordinate 89,972,340 of JASDDO010000024.1, read as the reverse complement.
ACGTACCCGCTCAGCATACTCAGACTCATCGTAGCACCCTTTGAGGATGGACGTCTGGAGAATGGGCCCGCCGGCATCATAATGCGGGACTCGAAAGGGACCGGAGTCGCAGCGACCGCTGCAAAACAGATCACAATCAAATGACGGTTCAAGAAATATAGGAAGGTCATGAATGATGGAATCTACTATACCAGCTGCAGCAGGTGGCAAAGCCGGAAGGACCGGTGGCGCGACTGATCTCTTATCTCCTCCTTCGATCTATAGCATTGCAATCAGGGCAAGGAAGAATCAGAAACAAGTTCATTATCGGAAAAAGAAAGAGCAGTAATTGAAAACTATATTCACCAGCGCCACTGGATGAAGCAATCTCCGACGGGAAGGAGAAGTGGGGATGCAGCACCTGATACAGGTGGTCAAAAAAGACTCCTGCAAAGACGCAATAGTATAACGTCAGTACATAAATTATGCAGCCAAGATAAGACTAGTTGGTCACAAATCCATACCTTCCAGCATTTGCGATGGTGCGAGAGAAGGCAGAGGGGTGGTCACCGTCAGGGCAGTAACTGGTGGTGCTGTCTCGAGCAGCGCGGCATCAGAGCTAGCCGCACATGTATTAGAAACAAGATAAACCCTGTCAGGAAGGATTGCAGAATAAAAAAAAAGAAGAAGAATGGTAACTCAGAATTTAACTGAGGAGTCGCCGGCCGAAGCCTTAATAAAGACGTCACTTGATGCAACGGTCGCGTCTCCCTCCTCCATTAGGATGGTCTCACCTCCCGTTGCCTCATCGCCCGACTCCACAGGAGCCGTCTTCACGCTCGCGGCACCGGGAGACGACAATGAACCGTAAGCAGGGAGAGCGATGATTGGAGCGTTGCCTGACTCTTAAGAAAGAGCGGCCATCTCGTGCTCGGCAATCATGCCCGTCTTACCCGCTACCACCTCGGGCTCAGCGGTCGCGGCCGTCTCGTCCACCGCTGCCATAGGTTCGTCCATAGTAGCCATCTTATCCGCTGCTGCCTCAGGCTCAGTAGTAGCAACCGTCTCACCCGCTACCACCTCGGGCTCAGCGGTCGTGGCCGTCTCGTCCACCGCCGCATAGGTTCGTCCGTAGCAGCCATCTTATCCGCTGCTGCCTCAGGCTCAGTAACAGCCGTCTCACCTGCCGCCCCCTCGGGCTCGGCATCGGCAACCGTCTCGGGCATAGTAGTCGTGACTGTCTCGTCAGCCACTAGCTCGGGCCCGGCAACTACGGCTGCACCGCTTACCGTCGCCTCGGGTTCAGCTGCAACCTTCTCTACTGTCCCCTCAGGCTCAACGGTCGCCGCCGCTCCTTCAGTAGTATAGGGTTGCTGGGGACACGCACAAGGGTCTACGAGGCATCTACCATGCCCGATTTAAAAATTAGCCGTGCCGAACAACCCGATACGAGATCTTTAAACTAGAGATTAGGCGAAAACAAGCATGCTAAACTCTTTAACACTAAGTGAGAGGGATTACAACCTTTGTAGATCCGGTCCTTCACTTCTTAAGCTCTGTGTTGAGGTCCCTTCGCTGCAATCAACGTGTCCCGGACTCTCGAGAGGCTCCACAAAGAGAAAGATGCAGTCTTGCTTCCGATCTTCAACAACAAAGATTATCTACCTTGAAGTTTCATTAACACAAGCTAACACTCACTAAATGAAGTGAACACCCTCATCTAAAGGGCAAGGATAGATGAGGATAATGAAGAAGGATTTTTGCTCTCATTTGTTTTCATATTCTCACTCATTTTCATCACTTAGCAAAAAGCTAGAAAACTTTTTCCAAGAAGGAACTCAAGGAAGAAGATGATAGAAATATTTTTTTGTGATGAACAATGAAAAGATTAATATGATGAATAATGCAACCATGGTCAACTAAACCCATGTAGAGAATTAACTAGGGTTAGGGTTTTGGTTTGGGTTAAAGCATGAGTCATAACAAAATATCTTTCACAAAACAAAACTAAACCTTCTAGAATCATCTAGAAAGCATTAACCCAAATCAAACCCTAATCTTGTTTAATCTCTACTAAACATGTTGCATTAGTTATCATATCATGTTACAATATTATATATCACATATATAATATTTATTGTAACCAAATAAAATAATACAATTAACATATATCGCATATATATCAATGTATTACCCGAGTGAGAAAAAGAATCTTTTAGTGAGCTAATATTAGTTAATGTAATTTAATATATCATATATATTATTATACATTAAATTATCGAATCAACACTTGATCCGACAATCCGGCTATATCGCATATAACCGACTAATACGATGACCCGGCTATATCACATATACCCGGCCGATATCTCATATCGCGAGAATCCAATACGGTATCACATATCGCATTATCCTCGGTCCTGCACATATCACATATGTGCTCCTACACCATTTTGCCTGAGTCAAGAAACCTATGTGTAGGACTCTAAAGAATCGTCAATACGCCGGCAGTAGGTGATGATCATATCAAACACCTACAAGCTGTAAGCGGTCAGCTAAACGTAACAGCCACCCAGGTATTGAGCGCTCAGAAGATCAACAAGAAAGCCTGTACATTCTCCTGTGAATCCAATCAGTAACACTCACGTACAGTCCGGTCTCGTCGTCTGATATGTCGCATATCTCGCCTAGGGGTGGTAAACGTCAGACCCTAGTAGCTCGATAAGTCATGTCGATATGAGGTCTATAACAGTTTGAGAAACTACTGATAATTCTTACCAGTAAATCTCGGTAACCCTGACCAGGGATTTCCGGTTATAGCCAATCGAACACAGCACAACATTAACTCCCTATACCGGGAGAGACGAATCCCCTCTTATCGCTCATTGCCTCCATGTGATTCGGGACTGTACCCAAAAGCCACCTTTTTGCATGCCCTCTTGGACGTGGTATGATGGAAATCAAAACACAGTAGGAATCACACAAGACTCTATGACGATCTCGGGTCAATAGACTAGACTACTTTGTACCAGTGTCACCGGAGAACTGCCATCTGACGTGAGGTATAATACCATCTGGGAGTTTTCGGCGAGTCCGTCCAGTGTACCCAGTCTCCACTGAGCACCCGTACACCATCCTTGATATCAAACACCGATGGATATGGGATCATCCATCGCCCATCATATGGGTCAAGATGTGTATACGCTAGTCTACTCTGGTGTATCGATGCCCTGTCTCGATACACCCTCGACTAGGAACAGTTATAGGATGTACTCATCGACTACCGTGGCCCCACTGATATGATCTCATCATAGTCCCAGTAGTCGAGTACATATCCTAAGGGCTTTATCAACATGTAACATAGAGACAATCAGAGTACATGTTAAGATAAAGAGCAACCAGATAGCGTACTATCATGTCGAGCAAGAAAGTCCTCCCTATATATGTCCAAGCATCCATTACAATATACATCGTATGTACAGTAATGGCCTCTAGGGCATACATATAACTAACAATCTTCCACTTGCACTAGGGCCATCTGTTGTGGTATCACATACCCAACAGTTAGCTGTGGTTGAAGTATCTCATACTCAACCATCCCATAAAAGTCTCTAATTGGGAAAAAGGCCTTTGTGAGTGGATCCGCGCTGTTGTCCTCTGTGTCTACTCTCCTAACCTCGATCTCCCTGGAGATCAACCATCTCCATGATCAGGTGATACTGCCTAAGAATTATATCTGGATTTCTGATGGGACGGGGAGTTCCTTGGCATAAGCCACAACTCCATTGTCACGCAATAGTAGGAACGAAGTTCATCTCATGAACTTATATATATCCAGACTGCCTCTTTGGTAGCATCCTTGGTAACGATGTATCTTGCCTTTAATCTTCTAGTAAGTCACGGTATCTAGCTTGGAACTCTTCCAACATACCGTCCCTCCACTGAGGGCATAGACAATGCCTGCGACTGACATTCAGTCGTCCTTATCACCCTGGAACCTTTCCAGTGATTCTCCCCAGGATCGATTGATACCATCTCACTACACCTAGTGAGAATTCTAACATCCATTTAGATCTATCTCATAGATATAAAACCTAGGATTTAGGAGGTATCATTTTGATCCTATATGGAGAATCCTTGTGATAAGCGGAAATTGACCGAGCGTAGCATAGGAAACTCATTTCCTATCAAGAGTATGTCATCCACGTACTCTACGAGGATCACCACCATACTCCCTGCTACCTTTTTGTATATACAAGGTTCATCTACCATTTTGATGAAGTCAAACTCTTTGACTACCACATCAAAACAGATGTTCCAACTCCGCGATGCCTGCTTTATCCTATAAAGCATCTTGCACACGTTTCCGCTGCTCCCACTGTCTACGAAGCCCTCTGGTTGTGTACTTATAGACGCTCTCTTCTAAAACATCATTTAGAAAAGCTGCCATGACACCCAACCACCAGATATCGTAGTCATGGTATGTAGCCGTGGCAAGTAGGATCTGGATGGACTTAAGCATAGCTTTGAAAGTCTCAACTTTTCCATGTACACCAAGTAATCTTCTCAAGATATACTTTCTCCTGATGGGGATTTAACCCTTCAGATAAAGCAATCAAAGTCCATACTTTGTTGGTGTATAAGGATTCCATCTCAGATCGCTAAGCATCCAGCCATTCTTACAGAGTCCCACTCCTGATGGCCAGCTCGAAACTAGTTGGGTCACCATCTCATGATGCAATCCTCGCTCCCACTGTTATAGAGAAAACCAAAGTATCTCTCAGGTAGGTGAGGAACCATACTAGATCGGCGGAGAGGCTGAGGTTCGTTGGATACTATTGAATCCTTTGGTTCTACCAAATCATCTGCTGTAGTTTGTATAGCTGGAACTCCTTCCAGTTCTACCTCATGTCCAATAATTTCTTCACAAGAAATTCCCTTTCACAAAGGTGGCATGCTGAGAAACAAAACATCTTTTGTTCCTCTGTTTGGTAGAAGACATTCCGTTGTGAATGCTTGGGATATCCAATAAACTTCCACAGATCTGACTTTGATTTGAACCCTATTCAATAGGTATGCAGTTTCTCAAGTGCATAACTCCCAAAAGGAAATAGGAAACTCAGTAGTACTCATCATAGAGCGCACCATATCAAATAGGGTGTGATTGCTCCATCCCAATGCACCGACGTGCTATGGTGTATACGGAGGAGTAATGCTGAGAGAGAATCTCATTCTCCTTTAGAATAGTCCAGGAATTTCGTGCTCAAGTATTCTCCTCTTTGATCTCATCAAAGGACATAATACTTATACCCGTTTTTGGTTCTCTACTTCTAACTTATATTCTGTGAATATCTCAAAAGGTTCGGACTTGTGTTTCAACTGGAACATATGTCTGAATCTTGAGAGATCATCAGTGAATATAATGAAGTACAAAGAACCGGTCCTGGCATGTGTAGACAGGGGACCTTCATACATCAGCATGTATCAATCCCAAGAGTTCACTAACTCTTTCTCTGTTTCATATAAACAGAGCTATGGTCATCTTATCTTTGTGACATGACCGACAAGTTTCATAAGATGTATATTCAAACTAATTTAAATATGCATCTAAATGTAACTTGGCTAGTCGGGTTGCATTGATATAACCTAGTCTACAATACCTCAAGAAGGATTCGTTCATTTCTGAACTATTCCTCTTGTGTGTGTTCTGTATACTAAGAACTGTAGTTTGATTTAGAACGTCTATGCTTTTAGATAACGTACCTGAACCGATCAACTCTTGATATAGGAAATGTTCAAAACATTATCCAACAATACAAAATTATATCCTTTTTTACTAATAAAGAAAAAGATATGATGTTGTATATCAGGTTCGGTATCTAATAACATTCGTTCAGAATCAATGTATTCTGGTAATACAGGGTGATAGTGACCAACAGACTTGGCTGCAACACTTGCACCGTTTCTATCTCATGAAACTTATCACCCATTCTCTATTCTCTACCTATCTGTAGCTCATGTAACAAATTACATATGTGGGATCCTGATCCTGTATCAAATACCCAGGACGTAAAGGATACTGAGAAACAGTTCTCTGTAATGAACACACCCGAAGAAGATGCATCAGCATGCACTTTCTTCGTTTGGGCGGCACGGAAATTCTGGTAATCCCCTATTTCCTGCTCTATCTTATAACAATTATAAGTTGGAGTGGGACCAACATTCCCCAGCTCAGTATAACAAGCGGGTTCGGTCAATATATCCGCATTATTATCTTGATTAAGGCGTGATATGGTCGCTACCTGGAGAGAGAGAAGAAAACACTCAGCGTATGCTCTTGCAAGATTAGATTGGTTATCTAATATATCTAATCAGGATGTCTCCCACTGTTTTAGTCAAATCTTCCATCAAACCCTAAAAGGAAAGACTAGCCGGTATTAATTACACGCTACAAGTTCGCCAATCTTTCAGCCAGGCCAGTGTCGGTACTTTGAGGGAGGTGCCCCGTGCTTTCGCACAGACCTAATTAAAGTAAACCTCGTTTTCTCATAGGCGTAACCCCGTTAACACCTTTCTAGACACCTACTTGATCAGCTAATTGTAATGTGTAAAACTCTCTCAGGAGTAACTCTTACTCGCAGCGGGTATCGGGATCCAACTATCTCATAGAAGGTATGCAATCTCATTGTAAATTTCAACACTTGAAATTCCCAATAATATTTTACCCCTAGCGTCCTATGACCTTGACGAGTGCCAACAAACCATAGGCTACTAGTCAAGTTCAACCCGTCATTTCCCGATTGAATTAAACCCACCCGCACGACCCTTGACGAATTCCAACAAAGTCGCACGACTACCCTAACTCAATCTTCATCATATGCATAAGCAGATAAGCATAAATAGCTACCGCACACTACGCCTTGACGAAAGCCAACAAACGCAGCACGAATACTATGAAGTACTTATCTAAAATAACGGAGGGCTATGACAGATTTTTAAGAAAACCTTTTGCGTAATGAACTTGATATCGTTGTAGAATCGAGTGATTTTAAATGGAGTGTTTTTGAGGCTTTTCTAGTTTTGCTAAAGGGGTCACTCCCGGTGAAGGGATCGTCGGCCCATTCCTCATCGAATAAGGTGCAGGGTATATCATATATACCACTATGCAAAGCAAGAACTATTGAAGCAATCAAAAGACAAATTTGTAGCATCTGCTAGTTTCACTAAAGAGGTCACTCCCGGTGAAGGGATCTCGGCTCTTTCCTTATCGAATAAGGTGCTGGATGTTCTACAAGGAACACCGCTATGCAAAGCAAGAACTAGAGCTACCAGTTTTTAAACAAGTTTCTACAACATCTTTAGGTTTCTTTTATTTAATTAATCTCATTAATGAAGTCCTATTTTATTATGCTTCACAAGCATCATATTTGAAACGAAATCTGCAATATAACATATATCTCATATATATAATATAAACATTCGTCTCAGGCAGTAATATGATCTCATCACAGAACATTGCAGCAGAAGAACATATATGAAATATTGGATATACTAGGACGTCCGTGTTTTCAATACGAGCCTGTATAAAACACGGATTCCACGGTCGCGATGAATAGCCAAACCCACATCTCTAGACCCCCTACGAGAGCGGCAAGCAACACTGCCAATTCTAGGGTTAGGAGACCCGGTCTCGACTCCTCGAGATGGTCTCCCAATGGACCCTAGAACCCGGTTACTTGTGCTCCCTGCCTTGGGTCTACCTAATGCGGAAAAGTAAATAATATACAATGGTGACATCATCCTCAGCCCGGAAGTGCCCCAATAAAAGAATATTACATACAAATGAATTTTACATGAATGAAAAAGAAAAACTCTCATCTCATATAAAACCACCGGCTATTCAGAACGCGACGATCCAATATAACATATCACAGCAACACATAATATCTCATATCATCAACGTAAGCAAGTATGCGTATCCCGATTGTCGTTGATGTATAGCAACGAAGCCGGCGATACACCACATATTACGCTTACGGTCACAGAAAAGAAAGTGTAAAACTACAACAGTTGGAATCCGCAACCTCCTTAGACATCGCATGCCTAACCAAATGAATTCCTTAGACATCGCATGCCTAACAATTATAAACCCTGCATTTTAGTCTCTTTATCGAAAAATCTTTTCAATATCAAGTCGGGCAATTCAACAAGATTCCCGACATCCTGATTGAATGCTCGTCGCAAACTTTAGTAGACGGCCGCACCCCCGATGCTGTCGACGAAGTGCAATAAAGCGGAACACCGCTGCAGTGAGCATCCGAACGGATGCTTTTGGCGACGGGGTTCTCCTACAGTCACTTGGTTGGGGCTTTGGGGCGTGGTTGTCTGTTAAGTTTACCCGGCGAGTATCCGCGTACGCTACGTGATTGCGACGAACTTTTGATCACATCAAAATTCTGTGGCAATCGATCATCTGAGACTGAACTGCTAAATTTATAATATTCAAATTAGTTATCTCATAACTACCTGTGGATTCCAAATATTGTATCATATTCCAGATAAATAGACAATGTTAAACTTTCCGATCGAATAATCAAACACCCAAGATTTCCCCAATATATCTCAACACTTGAAATCAGTTTAAAAACATCCATCACATGCCACAGTATCGATGGTCCAGCCGTAGAAGGGTCAAGCCAACGCCTCACATGTGGCACGTCGTACTGCCCCAAACCCTAAGGTTTATAGGCAATTCAAGACTATCACATAATCGAGTTAAGGTTTGTTGTCTTCTAGAGGGTCCACTGCGTTACTTGCATGACTTTACGAAAGTTTCAAACATGAGGAAAAATCCAACTTTTGAAAATTTTCCGATAGGGGAAAAAGTGAGTTATTGATATCCGTTCGAACTTTTTAACAGTTTCTAAAATTATCCAGAACAAACTAAACAAAGTTAAATTATCCGATCGAATCAACGAGTCTCTAATACAACCCAGAAAACTCAACATTTGAGTGTAATTAAAAATTCCCAGAAAAAAATGACAAGAAAGGGCCTAAGAATAAATATATGAAATATGAGGGACTAAGTCATAATTTTGGCCGCGGAACCGCCGCCAAACCCTTGGTTTGGCCGCGGTTCCGCGGTCATATAAAAGCATTAGTGGTCTGTACTTCACAGTAATTCTTAGTTTTTCCTGCTCTAAGTTCTGAGCATTTTTAATTCATAAAAAAACACATTTTCAGAAAATGTCGAGAGAAGGGTTCAAATTAGGGTTTCGGGGTTCGATCGGAGTTTAAACTTCGTCTAGACTTCGCCTAAACCTCTAGCTTGGCTCTGATACCACTATAGGGTTGCTGGGCATACGCACAAGGGTCTACGAGGCATCTACCATCCCCGATTTAAAAATTAGCCATGCCGAACAATCCGATACGAGATCTTTAAACTAGAGATTAGGAGAAAACAAGCATGTTAAACTCTTTAATCCTAAGTGAGAGGGATTACAACCTTTGTAGATCTGGTCCTTCACTTCTTAAGCTCCGTGTTGAGGTCCCTTCGCTGCGATCATCGTGTCCCGGACTCTCGAGAGGCTCCACGAAGAGAAAGATGCAGTCTTGCTTCCGATCTTCGATAACAAAGATGATCTACCTTGAAGTTTCATTAACACAAGCTAACACTCACTAAATGAAGTGAACACTCTCATCTAAAGGGCAAGGATAGATGAGGATGATGAAGTAGGATTTTTGCTCTCATTTGTTTTCATATTCTCACTCATTTTCATCACTTAGCAAAAAGCTAGAAAGCTTTTTCCAAGAAGGAACTCAAGGAAGAAGATGATAGAAATATTTTTTTGTGATGAACAATGAAAAGATTAATATGATGAATAATGCGACCATGGTCAACTAAACCCATGTAGAGAATTAACTAGGGTTAGGGTTTGGGTTTGGGTTAAAGCATGAGTCATAACAAAATATCTTTCACAAAACAAAACTAAACCTTCTAGAATCATCTAGAAAGCATTAATCCAAATCAAACCCTAATCTTGTTTAATCTCTACTAAACATGTTGCATTAGTTATCGTATCATGTTACAATATTATATATCACATATATAATATTTATTGTAACCAAATAAAATAATACAATTAACATATATCGCATATATATCAATGTATTACCCGAGTGAGAAAAAGAATCTTTTAGTGAGCTAATATTAGTTAATGTAATTTAATATATCATATATATTATTATACATTAAATTATCGAATCAACACTTGATCCGACAATCCGGCTATATCGCATATAACCGACTAATACGATGACCCGGCTATATCACATATACCCGGCCGATATCTCATATCGCGAGAATCCAATACGGTATCACATATCGCATTATCCTCGGTCCTGCACATATCACATATGTGCTCCTACTCCATTTTGCCTAAGTCAAGAAACCTCTGTGTAGGACTCTAAAGAATCGTCAATACGCCGGCAGTAGGTGATGATCATATCAAACACCCACAAGCTGCAAGCGATCAGCTAAACGTAACAGCCACCCAGGTATTGAGCGCTCAGAAGATCAACAAGCAAGCCTGTACATTCTCCTGTGAATCCAATCAGTAACACTCCCGTACAGTCCGGTCTCGTCGTCTGATATGTCGAATATCTCGCCTAGGGATGGTAAACGTCAGACCCCAGTAGCTTGATAAGTCGTGTCGATATGAGGTCTATAACAATTCAAGAAACTACTGATAACTCTTACCAGTAAATCTCGGTAACCCTGGCCAGGGATTTCCGGTTATAGCCAATCGAACACAGTACAACATCAACTCCCTATACCGGGAGAGACGAATCCCCTCCTATCGCTCATTGCCTCCATGTGATTCGGGACTGTACCCAAAAGCCACCTTTTTGCACGCCCTTTTGGACATGGTATGATGGAAATCAAAACACAGTGGGAATCACACAAGACTCTATGACGATCTCTGGTCAACAGACTACTCTGTACCAGTGTCACCGGAGAATTGCCATCTGACGTGAGGTATAATACCATCTGGGAGTTCTCAGCGAGTCCGTCCAGTGTACTCATTCTCCACTGAGCACCCGTACACCATCTTTGATGTCAAACACCGATGGATATGGGATCATCCATCGCCCATCATATGGGTCAAGATGCGTATACGCTAGTCTACTCTGGTGTATCGATGCCCTGTCTCGATACACCCTCGACTAGGAACAGTTATAGGATGTACTCGTCGACTACCGTGGCCCCACTAGTATAATCTCATCATAGTCCCAGTAGTCGAGTACATATCCTAAGGGCTTTATCAACATGTAACATAGAGACAATCAGAGTACATGTTAAGATAAAGAGCAACCAGATAGCGTACTATCATGTCGAGCAAGAAAGTCCTCCCTATATATGTCCAAGCATCCATTACAATATACATCGTATGTACAGTAATGGCCTCTAGGGCATACATATAACTAACAAGTAAGACTCAGCCCTGCAGGACAAGATATATAAGAACCGATGGTTTTAAAACTTTGATAACAAAGCCTCGAAAGCACATTACCTGAGGCGGATTTACCGTTGGCTTTCCGAGCTGCACGCGGCCCCCGTCTATGAGAAGTAGACAAAGCGACCGGGAGCTCCTCTGAAGGAGTAGCAGCAGGAGTAACGGCGCTTGAGCCCGCTCCCACGGCCAAAGCAGCGCTACGCTCTTTTGCTGCGCGGCTTAGGAGTTTCCTTTCCTCCCGAGCCGTTGCTACAGACCTTTTTGAAGCCTCCTTTAGCGGGGCGTCGCCGTCCGCGTTCAGGGTTGCCTCTAAAGCCTTCAAGGCATCCATCATCGGCTTTTTAAGCAGGGCCTCTCACGGCAACCCCGAAGAGGCCGGGACTTCGGTAGCTAGCCCGGGAAGAATTCCCGCATCGGCTTGCGAAGTAGGTCTTTTGGCCCCTGCAATGAGATAAGCAAAGGTTTAGATTGGCCATAAAAAAAAGGAAAAAAAACGAAGACTTACTGAGCCGAGACGTACCAACGCCCGATAGAGCGCGTTTCCTTTCCTCCTCCTCGAAAGTTTTGAGAGAGGCAACGATTGCTTCTTCGGTAAAAATGCCTGTTTAAAAAGGAAAAGCGTTAGTCAAAAACAATGATAAAAGTATGATGAAATGATGAAGAATACAACTGGTGATTACCTGATTGCGTGAGTTTAGCCAACCACGCTTCGCGCCTTGCCAATCGCTCAGAAGCTGCGATGGCGGCCGCCAGATCGATGTCTTCTGGCTCTACAAAGAAACCCTCGTTGGTTCCGTACTCGCTTAGGCCTTCGGTAAGAGGGGCCTGAGGCTCTAAGCCGAGTACGGCATCAAGAGAAAGAACCGACTTCTTCTTCCTCTTCTGCGCGCGAACCCCGGTCGCACCCAAAATCAGCTTACGCTTCATGGGCACCTTGGGACGGCGGGTCCCGATGTCCGAGCCCACGCCGGATTCAGGCGAAACCATATTCACCGTCTCCACCGGAGCACGGGGCGCTGAAGGCACGTCCACAGAATCACGGGGCAATCCATGCGGAAGGCTCAGCACGCGTGGGGGCTCAGCTCCGGCATCTCCTCTTAGTGGAAGAACGACAGGGGTCCTTTGCCTTAGGAGGACTTTGCGGTTGCTAGCGAGGGGCGCACCCTTGCGGTCAATCAGCAGCCGCTTCTCTTCTCGGATAACAGCACCCATCGCGTGCTGATACCAACCCCCATACACGTTGAGGTCCCTTGGAACGCAACTTGGCTCGCTAATGAAGAAGTGGGAGCCCGTGTTTAACCGCATAAAGTGGTGCAGCGCGCTCCGTATTCCCTCCCTGGTGGCTGCAGGCTCTTCCAAAAACGCCTCCAGTAGGACCCCCTGGTTATAGCTTAGTTGTTGGGCGAACCAATGGGGGTTGTACCTCATAAAAAGCGCCATATCATTCTGCCTGAACACCAGGAAGCCCGGCCGGATGGAGTATAAGTGAAGAATCTCCCGGGCTTTCAATACGGAGGCCCCATCCTTGAAACTATCACGCAACGCCAACACCACCTTGGAGGTCTCCGGGCCGATGGTCATGACCTTGTCCGTGAAAGAAATGCCCGCTCCGACCGTGCGCGGATGAAGAAGCAACCCCATAGCCTCCCGCGGAGGCGGATTCACAATAGAAGCGCCGACCAGCCGCATAACTCTCGGGAGTCTGCACTTCTCGTAAAACGAGGGTCTCTTATGAATACCGAATACCTCGAGCACATGTATTTCCATCCATGAAGTAAAGTAGTGCATCGGGAAATTGGCAGGTTGCACCCCCGGTTCATTTGCGTCCGCTGCCACGCTGAGACCATGGTATAGGTGAGCCAGCCCGACGATTCCAATCGATAATTGTATGCTAGCCACCATCCGATGCGCTGGGTAGAAGACAGACGGCCTCATGTAGCGCGAGTGCGTGGGGAGCGCGAACCAGCACAGCCATAACCCTAGAAACCCGAGAAAGAAGGTCTCCTCATCGATGCCCGGAGCAGCGATTTCCGATAAGGGGATGATTGCGGCATCGGGGAGATAAAAGCCCTTTTGATCGTCTTCCAGTGCTGGTCGACAATCTAAGCCAAAGCCGAAAGGGTCATCAAGCTTGGCAAATTTTTCGCTCCGCTGCAATAGAATCTCCGGTCGAAGAAAGCGGGTGATGAAGTCTGCAAAACTAACTCCCCGGCCTCCCGATTCCAAGTAGAGACTTTCATACATATTCAGTACCTTTACTAAACTCGGAAACTGGTGCTGAATAGCATTCTCCGGCGTTAGGTCCATAACCAACTGCTTAGTGGCGAAGACATATTCATCAGGAGGAAGCAGCTCCTCATAGTGCTCTCCCCTCACCGGCAGACCGGAAATTTCAGCAAATTCTTCCAAAGTGATGGAAACTACCCTATCCGTTAGAAGAAAGGTATGCGTAGGGATGTTTCATTGCTCCACGAATGCCTTAATCCACCACGTCGGGGGAGCAGAATATTCAAACAGCGAGGCGTAAACTGCACGATACATACCGATCTTCAGCAAATGCGCCTTCTTCGTTGACAAAATGTACCTGGCCCACTGCAAATACCCGGCCAAAAGTCGAGGGGTCAATCCAATGTTATAAGGTTGTCCCCATGGGCGTGAATCACCCTGGCATATGCGCCGCCCCAAAATATCTACGGCTGCCGGCGGCTGCACAGGTACGGCGGCAATCGAAGGTTGAAGAAGATCCTCCGAAGTCCAATTAACAACCTCCACGGCATAGTTCACCGGGGGTATATCCACGTAAGAGATCGACGAGATCGGATCCGACGGCGTCGCACAAGAGAAGCTTCGGCGACCTTTGATGATTTCGCTGTACCACCTACCCCACAGATGGAGGTTCTTGTACTTCGGGTCGTAATCCTTAATGAGAACATGAACCTCCCGGTCCACCGGCGCCTCAGGGAATCCTCCCTCTGAGCGGAAAAAAGGGTACGAAAGATCAGCAAACATGTTGCCTGCAAGAAAAAGCGAAATTCAATTATCAGTATCATAATTTTAAAATCCCGACGCTTGGTACTTTAAAATTTGCACCACACTGCAATGCAGTGGAGAAGGGACCAAAGGGGGACCCACAAAATCCAGATGACAATGCATCAGTTAATAAGATAGTCTCGTCATTGAATGAGACTATCAATTAATGAGGAAATCCTCAAAGAATATTCTCATTAAATGAGAAATCCTTTAAGACAAGGAGAAAATCTCCCTTTCAAAGCAAAGCTCTGTCACAGAGTGACACTTGTCAAACTCTGGTCACAAGGGAATAAAATTCCTTAAAGAGCCTAGCTCTGTAATAATGATGGAAAAATCCATCAAAGAAAAATTAATTCCTAAGAATTAAAGTTCTGGGATCTTAAAGATCCATGAAAAATCTCTTAAGAGTTCTTCATCAAAAGATCAAAAGATATATATTTTGTCAATGAGCAAAGCTCTGTTCATGGGTTAAGAAACCCTGAAACAAGATCTCTTTAGATCTATGGACTCTTGAGAGCAGAGCTTTGTTTATGAAACCCCAAAGGGGTTTTCTTTAGATCAAAGGATCTATGAGAGCAAGGCTCTGTTAAAATAAAATTAATCTAATTTAAGTTAATTTTTACCTAAAATTTTTTAGAGTTTAACTCTTCAAGTTCTTGAAAATGAGAGCAAGGCTCTGAAAGTAAGATTCTTGAAGGAGATGATAATCATCTGAGGACCAAGGGTCCTATTTATATGTGCTGAAGCGCTTCTTCAACTCCTGAGTTGATCCAACGGTTCAAATGTTGCGACCGCTGCACTCACGTGTGCACCATGTGAGCGCAACGGTGGGGGGAATTTGTTTCCCCCAATCAGAGCAAAGCTCTGTTTGAATTTCAAAATTCAAAAATTGAAGCAACGCTTCAGATCCCTTGCGCTGCGCGCAGAGCGCCACGTGTCAAAAGCAGACACGCCAGCGCAAGGAGCGTTGCGCCCAAGGCAGCGCACCCCCAATCAGAGCAAGGCTCTGTTTTAAAATTCAAATTTTAAAGTAAATGAAGCAACGCTTCAGATCACTTGCGCTCTGCACTGCGCGCCACGTGTCAAACAGTGGTGCGCTAGCGCAGTTCGCTGCGCTCTGCGCTGCGCGCAACATGTCAAACACAGGCGCGCTAGCGCAGTTGCGCTGCGCGCCACGTGTCAAACGCAGGTGCGCTTTTAAATAATAAATTATTAATTAATTAGAATTAAAATTCTAGAATGATCTTTCCAATCTTATTAAAATAAGAAAATTATCTTCTGTAAAACAGAGGCCTTAGGATCAAAGAACCAACGGTGGGGAAATATCTCCAGATCAATCAGAGAAAGATCTCTGTAACTAACTTAACAAACCAATTAGCCCTATATAAAGGCCCCTAGACTCTAAGTTTCACACATACAGAGATACAAAAAAGAGAGAACCCTCTGAAAAAATTTGAAAGGTAAGCCTTTGAAGAAAGAAGATCATCTTCTTCATCTTTGAAGGTAAAGAATTTGATTCTTGAAGAACAGAGATGAAACCATCTCATTAAAAAAAAGAATTCTCTTCTAAAAAGATCAAAGATCTAAGAACAAGATCAAGATCTTCAATAAAAAGAAAAAAGATCTAATTATAAAAGATTAAAAAAGAAGTAATTTACTTCATTCTTAGATTTTTTGATCTATATAAAGGCACAGCCTTTTGATGAACCATTGGTTCTTGAATCTTGAGTTAGAACCTCTTTTGAGAAAACAAAGAAACTGTTTCTTTGATCTTAATTGGATCAAGATGCGCTTTGCGCTTTTGTACAGTGCCTTGCACTCTTGAGATGCGCCTTTGCGCTTATTAGATTGGCGCACTGCGCCAGAACGCGCCACGTGTCAACCACAGAATGATCTGCGCTTTGCGCTTCTAAATATAGCGCACTGCGCTCTTGGATTGGCGCATAGCACCAGGGCGCGCCACGTGTCAGCAGCGCACTGGCGCAGCGCACTGGCGCAGCATACTGCGCTAACAGACTTGCGCTTAGCAGAGCGTGACACGTGTCACTTCCACATGCGCTAGTGCCTTGCGCTCTTTAATTGGCGCAAAGCGCCTGACAAGCCACGTGGCGCACTGTCAGACCACTAAAATGCTATGCATAATTAAAAAAGGGCAGAGCCCAAGTAAAAGCCTAACAGGCCAAATATAAATGCTATGCATTGAAATACAGAGCCCAATGCTATGCATTGTAAAAAGACAGAGCCCAAGCAAAAGCCTAATAGGAAAAACCTGAATAAAATGTTGAACATTTTAAAATGGACTTAGCCCAATTCTGGCCATAAGTCCTCAATTTAAATTGAACTGAGCACAACCGATCTCCCAATCAATTTACACCCGGTTCGAAGGTACATCTCTTTACTCCTCTGATATCTGTCGTTGTAATTCCTCAACGTCGTCAGAGAGGTGATGGGTCCTGACAACCACACACTGCTACGGACTGTGGGGTCCTTAAACTTATAGAATACGATGTCCTTAACCTCGACCGTGATGTCTTAAAACTAATACCGGACTATGATGTCCTTAACCTCGACCGTGATGTTTTAAAACTAATACCGGACTATGATGTCCTTAACCTTGACCGTGATGTCTTAAAACTAACACCGGACTGTGAGGTCCCTAAACTCACGGAGTATGACGTCCTTAACCTTGACCGTGATGTCTTAAAACTAATATCGGACTGTGAGGTCCTTAAGCTCACAGACTATGATGTCCTTAACCTTGACCGCAACGTCTTAAAACTAACATTGGACCGCAACGTCCTTAAACTACCTATCGACCGCAATGTCACTAAACTAAACAATAAAGCCCCCAATTGCTCTCTTGTCGGATCTAAACGATCCCGTTAAGTCGATCTTAGTCTAAAATTAGACTAACGTGTCCTTAACGAACGTTTAAGTCGATCTTAGCCTCAAATAAGGCTAACATATCCTTAAACACCCCCCAAATCCAAATCTAAGAAAGATACGGATTTGGACTAATCCACGTCCTACGGGCGACAACACAAATTAGTCTCCGTATACAATCCACGGGCAACCGAACACAAAACAAATACCCACGACACGAAGTGACCATCTGGAGAAGGAGAAAGTTGTTACCGTGATGTGGTAGAGTAATTAACTGCAGGGGCTTGCGCCTGCAGGGAAGAGCGTCCCCACAATCAAAAACCCCTCAAACGAGGGGGAATCTAACGAAGTCTGCTACATCGGACGCATCCGTTTAAACCTTCGATATATGGTGCCATAAATCAACTTGGCATCTTCGGAGAAGTGGACGGATAGCATCAATTAGCATCTGCCCCGAATTTCAGGCAAAGACGCCCGCCGCGTCTCTGTCGCGTCTTTCGGAGGGGAACAACTGGAAGAAGCCAATGATCAGCCAAGACCCGATTTTGGCTTTTATTGCAAGAAAGAAGGACACTTGTTATCCCCTCCGAGCGGATGTCTGGTGTTTCTTGGAAGGACTGTAGGCGCGCAAAAGGCCTACGCTTGGTTTGTGACGCGTCCAATCACGGAATTAGAAACTGTCCTTATAGACGCAACCCAGCTCACACACCCGTCAACTACCTGCAGCATCCAGCTATCCAGGCTCCTGCAACTCGTCATGCACTCCCAGCACCACCTCCACGTGGATTTCCTGCTCAACCAAATCGCCAATTCCATCAGGCACTGAGAAACATGCCTCGAGTACAGGGGAATATGCCTCCAGTTAGGAGGAATGTGCCACGGCGACAGGCTTACACCTTAGCAGCAATAGAAGCCATAACCGTTGACCAAGGTAACACTAGTAAGACTCTTTCACACTTTTAAACACTTGCACCACCTTGTTATTTTTCATAAACTGTTAGTACTTTAGTCACCAAACTTTTCTTGAATCTGTTACACTTTTCTTTTAAAAATTTCAAGAACGAAATTTTTATAAGGAGGGTAAAATGTAACAACCCTAATTTTCCTATACAAAAATTTTCAAATATTTTTTCAAAATCCATAAAGGGGTATTTTAGCCTGAGCACAAGATATAAGTAATTATTTTGCTTTTTAATTTCAAGTTAAAAGACTGTAACAACTTCATTTTTAGTGTACAAAAATTTGCTTTAAAATTAATGTATACTTAGAGTATTTACATTTTCTATGACTACTTTAAGTAATTAATTAGTTCCATAATTACAAGAAGGAGCTTGTAGCTCATTGGTAATACCTTGCACTACTGAACCAAGCCATCAGAGTTCAAATCCCATAACCCACATTATTTTTAATATTATTTTCTTTTTAAACTTTTAGAAGTTCAAGAGTCAACACGTGCTAATTCCCAAAAACCCCACTACCCACGAAAAAGTGACTGTACCAAGGGGATCACCAACCGTCGCCTCGGATTCCGGTCGCCTGACTCGGCCGGAATCGGCCGACTCGGCCGGCGGACCGGCCGACTAGAGCCGCAGCCGCCGGCCGGAGTCGCCGATTCGACCGAGTCCCCAACAGTGAAGTTGTGCCTCTTGAGCACCCCTACTCCCCTGTATACTTTATTTCTGCAGACCATTTCCAAAGACCCTTTAAATCCTATTAAACCCTATTTTTAATACAATTAATTACATTTTTCAATACACCCCTTCACCTAACCATAACCCTAGCCTTACCCTATAAATACCAACCCTACACACTACCCCCTTACTCCAAAACTCTGAGCCAACTCTCAAGAAATCACTAGAAACCCGTGTGTGCAATCGAAGTGAGTGAAAGGCGAAGCTCCGGCGAATTCTCCGGGGGAAATTCCGACGACGACTCTAGGAGCTCCCGACGACGAAACGACGCACCGGCGACTCTTCCCGATCCTTCTCCCTCTCCTGGTTGTCCTAAACCCGTAAGTCCCAATTCTATCTTCGCTATTCTTATTCTAAAATACGGAATTACAAAACCCGACGGAATCGGAACAAATCCGATTTCCGATTCGATTTCTTTATAAAACTTCACTTTTCTTTAATACAATCATACTTAAACCAATTCATGTTGACTATTAAACACTAATCAATCATATTGATCAAGTTTCATATCATAAAGTAATTGCTATTTCATTTTACCGTATTTTTCATTTAAATACCACATAGTTTCAATTCTATATTTAACATCACAAAACTTGCTATACCTTTAGGTAGATCATGAGGTAATGACCTACCTCCTCACACACTCATATGCAACATAGTACAATACCCTCGGGAATATAGAATACGGGAAATCGACATCTTTACAAATAAATACCATAATTAATAAAACCGTTTTTCCTTAATGATTAATATTTATACAAATCTTTGCAAAGCGCCGCTACGACCCATTTGGGGAACCCGTTCGGGATGGTGCGGATTATCGCACATCCTTGGGCTTAGTAGTGTAAGATGCAGACCTCCGCAAAGAGCATTCGGTCTCGAAAGATTTAGAATACGACATCTTAAGAAAACGAGATTTCTAGAATATTATATATATACTAAAATTATTTTCATATAAATATATGTATATGTAACATAAAAATATCTATTTTGAATTATTACGAATATTCCACTTTTTTCTAAAAATGTCAAAAGAATCATTTACACTAAAATACCATGAATTCCATACAAATCAATATTACAAATAAATACCTTTATTTATGAAATTAGGATATTTTCACTAGAAATATCACAATATAAAATCTACATTCATTACAATTCTAAAGACGAAAACTAAATACTTGGGGAGTATTTTGGAAAAGTATACAAAATTATTTTTACATAAACCCCCTTCTATAAATTACCCTAAGGACCTAGTAAACATAGGTTTAAGCGGAACCAATCTTTTGAGCCTCAGGGAGCCGGAGAAGTGGGTGCTTACCTATCTAAGGTGGACAAATTAACAACGGTGTTATCAATACGGTAATCATTTTTTAAAAAGACATAAATCCTGCCGCCCGTGTGCAGCGGTTACCGATAACATCAAATCAACCAGGACTTCAATTTACTTTTTCTAATTGTCTGACTTAGTTTGAGTCTCAGTATAATCTGACTTGAATATGATTCAAGTACAATCTACAATCTACAATCTTCAATATTACAATTCAACATAAATCCATGAATCCAATTATCAATCTATACAACTTGACTGAACTGAACCATGGATATACATTCCATTTGCATGGTTCTCCAGTTATTCCATTTACATGATTCTACGGTTACATCCGTTTACTGATATCATGGTTTCGGTCAGTCATCCAATTATACAATCAATACAATTTACAATACAATATAATACAATCAAGATAACACGGGGTTTAAGAGGTAGACTGGTACGGAATATGTTAAAGGTGGCACGAGGTGGCCACTTAAAACGTAATTACATCCATGCCGTTGTTCCGTGGTATTATCGATGGAGCCTTATACTACGGATTACCAAAGTCTCCGGTATAAGTGGGACTCCTCTTATATACACCGGCATCTTCTGTACCAAGTTACAAACAACAGCGTTAACACAACGCTATAACAATATAATACAACATTAAAAGTTACCTTCTTATTCTGTCTATCCTACTTCTCCCTTATCTTTGGGACTTACCGAGCGATTTGTTCGCTGACGACATTCTCTTTCTTTCTTCTTTGAATGTCGTCAGGTGATCTGGACATTCCTGAGATCGATCCCTCTGCTGAAGACTTGTACCAGTTCAGTGAAGACCCCGAGCTCTAGTTCATTGTACACTTTCCATTCAGTACTTTTTCATTTCTGTTATGCCATTATTTAGGCATTGTTTTTATCAGTTGTATTTACTTTCCATGCATTGTACAGAAAGAATGTGAATAAATATAGTTGCTGTTTTTAATTATATCCTGTCTCTTGTGCTTTACTTTTATATTGCTTAGACACGCTTAACGTATTTACTTCACAGTAAATACGTAGCGGACTCATCCCGTCCCCTTCGCCGTATACCAGGAAGCGGGGCGCGACATAACGGCTGAAGTAGACTAGCAGTTATATGATATTCAGCCTTCACTTGCTGACACACCAAACACTTGGCTACCCTCCTTGCTACTTCTCGTTTCATTCCATGCCACCAGTAGTATTGCCATAGATCTTTATACATCTTCATGCCATCGGGGTGTACAAAATAAGGAGAGCTGTGAGCTTCTTTCATCAACTCTTCTCGAACATGGCTGATTGACATAGATAATAGACTTCCATATCGCAAGGATCCATCTTCATGGATGATGAAGTCCATTCGCAGTCCACTTTCTACTTGTTCTCTTATCTTTTGTAGCTTAGCATCATTTGCTTGGGCTGCTTTGATCTGATTTACAAGGGTGGACTGGACTTATAAGTTCATCAAATAGGAAGCGTTACCTGGCACAACTACTTCGATCTCTAATCTGTGCAATTCTTGTTGTAGATTCTACTGAATAGTGAGGTTCATTTCTAATGGATGGCAACTAAGAACATTAGGAACTACGTTTACCTTTCCAGGATGATACTGTAGGTTGAAGTCGAAGTCCGCCATGAGTTCTAGCCATCTTCTCTGCCGCATGTTTAGTTCCTTCTGAGTAAATACATACTTCAGACTCTTGTGGTCAGTGTATATATTCACTCGTTCTCCCAAAAGATTGTCACGCCCCGCTTTCCGGTGTACAGTAAGGAGACGCGACGGGTCACGCGACATATTTACTCAGAAGTAAACACAATAAGCGTATTTAAGCAATATAAAGTAAACTGTACACAAGATACATGAATATAAATGAACAGCAACTTTTATTTATTTAACAATTCTTTACAAGTACATCTGGAAATGTAAATACAGGAATAGAAAGCAATGCCTAAACAATGGCATAACTGAAATGAAAAGTATATACAAGTGCCTACAGCTTTGGGTCGATGGCAAACTGCTCTAAGTCCTCAGTACTGGGCTCGATCTCTAGTGAGTCGGATCCACCTGACAACATTCCAAAGAAAGAAGAAAAGGAATCTCGTCAGCAAACAATTGCTCGGTAAGACCCAAAGAAAGAGAGAAGTAGAATAGACAGAAAAGAAAATCTAGCTGTATAATGTTATCTTTTGTTCTGTTATCGCAGTTGTTTGTACCTTGGTACAAAATATGCCAGTGTATACGAGAGGAGTCTAACTTACACCGTGGACTTTGGTAACTTGAAGTACAAGGCTCCATCGATAAAACCACAGAACAACGGCATGGATGTATAGATACGTCTTTTAACGAACGTCTCGTGCCACCTTTAACACATTCTGTGCCAGTTTACCCCTTTAAAAACCCCGTAATTTCTTATGTATTGATTGTATGGTTTGTTTTGTAAATGGAAGACTTGCTGAAACTATGCTATCATGTAAATGGAATGGATATAAATGGATAGTCATGTAATTAGAGGATATCCATGGTTCGGTTAAGTCGAGTCATGTTGATATAGATTGAATTCTAGTATAACTGGATTCATGTTGTATTGTAGTTATACTTGAATTGAATTCAAGTCAGATTGATTAGACTGAGACTCTATCTGAGTCAGACACTTTAAAAGAAATTGAAGTCCTGAATTAGTTTTGATGTTATCGGTAACTGCTGCATATGGACGGCAGGATTTGTGTCTTTTTCCAAGACAATTACCGTATTGATAACACCGCTTTTAGGTTGTCTACCTTAGATTGGAAAGCACCTATATTCTCCAACTCTCTGAGGCTCAAGAGAGCCGGTCCCGCTTAAACCTATGTTAAGTAGGGTCCTTATTGTAATTTAATATAACTTGAGAGGGTTTTATAAAAAATAGTTTTGATATATTTTCAAAATACACCTCAAGTATTTAATTATCGTCTTTATGGTTTTCATATATGTAGCTTTTATAAAATAAAGTTTTCTAGTGAATAGAACCTAGATTTCATTGTATATGGTATTTTAGTGTAATATTGAGTTTGTATTGATTTAGAATGGTAATTTCATGGAATCTGTGATTCTTTTAATTTAGAAAATATGGAATATATATATTGTATACTTAAAGTAGATATTTTGATTGTATTTATATATATTTATAAAAATAGAACTTATTTATTAAATAGAAATCACATTTTTCTTAAAAATTGCATTAAAAATTTCATCGAGATCGAATGCTCCTTGCCGAGATCTGCATCTTGCTCTACTAAGCCCGAAGATATGCGATAACCCGTACCATCCCGATCGGAGTTCCCCAAAATGGGTGGTAGAGGTGCAATTGTAAGGAATTAAATAACACATTTTAAAAGAAAACGGTTTTTGAATGTTTATGGTATTTAATTGTAAGCTCATATTTTCCCATAAACTAATGTCCCAAGAGTTATCGTTTTATGTCAAAAATGTTTGTTGTGATGAGATAGGTCATTATATCATGAGTTTTCTAAAGGTAACACGGTTAAATTGAATAAACAATGTCGTATGTAACATGATGGTATTTTACCGTAAAGATGGAATAGAAGTTACAATTCATATTAGTTTGAGATGAAACTTATTGTGAATGTTGTATTATGTTTGTTAAATAATATACAAAAAGACGGTGGATTTTTTCTAAAGGAAAAATTATGTTTTTAGTTAAAATAGAATCGGAAGTCGGATTAACTCCGCTTTCGACTAGTTTTGAAAAGTGATTTCGTTTTAATAGAAGAGAAGGGGAAAAGTGGGAACTTACATATTTAAAAACAAGAGGAGAGCTAGGGGAAGCTATTGGAATCATTGGGGAGTCATTTCGTCGCCCGAATCTTCCCGAAACGTCGCCGGAACCTTACCATTTGCTAACTCCACTTGTACAACTTGGGACTTGGAAATTTTAGAGAGTTTTTGTATGGAATTTCTGAATTAGGAGGGGTGAAATGTAATGTGGTATTTATAGGGAAAATTAGTGTTTAGTGTAATGTATTTGAGAAATAAAATGTGCATTAAAATGGATTAAAGAGGTGATTTTAATCTCTCTGTAAATGTGCAGAAAAATCAAACAATATGAGAGAAGTGGAGTAGGCCAAAAGGTGCCAGTGTAGAAAAATTGAGGCATTAGCGATGGGGGGACTGGCGATGCCAACCTCATCAAGCATCTCTTCGGTCTAAGTCCGGTGAAATGGGCTTGGATCTCCGTCACGTGTCAGAGTCTGTATGAATAGTATTTTGCACTTTTTTTTATTTCTGTGTGACTTTTCATATTACGTGTTGTGCACGTGCAAACTTTTGAGCTTCTAAAAGATTAAAAGAAAAAGCAATTAAAAATATATGTGGCTGAGGAGATTCGAGCACAGGGGCTACGTCACAGCAGTACAAGGCTTTACCAATAAGCAACAAGTGTTTCTTGCTATTCAAAAGCAAATTAAATTTCTAACTTGTGCTAGGGCTTAGGTATTCCTTTCTGTATTTTTGAAAAAATTCTGTACAGAAAGTTTAGGGTTGTTACATTCTACTCTCCTTATAAAAATTTTGACCTCGAAATTTATAGAAGGAAAATGTAACAGATTCAAGAAAAGTTTATTGATAGTGATGGTGATAGAACTAGAGATAGAGCAAAAAATATTTGGAAGAACGAAAGAATGCAAAAGTTTTGGTAAGATTGAAAAAGATGTGAGGGAATTACCAGGGTTATCTTGGTATACAGTATCGGCTTCTACGGTCGCTAATATGAAAGCCTGACGCCGGGGTACATTCCTCCCAGCTGGAAACACATTCCTCTGTCCTTGAGGCATATTCCTCAGTGCCTGTTGGAATTAGCGATTAGGCTGTGCGGGAGGTCCACGTGGAGGTGGAGCAAGAAGAGCAAGACGAGGTGCAGGAGCCTGGATAGCTGGCCGCTGCAGATAAGTGTTGTGAGTTGGAACTGTGTTGCGCCTATAAGGACATATTCCAATTCCATGATTGGATGCGCCACAAACTAAGCGCAGGCCTTTCGCACGCCTACAGCCCCTCCACATGTGTCCATCCCTCTTGCAGTAGAAGAAAAAATCTGGACTTGGCCAGTTATTTGTTTCTTCCGGTCTCCTGAGTTCAAAAGAAGTTGGCCTTGAAGAGGCTTCTCCTGCCATCTGAGTGGCAAGGCGTTTCACTCCGGCAGATTGGGGTCTACCTTTCATCTTTACTACTGCCTCATATCGACGGGCAGCTTTCAGGGCCATTTCATGGGTTGGGAAATCCCCTGTAGCTAAGGCAGCTTGGATCTCTGCATCTAACCCTTGCTGAAATTGTCTGGACCTGATATCAGCAGTCGGTATCAAGTGTGCCGCGAATCTATTACGGTCTTGTGTTAGCTGTGTAGTATGTGATATTTAGAAAATCGAATATTGAGATATATCTTACCTACTGAGCATGGTAAATTCAGCATCATATTCGTCCACAGATTTGGTCCATATCGAACCCGGTTGTAGATGAATGAATTGTTGCTCCATGTCAAATCGGGCAGTCTCTGGAAAGTACTTCGCGTTGAACATGTCGCGAAAGGTTTTCCATTCGATCGGCTGGTCAAGACAGCTTTTTTCCGCCTTCCACCAAACTCGGGCGTTGTCGGTGAGTTGCAGTTTCGTAACTCGTACCCAAGCGATCTCTGGCACTTGTGCTGCTGCCAGATCATCCTCGATGCTCTAAGCCCATTCTTCAGCTTCCAGAGGGCTCTCTTTTCCCGAAAATTGCTTTGGGTGCAATACCCGAAATTGCTTTACTCCGGGCGCTTCCGCTTCTGGATGGTTAAGTAATATAGCAGTCTAATGCTGTTGTCCTTCCAGAAGGCTTCAGATTGCCTCAAGAAATACCGTCTACTTATTGATCGGAGCAGCAACGGTAGGCGTAAGCGGTAGAGGTGGTGGTGTGTTGTTGAAGTTGGTGCTGGTATTGTTTAGAGAATCCATAACTTTGAAAGAAAAATAGAGTTAGGATAGATTCAAAGTATATGAAATTGTAACATTCAAGGAATATGAAATGTAAAGAATGTTTTTAGTTGTTGATTCTTGTGTTATATTGCTTAGGACTTCATGCAGAATTGACCTGCATGTCCATGCAGAACTGATACCTGCATGAGCTGCCAACAAAACCTGTCACGCCCCGCTTCCCGGTGTACGGTAAGGAGACGCGACGGGTCACGCGACGTATTTACTCAGAAGTAAACACGCAAGCGTATCTAAGCAATATTAAGTAAAATGTACACAAGAGACATGAATATAAATGAAAAACAACTTTTATTTATTTAACAATTCTTTACAAGTACAACCGGAAATGCAAATACAGGAATATAAAGCAATGCCTAAAAAATGGCATAACTGAAATGAAAAGTATATACAAGTGCCTACAGTTCTGGGTTGATGGCAAACTGCTCCAAGTCCTCAGTACTGGGCTCGACTCTAGTGAGTCGGATCCACCTGACAACATTCCAAAGAAAGAAGAAAAGGAATGTCGTCAGCGAACAATCGCTCGGTAAGACCCAAAGAAAGAGAGAAGTAGAATAGACAGAAAAGAAAATCTAGCTGTATAATGTTATCTTTTGTTCTGTTACCGCAGTTGTTTGTACCTTGGTACAAAATATTCCAATGTATATGAGAGTAGTCTAACTTACACCGTAGACTTTGGTAACCCGTAGTACAAGGCTCCGTCGATAAAATCACGGAACAACGGCATGGATGTATAGATACGTCTTTTAATGACCGTCTCGTGCCACCTTTAAAACATTCTGTGTCAGTCTACTCCGTCGATAAAACCATGGAACAATGGCATGGATGTATAGATACGTCTTTTAATGACCGTCTCGTACCACCTTTAAAACATTCTGTGTCAGTCTGCCCCATTAAAAACCCCGTAATTTCTTATGTATTGATTGTATGGTTTGTTTTGTAAATGGAAGACTTGCTAAAACCATGTTATCATGTAAATGGAATGGATATAAATGGATAGTCATGTAATCAGAGTATATCTATGGTTCGGTTAAGTCGAGTCATGTTGATATAGATTGAATTATGGTATAACTGGATTCATGCTGTATTGTAGTTATACTTGAATTGAATTCACGTCAGATCGATTAGACTGAGACTCTGTCTGAGTCAGAAACTTTAAAAGAAATTGAAGTCCTGAATTAGTTTTGATGTTATCGGTAACTGCTGCACATGGATGACAAAATTTGTGTCTTTTTTCAAGAAAATTACCGTATTGATAACACCCTTTTTAGGTTGTCGACCTTAGATAAGCAAGAACCCATATTCTCCGGCTCTCTAAGGCTCAAGAGAAAACGGGTTGTAGAGGTGCAATTGTAAGGAATTAAATAACACATTTTTAAAGAAAACGGTTTTTGAATATTTATGGTATTTAATCGTAAACTCGTATTTTCCCATTAACTAATGTCCTAAGAGTTATCGTGCTATGTCAAAAATATGTGTTGTGATGAGGTAGGTCATTACCTCATGAGTTTTCTAAAGGTAATACAGTTAAATTGAATAAACAATATCATATGTAACATGATGGTATTTTACCGTAAAGATGGAATAGAGTTGCAATTCATATTATTTTGAGATGAAACTTATTGTGAATGTTGTATTATGTTTGTTAAATAATATACAAAAAGATAGTGGATTTGTTCTAAAGGAAAATTTGTGTTTTTATTTAAAATAGAATCGGAAGTCGGATTAACTCCGCTTTCGACTAGTTTTGAAAAGTGATTTCGTTTTAATAGAAGAGAAGGGGAAAATATAGCATTCTGGAATTTTAGAAATAAATAAAATTAATTAATTAAATAATAAAATAATGTTAAATTAAAAAGTTATTAAAAACCAAATAAGACAAATCCATAAGATGTATGTAAAACAAATTAAATTTTAATTTTAGTATGCAACATAAATAAATTATAAGCGTTTTAATGTAAAATTTAGCTTCATTTTAAAGTAAAATAGTGTTATATAATAACGTAAGTTGTGAGGGGTTTCTATATAAAGTTTAGGAATTTGTGCAAATGGGAATTGATTAAGGGTGTAAGTGAAAAAGAGGTAAATTAGATTTTTGTTCAGAATTTTATCTTAAGATAAATTAAAATGGAATGATAATGTTTTGCCACCACCTCCTCTCATGTACAACACACTCCCCACACCTCCTCCTTACATGGAACCACCACATCTTGCTTGGTGACACCTCCTCCTACACCTTACCCTTCCCTTCACCATTTATCTAAGATGTTCAGATCATTTTAACAAGTTAAACATTCAGAAAATTTCAAAAGTTAAAGAAAATTTAGAACAAGAAAAGAAAAGTAAAAGAAAAGAGAAGAGAGAAGGAGAAAATGGCTAAGGAGTTCCAACATCAAGCTAGGACTAGGAGCTTGTGCATCTTGGAGGGTGTTCTTCCAGCAAATTACTTGAAGGTAAAATCCTTAATCACAGTAGCAATTTAGATTCTGTAACTAGTCTAAATTGAAATGAAAATTTCTATAATATCGTATTTTTAGCAAAAACTGAACTCTGTTATAATCTGCTATAGTTTAGATAAAAATTGACTTAACTAAACAAGTTCTTAATGATGTATGTTGAACCTAGAGCAAACTATAGGAGAACGAACCAGAGGGCTCTGATTTTGGCAGGTGACCAATAAGGAAATTCCGGCGTCGCCGGATTTGTAGGGAGCTAGGATGTTTTGGCTTGTGGGGTAGTTTTCTGTGTAGAGTTTTGGCCATTTTGGTATTATTTAAACAAGTTAGTTTAACTGAATATAAAATCTGAAAGCTAATATCGGAAAAAAGGATCTAAAATCTAAAATATGACACGGATAAAACGTAACGCAATCTGTTTTCCGTCGTGATGCAGAGTTGGGTTAGATTTCAGTGAGATTAAGTGTTCGATCGTTCGCAATAGTCGTACGTAATGTAATTAGCACGTACAACTTGTGTTCCTTGATTTTTGCCATGTCGGAATAACCGTTTCCTTATACAAGTTAATTTTCGATGTTAGATTCAAATACGGGAACTTCGGAGGCTGCGAGGAAAGGAAAAGGATTGACGATTCCTAAGAAAATACGACGTCTTTCCGGTGAGTAGATTTACATCTACTGGGGAAGTCGGGATGATGGCGTATAGCACCCCCGCAACCTTATGACTATTATTATGATATCTACTTAAGTTTAGCTTTTCGTCAAAGCATTAATATGGAATTGCATCGTGTATACCCTTCATTTTTCATAAAGTTTCATATGTAGTTTTTATATGAGATATACGTGATATTTGATCTGTACGATATGGGTATGATTTGATGAGTTTGTACGTGATATGATGAACTTTGTATGCCGAATAACGGCCAATTTATTCTTTGACTCGTAGAGATAGATTATGTTCTGTTTTAGGATGCAATATTGGTATGAGCTATATTATTTTTAAAAAAAACAGGTTCGTTGTCTTTTAAATAAACTACCAGGATGCGTACCAGTTTTTAAAACAAACATCTATTTTAAATCTAAGGCAGCTTCCTTATTTCAAACTTAACGTTCCGATCATTTCTAAAGATAATGGTATAGCTCATAACAAGTAATTACAATAAGTATGTTTAGATTACTTTAAAAGTTTGCATTATATTATTTATATTATATGTTTCTGGGTTACGCACACTCTGATAGAACACTGCACAAATACCAATAAGTACTATGCTGCACAAGCACGTAAATATATGTTACACTACATCTCATTGGTACTGCCATGTCACTGTAGAATCGTTCTGTTATATATATGTTAATATATAGATTTTTACACCGTAGAACACTTGCACAAATACTAATGATTTCCATGTTGCACGAGCACAGACGCGTATACTACACTACACATCATTAGTAGTGCCATGACACATTAGAATTGAAATCATTATGTTATGTGATATGATTACGCAGTCTTTTCCTATTCTTGTTGTAGTACTATAGATGCTGTATTTGATTTCTTGGGATTTCTGAGTATTTTTACTCCTGATGATATATATAGCGGTGGTGTGGGACACTGTTATATATATACATATATAATATATCATCAATACGACCTATGCAAGTTTCTTATTCCTCACTTGATATTTTTATATGATGAGTAAACGTCCACCAGGAGATTTATGTTTTCTGATTTGGATATCCGGACCGAGTCGGTGGGTATACGGTTACGGATTTACAATTTTATCCAGACTGAGTCGGTGGGGATACAGTTGGATACCTGGTGGACCCGGTCGAGACCGAGGGGCAGGATAACCGCATTTGAGGCGGGGGAGCCTAACGAGGTGACTCGATTCTGGAGATAAAAATTAACACGGCATATATCCAGGGAATACTGACCGTAGACAAAAATGAGCACGGCAGATATCCAGGGGATACTGACCGGGGTTCGATTGGACATGGCGGATATCTAGGGGATACTGATCGTAGCCAGGATATCGGGTGGCGATCATCTGTTGAGATGGTGTCGACGGTATCTGTATTTACGTGTCGATGCTGGACACGAAAGGTTGCAGATTTCGATGTCGATGCTGGACATCTATATGTATATTTATGTGATCATTGTCATGAGGTACACAGTTAGATATGTATTTATTGGATTCCACCAGAATTGATCCGGGGGACAGTACCTGCATATATTTGTACAGACATTCATAGACACAAAGGGAATTCCAATACGGATAATAGATTCATGATTTTGATTCATATGACATTGAGATATTATACTTGTGATTGCATGATAGTTAGTATTGCACCTTTGCATATCATATAGTATATCGATACAGATTATGATAGTACTATACTTATGACCTAGGTATCGTCATATATTTCGATTTCTACCTTTAGATGTACTTTTATTCACTGAGTTGGCAACTCATCCCCGTTGTGCCACAATTTCTTGCAGGTTTTACCGCTTGGATTATCAGCGGTTTAGACACACATTTCTTTTGGGGATTGATGGGTAAGTGAGTTTTTATTGTATCCTACTCACTCTTGATTATTCATATATTCTTGTATTTAGCGGGAACTCCATCAACTTAGAAATGGTATATTATGGACCTAGAAGCGAGGATTAGAGTTGTGTCTTGAGTTATCACACTCTTTGGAGTCGACTTCTGCTTTAGATTAATTGGTTGCTCCATTGTTTGGACGTGGAGACTAGCTTCCATTGGGATGCTATTTTATTATGTTATATCGGGTTTTTATAAAAATGCAAAGGAGGTGATGACAAGTTTCAAAACGTCATAAATGCTTTTCAACATACTTAGTTACATTTAGATGTTATTTTAACTTGATTTATCGGATGATTATTTAAACCTCACCTCCAATATCTTCAAAAAGGGTTTAGATTCCGGGTTTCGGCTTACTTAGATTACGTCGATGTCTTTAGATGTCACGTGTTTTAAGTGCCGGTCATGTGCTACTTTGGGGTCGTGACAAAGTTGGTATCAGAGCGTTTGGTTTAACCTTTATTCGAGTCTAGGTTGACTATATGGAGTCTGGGAATACATTTTGTTACCTGGGCTTGACCTTATAGGACTTATACTTAACTTTGGGGTCTTATACCCGAACTTTCTTTATATAGGATGACCTTTGTTGATGGAGTAGGTAATAATTAGAGTAGCCTACCGTACATATGTTGCGCGACATATTTACGATATGATACTCCGCCTAAGATACCTTAGGATTTATATCTTGAAATCTTCCTTCTATTCTTTCCATTGATCTATCTTCGTCAGTGCATGATTGGTTGTTCGATCACCATGTTATGAGGGCCGAGAGGGCTACAGTTAGAGATACGGTCAAAGCAGACTTGTCTGGGACAAGAACTGACTGGGATGACTTTTCGATGATAAAGAGACACGTCGTTTATTCATATATGATATAACTCAATGTTGGGGTAAGTTCTTCGGGATCCGCACCAGATGGTAGAGTCATTGTTAGAGATTATACAGGCTTAAGACGTGATGTTTTTCTTCTCTCTAAAAATCGTGGTGGCACGTACTGTTAGAAAATAGTAACAATCATTGTTGAGGTTATCAAGATGTTGCTTCCTGAGTCCATGAAGTTAAATGGTTGACGACGTCACCGGTATAGATGGATCAGCAGGATTTATAACCGTTCAGAGGTGAGATGGTTAGGATTTTAATCCGTGGTGGCGCTTCGATACGAGATCGGTGAAATTGATGTATTTTCCGATAGAGTTTGTTCACACCAGGTGCAAGTAGTTTAAGAAGGAGATCGTATTGTAAGATTTTCTCCGACAAATTGGGACGAGTCTTCGAAGGTGAGATTAACCAGATTTCTCTACGGGGTATCAGAATTAAAGGATTTGCTAAATTCTCCAAGTGTGCTTTCTGGCTGGATAGTGTAGATTTCTTGGGTCACGTAGTTGCAAGAGATGGGATACATATAGACCCAAAGAAGATAGAAGCGGTACAGCACTGGCCCAGACCTGTGTCAGTTATTGAGGTTCGAAGTTTCTTGGGTCTGGCCGGTTATTACAGACATTTTGTACAGGATTTTATCGAATCGCTGCACCGTTGACCGGTTTGGCTAGGAAGGAAGTTCCATCTCTTTGGACAGATGCATGTGAACAGAGTTTCCAGCAGTTAGAGACTCGATTGACGACTGCACCTGTCTTATCGTTACCTTCCGGGTCAGGTGGGTTCGTGGTATATTGTGATGCCTCTCGAGTGGGTTTAGGCTGTGTATTAATGCAGCAAGGCAGGGTTGTAGCTTATGCTTCTCGACAGTTGAAGAGGCACGAGCAGAACTACCCCACTCATGATTTGGAGATGGCTGCTGTAGTATTCGCACTAAAGATTGGAGACATTACTTATATAGAGAGTGGTGCCAGATTCTCACAGATCATAAGAACTTAAAGTATATTTTCCAGCAGAGGGATCTGAATCTGAGGTAGCGTAGATAGAGGGAACTTGTGAAGAATTACGATTGTGAGATCTTGTATCATCCAGGCAAAGCAAATGTTGTGGCAGTGCCTTGAGTCGGAGGCCTGGAGGTAGCTTATCTCGTTTGTGCACCTTACAGAGGCAGTCTTCTACAGACTGGCAGATTTTATATGATAATCGATCGAGTTCACACCGACAGGAGGACAGTTAGCACATGTTCGCACCGTCCTTAGTTATTGGATCGTATTCAAGAGACATAGCCGTAGATGCTCGTATGATGGAGATCATGGATCAGGTTAGGCAGGGTAGAGAGTCGGAGTTCGTGATAGATGACCGTGGAGTATTACGTTTTGGGACTCGTCATTGAGTGCCAGATTCGGATGGACTGACCTTAGAGGAGGCCATAGATCAGCATACAGTATTCATCCTGATTCCACCAAGATGTATCATGACTTGAGGGATGTTTATGGGTGGAAAGGAATGAAGAGGGATGTTGCGGGGTTAGTTTCGAGATGCTTGACTGGTCAGCAAGTCAAGACAGAGCACCAGAGGCCGGCTGGAGAATTGCAACCCTTACCCATTCCGGAGTAAAAATGGGAACAGATTCCATAGATTTCGTTGTGGGTCTACCCAGGACTACCAGAGGGTATGATTCCATTCGGGTGATTGTAGATAGATTGACAAAGGCAGCTCACTTTCTACCAGTGAAGACGACGTATGGGTTTACGCAGTATGCTCAGATTTATATCGACGAGATTGTTCGATTGCAGGGAGTTCCAACGAGCATAGGGTCAGATAGGGGTACCCGGTTTACTAACAGGCTATATTAGAAACTTCAAGAAACTCTTGGTACACGATTGAGTTTTAGTACAGCTTTTCATCCACAAACGGATGGTCAGTCAGAGCGGACCATTCAGACTTTAGAGGATATGCTTCGGGCTTGTAGCCTTGATTTCGGTGGTAGCTGGGGTCGTCACTTACCTTTAGTAAAATTTTCGTACAACAATAGTTTTTGGAAGACGATACAGATGGCTCCCCTTGAAGCTTGTTATGGAAGGAAATGTCGATCGCTTATTTGCTGGACGGAACTGAGCGAGAGTTGCATTTTGGGACCACAGGTAGTACAGAAGACTACGGAAAGGATTCAACTGATACGAGATAGAATGAGGGCGGCCCAATGCAGAAAGAAATCATATGCAGATCGACGACGTCGTAGACTCGAATTTCAGGTGGGAGATCATGTGTTCCTTCGAGTGTCTCCGATGAAGGTGTGATGCGTTTCGGGAAGAAGGGGAAGCTCAGCCCTAGATATGTCGGACCTTACGAGATTCTTGAGAGAGTGGGTGCTGTAGCTTATCGTTTAGCACTTCCACCGAGTTTTCCTGATGTGCATCCGGTGTTTCATGTTTCGAGGCTTCGCAAGTATCTTCACGATCCTTCTCGCGTGATCCAGCATCAGACCTTACAGCTTGAGTCGGATTTATCCTATACAGTGCAGCCAGTCGCTATTCTAGACAGGCAGGCAAAGAAACTAAGATCAAGGGTAATTCCGTCTGTAAAGGTTCTTTGGAAAGGAAAGAATCACGAGGAGATTACTTGGGAGACCGAGGATGCGATGCGAAAGAGATTTTCCCATCTTTCGAGGGTATGTCTAGTTAAATTTTAAATTCGGGGACCGAACTTTCTTAAGGGGGGAATATTGCAGCATTCTGGAATTTTAGAAATAAATAAAATTAATTAATTAAATAATAAAATAATTATAAATTAAAAAGTTATTAAAAACCAAATAAGACAAATTCATAAGTTGTATGTAAAACAAATTAAATTTTAATTTTAGTATGCAACATAAATAAATTATAAGGGGTTTAATGTAAAATTTAGCTGCATTTTAAAGTAAAATAGTGTTATATAATAACGTAAGTTGTGAGGGGTATCTATGTAAAGTTTAGGAATTTGTGCAAATGGGAATTGATTAAGGGTGTAAGTGAAAAAGAGGTAAATTAGATTTTTGTTCAGAATTTTATCTTAATATATATTAAAATGGAATGATAATGTTTTGCCACCACCTCCTCTCATGCACAACACACTCCCCACACCTCCTCCTTGCATGAAACCACCACATCTTGCTTGGTGACACCTCCTCCTACACCTTACCCTTCCCTTCACCATTTATCTAAGGTGTTCAGATCATTTTAACAAGTTAAACATTCAGAAAATTTCAAAAGTTAAAGAAAATTTAGAACAAGAAAAGAAAAGTAAAAGAAAAGAGAAGGAGAAAATGGTTAAGGAGTTCCAACATCAAGCTAGGACTAGGAGCTTGTGCATCTTGGAGGGTGTTCTTCCAGCAAATTACTTGAAGGTAAAATCCTTAATCACAGTAGGAATTTAGATTCTGTAACTAGTCTAAATTGAAATGAAAATTTCTATAATATTGTATTTTTAGCAAAAACTGAACTCTGTTATAATCTGCTATAGTTTAGATAAAAATTGACTTAACTAAACAAGTTCTTAATGATGTATGTTGAACCTAGAGCAAACTATAGGAGAACGAACCAGAGGGCTCGAATTTTGGCCGGCGACCAATAAGGAAATTCCGGCGTCGCCGGATTTGTAGGGAGCTAGGATGTTTTGGCCTGTGGGGTAGTTTTCTGTGTAGAGTTTTGGCCATTTTGGTATTATTTAAACAAGTTAGTTTAACTGAATATAAAATCTGAAAGCTAATATCGGAAAAAGGGATCTAAAATCTAAAATACGACATGGATAAAACGTAACGCGATCTGTTTTCCGCCGCGATGCAGAGTTGGGTTAGATTTCAGTGAGGTTAAGTGTTCGATCGTTCGCAATAGTCGTACGTAATGTAATTAGCACGTACAACTTGAGTTCCTTGATTTTTTCCGTGTCGGAATAACCGTTTCCTTATACAAGTTAATTTTCGATGTTAGATTCAAATACGGGAACTTCGGAGGCTGCGAGAAAAGGAAAAGGATTGGCGATTCCTGAGTAGATACGACGTCTTTCCGGTGAGTAGATTTACATCTACTGGGAAGTCGGGTGGATGGCGTATAACACCCCCGCAACCTTATGACTATTATTATGATATCTACTTAAGTTTAGCTTTTCGTCAAAGCATTGATATGGTATTGCATCGTGTATACCCTTCATTTTTCATAAAGTTTCATATATAGTTTTTAAATGAGATATACGTGATATTTGATCCGTACGATATGGGTATGATTTGATGAGTTTGTACGAGGGATCATGCCGTACTTAAGATGATATGGATATAGTGATATGATGAACTTTGTATGCCGAATAACGACCAATTTATTCTTTGACTCGTAGAGATAGATTATGTTCTGTTTTAGGATGTAATACTGGTATGAGCTATATTATTTTTAAAAAAAACCCGGTTCGTTGTCTTTTAAATAAACTACCAGGCTGCATGCCAGTTTTT
The DNA here is from genome assembly GCA_030015575.1 of Agapanthus africanus. Taxonomy (NCBI): domain Eukaryota; kingdom Viridiplantae; phylum Streptophyta; class Magnoliopsida; order Asparagales; family Amaryllidaceae; genus Agapanthus; species Agapanthus africanus. The sequence continues at coordinate 89,935,473 of JASDDO010000024.1, read as the reverse complement.
AAAACAAACATCTATTTTAAATCTAAGGTAGCTTCCTTATTTCAAACTTAACGTTCCGATCATTTCTAAAGATAATGGTATAGATCATAACAAGTAATTACAATAAGTACGTTTAGATTACTTTACAGATTTGCATTATATTATTTATATTATATGTTTCTGGGTTACGCACACTCTGATAGAACACTGCACAAATACCAATGAGTACTATGCTGCACAAGCACGTAAATATATGTTACACTACACCTCATTGGTACGGCCATGTCACTGTAGAATCGTTCTGTTATATATGTGTTAATATATAGATTTTTACACCGTAGAACACTTGCACAAATACTAATAATTTCCATGTTGCACGAGCACAGACGTGTATGCTACACTACACATCATTAGTAGTGCCATGACACATTAGAATTGAAATCATTATTTTATGTGATATGATTACGTAGTCTTTTCCTATTCATGTTGTAGTACTATAGATGCTGTATTTGATTTCTTGGGATTTCTGAGTATTTTTTACTCCTGATGATATATATAGCGGTGGTATGGGACACTGTTATATATATACATATATAATATATCATCAATACAACCTATGCAAGTTTCTTATTCCTCACTTGATATTTTTATATGATGAGTAAACGCCCACCAGGAGATTTGTGTTTTCTGATTTGGATATCCGGACCGAGTCGGTGGGTATACGGTTACGGATTTACAATTTTATCCAGACTGAGTCGGTGGGGATACAGTTGGATACCTGGTATACCCGGTCGAGACCGAGGGGCAGGATAGCCGCATTTGAGGCTGGGGAGCCTAACGAGGTGACTCGATTCCGGAGATAAAAAATTAACACGGCATATATCCAGGGGATACTGACCGTAGATAGAAATGAGCACGGCAGATATCCAAGGGATACTGACCGGGGTTCGATTGGGCACGACGGATATCCAAGGGATACTAATCGTAGCCAGGATATCGGGTGGCGATCATCTGTTGAGATGGTGTCGACGGTATCTGTATTTACGTGTCGATGCTGGACACGAGAGATTGCAGATTTCGATTTCGATGCTGGATATTTATATGTATATTGATGTGATCATTATCATGAGATACACAGTTAGATATGTATTTATTGGATTCCACTAGGACTGATCCGGGGGACAGTACCTGCATATATTTGTACAGACATTTATAGACACAAAGGGAATTCCAATACGGATAATAGATTCATGATTTTGATTCATATGACATTGAGATATTATACTTGTGATTGCATGATAGTTAGTATTGCACCTTTGCCTATCATATAGTATATCGATATAGATTATGATAGTACTATACTTATGGCCTAGGTATCGTCATACATTTCGATTTCTACCTTTAGATGTACTTTTATTCACTGAGTTGGCAACTCGTCCCCGTTGTGCCACAGTTTCTTGCAGGTTTTACCGCTTGGATTATCAACGGTTTAGGCACACATTTCTTTTGGGGGTTGATGGATAAGTGAGTTTTTATTGTATCCTACTCACTCTTGATTATTCATATATTCTTGTATCTAGCGGAAACTCCATCAACTTACAAATGGTATATTATAGACCTAGAAGCGGGGATTAGAGTTGTGTCTTGAGTTGTCGCACTCTTTGGAGTCGACTTCTGCTTTAGATTGATTGGTTGCTCCATCGTTTGGACGTGGAGACTAGCTTCCGTTGGTATGCTATTTTATTATGTTGTATCGGGTTTTTATAAAAATGCAAAGGAGGTGATGACAAGTTTCAAAACGTCATAAATGCTTTTCAACATACTTAGTTACATTTAGATGTTATTTTAACTTGATTTATCGGATGATTATTTAAATCTCACCTCCAATATCTTCAAAAAAGATTTAGATTCTGGATTTTGGCTTACTCAGATTACGTCGATGTCTTTAGATGTCACGTGTTTTAAGTGTCGGTCACGTGCTATTTTTGGGTCGTGACAGAAAAGTGGGAACTTACAGATTGAAAAACAAGAGGAGAGATAGGGGAAGCTATTGGAATCGTCGGGGAGTCGTTTCGTCACTGGAATCTTCCCGAAACGTCGCCGGAACTTTGCCCTTTGCTAACTCCACTTGTACAACTTGGGACTTGGAAATTTTAGAGGGTTTTTGTATGGGATTTATGAATGAGGAGGGGTGAAATGTAGTGTGGTATTTATAGGGAAATTTATGGTTTAGGGTAATGAATTTAAGAATTAAAATGTGCATTAAAATAGATTAAAGAGATGATTTTAATCTCTCTGTAAATATGCAGAAAATCAAACAATATGGGGGAAGTGGGGTAGGCAAAAAGGTGCCAGGGTAGAAAAATTAAGGTATTAGCCATGGGAGGGACCGGCGGCGCCGGCCTCATCAAGCATCTCGCCGGTCCAAGTCCGGTAGAATGGGCTTGGATCTCCGCCACGTGTCAGGGTCTGTATGAATAGTATTTTGCACATGTTTGATTTCTGTGTGACTTTTCATTTTACGTGTTGTACACGTGCAAACTTTTGAGCTTCTAAAAGATTAAAAGAAAAATCAATTAAAAATATATGTGGCTGGGGGGATTCGAACACAGGGGCTACGTCACAGCAGTGCAAGGCTTTACCAATGAGCTACAAGTGCTTTCTTGCCGTTCAAAGCAAATTAAATTTATAACTTGTGCTCAGGCTTAGGTATTCCTTTCTGTATTTTTGAAAAAATTATGTACAGAAAGTTTAGGGCTGTTACAGATATAGTGGCGCCAAATCTTGAGTGCGAAGATAACGGCTGCCAACTCAAGATCATGCGTTGGATAGTTGCGCCCATGAACCTTTAACAGTCTTGATGCAAAAGCCACAACTTTTCCATGCTGGTGTAGAACACATCCTAATCCTTTACTGGACGCATCACAATGCACAATAAATCCTCCAGATTGATCCGGTATTACGAGAATAGGGGCAGAGGTTAATCTTGACTTGAGTTCTACAAAAGTATTTTCACATGCTTCTGACCACACGAATGCTTCATCTTTATGTGTGAGTTTGATCAGGGGTGTTGCAATCTTTGAGAAGCCTTCAATGAATCGACGATAGTATCCTGCTAATCCTAAGAAACTTCATATATCTTTCACCGTCTTTGGTATCGGCCACTTGCCGACAGCTGACACCTTTGCTGAATCTACCGAGATTCCTTCGTCTGAAATGATATGTCCGAGAAATCCGACTTGATCTAGCTAAAATTTACACTTGTTGTACTTGGCATAGAGCTGATGTTTTCGCAATGTCTCCAGGACAATCCGTAAGTGATTAGCGTGTTCTTTCCGATTGTTTGAATACACCAGTATGTCGTCAATGAAGATGACAATGAACCAGTCTAAGTACTCTCAGAAAACTTGGTTCATCGGGTTCATAAAGATGGCAGGTGCATTGGTCACTTCAAATAGAATTAAGAGACATTTATAATGACCATATCGAGTCCTAAACGCCATCTTCGGAATGTCGGACTCTTTGACCTTCACCTGATGATAACCCGAATGAAGATCTAGCTTTGAAAATACATAAGACCCACTTAACTGATCGAAAAGATCATTGATGCGTGGTTGTGGATACTTGTTCTTAATCATCACTTCGTTCAGAGCTCGATAATACACACGCATCCTGCTTCATCTTCACGAGTAATATCGGAGATCCCTAACTTGAAGTATTGGGTTGGAACGAACCTTTCTTCAGAAGTCCGTCCAACTGAATACGGATCTCCTCCAATACCTCCGGAATTAACCGGTACGGAGCTTTGATTACGGGTTGCGCACCAGGTTGTAAATCAATACTAAACTCAAGAGATCGATCGGAAGGCAAACCTGATATGTCTTCAGGGAACACATCCTCAAACTCTTGAACTACTTCGGGCTTTTCTTCTTCCGCCGGTAGCGAGAAAACATTTGCATTCTTCGGTTTAGCACGGTAGCTTCCTAGCTCCAAAGTTCTATCTCCACTTTTGATATAGAAGACTGGGTGATCTGGTATCTCAAATACTACCCTCTATTGACGGCAGTCAATAGTAGCATAGAATACTCCCAGCCAATCCATTCCCAACACAACATCGAAATTTGATATGTACAGTACTTTGTAATTTGCATAGAATTCTCATCCGCAAACTACAACTGGAAACTGATCAAATCTCATAGTTGCTTTCAAGACTCCATTCCCGGAACTGACATTCCAGCTTGAAATGAGTGGCTTCACGGGAATCGCATGCGTTCTCACGAATCGTTGTGGCATGAAGCAGTGTGAAGCTCCAGTGTCAAAAAGTGCGAGTGCAGGAAGGGTGGCTACTAGTATAGTACCTAAGTTGTGTGAGGTTGGGTTTAGATATAGGAAAAATATAGTTATACACAAGGATTGAAAATTTGAAAGGATAGGAAATTACCAGTGATGACTTGTCCTGTGACTTCGGCATCCTCGACCATCATTGTAAAAGCCTGACGTCTTGGTACATTCCTCCTTGCCGGAGGCACATTTCTCTGTCCTTAGGGCACGTTTCTCTACCCTTGTGCCTGATGGAATTGACGTTGAGGCTGTGCAGGTGGTCCACGTGGAGCTGGTGCAGGGAGAGCTAGGCGGGGTGTAGGTGCCTGAATGGCTGGCCTCTGCGGGTCTGTCATTGCGTGTCTGGGTTCCGGTGTTGTGTTAAAACGATATGGGCATGCTCCTATAGAGTGAGTAGATGCGCCAAAAATCGAACGCATGCCATTTGCACGCCTGCAGTCTTTCGCCAAGTGTTCAGTTCTCTTACAGTAGAAACAGAAATCTAGACTGGACCAGTTAAATGATCCTCCCGGTCTCCTGGGTGCAAAAGGATGCATAGAAGAGGCTCCTCCTGTCATCTGTGTGGCAGGGCATTTGATTCCAGCTGTTTAGGGCTTACCCTTTTTCTTTACCACTGCTTCATAAGGACATGCTGCCTTCAGAACGAGTTCATGAGTCAAATAGTCGCATATGGCTAATGCCGCCTGACTCTCCGTGTCTAAGCCCTGTTGGAATCATCTAGCCCGAATCTCATCGGTCGGGATTAAATGCGCCGCGAACCTCATAAGATATTGATGTCAGGATAGAAATGTGTTTTAACGGAACAGTATTTGATGTGAATTCTTTACCTGCTAAGCATGATGAATTCGGCATCATATTATCCACCGATTTTACCCACATAGAAGCTTGTTGTAGGTGGATAAACTGTTGTTCCATCTTGAAATGGGCAGTCTCAGGGAACAACTTCGCATCGAACAGATCGCGAAACGTCTTCCACTCTATGGGTTGTATGAGACGGCTTTCCTCAGCCTTCCACCGGAATCTTTCATTGTCAGTCAGTTGCAATTTAGCAACTCTTACCCAGACAATATCTGACACTTGAGTTGCTGCCAGATCATCTTTGATCGCTTGAGCCCATTCTTCTGCCTCAAGTGGGCTCTCTTTTCCCGAGAAGTGTTTTGGGTGCAGTACCCGAAATTGCTTGACTCCGAGTATCTCGGCTTCGGGGCGGTGCATGAGAAAGCAGTCTGCTGCTACTGACCCTCTAATAGTCTCTTGATAGCCTTACGCAATACCGTTTGCTCATTGATAGGAGCTACAACGGTAGGTGGTGGTGGTAGAGTAGGCAGTGGAGTATTGCCGTTGACGTTCGTGCTGGTGTTGTTCGGAGAATCCATTACCTTGATAGAAAAGAAATGGTTATGATAGATTCAAGAAATTTGAAATGTAAGGAATGTATAGTTGCTGATTCTTATAATTCTTGTGATATATTGCTTAAGAATTCATGCAGAACTGACCTGTATGGGCCTCCAACAAAACCTGTCACCCCCCCCCCCGCTTCCTAATAGACAGAAACGGTGATGTGATAAGCCCGCAACGTATTTAGTATGAAATAAATACGTTAAGCGTAATTAAGTAATATATAAATGAACAAGAATGACAAGAGTAATAAAATGAACAACAACTTTATTTATATACAATTGTTTGTAATAAAAAGATACAATGATATAAAGCAAATGTCTAAACAATGGCATACAGAAAATAAGTGCAGGCTGGAAGGAGCTAGTAATCTGGCTAAGCTGTAAGCTGGTCCAAGTCCTCCTGGCTCGGTTTTATCTCCTCAGAGTCTGGTCCTTCTGACGAACATTCCAAAGAAAGAAACAGTAAGGAATGTCTTCAGCGAACTAGCGCTCGGTAAGTCCCAAAAGAAGAAATAGAAAATAGTATGTAATGTGTGAAATGAACAGGTAAAATTGTATGTGGTCGTTTACGAGTATAGTATAGTTATTCTAACGTGGTTATTTATAGTTTGATAAAGAAGATATTTATGTATATGAGAGGAGTCCATCTTACCCCGTAGACTATGGTAACATGCAGTACAAGGCCCCGTCATAACCCACGGAACAACAGAATGCAAATTCATGTAGTGTCTTTTAAGTGACCTTTCATGCCACGATATATGTTCCGTACCAATCTACCCATTTATCTCCGCTTATTGTATTATATAGATTAAGATTACAGGTCTTGGCCGAAACTATGGATATAAAATGTTCAAGGTGTAATCATGTGTTCAAGTAGTCATGTTGAGTTTATGTCAAGTTATAAGCATGGTTCGGTCATGTCAAGTCAAGTATACAATTTTGAGTTTGATATTGATTTCGGGTGTTCATGTTCATGATCAAGTATTCAAGTTCGTGTTTTATTTTGGATTCGAGTTTGAGTTTGGAATCAGATTGAGTCAGACACTTGTGAACGGATTTAACTCTTGAATTCTTAGGTTCGGGAGTAATCGGCAACTGCTGTATATGGACGGCAGGATCTATGTCTTTTTCCAAGACAATTGCTATTAATGACTCCGTTAAGTTTTCTAATCTGAATAGGCAAGCACTCACTTTCTTCGGCTCTTTGGGACTCAAGAGAGTTGATCCCGCTTAAACCTATATTTACTAAAATGCTTAAAAATTGTTTTGTATATCTCGGGGGGTTTTATGAAAAATATTTTAATATAGATTAAAAATAAAACCTCGAGGATGATTTATAATATTTTTCATGAGCATGTGTTTTAATTATTGGGGTATTTTAATGATAAATACTTAATTTCTAAAAGTTTATGGTATTTTATTGAAAACTAATCCCTTTTGTTAACTTGTTGGTATTTTATTAACATTTTTTTTAATCTTTCATTTTTAGAAAAATATAGTTTCATAATATAATGAAAATATGGATTTATAATTTTTATATAATTTTAAAAATTATTTTTATTTAGAAAATTCGCATTTCTTAAAAACCATATTTTATATCCTTTCGAGATCGAATATTCCGTGAGGAGTGCTGTATCTCGCTCTACTATTATCTGGATGTGCAATAATTCGCACTATCCATTAGCGGGTCTCCTAATGAGAGTTTGCAAAAGAATACAACTACGTTTTAAAAGAAACCCGGTTTTTAAAATATGTGGTATTTTATTGTAAAGATTATTCTTTGAACTATATATATATATATATATATATATATATATATATATATATATATATATATCGGCATCGTGTTATGAAACCAGAGTGTGCGTGTGGGTTAGGTCGTTATCCCGTGAAGTTTTTCCTAAAGGTATTTAACAATTATCGAAAGAGATGATATTAAAGTTCAAGGTATTTTAATGAAAAAGTTCATTATTTGCGTATTGAATATGAAAGTTTTGTTTCATAAAAAGAAAATAAATATGAGTTTTGTTTTAACAAGATATTAAGGTGATTATATGACATTTAGACATATCAAGCATGATAAATTGTTTAGAAACGAAGATTGTTATGTGTCAACTCCACTTTTGTCAATATTTTGAAAAAAATACGAATTGAGATGAAAAAGAAGGAAGAGAGACTTACGGTTTGGAAATATTAAGAAAAGGGTGAGGAAGAGAAGGAGTGTCTTCATGGCATCGCGGGAGCTCCGCAAATGGTTTCGATTTTCGACGGAATAATCTTGCTCGCTAACTTCACTTTACTCCACTTGCACTTAGGAATTTTTTGGAAGAATTTTTGCTTGAATTTTCAGAATGGTGCTAAGCTAAAGTATGGGGTGGTATTTATAGTGGAGAATTAGGATTTGATAATTAAAATTTTAGATTAAAATGGTGTTAATTGGTGAAATGAAAAGTCTATGTATGATTGCAGAGAAATCAAACGGTGCAGAGGAAGTTAAGGGGAGCTGAAGAGACAAGTGTGCAAAGCACGGAGCAATTTGAATGCATCCGGACCGTCGCCGCTGGACCCTAGGGCATTTTCGCCAGTAGGATCTGAGGCAAATGCCTCGAGATGCGTATCATGTGGGTTTTTAAGTGTGTACACCATTTTGCACATGTTTGATTTTTCTGAACTTTTCATTTCCTCGTGTATTGGACGGGCAACTCTTGGGCTTCTAAAAATAAAAAGAAAAAAATAATTGTATCCAATGGGATTCGTACACACAGACTACGTCACAACATTGCAGGGATTTTACCAATGAACTACAAGTTGCTTCTTTCTTTTATTAAACAATTCTACATTATAACTCTTACCGTAATACTCTTTTCTTTATATTAACAGGAAAATTTATGTACAGAGATTTCAGAGTCGTTGCGCTTCTTCTGCGGACGGAGAGTTCGTCTTTATCAGGTTGAATATTACTTGCTTAACCCTCTGATTTTAGCCCTCCCTCTGTTCGTCGTCGGAACCCTAGTTGCAAATAAAAACATGTAGCAAGCGAAGCCAAAAAAGATGATCGCCTAGCAGCTTCAATTATCATGTTGAACTGTCGTGTAATAAGGGAAAGCCAAACGGAAGGGATCTCATTAACGCGCGTCCGTTTTCTTGTTGAACTTTCCTTCTTTGAAACCCGCTTGCTCCATCCGGAACGTGATTGAGAAAGTACACTGAGCAAGACAAGAAAGGCTAACGAAGAAGCAAACTCCATGGATTAGTGTGCTAGCTGCTCTATGATCACCCAGTAGAAAATCAAGGAATTTTCAAGGATAAGGCCAAACACATAAACATTGCTTATGAAAAAAATATTAGTCACACGATTCATTTATTTAATAAAAATTATAAATTCAAAAAAAAAGTTTAAATAGTCTCTGTTAAGATGCAAAAAAACATTAAATTTCAAAATACAAATCAATTGATACATCAATTAGCTCAAAGGGTTCCTCGACGAGTGCACATATGTCCAAAAGAGCTTTGGTGCAACCCATACTCTATCCTGAGCTTGAGCCTGACATTGATACTGATACAGAACAGAAGTCGCCCATGTTTACATGTACATTTTATATAGTACAGTAAAGCAAGCATTGTGTTGTATTGTCACCTCTCTTCACTTTGATAACTTCGATTGGATGTGTCACCTAAAGCCATGGAAGATAACTACTCATTCTCCATGTATAGTTTGGTGATAAAGAGATTACATGGTGATTTTAGCTACATCAAGAGCTAAAAGATTCATTAATAAAGGAAATGAATAACTAAAAACTAAAAATGTGCAGCGGCAGGTTTCAAGGAAAACTAATAGGAGAAGGGGAGACACACACACAGAAAGAGGGGAAAAACTTCTATGCAAGGGCTTGCACGGTGAAAGCCACTTGCAAGCCCTTGGATGACTTTTACTACACAAATCCCAAATTCATCCAAAGGCTTACAAGTGGCTTGCACCATGCAAGTCCTTACATACTAGTTTTTTTCCACAGGGAGAAAGAGAGAGTGAGCCCATGAGTACTGTTTCTATCTTTATTCAGAGAGGAGAGCGATGAAACTTGAGCTATCTTACAAAAACCGATGGTCACCTCAATTTCAATCACAAACAGTGAAGTTAGGGTACCTCGTATGTTTCAAAATATAGGGCGCGACCTCCACACAGGCCTTGAATAGGCCTGCCCTTGTGATCACCTTGTTAGGCTGAGGAGTAAAAGGAGGGGGAGAATGGATGGAAGAAGCTACGAGTGAGGATTCTTAACGGAAAGGTTTCTTGCTTGCTTGTAGAACCCTCAAGTGCCATCTTCCAAACAAGAAGAAGAAGAAGAAGAAGAAGCATATATTATCATTTGGATGAATTTAGAGGGAATTATTGAAGACTCGTAGAATCAACCAAATTTATTTTTCAAACCCATGGATTTCGATGTTATGCATGAGTAAGTTTCTAATTCCCAGAGCTCATGACCCAATTAATAGCCATCCGATTAAGAAAACCTTAACAAAGATGAGTGTCATAAGACACGTGTTATTGAAATGGATATGATACAAATAAGACCATATGGATAAAAAAATTATGTTGAATGCCAGATTTTTTTAACACACTGCACACTCACACACACCACACACAAGCATACAACACGCATCCGCACTCAAGAACTCATGAATTTATCCTGAAAAAGTTAATTTTTGACCATTTTCCATGAATTTACCCCGAAAACGTTAATTTGTGGCCACTTCCCCTCTTAGGGTTTTCGGGTGCGAACCCCGCACTCTCCCTAAAAGGGAAAGTGCTCATACCAACTGAGCTACATCTCATTGGTGAATGAATGCAAGATTTCAAATCATAATCTCTGTCATGACCATTTTATGCTCATGGTAGCGGACCCTATCTAATTAACTAATATAAGGTTGGATCATAGGAATAAAATCCTTTGCCTAGTACGTCATCTTTTGCAAAAACACTATTTTGGCAAGTTTTTCCCAAAATGCTCTGCTAATTTTAATTATAACAATATTTCTTGATTTTGGTTGACCAAGAGCAAATTTGGAAAAAAAATCTTAATAATTCTCATGTTGTTCATGAAAAGGATTTGTAAAATCTTTGGGAATAGCTTGCTCGTTGTCTGCAGTCTAAGTGCAATGGAGTTTTTCCCTTAATTTTCCTTGAGTTTTATAGTTCATAATATTTTATAGGAATTTTAAAAAAATAGTTTTAAAAGAGAAATAACAATATTTTGTATCAAAATAGTCACTAAAAATGTCTTATATCTTTTTTCAAATATAGTAAACACTGCTACAATTAGGGGTTGCCCCTACGGATAAATCCGTAGGCGCAAACCACTGCCTCTACGGCTATAGCCGTAGGGGCCTGAAAATACGCCGTAGGTGCACACGCCGCCGGTGCAAGTCTTAGCCTTAAATATGCTCCTACGGTTAAGTACTTGCCCCTACGGCTTAATCATAGGTCCATATGTCCCTACGGATTACACTGTCCTGACGGCTAACTCCGTATGGCCTAATTTCTGCCCCTACGGATATATGCGTAGGTCCAGACGTGTAGGGGCAAAATATCAGGTATCCTGATATTTTATCCCTATGGATACCTGTGTAGGGGCAAAGTAGGACCCTACGGATTAATCCGTAGGTGCAACGTTTGGCCTTACGGATTAATCCGTATGGACATATTATCATGTTTTTTTAAAAAAAGAGTTGCTTGTTTTTTCCTCGCCATATGCACAATAATATGTACATCATATATAAAAGTAATCAACACGCAGAATATATACCGCAGTATTCATAATCAACATATCACGCATAATACATAAAAGAAATAAACAAGCAGAATACGATATAAATCTAAATCAATATGAACACGCAAACACCACCAATATCAATATCGTCCAAAATATATACAATATGTATCATATAAGTAAATACATGTTTAAAATATAAGAATCAAAAAGCTTCCCTAGCTCGGTCCAGCTCCACCTCTGATAAACGCCGTAATCTGGTGCGCCTGCTCCTCGGATATACCCTGAGTCAATATCTCGAGCAATGCGGAGTGTGCGGGAGTCTGAGCGGGCTGTGGAGCTGTAGGAGTGGTCTGCGCAACCACCGCCGAGGTAGTGGCTTGCGGAGCCGCAGCTGTGGGAGTCTGAGCGGGCTGTGGAGCTGTAGGAGCCGAAGGAGATGCATGTAAAGCCTCAGCCGAAGTACCTTGTCGCGTCTGTTCAGTTTTGCGTGTAATAAACGAGTAAGAACTGTGTATTAATCAAATTCGTATCATTATCAGGTTATTGAGAAACCCCAATCTATGAATACTTAGGGACTTAGGCCTCGTTTGGATATCTAGTTTGGAAAACCGTAATTTATTTTACTAAGACAGTTCTATGTATGTATGATTAATCAAAGCTAAGTCTACAACCAAATAAGCTCAGGCTACGTACTAATATTGGATATGTTGCTATCTATAATATGACATAATATTTTACTATTAAGTAATATACATACCATCATCTCCTTCAACTCCTGGACGGTGGCCTTCAAGGTATCAAGTTCTTGCACTAGACGTCGCTCACGAGAGATAGAGGAAGTAACCGCCGGAGTGGAGTCCAACCTCATATGGGCCCTGCTAGGACCCAGTCCCCGACCTCTCTCCCAACCTCCGTGGTGCCCTCCATGTGCGGCGTTTAGGATTGGGGTCAGCAGCATCGGATCGTTCTATCTAGTAAAATCGATCCCCGATGCCTCCGCCTGCTCAACCACCCGCTCCTACACCCATATTAACCAGTAAAATATAAGTATATCATTTAAATTTGAACCTTTCAAAACAAAAATTTCAAATAGGGGCTGAATAAATATTAACACTTACGCAATACTCCTGGGTAGCGGTGTCAGAGTATCGAAGCTCACCCGTGGCGGGATCTGTCGAGGTGCCGTGAACGGCAAGATATGCGGACAGCACGCTCGGTGTACCAGCCTGTGCCAGGGTCTGAGCTCTCTGCAATTCACCAAAAATTTACATATATTAGAAATTAACTCTTAATATTACATTATATCACAAAGGCCGGTCTATTGTAATTTACCGATAACTCCATGGCATGAGCAATATTCCTCGAGCCACCTGTATAAGTGGGGCGACCCCTCTTCTCCGACTTCCTATTCTCTTTATTTTGATCGGCCTGCTTTTGCACAACACATTCAGATTTAGTTTTCTAATTAAGCAACACAAAAAAATAAATTATATACTAAACAATGAATTACATTTAAAATACATACATGTTTGCGCTGAGAGTCGAAATATTGGCACAATAGAGGCCATTTATCTACGTTGACTCTCGCAAAGGCCGGAGTATATAGGAGGGCCGCTTTCTCTGCCTCGGGGGTCGCCATCCACAGGGAATAGCAGTCGATCTACAGCTCATTCCTATTATATCGGACCTTCGATTGCATGTTCTTCATCAGGCCATAGTACAGAGTGTGAAGATCGAGCACCCTCCCAGGGTGATCAGGGTCGGGTACAGGCTGAAAATCGTAATCCAACTGAAAATACAAAAAAAACAATGTTATTAAATTGCAAGTGTTAATAATAAATATATTGGATAAATCAAATGAAAATATATATTAATACCCGGGCCTGATCCCAGAAGAGGGCGATTGAGCGCCGGTACTGGTCGCCCCACTCAACGTGAAGTGGATACTTCTTCACGAGGCGGCTCTCGTCCCCCATATACCGGCCGAACCTCTCGGCATAATCGTCAGTATAGCGATAATCAGGGGTAAAAAAGAGGGGGAATGGCCCGACAGAGCTAGGGGGATGCTGCATCCCCCTAGCTCTGTCGGGCCTCAGCCTGTGGGACTGATTCGGGCCTCGAGTCCCTTCTCGGGATGGGGAGGCCCTGCGTCTACAAGAAATATCAAGACAATCAATATTAAGACAAAGTGGTATTAAGAAATCAAGGTTTAACGAAAATTGAAGTGTGATATATACCTCCGGCAACTAAAGCACGAGCCTGGGCCCGGGAAGCAGCACGAGCGGGACGATAGTTCCTCCGGTGAGGAACGGCCGGTGACCCGGACGTGGACGCATCTCCAACTAGAAAATAGATATCGATAAAATTACATAAAGTTCATGTTTATTCTTAAAGGATATGTAAAATGAATAAATATTTTATATTTATTCATACAAACCTGCAGACTGAGCGGAGGGTATGGAAGTGACGGGAGTGGCCCCTGCACTAGACGAGGACAAACCACCTATAATTAGACAATCAAGTATCAGCTATATAAGTAATTGCAAAAAGAATGTGTATATCAATAATATAACATTCTAAATCAACATGTATACACTATAGGATATATAAACATACCCACAGGTGCGGTGGTAGGCTCTGCCGGAGATGTGAAGACACCACCTACAGCCCGAGATGTAAGTACATAAGAACAAAAAGAATGTATGTATATTTATGATATAGCATTCTAAATCAATATACATGCACTATATGATATATAAACATACCTGGAGGTGCGGGAGTGGCCTCTGTCCCTGATGTGGAAACATCACCAATAGCTAGACAATCAAACATTGACAATATAAGTAATTTTGACATGAACATGCATGTATATCTATAATATTACATTCAAAATGAATATGCGTGCAATATACCTGGAGGTGTGGCAAAGTTCACACGGAAGGAGGCATCCGAAGGGGTCTCCGATCGGGGTGCAAGACCGGCCCTCTGAAGCTCCCTATGCAGCTCTCCGGGCGGCAAAACCGCTCTGCCTCTGCCTCTGCCGGTGACGCGGCTGGAGCTCCTACCGCCCCTCGCTGCTCCCGTCATCGTCATCAAATCTAGATAAAATGGTTCATGGACGCATTAGACAATCATTGACTATATATGTATAGATCATAAAATGTAAAGTAATAATATAACATTACTGATAACCTTTTTCGTTTCGTGGGCGCATTAGACGTATCTACTTAGATTTCACCATCGATATCATTTCTAACCCACGTAACTTCATGATCAGCCGAAGACAACCCGTCTTTCAAAACAGATGGTCGGAGCACTTTAAGTCTTCTCTCTTCTTCATTCTCATCGCTGTCCTCGAATTATGGGACATCGTAGACATCCTCGGGTTTCCAACGGCATACGACACTCTATCCCGGATGCTTCAAACACTGTGAGTAGTATACTTGGAACGCTTGGTTTGGAAAGATAAACGGATCTTCCTGACCGTAAAATCGAAGTTTGTTCACATTGGTCAATCCATATTCATCTTTCCAAATCCCGAGATTGCTTCTCCACTTATCCGTATCGGTTCGCGTATCGTACCAAGTACACTGAAATATATAAAAGGGTTCTGATCGTCCGGGATATTGGATGCCGAGTATACAATTTAAGTATCCATAATAATCACACCATCCGATCCTACCGTCGCAATCCCACTATTCTGAGTGGTTCTAGATGTTTCTATGTCCTTAACTTCGAATTCGTATCCAAGGACACCGAATCCTTTATAATATGCAACCTCTATACTAGGAAATTGAGCTAAACATCTTGAATCACTCTCTAATGATACGCACAAGTTCGGATCGTGGATCTAACAAAACAAATTTTACGACAAATACATAACGATATAAGTTTAGATTAAAACCGATAGCAATAACATGTTATTCGAATAACTTACATGATCTACAACCCAATCGCAAAAATTATCCTGATGATATTTTTCCAATCGTTCATCATTCCAATCAGGATGCCCCTCACGTACCTCGTTAAAATGAATTCTGTTCTCGACAATAAATTATGGCATTAATATTATATTATTTCATACACACACAAACACAAATATAACAATTAATCCAAAAAAAACTCACCCTCTAATTTTTTCAAGACATGCGCAATTAAGCAAGATAAACCGGTATATCTTGTTGATAAACATAATGTCTATCCTCTTATAATTGGCTTTACCATATGGCCCGTCTTAAATTCTTCGAGGCCGGTTAGGTCTCGTCTCAATGTTCTCGTTCAGATAGCGGGAACAAAATGTGGTTGCTTCATCTAGAAGATAACCTTGCATGATAGAACCCTTTGATCGATATCTATTGTGTATATACTTTTTAAGAGTGTAGAAATACCTAAAGAAAATATGTTGAATTAATAAATACGGGCATATAGGACAACAATAATTTTAAAAATTGCGCGAAACGAAAAATTCCACGTACCTCTCGACGGGATACATCCATCGATATTGTACCGGTCCGGCTAACTTAGCCTCGGTTGAAAGATGAACCGTCAGGTGTATTATGATATCGAAAAATGACGGTGGGAAAATACGCTCAAACTTGCAAAGTATCAATGCAATAGAATTTTCTAGTTTATCCAGCGTCACAACATTCAGTGTTTTAGCGCATAACTCTCTGAAAAAACAACATAGGTCGTTGATTACTAGACCAACCGATTCGGGGAGAGAAGTCCTGAGGGCTAATGGGAGAAGGTGCTCCACGATAATATGGTGATCATGACTTTTCAGCCCATCGTTCCTGCCTTTCACAATTTTTATCTTCCTGCTGAATGATCCTGAGAAATTTGTGGGAACTTTCAAATTATGCAACACCTGCAGGAATCTTTTCTTCTCCGGTTGTGATATATGATAAGCGGCATTGAAAAGTACAAACTTGCCTGGTTTACCCGCAACCGGTTTAGGATGCAATTCACTTCTTATTTCCCAGTCCTGTAGATCCATCCGAGCATTGAGGTTGTCTTTCGATTTCCCGTCTTTATAAAGAAGCAAGTTGAGTATGTGCTCGGATACTCCTTTTTCTATATGCATGACGTCCAGACAATGACGCACTAAATTTGTTGACCAGTATGGAAGCTTAAAGAAAATGCTTAACTTGTTCCAGAATGGTGGTTTGACCTGTTTTGTCGGCTCCATCCCGAAGGTCACATTATTGTAACCATCCCACTGAGCAGTCACGTCCTCTCCGGACAATGGGGCTGGAGGTCCAAGAAGCTCCTGATGACCATCAAAGTGAACAGTGTCTAACCTACAGGGGAGGTCTAGAGGCAGGAAACGTCGATGGCCGTAATAACAAACCTTCCTGCTAAAATTCAAGAATTTCGATGTTGTATGTTAATGGCAATGAGGACATGCTTTGTGACCATGTACGGACCAACCTGATAGCATTCCATACGCAGGAAAGTCATTAATTGTCCACATTAAAACCGCACGCAGTATGAAAGTTGTATTTGTGTTTTCATCGTAAGTCTCTACACCATCAATGAACAAAGATTTTAACTCCTCGATCAGAGGTCGGAGATAGACGTCGATATTGTTTCCCGGTGAGTTTGGTCCGTCAATAAGAAGAGGCATTATAAAGTATGATTGGTCCATAGCCAACAAAGACGACAGATTATAAATTATCATTACAACGGGCCATGTGCTGTAGCTTCCAGCCATATAGTTGAATGGGCAAAAGCC
Organism: Agapanthus africanus; assembly: GCA_030015575.1. NCBI lineage: Eukaryota > Viridiplantae > Streptophyta > Magnoliopsida > Asparagales > Amaryllidaceae > Agapanthus > Agapanthus africanus. Next base: position 89,918,248 of record JASDDO010000024.1, on the reverse strand, counting down.
ATCACTAGCCAGTCCGAGCCTGACATTGTGAGGATCACTACTGAATATTGCGTGTCTTCTATCGAAATCCTTCCATGCCGGTGAATCTCTTAGATGGCTCATTTTTTCACCTTCACTTGGAGAAGCACGGTGATACCAAATCATTGCATCGGCTGTTTTCTTGCACCTGAATAACTTCTGCAGCCTCTGTGTTATGGGAAAGTATCATGTTATCTTGACATGTATATCGGGCTTCTTATCGGAATCTTTCGGCTTATACCTGGCCTCTCCGATTTTGGACACTCTTTCAAATCTGAATTCTCTTTCCGGTACAACACGCAATTTTTAGGACATGCTTGAATCTTCTCACACTTCAGACCCAAATCAGACATCATCTTCTGGGCTCCGTACCAGCTGTCGGGCACGTTATTTCCCGAGGGCATAGAATCTTTCAAGAATGAAAGAAGTATTGTGAATGACTTGTTGCTCCATCCATTTAGACACTTAATCTGGAAAAGTTGGACGAACCATGAGAGGGTGGAATACTTTGCATTCTCATAAATTGGTTTTCTAGCATCATTCATGAAATTTTCATATTTATCCGTACGCGGTCCTTGACCGGAAGGAATGTCATCTTCGGTACGAACAGATTCACCTAGGGCAGGCTCTACCATATCCTCCATTTCTTCTGATGGAAAGAAATTACGGTCTTCTTCCTCTGCCGCATTACCGTCTTCTCCTTCTTCTCCTGCCGCATTATCGTCTTCTCCTTCTTCGCCTACCGCATTATCATCTTCTCCTTCTTCTTCTGCCGCATTACTGCATTCTTCTCCTTCCCCGTGATATAGCCAAGTTGTATAAAGCCTAGTAAAACCATTTTTTACGATATGAAGCTCTACCAATTCTATCTTCTGCCAGTACTTATTCCCACATCTATCGCACAGGCAGAGAATCTTCTCTATCACGATCTTATTATGTGCGCGTGCAAATTCAATAAAAGCGGCAACTCATGCGACAAACTTAGGTTGCATACGTTGTTGCCAATCCAGATATATTCAGTCCTTAACTCTGACGTACTCATGAGCCATGTTAGACTGTATAACATATAAATTGTAGCTTATGATGACTATATTGAGAAATCTAAGAACGGGTTACTGACAAAGGAGAAAATCCGTGTATATGCTTTGTGTGTGCGTTTGTCGTTGAAAAGAATAAATTATCGATAATCAAAGTTAGATTTGAGGATACTCATGTATGAGAATATGAAAGTTTCATATTATCATCGAGTGTCATATATTGGTTTTAACTTGAACATCTTGAATCACTCTCTAATAATGTGTATGTTGTGTATTCTTGTTGTATGTGTGTGTTTCGGCTGTCGGGGGTAAGGCTTCTATCCCATTAAGAATGTATAGAGAGGACACCCATTCGCTTGTGCTTTTAACCGTTTCGAGTAAATTTCGACAGCACCTCCCCGCTGTTATCCGAGTACACTGTAATAAAATAGATAATCATTTCAAAACTGTGAAACAACGTTGAAATGAACATCTAATCTATCTTTATACACGGAGAACCAGCGGAAAAGTACCGACGAAATATCTCGAAATAGATGAAAACACAAGTGAATGAAGGTGTTTTCTTTATACATTCCTAACTTGTCCACACGGGACAAATCTATCGGTTATCATATGATTAAATCTTCTCGTCACATAGACTACACGACGGTTGTTAGTACCGAGCTATATTGTCCGATATTTAACAACCTTCGTATAGTTCTATGTCACGACGAACATCGAACATATGTTAACCGATAGACGGGGACTAAGTGGCGCTTTGAGTTTCATATATGAGTATCGATGAGAATATGAAAGTTTCATATTATCATCGAGTATCATATATTGGTTTTAACTTGAACATCTTGAATCACTCTCTAATGATGCGTTTGTTGTGTATTCTTGTTGTATGTGTATTCTTGTTGTATGTGTGTGTTTCGGCTGTCGGGGGTAAGGCTTCTATCCCATTAAGAATGTATAGAGCGGATACCCATTCGCTTGTGCTTTCAACCGTTTCGAGTAAATTTCAGTAGCACCTCCCCACTGTTCTCCGAGTACTCTGTAATAGAATAGATAATCATTTCAAAGCTGTGAAACAACGTTGAAATAAACATCTAATCTATCTTTGTACACGGAGAACCAGCGGAAAAGTACCGACGAAATATCTCGAAACGGATGAAAACACAAGTGAATGCAGGTGTTTTCTTTATACATTCCTAACTTATCCACACGGGACAAATCTATCGGTTATCATACGATTGAATCTTCTCGTCATATAGACTACACGATGGTTGTTAGTACCGAGCTATACCGTTCGATATTTAACAACCTTCGTATAGTTCTATGTCACGACGAATATCGAACGTATGTTAACCGATAGACGGGGACTAAGTGGCGCTTTGAGTTTCATATATGAGTATCGATGAGAATATGAAAGTTTCATATTATCATCGAGTATCATATATTGGTTTTAACTTGAATATTTAACGTGAATAGGTTTTATGTTTACGTTTCGTTATTAAGGGTTTGAAATTTCAAGTTTAGGGTAAATTTTTCTTGCGTTTACGGTAAAGTTGTACGTTTACGTTATCATCGAGTATCCTACTGAATGAACTAGTGCACCATAAACCCTAACCCTAAATAACCCAAATTAACCGAATTAACCACAATTAACCATAATCGTTACCCTAACACAAATTATCCCTACTTAACCCAATTTACCCAAATTAACCTAATTAACCTTAATCAGGTCAAACTAAACCCAATTTACACAAATTAACCAAATTAACCCTAATCAACACCTTAATCCTTTCAAATTATCACTAATTAACTCAAATTAACCATACCCTATATTAACCCAAATTAACCCTAAGCTCTAACCCTAAACCTGAACCAAACCCTAACCCTAACCCTAACTACCCTAACCTTAAGCCCAACTAATTAACCCTAACCCTAACCCAAGCCCCAACCCCAACCGAACCCTAACCCTAACCCCAACCCCAACCTAACCCTAACCCTAGCCCCAGCCCCAGCCCCAGCCCCAACCGAACCCCAACCCCAACCCCAACCGAACCCTAACCCTAACTTAAACCTAAACTGAACCCGATGCTTAACCATAACCCTCACCCCTACCCGAACCCTGAACCCTGAACCCTAGCCCTAACATCATCAAAATTATAAATAATTGGAGATTTATTAACCTGTAGCGGGCGGTGGAGGAGACGACGGAGGAGATCGGTGGTCGATAACGCAATCGGCGACGAGTCACGGGCAGTGACGACGAGGAAGTCGATGAGGAAGTTTTGGGAACGAGGGCAATGGCAGGCCGCGGGCGAAGGGCGGTGGCGATGACGAGAAAATTCGAGAAGTGGGAACGAGATCGAGACGCGCGAAAGATTGAGAGAAAATTGGGGAAAGAGATCGAGGCGTAGGGCTTTTCTGTGCCTTTTTTTTTATTAAATACCTATTTACATGCCCCTACGGATTTAACCGTAGGGCATTTGTTTGCGGCTCCGTAGGGCCAAACAACAATTTAAGATTTAATATTTTTAAATTAAAACATAGGCCACCATAGGGACAACCATGTGGACCTACGGATTAGTCCGTAGGGGCAATAAAAAGTTGTCCCTACGTATTTCTGTATCCGTAGGGGCAACCCCATATTGTAGTAATGAAAACAATAATGTTCAAATAACAATAGTTATTTTACATTTATTTATAAATTATAATTGGTTTAAAACTTATACTAAAATTTCACGACTTAAATAATTATGGCTATTAAACAATTTACTGTGTAATGAATTCATTGAAAAATAATTTTTTAGCTAAAATATTGACATAATTTATTATTTGTATTGGTTTATAATCACTACATAATATAAACTTGACGTTCGTATTTGTAAATTTAAATTGAAACATCAAAACAGGATATTTATTTAGATATGATGATCATTCTTAGTATCTACTCAGAAGGCATTAAGTATATGGTATTTATATTTAAAAAGTACCAAAAAGTTTTGGTATTTAAGTGAAATTTATCCTTTATATAGTCATGAAATATTAAACGAAGATCTTAATTGTCATATAATATTTCTTATAAAAAAGAAGTCAAATACTATCTTGATTGTTCACCGTCAGAAACGGAGACGAACTGAGATAGATCGTCTTGCTTGAATCTGGGGGCAGATACTATTTGGATTTATCCGTCCACCTCTCCGAAAATACCAAGTTAATTTATTGCACCGTATATCAGAGGTTTGGATGGATACGACCCTAGTAGCATAATTTATCAGATTCCCCCTCGTTTGTGAGGGTTTTTTATTGTGAGGACGCTCTTCCCTGCAGGCGCAAACCCCTGCAGTTAATTACGTTACCTCATTGCGATAACCACTTTTTCCTGCTCCGGAAGTTCACTTCGTATCGTGTGTGTTTTTGATTGTTTAGGTTGCCCATGGATTGTATACGAAGACTAGTTTGTGTCGTCGCCCGTAGGGCGTGGATTAGTCCAAATCCGTATATTTTTAGATTCGGGCTTGGTTTATTTAAGGACCATTAATCTGGTTTGAGATTAAGATCAACTTAAATATATATGAGTATTTGGGGCTCAGTTTGTTTTAGTTTGAGAACATCACGGTCCATTATTGCTATGTTTGGGGGAAAATATTGGTTTAAGGACATTTCAGTCCAACATTCCCGTTTTAGGGACGAATGTTAGTTTAAGAACATTTCGGTCCATTATCGTCGTTTTTGAGGCGACTATTAGTTTAGGGACATTTTGGTTCATTATCCATCTTGCACGCTCGTGTATTTGTTATGTGACGAAGTGAACAATGGTGATATGGAATGTGCCCAATTTGGAGCACAAGATGATTTGAGGCCCGCTCGTCAATTTGGAAGTGCATCAATGTGGGGTGTATAATTCCTTATCTTAATGAAGTTTTACATCAAATTGGGATGAGGGGTTTTTGTTGGTTTCGGGACCCGCCACCCCTCTGAATACGTTGAGGAATTACAATGACATATATCAGAGGTGTGGAGAGATGTATTCTTGAACCAAATCCCGTATTTGAGGGGAAAAGGATGATGGACCTAAGAATCGTTAGTCATATTTGAGACTAAGATTATCTTAGGATATATGGGATGAATATCATTTTGGATATCATCAATGAGATATCATTAGTCATGTTTGAGACTAAGATTGGTTTGGTTATCATGAATATAAGCTTAGCTAATTTATACTAAGATTGGGTTTCTGTAACACCCAGCAGTGCTAAGCACTCAGTTGACTATAGCACTCATGTGTATATGACGTGAGACACTCCAATAGTGATAAGCACTAACTTTTGTGGCGCTCATGTTTGTTTCACGTGAGGCGCCGAGCTTTTATCCTTGGGCGCTCACGTGCTTTTCACGTGAGATGTTCCAATAATGCTAAGCACTAACTTTTTTCAGATGCTCGCATGTGTTTCATGTGAGGCATTATGTTCTTTGGAGATTTAATTTTTATTGATATTTTTAGAGAACTTAAATCTATGTCAATGGTATTTTGACCATTAACGATCACCAAGAACATTATTTTGAGGATCTGAGATCATGTTCTTTAATAACTGAGTTCTTGATTTGAAGGAACTGAGTTCCTAGAGTATTATAGACTCCATATTCTTTCTCTTTTAAATTTGTTCTTCCCAGAATCTTTGATTCCCAAGAACAAGATCTTCCCGATGAGAATTAAATTCTCAACTTATGGAAGACTTGTCTTGTGGATCTCAGATCCAGAGAAAAAACTAAGCTCTTTGAGAAGGGTTCAACCCTTAGATATATTGGGTAAAGGACATGTTTTGATCTCGATGTTCACTTTACCTAGGGTTTCGAGAATGGAGCTCTTCTTCTTTGAGAATTGAATTCTCTCCTTCTGTTTTTTCTCTCTGTGCCTATAGTCTCTCTCTCTCTCTCTCTCTCTCTCTCTCTTCTGTTTTCATGTTCTTTTTTCCCTCCTTGTTGTTCTCTTAGACTTGAAGTATTGGGGCCTTTATATAGTAGAGGCAAATTGTTGATTAGTTTTGAGAAAATCTCTCATTGAGAAATTCCAATTGATTTAATTGGTCTCAAAATTGATTTGGGGAATTTTACCCACCATTGGATCTTTGATCCAAGAACTTCTGTTTTTACAGAATATGATTTTGGGTTTCTAACAAGATTGGGGAAATATTTTCCCTATACAGAATTTACTCTATAAAACGGTGATTTTTAATCACCATTAGAGTTTTAATCCAATGGTTCTCTGTTTTACAGAGAGCAATCTTTCTTATTTAGAAATATTGAGAGAATATATTTCAGAATAGAATTTTATTCTACAATTAGATTTTTGATCCAACCGAGAGTACCTTTCTTATTTCAGAAAGATTTAGAAAATGTTTTCTCCCAACAGAATTTAATTCTGTATTTTGATGATTTATCGTCTCCGTTGGATCTTTGATCCAACGGCTCTGTTTAACAGAGAGTATTGTGGAATTTAATTCTACCTGGGCGCTGGCGCTCACGTGTCGTGCATGTGGGTACCACTTAAGAATTTAATTCATAAGATGGGTATTTCTATGCTTTGCACATTGGCGTCCGCGTGAGGAGCACATGCGGCGCTATCTAAGAGTTTAACTCTTATGTAATGAACTCTTCTATGCTTTGCACATTGGTGCCCGCGTGAAGAGCACGTGAGGCGCCACCATAAGACTTCATCCTATAAGATTGGCTCTGGTGTTGGCGCCCTTGTGGAGAGCACGTGAGGCGCTACCTCATTAAATTCAACGGGACTTTGCTCTTTTATTAGGTTAAATATATTGGGGAAACAAATGCCCTCCACCGTTACTCTCACATGGCTTACACGTGAGTGCAACGGTGTCACCTTTTCCACCGTTCGATCTCCTGGGGAGTTGAACCATCCCGTCATGTCCTATAAATAGGGTCTTTGGCCCTTGAGATGACAGCCGTTTCATCATTCTCTTGAGTCTTCTTCTTCCTTGAGAATTTAATTCTCTTTTCAGAGCTTAGACCTCTGTTCCCAGAACTTTCTCGGAGTCAAACTCTGTCAAAATTTGGTAAGAATCATGACCATGATTTAACTATTAAAGAAACTCTTAAAAGAATCTCTTCTTGTTTTGGGTTTTTAACCCATTAACAAAGGTTTGCTCTTCTCTTGGAACGATCTCTTAGAGATCTTTAAAAAAACTTTATTTGGGTAGACCATGGGTGTTGGGGATCTTAGGGTTTTACCATGTTAGTGACTTTGATCTTTGAAGGTTGTTTGGAATTTAATTCCATTTCCTGAGCGGATTTCTGGGATTTTATCCCATTATTAGAGGAATTTAATTCCGGGTTGTTCTACAGAGGTTAGCTCCGAAAAAATTTCTTTTTAAGAAATTCATTTGGAAATTTTATTCCCCTTTGCCTATTTTCTTTTGTGGGGGTTCTTTTTACAGATTTGAAATCTGTTGTAGAACACATTTTTTTTAAAGGTATTGGGAGTTTAACTCCCCAGTTTAATGAGATTCTTCATTAAATGAGAATTCTTTTGGATTCTTACAATGAGTGTCTTCCTCATCATTGATAGGGGCGTTAAAACCATTATAATTTCTTTCTAGATCGTAATAATTTTGATATTTTGATTGCTAAACCCCTTACCGGTGTTTTTTTTGCAGACACTATGGCGTCTCGTCTTTATGATCTTGAAAAGATTATCTCTTATGAAGATATTCGCATCCATGGCCGCTATCAAGGCCAGGAATTTACTGACGCCCAATGGGCCGAGGTGATGTGTCGCTTTGACGATTACAACGGTCGATTACTCCCCCACCGTTCTTCCCTTTTGAAAATTATCGTTGGGTTGATTTGGGAAGCAATCCCTAAGCTTGACGAGGCTATGCCGCTCGAGGCACTTGACGACGCTGAAGACAAGGTGCATTCAGTATATCTGATGAGCCTGATCTCAAAGAAGCGGAGAGATGATCTTGTCGATATTTTGCATCACGTCTTCCAACAGAAAGCGATAATATCCGCTTACCAGAGGGCAGACGACATTAGCGAGGATCCCGACGCTTGCATTTATGAGAAAATGGATAAGAAAATGGCCAAAGAAGCCAGAAGCACTTTACTCAAACTTGGTTCTAAGTTCATGAATCCGTGTCCGGAATTCAGCATCTTGTCGTTGTAAACATTTTGATGATGTTGTTTTTGTTAGGGATATGTATGCCCTAGAGGCCATTATTGTATGATATAGTGGATGCTTGGACATATATATAGAGGACTTTCTTGCTCGACATAATAATATGCTATCTGGTTGCTCTTTATCTTAACATGTACACTTATATTATTATATTGTCTCTCTGATACATGTTGATAAAGCCCTTAGGATGTTTGCTTGACTATCAGGACTATGATGCGGATCATACTACTGGGACTTGTGTAGTCCACAAGCACATCCTTTAACTGTTCCTAGTCGAGGGAGTATCGAGACAGGGCATCGATATTCCAGAGTAAACTAGTGTGTACGTTTCTTGACCCTGTAGAGGGCAATGGTTGATCCCACAACTATTGGTGTTTGACATCAAAGATTGTACATAGGTGCTCATTAGAGAATGGGTACACCGAACATGACTCGCCGAGAACTCCTAGATGGTACTATACCTATCATCAGATAGCAGTTCTCTGGTGACACTGGTACAGGCTAGTCTGTAGACCCGAGATCGTTATAGTGTCTTGTGTGGTTCCCACTGTGCTTTGATTTCTTTCCTACCACGGCTCAAAGGAGTCGTGCAAACAGATGGATTTTGGGTACAGTCCTGAGTCACATGGAGGCAGTAAGCGATAGGAAGGGTTTCGTCTCTCCCGGTATTGGGAGTTGTCGATTTCGCCTACTGCCGGTGACCTAAAAGTTGTGTTATACTCGATTGGCTATAACAGTAAGTCCCTGGGCAGGGCTGATGAAATTTACTGGTAAGTGTTATCAGTAGTTTCTCGAACCGTTATGAGCCATACATCGGCATGACTTATCAAGTTACTGGGGTCTGTCGATTCCACCCCTAGACTCTATATGCGACATATCAGACAAAGAGACCGGACTGTACGGTAAGTGTTACTTATAGGCTTCATGGGAGTTTGGACAAGCTTGCTTGTTGATCTTCTAATCGCTCAATACCTAGGTAGCTGTTACGTCCAGCTAATACCACTGATGGCTTATGGGTAACTAATGTGATCATTACCTACTGCTGGCATATTGACGAGTCTTTAGAGTCTCACACAGAGGTTTCATAGTTCAAGCGAAACGAAATAGGGCATATATGCTGATATGTGCGGGGGCCTGATTAAATACGAGTATGTGATACCGTATTCTAATCTGGCAATAAATGTTATCGGTTAGGTTATATATGATATAACCGGATTATTGAATCAAGTGTTGATTTGATAATATGATATACAGATAAATGATATTAGTCAGTTATATGTGATATAACTGGATTATTGAATCAAGTGTTGATTTAATAATACGATATATATTTATATTTGATATAATTATTTATTAACTAATATTATTGCTCACTAATTATTTTCTTGTCTTTATATATATATATATATATATATATATATATATATATATATATATATGTATGGAGCATGGTTGAATTTTCTATTTTAAGAAAATAGAATATTGAGGTGGAAAATGGGAGATATTTTAAGCATGGCATTTATCATTTGTTTATTGGTTTGTATACACTATAAAAGCATGGTTGCATTTTTATTATTGGGTTTTATTGTTACTTCAATAAGTGAACACAAATATATGCCATTCTTCACTTGATGCTTGCTAGTTGAATGCCTTAACCATTTTTCTTCTCCTCTCCCATATTCTTCTTCCTCCTCCTCCATTGTTCTAACCCTCACATGAGTTGTGAACCTTAGGGCATTAAAGTATTTTGTGAGCTATTAAAACCTACTTCATCATCCTACTTTAGATTAGCCATTTAAACTATGGTGTTTACTTCACTAATGAAAAATTAGTGAAGAGATAGCTTGAATTAGAGGAGTTTCGGGCAGATCATCTTCAATACGAAGATCACGAAGGAAGCTCGTTCATTCTTCATGTGGAGCCTAGAGGAGTCGTAGGGACTACTACCCAAAACTATAGAAATGAAGGACTTGATCTTCAAGGTTGTAATCTCTCTCACTTAGATTAGTTCTTTTCATATCATCACCATAAACCCTAATTATCTAGTTAGATTCTAGGTTAGTGTAGCTTAGCAACAAGAAAATTTTAAAATTGCATACTTGATGCCGGTATAAACCTTGTGGTGGTGCTAGGATACACTTTCATGGTATCAGAGCCAAGTTAGAACATTATGGTAAGTCTTTACGACGTTAAAGTGTTCGATCGGTTTTTGAAACCCGGATTTCACCTAGTTTATGTCCATTTTTCAAAAGTTGAAATTTTTAAGATTAAAAATATGCAGAAAATTATGCAAGGTATTTTATAGAGCCCCAAGAAAACGGAGTCCCTAATTCCTTCAAAGTGCCGCGAAACCGCGGCCTAACCCCCAGTTTGGCCGCGGTTCTGCCGCATGTTTGTGGTATTGTGGGATCATCTTTCTTCTGCTGCTCCATTGTTATATTTGGCACTTTTTGGATGTTTTTAGTGATGCTCAAGTTATTGAGATCTCTGGGATTTTTGGGTATTTGATAAGTCGATCGAAATGGTTAACTTCGTCTAGATTACAATGATATATGATACAATATTTAGAATCCACAATAATTAGTTTTGTGAAAACTAGTTAGTATTTTATAACATTTTAGTCTCGGTTGATCGATTGCCACGGAGTTTCGATTCAGATCAAAACTCTGTCACAATCGCGTATAGTACACGAACACGACAGTCAGGAATCTTGTTGAATTATCTAACTACTTATTGAAAAGAGTTTTCATTTTGAGACTAAAATGCAAGGTTTATAGAGTTAAGCATGAAATTCGGAATATGAGATATTCTGGGTTTATGTTGTCTAAGGAGTTTTCGGATTCTAATTATTGCAGTTTTTCATTTCTTTTCTGCGACAGTAAGTGTAATATGTGGAGTATCCCCGATCTCGTTACTATATATCAACGGAATTCGGGATACACATATTTACTTACATTGATAACATGCGATGTTATGTGTTGCTGTGATATGTTATATTGGATCGTCGTGATTGAATAGCCGGGGGTTTTTGCGTGAGATGAGAGTTTTTTAATTTTCATTCATGTAAAAAATGTATGTAATATTCTTTTATTTGGACACTTACGGGTTGAGGATGATGTCTCCATTGATGTATATTATTTACTTTTTCGCATTAGGATAGACCCAAGACGGGGAGCACAAGTAACCGGGTTCTAGAGTCCAGTAAGAGACCATCTCGAGAAGTCGAGATCGGGTCTCCTAACCTAGAATTGGCAGGGTTGCTTGCCGCTCTCGTAGGGGTCTAGGGATGTAGCTTTGGCTATTCATCACGACTGTGGAATCCGTGTTTTTCATTACTGGCTGAATTTAAAATACGGACCTACTAATATATCCAATATTTCATATGTTGACTTCTGCTACTTGAGTTCTGTGATGTGATCATATAACTGCGTGAGAAGAATGCTATATATATGATATATATATATATAATAAACGTTATTTATATTTTGTACCCGCGCTAGTCCTGCACCCGCGCTGCCGTTAGTTAAGTAACCTAATGGTGCATGACGGGGCCCCGTGGCGAATGCGAATGGCATAAGCGTACGTTCTATTTTCGTTTCTTTTCTGTGATATTTAGGGAAACATAAATGATGGGACTTCATTAATGAGAATAATGGAAAGAAAATAAACTTAAAGATGTTGTAGAATCAAAATTTTTAAAAAGGTAGCTCGAGTTCTTGCTTTGCATAGTGGTATTCCTTGATGAATATCCAGCACCTCATTCGATGTGGAAAGGGCCGAGACCCCTTCACCGGGAGTGACCTCTTTAGCAAAACTAGCAAATGCTACAACCCACTCGGTTTTGTTTTGATAGCTTCTCTAGTTCTTGCTTTGCATAGTGGTATTCCTTGATGAATATCCAGTACCTTATTCGATGAGGAAAGAGCCGAGATCCCTTCACCGGGAGTGACCTCTTTAGCAAAACTAGCAAATGCTACAAAAACCACTCCTTTTCAAAACATAAGATTCTACAACGATATCAAGTTCACTACGTTAAAGTTTTCATAAAAACCATTCGTAGCCCTCCCTCATTTCAGATAAGTGCTATTTAGTATTCGTGCTGCGTTTGTTGATCTTGTTAAGGCGTAGTGTGCAGTAGCTGATTAGTGCTTATCTGCCGCATGTGATGCGATTGGATTAGGGTATTCATATGGGTGGGTTTAATTCAATCACAAAATGACAGGTTGAACTTGGCTAGCGTTTATGATTTGTTGACCTTGTTAAGGTCATAAGTTGCTCGGGGTAAAAACAGATATTGCGAATTTCAAGTGTTGAAATTTGCAGTGAGATTGCATACCTTCCATGAGATAGTTGGATCCTGATACCCACTGTGAATAAGAGTTACTCCTGGGAAAGTTTTCCATTTTACAATTAGCTGATCCAGTAGGTGTCTAAGAAAAGTGTTAACGGGGTTATGCCCCTACGGAAACAAGGTTATTTAATTAGTTCCATGCAAAAGTATGGGGAGACTCCCTCGGAGTACCAATACCTGCCTGGCTGACCGATTGGCAAACTTGTAGGGTGTAATTAATCCCGGCTAATCATACCATTTAGGTTTTGAAGGAAGATTTGATAAAATCAGTGGGAGTCATCCTGATTAGATAAAATAATAACCAATCTAATCTTGCAAAGAGCGCACACTAAAGCGTTTCCTTCTCTCTCTCTCTCCAGGTAACGACCATGACATGCCTTAATCAAGATAATAATATGGATGTATTGATCGAACCCGCTTATTATACTGAGCTGGGGAACGTTGGTTCCGCTTTTTCTTATTATTGTCATAAGTCTGAGCAAGGAATAGGGGAATATCAGGATTCCCATGCAACCCGAACGAAGAATGAGAATGATGATGCATCTTCTTCGGGTGTATTCCTTACCGAGAACTGTTTCTCAGTATGCTCTATATCCTGGGTATTGGATACCGGATCAAGATCCCACGTATGTAATTTGTTACATGGGTTAAGGAAAGGTAGAGAATAGGGAAAGGGTGATATGTCTCTAAAAGTAGGGAATGGTGCAATTGTTGCAGCCAAAGCAGTTGGCAAATATCACCTATTATTATCAAATAGTAATACATTGATTCTGAACGACTGTTATTACGTACCAAATATGATGTGCAATATTATACCAGTTTCTTTATTACATAAAGAAAGATATAACTTTGAATTGGAGGATAATTTTATGAATATTTTTCTAAATCAAGTGTTGATTGGATTTGATACATTATGTGTAACACCCTAGTTCATTTATACCAGTTCCAGTTATCGTATTTGCTTATTTTGGTATTTTACATTTTACATTGCAATCGACTCGACCCGCTTGCTGGAAACTTGTTTGATTCATATTTATGAATTATCTTGACTTGTTACATAGACATGTGCACTTTCATGAATACTGCATACTGGCATTTTATCTGACATTGTATCTTTTACCATATAACAATTTAAGTCATGTAAAATATTTTAAAGATACATTGCATAGACTACTTGATACCCCTAATCCCGTGGTAGCATCCGCGCATCTTGTTCTCATCCCGCTTAGTAAAACGGACGCGTTTGGATAGCTACGAGCATGTATGTGCATCCGTTCTTGGGGGTATGCTTTTACGTTACCCGGACATTCATTTTAAATTTTGTTCGACACATATATTTTTCATATTTTGAAACTGAATTTTAGACCCGACCTGGACGTGTTTTGGACTAAGTATGTATTTACCAGAATATCAATTTTTATTAATATAATATTTAAAATATTGTAACAGTTTAAAATTTAAATAACGTAAAAGATTTTTCTAAATTAAAATCTTACCCACTAACAGACAAAACTCTCTCTCCTCTCGCACACTCTCTCCTCTCTCTCTCTCTTAGCTCTTTCTATCTCTCTCTGCAGATACATATATATCTTTATATATAACTAAATATTTAATAACCTCACCTGCCTTTTTCTCTCTCCCCCTACATAATAATATTCAATTTTAACCAATTTCAATTCATGTCTCTCTCTCTTCTCCATCCTTCGTTTTCCTGCCACCTCTCTTCTTCCTCGCTCGCCCCACGTCGCCGATCCCCGACCTCGTCACCTTCCTCTCCTACTCGACCTTACCTCCCTCTCACTCCTCTCGTCTCCCCGACGAACCTGCGACCCCCGCAATCCATGAACCCTAACTCAAGAACCCATCGCTGCCCTCACCGCCGACCATCCTCGTCGGCCTCCCCTCGTCACCTGCACCGCCTCCATATCCTCCTCTTCTTCCTCCACTCTCCTTTCCTGAGCAAACCCCTGCCAACCTAAGAAACCTGTGACCTAACTACTCACAGCCCCGACCTCGCCTGCATCCTCGCCGGAAAACCCTCGACAGCCCATCATCGACTTCACCCCATTGCCACCTCCTCTGTACCTGAAACCCCAAGCCAGGAAGCAGCCTTCTTCTATTCTTCCTTTTCTTCTTCTTTCATCTTCTTCTTTCTTCTCTTGGATTCTTGTTTCCGATCGCCATCACCGGAGCTCCGACCCCGTCGCCTCCGTGCACTCGTCATCACGTCACCCCCTTGAAGCTTCCCCTGACCCCAGAACACCACAACAACCAAACCCCACTCTCCCTCTTCTTCTTTCCTCTTCTTCTTCTCTTTACTTCTTGATTTCTTGGTTTTCCGGTCAGTCACCGACGACCCGGGAGATCCAGTGAACAACCCTAACCAGCGTGGTCATGCTCTTGCCTTTCCTGGACCCATCCCGTGCGCGTGTGGTTTTGCGATGTTTACCCGACGTCGGACTTACCGTACGTATCCGTCGTGTGTTTCGCTCAGGCAAGTTAATCTTTCTACATGCTATAATACCATAATCTATATCTATTTAATATAATACTTCAAAATGGTTAATTTTGCAATCCACATTATCATTTTCAGTTTGATCGATTTATTCGATATCCGTTTACATTCATATAATACATTGCAAGATCTAGGGCATGCAATTCAACCTTAATACATGCTACATTACTTTATATACATCTATTTTAACAAATATAATACTTGGATTTCAAATCGTGCATCCCAAGTTCTTGTTTTACAGTTTTACGATGTCCATATAGATCCATTCATATCATTTTAGATCTAGGGCATGAAAACCTGTATTGTTACTTATTATACTATAATATATTGCATCCAGTTTAGTATAACAATTCATATTATTTAAAATGTACTTTCCGTAATTACCAGTTTATCATTTTGCGGGTATACGATATCCGTTTGCATCCATATCACATAGAATGCATATAGCTGCATCTACAGATCTCATTAATAACCTAATATTGTTGTTGTAACACCCCATGTTTAATAAAGTGCATCCTAATTAGTATTATAAGTATAAATGAAACCCTAATCGATAATTGTGCATCCATTGATTTTATACCTACCATGTTACATTATTTCATTGTATTGTTATATTTGATTTCGTGCATTCATACTTAGTACTGTTGATTATGATTACCCATTTGTTACCGGTGCACTACCTGACTTGACCTGATACCCAATTTGACATGACTTGATACATGTGCACTACCTGACATGACTTGATATATTATTACTTGACTTATTACCTGATCTTGTTACTAATGCCGACAATCTTGACCTGTTGTCCTTACGGACATTTCCTGTTGTCTATACAGACAAACCTGTACCTGCTTGATCCTGTGTTGGCATTAATTCTCGATTTATCAATACCTGACTTACACACATAACCTTGGGGGTATGGGGAAATCAAGATTGTAACTGAACGTAACTCAAAGGGCTATTAAATCCTGTACCGTGGTCCCGTAGGGTATGAACGGGACATAGACTCACGGTCTATTATATATTGTACCGTGGTCCCGTGGGGAATGAACGGGGCATAGACCGATGGGTTACAATGAAGATTACATTAATTGATTTCGAATAACTTTAGAGTAGTTAACCCTATAGCACAGTTTAAACTACTCACTGCACCTCACCTATAATATATCCTGTTCACTGATCTTTATTCATGTTACTATTTATTTCCTGAAAACTTGTTATTGCTTATACTTCATGCCTGCTTATTTCATTATATCCCGCTTGCTTAAAATTATTGATATTATGACGCACTGACGTCTAGGTTTTGCATGGCCCAGATCCATTATCCTTGTCGCAGGCAGTCCAAGAGTATTTTGATCAGCAGGCCGAACAGTGAAGACCTGTTATTAGTTTACTTTAGTTTTCCTTTCAGTATTTTTTTCATTCTTGATGTGAGCCTGTCTTATGGGACGTACATTCCAGATTTTTGTATTGGATCTTTTGTTTCCGCATTATTTTATTTCATGACTCATTTATTCTGGCTTATGGACATGTGTTAGATAGTTTATTACTGTTCTTGATATCTGTACAGCCGTAATGTGACTGTGGAGGGATATTTCCTATCCACAGGTAGCATGGTTGGCTCTGTCACGTGCCTATCTTAGCACACTCTGGGAAGCGGGGCGTGACAGGGTTTCTTTGGTATCAGAGCCATAGGATTTTGGTTAATCGGGTTTGATTCTTTTGTAGTTGGGTATTGGACCCAATACACGAATCGGAAAACTCGTAGTTAGGAACATGTCCTGCCACCTTATTCTCGTGATTCTTGAATCTTATCTTTCTCTTGATCCTTTATCTTGACGATATGCAACCAACTTTGCATCTCGGTTTGAAATTCTTTTGGTTCCCTATTGTTTCTCCCGTCTTATTCTTTTGATTCTGATACTAGGATTTGGGCGATTTGAACGTAATTATGTGATTGTAACTATGAACTGCAGCATGGTTACAATGCGGTACTCTATTTAAGTAACTTGGAGTCCTGGTCTTGATTCATCTCCTTATTTTATGGTCATTACATTACCTTCCTTCTCTCGGTTTCATTCCTTACCGGTTCATGTTTTGCAGATTTCTTGGTGATCGATACCGGCAGTTTTGATGTTGTCTTGGGAATGGATTTTCTCGGCACTTTCCATGCTCACATTGATTGTTGGGCAAGAAAGTGATTTTCCAGATTCCCGGACATCCGGAGTTTGCTTTTGCTGGAGGCAGAAGTTCTGTCGGGCCAGTCGAGTTTAGGGCTAGGCCGACAAACACCGTTCTTTCATCAATGGAAGTTGATAAGAAGGAAGCGCCAGCTGTAGTTCAAGAGTTTATGGACGTATTCGAGGACATCTCGGGTTTACCGCCAAAACGAGATGCAGAGTTCGCGATCGATCTTGTTCCTGGTGCAGCGCCAATCTCAAAGGCGTACTATCCAATTGCTCCAGTAGAGTTGGAAGAAGTCAAGAAGCAGGTTACCGAATTACTTGAGAAGGGTTGGATTCACAGCAGTAATTCACCTTGGGGAGCACCAGTTCTTCTAGTCAAGAAGAAAGATGGCACAAGGAGGATGTGCATCGACTATCGAGAATTGAACCGGGTGACTATTAAGAACAAGTACTCGATCTCTCGTATTGGCGAATTATTCGAGCAACTCAGTGGTGCGAGGGTATTCTCGAAGCTGGATTTGCGGTCCGGATATCATCAAGTTCGAGCTAAATCAGAAGATATTTGCAAGACTGCATTCCGAACTCGGTATGGACATTACGAGTATTTAGTGATGCCATTCGGAGTCACGAATGCACCGGCGATATTTATGGGCTTGATGAACCGAATATTTTCACCGTTCTTAGACCAGTTTATTGTGGTGTTTATCGATGATATTCTGGTCTACTCGAGGAGCCTTGAAGAGCATGCAGAACACTTGAAGATCACACTGCAGACATTGAGACAAGAAAGATTATATGCAAAGATGAGCAAGTGCGAGTTTTGGCTTGAAGAAGTGAAGTTTTGGGACATATTGTATCTGGAGATGGAATCGCCGTTGATCTTGAGAAGATTGCAGCAGTTCAAGATTGGCCGATTTCGAAGAACGTAACAGAGATCGGAAGTTTCCTTGGACTTGCCGGATATTACAGAAGATTCGTGGAGAATTTTGCTCGTTTGGCTGAGCCTTTGACCAAGCATACGCGCAAAGAAGTACTGTTCGTATAGACGGATAAGTGTGCGTCAGCTTTTAAGGCGTTGAAACAAAAGTTGATAACCGCTCCTATTTTGACCGTACCAGATGGTTCCGGAGGATTAGTGATTCACAGCGACGCATCTGGGAAAGGATTGGAATGTGTTTTGATGCAGCATGGAAAGGTTATAGCCTGCGCATCGAGACAATTAAAGATTCATGAGAAGAGTTACCCAACTCATGACTTGGAGCTTGCAGCAGTAATTTTCACTTTGAAGATTTGGAGACACTACTTATTGGGCGAAAGGGTCGAAGTATTCACCAATCACAAAAGCCTAAAGTATGTGTTCACACAGAAAGAGCTTAACATGAGGAAGCGCGGATGGTTGGAGCTGATGGCTAACTATGATCTTGACCTTAAGTACCATCCAGGGAAAGTTAATGTTGTGCCGAATGCGCTTAGTCGGTTGCCAGCAATTCAGATGTTGACTGCACAGAAGGAACTTATCGAAGATTTTCGGAGATTCGAATTGGAGATCGTGCTATCGCATTCTTCGGGACAGTTGATGCAGCTGCAAGTACAGTCGTCGTTGATCGATAATATTAAAGCAGCACGGTCACATGACCCAAGATTGCAGAAGTTTCGAGAACAGGTTGAAGCGGGACTTCGAACGGACTTGTTGATTTATGAAGATGGTTTGTTGCGTTATGGTATCCGCTTGTGTGTGCCGAAAGGAGATATTCGCGAAGAAGTTATGAAGGAGGCACACAGTTCAGCATATTCCGTACATCCAGGAGGCACGAAGATGTACCGTGATGTACGACAGCATTTTTAGTGGGAAGGCATGAAACGGGAGATCGCCCGCTTTGTAGCAAAATGCTTGGTGTGTCAGCAAGTTAAGGCTGAACTTCAAAGGGTTGCTGGTTTATTGCAACCACTTCCGATTCCTCAATGGAGGTGGGAACATATAACCATGGATTTCGTGACAGGTTTACCGCGGAGTCCAAAGGGCAACAATGCAGTTTGGATGATTGTTGATCGATTGACCAAGGCAGCTCACTTCATACCGTTTCAAGTTGGTCAGTCAACGGAAGCGTTAGCAGAATGGTACATGCAAGAGATTGTGAGATTGCATGGAGTACCTGTGAGCATCGTTTACGACTGTGACACCCGATTCTTATCGCACTTCTGGAGGAGTTTACAAGAAAGTTTGGGGACGCGATTGAAGTTTAGCACCGCTTATCATCCCCAGACAGATGGCCAGTCGGAGAGAACGATCCAAACTCTTGAAGACATGTTGAGAGCTTTCATGTTGGACTTTAAGGGTTCGTGGGAGGATCATTTGCACTTGGTGGAGTTTTCTTACAATAACATCTTTCAGGCGACTATTCAAGATGGCTCCATTCGAAGAATTGTATGGTCGCAAGTGTCGCTCACCCGTTTGTTGGGACGATATCGGAGAACGAAGAGTGTTGGGACCGGATTTGATCGTGCAAACCGTGGAGAAAGTTAATACTATCCGAAATCACATGAAGGCAGCACAAGATCGGCAGAAGAGTTGGGCCGATATATCGAGAAGACCTCTAGAGTTCGCTGTTGGTGATCTGGTATTCTTGAAGATATCACCGACTAGAGGAGTAATTCTTTTTGGGAGTTGAGGCAAGCTTAGTCCTCGATTCGTATGGCCTTTCGAGATTTTGGAGCGTGTTGGAGAAGTGGCTTATCGATTGGCTTTACCACAATCTTTGGTGAATGTTCATGACGTGTTTCATGTATCCCAACTCCGTAAGTATGTTCGAGATAAAACACACGTGCTAGATCATTCGGAGCTGATTATAAAGGAGGATTTGACCTTTGAGGAACGACCGATGTCGATTGTTGATCGAAGAGAAAAGGTTCTTAAGAACAAGGTTATCCCTCTCGTACTTGATTCTTGGTGGAATCGCTCACATGGAGAATCAACTTGGGAACGAGAAGATGAAATCCGACAGAACTTACCACACTTATTCTTGTAGTTTCCTGAGTGCTTATCTTTCTTTGTTCTTGGAATTTCGAGGACGAAATTCTTGTTGTAGTTGGGTATAATGTAACACCCTAGTTCATTTATACCAGTTCCAGTTATCGTATTTGCTTATTTTGGTATTTATATTTTACATTGCAATCGACTCGACCCGCTTGCTGGAAACTTATTTGATTCATATTTATGAATTATCTTGACTTGTTAAATAGACATGTGCACTTTCATGAATACTGCATACTGGCATTTTATCTGGCATTGCATCTTTTACCATATAACATTTTAAGTCACGTAAAATATTTTAAAGATACATTGCATGGCCTACTTGATACCCCTAACCCCGTGGTAGCATCCGCGTATCTTGTTCTCGTTCTGTTCAGTAAAACGGACGGGTTTGGATGGCTACGCGCACGTACGTGCATCCGTTCTTGGGGGTATGCTTTTTCGTTACCCGGACATTCATTTTAAATTTTGGTTGACACATATATTTTTCATATTTTGAAACTGAATTTTAGATCCGACCTGGGCGTGTTTTGGACTAAGTTTGTATTTACCAGAATATCAATTTTTATTAATATAATATTTAAAATATTATAACAGTTTAAAATTTAAATAACGTAAAAGATTTTTTTAAATTAAAATCTTACCCACTAACAGACAAAACTCTCTCTCCTCTCGCACTCTCTCTATCTCTCTCTGCAGATACATATATATCTTTATATATAACTAAATATTTAATAACCTCACCTTCCTTTTTCTCTCTCCCCCTACATAATAATATTCTATTTTAACCAATTTCAATTCACGTCTCTCTCTCTTCTCCTTCCTTCGTTTTCCTACCGCCTCTCTTCTTCCTCGCTCGCCCTACGTCGCCGATCCCCGACCTCGTCACCTTCCTCTCCTACTCGACCTTACCTCCCTCTCGCTCCTCTCGTCTCCCCGACGAACCTGCGACCCCCCAATCCATGAACCCTAACTCAAGAACCCATCGCTGCCCTCACCGCCGACCATCCTCGTCGGCCTCCCCTAGTCACCTACACCGCCTCCATATCCTCCTCCACTCTCCTTTCCCGAGCAAACCCTGCCAACCCAAGAAACCTGTGACCTAACTACTCACAGCCCCGACCTCACCTGCATCCTCGCCGGAAAACCTCGACAGCCCATCATCGACGTCATCCTATTGCCACCTCCTCTATACCTGAAACCCCAAGCCAGGAAGCAGCCTTCTTCTCTTCTTCCTTTTCTTCTTCTTTCATCTTCTTCTTTCTTCTCTTGGATTCTTGTTTCCGATCGCCATCGCCGGAGCTCCGACCCCATCGCCTCCGTGCACTCATCATCACGTCACCCCCTTAAAGCTTCCTCTGACCCCAGAACACCACAACAACCAAACCCCACTCTCCCTCTTCTTCTTTCCTCTTCCTCTTCTTCTCTTTGCTTCTTGATTTCTTGGTTTTCCGGTCACAGCCGGAGCCGTGACCATCACCGACGACTCGGGAGATCCAGTGAACAACCCCAACCAGCGTGGTCATGCTCTTGCCTTTCCTGGACTCGTCCCTTGCGCGTGTGTAGTTTTGCGACGTTTACCCGACGTCGGACGTGCCGTACGTATCTGTTGTGTGTTCCGCTCAGGCAAGTTAATCTTGCTACATGCTATAATACCATAATCTATATCTATTTGAAATATAATACTTCAAAATGGTTAATTTTGCAATCCACATTATCGTTTTCATTTTTATCAATTTATTCGATGTTCGTTTACATTCATATAATACATTACAAGATCTAGGGCATGCAATTCAACCTTAATACATGCTACATTACTTTATATACATCTATTTTAACAAATATAATACTTGGATTTCAAATCGTGCATCCAAAGTTCTTGTTTTACAGTTTTACGATGTCCATATAGATCCATTCATATCATTTTAGATTTAGGGCATGAAAACCTGTATTGTTACTTATTATACTATAATATATTGCATCCAGTTTAGTATAACAGTTCATATTATTTAAAATGTACTTTCCGTAATTACCAGTTTATCATTTTACGGGTATACGATATCCGTTTGCATCCATATCATATAGAATGCATATAGCTGCATCTACAGATCTTATTAATAACCTAATATTGTTGTTGCAACACCCCATGTTTAATAAAGTGCATCCTAATTAGTATTAGAACTATAAATGAAACCCTAATCGATAATTGTGCATCCATTGATTTTATACCTACCATGTTATATTATTTCA
This sequence comes from Agapanthus africanus, assembly GCA_030015575.1. Lineage (NCBI taxonomy): Eukaryota > Viridiplantae > Streptophyta > Magnoliopsida > Asparagales > Amaryllidaceae > Agapanthus > Agapanthus africanus. The sequence continues at coordinate 89,895,668 of JASDDO010000024.1, read as the reverse complement.
TTGTACTGTTATATTTGATTTCGTGCATTCATACTTAGTACAGTTGATTATGATTACCCATTTGTTACCGGTGCACTACCTGACTTGACCTGATACCCAATTTGACATGACTTGATACATGTGCACTACCTGACATGACTTGATACATTATTACTTGACTTATTACCTGATCTTGTTACTAATGCCGACAATCTTGACCTGTTGTCCTTACGGACATTTCCTGTTGTCTATACAGACAAACATGTACCTGTTTGATCCTGTGTTGGCATTAACTCCCGATTTATCAATACCTGACTTATACACATAACCTTGAGGGTATGGAGAAATCAAGATTGTAACTGAACGTAACTCAAAGGGCTATTACATCATGTACCGTGGTCCCGTGGAGTATGAACGGGACATAGACTCACAGTCTATTATATATTGTACCGTGGTCCCGTGGTGAATGAACGGGGCATAGACCGATGGGTTACGATGAAGATTACATTAATTGATTTCGAATAACTTTAGAGTAGTTAACCCTATAGCACAATTTAGACTACTCACTACACCTCACCTATAATATATCCTGTTCACTGATCTTTATTCATGTTACTATTTATTTCCTGAAAACTTGTTACTGCTTATACTTCATGCCTGCATATTTCATTATATCCTACTTGCTTAAAATTATTGATATTATGACGCACTGACGTCTAGGTTTTGCATGGCCCAGATCCATTATCCTTGTCATAGGCAGTCCAAGAGTATTTTGATCAGCAGGCCGAACAGTGAAGACCTGTTATTAGTTTAGTTTAGTTTTCCTTTCAGTATTTTTTTCATTCCTGATGTGAGCCCGTATTATGGGACGTACATTCCAGATTTTTGTATTGGATCTTTTGCTTCCGCATTATTTTATTTCATGACTCGTTTATTCTGGCTTATGGACATGTGTTAGATAGTTTATTACTGTTCTTGATATCTGTACAGCCGTAATGTGACTGTGGAGGGATATTTCCTATCCACGGGTAGCATGGTTGGCTCTGTCATGTGCCTATCTCAGAGCACTCTGGGAAGCGGGGTGTGACATTATGTAATGGTATATACGTTTTAAATCAAACGACAGTTCTAAGCATACAGAACACACACAGGATGAAAAGTTCAGAAATGAACGAAGTCTTCTTGTGGCATTGTAGACTAGATCATATCAATGCGACAAGACTAGCTAAGTTGCATAAAGATGGATATTTGAATCAGTTCGAATTTACATCTTATGAAACTTGCGAGTCATGTCTCAAAGGGAAGATGACCAAAACTCCGTTTACTGGACACGGAGAAAGAGCTACTGAACTCTTGGGGCTGATACAAAGTGATGTATATGGTCCTATGTCTACACATGCCAGGAATGGTTTCTCGTACTTCATTACATTCACCGATGATCTCTTAAGATTCGGACATGTGTTCCAGTTGAAACACAAATCTGAAGATTTTGAGAAATTCAAGAAATATAAGTAAGAAGTAGAAAACCAAATGGGTAAAAGTATTAAAATTCTTTGATCTGATCGGGGAGAAGAATACTTGAGCACAGAATTTCGAAACTATTTAAAATAGAATGGGATTCTCTCTAAACTTACTCCTCCGTATACACCACAACACAACGGTGTATCGGAGTGGAGGAATCACACCCTATTAGATATGATGCGCTCTATGATGAGTACTGCTGAGTTACCTATTTCTTTTTGGGGTTATGCACTTGAGACAGCTGCATATCTATTGAATCAAGTTACATCAAAATCTGTGCTTAAAACACCATATGAGATATGGAGTGGAAAGAGACCATATCTTAAACGAGTTAAGATATGGGGTTGTAACGTTTTGAAAATCGTTCAGGTGAAATTTCGGTTAATCGGTAAAATAATGGGTGTCTTCCGTAAAAATCAAGATATAAATATCTTTTAATATAAAATTTAATATACATATTATAGCTATGTAATTGCTAGTATTTGGTGTTTATTGAACCACTTGTAAAATTTCTAGTTTACTGAAAAAATTTCCGAAATTAATTATTTTAATATTATTTTAAGTCGTCACTAATACATTTAATTAGGGAAAATTACAAATTTTAATGGGTTAATACAAATTTTGTGCATCATGACACACTAAACTAACATGTAAAATATTGTTTTTGAAATGAAATAAAACTGCCAAACGGTGTTAGAAAATATCGAAGAAAAAGACTTAAATAGTGAAATTAGTGTAAATAGAAATTAGGGTAATATTTATCATTTTCTTTCCTCACCCACACTCACCCACACTCCCTCCCCATAGGCTTGGCCGGCCATGGGCTGCCCCCACTCCCACTCTTTTCCCCACTTCAAAAAGAAAAGAAAAGGAAACAAAGAAAGGAAAAGAAAAGAATAAGAAAGATGTATGGGCTTTGACTTTTTAAGTTGACTTGGCTTTTTTTTCCCTACCTCACTCTCTCTCCTCCCTCACCCACATCTGGCCGAGCCCCTCCCTCTCCCTCAACAGCAGCCCTTCCCTTTTCTCCCCTCATTTCTCTTGAAAAAAATTCATCAAAATTGCCTCAAAATCCATCAAAAAAATCCCAAAATCCAAATCCAACTCTTACCCATTTTAGTTTAGCCTATCATGCATGGATTGTGGTGAAAAGAGAGCATTTTGAGAGGCTAGATTGCAAGTTTGATCCATGGTTCATGAGGTATAAATCTTAAACCTTTAGTGAATTGTTGTCTAATTACTTTAATTTAACTTATTTAAGTGTAAATTAGGTGTTTAAATAGGTTAATTGCAAGTTGGAAAAATACAAGAGAATGGGTTGTGATCAAATTAGGGTTTTGGGTATTTGGATCATGGATTGTGTGTTGTATTTGAGATCTTAAGACATGTAAAGGAAAAGCTAGTTACTAGTTGCTAATTGTTAGTTTAAAATTTTGCTAATTATGCTAATTTTGTTAACTAGGTTTTGGGAATTTATTAATTAATTGAGATAAAAATCTAATTAGGGTATTCATGACATTAGTAGCATTTTAAGTTTTAGTGTCATACTTTAGTTCATGCAAAACCAAGCTTAAGTGTTGAATTGTGAATTTTTGCTTTAAAAAAATGTTAAATTTGAGCTATAATGCAAACTAGAATTTCGGGTTAATGAAAGTTGTGAGATTAAAAATATGGTTTTGGTTTGTGTGACTTGGTTAAGGTAATTAGTGAGTATTGTGACCACTAGTTTACTAAATCATCAAGACTTGTAATAAAACGGTTAACGACCCCCTTTACTAGACTTTTTGGAAATAAACCGATTTGATCAATTTATTGTTTTGATGATTTGCATCCTATTTCATAGATTTTTAGTGAGTTGTAAGACCATGATTGGTATGTTTGGTGTTTTTCTCGATGGTTTGACGTTTGTACATCGACATCAAGGGTTGGTTTGGCTATTCTTGCCTGTGTAGGCGATAGGTTTTGACCTATGCGTGATACGCGTGCCGATTTGGTTTTCGTATGCCGTTTCGATTTCGAATTGGGTTTTTATGCGATACGATACGTTGTGACATATAGGTACCCCCATGTAGACTTCGAGACGACAAGCAAGCGCGTGGCGACATCGGCACCGGCGAGCGAAGATCAGGTGAGTAGATTTATATCTACGGGGAGAAGTCGGGTAGATGGCGTATAGCACCCCCGCAGTTCGTAGTATATTTATGATATATAATTGGATATATATGTGGTTTATGATCTGTGGGTGATTATCAAGTTATGATTATGTGTTTATGGTTAGTTTGGTGTTATTAGAAGGGAACTAGCATATCTTCTTAGTCGCAAAACCTAGAATAGGTTTACACCCACACACACACCTGCATTCATTTTATTACCTGTGCGTATATAGGGATATGTATATGTGTGTGTGTGTGTGTGTACACACACACACACACATGGGTATGGGACTATGTGTGTGTGTGTGTGTGTGTGTGTGTATACATGGATTATGAGGATAGTACTTGGGATTGGAGATGAGTCGATGAGATTGGGCTTGAGGCCGTGAGATCGGTGATGTGACAGGGTTCGTATTCGAGTTACGACGTGATATGTTTAGCGGGTCCTTTAGGCGTGGTGTTTTCATACACACGCATGCATACATAGATGGTATCAGTTTTGTACTAGACGTAGATCAGTACCCCGGATCATGATTTTTGATAAAGAGGATACCAGATGAATAATGTGATGAATGAGATATTTGACCCGTACCCTAATTTGGGATGACGTACGATGGATTTACCATACGAACTATTGATGATAGATCCGCACTCTTGACTCGAGGATATCATATTAGATGATGTATCGTATGAGATATTATTGAAGCGGGATCACCGACTATATATATGTGTGTGTGTGTGTGTATGTATATCGACTCAGATTTAGGTGGTTTCCATATTCCTTTCGATTGGTTGTTAGTTAGACCTATAGTTTACCTAGTAGATGTCAGACTGGACCCGAGTCATACCTATTTCCAAACCAACGAATCGTGAGAATTTTAAAGACATGTCAAGGGATACTACGGATATTTCAAAAGACGTACATTTTCTTAAAAACACCGTAGCCCTTATTTTCTAAACGCCACGATTCGTACTATTTCAAACGGCAAATCAATATAACACAGGTATAGCGATGTAGATTCCTTATTGTTACGTTATCATTCCTGTTCCGCATATTATCGTTGCAATTACCATTCATTGCCATTTATCATGTTGTTATCGTCTCAGTGCATGTTTATTGTGTACTTAGTGATTATGAACCATGCTGTCGGGACACCAGCACTATTACCGATGATGCGTATGTTCCACTTACACTTACTTGCCGGCTCACACACATCATCATCGGTAATTGCCATGTCACGTACACTTTAGAAAATACTATTTCATTGACATAGCTTGCTAACTGATAGTTGCTACATGTTATAGCTTTCATATGCTAGTTTAATTATTGCATGATATCAGATGAATCCATATATTCATTGGTTATGCGGTATTATGGAGATTTATGCCAGTTTTCATTATTATTGACATGGTGACTTGATGATTTCGGATTCTTCTTGATATTTTATGGATTTGGAAACTGCATGTGAAAGTTTTGTAAACTGATGAACCATTTTAAAGAGAAAAAATACGGTTTTCCTTGATATGTTGAGTATCGTCCACCATGATGTTTTCTCGGTTCTGAGATATTTTCGAGACCCAATTCGAGGAGTTGGATGAACCGTCTCGGGTACATGGTGGACCCGGTATGGTACCCCGGGGCAAGAAGTTTGAGTAGTAGACGATGAGCCTGGCAGGGGCAGACTGCCTACCGGTGATTTTACCTGGCGCGGCGGATATCCGGAGGATACCGTTCGTGGTCGTGAGATTGATGATATGGGCCGATCCGGACTGACGGAGCCCGAGGTTTTTAGATATTGAGATATTGAGATTTGAGACATTGAGATATTGAAATTAGTGTTTTGTGTCGATGCTTGACACGGATTCTATGTTGATTTCACTGATGATATCTCGATTTATATACATACAGAAATCTCATTGATTAAAGAAAAACAGTTCTTCGATTCATGATGTACTATATTCTCATTACATGCATTGCACCTTATTTTTGTGATATATTGTTACCTGACATTTGTACATCACATTCGTGGCATGTTGTTACCTGAGGCACTGACACGAGTACTTGGTATTACACTTAGGGATAGATGTTTACCCTTACCATTATATTATGCTTCAGGCCATATTGTTATTTTGAGGATATTACTGATCGTATGACCTAGGATTGCGTTATACATGCGATTTCTGCTGGTAGATGTTTTCTACTCACGAGTTGGCAACTCACCCCCGTTGTGCCACAGTTCCTTGCAGGTTTTGCCGTACAGGTTTCGTTGCGGCTTTGCTGGCACACTGTTCCTTCCGGGTGATTGCTTTAGTAGGTGGGTTCTTTGCATCAGGACCACCATTGTTTATTTATTATTTCAGTTGTATCTTGAAACTCCATCAACCAGATTGTATTTTTGATAGAGATAAAGACCAGACTTGTTATTCTTTCCACCTTAGAGTCGCGCGTTGTATTATTATGGTTTTCATGCTGATTTTGAGTTTTCTTTTGAGTTTTGATCCTCGCCCTTCGGCATTGTATATTATATTGCTTGCGTGGTTGTGACCGTCGATTGACGAAGAGCTAGCTCCCGCTTGGGAATGCCTTTTTATTTATTTCGTATACTATTCATGTTGTATCCCGTTTGGGGCCAGTATTTACAAAAGAGACTCTGCCGAAATTTTCAGAAAATACTTGAGATTTTAAAAATACACACTTCGGCCTATGTTGTTAAGACTACTTGTTTTAAATTGGTTTTTTATTCACTCTACGACTTCTATGGTTTTGATTTCTAGGTTTTGGCTTACTTAGATCACGTACGCCTCGAGACGTTTCGTAATTTAAGTGCCGGTCATGTTCCGTACTTTTCGGGTCGTGACAGGGGTTGTCCGGCCTATGATAAAAAACAGAATCTGGACAAACTCGAAACACGATCAGTTCTTTGCCAGTTTGTGGGATATCTAAAGAATTCACATGGATATATCTTCTACCGCACTAAGGAACAAAAGGTGTTTGTTTCTCAATATTCCACCTTTTTAGAAAAGGAATTTCTTGTGAAAGAAATTAGTGGTAAAGAGGTAGAGCTGGAAGAAGTTCCAGCTACTCAAACTACAAGTGATGATTTGATAGAACAAGAGGATCCAATAGTCTCCGACGAACCTCAGCCACTCCGCAGATCTAGTGGGGTTTCTCATCCACCTAAGAGATACTACGGTTTTCTGATAGATGATGGGAGCGAGGATTGCATCATAGAAGATGATGACCCAACTAGTTTTGAGCAGGCCATCACAAGTGGGGACTCTGTGAAATGGCTGGATGCTATGCAATCTGAGATGGAATCCATGTACCAACAAAGTATGGACTTTGGAAGTTTCTCCTGAAGGGGTAAAATCCATCGAGAGCAAGTGGATCTTTAAGAAGAAAATTGGTGTAGATGGAATGTTTAAGACCTTCAAAACTAGACTTGTTGCTAAATGTTTTCGTCAACGACCAAGTGTCGACTATGATTAAACCTTTTCTCTAGTGGCTATGCTTAAGTCCATCAAGATCATACTTTCCATTGCTGCATACCATGACTACGAAATCTAGCAGATGGACGTCAAGACCGCTTTTCTAAATGGTGATCTAGAAGAGAGCGTGTATTGATACAGCGAGAGGGTTTCGTAGACAGTAGAAGCAGCGGAAAGGTGTGCAAGCTGCTTAAATCCATCTGCGGATTAAAGCAGACATCGCGGAACTGGAACATCTGTTTTGATGAAGCTATGAAAGAGTTTAACTTCATCAAAAATGTAGATGAACCATGTATATACAAGAAGGTTGTAGAGAGTAAAGTTGTCTTCCTCGTATTGTACGTGGATGACATACTCTTGATAGAAAATGATGTTCCTATGCTACACTCGGTCAAACTCTTCTTATCACAAAAGTTCTCCATGAAAGATCCGGTTGATGCCTCCTACATCCTGGGGATAAAGATCTATAGGGATAGATCTAAACGGATGTTGGGATTGTCCCAATCCAGGTACATTAACACCTTACTAAAGAGGTTTAGTATAGAAGATTTTAAATATGGTAATTTACCCACTTGTTTAGGAATATCACGCCCCGCTTCCCAGTGTACGGGTAAGGAGACGCGACTGGCCCGCTACGTATTTACTCAGAAATAAACACGCTAAGCATGACTAAGCAATATAATGTAAATATACACAAGAAGACATGAAATGTAAATGAACAACAACTTTTATTTATTAAACATTTCTTTACAATACAACTGAAAAGTAAATACAATGATGAAAGCAATGCCTAAATAATAGCATGAACATGAAAGTAAAGTATATATAAGAGTCTAGAGCTTGGGGTCCTCGCTGAACTAATCAAGTCCTCTGAACTGGGCTCTATCTCCAGTGAGTTGGATCCACCTGACAACATTCCAAAGAAAGAAGAGAGAAGGAATTTCGCCAGCGAACAATCGCTCGGTAAGTCCCAATGAAAGGTAGAAATAGAATAGAGAGAAAGAATATAAATGTATACAATTTGATTGTTATGTTAACGCAGTTATTTGTACCTTAGTACAAAATATGCCAGTGTATACGAGAGAAGTCCAACTATTCCGTAGACTAAGGTATACGGAGCACAAAGAACCGTTAAGACATGAAACAACAGCAATGGATATTCAGGTTAGGTGTATTAAAGTGACCGTCTCGTGCCACTTCTAACACATTCCATACCACTCTACCCCTTTAAAACCCCGTAATGTATTATGTATTGATGTATATTGTTTTTTTTAATAGACGTACGACTTATCGAAACCATGATATCAGTAGTCCATGTAAACAGAACGGATAGTCATGTAATCAGAGTATATCCATGGTTCGGTTCGGTCGAGTCATGTTGATATAGATTGAATTCTGGTATAAATGGATTCATGTTGAATAGGAGTTATACTTGATGTAAGTCCACGTTGCCCACCCCGGTGCTTGCGGGGAGGCGGAAAACGGAATAAAAATCGGATTTTTACTACTCTAGGCAACATGGACTAGACAAAGTCGGATCTTTGCTAAACAAAAACTAACTAAAGCTAACTAGAAATTAGCTACAAGGAAAAATGGTTATACCTAGGGCTTTATGTCCTTCTCTCCTTGCTCCTTGGAGTAGTAGAAAGGGATCACCTTTGTCGTCTTCTCACGTCGAAGAAGGATCCACCCGAGAGCTTCAACCTTTGGCTTCAACTTCAAGCTAGAAGTAACTAGGGTGCTAGAAGTGCTAATCCTAGAACCCTAGATGAGAGTAGAGATTACTATGGAATGGTTTTTCTCAAGCTCAAGTGTTTCTCAACACATGAGAGGGGAGAGCTTGAGGAAGAGGAAGAGCAAGAGAGAGAAAGTATATGATAGAATGAGAGAAAATATGAAGCATTCTCACATATATGTGTGAATTATTGTAAATTGATAATTAGTGAGATAATTGTCATGGCTTAATCAAGACATGACCATTATCATTTCATTTTTAATGCAAATTGCAAGGATCAAAGAGCATCTTCCAAATGAAATGATGATGGTCAAAGAGTCAACCTAGGTCAACAAGTCAAGAATGTCAAATGGTCAACAACCTTAGCCATGCACAATTATATTAAACTAATATCAATTAACCATAATACACACATAAGCATTAGGGTTAATAAAATGACAATGGTCATTAACCCTAATCAAAGTCCTCTCCCTCTGTCTCAATCAACTGTGCATACGCACTCGTATACGTGATCCGAGGAACACGAACACAATGAGATAAAACCAATCCCAAATCATATACTAGGATCCGGCTTAAACCAAAGCCCGCTAGTATAAGCTGTCCGGACAGCAAACGTGCACAAGTGCGCGGATGTGAACGAACCCTGTCGCAAAACCATGCGACCTCTACTCATTTTGCCTAAAGGCGAATAGCTCTCTGTGTGGGACTCTAAAGACTCGACACTACGCTGGCAGTGGGTTTAACCACAGACCGCAAGCGGCACTAGCTGTACGTAACGGTCCCCAGGTAGATGCCGATAAAGACTGACGAGGTGACCCCATCTGAACTCCTACTGAGCCTGTATGTGACAGTCTCCGTACAGTCCGGTCTGTTCGTCTGATACATCGCATGGCGGGCCTAGGGGGGCGGTGAACGTCAGTCCCCTAATAGCGGTACAAGTCGTGTCGGAGTGTAGCCCAGAACACCCTGAGATAACACTGGAAACCTACCAGTATATCTCGCTTGCCCTGGCCAGGGACTACTTGTGTAATGGCTCTCCTGGACACAGCGCGATGTCAACCCCCAATACCGGGAGAGACGAATCCTGTCTAACCGTCACTGCCTCCAAGTGCTTCGGGACTGCACCCAAAAACTGCCTGTTTGCATGACTCCTTTGAGCCGTGGTAGGGTAGTAATCAAAGTGCAGTGGGAACACACTCGAGGCGAAGTGACAGTGTCAAGTCAGCGGACTAAGCTGTACTCATGTCACCTGGGAACTGATAACTGACGATAGGTATAATACCAACCAACAGTTCCCGATGAGTCCTGTCCAGTGTACTCGTAACCTAACGAGCACCCGCATACTATCTCAAGTACGACGTACTGACGGCTGTGGGACAGACCGTCTCCCACGCTGGGATGAGAAGCGCATACGCTAGTCTACTCCGGAGTATCGATGCCCTGTCTCGATAGTCCAACGACTAGGGACCTGTATAAGGATGTGCTTATGGATCACCCAGCCCCCACGAGTGTGAGCGCCATCACAACGCTGGTAATCAAGCAAAGATCTTAAGGGCTCTACTAATATGTATATAAGCGATATGCTAAAAGAAACACATGCACATATTGAAGTAGAGACAAACCAAGTAGCATACTACCCTTTCGAGCAAGATTGTATATACAACTGTGAATATCCCAAGCTTCCATCAAGTAATATACAAACTAGTATGATACAGTAATGGCCTCTAGGGCATATACACTAACAATCTCCCACTTGCACTAAGGCCATGTACTGGCGTATCGAAGACATATCATCTCGATCAGCCGCTCAAACTGAGTCTGGGGCAAGGCCTTGGTGAATGGATCTGCAGTGTTATCTTCTGAAGCAACCCTCCGAACCTCGATCTCCTGGCGATCCACGATCTCCCTGATCAGGTGATACCGCCTCAAGATGTGTCTGGATTCTGATGGGACCTGGGTTCTTTCGCTAAAGCTATAGCCCCGTTGTTGTCGCAATACAGAGGTATTGGGTCAACAATGGACGGAACCACCTGAAGTTCTTTCAAGAACTTCCTCATCCAGACAGCTTCTTTTGTGGCATCAGATGCAGCAATGCATTCCGCTTCCATAGTCGAGTCAGCAACGGTTTCCTGTTTGGAGCTCTTCCAACATACCGCCCCTCCATTGAGGGTAAAGACAAAACCCGACATGGACTTGGAATCATCCTTGTCACTCTGGAAGCTGGAGTCAGCAAAGGCCTCAATCTGGAGGTCTTTTCCGCCATACACCAAGAACATCTCCTTAGTCCTTCTCAGGTACTTGAGAATGTTCTTTACCGCTATCCAATGTTTCTCCCCAGGGTTTGACTGATACCTGCTTACCACACTTAGTGCATAAGCCACATCCGGTCTGGTACACAACATCGCATACATTATAGAGCCTACCGCAGAAGCGTAGGGTATAATAGACATATGATCCCTCTCCAAATCAGTCTTGGGAGACATCTCTTTGGAGAGGGTGATCCCGTGACAAGCCGGTAAATTACCGCGCTTGGAATCTTCCATGCCGAATCTCTTCAGTATGGTATCGATGTACCTGGACTGTGAAAGTCCTAATATCCTCTTGGATCTGTCACGGTAGATCCGGATACCCAGAATGTATGAGGCATCACCCAGGTCTTTCATGGAGAACCTGTGTGACAAGAACCCCTTGACAGATTGTAGCATAGGAATGTCATTTCCTATTAAGAGAATGTCATCCACGTATAAAACGAGGAATACTACAGTTCTCGCTACAAATCTACAATAGATGCATGGTTCATCTGGATTTTTGATAAAGCCAAATTCCTTGATCGTCTCATCAAAACAGATGTTCCAACTCCGCGATGCCTGCTTTAGTCCATAAATGGACTTAAGCAACTTGCACACCTTTCTGCTGCTCCCACTCTGAATGAAACCTTCTGGCCGGTCCATATAGACACACTCCTCTAAATGTCCATTTAGAAAAGCGGTCTTTACGTCCATCTGCCAAATCTCATAATCGTGGAAGGCAGCAATGGCAAGAAGGATCCGAATGGATTTCAGCATAGCTACTGGAGAAAAGGTTTCGTCATAGTCCAAACCAGGCCGCTGACGAAAACCCTTTGCAACCAGTCTAGCTTTATAGGTCTCAACCTGTCCATCTACACCAATCTTCCTTTTGAAGATCCACTTGCATCCTACGGGTCTTACCCCATCTGGAGCAATGTCCAAGTCCATACTTTGTTGGTGTACATGGACTCCATTTCGGTCCGCATTGCATCCAGCCATTTTACCGAGTCGACGCTCTGAATGGCTTGCTGGAAGCTAGTAGGCTCATCACAATCTATGATGCAATCCTCTCTATCCCCGTCAATGAGAAAACCGTAGTATCTCTCGGGCGGATGAGACTGCCTACTACTCCTGCGGAGTGGCGTGGGAATGTCCTGATCTTTCGAACCTTCTGGTTCTACTAAGCTTTCAGTAATAGCTCGTGGTTCTGGAATTTCTTCCAGTTATATTGCGCTCCCACTTAGTTCTTTTTCTATGAACTGGTGTTCTAGAAATTGGGCATGGCGAGAAACAAAAACCTTTTGTTCCTCTTCGCAATAGAAGAAATATCCCTTGGAGTTCTTTGGATATCCCACAAACTTGCACAGTACTGAGCGTGCATCGAGCTTGTCCGCATGCTGCTTTTTTACAAAAGCTGGATGATCCCGCCGAAAATTTTTCTGCGCAGAAGAGTCCAAGGTATCAAATGGAAGCGATACGCTTAAGGAAATGCGAACCAATATCTTCCGGCCTGTGTTTTGATAAGTTCCCGAAGGAAGAACTATTAAATTCTGATGGTATTGGAAGCATCTCGAAAAACCCTTCGATTTGATATATTATGGGCCTCATAATTCATCCGTGATCAAAAGTTATGAGGCATCACGTGTCCACACGTGATGGACCTTTAAGAACCCGCTGGAGGAGCTAAAAGATATAATAAAAACTCAGAAAAGACCCCAATGGGGCATCACGTGCTCACACGTGACCATGGGTCACGTGCAGACATGTGATGGGCTTTTAAAGCCTCTAAAATAATGAATAGAATTTAATTCTAAAAGTCAGAAAATACCTCAACGAGGTATCAAGTGCTTACACGTGACCAATGGTCACGTGTTGACACGTGGTGGTTAAAACAACAACATAAACAAGCGGCTGTTAAAGGAACCAATTTAGTGGTCACGTGCTCACACGTGACCAAGGGTCACGTGTCAGCACGTGACTGGCTTCGAAAGCCTTACAGTTAATAGAATTAAATTCTAAAAGCTTCCAAATCTTTCCAAATGGAAAAGGATTATGGGGACCGTTGGATTAAAGATCCAAGGGTGATTAAATATCACCAATTTATGGAAAAATCTTGGACTTGGAAAGATTTCCCCCCTAAATCTAACCGAGATAACAAAGGGATATCCTTGGATTTAAAATCCAATGGTGAATAAAATTCACTTAACAATCTAAAGGCCCAGATTAATGATAAATATAAATCAAATCTCTCAACATGTAAATCAAATCTCTCAATGAGAGATTTGCTAAACAAATTGATTCTCTTCCTTCTCCTATAAATAGGAGCCAAGAAGAGAAGAGAGGGGGATCTACTTTTTTAAGAGAAAAACAGAGAGAGAAGAATTTAATTCTCAATAGGGAAGAAAAGAAAGGAGAATTTAATTCTCAACAAAGAAAACCCTAGGTGAGAAAAGAAAGGGAATCAAAACTCCAAACAGAGAATTTAATTCTCAAAATCCAAGAGTTTAACTCTTATACAAAAAAAGAACTTAGTTCTTCTTCTGATTGAAGATCTGCACAGAGCACATCTCCCCATAACTTGAGAATTTAATTCTCATCGGGTCGAGATCCTGCCATGCAGATCCTAAACTTAGAAGGGGAATTGAGTTTTGAGAATTTAATTCTCCTAAAACAAAACTAGGGTTTAACCCTAATCAAGAATTTAATTCTTTTACATATCTGGGAATTTAATTTCTTTGAAAAGAAATCATGGTTTCATCCTAAATAAGAATTTAATTCTTTCACGATAGGAATTTAATTCCTCCAAAATCATAATTAGGATTTAACCCTACAAAGAATTCAATTCTTAAAAGATCTCTGTTCATGAAAAGAACTAGGGTCACATGCCCCCACGTGACCCTTGAAAAGATCCCCTGCAAAGAACTTTGAAGCATCACCTCACGTGCTCCCACGTGACTCCCAAAATGGCAGAAAGAAAAAGCAAAGGAAATGAAAGCTTTGGGCGCTCTCACGTGTTATCACGTGACCCCTCGGCAAATGCTTTAACAATTGGCGCACAGATCCCCATCATGTGCCAACACGTGATGCTCTAAAATAAAAACAAAAGTGTTTAACACTTATTCGCAGATTTGAGGATAAACCAAAAGGAGATCTGGCTCCACATTTAAAGCGCCCTCACGTGTCACCACGTGACCCATAATGAGCATTCTAACAGACCAGAGCGGGGGCCTCCATCACGTGATGGCCGTCAGAATTAAAAGAGTTAAACACTGATCTGCAGAATAAAATAAGGGAAATCAAAGCGCTCTCATGTGTCCACACGTGACCCCTCTCTCCTTAGTGTTTAACACTAATCTGAAGACTTTGTTCACAGTGTTTAACACTGATTTGCTTTAGTGTTTAACACTAATTTGAAATCTCTGATTACCAGTGTTTAACACTGATTTGCTTTAGTGTTTAACACTAATTTGAAAGCCCTGTTGCTAGTGTTTAACACTGGTTATCTTTTAGTGTTTAACACTAACTTGCTAATCTTATTCCCAGTGTTCAACACTGTTGGTCTTTAGTGTTTAACACTAGCTTTAGCCCAATTGGCTAAGTTTCTAGAGGCAAAGCCTCTCCTTCAATGAGCCAACAAAGGGCCAATATTTCAAACATAATTGGACTTAGCCCAAACTGGCCATAAGTCCTCAAATCATCTTGAACTGAGCACATCTGCTCTTTCAACCAACTCATTGGTTCAAGGGTACATCTCTGAACTCCTCTGATATTTGTCATTGTAATCCTTCAACGTCTTCAGAGAGGTGACGGGTCCCGACAACCACACATTAATACGGATTGTGGGGTCCTTAAACTCATGGACTAATGCGTCCTTAAACTAACATTTGTTCCCAAAACGGGAATATTGGACCACTATGTCCCTAAACTGGAAATGGACCACTATGTCCCTAAACTGGAAATGGACCACTATGACCCTAAACTGGTATTGGACCACTACGTCCTTAAACTGGTATTAGACCACTATATCCCTAAACTGGCAATGGACCACCATGTCCCTAAACTGGAACAATAGAGCCCAAATGCTCTTTTGTCGGATCTAAACGATCCTGTTAAGTTGATCTTAGTCTCAAACTGGACTAACGTATCCTTAACAAACGTTTAAGTTGATCTTAGCCTCAAATACGGCTAACATATCCTTAAACCCTCAAACAGACTTTAGTCTGAAATTA
Organism: Agapanthus africanus; assembly: GCA_030015575.1. Classification (NCBI taxonomy): domain Eukaryota; kingdom Viridiplantae; phylum Streptophyta; class Magnoliopsida; order Asparagales; family Amaryllidaceae; genus Agapanthus; species Agapanthus africanus. Next base: position 89,880,274 of record JASDDO010000024.1, on the reverse strand, counting down.
GACTACAGGTCTCCCAACCAACTTTGGTTCAAGGGTACATCTCTGAACTCCTCTGTCATCTGTCATTGTAATCATTCAACGTCGTCAGAGAGGTGACGGGTCCCGATGGCCATACATGCAATGGACCACTATGTCCCTAAACTGGAACAATAGAGCCCAAATGCTCTTTTGTCGGATCTAAACGATCCTGTTAAGCTGATCTCAGTCTCAAATTGGACTAACGTATCCTTAACAAACGTTTAAGTTGATCTTAGCCTCAAATATGGCTAACGTGTCCTTAAACCAAACCCCCAAACCCAAATCTAAGAAAATACGGATTTGGACTAATCCACGTCCTACGGGCGACAACATTAATTTGTCTCCGTACACAATCCACGGGCAAGCACAAACAAAACAAACACCCACGACACGAAGTGACCAGCTGGAGAAGGAGAAAGTTGTTACCGCGATGCGGTAGCGTAATTAACTGCAGGGGCTTGCGCCTGCAGGGAAGAGCGTCCCCACAATCAAAAACCCCTCAACGAGGGGGAATCTGACGAAGTCTGCTACATCGGTCGCATCCGTGTAAACCTCCGATACACGGTGCCATAAATCAACTTGGCATCTTCGGAGAGGTGGACGGATAAAACCAAATAGCATCTGCCCCGAATCTCAGGCTAGACGTCCCATGTCTTGGCCGCCATTCGGAGGGGAACAGATTCTGGCACGCCCGGTGGGACCTTTTCCTCTTTCCACTCCACACTTCGTGTGTCGTGTTCGCGAACGAATCGCGGTTTGCTAATGGTTGCCCATGGGTTTCGAGGTACTAAGATTTGGCGTTTTTCTTGGTGCAGAAAGCAAAGGATCAATGGCATTCACCTGCTCAAAGTGTTCCACATGCAACTGCAACCCACGTCCTGCCTCAACTGGGGGTATATCTTATGGGCCCCAGGCGGCTTCCCTGTTCACAATGCCGATGGAACAGGTCACTCAAGCCACCACAGGGTTGTTCTTCGGTACCAAGCTCCCGCCAATGAGCTTTAATGCCCCTCTGCCGTTGCAAGAAGCTCTGAAGAAGTCGGTCTTTGATCGGCTTGCAACTACTGCGGCCCCTCTCAATGGGTCGCCCAAATCCAGTGCCTCGGTTTTCAATAGACTGGGTCAAAACTCCAATGGGCCCGTGAAGAAGCCCACAATACCAGAAGGTGTTACCCCCAAGAGGATAGCCATTCCTGCTCCTGAAGTCGTCAAAGCGGCTTCTCCTGCTAAGGGGTCGGTCTTCACAAGACTGGCCGTTACAACTCCCCATCCAAGCGAAGTCGCTAAGGCTTCTTCCCCCGCTCGAAAGTCTGCCTTGGACAGGCTGGCCATTCCCTCTCAACGGACGTCAGTCTTCAAAAGGCTGGTACCAACAGCCCTTCTCCAAAACAGGGGGATAACGAAGTCGCCCTTAAAGCTGAAACAATCCCAACGGCTCGACACGCTCGACGTCGCCACTGGCGCCGAGTAAGGAAGGTTGGGGGCAACTCTCCCTCTGGGCTAACTCTACCAGCCCCAACTGTGGAAGTCAATGCTGCTGTTCCAACTGGGAACAGTTTTGAATTGCTGAATAAGGTGCGCAGGAATTCTCCTACCGCCGTACTGAAAAGATCTGCTCCATCAGTGGAGAACGTCGCGGAAGCAAAGCCAGAACAGTCCCTTCAGCGGCTGTCCTCCAAAATCTACAAAGTCTGGCGGCAGGTTCGGGACTCGGTAATTGATCAAGATTACCCTCGTCGACAGAAAAGGGCGACGGTTCAACAAGAAGAGAACCGTCTTGCCAAGTCACAAAATGCAACAGCTGTCTGGGTGCCCGCCGCGACACCCCCCTCGACTTCAACTGCTCAAAAAAGAAGGAGACCAGAGAAAGCCCCTGTGACCGCGGCAAACCGCAAGGATGCTGAACTTAAACGCCCCAAGTCTGGGGGCATGGTAATACATACCGTTTATATAGCTTCCGGAAAGGAGGAAAGCCGTGCTTCGACGGGTCACCGACCGCTCATCCGATCCGTGACAAAAGCTCAGGAACAGCAACAGCAGAAGCTTCAAGAGATACTGACTACAATGGCCGCACTTACCGAGCCAAAAGAAAGCCCAGAGGCATCATCAAAGCAGCGTCACGAATAAGAAACTGATGCTGACTTCTTCGCAGAGTCCTCGAAAAGAAGGACAAAGAAGCCGCAGAGCAAGCGACTAACATAAAACAAATGGCGCTTCTCTTCCAAGATATGGTAGGGATGATGATCCAACAAGATCCTCCTGCTGAAGATCCTCCGATTGTCCTTGAAGATGACAAAGGAGAGACATCGAATCCTCCTCCGGCTCTCTCAGCAGCCAAGGAAGAAACCATTTCCAAGGCCGCACTGGATGACCATATAGCTCAGCAAATACGAGCTCACCAGGAAAATGAAGCGGCTGGGCAAATTGCTAGAACCGGACGACCCTACCCGGGATGGTATGACCAAATTAGTTACCCGCCGGGATATACGATCCCCAAGTTCCACGTATATAAGGGAACAGGAAATCCGCATCAGCACGTCGCTCAATTTGGAGCCATGTGCGGCAACACTGGAGGTGATGATAAATTGCTGCTCCGCCAGTTTGTTGGCAGCCTGTCGGAAACGACATTTGAGTGGTACTCTGAACTCCCAAATGACTCTATCAAGACATTTACGGAGATGGAGCTGCTGTTTACACAGAGATTCGCGAGTGCTAGTGGACGCACCCCGATAACAGCACTGATTAATGCCAGGATAAGGCCAGGCGAAACATGGGTCCAATACGCAACACGATGGCGGAACCTGTGGTCGAAATGCGAACAGCGGATCGAAGAAGCGCCATTGGTGGGCATGTTCGTCGGCACTCTTGACCCTCAAGTGGCCATCTCCTAGTTCATGATGTTCTTCAAGCCAACCACCTTCCAGGCCTTGATTGACAAGCTGGCCCAAATGGACCAGGTGGGCCATAGGCCTTCCTCTTCAAAGACAAAGCCTTAGAATGGAAAGGGCAAAGGGAAAGCAACCTTCATCGCCAACGCTCAACAACAACCGAGCAACTTAAAGCCGGTTGTTCGCCAAAACAACGTGCGTCCACGCCCATCCCTCGAGGAGAGACTGGGACGTCCTTACTCGTTTCCCCAGGATAAAACGAGAAGACTGTTCGAGCTGGCAGTGCGCAACAGACTCATCAATCTGCCGAGTCCAAAGCGTCCGTTACAGCCAGGCGATGTCAACGATCCCAATTATTGTCCTTACCACCAAACGGTAAGTCACCCGATCGAAGATTGCTTCGTCTTTAAAGGATGGATCGAGGATCAATATCTACAAGGCAAGTTTGCGTTGTCCGAGAAGTGGAAAATAAACCCACCCCAACCGCACACTCCAAAGAAGACGGACACACCGGGGGCAACTTGTTCTTTTGTTGAAGAAGCTTCGTGGGAGGTCGTGTTGTCATCCAAAACCAAAAAGTTGCTGAATGATCTCCAGACATGCCCGGCGATCGGGTGGAAGAACTCGCTAGAACCCCAGATCGTCGAAGGGATGCTGAAGCCGCGCCCAACCCAAAAGATCGATGGTGAAGGCCCCAGCACTCACACCCAGCCGTCAAAATCTTCAAAGAAAAACAAGAAGAAATCCAAGAAGCCCGTGAAGCCCGGCGACAAGTGCACGGATTTGCAGAAACAGATTGACGTGCTGGAAGAGTATAACCAGAAGGTGCGGATTCCAATCACGCTCCAAGAGTTCCTCAGCCACGTCCTCAAGGACGAAAATGATGGAGAAGACTCATCAGATGAATCTGAGGACTACGTAGCAAGTTGTCATGTGATCTCTCACTCATTGATAGATGATAAAGAGGCTCCTTGCACCGAGAAACCAGGGGCGGGTCCTGAACCAGAACTTCTGTGGCCATCAGACGAGATGATCGATGCCTTCCTGAATGAAGCCCGTCTTAAAAGCAAAGCTGATCGAGAGTGCGAGATGGCCATATTTGAGAAAGCCAAACGCCGGCAACTAGATGAAAGGGTCGAAACACTCCTACCGGATCAAAGTACATCCGCCATAAATAAAAGCAGGTTCAAGATGAGGAAAAGATTCGCCAAAGCCATATCGATGGGAATGAAGCTCCCCTCTTTCAGAGGAAATTCTCCCACCGATATATATCTTGATGAAGCGGACATGCATCTTAACTTCTGCTTATATCATCAGAAGATTGCACACCCTACTGAAGAATGCAATGCCTTTAAAAACTGGTGGCAGGGATACGTTGCTCACCGGCAGCACGTTCAAAGATTGAAGCGCGAAGCTCGTTGGAAACAGAACACGACAAATGAGCATATGAAAACTGCCGGCAACGGTTACATGGTTGACGGCAGAAGATCGCAAGCTCTCACCTTCGGGAGCAATTCTGAAGAAGAAATGACTCTCAGCCCTCCCTTCAAAGAATCCACCTCAGGAAAAGAGGAAGAAAAGAAGAGTTGCGAGAACGTTCAGCTGCGCAATCGCACGCTACCCGAAAAGAATCTTGAACCCGCAAACAAGGGATCGAACAAAAGGGATAAGGGGAATGGAAAAGCGACCTCCGTCGCCAATGCTCAACAACAGCCGAGTAACCCGAGACCGTTTTATTGTCAAAACAACAAGCCGCGATACCTCAATGAGAAGTTGAAACGTCCTTACTCGTTTCCCAAAGATAAAACAAAGAGATTGTTCGAGCTAGCAGTGCGCAGCGGGCTCATCACTCTGCCAGATCCAAAACGTTCGTTGCAGCCAGGTGACGCTAACAATCCTAACTATTGTCCCTACCACAGAATAATGGGTCACCCACTCGAAAATTGCTACGTCTTCAAAAACTGGGTTGAAGACCAATACCAACAAGGCAAGTTCGCGCTGCCCGAAAAGTGGAAAGTAAACCCGCCACAACAACATGCTCCGAAAAAGGTGAATATGCCGGGGGCATTATGCTCATTCATAGGGAAAGCCCCATAGACCGAAAAGTCAGTAAACTAGAGATGCGTCTCAAATACGGCGACGGCGGACCGAAACGTCCTTAAACTAACGGCGGACCGCAATGTCCTAAAACCTGCAAATGACCGAAAAGTCGTTAAACTACTCCCAACCCGCAGCATATTCAGGCTGACGTGCCAAAAAAAAAACGGTACGTCCACAAGCAAAATGGGCACGGATGAAAACCCAAAAGGGCTCCGTGAGTAAAAACAGCGGGGCTACCGGCGAGTGTTCGTGAAAACCCGAAAGGGCGCGACCTCGTTTAAAAAAAAAGAATAAAAAAAACGGTATGTCCATAAGCAAAGTGGGCACGGGCGAAAACCCGAAAGGGCTCCGTGAGTCTACCGGCGAGTGTTTGTGAAAACCCGAAAGGGCGCAACCTCGTTAAAAGACGCTTACAGGATCCTTTCGACCTTGTAAGGAGAAACCACCTGCGTGAGATCCTTACGACTCACAAGGGAGCGACACACTTAGGGATCCTCACGATTCCTAAGGAGAAATTACACTTGCGAGATCCTCACGACTCGTAAGGAGAACTCTCTTATGGGACCCTCAAGGCTCATAAGATTTTAAAGTCTTAAGTTACAGAGACCTGAACCTGTTCTTAAGCAAACCCCCCTCCCACACAACCTTCGATATGGCCCTACAAGCGGCTCAATACTGACCCTTGTATACAATCTGTTAGTTATGTATATGCCCTAGAGGCCATTGTTGTACATATGATGTATATTAAAATGGATGCTTTGATATATATAGAGATGACTTTCTTGCTCGTCATGATAGTATGCTATTTGGTTTCACTTTATCTTAATATGTTGACTTGTATTGGTTTACTGTTTTACTCTCACATGTTGATAAAGCCCTTAGGATCTGTACTCGACTACTGGGACTATGATGAGATCATACTAGTGGGGCCGCGGTAGTCGATGAGTACATCCTATAACTGTTCCTAGTCGAGGGTATATCGAGACAGGGCATCGATACACCAGAGTAGACTAGCGTATACGCATCTTGACCCAAATGATAGGCGATGGATGATCCCATATCCATCGGTGTTAGACATCAGAGATGGTGTACGGGTGCTCAGTGGAGACTGGGTACAATGGACGGACTCGCCGAGAACTCCCAGATGGTGATATACCACACGTCAGATGGCAGTTCTCCGGTGACACTGGTACAGGGTAGTCTGTAGACCCGAGATCGTCATAGAGTCTTATGTGATTCCCACTGTGCTTTGATTTCCACCTTACCACGTCCAAGAGGGCGTGCAAAACGGTGGCTTTTGGGTACAGTCCCGAATCACATGGAGGCAATGAGCGATAGGAGGGGATTCGTCTCTCCCGGTATAGGGAGTTGATGTTGTGCTGTGTTCGATTGGCTATAACTGGAAGTCCCTGGCCAGGGCTGATATAGAGATTTACTGGTAAGTGTTACTAGTAGTTTCTCGACCCGTTATGAGCCATACATCGACACGACTTATCGGTTACTGGGGTCTGACGTATACCACCCCTAGACTTGATATGCGACATATCAGACGAACAGACCGGACTGTACGGGAGTGTTACTGATCGGATTCACAGGAGAACGCACAGGCTAGCTTGTTGATCTTCTGATCGCTCAATACCTGCGTGGCTGTTACGTTTAGCTGACCGCTTGCAGCTTGTGGGTGTTTGATATGATCATCACCTGCTACCGGTGTATTGACGATTCTTTAGAGTCCTACACAGAGGTTTTTTGGCTCAGGCGAAACGGAGTAGAGGCACATATATGATATGTGCAGGACCGAGAATAATGCGATATGGGATACCGTATTATATTCTCGCGATATTTAGTTATGAACCGGGTCATCGGATCAAGTGTTGATTCGATGAATCGGTACATGATATATTAGTCGGTAATATTCGATATAGCCGGATCGTCGGATCAAGTGTTGATTCGATGATTTAATGTATAATAATATATATGATATATTATTACATTATCTAATATTGGCTCGCTTTATTATTTCATTTTCTCATTGGATGATACATTGATATATATGCGATATATGTTAATTGTATTATTTTCTTTTGTTGCAAATATATAATATATATGTGATATATATTATTGTGACATGATATGATTAATTGTTAAACATGTTTAAGGATGATTAATTGAGGTTAGGGTTTGATTTGGGTTAGATGCTTCATGCACCTTCTAGAACCTTTTTCTTTTGTCATTGTAAAGATATTTATGGATGACACATTCTTTAACCCAACCAAACCCTAACTCTAGTTTATTCTATACTAAATCCTAGCCACTCATCCTTGACCATGGTTCATAATCAATCATATACTCTTTCTTTCTATTCATCACAAAAGAAAATAATTCATTATCTTTTCCATTATCTCTTCTTCTTCTCTCTTGAAGAAGCTCACTAGATTTTCTTTATGTGATGAAATAATATGAGAAAATGATTTAAAAAGAAAGCAAAAATACTACTCTCTCATCCTCATCTCATCTAGCCCATGAGATTAGTGTGTTCATCTCTTTAGAGTGAGAAAGCTTGAGTCTTTGCAACTTCAAGGTAGATCATCGGAGATTTGGAATACTTCAAGCTAGCATGGATCGTTCGAGTCGTGGAGCCTCTCATGAGTCCGGGAGATCGTGGATCGCGGCAAAGGGACTTCTACTCGGAGCTTGTGAAGTGAAGGAGCGGACTACAAAGGTTGTAATCCCTCACACTTAGATAAAAGTTATCATCTTGCATGTTTAAACCTAACAATCTAGCAAAGATCCCGGCTTTGGGTTGTTCGGCACGTCTAAATTTTTATCCGGGCATGTTTGATGCCTTTTGAACCTTCACAAGAGTGCCTAGGAACCCTACAGTGGTATCAGAGCCAAGCTAGAGAATTAGGCGATGTGTTTACGAAGTTAAAACTCCGATCGAACCCGAAACGACAAAATTAGACCCCTCTCTGGAAATTTTTTAAATTTTGGGATTTTTCTGAATTAAAAATATGTAAAAAAATCAGCAGGGAATTCTAAGGATTACCATGAAACACGTGCCCCCAATTCGTCTAAACGGCGGCGGAACTGCGGCGTAAGCTTGCTTACGCGGCGGTTCCACGGCGGAATGATGGATTGCTGACACGTGTTTTCCATGGTAATGACCGTATGTACTTGTTGATGCTTCTGGATATTTTTAAAAGTGATTCCAGTGTTATTTAATTCTGGGGTTTGTTTTTGTAATAGTAGATTCGATCGAAATATTTAAATTCGTATTTCTTTCCGGATATTTAGAAACTGTTAAATTATTTGAACGGATATCATTAACTTACTATTTCCCGGTACGGCGAACTTTCAAGTGTTGAATTTTTATTGGGTTTAAATCTTTCGGAAAAATTGTACAAGTTAAGCGGTGGACCCTCTAGAAGACAACAAACCTTAACTCGATTATGTGACCGTCTTGAACTGCCTTTTGAACCTTCGGGTTTGGGGCAGTACGGCGTGCCACATGTGAGGCGTTGGCTTGACCCTTCTACGGCTGGATCACTGGTACTTTGACATATTCTGGGATTATTTGAACTCCGCTCAAGAGTTGAGCACTTTGGGAAATTTTGGGTATTTGATTATCTGTTCGGAAAGTTTAATACTGTCTATTTATCTGGAATGTGATACAATATGTGGAATTCATAGAGTTAGGCATGAAATGCGAAGTATGTGATATTTCGGATTTACGATGTCTAAAGTGATTGTGGATTCCAAATATTGTAGTTTTACACTTTCTTTTCAGTGACCGTAAGTGTAATATGTGATATCGCCGGTTTCGTTGCTATATGTCAACGACAATTGGGATGCGCATATTTACTTACGTTGATGATATGAGATATTATGTGTTGCTGTAATATGTGATATTGGATCGTCGCGTTCTGAATAGCCGGGGGTTTTATGTGAGATGAGGGTTTTTATTTTCATTCATGTAAAATTCATTTGTAATGTAATATTCTTTTATTTGGGGCACTTCCAGGTTGCGGTTGCTGTCACCCTTGTATATTATTTACTTTTCCGCATTAGGTAGACCCAAGGTGAGGAGCACAAGTAACCGGGTTCTAGGGTCCAGTGGGAGGCCATCTCGAGGAGTCGAGACCGGGTCTCCTAACCCTAGAATTGGCAGTGTTACTTGCCGCTCTCGTAGGGGACTTAGGATGTGGGTTTGTCTATTCGTCGCGACCGTGGAATCCGTGTTTTATACAGGCTCGTATTGAAAACACGGACGTCCTAGTATATCCAATATTTCATATATGTTCTTCTGCTGCAATGTTCTGTGATGAGATCATATTACTGCCTGAGACGAATGCTTATACTATATATATATGCTGATATATAAATATTACTGCTTTCGTTTCTTCTGTGATGCTTAGGAAGCATAAGCTGATGAGATTTTTATTAATAAGATTAATAAAAAGAAAAGAAACCTAAAGATGTTGTAGAATCAAAACTTTATAAAAAGGGTAGCTACATTTTTGCTTTGCACAGTGATATATATGATATGTCCTGCACCTTATTCGATGAGGAAAGGACCGAGATCTCTTCACCGGGAGTGACTCCTTTAGCAAAACTGGCAGATGCTACAAAACGCGGTTTGTCTTTTGAATGCTTTTAGTGTTTTGCTTTGCACAGCGGTATATATGATATATCCTGCACCTCATTCGATGAGGAAAGGGCCGACGATCCCTTCACCGGGAGTGACCCCTTTAGCGAAACTAAGAAAAGCCTCAAAAACACTCCTTTTCAAAAACTACATGATTCTACGACGATATCAAGTTCAATACGCTCAGGGTTTTTCTGAAAACCTGCGTAGCCCTCCGTCATTTCAGATAAATACTACTTAGTATTCGTGCTACGGTAGTTTGGCCTTCGTCAAGGCGTAGTGTACGGTAGCTAACTAGTACTTATCTGTCAGCATACGATGCAATTGGATTAGGGTATTCGTACGGCGTAGTTTGGCCTTCGTCAAGGGTCGTACGGGTGGGTTTAATTCAATCAAGAAATGAACGGGTTGAACTTGACTAGCGCTCTATGAGTAGTTTGGCCTTCGTCAAGGTCATGGGACGCTAGGGGTAAAAGTTTTATCGGGAATTTCAAGTGTTGAAATTTGCAATGAGATTGCATACCTCCTATGAGATAGTTGGATCCCGATACCCACTGCGAGTAAGAGTTACTCCTGGGAGAGTTTTACACAGGACAATTAGTCATTTAAGTAGGTGTCTAGAAAAGTGTTAACGGGGTTACGCCTTTGGGAAAACGAGGTTTACTTTAATTAGGTCCGTGCGAAAGCATGGGGAACCTCCCTCAAAGTACCGACACTGATCTGGCTGAAAGATTGACGAAATTGTAGGGTGTAATTAATCCCGGCTAATCTTACCTTTTTGGGTTTGAAGGTAGATTTGATAAAAACAGTGGGAGACATCCTGATTAGATAAGATAATAACCAATCTAATCTTGCAAGAGCATACGCTAAAGTGTTTTCTTCTCTCTCTCTCTCCAGGTAACGACCATGTCAGGCCATAATCAAGATAATAATATTGATGTATTGACTGAACCCGATTATTGTACTGAGCAAGGGAACGTTGGACCCGTTCTTTCTTATAAGAGTTATAAGACTGAACAGGAAACAGGAGAATATCTGGATTCTCACGCCGCCCAAAAGAACAGCAAGTAAAAATGTATGCATGCAAAATAGCCGAAATGATCGGGCAACTCGCAATAAAAACCAGCGACTAAAAATAAAATAAATAGCCGAAATGATTGGGCAACTCGCAATAAAAAGCAGCGAGTAAAAATAAAATAAATAGCCGACATGATTGGGCGCCGCGAAAAATAGCCGAAATGATTGGGCAATCGCGACCTTCGCGATAAAAAGCTGAAATGATAGAGCATCGCGGGAAAAGAAATAAAATAAAAATAAAATTTATGCCCTACAGGTGATGTTACATCAACCTCTGTATACAATCCAGGGACGCAAACGAAAAAAGGATCATACTCCTCCCCAGGTTTCATCAGAAGAAGAAGCCGAATCTCGACGGGCCACAAATAACCTAGAGATCGTCTCAACACTCGTCTCATTACAACGGACACAACTTTAAGCGAAGCGGAACAACGACAACTCCCAGTTCTATGGCTCGGCGATTTACAGATCACCGAGAGTCAAATCTCCACTCCGTGAAATGCAGATATAATCAGCAAAATTCCTGGTCACGTGGAATGCGGATAACGTCACTCTTTGACCCCGTGGAAAACGTCCAGAGCGGATCCTGGTCTTCGCAGAGCACGGCAGTGAACCCGTGTGAAGCATCCAGAGCGGAGCCTAGTCCTCACCTAACGCGGCAGTGAACCCGTGTGAAGCATCTAGTGCAAAATTCCTGGTTACGTGGAACGCGGATAACGTCTCTCTTTGACCCCGTGGAAAACGTCCAGAGCGGATCCTGGTCCTCGCAGAGCACGGCAGTGAACCCGTATGAAGTATCCAGAGCGGAGCCTAGTCCTCGCCTAACGCGGCAGTGAACCCGTATGAAGCATCTAGTGCAAAATTCCTGGTTACGTGGAACGCCGATAACGTCACTCTTTGACCCCGTGGAAAACGTCCAGAGCGGATCCTGGTCCTCGCAGAGCACGGCAGTGAACCCGTGTGAAGCATCCAGAGCGGAGCCTAGTCCTCGCCTAACGCGGCAGTGAACCCGTGTGAAGCATATAGTGCAAAATTCCTGGTTACGTGGAACGCGGATAACGTCACTCTTTGACCCCGTGGAAAACGTCTAGAGCGGATCCTGGTCCTCGCAGAGCACGGCAGTGAACCCATGTGAAGCATCCAGAGCGGAGCCTAGTCCTCGCCTAACGCGGCAGTGAACCCGTGTGAAGCATCTAGTGCAAAATTCCTGGTCACGTGGAACGCGGATAACGTCACTCTTTGACCCCGTGGAAAACGTCCAGAGTGGATCCTGGTCCTCGCAGAGCACGGCAGTGAACCCGTGTGAAGCATCCAGAGCGGAGCCTAGTCCTCGCCTAACGCGGCAGTGAACCCGTGTGAAGCATCTAGTGCAAAATTCCTGGTTACGTGGAACGCGGATAATGTCACTCTTTGACCCCGTGGAAAATATCCAGAGCGGATCCTGGTCCTCGCAGAGCACGGCAGTGAACCCGTGTGAAGCATCTAGAGCGGAGCCTAGTCCTCGCCTAACGCGGTAGTGAACCCGTGTGAAGCATCTAGTGCAAAATTCCTGGTTACGTGGAACGCGGATAACGTCACTCTTTGACCCCGTGGAAAACGTCCAGAGTGGATCCTGGTCCTCGCAGAGCACGGCAGTGAACCCGTGTGAAGCATCCAGAGCGGAGCCTAGTCCTCGCCTAACGCGGCAGTGAACCCGTGTGAAGCATCTAGTGCAAAATTCCTGGTTACGTGGAACGCGGATAACGTCACTCTTTGACCCTATGGAAAACGTCCAGAGTAGATCCTGGTCCTCGCAGAGCACGGCAGTGAACCCGTGTGAAGCATCCAGAGTGGAGCCTAGTCCTCGCCTAACGCGGCAGTGAACCCGTGTGAAGCATCTAGAGCAAAATTCCTGGTCACGTGGAACGCGGATAACGTCACTCTTCGACCCCGTGGGAAACGTCCAGAGCGGATCCTTGTCCTCGCATCAATATGGAGTGATCACCACCATGACATTCGTCTCGATACAGAGGACGCAATGCCAGCAAACGAAGCGAAGGCTAAATTCCTAGCTTCCGGGTCTTAACGGCAAGTCATATAAAACCGAAAAGACAATCGGAGATCATCTCGCACCAGTGTGGAGTGGTCACTACCTCGACGTTCGTCTCGATACAGCAGACGCGACATCATCAAAAGGAGTCACGGCAAAATCCCGGGTTCCAAACCTCGACGGTTCACCAGCAACCTAGAGACAACCACGACATTCGTCTCGATACAGAGGACGTAATGCCAGCAAACGAAGCGAAGGCTAAATTCCTAGCTTCAGGGTCTTAACGGCAAGTCATATAAAACCGGAAAGACAATCGGAGATCATCTCGCGCCAGTGTGGAGTGGTCACTACCTCGACGTTCATTTCGATACAGCAGACGCAACATCACCAAAAGGAGCCACGGCAAAATCCCTAGTTCCAAACCTCGACGGTTCACCAGCAACCTAGAGACAACCACGACATTCGTCTCGATACAGAGGACGCGATGCCAGCAAACGAAGCAAAGGCCAAATTCCTAGCTTCAGGTTCTTAACGGCAAGTCATGTAAAGCCTGAAAGACTATCGGAGATCATCCCACACCAGCGCGGAGTGGTTATGATTCATCGGGGCTCTCCAAAATGAGCCTAACCTCAAGTAAAAAGCGGCATGGCAAATTCCTAACGCTTGCTCTTCCGACGGTCAAACTGCCAAGGAGGATTGCTTGAAGACGTCTTGTCCAGCCCCCGAAGGGATCGGAGACACGGCAGTCGCAAGGCTACTCGAACAGCACGATTGCCTATCGAGGAATATATCAGCTGATGCGACGGTACGACGGCCAAAACCCTAAGTACCACAGACCCTAACGGACTTCTGTCGTAAAGAGCATAGGTTAACTGTGACGTTAGGATATTCTTGCGAGATCTGCTCGATTCGTCTCGACTCGTGAGGAAATTGATGTCTTTGCGAGAACTGCTCGATTCGTCTCGACTCGTGAGGTAAAGCCTTAGGCAGCAGGGATTAAAAAACTTGTTTCCTAAGCACTGGGATCCTACAAGTCGGCCCAAAACAGCCTCTTGCATACTATCCACGGATCTCACTCTCCGATGTCGAATCTCGACAAGGAGGGAAACAACCGCTTACGGGTCCTCTCGACTCGTAAGAGGGAAAAATTCTCTTATAAGATCCTTACGACTGATAAGAGAAAACACACTTAGGAGTCCTCACGATTCCTAAGGAGAAAATACACCTATGAGATCCTCTCGACTCGTAGGGAGAAAAGTCTTTATGAGACCCTCAGGGCTCGTAAAGTTGAAAAGTCATAGGTGGCAGATCCTAATCCTGTCTCCTGAGCCATCGCTGCCCTGCAAAGAGGTCAAGATGGACCATTTATGAGCCACACTTGCCAAAGATACATGCCACTGAAATGGAGAAGCTACTCATGAGCATATAAACTACTTCACGCCAGAGTAAGATATAAAAAATGGAAGGGTGCAGCTCATGGGGATGAGGGTTTGGAACTATATCTCTTAAGAGTCGAGATTTGAGTCAATGATAAATGACGACGCTTGTGTCCGCTCGTTATCTTCTCAGATTAAGATTCTGAAAGTAATATACCAACCCGAAATTGGTCATACGCTATGCATTACTTTGCACTACTTCACCCACGTATATACTTACGTGGGCAAAGTAGTGGGGGCATTTGTTCCCGCCGAAAATTTCTGCGCAGAAGAGTCCAAGGTATCAAATGGAAGCGATACGCTTAAGGAAATGCGAACCAATATCTTCCGGCATGTGTTTTGATAAGTTTCTGAAAGAGGAACTATTAAATTATGATGGTATTGGAAGCATCTCGAAAAACCCTTCGATTTGATATATTATGGGCCTCATAATTCATCCATGATCAAAAGTTATGAGGCATCACATGTCCACACGTGATGGACCTTTAAGAACCCGCTAGAGAAGCAAAAACATATAATAAAAACTCAGAAAAGACCCCAATGGGGCATCACGTGCTCACACGTGACCATGGGTCACGTGCAGACACGTGATGGGCTTTTAAAGCCTCTAAAATAATGAATAGAATTTAATTCTAAAAGTCAGAAAATACCTCAACGAGGTATCACGTGCTTACACGTGACCAATGGTCACGTGTTGACACGTGATGGTTAAAACAACAACATAAACAAGCGACTGTTAAAGGAACCAATTTAGGGGTCACGTGCTCATACGTGACCAAGGGTCATGTGTCCACACGTGACCAAGGGTCATGTGTCAGCACGTGACTGGCTTCGAAAGCCTTACAGTTAATAGAATTAAATTCTAAAAGCTTCCAAATCTTTCCAAATGGAAAAGGATTATGGGGACCGTTGGATTAAAGATCCAAGGGTGATTAAATATCACCAATTTATGGAAAAATCTTGGACTTGGAAAGATTTCCTCCCTAAATCTAACTGAGATAACAAAGGGATATCCATGGATTTAAAATCCAATGGTGAATAAAATTCACTTAACAATCTAAAGGCCCAGATTAATGATAAATATAAATCAAATCTCTCAACATACAAATCAAATCTTTCAATGAGAGATTTGCTAAACAAATTGATTCTCTTCCTTCTCCTATAAATAGGAGCCAAGAAGAGAAGAGAGGGGATCTACTTTTTTGAGAGAGAAACATAGAGAGGAGAATTTAATTCTCAACAAAGAAAACCCTAGGTGAGAAAAGAAAGGGAATCAAAACTCCAAACAGAGAATTCAATTCTCAAAATCCAAGAGTTTAACTCTTATACAAAAAAAGAACTTAGTTCTTCTTCTGGTTGAATATCTACACAGAGCACATCTCCCCATAACTTGAGAATTTAATTCTCATCAGGTCGAGATCCTGCCATGCAGATCCTAAACTTAGAAGGGGAATTGAGTTTTGAGAATTTAATTCTCCTAAAACAAAACTAGGGTTTAACCATAATCAAGAATTTAATTCTTTTACATATCTGGGAATTTAATTCCTTTGAAAAGAAATCATGGTTTCATCCTAAATAAGAATTTAATTCTTTCACGATAGGAATTTAATTCCTCCAAAATCATAATTAGGATTTAACCCTACAAAGAATTCAATTCTTAAAAGATCTCTGTTCATGAAAAGAACTAGGGTCACGTGCCCCCCACGTGACCCTTGAAAAGATCCCCTGCAAAGAACTTTGAAGCATCACCTCACGTGCTCCCACGTGACTCCCAAAACGCAGAAAGAAAAAGCAAAGGAAATGAAAGCTTTGGGCGCTCTCACGTGTTATCACGTGACCCCTCGGCAAATGCTTTAACAATTGGCGCACAGATCCCCATCACGTGCCAACACGTGATGCTCTAAAATAAAAATAAAAGTGTTTAACACTTATTCGCAGATTTGAGGATAAACCAAAAGGAGATCTGGCTCCACATTTAGGACGCCCTCACGTGTCACCACGTGACCCCTAATGAGCATTCTAACAGACCAGAGCGGGGGCCTCCATCACGTGCTCACTCGTGATGACCGTCAGAATTAAAAGAGTTAAACACTGATCTGCAGAATAAAATAAGGGAAATTAGGGCGCTCTCATGTGTCGACACGTGACCCCTCTCTCCTTAGTGTTTAACACTAATCTGAAGACTTTGTTCCCAGTGTTTAACACTGATTTGCTTTAGTGTTTAACACTAATTTGAAATCTCTGAATACCAGTGTTTAACACTGATTTGCTTTAGTGTTTAACACTAATTTGAAAGCCCTGTTGCTAGTGTTTAACACTGGTTATCTTTTAGTGTTTAACACTAACTTGCTAATCTTATTCACAGTGTTCAACACTGTTGGTCTTTAGTGTTTAACACTAGCTTTAGCCCAATTGGCTAAGTTTCTAGAGGCAAAGCCTCTCCTTCAATGAGCCAACAAAGGGCCAATATTTCAAACATAATTGGACTTAGTCCAAACTGGCCATAAGTCCTCAAATCATCTTGAACTAAGCACATATGCTCTTTCAACCAACTCATTGGTTCAAGGGTACATCTCTGAACTCCTCGGATATTTGTCGTTGTAATCCTTCAACGTCTTCAGAGAGGTGACGGGTCCCGACAACCACACATTAATACGGACTGTGGGGTCCTTAAACTCATGGACTAATGCGTCCTTAAACTAACATTTGTCCCCAAAACGGGAATATTGGACCACTATGTCTCTAAACTGGAAATGGACCACTATGTCCCTAAACTGGAAATGGACCACTATGTCCCTAAACTGGTATTGGACCACTACGTCCTTAAACTGGTATTGGACCACTATGTCCCTAAACTGGCAATGGACCACCATGTCCCTAAACTGGAACAATAGAGCCCAAATGCTCTTTTGTCGGATCTAAACGATCCTGTTAAGTTGATCTTAGTCTCAAACTGGACTAACGTATCCTTAACAAACGTTTAAGTTGATCTTAGCCTCAAATACGGCTAACGTATCCTTAAACCCTCAAACAGACTTTAGTCTGAAATTGGACTACAGGTCTCCCAACCAACTTTGGTTCAAGGGTACATCTCTGAACTCCTCTGTCATCTGTCGTTGTAATCCTTCAACGTCGTCAGAGAGGTGACGGGTCCCGATGGCCATACATGCAATGGACCACTATGTCCCTAAACTGGAACAATAGAGCCCAAATGCTCTTTTGTCGGATCTAAACGATCCTGTTAAGCTGATCTCAGTCTCAAATTGGACTAACGTATCCTTAACAAACGTTTAAGTTGATCTTAGCCTCAAATATGGCTAACGTGTCCTTAAACCAAACCCCCAAACCCAAATCTAAGAAAATACGGATTTGGACTAATCCACGTCCTACGGGCGACAACATAAATTTGTCTCCGTACACAATCCACGGGCAAGCACAAACAAAACAAACACCCACGACACGAAGTGACCAGCTGGAGAAGGAGAAAGTTGTTACCGCGATGCGGTAGCGTAATTAACTGCAGGGGCTTGCGCCTGCAGGGAAGAGCGTCCCCACAATCAAAAACCCCTCAACGAGGGGGAATCTGACGAAGTCTGCTACATCGGTCGCATCCGTCTAAACCTCCGATACACGGTGCCATAAATCAACTTGGCATCTTCGGAGAGGTGGACGGATAAAACCAAATAGCATCTGCCCCGAATCTCAGGCTAGACGTCCCATGTCTTGGCCGCCATTCGGAGGGGAACACTGGACATCCCCATGTCTTAATGTGATTAAGATAGGGTCTCTTCCCACACCACATCTGATATGGTGTAGTAGGCACAGTCTTAGTTTGAACTCGGTTCAAAAGGTATGCAGCTGATTCTAGCGCATATCCCCAGAACGATCGCGGCAACTCGGCGTTACTCATCATGGACCGTACCATATCCAATAGGGTTCGGTTCCGTCTCTCCGATACACCGTTATGTTGCGGAGTGTATGGAGGAGTAAGCTGAGAGAGAATTCCATTCTTTTCTAAGTAACCCAGGAACTCGGCACTCAAGTATTCACCACCTCGATCAGATCTCAGTGCCTTGATACTTTTGCCTGTTTGTTTTTCTACTTCATTCTTATATTCCTGGAATTTTTCAAAAGCCTTGGATTTATGTTTTATTAAGAAGACATAACCGTACCTTGAAAAGTCATCCGTAAAAGTAATGAAGTAAGAATAACCGCTTCGTGCCTGTGTAGACATTGGACCGCACATGTCGCTGTGTACGAGTCCCAAGAGCTCGCTCGCTCTTACTCCATGTCCAGTGAACGGAGTCTTTGTCATCTTTCCTCTGAGACAGGACTGACAAGTTGCATACGATTGATATTCGAACGGATCCAAATATCCTTCTGTGTGCAACTTCGTCAACCTTCTCTCATTAATGTGACCAAGTCTACAATGCCATAAGAAAGTTTTATTGATTTCTGGAGACTTTCTTTTGTGTGTATTCTGGACATTGAAAATCTATGGTTGGTTTAAAACGTATATACCGTTGTTTAATGTACCTGACCCAATCAAAACTTGATTAAGGTGAATGTTCACTACATTACTTACAAATGCAAATTCATAACCTTTTTTAGATAATAAAGATACAGAAATGATATTACAGGTTGCATTTGGTAAATAATAACAACTACGCAAAACCAAAAAGTGTCCATCCGACAATCCCAGCTGATAGTCCCCCACGGCCTCAGCATCCATGCTAGCACTGTTTGCAACTCTGAGGGTCATGTCACCTGCCTTCAAAACTCTACGCTTTCTCAACGCCTGCAAAGAATTACAGATATGAGATCCTGATCCGGTATCCAATACCCAGGATGTAGAGTTTATTGATAGACAGTTTTCAATAACATACACACCTGAAGCGGAAGCCGCAACTCGCTTCAAATCCTGTGTTCTGGCCTTCCAAGCCTTGCAATCCTGTTTCCAGTGTCCACTTTTATGACAATAGAAGCATTCTTCCTGTTAGTTATGTATATGCCCTAGAGGCCATTGTTGTACATATGATATATATTATGATGGATGCTTAGATATATACAGAGAGGACTTTCTTGCTCGTCATAATAGTATGCTATTTGGTTTCACTTTATCTTAACATGTTGACTTGTATTGGTTTACTGTTTTTCTCTCACATGTTGATAAAGCCCTTAGGATCTGTACTCGACTACTGGGACTATGATGAGATCATACTAGTGGGGCTGCGGTAGTCGATGAGTACATCCTATAACTGTTCCTAGTCGAGGGTATATCGAGACAGGGCATCGATACACCAGAGTAGACTAGCGTATACACATCTTGACCCATATGATGGGCGATGGATGATCCCATATCCATCGGTGTTAGATATCAGAGATGGTGTACGGGTGCTCAGTGGAGACTGGGTACACTGGACGGACTCGCCGAGAACTCCCAGATGGTGATATACCACACGTCAGATGGCAGTTCTCCGGTGACACTGGTACAGGGTAGTCTGTAGACCCGAGATCGTCATGGAGTCTTGTGTGATTCCCACTGTGCTTTGATTTCCACCTTACCATGTCCAAGAAGGCGTGCAAAACGGTAGCTTTTGGGTACAGTCCCGAATCACATGAAGGCAATGAGCGATAGGAGGGGATTCGTCTCTCCCGGTATAGGGATTTGATGTTGTGCTGTGTTCGATCGGCTATAACTGGAAGTCCCTGGCCAGGGCTGATATAGAGATTTACTGGTAAGTGTTACTAGTAGTTTCTCGACCCGTTATGAGCCACACATCGACACGACTTATCGGTTACTGGGGTCTGACGTATACCACCCCTAGACTTGATATGCGACATATCAGACGAACAGACCGGACTGTACGGGAGTGTTACTGATCGGATTCACAGGAGAACGCACAGGCTAGCTTGTTGATCTTCTGATCGCTCAATACCTGGGT
This sequence comes from Agapanthus africanus, assembly GCA_030015575.1. NCBI lineage: Eukaryota > Viridiplantae > Streptophyta > Magnoliopsida > Asparagales > Amaryllidaceae > Agapanthus > Agapanthus africanus. The sequence continues at coordinate 89,860,133 of JASDDO010000024.1, read as the reverse complement.
GGCTGTTACGTTTAGCTGACCGCTTGCAGCTTGTGGGTGTTTGATATGATCATCACCTGCTACCGGCGTATTGACGATTCTTTAGAGTCCTACACAGAGGTTTCTTGGCTCAGGCAAAACGGAGTAGAGGCACATATGTGATATGTGCAGGACCGAGAATAATACGATATGGGATACCGTATTATATTCTCGCGATATTTTGATATGAACCGGGTCATCGGATCAAGTGTTGATTCGATGAATCGGTAAATGATATATTAGTCGGTAATATTCGATATAGCCGGATCGTCGGATCAAGTGTTGATTCGATGATTTAATGTATAATAATATATATGATATATTATTACATTATCTAATATTGGCTCGCTTTATTATTTCATTTTCTCATTGGATGATACATTGATATATATGCGATATATGTTAATTGTATTATTTTCTTTTGTTGCAAATATATAATATATATGTGATATATATTATTGTGACATGATATGATTAATTGTTAAACATGTTTAAGGATGATTAATTGAGGTTAGGGTTTGATTAGGGTTAGTTGCTTCATGCACCTTCTAGAAGCTATTTCTTTTGTCATGGTTTAGATATTTTGTGATGACACATTCTTAACCCAACCAAACCCTAACTCTAGTTAATTCTCTACACATTCATATCCACTCATCCTTAACCATGGTTTATATATCAATCATATACACTTCTTTCTATTCATCACAAAAGAATTAATTCATTATCTTTTTCCATTATCATCTTCTTCTCTCTTGAAGAAGCTCACTTGATTTTCTTTATGTGATGAAATAATATGAGAAAATGATTTAAAAAGAAAGCAAAAATACTACTCTCTCATCCTTATCTCATCTAGCCCATGAGATTAGTGTGTTCATCTCTTTAGAGTGAGAAAGCTTGAGTCTTTGCAACTTCAAGGTAGATCATCGGAGATTTGGAATACTTCAAGCTAGCATGGATCGTTCGAGTCGTGGAGCCTCTCATGAGTCCGGGAGATCGTGGATCGCGGCAAAAGGACTTCTACTCGGAGCTTGTGAAGCGAAGGAGCGGACTACAAAGGTTGTAATCCCTCACACTTAGATAAAAGTTATCATCTTGCATGTTTAACCCTAATAATCTAGCAAAGATCCCGGCTTTGGGTTGTTCGGCACGTCTAAATTTTTATCCGGGCATGTTTGATGCCTTTTGAACCTTCATAAGAGTGCCTAGGAACCCTACAGTGGTATCAGAGCCTAGCTAGAGCATTAGGCGACGTGTTTACGAAGTTAAAACTCCGATCGAACCCGAACCGACGGAAAAAGCCCCTTCTCTGGAAATTTTTTAAATTTTGGGATTTTTCTGAATTAAAAATATGTAAAAAAATCAGCAGGGAATTCTAAGGATTACCATAAAACCCGAGCCCTCAATTCATCCAAACGGCGGCGGAACCGCGGCGCTAGCATGCCTTGCGCGGCGGTTCCGCGGCGGATTAGTGGATTCATGACACGTGGCTTTTATGGTAATGTCCGTAGGTACTTGTTGATGCTTCTGGATATTTTTAACAGTGATTCCAGTATTGTTTAAATCTGGGGTTTATTTTGTAATAGTAGATTCGATCGGAATATTTAAGTTCGTATTTCTTTCCGGATATTTAGAAATTGTTAAACTAGTTGAACGGATATCATTAACCGACTTTTTCCCGGTACGTAAAACTTTCAAGTGTTGAATTTTTATCGGGTTTAAATCTGTCGGAAAAATTGTACAAGTTAAGCGGTGGACCCTCTAGAAGAAAAAAAACCTTAACTCGATTATGTGACCGTCTTGAACTGCCTTTTGAACCTTCGGGTTTGGGGCAGTACGGCGTGCCACATGTGAGGCGTTGGCTTGACCCTTCTACGGCTGGATCACCGGTACTGTAACATATTCTGGGATCATTTGAACTCCGCTCAAGAGTTGAGCACTTTGGGAAATTTTGGGTATTTGATTATCTGTTCGGAAAGTTTAATACTATCTATTTATCTGGAATGTGATACAATATGTGGAATTCATAGAGTTAGGCATGAAATGCGGAGTATGTGATATTTCGGATTTACGATGTCTAAAGTGATTGTGGATTCCAAATATTGTAGTTTTACACTTTCTTTTCAGTGACCGTAAGTGTAATATGTGATATCGCCGGTTTCGTTGCTATATGTCAACGACAATTGGGATGCGCATATTTACTTACGTTGATGATATGTGATATTATGTGTTGCTGTGATATGTGATATTGGATCGTCACGTTCTGAATAGCCGGGGGTTTTATGTGAGATGAGTTTTTTTATTTTAATTCATGTAAAATTCATTTGTAATGTAATATTCTTTTATTTATGGCACTTCCAGGTTGCGGTTGATATCACCAGTGTATATTATTTACTTTTCCGCATTAGGTAGACCCAAGGAGGGGAGCACAAGTAACCGGGTTCTAGGGTCCAGTGGGAGGCCATCTCGAGGAGTCGAGACCGGGTCTCCTAACCCTAGAATTGGCAGTGTTACTTGCCGCTCTCGTAGGGGTCTTGGGATGTGGGTTTGGCTATTCGTCGCGACCGTGGAATCCGTGTTTTATACAGGCTCGTATTGAAAACACGGACGTCCTAGTATATCTAATATTTCATATATGTTCTTCTGCTGCAATGTTCTGTGATGAGATCATATTACTGCCTGAGACGAATGCTTATACTATATATATATATGCTGATATATAAATATTACTGCTTTCGTTTCTTCTGTGATGCTTAGGAAGCATAAGCTGATGGGATTTTTATTAATGAGATTAATAAAAGAAAAGAAACCTAAAGATGTTGTAGAATCAAAACTTTATAAAAAGGGTAGCTACAGTTTTGTTTTGCACAGTGATATATATGATATATCCTGCACCGTATTCGATGAGGAAAGGACCGAGATCCCTTCACCGGGAGTGACTCCTTTAGCAAAACTGGCAGATGCTACAAAACGCGGTTTGTCTTTTGATTGCTTTTAAAGTTTTGCTTTGCACAGCGGTATATATGATATATCCTGCACCTTATTCGATGAGGAAAGGGCCGACGATCCCTTCACCGGGAGTGACCCCTTTAGCAAAACTAAGAAAAGCCTCAAAAACACTCCTTTTCAAAAACACTTGATTCTACGACGATATCAAGTTCATTACGCTCAGGGTTTTCTGAAAAACCTGCGTAGCCCTCCGTCATTTCAGATAGATATTATTTAGTATTCGTGCTATGTTTGTTGACTTAGTTAAGGCATAGTGTACGGTAGCTAAGTAATGTTTATCTGCTAAAACATGAGATGTGATTGGATTAGGGTATTCGTACGGCTTTGTTGACTTAGTTAAGGGTCGTGCGGGTGGGTTTAATTCAATCAGGAAATGTATGGGTTGAACTTGACTTGCGATTTATGGTTTGTTGACTTAGTTAAGGTCATAGATCGCTAGGGGCAAAATATTATCGGGAATTTCAAGTGTTGAAATTTGCAATGAGATTGCATACCTCCTATGAGATAGTTGGATCCCGATACCCACTGCGAGTAAGAGTTACTCCTGGGAGAGTTTTACACAGGACAATTAGTCATTCAAGTAGGTGTCTAGAAAAGTGTTAACGGGGTTACGCCTCTGGGAAAACGAGGTTTACTTTAATTAGGTCCGTGCGAAAGCACGGGGAACCTCCCTCAAAGTACCGACACTGATCTGGCTGAAAGATTGACGAAATTGTAGGGTGTAATTAATCCCGGCTAATCTTACCTTTTTGGGTTTGAAGGTAGATTTGATAAAAACAGTGGGAGACATCCTGATTAGATAAGATAATAACCAATCTAATCTTGCAAGAGCATACGCTAAAGTGTTTTCTTCTCTCTCTCTCCAGGTAGCGACCATGTCAGGCCATAATCAAGATAATAATATTGATGTATTGACTGAACCCGCTTATTATACTAAGCAGGGGAACGTTGGACCCGTTTTTTCTTATAAGAGTTATAAGACTGAACAGGAAACAGGAGAATATCTGGATTCTCACGCCGCCCAAAAGAACATACATGTTGATGCATCTTCTTCGGGTGTGTTAGTTATTGAGAACTGTTTCTCAGTTCACCCTACATCCTGGGTATTAGATACCGGATCAGGATCCCATATTTGTAAACAGTTACATGGGCTACGTAAAGGTAGAGAACTGGGAAAAGGTGATCATTCCATTCAAGTAGGGAACGGTGCAAATATTGCAGCCAAAGCAGTTGGCGAATATCATCTAGTATTACCAAGTCGTAATACACTGATTCTAAATGAATGCTATTATATACCGAACATGATGTGAAACATTATTTCAGTTTCTTTATTAAGTAAAGAAGGATATAATTTTGTAGTAAAGGATAATGTTATGAACATATTCCTAGATCAAAAGTTGATTGCATCAGGCTCGTTACATAATGGCATATTCATTCTAAATCAGAATACAGTCCTGAATATACAAAACACAAACAAGAGGAAAAGTTCAGAAATGAACGAATCCTTCTTGTGGCATTGTAGACTTGGTCATATCAATACGACACGACTGGCTAAGTTACATAAGGATGGTTATTTGAATCCGTTCGAATTATCATCTTATGATACTTGCCATTCATGTCTCAAAGGAAAAATGACCAAAGCTCCGTTTAGTGGACACGGAGAAAGAGTTACTGAACTCTTAGGACTAATACATAGTGATGTATGCGGTCCCATGTCTACGCATGCCAGGAACGGTTCTTCCTACTTCATTACATTCACTGACGATCTCTCTAGATACGGACATGTGTTTCTGATGAAACACAAGTCTGAAGCTTTTGAGAAATTCAGAGAATATAAGCACGAAGTAGAGAACCAAACGGGCAAAAGTATTAAGATTCTTCGATCTGATCGAGGAGGTGAATACTTAAGCAGTGAGTTCCTAGAATATCTAAAAGAGAATGGGATTCTCTCTCAGCTTACTCCTCCTTATACACCACAGCACAACGGTGTATCTGAGCGAAGGAATCGGACCCTATTAGATATGGTGCGATCTATGATGAGCGAAGCTGAGTTACCTATTTCCTTCTTGGGGTATGCGCTTGAGACAGCCATATACATATTGAATCTAGTTCCATCTAAATCTGTACCTACCACACCATATGAGATATGGAGTGGGAAGAGACCATATTTTAAACGAGTTAAGATATGGGGTTGTCCGGCCTATGTCAAAAGACAAAATCCAGACAAACTCGAGGCACGATCAGTTCTTTGCAAATTTGTGGGATATCCTAAGAATTCTCAAGGATATATTTTCTATCACGCTGAGAAACAAAAAGTGTTTGTTTCTCAATATGCCACCTTTTTAGAAAAGGAATTTCTTGCAAAAGAAATTAGTGGCAAAGAGGTAGAGCTGGAAGAGGTTCCAGAAACACAAATTGCAACTGAAGATTTAGTAGAACCAGAGGATTCACTAGTACCCGACGAACCCCAGCCTCTCCGCCGATCTAGTAGGGTTTCTCGTCTACCTAAGAGATACTGCGGTTTTCTCATTGATGGTGGAAGCGAGGATTGCATCATGGATGATGATGAACCGACTAGTTTCGAGCAGGCCATCACGAGTGGTAACTCTGTGAAATGGCTGGATGCAATGCGATCTGAGATGGAATCCATGTACACCAACAAAGTATGGACTTTAGAAAATGCTCCTGAAGGGGTAAAACCCATTGGGAGCAAGTGGATCTTTAAAAAGAAATTTGGTGTAGATGGAAAAGTTGAGACTTTCAAAGCTTGACTTGTAGCAAAAGGTTTTCGTCAAAGACCAGGTGTGGACTATGACGAAACCTTTTCTCCAGTGGCTATGCTTAAGTCCATCCGGATCTTACTTGCCATTGCTGCATACCATGACTACGAAATCTGGCAAATGGATGTTAAGACCGCCTTTCTAAACGGTGATTTAGAAGAGTGCGTGTACATAACTCAGCCAGAGGGCTTCGTAGATAGTGGGAGCAGCGGAAAGGTGTGCAAGCTGCTTAAATCCATTTATGGGTTAAAGCAAGCATCGCGGAGTTGGAACATCTGTTTTGATGTTGTAGTGAAAGAGTTTGACTTCATCAAAAATATAGATGAACCTTGTATCTATAAGAAGGTAGCAGAGGGTAAGGTTGTCTTCCTCGTATTGTACGTGGATGACATACTCTTGATAGGAAATGATATTCCAATGCTGCAATCAGTCAAGCTCTTCTTATCACAGAGATTCTCAATGAAAGATCTAGGTGATGCCTCCTGCATATTGGGAATCATGATCTATAGAGATAGATCTAAACGGATACTGGGATTGTCCCAATCCAGGTACATTGACACCATACTAAAGAGGTTTAGTATGGAAGAATCCAAGCGTGGGAACCAACCCACGATCTCTGGACTCACTCTCTCCAAAGAGATGTCTCCCAAGACTGATTTGGAGAGAGCTCGCATTCAAGGGATACCCTATGCTTCGGCAGTAGGCTCTATCATGTATGTGATGCTATGTACCAGACCCGATGTAGCATACTCACTAAGTGTAGTAAGTCGGTATCAAGCAGATCCTGGAGAGAGTCACTGGACAGCTGTGAAGAACATTCTCAAGTACTTACGAAGGACTAAGGAGATGTTCTTGGTGTATGGTAACGGAGAACTCCAGGTGGAGTCCTTTACCGATTCCAGCTTCCAAAGTGATAAGGACGACTCTAAGTCGCACTCGGGATTTGTCTTTACCCTCAATGGAGGGGCGGTATATTGGAAGAGTTCCAAACAGGATACCGTTGCAGAGTCGACGATGGAGGCTGAATACATCGCTGCCAACGATGCTGCCAAAGAGGCTGTCTGGATAAAGAAGTTCATTAGTGAACTTGGTGTGGTTCCATCCATTGAGCATCCAATACCTCTGTATTGCGATAACAATGGAGTTGTGGCTTTGGCCAAGGAACCCAGATCCCATCAAAAGTACAGACATATTCTGAGGCGGTATCACCTGATCAGGGAGATAGTTGATCGCCGGGAGATCGAGGTCAGGAGAGTAGATACGAAGGACAACACTGCGGATCCATTCACGAAGGCTATTCCCCAGATAGAGTTTGAGAGATTATTCGGGATGCTAGGTATGAGATACTACAACAGCTGGCCTTAGTGCAAGTGGGAGATTGTTAGTTATGTATATGCCCTAGAGGCCATTGTTGTACATATGATGTATATTATGATGGATGCTTAGATATATACAGAGAGGACTTTCTTGCTCGTCATAATAGTATGCTATTTGGTTTCACTTTATCTTAACATGTTGACTTGTATTGGTTTACTGTTTTTCTCTCACATGTTGATAAAGCCCTTAGGATCTGTACTCGACTACTGGGACTATGATGAGATCATACTAGTGGGGCCACGGTAGTCGATGAGTACATCCTATAACTGTTCCTAGTCGAGGGTATATCGAGACAGGGCATCGATACACCAGAGTAGACTAGCGTATACGCATCTTGACCCATATGATGGGCGATGGATGATCCCATATCCATCGGTGTTAGACATCAGAGATGGTGTACGGGTGCTCAGTGGAGACTGGGTACACTGGACGGACTCGCCGAGAACTCCCAGATGGTGATATACCACACGTCAGATGGCAGTTCTCCGGTGACACTGGTACAGGGTAGTCTGTAGACCCGAGATCGTCATGGAGTCTTGTGTGATTCCCACTGTGCTTTGATTTCCACCTTACCACGTCCAAGAGGGCGTTTAAAACGGTGGCTTTTGGGTACAGTCCCGAATCACATGGAGGCAATGAGCGATAGGAGGGGATTCGTCTCTCCCGGTATAGGGAGTTGATGTTGTGCTGTGTTCGATCGGCTATAACTGGAAGTCCCTGGCCAGGGCTGATATAGAGATTTACTGGTAAGTGTTACTAGTAGTTTCTCGACCCGTTATGAGCCACACATCGACACGACTTATCGGTTACTGGGGTCTGACGTATACCACCCCTAGACTTGATATGCGACATATCAGACGAACAGACCGGACTGTACAGGAGTGTTACTGATCGGATTCACAGGAGAACGCACAGGCTAGCTTGTTGATCTTCTGATCGCTCAATACCTGGGTGGCTGTTACGTTTAGCTGACCGCTTGCAGCTTGTGGGTGTTTGATATGATCATCACCTGCTACCGGCGTATTGACGATTCTTTAGAGTCCTACACAGAGGTTTCTTGGCTCAGGCAAAACGGAGTAGAGGCATATATGTGATATGTGCAGGACCGAGAATAATACGATATGGGATACCGTATTATATTCTCGCGATATTTTGATATGAACCGGGTCATCGGATCAAGTGTTGATTCGATGAATCGGTAAATGATATATTAGTCGGTAATATTCGATATAGCCGGATCGTCAAATCAAGTGTTGATTCGATGATTTAATGTATAATAATATATATGATATATTATTACATTATCTAATATTGGCTCGCTTTATTATTTCATTTTCTCATTGGATGATACATTGATATATATGCGATATATGTTAATTGTATTATTTTCTTTTGTTGCAAATATATAATATATATGTGATATATATTATTGTGACATGATATGATTAATTGTTAAACATGTTTAAGGATGATTAATTGAGGTTAGGGTTTGATTAGGGTTAGTTGCTTCATGCACCTTCTAGAAGCTATTTCTTTTGTCATGGTTTAGATATTTTGTGATGACACATTCTTAACCCAACCAACCCCTAACTCTAGTTTATTCTCTACACATTCTTATCCACTCATCCTTAACCATGGTTTATATATCAATCATATACACTTCTTTCTATTCATCACAAAAGAATTAATTCATTATCTTTTTCCATTATCATCTTCTTCTCTCTTGAAGAAGCTCACTTGATTTTCTTTATGTGATGAAATAATATGAGAAAATGATTTAAAAAGAAAGCAAAAATACTACTCTCTCATCCTCATCTCATCTAGCCCATGAGATTAGTGTGTTCATCTCTTTAGAGTGAGAAAGCTTGAGTCTTTGCAACTTCAAGGTAGATCATCGGAGATTTGGAATACTTCAAGCTAGCATGGATCGTTCGAGTCGTGGAGCCTCTCATGAGTCCGGGAGATCGTGGATCGCGGCAAAGGGACTTCTACTCGGAGCTTGTGAAGCGAAGGAGCGGACTACAAAGGTTGTAATCCCTCACACTTAGATAAAAGTTATCATCTTGCATGTTTAACCCTAATAATCTAGCAAAGATCCCGGCTTTGGGTTGTTCGGCACGTCTAAATTTTTATCCGGGCATGTTTGATGCCTTTTGAACCTTCATAAGAGTGCCTAGGAACCCTACACTTCCTTCCCCACCAGCTTTCCCGCTACCTTTGTTGCCTTTCCTTTTCCCTTCGTATCCACTTTACTGACACCGCCTCTTGGTTTGGCGGGGGCTTTCTTCTTCTTACCCTTGGCTTTCGCCCTGGATCTAGAAGAGGAAGATCCTCCTACAAACAAAGTGGATGTCTCCCTACCTTTCTGTAGGGTGCCCTCAGCACTCCTCAACATGTTCAGAAGTTCGGAAAGTTCAACCTCCTTTCTTTGCATGTTGAAGTTTAGGACAAACTGGGCATAAGTGGAAGGAAGGGACTGGAGAATCAAATCAGTGTAGAGTTCATTCTCCAATGTGGTCCCAAGGTCCGCGAGCTCCTCTATGTAGCCAATCATCTTAAGCACGTGTTCCGCTACCGATGATCCGACGGCCAATCTTGCCGAAAATAGCTTCTTCGACACTTCGTATCTTGCGATACGAGACTGCTCTCCATACAGTTCTTTTGTATGGAGAAATATGGACTCTAGGTCCATATTCTCATGCATCCTCTGATGTTCGTTGTCCATCGAGGCAAGCACGAGGCATTTGGCCTTCGCGCAATCGATCTCCCATGTCTTACGGATTTCTTTATCTGCGACGCTGGAGGTGGGACCTGGGACAGGGGGAGCTTTGGTGGTAAGGACATACCCCAACTTGTCGTAAGTGATTGCCATCTTGACATTCCTGAGCCAATCTTTGTAGTTTGGCCCTGTCATTATGTTTTTATCTAGTAATAACTTAAGTCCGGTCATGTTGAATGGTCGCTGCAATTAGGAGAGAGAAAAGAAACACTTTAGCATTATGCTCTTGCAAGTTTAGAGTGGTTTTTAGTTTGTCTAAACAGGATGGCTCCCACTGTCTCTCGAATCCCTTCTCAAACCGTAAAGAAAGAATTAGTCGGGATCAATCTCACCGTACAATACTTGCTTAACCGTTCAGCCAGGCCAGTGTCGGTACTTCGAGGGAGGTTTTCCAACGCTTTCGCGAAGTTCCTTAATTTAAGAACCTCTTTTCCCTGGGGGCGTAGCCCCGCTAACACCTTTCTAGACACCTACTAGGTTTATAGCATTGATCGTTAAGTGAGAGTTTTCCCGAGGAGTAGCATATACTCACAGTAGGATCGGGATCCAAATATCATCGCGTGATAAAACCGAAGGGATCCTACCAGAATCATCACACTCCAAATGGTATGCAGCGCTAGCAAGTTTCAATACTTATGAAACTCCCGATGTGGATTTTTGCCCCATGCTCTTATGACCTTGACTTTGGCCAAAATATCATAAGTCACATGTCAAGTTCTACCCGTCATTCTCCTGGTTAATTTGGACCCACCCGTACCTACCCTTGACTTTGGCCAAAATGGCAGCACGACTGTCCCAAACCAACACATCTATCTATGCTGCACATGAATACCCAATAGCTACCAATCACTATGCCTTGACTTTGGCCAAAATACATAGCTTGAATACTTTTTGACCATTCATGTGGAATGACGGAGGGCTACGAATGGTTTTGGCGAAACCGTGAACATAGTGAACTTGATATAATCGATGGAACGAGATAGCTTTTAAAAGGAGTGGTTCAAGCTCCGCGTTTAAAAGTTTAGTTTTGAAAAGAACCGAGTGGTTTTCAAAATGTTCCAATCGACTTTTACTTGGTTTATTTTCTTGCATTAGTTCTTTTAATGCGTCCCATCATTTAATCCTACCATTGCAGAAAACAACCAAAATATGACGTACGCTTATGCCATTCGCATTCGCCACGGGGCCCCGTCATCACCCGTTAGGTTACTTAACTAACGACAGAGTGGGGGCTGGGCTAGCGCGGCTGTAAAACATAAGCAACGCCTAAATAGTTATCATATATAAATATATAGCAATGATTGACATTACAGATCACAGATGAATACATTGGATATACTAGGAATCCGCAATACGTTCGAGCCTACAACGAAAAGCGGATTACACGGTCGCGGTGAATAGCCAATACCCCACCCAAGACCCCTACGGGTGCGGCAAACTACCCGCCAAGTACCCGAAGCGAAGCAACCTCCCTCAACATAGTGAGTAAGCCACTCGGCACTTCGAGATACCCGGTAGTTTGTGCACCCCCTCCATGGGTCTATCCAAGGAGCAAAAACAGTAAAAAGAATTATACAATGACGGCTACAACCCCGACCCGGTTGTGCGGCCAAATAAATAATATTACATCAATTTACATATTACAATGAATGAAAGAAAAAAAAACACTCATCTCACATCCACCCCGGCTATTCACCCGCGACAATCCAACGCATTCATATATACATACCATCATCAAACACAGATCACAGATATGTATAACCCCCACTAATCGACATATAGCAATTAGCCGACGTTCAATACATATAAACATCACAGATATAACCGATTAGTCAAAGTATAGTGAAGTTCGATCAAAAATACGGATTTATAGGCCCCCAAATACAAATTTCTTTTCTGGAAAATCTGGGCTGAAATAAACCATCTTAAAAATCCCAAAACCACAACCTAAGAACACTGCACCAAACTCGGTCATGAACCGAGTCAAAACGGCCGCGGTTCCGCGGCAATGGGTATACTTTTGCCGCGGAACCGCCGCGCTTTGAAGGGATCACTCGACCGTTTTTTGTGGGCTTCTTCACAAAACCCTGAGATGATTTTTGGAGTATGACTTTTTATCTTTAGAGCAGAAAAAATTTTAACAGAAACTTAGGGTTTTGCATGTCGTAGTTTTGCGATTTTTCCGATCGAACTTCTATACACTTTACTACCTAGCTAGTTTATGTTTAGTTAGGCTCTGATACCACTGTAAGTCCACGTTGCCCACCCCGGTGCTTGCGGGGAGGCGGAAAACGGAATAAAAATCGGATTTTTACTACTCTAGGCAACATGGACTAGACAAAGTCGGATCTTTTCTAAACAAAAACTAACTAAAGCTAACTAGAAATTAGCTACAAGGAAGAATGGTTATACCTAGGGCTTTATGTCCTTCTCTCCTTGCTCCTTGGAGTAGTAGAAAGGGATCACCTTTGTCGTCTTCTCACGTCGAAGAAGGATCCACCCGAGAGCCTCAACCTTTGGCTTCAACTTCAAGCTAGAAGTAACTAGGGTGCTAGAAGTGCTAATCCTAGAACCCTAGATGAGAGTAGAGATTACTATGGAATGGTTTTTCTCAAGCTCAAGTGTTTCTCAACACATGAGAGGGGAGAGCTTGAGGAAGAGGAAGAGCAAGAGAGAGAAAGTATATGATAGAATGAGAGAAAATATGAAGCATTCTCATATATATGTGTGAATTATTGTAAATTGATAATTAGTGAGATAATTGTCATGGATTAATCAAGACATGACCATTATCATTTCATTTTTAATGCAAATTGCAAGGATCAAAGAGCATCTTCCAAATGAAATGATGATGTTCAAAGAGTCAACCTAGGTCAACAAGTCAAGAATGTCAAATGGTTAACAACCTTAGCCATGCACAATTATATTAAACTAATATCAATTAACCATAATACACACATAAGCATTAGGGTTAATAAAATGACAATGGTCATTAACCCTAATCAAAGTCCTCTCCCTCTGTCTCAATCAACTGTGCATACGCACCCGTATTCGTGATCCGAGGAACACGAACACAATGAGATAAAACCAATCCCAAATCATATACTAGGATCCGGCTTAAACCAAAGCCCGCTAGTATAAGCTGTCCGGACAGCAAACGTGCACAAGTGCGCGGATGTGAACGAACCCTGTCGCAAAACCATGCGACCTCTACTCATTTTGCCTAAAGGAGAATAGCTCTCTGTGTGAGACTCTAAAGACTCAACACTACGCTGGCAGTGGGTTTAACCACAGACCGCAAGCGGCACTAGCTGTACGTAACGGTCCCCAGGTAGATGCCGATAAGAAGACCGACGAGGTGACCCCATCTGAACTCCTACTGAGCCTGTATGTGACAGTCTCCGTACAGTCCGGTCTGTTCGTCTGATACATCGCATAGCGGGCCTAGGGGGGCGGTGAACGTCAGTCCCCTAATAGCGGTACAAGTCGTGTCGGAGTGTAGCCCAGAACACCCTGAGATAACACTGGAAACCTACCAGTATATCTCGCTTGCCCTGGCCAGGGACTACTTGTGTAATGGCTCTCCTAGACATAGCGCGATGTCAACCCCTAATATCGGGAGAGACGAATCCTGTCTAACCGTCACTGCCTCCAAGTGCTTCGGGACTGCACCCAAAAACTACCTGTTTGCACGACTCCTTTGAGCCGTGGTAGGGTAGTAATCAAAGTGCAGTGGGAACACACTCGAGGCGAAGTGACAGTGTCAAGTCAGCGGACTAAGCTGTACTCATGTCACCTGGGAACTGATAACTGACGATAGGTATAATACCAACCAACAGTTCCCGACGAGTCCTGTCCAGTGTACTCGTAACCTAACGAGCACCCGCATACTATCTCAAGTACGACGTACTGACGGCTGTGGGACAGACCGTCTCCCACGCTGGAATGAGAAGCGCATACGCTAGTCTACTCCGGAGTATCGATGCCCTGTCTCGATAGTCCAACGACTAGGGACCTGTATAAGGATGTGCTTATGGATCATCCATCCCCCACGAGTGTGAGCGCCATCACAACGCTGGTAATCAAGCAAAGATCCTAAGGGCTCTACTAATATGTATATAAGCGATATGCTAAAAGAAACACATGCACATATTGAAGTAGAGACAAACCAAGTAGCATACTACCATTTCGAGCAAGATTGTATATACAACTGTGAATATCCCAAGCTTCCATCAAGTAATATACAAACTAGTATGATACAGTAATGGCCTCTAGGGCATATACACTAACACTTGAATCATATTCAAGGATAGATTGATTGATTTCAGATTAGACTGAGACTCTACCTGACTCAGACACTTAAACAGAATTGAAGTCCTGAATTAGTTTTTGGAGTTATCGGTAACTGCTGCATATGGACGGCAGGATTTGTATATTTTTTCAAGACAATTACCGTATTGATAACACCGTTTTTAGGTTGTCTACCTTAAATAGGCAAGCACCCATATTCTCCGGCTCCCTGAGGCTCAAGAGAACTGGTCCTGCTTAAACTTATATTTACTAAGGTTTTTATTGTAAATAAATATAACTTGAGGGGGTTTTATGAAAAATAGTTTTGATATATTTTCAAAATAAACCTCAAGTATTTATTTATCGTCTTTAGGATTTTCATAGTTGTAATTTTTATAAAATGAAATATTCTTATGGATATAAACCTAACTTTGAATAGTATATGGTATTTTCTTGTAATTTGACTTGTATTGAATGTGATGGTATTTTGATGATCTTTAGTGACTCTTCAATTTTGATTTAGAAAACATAGAATATATATTATATTTAAAATAGATATTTTGATAATATTTATATATATATAATTATAAAAAAATTGAATTTATTTATTAAATAGAAATCGCGCTTTCTTAAAAATTGTAATAAGAATTCCATCGAGATCGAATGCTCCATGAGGAGGTATGCATCTCGCTCTACTAGTCCTGAGGACGTGCGATAACCCGCACCATCCCGATCGGGTTCCCCAAAATGGATTGTAGAGGCTTATTTGTAAGGAATTAATTAAAACAATTTAAAGAATACGGGTTTTGATAGTTTAAGGTATTTTAATGTAAATTGCGTTTTGTCCCACAAAAATTGTTACAAAAGCCATCATGCTATGTCAAGATGACTGAAATATTGCTGGGAGCGAATCATCGTTTGCCATGAAAGGACTTAGAGTTTGACATCTATTTAGGCATCAGCATCGCTGCAACTGGGATATTTCCAGGAGCGAATTATCATTTGCCTTTGTTGATTTGAACAAAGGTAGCTTAGGAAACAAGGTTAGGATCCTGTCGGCTAAGGATTTTTAACTTTATGAGCCGTAAGGGTCTGATAAAAGTATTTCTCTCTACGAGTCGTGAGAATTTTGTAGGTGTATTTTCCCCTTAGGAATCGTGGGGATTCCCAAGTGATTTTATTTTGTAAGTCGTAAGGATCTTGCAAGAGTATTTTCTCCTTATAAGTCGAGAGAACTTACAAGTGGCATTCACCATATGGGGTTATTTCTCGTCATTAGTGGAACTTGATTGGGAAATGTTTATTCATGCCCGTGGATTGTATACAAGGGTGGATATTGGATCGCCTGTAGAGCAACTTAGGTGATGTGATGGCTTAAGAATAGGTTCAGATCCATATAGCTTAAGGCTTTTGAATCCTACGAGCCGTAAGGGTCTCATAGGGGGGAATTATCCTTACGAGTCGTGAGGATCTTGCAAGTGTAATTTCTCCTTAGGAATCATGAGGATTCCTAAGTGTGTTGCTCCTTTGTGAGTCGTAAAGATCTCACACAGGTATTTTCTCCTCACAATGTCAAAAGGACTTTGCAAGTGCATATGAATTTTTATTTTACGAGTTTGCCCCCTTTCCGAGTTTTCACAAACTCACCGCCAGTCCTCCTATTTTTACTCACTGCGCCCTTTCATGTTTTCATCCGTGCCTATTTTTCTTGTGGACACACCATTTTTTTTAACGAGATTGCGCCCTTCCGGGTTTTCATAAGCTCGCCGATAGCCCTATTGTTTTTACTCATGGCGTCCTTTTGGGTTTTCATCCATTGCCATTTCTCTTGTGGACGTACCCTCCTCTTTTTTGACAACGAAATGTAGCTTCGTCGTAAGTGACCCATCTGTTTACCGGTGGGTTTTGAGGGTGGCTTCATCGCTGGATTAGCTATGTAGCCAGTGGGATTCGAGTTGCAATCTTTCCTACTAAGACTTCAATTGCAATATTGATCCCAAGGGAATGTATCGCCGTATTTGGGGTAAGGCACTAGTTTAGGGACATTTTGGTCCTATATCTCCATGTTCGAGGCAAAATTTTAGTTTAGAGACATCTCGGTCCTGTATTGCCATTTTTTAGGCGATTAATTAGTTTAA
Source organism: Agapanthus africanus (assembly GCA_030015575.1). NCBI lineage: Eukaryota > Viridiplantae > Streptophyta > Magnoliopsida > Asparagales > Amaryllidaceae > Agapanthus > Agapanthus africanus. Next base: position 89,843,745 of record JASDDO010000024.1, on the reverse strand, counting down.
GGACTTTTTGGCCCAGTGTCGCCATATTTGAGGCAAGTAATTAGTTTAAGGATATTTCGGTCCGGTATCGCCATATTTAAGGCGTGTAATTAGTTTAAGGACATTTTGGTCCGGTATCGCCGTTTTTGAGACAAAGTTTTAGTGTAAGGACATCTCGGTCCGTTGTTAGTTTAGGGACTTCTCGGTCCGTACTGCCATGTTTGAGGCAGATAATTAGTTTAAGGACTTCTCGGTCCTATATTGCCATATTTGAGGCGAGGTTCTAGTTTAGGGACATCTCGGTCTGTTATCGCCATGTTTGAGGCGAATTTTTATTTTAAGGATCGCCATATTTGAGGCGACGGATTTTCTTTGCATACTACTCTCAGAGTTTTTGACTCAGGAAGATAGCAAGCGGACACGAACGTCGTAATCTATCATTGACCTAGGTCATGACTCATTAGGTGTAGTATTTTTTGGGGAATAGGTCATTTATTGGCCGGAAGGGTCTTTCGCCATGCATATCCATGAGCAGGTAGGCTCCACCTTGGTAGACTTTGCCTATGATGTACGGGCGTTCATAGTTCGGCTCAAATTTCCCCCGTTTTGAAGATTGGGGATCATTAGTCTTTTGACGACTAGCACGAGTTCACCTTGGCGAAACGTTCTCGGCCTGGTGAGTTTTTCATATGACCGTGTCATCCTTGCCTTATAAGTCTCCAGGTTTTGCTGTGCTATAAGGCGAGTTTCGTCGCGGGCATCGAGCTCCTCAATTTAAAGATGAGCATTTTCTTCATCTGTCAGCTCGTATCGAACCGCTACTCGCAAAGAAGGGAGTTTTATTTCTAGGGGAAGCACTGCTTCTGTGCCGAATACCAACGCGTATGGTGTTGTACCCATCGCTGTTCTGAACGTTGTTCGGTACGCCCAGAGAGCTTCATACAACCTTTTGTTCCAGTCTCTCTTGTTTCTGGATACCGTTTTCTTTATAATCTTCGTCAAGGTATTGTTGAAAGCTTCAGCTAGACCATTGGCATGAGGATTATAGACTGAAGAGTATCTCCAATCTATCTTATGCTGTTGTGCGAAGCGGCTGATTTTATGGCTTCTATAAGCTGACCCATTATCCAAGATAATTCATCGCGGAGTGCCGAACCGATAGATGACTTGTGTCCGGAAGAAATGGAGGATATTCTCCGTCTTCACCTTTCTTAGTGGTACTGCTTCTTCCCACTTAGAGAAGTAGTCGGTCATTGCCAATATAAATCGATGTCCTTTGGCCCAGCTTGGTGAGAACCGCAGAGTCCGTCGTGAATTTCTTGAACGACTTTCTTTGCTTCCTCCGGCTCCAAGCATCTTAGCCATAGACAGTCGAACGATCTCTTATATAGAGAATCATTGACAAAGGCGAAATACAAAGCTCGTTTTATGAGCTGATTTCTAGACGATGCATTTTTGGGCGTTCGTTGGGATTTGAAGTAGTCTATGAAAACTTCCCTCTAATTCTTGAACTTTTCTTCATTCTTTATTTGAAGGGCTACTTGTTTGGTCGTTTCTTTTCCTTTGGATGGCTCTGTCAGCGCGAGGATCCAGTGACTTTGCATGATGATCTTTACGTCATCGAGGTCTTCGTCGGCTAATTCCTTGGCCAATTTGGCCAACGCATCCGCCTTGCTCTTTTCTGCACACGGTATACTTTCCAGGATTTAGGAAGGGATTTGTGTCAGCAGTTGCTGCACTCTTTCGCCATAATTTATCAGCTCTGACATGCATGTCTGATAGTCGCCATTTACTTGGCTAACGAACAGCTGGGAGTCTCCATATATGAGGAGGTCTTTGATTCCCATGTCGACAGCGATCTCGAGGCCCGCTATCAAAGCTTCATATACAGCTTCGTTATTAGTCATTGGCTCTGTTAAGGAGAGGGCGTAACGCAATATCTCTCCTTGTGGAGTCACGAAGATAAGGCCCACCCCGGCTTTGATTATGGGGGTGTTTTGCTTTCGCATCTTCATGGAAGATGCTCCATCGAAGTAGAGTTCCCATCGGGAATCATTTTCTTCCTATTCACCTCCGATTGTGTCGAAAGCATGTTCATCCGGCAACTCGCAATTTAAGAGGGAGTCGGCTGGTATCGGATGCTCGGCGAGAAAGTCAGCAATGGCCTGGTCTTTCAATGCTTTGAGAGGTCGATACGTTATCGAGAACTCCATCAGGAGGAAGGCCCATTTGGCAAGCCTTCCTGTTAATATGGCTCTTGACATCAGATATTTGAGAGGATCCACCTTTGATATGAGATGGAACTCATATGCCAAGGCGTAATGTCTGAGATTTGTTATCGCGAAAATCAGTGCCAGGCAATGCTTTTCGATAGGGGAGTAGTTGTTTTTTGCCCCGGGAGAACTCAGCTCAAATAGTACAAAGCTCTCTCCTTTCTCTGATCGTTCTTTTGTGCCCATAGCGCGCCTAGAGACCCTCAAGGGCTGTTGTATATAGGATAAGGGGTTTTCTCTTAACCGAACCGGTCAATACCGGCGGATTTTGCAGGTATTGCTTGATTTCGTCTAGTACGTTTTGGCACTTTTGATTCCAGACGAACGGGGTCCCCTTCTTCATTAGATAACTGGAAGGACGGCATTTTCCAGAGAGGTTGGGTATGAACTGCCAAATATACGCGAGCTTTCCTTGAAGAGATTGCAATTGTTTGAGAGTTCTTGGCGTGGGCGTTTCCATAATCGCCTTGATCTTTAAGGGATCGATTTCGATACCCTGGTGCCGTATGATGAATCCTGGGAATTTGCTAAAGGAGACTCAAAATGCGCATTTTAGAGGATTTATCTTAAGATTATACTTCCGAAGACGTTGGAACACTATGTTTAGATGCTCCCAATGTTCATCATAAGACTTGCTCTTCACCACAAGGTCGTCGATGTAGCATTCGATAATCTCATGGATGAGTTCATTGAAGATCTTCGTCATGGCCCTCTGGAAGATAGCATCAGCGTTCTTTAAACTGAAAGGTATCACCTTATAGCAAAATATGCCCAACGGAGTCCGGAAGGCAGTATGTTTTTGGTCTTCAGGATGCATTTTTATTTGGTTGTATCCTGAAGATCCATCCATGAAGGAGAAGAACTCATGTGTAGATGTGTTATCGATCATCAGCTCGATAACAGTTACTGGGAAATCATCTTTCGGGCAAACTTTATTGAGGTCCCGAAAGTCCACGCAGATGCACACTGTCCCATTTTTCTTCATCACCGGAATGATGATAGTGATCCAGTCGGGATATTGAAATTCTTGGATGAAACCGGAGTCGATTAGTTTCTTGACTTCAGTGTTGATACTCATCTCAAGTTCGAGCTGCATTCTTCTTGGTGCCTGTTTGACTGGCTTTATGTCCGGCGATATGGCCAGTATATGTACTGCCACCTTTGGATCTAGACCTGGCATTTCGGAATAGTTCCATACGAAGCAGTCCTTATATTGTATGAACACGTCTTTTAACGTGGCTACCTGTTTTTTAGATAGCAGCTCATTGACGAACGTTGGCCTCGGCTCATTTTCCGTCCCTAAGTCAATTTTTCTTAGGTTTTCCGCCGTAGTATGTATCCCGTCTTCCAGCTCGTTTGGTGCTGGTGGAAACTCTGAGATCACCTCGTCCTCGTCTTCATTTGCGAAGCACCTGAAGGGGTCATCTATCGTCTCGTGCCTTCCCTCCTTTGAGAGTGTTATCACATGGCAGGTACAGGTTTGCTTCCATCCTTGATGTTGAGCCGGTCCTATCCTCACGGTATAGGTCTTCTTTGGCTCATGCTTTTGCAGTGGGGTTACCCTCCAGCTGTCGGATAAAGCGAACCTACCTTGTTGATACTGGTCTTCGACCCAGTCTTTGAAGGTGAACTAGTCTTCAAGGGGATGACCTATGGCTCGGTGGTAAGAGTAATAATCCGGGTGATGGACCTCGTTTATTTGTTTGGTGTGCTGAGACTCTGGAAGAGTCATCATTTGATACTTCATGATAAGGTTGAATATTTTCCTTGTCTTGTCTTGGGGGAAGGAGTATTCCTGACCCATCTTCTTTATAAAGGACGGGTTCCAACCAAGTTTTTCTTGATAGGGCAGCTTCTTAGACCTGCCTTGTTTCTTGCAAACGTTGTTTGCGCTCTTTGTCCTGTTTTTGCCTCTATTTGGATTTTTCCTTTTTTGCGAGGGCATACAGCGGGATGGGGATAAAGGGCATTATAGTATTTTTTTTCTCCGTATTTTGCTGCACTGTGTCTTGGGCTTTTCATAAATGGTTATTTCGCTGCTGTGATTGTCTTGGATCCTTTGACAAGCCTCTTCTATTAGCTTGTCTATTTGTTCTTCGAGCGACGGACTTAACGTTCTTAGAGCGGGATTTCGCGTTGTTTCAACGTCATGGCCATTTGGAAAAGTGTTTTCCTCTTTGTTGAAACTGTTTATGATGCGGAAGCTGTGAAACTGCTCCCGTTTCTTGGACTGAACGTATCCAAACTCGGTTGTCTCCATCTTCCTATTGGGCATCTTTCGCTGAGTCCCGGGAATATCCCAAATCTTTTTGTAGAATTGGGCTTGTCGAACAGTTTGTTCGAGGGGTACACCTTGGCGTCTTAACAGCCTTTTCAATCCCTTCGCGTAGTATCTTGGCAGAAGGATTGGTTGAAGCCCGTCGAGTGCAAAATCGGCACCATGCCAAACTTCTTTTTCTATTTTGGTCTCCGTAGATTGGTAGAAGAGGATCGCCTTTTCACCTCTTCGCCTGGGAGGGACGTAAAAAGTCTGTAGTTCTTGTACGTTGTATGTGTGAAGCGCATCAAGTTCCTTGTAATGCCGAGGCGGAGCCATTGTGATTTGCAGACTCTGATCTTCTTTGTCTAGTGTTTGCACTGACGGGCGGATGGAGAACATTGCGTTGGCCACGTCCTCAGAGCCACTGCCAAACACCAGAATAGGAGGAGATGGTCCGGGCCTATTGTTTTCTTTCTGGGATTGCCCCGAGTATATTATTTCTTCATCTTCCTCGGAATCGCTCCCAAAGATCGGGATGGTGGCAACGGACTTCTGTTTATCCTCTGGCTTATGAAACCTTTTCGTATCTTCGAAGTCTGGTAGGAAGCATTTTGTATCTTCATATTTTCGGACTTCATTTACCGAGAATGGGTTTAGCTCCCCTGTAACGGTGTATTCCAAGATGTCTTTGAAATAATTCATACACTGATATTGTGTAGAATAGATGACGTTGTATTCATGTAACCAAGGCCTGCCGAACAGAGCGTTATAGCAAGTCTTGGCGTCAATGACATGAAATTTGATGTTAGTGACGAGCAGCCCGAAGCGTAACGTCAAAATTATAGACCCAAGTGTCCGTAACAACTGTGAGTCGAACCCGGAGATGGTAATGTTGTCTCGAGCCAGGTGCTGAACGTTCATGCAAATCTCCTTCAGCACTCTCACGTTGAGAAGGTTGACGGAGGATCCATTGTCAATAAGGATTTTCCCTATCTTGATATCGTGGCAGTACCCAGTGACGTATAATGGGCGGTTATTTTCGCACGTACCAAGAAGGAGGTCTTCATCGCTGAATGTAATGTCAACTGTGTGAACCTTCCCCAGCTCATCCTTCATCTTCTCTTCTGCGAGGAAAGTAATGCCTTGATCAGAGACTCTCGTGCTTCTTTGGACAAGAGGAGAGCATCCAATATGCTCGGTTGTGAGAGTATTTTCCTCAAATGTGCCAAGACGCTGTAATCCACCTTATTATTCTTAGGCGGGTCCCTCACTGCGAGCTCTTTGACAACTCCCTCATCAAGGGTGATTTCCTCAGCGATTTTTCCTTTCCCTTTGTCATTTTTGCTCGAACCCTTGTTTGTAGGTCCGAGGTTCTTTTCAGTCAGCATGTGGCTCTGTGGCTGAATATTCTCGTAGTTCTTCTCCTCTTCTTCTTTTTCGAAGGTGGAGTCTTTGAAGAGAGGGCTGAGGGGTATTTCGTCCTCAGAATCGCTCCCGAAGGTTGGAACTTAGGGTTTTTCCCTTTCCGAACTATATATAACAGTTGCCAGTCATTTCTTCATGCGCGTTTGTCACACTCTTTTACTGTCGACGAGTTTCGCGCTTCATCCTCTTGAAGTGTTTTTGATGGGCAACATATCCTTGCCACCACTTCTTAAAGGTACTGCATTTCTCGGTGAGATGGGTAACCCTCCGATGATATAGACAGTAATTTGGATGTGAATCCTTTCCGTCGATGCATATGACCTGGGGAGTGTTTCCTATGAGAGGTGGCAGTTTCATTCCCATTGATAGGGTTTTGGCGAACCGCTTCTCTACCTTGATCCTGCTCTTATTTGTGGTAGGTGTGCTTCGGTTTGGTTAGAGTACTTTACAACTCATCCTTGCCGCAACTTCTTTATCCTAAAGCTGATGCTTAGCCTTTTTGTATATGGCTGTTTCGCATTCTCGGTCAGCTTTGCTTTTTTAAAAGGCTTCGTTTAACAGCCTATTAATCGGGTATTCTGGCAGTTCCGGGGATTTTAGCGCCGATCCTGCCCCCAGTTCCTCTGCGTTGTTTTCTGACACTGAGGGATCTTCTTCGCTATTTAACGACGAATGGGAGACCATGTGGAAACTTGCTACATAGTCTTTGGTTTCTTCTGATGAGTCATTTTCCTCATCGTTTTCACTATCTTCGTTCTCCAGAATATTCTTGAGGAACTCTTCAAGGGTGACCGGTGTCCGCGCCTTCTGGTTGTACTCCTCCAACGCGTTGATGTACTTTTATAGGTTTGTGCGCTTGTCGTTATACTCGGCAGCCTGCACAGGCTTATTGGTCTTTTTCTTTTTCTTCGAAGACTTTGAAGGCTTGACTTTGGGATTTTGCCCTTTGTCGACAACTTTCGGTATGGGACGCGGTTTCAGCATTCCTTCGATAATTTCTAGTTCAAGTAGGCTTTTCCACCTGACTGGTGGACATGCCTGTAGATCCTTCATCATTCTTTTGGTTTTTGCTGAAAGAACGACTTCCCATGGAGTTTCTTCCACGAGCGAGAATGATGCCCCTAGTGCATCCACTTTTTTAGGAGTGTGCTTCTGTGGTGGGTTCACCCTCCAGTTCTCAGACAGCGCGAACTTCCCCTATTGATACTGGTTCTCGACCCAGTTCTTGAAGACGTAGCAATCCTCAATTGGATGGCTCACCATTCTGTGATAGGAGCAGTAGTTAGGGTTGTTGACGTCGCCGGGTTGCGGCGGACGTTGTGGGTCTGGCAATGTGATGAGTTTGTTACACATTGCCAACTCAAATAGTTTCCTCGTATTATCGCGGGGAACGAGTAAGCGTGTCCTAGAATTTCTTCCAGGGATAGGCGTGGACGTGCATTGTTTTGGTGAACAACTGGTTTTGGGTCGCTTGGTTGTTTTTGAGTGTTGGCGACGAAGGTCGCTTTCCCTTTACCCTTAGCATTTTGAGGGTCCTTATTTGAGAAGGAAGGCCCGTGGCCCATTTGGTCCATTTGGGCCAGTTTATCGATCAAAGCCTGGAAGGTGGTTGGCTTGAAGAACGTCGTGAACTGGAACACAGTCGTTTTAGGATCAAGGATCCCGATGAACATGCCCATGGTGGGGGATTCTTCGATGCGTTGTTCGCATTTTGACCTAGGTTCTACCAACGGATCACATATTGGACCCAGGTTTCTCCCGGCCTTATCCTGGCATTGATTAATGCCGTGATCGGGGTGCGCTCGCTTGCGCTGGCGAACCGCTGTGTGAACAGAAGTTCAATCTCTGTGAATATTCTCACGGAGTCATTTGGGAGCTCCGAACACCATTCAAAGTCCGTCTCTGACAGTGTCATGCCCTGCTTCCCTGAGTACGGTAAGGAGACATGACGGGTCATGCGACGTATTTACTCAAAAGTAAACACGCTAAACGTATATAAGCAATATAATGTAAGTGTACACAAGAAAGACATGAGATGTAAATGAACATCAACTTTTTTATTTATTAAACATTCTTTACAATACAATGCTGGAAAGTAAATACAAGACTGGAAAGCAATGCCTAAACAATGGCATGAAACTGAAAGTAAAGTATATACAAGCGTCTAGAGCACTGGGTCGTCGACAAACTACTCCAAGTCGTCTAAACTGGGCTCGGTCTCCAGAGAGTTGGGTTCTCCTGACTACATTCTAAAGAAAGAATAGAAAAGGAATGTCGTCAGCGAACAATCGCTCGGTAAGTCCTAAAGAGAGATGGAAATAGACTGAACAGGTAATGAGAATATAACTGGTAAAATATTGATAGTTATGTTAATGCAGTTGTTTGTAGCTTGGTACAGAATATACCAGTGTATACAAGATCCAGCTTACCCCGTGGACTATGGTATAAGGAGTACAAGGTCCCATCAAAACCCACGGGACAACGGCAACGAATATTCAGGTTAGGTGTATTAAAGTGACCGTCTCATGCCACTTTAAACACATTCCGTACCAATCTACCCCTTCAAACCCCGTAATGTATTATTGTATTGTTTTGTAGTGATTTGTAAATATAAGATTTGCTGAAACCGAGATATCAATTGTTCATGTAAACGGATGATGATATAAATGGATAGACATGTAGACAAGTCAAATGTATATCCATGGATCAGTCAAATCAAGTCATGTTGATATAGATTGTATTCTGAATAAAAGGATTCATGTTACATTGGAGTTATATTGAACTGTATACATAGATGGATTGATTTCAGATTAGACTGAAACTCCGACTGAGTCAGACACTTAAACAGAATTGAAGTCCTGAATTAGTTTTGGAGTTATCGGTAATTGCTGCACATGGACGGCAGGATTTGTGACTTTTTCCAAGCCAATTACCATTGATAACCCCTTTTTAGTTATCTACCTTAAATAGGCAAGCACCCACATTCTCCGGCTCCATGAGGCTCAAGAGAATTGGTCCCGCTTAAACCTATATTTACTAGGATCCTGATTGTAAATTAATATAACTTGAAGGGGTTTTATGAAAAATAGTTTTGATATATTTTCAAAATAAACCTCAAGTATTTAATTATCGTATTTAGGGTTTTCATAGATGTAATTTTAAAAGTGATGAGATAGTCTAGTGGATATAAACATAACTTTAATAGTATAGGGTATTTTTATGTAATTTGACTTGTATTGATTTGTGATGATATTTTCATGAACTTTTGTGGTTCTTTTCTGTACATTAAAATAGAGTCGTTACAGACAGGCTGCCAACGAACTGGCGAAGCAACAATTTGTCGTCGCCTCCAGTGTTACCGTAAAGAGCTCTGAATTGCGCGACATGCTGGTGTGGGTTGCCTGTTCTTTTGTACACATGGAACTTATGGATTGTAAATCCCAGCTGGTGTTTGATTTGGTCATACCATCCTGGATACGGTCGCCTGGTTCTGATGATTTGGCCAGCAACTTCACTAGCTTGATGAGCTCGTATTTGTTGAGCAATATAATCATCAAGACTAGCCTTGGAAATCATTTCCTCCTTGGCTGCCGATAAGGCCGGAAAATGATTTGATGTTTCCCCTCTGTCATCCTCGATAATTATCAGCGGATCCTCGGCTGGGGGTTCCAGCTGGATCGTCATTCCAACCATATTCTGGAACAAGAGAGCCATCTACTTTATGTTAGATCAGCAGCTTCCTTGTCCTTTCTTTCAAGCACCCTTCGCAGGAACTCTGTATCGGTCTCCTGCTCCTGGCGTTGTTCGGTTGTTGTGTCCGGGCTTTCTTTCTACCCGGTAAGTGCTGTCATTTTGGTCAGCATCTCTTAGAGCTTTTGTTTTTGCTCCTGAGCTTTTGTCAGCGACCAAGTTTGCGGCCGGTGACCTACAGAAGCACGGCTTTCTTCTTTTCCGGAAGTCATGTAAACCGTGTGTACGATCATTGTAGGGTGTTTTTCGTCATCCCATTGAGATGGGAATACGTGTCGCTTGTCAGGCGTACTACAGATTCCCCCTGCCTAGGGTAGGCGGGGGTTTATTGATTGTAGGAATCCGAATCTCCGGCAGCCGTAGACTGAGCTGCCGTTAATTACCCCTCGCCTTTGGAGCGAGAGAACCTCCGATTGATAGGTCAAACTGGTCATGTGAACTCAATGTGCAGTGTGTGTATGTGTGTCTTGAGGGGTTTTGGATATATCGGGAGCCACGCAGAGTTTACAGAGGTCCCGCTATCCGAATAGCGGGTTGGGGGTCAAGGGGGCCTCCTTCCGGGGTTCAGGGGCAGCGCCCCGTTAGAATTTTTTTCTAACGGGAAACAGTGTTGTGGAGTGTGTGTGTGTGTGTGTATAAGGAAAATAGAGTCCAAAGGACACGTAGATGCCGGCGCCTCACGCGCCCGGCGCGCGGGCACCGGCGGGAAAAAGGGGCTTAGCCCCTATACTGAGAGTTGTACTCCCAATTGACTTTTGGAGTTAAACTCCTGAAAAAGATGACAAAGGGGCTTAGCCCCTGCACTGGGAGTTGTACTCCCCAAAAGAAAGATTTATTATTATTATTATTATTATTATTATTATTATTATTATTATATTTGTGGAGTTAAACTCCCAAGATATTTTTGGAGATGATGAAAGGGGACTTCTTTCTTCTCCCTTGTGCCCTAGATCTTCTCTTGAGTTTTGGATCTTCCCAAAGTAGGATTTTTGGAGATGGGTCTCCTTCTTCCTCCTTTTTATTGGCTTGATCCTCAAGAAAATGGGGGTAAGACTTTAAAATCTCCCTTTTTAGAGATTTGATGGGAGATTTGAGTCCCCCTTCAAGCGTTTTATGGTGAAAAACTATTTATTTTGGGGAAAGAAAGAGTTGACCTCTTGATTTAATTCAGAAAAGGGAAAGAAGGTTTAGTACCTTGAGAAAGGGGAAGGAGGCACAAACCCTAGCTTTTGAGGGGAATGAAAAAAAGGTTTTTTTCATTTCATTATCATGTTGCTTTTTATAGGCTTACAAATTTACACATAGCTTCTTGGGCTTTACAAAATGGCATTTTTCCCATTCCATGCCTCATGTGCTCATTTCTTTTGCACATGAGCCATGGGCTTTACAAAAATTTGGCTTTATGCCCAATTTTCTTACATTTATTCATAAAAATTACATCAAAATTATTTATTACATGATTTTCATTTTGGCATGAGAGAGGCCGGCTGCAGGGCTCAACTTGGGCATGGTCCCACTTGACCTGAGCTTGGGCCCGCTTACTTGGAGTTGACTTTGACTTTGACTTTGACTTGGTCAACCAGAGTGTAATTTTTGACCCCAACAAAGTGCCCCCATCAATAAATGCACACCGCGTATATGAGTTGTGTGCATGAAATCGATGGATCTTGGAGTTGGACTTCATGGTGGAACATCATTCCGGGGGCGGAGCATCATTCCGTGAGCATAATTCCGGGGATCGGAGCATAGTTCCGAGGATCAGAGCATAATTTCGGAGAGAAGAGCATGATTCCAGGGATCGGAGCATAATTTCGAAGAGCGGAGTTTGATTCCAAGGATCGGAGCATAATTCCGAAGAGCGGAGCATGATTCCGACATGCGACATATGTATCCTGAGACGAAACTTAGTTCCGGTACAGGGCAAACATTCTGAACGAAGTATAGCTTCGATGCAGAGGTTGATTCCGAGTCGAAGCATAATTCCGACTGGGAAGGCAGATACTCTGAGGCGAAGCATGATTTCAACACAGGGTACACTCTGAGACGAAGCATGATTCCGACGCAGAGGTCAATTCCCAGGCGAAGCATAATTCCAATGGGAAAAGCAGGTACTCGGAGGCGAACCATGATTTTGACACAGGGTACACTCTAAGACGAAGCATGATTCCGCCGTAGAGGTTGTTGGTTGACTTGATTCCAAGTCAGAGCATAATTCCGACGGGGAGGTCACTAGTTGACTTGATTCCGAGACGGAGCATAATTCCGACGGGGAGATCACTGGTTGACTTGATTCCGAGATGGAGCATAATTCTGACGGATAAGTCACCGGTTGACTTGATTTCGAGACGGAGCATAATTCCGATGGGGAGGTCACTGGTTGACTTGATTCCAAGACGGAGCATAATTCCGACGGGGAGATCACTGGTTGACTTGATTCCGAGACGGAGCATATTTCCGATGGGGGGGTCATTGGTTGACTTGATTCCGAGACGGAGCATAATTCTGACGAGGAGGTCATTGCTGCCCTTTTAGCGACTTGGACGGTCGGTGCTTGATGTGACTTGCTCCGCTTCTTGCGGTATCAAGATTTGACTTATTTCCGAGGTAAAGCTTGATTCCGCCAGGGAGGTCACTGGTTGAATTGATTCTGAGACGGAGCATAATTCCGACGGGGAGGTAATTACTGTCCCTTTTGTGATTTGGACGGTCGATGCTTGATTTGACTTGCTCTGCTTCTTGCGATATCAAGATTCGACTTGTTTCCGAGGTGGAGCTTAATTCCTCCAGGGAGGTTGTTGGTTGTCTTGCTGACTTGATTTGATTTGGGTTGACATCAGCATCGCTACACTGGAATTTGGTACCAGGAGCGAATCATCATTTGCAATGAGAGGATTTGGGGATTTGGTTTTGGTTTAGTATCAGCACCGCTACACTGGAATATGGTACCAGGAGTGAATCATCATTTGCCATGAGGGGATTTCCCTCGTTCCCAGTTTAATGACTTAAGGGTCATCTGTTCCCAATTTAACGACTTAGAGGTCGTCTGTTCCCAGTTTAAAGACTTAGGGGTCTATGTTTCCAGTTTGATGATGTGGAGGTCATCTATTCTCAGTTTAACGACTTAGAGGTCATATGTTCCCAGTTTAATGACTTAGGGGTCTATTGGGTCGAAGGTTTGGAAATTTTGGGTTGGGGTTGGGATCAGTGTTGCTAACACTGAAGCACAGGTGCCAGGAGCAATTCATCATTTGCCTTTACCTGTTAGGGAATGATGGCTTAGGAGACAGGTTTAGGACCCTATCACCTAAGGCTTTTCAATTTTATGAGCCGTAAGGGTCCCATAAAAGCATTTTCTCTTTACGAGTCAAAAGGATCTCGTAAGTGTACTTTCTCCTTAGGAGTTGTGGGGACTCCTAAGTGTATTTTTCCTTTGTGAGTCGTAAGGATCCCACGAAGTCGTTTTCTTATGAGTCGTGAGGATCCCGTAAGTTGTGTTCTCCTCATGTATCGAGAGGACACATAAGTGGATCTTCCCAAATGGAGCATAATTCCGATGGCGGAGACCAGCCGTGTGACTGGTGATTGCGGTGGGGTATGGGTGTGATGAGAATTATTTGAGCCTGTGGATTGTATACGGTAGTCAACTTGGGAACCAACCGTAGGGCTGGGAGAATTTTGGGACTTTGTTGGCGTCTGCATCGCTACACTGGATATAGTACCGGGAGCGACTCATCATTCGCCGTCTGGGGATTTGGATTTTGGTTGGCGTCTGCATCGCTGCACTGGAATATGGTATCAGGAGCGACTCATCATTCGCTATTGGGATATAGATTTTGGTTGGCGTCTGCATCGCTACACTGGAATATGGTACCGGGAGCGACACGTCATTCGCCATTGGGATATGGATTTTGGTTGGCGTCTGCATCGCTGTACTGGAATATGGTACCAGGAGCGACTCATCATTCGCCATTAGGATATGGATTTTGGTTGGCGTCTGCATCGCTGCACTAGAATATGGTACCAGGAGCGACTCATCATTCACCATTGGGATATGGATTTTGGTTGGCGTCTGCATCGCTGCACTGGAATATGGTACCAGGAGCGACTCATCATTCGCCATCTAGGGATTTGGATTTTGGTTGGCGTCTGCATCGCTGCACTGGAATACGATTCCAGGAGCGACCCATCATTCGCCATTTGGAGGGTTTTTTTACAGTGATTGTTCTATCATTTCAGCTTTTCTTATCGCGAAAGTCGCGATTGGCCTATCATTTCGGCTATTTATTCGCGGTTGTCCCATCATTTCGGCTGTTTATTTTCATTTTTATTTTACTCGTTGATTTTTATTGCAAGTCGTCCCATCATTTCGGCTTTTTTATTTATTTATTTATTTATTTACACATTTTTTACATCCCCGGTTTAACGACGTAGAGGTCGATTGTTCCTAGTTTAACGATGTGGTGGTCGACTGTTCCCAGTTTAACGACGTAGTGGTCAACTGTTGGAGCCTGGGCTCGATTCTGCAGGAACCACGGGCTTCTTTGGCTTAATTGCATAAGTGGGCTCTTGTCATCTAGACCGAGCTGATATTGGATGGCAACAACCACTTCATCGTTATGGCTATAAGGCGTAGGAGGACTTTTTCCTCTGGGCTCCATCATGTAGACCGTATGAGTTGTGTACCCGTCTATCACTTCTTCGATGGCAATGTTGCCCGTCTGGCTCTTAGCTTGTTGCCTTGATCCGCTCTTTTCAGAGAAAGATAGATGTCTAAGAGAATCAAGTTCCCGAAGGACTTCGGTCTCCGTTTGTATGAAATTAGTGGTCGCAGCTTGATTGCTTGTTAACACGCTGTTAGACGGTTCTATCTCTCCTACCTGTATTGTTTTTCGACCCAATTTTTGAAGACGAAGCAGTCCTTAATAGCATGACTTATCACTCTGTGATAGGGGCAATATTTGGGGTCGTCGGTCATATTCGCTTCTTACGGTCTTTTTGATTCTGACAATTATAGACCGTTTCTTAGGGCGTCTTTGAATATTTTATGGACTTTGTCTCTTCTGAAGGAATAGAGATTATCCAGCTTCTTTATTAGTGGAGGTTCTCCTCCCTCTCCGAACACTGGCTTCCGAGGCTGGTTAGAATTAGGCCCGTTCATCCCTAGCTTATTTTGGTTAGCCGAACTGTTAAAAGATTCAGCATCGTCGGAATTTCCGCCTTTGCGATTATCGTCCTTTCGGTTTCTCCAGGACCTATTGTTATTTTGGGAATCAGAGGAGGACTCCTGGTTTGAGCGCTCCAATATCTGGACTTTCCTGGTCAGCTCTTAGAATGTTTTGAGACCCTCGGTGCATAGAAACGGGGCCATCCAATTGTTGATTTTCGATGAGGAGGCTGACAGATTGGTCCTGCTCTATCGGCGGTTCACATTTGACGGAGATATTGCGCCATCGGGTTATAAAATCCGTGTTGCTTTCGTTGTTCTTTAGCTTAGTCCTTACGAGGTCAGCAATGGTGATCTCATCGCTGACACTCATGAACCTTTGTCGGAACAAAGATTTCATTTGGACGAAAGTAGTAATGGAGCCATATGGTATACTCGCGTACCAGTCGAAAGCGACATCGGTTAAGATATTAACAAACTGGCGGAGGAGAAGCGCATCATTGCCCCCAGTATTCCCGCATAAGGCTTTAAAATGGGCGATGTGCTGATTCGCATTTTCCGTCCCATCAAATCTTCCGAACTTGGGGATGACACAGCTGCCGGGAAACTCTACCAGATCGTACCGAACGGGATATGGTCTTCCACTACTGTTGATGCCTTTTTGCGTTTCGGTTTCGACTACCAATATTTTGACTTTGTTGGTGACCAAATCCAAGATTTGATTCTGCGTTAGCGGGTTGTGTTCAGTTAATAAAACTGCACATTTGTATTACATTTTTCCTACCATTCTCATATTAAAAAAAGGACTTTATTATAATATATTATACATATGAGGGTTTATGTGTAAAAACACAATTTTCCATGTGTTAATATATTTTAATTAGTATTTGGTAGGAAAATGTATGCAAATAATATTATTGATCTAATCCTAGTAGAACAAAGTCTACTAAAATCTTATTTGAGTTGTTGTGCAGAATATTTCCAAGTTGTGCAGAATTTTCAAGGCTAGAATCAAGCAAATCAAGTTGTTGAAGAAATCTTGCCAAATTAAGAAGCAAAACTTGAAGACCAAGTCTGGAAGCAACCGAGAGAAGATTTCTTAATTCTAAAGGTGCCTTGGATTGCCAAATGTCACAATCAGAAAGCCCAAGAAAACTGACAAAGTGATCTCCACCATTGAGCGCGGATCCGCGGCCAAACCCACGCTTAGGCCGCGGATCCGCTGCAATTAGAGGGAGTCAGAACACAAGATTTTGGGGCATGATTCTCTGCTGAATTTTACCAACTTTCCAACTAAAAGATTCTGGCTTTGCACTATAAAAAGGCACCGAGAGCCTCTTGGAAAAGGATCAAGCCGAAGAGATCACGAAGCTCCCGACGCTCACGCATCCAGGCTGATCATCGACTGTTCGATTACCTCCTTAGGAAAGATCGAGAAGCAACTAGTTGTAATCATTTTCTATGGATTAAAAGTGTAGTTTGAAGAAGTCGATTAATAAAGGTAGTTATTTTATTTAATTGTTTTTTTACATTATGTTTTCCCTCTCTTTCTTTTCATCTTCTTCTCCCAACATGCGCGAGTAATTCTCCGCTTGTTAGGGTTCGTAGGATTAGGGTAGGCAACGGCGCCATTTGATTGGTTCGAAAGAGTGTGTTTGTAGTAATTAACCGCAATCAGAACGGTGTCGCGTGTAGCTAGACCGAGATGAGTACGGGTCGTCCTCTGGGAAACATTGAACCTTTTACTTTTACTTTAGATGTGTTGAGAAAGAGAGGAGGGATAAAGAATTTTATAGAATGGTTTCTAGATCTATGTTAAACAAGAATGTTTAATATAGATCTAGAAACCATTCTATAAAATTCTTTATCCCTCCTCTCTTTCTCAACACATCTAAAGTAAAAGTAAAAGGTTCAATGTTTCCCAGAGGACGACCCGTACTCATCTCGGTCTAGCTACACGCGACACCGTTCTGATTGCGGTTAATTACTACAAACACACTCTTTCGAACCAATCAAATGGCGCCGTTGCCGGGGATACGTGCGTAATTTTTTATTTTTACTATTTGTGTTGAATTCTTAGACGATTTATATCACTATTAACACAAAACTGCAAATTGCATATTTAACGACTTGTGCGTGAATTTTGCAAGGAGATCTCGAGTTACAGAATTGAGGAAAACAGAAGACAGAGCCATTCATCGAGATCCAGAGGAGCACAAAGGGACACAGAAAAATTTTCAGCAAGCGATCCATCCACCTCGCGGCGGAACCGCGACACTAAGGTGCTTCCTGCGGCGGAAACGCGGCTGCTTGGAGGGATTAGGGCTACAGAACTCTCTGGTAAGATTCTCAACTCCTTCTCTCTCCTCTCAAATCCAATAAAATCTATCTTCTGCAGGATTCTTTGCAAAATCGCGCCGCTAAAAAAAAAATCTTTTTGCAAAAGTTTTGTGATTGGTTTTGTTTTTGCATATTTTAATACGGATTCTAAAGGGCAAAGACCAAATCAAGATTAGGTGGGGATTTCATCACCCTTCCTAAGCCCCACAAATCATAAACCGAGCATATAGATCAACCCTTCATTAATTTAAAAAATATCTAGACCGGACTCTAAGGACTGTCGCGCTCAATAAGGACAGAGGAAGGTCGTGGGTAATCTATCGTTTATCCGCATTACTTTTGTAGTGCCTAGGCAAGTGTGACAAAGGCTAGTGGTTTTTAATTAGGCCCACGACGTGGCTCCTTCCCACTTACCTGGCACTTATCTGGCTACAAGGGTAGTACGGAGGCGGTAGAGGATTGATCCTGCGGCTTGTCCTTTGGAAGTCTAGGAGCGGTCTAGAGACTGGACCTAGGTAACCTTAGTTCTAGGGTTGCTTGTGCATCTTAGGGAGATTTGTCTTGAGTCCCACTTTTTCAAAACAAGCCAATTTTAAATCACACACACGCTGCCACTTGCACTAAACCCGCTTAGTGCATGCTCGGCTGGACACGGGATCCTAGTGCCCGTCTTGTCCGCGTTCCTGCTATCGACGCCGAAGTCGGTACTTCTTCATCTTCTTTTCCCCCACCACACACCACTCTGATTGGAGAAAGAACAGAAGCATTGCTTCTTTTTCCATCTTGGAATTTGAACAAAGCTTTGCTCTGATTGGGGTAAACAGCAGATCTTGGTCCTGTGGAACACGGCTAATGTCAATCCTGACCCCGTGGGAAGCATCCAGAGCGGATCCTGGTCCTGTGGAACACGGCTAATGTCAATCCTGACCCCGTGGGAAGCGTCCAGAGCAAATCCTGGTCCTGTGGAACATGGCTAATGTCAATCCTGACCCTGTAGGAAGCGTCCAGAGCGGATCCTGATCCTGTGGAACACGGCTAATGTCAATCCTGACCCCGTGGGAAGCGTCCAGAGCAAATCCTGGTCGAGTGGAGCATGGCTAATGCAATCCTGACCACGTGGGAAACAGCCAGAGCGAATCCTGGTTCCGTGGAACACGGCTAAAGTCAATCCTGACCCCGTGGGAAGCATCCAGAGCAAATCCTGGTCTCGTGGAACACGGCTAATATCAATCCTGACCCCATGGGAAGCATCCAGAGCGAATCCTGGTCTCGTGGAACACGGCTAATGTCAATCCTGACCCCGTGGGACCAGAGCAAATCCTGGTCCTGTGGAACACGGTTAATATCAATCCTGACCCCGTGGGAAGCGTCCAGAGCACATCCTGGTCTCGTGGAACACGGCTAATGTTAATCCTAACCCCGTGGGAAGCGTCCAGAGCAAATCCTGGTCCCGTGGAACACAGCTAATGTCAATCCTGACCCCGTGGGAAGCGCCCAGAGCAAATCCTGGTTTAGTGGAACACGGCTAATGTCAATCCTGACCCCGTGGGAAGCGTCCAGAGCGGATCATGGTCCTGTGGAACACGGCTAATGTCAATCCTGACCCCGTGGGAAGCATCCAGAGCAAATCCTGGTCCTGTGGAACACGGCTAATGTCAATCCTGGCCCCGTGGGAAGCGTCCAGAGCACATCCTGGTCTCGTGGAACACGGCTAATGTCAATCCTGACCCCGTGGGAAGCGTCCAGAGCAGATCCTGGTCCTGTGGAACACGGCTAATGTCAATCTTAACCCCGTAGGAAGCGCCTAGAGCAAATCCTGGTCCTGTGGAACACGGCCAATGTCAATCCTGACCCCATGGGAAGCGTCCAGAGCGGATCATGGTCCTCTGGAACACGGCTAATGTCAACCCTGACCCCGTGGGAAGCGTCCAGAGCAAATCCTGGTCTAGTGGAGCACGGCTAATATCAATCCTGACCCCATGGGAAACAGCCAGAGCGAATCCTGGTTCCGTAGAACACGGCTAAAGTCAATCCTGACCCCGTGGGAAACGCCCAGAGCAACCCCCGACTCCGTGAAATGCAGATAATGTCAACCCCATCAATCACTTACGGGTCCTCTCGACTCGTAAGGAAGAAAATTCTCTTGTGAGATCCTTACGACTCCCAAGAGAAAACACACTTAGGAATCCTCACGATTCCTAAGGAGAAAATACACCTACGAGATCCTTTCGACTCGTAGGGAGAAAAGTCTTTATGAGACCCTCACGGCTCATAAAGTTGAAAAGCCTTAGGCAGCAGATCTGAACCTGCTTCCTAAGCCATCACTACCTCTCGAAGAGTTCAAGATGGAATGCTCTCTATCATCTACAGGCTATGCTTACTAAGGTAACATGCCGGCAACAAAGAAAAGAGAAGAAAGCAAGAGATAACACAAGATAGTACGGAAGAAATATATCTTTTATTTATAAGTTCAATTGGGTACAAGATATATCATATGAAAGAATAAAAAAAATGGATACATGTTATTCAAAAAAATTACGAATGCTAATTGGTACAAAAAAAACTATTGGGAGGGAGGCGTTTTCAATAAACCAATCAGTTGCTCGTGCACTCCCCTAAGCCCCTTTTCACGGTCAGCTACCACGGCCAACTCCGCTTCAACTTGAGCCCGTTGCTGCAAATAAGATGAAAGTTGCTCATCGATGACCGCTGAACTGCCTCACGACTTTGCGCATCTCGCTCGAGAGATCGAGCTTCTGCCTCAATGTTAGCCCGTCAGAAATATATCGTAGAAGGCCCTCAAAGATAGCTTTTAGCTGTACAGCGTTTGCATCAACCTGAGCATGCAGCCGGGAAGATTCGCTTGAAGTCTCTTCACGCTCCTTACGCTTTAAGGCCGCTTCTTGTTCAAGATGGCAGAAGTAGGGAGTGCTCTGCTCGACCCATGCAGCCCGTTGAGAGTTCACAGCCACGACCTCGGGAGCAGGATGTCCGAGCTCAAGCTCATGCAGGCAGGCCTCAATCTTCCTGCAGTGATTAACCCAAGACTCAACGATGCCTTCGTTATGAAAGTTCACAAGTGTCGCCAGCATTGGATTAACTTCAGCAGCAAAATCTGCAGCGAATGTAAGGGCCTCCGCGTCAAGCTCATCGATGTAATCGCTCAACATACGCAGACTGGTCACAGCACCTTTTGAAGATGGACATCTAGAAAAGGGCCATGCCGGCATTATGATGCGAGACTCGAATGGAGCTGAAGTCGGTGCAATCGCTGCAAAATAAATCACAGTTAGATGACGACTCAAGAAATAAAGAAGATACATGAACAATAGAGTCTAATGTACCGGCTGCAACAGGGGGCAGAGTTAGGAGTACCGGTGGCGCGGCGATACCCGCTTCCCTTCCTTCAATTTGAAAGGCTACAAGTAATGCAAAGAGGAATTAGCAATGACTTGGCTGCCCGTATAAGAAAAAAGAAGATATTAGCTAGAAACTGTACTCGCGAACGCCACTAGATGAAGCAATCTCCGACTAGAAGGAGAAATGTGGGTGCAGCACCTGATACAGATGATCAAAAAGGACTCCTGCAAGGGTGTAATAATGCAATGTCAGTACATAAAGTATATTGCCTACAATGAAATCGATAAGTCACAAACCCGTACCTTCCAGCATTTGGGAGGACACGAGAGAAGGCAAAGGGGCGACCACCGTCAAAGCAGCAACTGGTGATGCTTCCTCAGGTGGCACAACCTCAACGCTCACAACACCTGCATTAGAAATGAGAGAAATACTGTCAGAAGAGATTGAAATGGATTGCAGAATGAAAAGGGAAGCAATGACCCAAAATCTACCTGGTGAGTCGCCGGTCGAAACTGCGACAAGGGCGTCGCTGGGTGCAGCGACTACTTCGCTCGCCTCCATCGGAATAGTTTCGCGGCCCGTAGCTTCATCCCCCGACTCCACGAGAGCCGTCGTGATACTCGCAGCGCCCGGCAACAGCAAGGAACCGTAAGGGGAAAGAGTGGCAATTGGGGCAGTTCCAGACTCTTGAGAAAGAATGGCCACTTCAGGCTCAGTGGTTGCCGCCGTTTCACCTACCACTTCCTCATCAGGACTCGGCCCTGCAGAGTATGACGTACGAGAATATGAGGACCAAACTTTAATAAAAAGACCCAAAGTTACGTTACCTTGAGATGGCCTTTCAGCTGCCTCCCGAGCCGCGCGCATCGCCTGTCTATGAGCGATAGACAGGGCAACCGGAGCACCCTCTGAAGAAGAAGGGATAGGAGAAGCAGCGCTTGAGCCCGCACCTACGGCCAAGGCGGCGTTACGTTCTTTTGCCGCACGCCTCCTGCGCTTCCTTTCCGCCTGGGTCGTGAGAGTCGATCTTCTTAGGACCTTCGTTAAGGAGACGTCATCGTCCATGCCGGGAGTTACCTCTGGAGCCGTTGTGGCGTTCGTCATCGGTTGCTTAAGTAAAACCTCTTTTGGCAATGCCGAGAAGGCCGGGACTTTGATAGCTGGCCTTGGAAGCATCTCTGCATCACCCTGCAGGATTGGCACTGTACTGGGGATGACCTGAGTCGAGGTAGTCCCTGCGATAAGATGAAAAAGAGGTCAGATTACCCATAAGAAAGGGGAATGAAGGCACAATGAGACGAAATATACCAACACCCAGCGAAGCGCGAAGCCTCTCTTCCTCCTCAAAAGTCTTGAGGGAAGCCGCGAGAGCCTCTTCAGTGGAAATTCCTGTTGAAGGAAAAGTGTTAGTCAAAACATGATAATAAAAATGTAATGCAATGACAAAAGATATGGCTGAAGTTTACTCGATTGTGCAAGGATGATCAGTCCTGCTTTGTGGCTAGCTAGACGCGCGGAAGCTGCGATGGCAGCCTCCAGATCAGTATCATCTGGCACCATGAATAGACCTTCGTTGGTCCCATATTCGCTCAGGCCCTCGCTATAAGGAGCATGAGGCTCCTGGCCGAGTATAACGTCTGCAGAAAGAATCGACTTCTTCTTCTTCTTCTGCGAGCGAGTACCGGTCGCCGCTAGCACAAGCTTACGCTTGGTGGGCACTTTGGGACGATGAGTCCCAATATCTAAACCCACACCAGACTCGGGAGACGCTATAGTCACCGCTTCCACGGGAGCGCGGGGTATCGGTAGCTCAAGCCTATCATGCGAGACCACGACCGCAGCAACCTCTCTCAAAGGAGGACGAACGATGGTCCGCTGCTTTAGAGGAACGGTCGGATTACCAGCGGGGGCTGCACCCTTGCGATCAAGCAATAGTCGCTTCTCCTCCTTAATAACAGCGCCCATCGCATGTTGATACCACGCCACGTATACGTTCAGGGCTTTCGGAACACAACTTGGCTCACTAATGAAGAAATTGGACCCTGTGTTTAGGCACATGAAATGGTGCAAAGCGCTCCGGATACCCTCTTCAGTATAAATCGATTCTGCCAAGAATGCCTCGAGCGGGGCGCCCTGATTATAACTTGATTGCAGGGCAAAACGGTGGGGGTTATATCTCATAAACAAAGCCGAGTCGTTTTGCCTAAACACCAAGTATCCCGGCCTGATCGAGTACAAATGGAGAATCTCCCGAGCTTTCAAGGTAGAAGCTCCATCCTTAAAGGTGTCCCGCAACGGCTGCACCGTCTTAGCGGATTCCTTACCAATGGTCATAACCTTATCAACAAAGGTCATGCCGTCCCTAATGGTACGTGCGCGAAGAATTACACCCCGAGCCTCTCGCTGACTTGGCTCCACAATGGAAGCATTGACCAGCCGCATGATCCGTGGAAAATTGCAAGTTTCATAGAAATGGGGCCGCTTGTGCATTCCAAAAGCACCGAGCACATGCAACTCAAGCCATGAGGTAAAATAATGCATCGGGAAGTTCACGGGCCGCACCCCCGGCTGAATAGTGTCGGCCGCCGAACTAAGGCCGTGATACAAATGAGCCAGCCCGGCAATTCCAACAGCAACTTGTCTCCCTTCAACCATCCGATGAGCTGGGTAGAAGACAGATGGCCTCATGTAGCGAGGGTGCATGGGAAGTGCGAACCAGCATAACCACAAACCGAGGAACCCTAAAAAGAACGCTTCCTCGTCGATGCCCGGAGCGACAATTTCTGAAAAGGGGACGATCGTGACGTTTGGAAGAAAGAAACCCTTTTTATCGGCTTCCAATATTGGCCGGCGATCCAAGTCAAAACCGAAAGGATCATCAAGTTTGGCAAACTTTTCGTCTTGTTGCGATAAACTTCTGGGCGAAGAAAACGAGCGATGAAGTCCGCAAAGCTGACCCCTTGGCTTCCAGATTCAAGAAATAGGACCTTGTAAATGTTTAGCACCTTGATCAAGCTGGGGAATCGGTGCTAAATGGCATTTTCTGGGTTTAGACCCATCATCACCAGTCGGGTAGCGAAAATATACTCATCGGGGGGCAAGATCTCCTCATAATGCTCCCCTCTAACAGGCAAGCCGGAGATATCCGCAAACTCTTCCAAAGAGATGGAAACTTCCCGATCTAGTATAAGGAAGGTATGAGTTGGAATGTTCCACTGTTCCAAAAAGGCTTTGACCCACCAGGCTGGAGGTGGGGAATATTGAAACAGGGAAGCGTAGATCGCGGGGTATAACCCGAGCCTCAGCAACTCTGACTTCTTTGCCGATAGGATGTATCGGGCCCACTGCAGATATCCAGCTGAGTGGCGGGGAGTCAGGTCTATGTTGTATGGCTATCCCCAAGGACGCGACTCACCCTGGCATATACGCCGTCCTAGAATGTCCAAAGCCATCGGCGGTTGTACAGGTATCGCAGCCATAGAGGGCTGAAGACAACCCTCTGAAGTCCAATTAACCACCTCCACGGCATAGTTCACCAGGGGTACGTCAGTATAATGAATCGCCGAGATGGCCTATGAAGGTGTTGCGCAAGAGAAGCTGCACCGACTCATGATGATCTGATTATACCATGTTCCCCACAAATGAAGATTCTTGTGCTCCGGGTTATGGTCTTTGATCAGCGCAAGAACCTCTCGGTCTACAGGCGCTTCGGGGAATCCGCCTTCTGAGTGGACGAACGGGAAAGAAGTGTCGAAAGACATAGTACCTACGCGGAAAAGAACAAATTTTCAGCCGCGAATGCTACAGTTTAAGTTCTGTCACTAGGTACTTTAAATCTGTACCACACTGCAATGCAGTAAAAAGGGACCAAAGGGGACCCACATAATCCAGATGACATTGCATCATTAATAAAACAGCCTCATCATTTGATGAGATTGTCATTAAAATGAGGAAATTCTCAATTGATTCTCATTCAATGAGAACCCCTCGGGCTAAGGAGTAAATCTTCCCTTGAGAGCAGTGCTCTATAACAGAGTGACATATGTCAAACTCTAATGATGAAGGAATAAAAATTCCTCAAGAGCCTTACTCTGTAAAAATGATGGAATAACCCATCAGAATAATTAAAATAAAATATTTTTAATGAATTAAAATTCTGAGATCTTCAAGATCCATGAACAAACTCTTAAGAGTTCTTCATAAGAGATTAACAAATCTCCACTATTCTAAAGAGCAAAGCTCTGTTAATGGGTTAAGAAACCCTAAGAAAGATCTATAAGAGCAAAGCTCTGTCAGTGAAACCCTAAAAGGGTTTTCTTTAGAATCTAAGATCTATGAAGAGCAGAGCTCTGTTAATGGGTAAAACCCTAATAACATTTTTTAGATCTAAGATCTATGAAGAGCAAAGCTCTGTTAATGGGTAAAACCCTAAAAACATTTTGAGATACATGATCTGAGGAAGAGCAAAGCTCTATTAAAAAAGTTCAAATCGTACCAAAAATTTGGCTGAGTTTTGGCTCTTGAAGCTTCTTAAAATGAGGAGCTATGCTCTGAAGGAGAATAAAAATTCTCAGAAAGAAAGAAGATGAACAGAAATCAACCTAAGGGCCAAGTGCCCTATTTATAGGCACCGAGATGCTGATTCAACTTCTGAGTTGATCAAAGGGTGCAGATGCTGCCACCGCTGCACTCACATGTAGGCCACATGAGCGCAACGGTGGGGGGGCATTTGTTTCCCCCAATAAAAGTAAAGCTCTGTTCAAAATTTAAATTTTGAAATAAAGCAACGCTTCATAGCAGCGCTAAGTGCGCTGCGCCCTAAGCAGCGCACTACGTGCAAAGCACGTGTGCGCTAGCGCAAGTACGCTGCGCTCTAAGCAGCGCACCACGTGCAAAGCACAGGTACGCTAGCGCTGGAATTAAAAGCTCCCCACCGTCAGATCAAAGATCTAGTAAAGATGATAAATCATCAATTAATCAGAATAAAATTCTGTTAAGGAGAGATTCCTCAAAATCTTTCCAAACCGAAAGATTGTGCTCTGTAAATCAGAGCGCCAATGGATCAATGATCCAAAGGTGATTAAAAAATCACCAAACATACAGAATAAATTCTGTATGGAAAAGATTTCCCAATCTTATTAAAAACAAGAAAATTGCCTTCTGTAAATCAGAAGCCCTTGGATCAAAGATCCAACGGTGGGGAATCCCCTAATCAATTGGAGAAAATATCGCCTTAACTGATTGAACAAATCAGCTCACCCTATATAAAGGCCTCAAAACTTCAAGTCTCATATAGAGAAGCATACAGAGAAACACCCCCCCCCCCTAAACTTTGAGAAATCTCAGAAAGAAGAGCCAAGCTCTCAGAAGAAGATGATTCTCTTCAAGGTAAAAAGAACAGAGAGATGAAATCATCTCATGTCAAAAGAAGAATTCACTTCTTTCTTTAAAATCATAGATCTACAAGACCAAGGTCTTTCTCAAAGAGATCAAAAGATCTCATTATAAAATAAGAAGAAGAATATAATTCTTCTCACAGATCATAGATTTACAAGACAAATTGTCTTTCAGAGATCATGAACATCTCATTATAAAAGGGGGGAGAATAAGTCAATTCTCTTAAGATCACAGATCCATAAAGGCAAAGCCTTTCACCAAAATAAAAGATTGAAAATCTCCTATAAAATATAAGAACTTTGTTCTTAGAACCATGAGACAAAGTCTCTTATAAGATTAAGAATTTAATTCTCGGGGCGCAAACTGATATAAGTTGCATAAAAGAAGAGCCTTAGCGCTCCTAATTTAAAAAGAGTTTCAGCGCTCCACATCTAGCGCAAAACGCTGCAGAGCCTTGGCGCTCTTAATTTTAAAGAGCCTTAACGCTCCAAATATAGCACACTGCGCTCATTGACTGGCGCTCAGCGCCAAGCGCGCCACGTGCTCCTCACGTGTGCGCTACTTAACAGAAGCGCCTCAGCGCTCTACAGCGCTGCAGAGCCTTAGCGCACTGCGCTCATTGACTGGCGCCAAGCGCGCCACGTGCTCCTCACGTGTGCGCTACTTAACAGAAACGCTTCAGCGCTCCACATTTAGCGCAAAGCGCTGCAGAGCCTTAGCGCTCCAAATTTAAAGTAGCGCACTGCGCTCATTATCTGGCACTAGCGCCACGTGTTTCTCACGTGTACGTTGATAGAATATAAACTGTTCTTTAAAATAAAGTCCGGAGCTATGATGAATGCTCAGCATTCAATAAAAGACAAAAACATTGTCAGAATTCAAATCAATACTCAGTATTGCCAAATGTTTAACATTCTAACTGAATGGGCCGAGCCCAAAATGGACATAAACCCCTCGTTCAGATTAATTGAGCCCATATGCTCATGAATCTTTGATCTTAGTCCCAAATTGGACTACAGATCCCAACCAATATCGGTTCAAAGGTACATCTCTTCACTCCTCTGATATTTGTCGTTGTAATCCTTCAACGTCTTCAAAGAGGTGACGGGTACCGACAACCATAGACTATGACGTCTTTAAACTGGACTGTGGGGTCCTTAAACCCATAGACTATGATGTCCTTAACCTTGGACTGTGGGGTCCTTAAACCGATGGACTATGATGTCCTTAACTTTGGACTGTGGGGTCCTTAAGCCCATGGACTATGATGTCCTTAACCTTGGACTGTAATGTCCTTAAACTAATGGACCGCAAAGTCCCTAAACTAAACAATAGAGCCCAAATGCTCTTTTGTTGGATCTAAATGATCCTGTTAAGTTGATTTTAGTCTAAAATTAGACTAACGTATTCTTAAGAAACGTTTAAGTTGATCTTAGTCTCAAATGAGACTAACGTATCCTTAAACCCAACCACAAATCCAAATCTAAGAAAATATGGATTTGGACTAATCCACGCCCTACGGGAGACAACATAAATTAATCTCCGTATACAATCCACGGGCAACCAAAAACAAAATAAACACCCACGACACGAAGTGACCATCTGGAGAAGGAGAAAGTGGTTACCGTGATGCGGTAGCATAATTAACTGCAGGGGCTTGCGCCTACAGGGAAGAGCGCCCCCACAATCAAAAAACCCTCAAATGAGGGAGAATTTGACGAAGTCTGCTACATCGGCCGCATCCGTCTAAACCTTCGATACACGGTGCCATAAATCAACTTGGCATCTTCGGAGAGGTGGACGGATAGCACCAAATAGCATCTGTCCTCGAAATTCAGGCCGGACGTCCCAACGTCTCGGTCGCGTCTTTCGGCGGAGAACAGTTACCGAGCCTCGCACAAACAACGAGGCTGAATATGAATCTCTAATAGCCGGTCTGGAGATCGCTATAGAAATGGAAATCCTTCGGCTACGGGTTTACGATGACTCCCAGCTTGTCGTCAACCAGGTGAGCGGCGACTACAAGATATATAAGCCCGAATTAGCCCGATACAGAAGTCGGGTGGTGGAACTCATGAAATAGTTTAGTCACATTGAACTGATGAGAGTTCCTAGGGCGTTGAACAGAAAAGCCGACGTACTCGCTCGCTTAGCTAAGGAGCTAGCTGATCCTGATATGGATGAAATTCTGATAACAGTCAGAAGCCGGCAAATCTGCCTCCAGTCTCTTTATGAGAAGAGGAAAGCACAGAACAAAAGAGCAATCATGCCGAAGAAACTCTGATCATTCAAGTCGAGCCCGATTGGAGAGAACCCTTCATAGAGTACCTCCGATACAACAAGCTGCCCGAAATATGCAAGGGTTCGGTTGAAGAAAAGAGCCCTCCGATATGTGTTTGTAAATAATTCATTATACCACAGATCATATGACCAACTCTGGCTCAAGTGTTTATCATCGGCCGAAACCCAAAAAGTCATGAAAGAAGTTCACTCGGACGTCTGCGGAGCTCACCAATCTGGCCCCAAAATGCGGCTTCAAATTAAACGGCTTAGGTATTACTGGCCTATCATGATAAGGGATTGCGAAGAGCATGCGAAGAGGTGTCATCTTTGCCAAATTCACGGTGACTTCATTCATAAGCATCTCAATTCGCTGCATCCTACGGTGGCATCATGACCCTTCAAAGTTTGGGGCACCGACATAGTTGGCCCAATTGATCCTCCGTCATCCAAAGGCCACCGGTTCATATTGGCCGCAACTGACTACTTCTCTAAATGGGCTGAAGCTGTCCCGCTAAAATAAGTCAAGACGAAAGATATTCTAATATTCTTCCAGTATAATATTCTATACCGCTTCGGTACACCAAGAAGAATCATATCTGACAACAGGCCTTCTTTCAAGAGCTGCAAAGTCTTAAGGTTCGCTACTCGATACAAGATAGACTGGAGATATTCTTCCATCTATAATCCAATGGAGAATGGGTTAGCTAAAGCCTTCAACAAAACCCTGTGCAAGCTCCTAAGGAAAAATACCTCAGCCAATAAACGAGACTGGGATCAGAAGCACCATGAGGCATTGTGAGCATATCATACTATGCACAGCACTCCAACTCAGTCCACTCCATACTCATTACTCTTCAGAGTGGAGGCGATCCTCCCCCTCGAAGTCGAAGTTCCAAGCCTCGGGATGGCCATCCAGCACAATTTAACGAAGGAGGAAAACGTTCTCCTTCGGCTTGAAGAACTTGACGCCCTCGAGGAAAAGTGGCTCGCAGTACAGGAAAATCTGGAGCTATACCGAGCCCAAATGTCACGGGCCTATGACAAGATGACTCGTCTCCATACTTTCAAGAAAGGAGAATTGGTATTGGTCCTCAAAAGGTCAATCATCCCCAATCGACATGCCAAGAGAAAATTCGAGCCAAACTGGAAAGGACCATACGTCATCGAGAAAGTGTTCGAAGGAGGATCCTACCAACTAATAAATGCCGAGGGAGAAAGGCTTATGCCATCCATCAATGGCCGATATCTCAAGAAATACTACGCGTGAATACTCCAAGTCATGGACGAATTGAGCACTCCGGCCCTACGGTCTGGATCATACATCCTGTAAAATCGTATACAATCTACGGGCGTAAACGACCCCTATCTCTTCCAAGTCCTACCGGCAAGACTACATTTAAAATCCCACCGGCGATTGAGCTAAAAAACGGTATGTCCATAAGAGAAACGGGCACGGATGAAAACCCGAAAGGGCTCCGTGAGTAAAAACAGCAGGACTGCCGGCGAGTTCGTGTAAAACCAAAAGGGCGCAAACTCGTGAAAAAGAGATGAAATATACTCGCAAAGTCCTCTCGACTTTGTGAGAAGAAAATCCCCGCGTGAGATCCTTACGACTCACAAAAGAGCAACACACTTAGGAATCCCACGATTCCTAGGGAGAAAATACATCTACGAGATCCTTTCGACTCGTAGGGAGAAAATGCTTTTATAAGACCCTCACGGCTCATAAAATTGAAAAGCCTTAGGTGATAGAGATCTAAACTTGTCTCCTGAGCCATCGCTCCCCAGCAGGCAACGACAAATGATGAGTCACTCCTGGCATTTCGCTTCAGTGTTAGCGGTGCTGATGCCAACCCAAATCCCAAGTTTTCCCAACGACAAATGATGAGTCACTCCTGGCATTACGCTTCAGTGTTAGCGGTGCTGATGCCGACCAAAAACCCAAATCCCAAGTTTTCCCAACGGAAAATGATGAGTTGCTCCTGGCACTACGCATCAGTGTTAGCGGTGCTGATGCCGACCCAAAACCAAATCCAACGTCCTCCCAGGGTAAATGATGAGTTGCTCCTGGCATTATTCCAAGGCAGCAATGATGATGCTAAACAAATTCCAAATTCCTCTCAAATTCAAAAGTCCCGCCAAATAAGGCAGAAATCAAATAGATCAAATCAACATCCCTCTTAGCAGTGCTTCTAATCTCAAAAGCCCCGCTGGACGGGTAGGGAACTCCCAAAACAAATTAAATCCTGACACCGCAGAAAGCGGAGCAAGTCAAATTAAATCCCAACACCGCAGAAATCGGAGCAATTCAATTTCAATCCCGACACCGCAAGAAGCAGAGAAAGTCAAATCAAGTCTCGACCGTCCACGTCGCAAAAAAGGCAGCACCGACCGTCCACGTCGCAAAAAAGGGCAGCACCGTCCAAATCGCAAAAAAGGGCAGCACCGACCGTCCACCTCGCAAAAAGGGCAGTATCGACCGTCCAAGTCGCGAAAATGGCAGCACCGACTGTCCAAGTCACAAAAAGGGCAGCACCGACCATCCACATCGCAAAAAGGGCAGCACCGACCGTCCACGTAGAAAAAAGGGAAGCACCGACCGTCCAAGTCGCAAAAAGGGCAGCACCGACCGTCCAAGTCGTGAAAATGACCGCACCGACAGTCCAAGTCGCAAAAGGGCCAGCACCGACCATCCACGTCGCAAAAAGGACAGCACCGACCATCCACGTCACTAAAAGGGAAGCACCGACCATCCACGTCACTAAAAGGGCAACACCGACCATCCAGGTCACTAAAATGGCAGCACCGACTGTCCACGTCGCTAAAAGGACAGTATCGACCGTCCACATCGTGAAAAGGGCAGCATCGACCTCCACGTCATCAAAACGGATATCAAATCAAGTCAACCTCCATGCGAAAGAAGATCCATCAATTTCATACTCACGACCCATATATGTGGTGTGTATTTATTGATAGGGGCACTTTGTTGGGGTAAAAAATTACACCCCGGTTGACCAAGTCAAAGTCAGTCAACCCCCAGCCAAGCGAGCCCAAGCCCAAGCAAAGTAGGCCCAAGCCCAAGTCAAGACCAAGAATGGTAAGGGCTGGCTCCATGCCAAGAATGAAGCAATAAATTAGCTCAGTGCAATTTTTTAGAAATAAATGTATGAAAAATGGGCAGAAAGCCAAAATTTTGTAAACCCCATGGCTTATGTGCAAAAAGAAATAAGCACATAAACCATGGGGTGGCACAAGTGCTATTTGGCAAAGCCTAAAGGGCTATATGTAAAGTGTGTGGCCTATAAAGGCAAACATGATGTAAAATCAAGAAGAACTTTTTCACTCTCTAAAAAATTAGGATTTTGTGCCTTCTTCTCCTTTCTCAAGGTTCTAAACCTTCCTTCTTTTTTTGAATTAAATAAAGAGTTTAACTCTTCTTTTTCCAAAAAGAAACAGTTTTTCACCATAAAACCCTTGAAAGGGAGCTTGGATCTTCCATCAAATTCCCAAAAAGGGAGATTTTTAAGTCTCGTCCCTTTTTCTCCAAGATCCAGCCAACAGAGAGGAGGAAGAAGGAGACCCATCTCCAAAAACCCCACTTCGGGAAGATCCAAGGCTCAAAAGAAGATCTGGTGCTAAAGGGGAGAAGAAAAGGATCCCCTTTGATCATCTCCAAAGATTTCTGAGAGTTCAACTCCATTTTTCAAGATCTTTTGGAGTTTAACTCCATAGATAAAAATCCTTTTCAGGAGTTCAACTTCTAATTCCAGGGCTAAGCCCCTTCTTTCTGCAGGCATCCAGCGCCCACGTGCCGGGCATGTGAGGCGCCGGCGCCCAGCACCCAGCGCCCACGTGCCAAGCACGTAAGACGCTGACACCCCGTGCATAACGCCCAGCACCCACGTGCCGGGCACGTGAGGCGCTAGCGCCCACACGTCCTAAGGATGTTACTTGCCATTTTTTTCTTTTCTTTTCCTCTTTCTTTTTTCATACACTCCACGCTCAAAACACGTCCCCAGCTAGGCGCCTTCTTTCTGCAGGTGCACAACGCCCATACGTCCATAGGACCCCCATAAACACTGCGAGACCCCCGATATACCCAAAACCCCTCAAGACACACATATACGCACACTACACATTGAGTTCGCATGACAAGTTTGACCCGTCAATCGGAGGTTCCTTCGCTTTAAAGGCGGGGGGTAATTAACGGCAGTTTATTCCGCGGTTGCCAGAGATTCCGATCCCCACAATCAATAAACCCCAGCCTACCCTAGACAGAGGGAATCTGTATATGCTCGACAAGCGACGCGTATTTCCCATCTCGGTGGGGTGACAAAAAACACCCCACACAGCACATTGAAGAATCCCCTGCCTTGGGCATGTTCATCGGGACCCTTGATCCTCAAACGACTATGTCCCAGTTCATGACATTCTTCAAACCAACAACCTTTCAGGCTCTGATAGATAAACTGGCTCAAATGGACCAGATGGGCCATGGGCCTTCCTTCTCAAATAAGGACCCTTGAAATAACAAGGGTAAAGGGAAAGCGGCCTTCGTTGCCAATACGCAACTACATCCGAGTGGCCCAAAACTAGCAACTCGCTAAAACAACGCGCATCCGCGTCCATCCTTGGAGGAAAGACTAGGACGCACTTATTTTTTTCGCCGCGACAAGACGAGGAGACTGTTTGAATTGGCAATGCGTAATAAACACATCACATTGCCAGACCCACGGCGTCCACCGCAACCCGGCGACGTCAACAAGCCTAACTATTGCTCCTATCACAGAATGGCGAGTCACCCAATTGAAGATTGCTACGTCTTCAAGACCTGGGTTGAGGACCGGTATCAATAGGGGAAATTCGCACTGTCTGATAACTGGAGGGTAAACCCACCCCAGAAGCACACTCCCAAAAAGGTGGATGCATAGGGGCATCATGGTCACTCGTGGAAGAAACTCTATGGGAAGTCATTCTTTTAGCAAAAACCAAAAGAATGCTGAAGGATCTACAGGCATGTCCAGCAGTCAGGTGGAAAAGCCCACTTGAACCCAAAATAATCGAAGGGATGTTAAAACCTCGTCCCATACCGAAAATTTTTGACAAGGGAAAAAAACCCCAAGTCAAGCCTTCAAAGTCTTCGAAGAAAAAGAAAAAGATCAAGAAGCATGTGCAGCCTGTCGAGTATGACGACAAGCGCACAGATCTACAAAAATACATTGACGCACTGAAAGAGTACAACCAGAAGACGCGAACACCGGTCACGCTCGAAGAGTTCCTCAAGCATATTCTTGAGGACGAAGATAATGACTACGATGAGGAAAATGACTCATCAAAAAACACCGAAGACCGTGTAGAAATTTGTCACATGGTCTCTCATTCGTCGTTATATGATGAAGAAACTCCCTGAGCATCAGAAAAAAACGCGGAACTGAGGGCAGAATCGGCGCTAAAATCCCCGGAACTGCCAGAAGACCCGATCGAGAGGCTGTTAAACGAAGCCTTTCAAAAAAGCAAAGTTGATCGAAAACGCGAGACAGCCATATACGAAAAGGCTAAGCGTCGGTGTCAGGATAAAGAAACTATGGAAAGGATGAGTCGTAAAGTACACCGACCAAACCAAAACACACCTGCTACAAATAAGAGCAGGATCAAAACAGAAAAGTGGTTTGCTAAAGCCTTGTCAATGTGGATGAAGCTGCCACCTCTCGTAAGGAACACTCCCGGGGTCATATGCCTCGATGGAGAAGATGCATGCCCAAACTACTGCCTATATCATTGGAGGGTCACTCACCCCACCGAGAAATGCATTCAAGAAGTGGTGGCAAGGATACGTTTCCCATCAAAAACACTTCAAGAGGACGAAGCGCGAAGCTCGTGCTCGTCGACGGCAAAATAAAACATGCATGAAGAAATGACTGGCAACTGTCATATGGTTAGTATCAGTTCGGAAGGGGAAAAACCTCAAGTTCTTACGTTCGAGAGCGATTCTTATGACAAAATACCCCCCAGCCCTCTCTTCAAAGACTCCACCTCCGAAAAAGAGGAGGAGGAGAAGAACTGCGAGAATATTCAGCTGCGTAACCGCATGCTGCCTGAGAAGAACCTCGAATCTACAAATAAAGGTTTGAATATAAAATACAAAGAGAAAGGGAAAATTCCTGAGAAAATTGCCCTCGATGAAGAAGCAGTCAAAGAGCCCGCAGCAAGGGACCCGCCTAGGAAAACAAGGTGGATTACAATGTCCTAGCATATCTGAGAAAAATACCCTCACAACTGAGCATATTAGATACTCTCCTCCTGTCCAAAGAGGCACGAGATTCCCTGATCAAGGCGTTACAAGAGCCAGATCAGTTCCAAGCTTTCTTCGTAGAAGAGAAGATGAAGGATAAGCTAGCAGAGGTCCACGCGGCTGATATTACATTCAGCGATGAAGATCTCCTCCTCAGTATGTGCGAGCATAATCGTCCATTATACGTCATCGAGTACTACCACAACATCAAAATAAGGAAAATACTTGTCGACAACGGATCCTCTGTTAACCTTCTCAACGTGTGAATGCTGAAGGAGATTTGCATGAACGTTCAGCACCTCGCCCGAGATAAAATTACCATCTCCGGGTTCGACTCACAGTCGTCACGGACGCTTGAGTCCGTAATACTGACGCTGCGCTTCGGGCTACTCATCACTGACATCAAATTTCATGTCATTGACGCCAAGACTTGCTATAACGCTTTGCTCGGCAGGCCTTGGTTACACGAGTACAACGTCATCATTTCTACACAACATCAGTGTATAAAGTATTTCAAGGATGGTTTGGAGTACACCGTCACGGGAGAGCTAAACCCATTCTCGGTAAACGAAGTCCAGAAATACGAATACGCAAAGTACTTCCTACCAGATTTCGAAGATACGGAAAGGTGTCATAAGCCGGAGGATAAACAGAAGTCTATCGCCACTATCCCGATCTTTGGAAGTGATACCGAGGAAGATGAAGAAATAGTCTACTCGGGGTAATCCCAGAAAGAAAACAATAAGCCCGGACCATCTACTCCTATTTTGGTATTTGGCAGCGACTCTGAGAACGAGGCCAATGCAGTGTTCTCTATAGCCCGTTGATGCAGACTCTTACCGAAGCGGATCAGAGTCTGCAAATCACAATGGCTCCGCCACGACACTACAAGGAACTTGATACACTCGATACATACAGCATACAAGAGCTGCAAACTTTCTATTTACCTCCGAGGCGAAAAGATGAAAAGACGATCCTCTTCTACCAATTTACGGAAACCAAAGTAGAAAAAAGAATTTGGCACGGTGCTGATTTTGCACTCGACATGCTTCAATTCATCCGTCTGCCAAGATATTACACAGGAGGATTAAAAGAGCCGTTAAGACGCCAAGGCATACCCTTTGACAAACTGTACGATAAGCCCAATTCTACAAAAAGATTTGGCTAAGACTCTTGCAGTTGAGCCCAAATGCTCTGTTGTTGGACCTTAATAAAATTTAAAGATCCTAAAAATATTGCTAAAATGACCTTAGTCCCAAATAACACTAATGTCTCCTAAGTTAAAATAAATTGGGCCCAAATGCTCATATGTTTAAGTAGATCTTAATCTCAAACTAGATTAACGGTCCTTAAATAAAACAAAATATTTTTGAACTAAAGGAAAATATAACTTAAGTTTAAAATCCCAAATCTAAAATATACGGATTTGGACTAATCCGTGCCCTACGGGCGACGACATAAACTAGTTTTGGTATACAATCCACGGGCAACCAGAATAAACAAAAATACATACGACACGAAGTGAACTGCTGGAGCAGGAGAAAGTGGTTATCGCAGCGCGATAACGTAATTAACTGCAGAGGCTTGCGCCTGCAGGGAAGAGCGTCTCCACAATCAAAAACCCTTCATAAACGAAGGGGAATCTGATGAAGTTTGTTACAACGATTGCATTTATCCAAACCTCCGATATACGGTGCCATAAATCAACTTGGTATCTTCGGAGAGATGGATGGAGAAGTCCATATAGTATCTACCCCCAAATTCAGGCTAGGCGTCCCGACATCTTGGTCCAATCTTTTGGCAGTGAATAATAGCGTCAAAGATTGAAGAAAGAATTCAAATAGTCGGAGAAATTTACGGATAATTGAGAATGTTTTACCGCTCTTCCCTCCATCATCCCTAGAGATCAGTTTGCGTTTCTCCTATTGCATTGAGACACATCCGAACCAAAGGTAATTAAAAATATATTTAAATAATTTGAATACCGAATTTAGATTAAATTACATTTAGAGATATTATCTTCTAAATAAGCAAGAAGTATCAAAAAGGAATAAGCAGAACCGAGGAAAAGCCCCAGATGACTATTATGGTGGATCGGTTTCTGCTGATCAGTATATGGCTGCTTTGGTTAGCTTATCTTTAATTATATAAATGTTCGATTTTTCAATTTCATCATTACATATCTTCACGTATAAATAAATCAAATATCCGTTACAGGAAAAGGCTGGGAAAAAACCGAGCCTCCTTGAGACTTGGGAGGCATTGCACATGAGAGAGGACATGTCAGAAGAAAGGATGGATATAGCCACTCAACATGTGGTAAGCTTGCATTTTTCAATTCTTTTAAGTAAATTAATTACACTTGTTAACTTCGTAAAGAAAATTAATTATTATCGATGGAGGATTTCGAGGAGGCGGAGAGGAGCTATCGGGAATCAAATCCCGATTATCCAGCCGATGATCCTCTTCCTACGGAGGACGAGATATCTATTATAGAGCAGCTTTTTCCTCGGTCGAGAGGACACGATCGTATTCCCCTATACGGTGGTCCCGTTAGTCTTTCGCGGTCCGGTTCCAGAAAAAGTACTTCAACTTCGTTGATCGCTCGTTCCAACTAACAATCGGCTGAGGTACAACGGATCAATGAGCTAAAGGAGCAGCTCAGGAGGAGGAATGAAGCAGATAAGAAAAGGGCGGAAGATGAAGCGGCTTGGAGAGCTCAAATAGAGGCACGGTTGGAACAATTCTCGCAACAATACGTTCCGTGTCCGCAATCGTAGTCAACATAGGGTTCATTCCCACCGCAGCCAGCATATTACCCTCCTCCGACGCAGCGACCGTATTACCCTCTCTCATTACACGGAACGGCGTACTATCCTTATCCACCGCCTCCGCAATCACAAAGAGGGTACTACTTTCGGCCTCCGCCTCCGCTACAAGATCCTTATTACCCTAACCCTCCGCCACAAAAACCATATAACCCTGATCAATCGACTCCACAGGGAGGGTTATTAGATAACTTTTTTTCGCAGGAGGACTTCGACGATATGAACCGATACTATTCAAGGCTGGTTTCTGGTGGCGATGGTAGCGGTGGGAGTTAGTGAGGTACGTATAGTTGTTATTTACAGAAATTTGAGCATACAATTAAACTGTGTTGAGTTTTGATATTCAAAATCATGTTGTGTATTCGTAGGGTTCTTATAAGTTAACGGCGAAAGAATTATGTTTTGACGATGGAAGTGGCGGGAGTCAGTGAGATAAGCATAAATATGTGTTAGTATAGATAATATTGTTTCGAAAATTATAATTTGAGTTCATATATTTATTTATTTCGATTCACAGGGTTGAGTGAGCTACGATTGCGAGTGATTTGAAAAAAAAATTCATTTTATTGAACATATATATAGCGTATGTATTGTGTTGTTCGTATTCAAAACAATTTAGTTTATTTATACTTGTTTATTAAAAATTTAGTTCATATGTGTTTGATTGAGTTGTTGATATTCGTGGATATATCGTGGATAATATTTATATGTTGATCTGTATGCGTATGTGTTCGTATTTGTTGTTGATCTTATTGGATATATTGTGGATTGTGCATATATATTGATTTGTATGTGAAATGCTATTGTGGCGTAATATATTATGATATTATGTATTATTGTATTGAATACAGAATTTTTCTGTAATTTTTTTCAGGAAAAATAGTTATTAGCGACCGTATAAGCTACAGGAATGATTGCTAATATCTCATTAGCGGTCATTCGCTGATATTAGGAAACATGTATATTGGTTGAAATGTCCACGTGTCTGCTTATTAGCGACCGGTTGAAATGGTCTCTGATATATCTATTAGCGACCGTTCGTATTAGAGACCGTTCATTAACGGTCGCTAATAGATGTATCAGCGACCACTCAATCAACAACCATTTTTAGCAACCGTTTAAAATATAAACAGTCGCTAATATACATTAGGAACCGTTCATTATTTTTTGGATATTGTTCCATACGGTCTCTAACAGTGCCTGAATGTAGTAGTGAATATTGCTGACATAGTAGTTAAACATAACCGTTGCAAACGGGATGGTAGTAATTTGCAACCGAAGATGGTAATTCATGGTATCAATCGTTAATTAAAAAAATTCATGGTATCAATCGTAGAAAACGTGAAAGTTCATAAAGACCTTTGTACAATTAAGCCTTATTTTAACCCATGTTTTTCTTTATTTAAATTCAAACACACATCATTACTTTATGTTAAGCTATAAATTAAACTAAATTAGCAGTTATCTCAAACATATAGAAAGAGCATGATGTTTTGTCAAAACTAAAGCCTAGATAGAATTTACCCTTGCATCTTGAAAGACATATCTAAAAAAATTATTTTCACGTGCATCGGAATGAGACGTGATAATCTACTTGTATATTAATTGATTGAGCCCTACATAAGGAAATCACCAGGTAAAGGTAAGGGTTGGTAGCAGCTATGATAAATTGCTTCCTTCGTCAACACATTTTATATATTTTTTTTTTATAAAAAAGTTAGTTTATTAAAAGAGAATAATGGATGAAAGAGACCATGTGTAACATTTTAGAAAATATAAAATATTATTTTTGAATTTAAATAATAAAATAATAAATTTCACGGATATTATACAAATATTGATTTGAGTATTCATAGAATGGTATAATTATATACATATATTTTGGAAAATAATTGGAATTTAAAATAAATTATTGATTATGAAAGCATTTATTTGATTTGGGCATTTTATAAATTAATATATAATTATTTACATACAAGTTTAATATTAAACTTGATTAATATTTCAGTAATTAGGCATTAAACAAAATTTATTTTGTTAAGTATGTGTTAATGTGCCATGACACATTCATTTGTAAGAGTTAACACATTTTACATTCTATTCTTGCATGGTTTTATTTTCCTTTTTGGTTTTTCATTTGTAAAATAGAAAAAATAAGTAGAGAAAAGAAAAGAAAATGGGGAAACAAGGAGATATGGGGTGAGAGAGGAGGAGAGAGAGAAGGAGCCATGGTCACATAATGGTAGTTTTCTTCACTTGATTTTTTTCACCTCCCATCATCATCTCCTCTTCTCATCTTCTCCACCTCCTCCACCATTCTCTACCACCATTAAAAACACCATTCAAACCACTTCAAAACTCATGTTTGTCTTCACAAAAAATATTCCTCACTTCATCCTACACCTCATGGCATGTTAAAAATTTCATTTTGGGGGAGGTTTGGCCATCTAGGAAATTTCTTGAATTGCTCCTTTGAGGTAAAACACACATCTTTCTTCTAGTGTTTATGTTTTATAACCTCATAAATTAGTTTAGAGCTCAAAAGTGTATGTTTTATGAATTTGAAAAATTCTAATGTGAGGTTTAGTGGATCAAATTAGCAGAAGTGGTGTAGTAGAGATTTAGTTAATTACTAAAACCTCTTTAAATAATAGATAAGGGCCTGTTAGTGCATGTAACCTCAGTTAAAAATGAGTTTAAAATTTTCCGATAGCGGTTTTGTTAAACTTGTGGTGATCAAATGAAATCTGGGATGACTTGAAAACTCTGAAAATTAAATAGCGAATACAGTGAGATATGCAGACCTGTAGAAAGCCACCATAGAAACCTGAGCCATCAATTCCAAAATTTGGCCGCCGTTTTATTCAATTTGACGGCAATTTACGGGTCGATTTTTGAGTTAGGCCTTGAAATTTAATCTGTAGCTCACTTTTTAGATAATTAGACCTACTCTATATGCAAAAAAGTTTAATTTCACCTTAAGAAAAATCTAGGGCCATTTTACTTGATTTCTGTTAATATTTTCCGATATTTGAAACTTGGTTTTTGGATTTTCATGATGTCACTTGGTCGTTTGACGTTCGTACGTCGACGCCGAGAAGTATTTTGTTGTTTTAGCATGCGTTGATCATACGTTTTAACCTATGTGCGCTTCGCTTGTCGTATCGGTTTTCGAATTTGATTTTGATGCGATACGATATACTTTGATTTGTAGGTATAAGCGCGTGGTCTTTCGGGACGATGAAGAAGGGCAAGGCATCCGTCGGGATCGACTAGAGCAAGGCATTGAAGGTGGGTAGATATATATCTACGGGAAAAGTCGGATGAATGGCGTATAGCATCCTCGCAGCCGTAGAATTAGGATGTGTGTGTGTAGAGAGAGAGAGAGAGAATAATGGAGGAAAGATGCCATATGAAGGAATTTCCTCCTATGGCGTCGAAAAAACACCCTCCCTCATTTTTTACGACGATCGGCATCCACCATCTTCATCGTTATCATCTAAGATGTAGGTACACCAAATTTCATATGATTCTACAACTTTTTCACCGTTGATTTAGCAATGTAAAAAGTTCTATTGTCGGTAAACCGTTAATTTTGAACCCACTAAATCAACGGTGAAAAAGTTGTAGAATCGCATGAAATTTGGTATACCCATATCTTAGATGATAACGATGAAGATGGTAGGTACCGATCGTCGGAAAAAATGAGAGAAGGTGTATTTTTTCGACGCCATAGGAGGAAATTCCCTCATATGGCCTATTTTCTCCATTATTCTCATATATATATTGCTATATATGTATACTTAGTTAGTAAGATGTCTAGGATCATACCCTAGTAGTATACTTAGTAGAAGATATTCCCCAGTACTATTTTCTTACCATTAGGCTATACACACACACACACTTATATATGATATGAAGATAATCATGATATGATGATGATACGAGTCGATATGACATGATGATGATATGAGTCGATATGATTTGATATAATGATATAAGGCGATATATATACGATATGATATGACATGGCATGACACGATATAGCATGAGATGGTTTGATGAGATGAGATGAGATAATGTACGTGACTATAGATTCGTACTATTTGATTGATGATACCGTACGATAGATTATACCGTACGTGATATGATGATGATGGATCGCCGACTTATATATATCGACTCGAGAAATATTGGTTAAAATCTTTAAGTAGATATTACGATATATTTAAAGCCATACCTATTTTCAAAACTATTGAATCGTCACACACTTTTAAATGATAAATTCAAGGGACGCTACGAATTTTCAAATGGTACCTTTTTCAAAAACATCATAACCCCCTGTTTTCTCAAAAAACAATGATTCGTACTATTTTAAATTATAACTGTATGGCTCCTACGTAGTTGCATATTTTTATACTGTTCGCGTTTATGATTTCATTATTTTGTTTACGCCCGCGTTACGATTTCTTATTTCTGCATACGCTCGTATTATTTTCGTTACAATATATACTATGCTTTATACCATATATGTACGTGACTTCGTTTATTATGACACAATCACCATTACCGATGATGCACATGTTGCACGTACACCTACTTGCCGGCTCACACACACATCATCGGTAATTGCCATGCCACGTATACATTAGCTACGTTACCGTATCACCTTATAACATGTTAGCATTTTAGTTACTGATTAGTATACAGTACCACATGTTATTGTAGATATTGCACTTTCTTTATTTTGCTGCACGACACGCTCATATGAACACCC
The DNA here is from genome assembly GCA_030015575.1 of Agapanthus africanus. Taxonomy (NCBI): domain Eukaryota; kingdom Viridiplantae; phylum Streptophyta; class Magnoliopsida; order Asparagales; family Amaryllidaceae; genus Agapanthus; species Agapanthus africanus. The sequence continues at coordinate 89,801,617 of JASDDO010000024.1, read as the reverse complement.
TTGTTGTGCATTGCAGTATTGTTCTTTGTCTGTACATATTATTTCATTACTGCCATACTTTATGGGATTCTGTTTTCATGAGATTTCAGAATTTGAGAAACCGCAGATATTATTTAAAAACTTATGATTGTTTTAAAAACGCGGTTTCTCTTGATATGATATTTCGACATCCACCATGAGATTTTTTGGTGCTGAGCTATGATGATTAGCCGATTCGAGGAGTGAGGAGTCACCGTCTGCGGGTACATGGTGAACCCGGTATGGTAACCCAGGACAAGAAGATCGTATAGAAAGGCGTTGAGCCTGGCAGGGGAACACTACCTACCGGTGACAGTACTGGACTCGGCGGATATCCAAAAGATACCGACCGGAGTGATATGAGACAGATGGATATGAGGCCGATCCGATGAGGCAGCGTCTGAGATATGAGGATTTACGTGTCGATATTGGACACGAGTTTTATGATAATTTCGAGTGTTGATACTAGGCACTCAGGTTTTATGATAATTTGATGTGTTGTTGATAGACACACTTTGGATGATACACATATATACATATGTATGACACAGATGACTTGGTACCATATATTGACACATGCACGATATTATTATTATACTTATATATACACGATCACCCTTGTTACCACACAATATCATATTATTATATTACTATATGACCTGGAAGATCGTCATATACTCGATTTCTACCTGCTGGTATTTTCTACTCACAAGTTGGCAACTCATCCCCGTTGTGTCATGGTTTTTTTGCAGAACCGACCGCTCGGATTCATTAGTGGCTTGCTAGCACATCTTTTCTTCTGGGCGACTTATATTGGTAGGTGGATTACACTTCAGATCGTAACCGCCATTGTACATTTATATATATTCATTTGTATCTAGTTAAAAACTCCATCAACCAGACTATATATATTTGATAATTTAGAAACCAAAGACTTGTATATTCTTTCAGGCATAAAGCGAGATTTGTATATTATTCTTCATATTGAGTTTGATGATGTTTTGGTGTTCTTTATTTTCTTTTTATGATTGATATCCATTTTGAGTGTCGTATATTTCATATTGCGTGGTTGTGATTCCGCCAATTGATGAAGAGCTAGTTCCCACTTGGGGATACCTATATTTACTATCGTTATTGTACTGGTTTTGATCTAAATTTACAAAAGAAGTGCTGTCCAAATTTCAACTAACGAAAATGTTTTCAAATCACAGTATATAATTCACTTGCATTTCAAATGAATTATATATATATATATATATATATATATATATATATATATATATATATATATATATACACACTTTAAAAAGAAAGAACTTGATTTAATTATACCTTTATATCAAAACTTTACCCTCCCAATATTTTCCTAAAAAGGTTTGGATTTTTAGGTTTTCGGCTTACTTCCGTTACGGTGAGGCCATATAGACTTCACGTGATTCAAGTGCCGGTCACGTGCCATTTCCCGATCGTGACATCCTGAAAGGCATTTTGTGTTGGGTGACGGCACAAATCATGTCCTCCATCATTTTATTCGACGATCGGCACCGGACATTTTGATCTTCATCGTCTGACATGTCGATACGCCAAATTTTATGTAATTCCAACACCTTTTCACCATTGATTTAGTGGGTGCAAAATCAACAGTTTACTGACAATAGAACTTTTTACATTGCTAAATCAACGGTGAAATAATGTTGTAATCATATGAAATTTGGTGTATCGATAAATTCAAGGATGGAGATCAAGTTGGAAGGTGCCGATCGTCGAATAAAATGATGGAGGACGTGATTTGTGCCGCCACCTAACGCAAAATGCCTTCCAAGACCTCATTTCTCCGTTATTCTCTTATTAAAATACTTCTATTACCACCTACCACCTTTGCATCGCAGGTGGGTTGTTGATAGGGACCTCATGCGCACATCTTTTATGGTAGGACCCCACCCAATCTACACACGTTTTCTAAATTCCCTCTGGTTTTTACCAAAGCGACGGGCACTCTATACTGCATATGATGTATAAACTACATTTTATGTACTTTTATAAAAGGGGCTCAGGTACCCTCTTTGAAAATGAACGGACTCTGAATTTCCGGAGACAAATATTGGCGGAAATAAAATGGGCACGGTAGAGATCGTCCTCTTAATTCCACCAATTCTGTTAACAGTGGAATAAAGTATTTTAAAATTTTGTTTCATAGTAGATTTAGACTCTACTGATTGACTTCATTCAGGAAAAAATATGATACCATTTGAATCGTTTAGTTGAAGGCAGGTAGATTTGAGCAAAGTATTGGTTGTTGCTATTATTTATCATCAAATTTATTCCTATATGATTCTAAATATGATCAGACGGACAAGAAAATTCTCATTATTTATTAAAAAATTATATTTAAATTTTTTTATTTCTAAATTTCCAGATATTTAAAAATCTCTACTGTTTACTAACAAACTTTTGAAAATTAATCCTTATTGAGCTTATTTTTTATAAACAAAGCATAAAACAATTATGAAATTAACTAAAAATCCACTTTGAATAATATCAAGATTTATGGTTATTTTTTTTTTTTTGCACAAGTCACCCCCAAAAGTCAGCTAATTTCATATTTCACCCTAAAAGCTGGAATCTTAACGTTTTAAGTTAACCAAAAATGCCCCACAGATTATTTTTTACTCGACACGCATTAAGAAAAAGCCTTTAGAGCCGTTTAAGATGTCAGTAAAAAACATGTATACCCTCTAAACAAGTAATAAATTGAAGCTGGAAATTTCAAATTTCTCTTAATTTCAAAGAAAAATCAATAAAACACTTTATTAATAGCAATCTACATAATTAATCCTCACATGTAGCAGGTGCATAGTAAACATATAATAAAGGCCTATTTTCACAAAACTCCCCTGTAGTTTATCTAAATATGAAATTAGTAATAATTTACCTAAATCGTTGGTGATCGCCAACCTTATTAGACCCCCCTCAACCTCTATAAACACGAGCTCAGATCTCCAGCTCTCTCTCCTCTCTCTCTCTAAAAAACCCCAAGGCTCCCAACTTTCTCTCTCTAAAACCCTAAAACATCATCCCAATGGCCCCCTCAGTTAACGGCAACGGCAATGCTAACGGCGCCGGCGCCGGCCTCATCATCAGCTTCGGTGAGATGCTGATCGACTTCGTCCCCACCGTCGCCGGCTTCTCTCTCGCCGGAGCCCCCGCCTTCGTGAAGGCCCCCGGCGGCGCCCCGGCCAACGTGGCCATCGCTGTCAGCCGACTCGGTGGGGCGTCGGCGTTCGTCGGGAAGCTCGGCGAGGACGAGTTCGGGCGGATGCTGAACGGCATTCTGCAGGAGAACGGGGTGATCGACGGCGGGGTCTGCTTCGATGCGGGCGCACGCACGGCGCTGGCGTTCGTGACGCTGCGTGCGGATGGGGAGAGGGAGTTCATGTTTTATAGGAACCCCAGCGCCGATATGCTCTTGACCGAGGCCGAGTTGAATCTCGATCTCATCAGAAAGGCATCATCTTTTTCCTGAATTCTTATGTTTTATTTTCTTAAAGGCTTAGTTCCTAAAAAACACAACCTAACCTTTGTCAGAAATTACCATATTCTTTCAAACTTACAAGAAATCTGTGTTTTGAAAATTTTATGGTAGTTTCTTGTAATTATTGCTGACATGGCAGATAATTTGCGGTAGTTTCCGAAATTTTTGGGATGGTTTCACATAGATTTTAACATAGTTTTTAACGTACTGTGGTAGTTTCTTATGTATTTAATAAGAATTTGGTAGTTTTTAGTAATTAGACCAAAGTATTCGATAGGTTTTTTGGAATTAAACCTTTTTAAAAAGATATAGTTTTGCATCTAGATTTTAATGAAATGTCAATGTGAATTTGTGTGCATGAGATTGCGGATTGAAATAATTTCTTGTCAAAACTTCAGTTTTGATTGTAAGCACCCGATTCATGGTTATTACTAAGTTTAAAGAATTAAAAAAAAATCTTTCTTTATTGTTTATCTTGTGTGCATCAGGTAATGTCTTGTAATAAATGGAGTTGAATTTAGATAAGCGGAATTTCATAAAGTTGTCTAAACTCAACTCCAGCATCCTAGTTATGCCATGTTTTGGTTGGTTTCTGGACTTTAGAAAACTATGGTTGCGCTTGGTACATGGATCGGAAGATTATCGAGAATCCTCGCATTCCCGGGAATGGGATGACCGGGTATATAATTCCAAGGAATCTTATATTAACGTACTTGGTATACTTTAATCATTCTGGGTGATATACATATGTGCAATCATCGATCAGAAGCGAGGCCGAAGGAGGGCCGGTGCATGACAGTGAGGCCGACGACGAACGGCCAATTGGCGACGGACCGGCAAGCGACAGGCAATGGACGGTGGAGCGCATCGAAGGTGAACAGTTGATTGGCGGCGGACCGACCAGTGAACGATCGGCGACGGCCGGCGGACGGCCGGCGATGGACGGCGAACGTTTGATTGGCGGCGGGCCAGCCAGTGAACCACCGGCAGGAGGCCGGCGGGGCCGGCCGGTGAACGATCTTTGATGACCGACAGCCAGTCGATTGCGGGCCGATGGACGGCCGACGATGGACGGCGGGGACGATGGACAGCGGGTGGCCAGGGAGGCCGGCGGCGATGGTCGTATGTTATGCAGGAATATTTCATGGTAATGTAGGATAGACATATATTTTAGGAGAAATAGAATTAACATGAAATGTGATCATTTGATTACTATGGTAATCCTATATTCCCAGGAAGAACTTTTACACGTAAATAAGCGTGGTAATATTTTATGGTAATTTAGGATTACGATCTAGATTATCTCCTACCAGACGCACCCTATGATTATTTAAACTCCAAGATTGAAATAACCATAGTTTACTAAATTTCAATCTAACAATTTTCTAAAATCCAAGATTTGTAGAAATCGACGATTTTGGAGATTACTTAACTCCATGAGTTTAGATAACTACAGAGCCAAACACTCCCATCAAAATTAAAATTTTAAATGGAGTCGGTATCTTGCAAACCATATTTTGCACACCCTGGACCTCCAGTTAATAATAAAGTCTGGTTATTAATAAATAAGTTATCATTATTTTGGAGTACAGTAGCATTCTTGAATTGTTGTGGTTGCATGTCATGATATCCATATATGGTACATATGAGATTCCTTGCATGAAATGGGCTGATTGCTTGATGCCTCTGTTCCATTTGTTGGTATTGGGTCTTGTTTTTATCTCGTTTGGATGCATTCTTTGGCTCCAGATCTTGGTACAATAAATAAATATCACATGATACCCTTACTCAAATAAATCAAACATATATCCTGTTTGATATTCTACTAACCATTACTTTTTATGTAGTTGATTGCATGTACACCGCCTGAATTATACTGGCAAAGATTCTCACTGCTTCAAATTTTAATGAGAGAAAGGTCCATAATTTAGTAAGTTATAGGTGCAAGTGGGATTTTTACTAAATAAACAAACAGCCGCTCGCTTTCTCTTCTCTATTATCACGAGCGGCCCCTTGCAGAGCAGCAGACAAAAAAGAAAGATCTCTTGTTTTAGCAAGGGACCCAGATCCCTTATTTTTGGTCCTTTGCTTTTACTCCATTGAGCTGTTTGTGGGACACCTGGGAGAAAATTGTTGGGGAGTCTTAATTGCAATTAGTGTAAACTAAACCTCTTTTAGGTATAGTTTGTTGCTAAATTGAAACTCTGCCTAACTTTTGACTTGCTACCTTTTCCTTTTTCTAGTTAAGGGCTTGATATTGCCCTTTGAGCCATCTCCTTTGTTGCTCTTTCATTATTACAAGCAAAGATACTTTTCATACGGAGTTTTATGCCCATCTATGTTGAGTATGAATCCACACCATCTATCATTTTCTCTTTATGGTTGCATGCTATGTACAGGAACCAACGTGATTCATGCGATTTACAGGAATAATATATAACTTTCTCTTTATGATTGCATGCGATTTATAGGAATCTACGTGATTCACGAGGGTGTGGTGGGGTGGGATTCATGTCATATTATTGGGCGTGAGATAGATACGACAAGGCTGTTTGAAATGTTAAGGTGGTTTAGAGTCATAAAATGTGAAGAAAGAATAATACTTCTTTGTTGGCCTAATTCTGTAAAATCATTATTAAGGCATGTAATGCAGTTCATAACTCTTTAATAAAGGGACCACTGAATTTTATGCTTTTCTTCCTTTTTATTCTATCCACACTGTAATTCTTATACCCTTGGCTTCTACTTTTTCACTGTAATAACATAAGATTAGCTAAATGAACATGTCTCACATGTCATATTACATTATTCCAACAAGATGATTAGAACTTTATAATATATTCCCCTTTGCAACTAACTTAAGCCATATCTAACAAAACCTCGGCTGTCTTTCTATCTAATTCCTCAGTCTACAGTCTTTCACTATGGCTCCATAAGCTTGATATCAGAACCATGCAGAACAGCTCATTTAAAAGCCATGGAAGCTGCCAAAAAAGCCGGAGCCCTACTTTCCTATGACCCCAACCTGCGGCTGCCTCTATGGGCTTCTGCAGAGGAGGCACGAGAACAGATCATGAGCATCTGGGATCAAGCCGACATCATAAAGGTCAGTGACGTTGAGCTCGAGTTTCTCACTGGTAAAGATGAGGTGGAAGATGAGGTGGCAATGGCGCTGTGGAGACCGAGCTTTAAGCTTATGTTGGTGACCCTTGGCGAAAAGGGTTGCAAGTACTACACCAAGGTAAACACTGCAAGACTATTTCCAGCTGCATATAGCTTCTACTATATAGGATAAAACTACAGGGGTGCTTCGTGCAATTGATGCTTTTTCAAATCATAATATTTGGTGTTGTTCCAAGTTCCATCTATGTTGATGAGAATCAAAACCGAAGAATTATACGCCCAATTTTAGCCTTCTACTGAGTAATCAAAAGCAAAACCTTCAGAAACCGATGGTTTGAAATTTTTCTTGGATCCTAGGATTTCCATGGTGCTGTTGAAGCATTCACAGTTAAGCAAGTGGACACAACTGGAGCAGGCGACGCGTTTGTTGGTGCAATGCTGACAAAGCTTGTCGGAGACCAATCCATTCTTAAGGTGAGTATATAAATCATTGTTGCATTCGATCAAAGTATTCGATGATGTTGATTTAATGGTGTGCTATGATTGATTGCAGGACGAGAAGAGACTGAGAGAGATGCTGAAGTTTGCGAATGCATGCGGAGCCATCACGACCACCAAAAAAGGAGCGATCCCTGCATTGCCGACCTTATCGGAAGCATTAGCCTTCATAGAACGGGCTTAGAACCTTTCAGAATGTAAAATTTGTGTCGCAGTTTATTGTAATCCTAAGAGCTATCATTGTAACTTAAAAGTTTTCAGATTCCATGTGTTGGTTTGTCTAATGTTGTATCAGAATAAAAAGGAAGCCTTTTCCATTCTTATTGCTGCTGCTACCAACCACAAAATGCTGCACTGTAGCATCAACATATGAAAAATGGGTTCAGAAAATAGTTCAAAATGGAAAGAAGTTTAAGAATCTCAAGTACATAGAATTTATTTACGAAAACAATCATGTTACAATTGTTTGTTCAGCTACAGCACAATTGCGTGTGGATAGCATTGGTTAACCTCCATCTTCATCTCTCTCCACACCGGCCTGCAGGATTCGAACTTTTCGTGCAAGCGAGCCAGAAATGCCTCTGCCCATGGCTCTTTCTCCTGTCTCAAGCTCAAATCACAAGGCACCGTGAAACTGCCAAAAGAAAACTAAAAATTAGATTTATATGTTTATGATAATATATGCATTGCCGAAATTAGAAGGAAATATATGAAAAAGTGCTTGCCTCATTAGTTCTTCCCTAGACGTTTTGCCAGATTTTTGATTTCTGCAAGCACTAGATGGATTCTATGATAAATTCGAAAGATCTGAAAAATGACTGGAGAAAATAAGTGTTAAACCTTTTGATAATGATTTGGTATATATGAAGAGACTTGGTAGAGAGATTGTAAACTGCATCGTTTGCACGCTCCTTGCTGAAAAGATACACTACTGGATAGCCGAGAAGCCATCTGCAAAAATCACGGTATAAGAAATACATATATTTTTAAGAATTGAACAAATGAAAATTTTCAATGATATCTATTCTGAAGTTAAATGTAGCTAAAGACGTGAATTGCTATCAGGCATTATACATGAATTTCTTTGATTCAACTGAAGGGTTTCTCAATTGTTCGATGTGTGGGGTTATGTGTATCGGCATGATACACAAAGAAAGAAATGTTCTGGTATTTTCTCTCTTTGCATCTCCAATAATTGATTATGCTTCAAAGCATAAATTAGCTCCACTTCATTGGATACAGCATTAGGGCATCTGCATAATATGTCTTGGCACTCTTTAAGCACATATTCTTCAACAGTTAGTATAAATACTAAATTATCCATTTGGCATAGCGCTAAACACAAATGCGATTTCAGATGGCCCAGTATTATGACACCCTATTCCGAAAAGATTGCTCCCAATATAACATGGATTCAATTCAAAACCTTTATGGATTTTCACCCTCGCGCATTGACAAGCACAAACTGCTGGCATCAAAAAATTATATCTGATTAATCTGTAGCCGTGAAATTTGCATTTGCTACCGCTAGAGGTAAATCAATTTAAACTGAACTATAGAGTTTGTTTATATTGATTAAATGACAAAAATATAATCACTAAAATATATGAAAACATAAAGAAAAAGATGAACAGTAAAACCGATTACTCAGGTCTCAACCTGGTGCGTTTTGGGAATGTAAGGACAAAATAATAAATCCTTAAATAAGTACTCCTTGGCCTATTGATTAATGGAAATGACGATGCAATCTCAGCAACCAAGCATTCTGCTTTCTCTCTCTCTCTCTCTCTCTCTCTCTCTCTCTCTGAAGAGCTTTCTCCCATACCAAGAAAGATACAAAGCCTCCTGCTTTAGGAAAACTTAACCATCTCAGAGTAAAGTCCATGATTAACCTCGAGTCCTTAACCAGATAGATTTTTGGGCTTACAGGATCTAAAGCAAGTTACGAAGAGTAGAAAGGTGTGTAAGTTTAAACTCAGGAGTAGCATATTGTAATTAATTTCAGTGTGGGTAGTTAACTTTAGAAGAAGTAGACAGCAGATTTATGTAATTTAGCCTAAATTTGAGCATTTGATGAATATGATCTACTCTTGACATCTTGCATATAAAACCCATAATTGTAATATACTCATAATTATATGACTTGAAATGTTATTGGACAAGACATCTAATATATGAAGTATCAATGTAACACCGCATGCATTATAAAGGGCCAGTTGATAAAAAACTTAAAGCACAAGTGAATGCAGAACCAGTACTGAAAACAAAAATGAGCAAATAATTACCCGTTGAGGGTCGGTAGGGTGATTTGAGCATCTTTTACTATTCTGCTTAAATCAATAATCTCAGGGATCTGAGAAACAGTACTACAATCAGAATTGGCTGCCTTGCATTCTGATGGTTGCACATGGTTCTCATCAACAGGGAATTCAGATGAAAATATCTTTTGAATCGCTATAAGTTCCGACACAACTAAATTCTGATCTGTATGCAACAACATCTGCAACAATAAAGAGAAACTAGATAAACACATTGGTAAGACTGTAAATTAGTATAGGTTTGAATTTTCATTAGACAAAACACTAATTTGAATCAAATGACGAGGGAAACCATAAGACCTGTGGTGGATCCTGTTCCAGGTCAACAAACAGAAGCTGTAGCTGCAAGCTGAGACTCGCTGATGTGAGCCCGGCAAGTCCTTTGGCATGTATAATGTATATCATGTCTTCTATGACCATTACTCTCAGTGGAAGTAAAATGGTTGACTCCTGTGATAGAAACCAAACCATGCCAATGATAAGATGATGCGATAAAATATTATCATGTTATATAAAATACCTTGGAAATGAATCAGATGATGCAATCAAGAAAAAGCTACAGGGTACAGCAGCTCAAGGGACATAGTTCAGTTCATATGCCATAATATTGGAATGCCATATAAATAAGTACTAGAAGATATTTAAAATGAAATAATACCTGGATGCTTAGCTCAGAACTATTTTATGTTATTAACACCTAATATTAGCATATAACCTATATTTGTGATCCTTTTTTCTCCTTGCATAAGTTTATTTTTTTACTTGAAGCTTTAATGTTCTCAAGGGAATATTCAACTATCTCTAAGAGTATATGCCTCCTCTTTATCCTATATTCTCCTAGATTGCATTTGAAGTATAAATCCTTGTCCTACTAAACTGTTCTAATACAAAGACGAACTCAGGACATTTAATGTTAACATTTATGATTTCTAGACCTATTTCTTTGAGTTTTGGTTATGATTTACATGCAAATCCCATTGTCAGTCAATATATCCCCCGGTCTCTAAGATGATAAACAATACTATCTTCATATCGTGTCATCTACTGTTCAAAAATTGGCATACCGACCGATACATGAGACATGCACCCGGCATTTAAAAAAATGAAAACGCAAAAACCGAAAGAGATAGCATAAGGAAACTCCAGCAGATAAATGAGATAATACAACTGCATAAACTTGATTTATATCAGAACTAGAGTATGGCACCATTGAGATTGGCTCATACAAGGCAAGACCTTTCTGATGAGACTTAGCAGCATACGGAGATGTTCTTGTAGTTCAGGCATCTTTCCACCATAGTCCACCATCACCACAGACCTCAGTCCAGTGCACAAAGCCAATATATCTGTTTTTTTATTTTTAAAAAATTGTTTGCAATTAATACTTGAATCCATAGTTATCCAAAATGGTACCAGATATGATTCAAATCTTACAATATGATACAATAAAGAGATGTTTGATACATATCATGAATTTGTATCGCACAATATAAAATATCTTCGATATACCAATATCACGATATGTGATATACTGTAAAACAAAAATATATTAGTCCAAGTGTTATCCGGTCAGGTAGGAGTTATCGAGTCAGATAAATAACTTATATATAGAAACTAATTAGCCCAAAAAAACTCGATTGCACCCACACAACCCTAAAATCTTGCTGTCGCTTCTCTTCACTTTGATTATTCGCCGATTTGTCTTCACCAGGAGCTTCTTCTCCCACACTCCACTTCTCCACGACCTTCTTCTCCCTCACACGATCTTCTTCTCTACTTCTCCTCATTGGCAGAAAGCTTCTGCTTCAGCGATTCGTTGCAACGAAATTTTCCTCGGCCACGATTTTGTTGCTTCACGATGTGGTTGTGTCACTTGTATGACTTGTGACTTCCTAACTATTATATAATCTCTTATTTATTGTTCTATATTGCTAATTTGATCATATTTCCATGAAATATATAGTTTATACTTAATTGCTTAACTATAGCACAAGGAAAGTGATAAGATAGATAAAAAAAAGAGATGTGATATGTATCACGATTCGACAAACCGTGCTTGAATAACAGCGTAAGAAGATTTCTCAAAAAGAATCGCCTCTTATTGCTTTCCAGTGACATCTCAAAAGCTGAATGCCTGATAAACGATAATAAAAGTGTTGTTTTTTTATTCTTTTTTGTCAAAAAGGAAAAAAAAAAAAGGAGGGGGGGGGGGGGGGGGGGGTTGTATGTAACCTGCTGCAGGCAGGGTCTAAACCATGGTTTGAAATCTCGACTGATCCCGATCAAATGGACGATACCGACCCCAAAAACGACTGTACGATACCGACTAATATTGGCTTTACTATTTGATTAGTTGGTTTACATATTAAGGTTATTAATGGTTAGTGGGTGTGTTGATGGGCTAATCACTAATGGGTGTTGATGGGGTAATCACTAATGGGTTCGTAAAAGGTTTAAGGTTATTTAATTATTATGATTAATTTTGACACGACTAATAAGACTTTACACATCATTAATTACCAAGGAATTTGCCAAATTGTTATAGTTCCTTTAGCTGCATATTTATTGTTAAAAAAATATCCTAATTCTTAATAATTATACTTATCAAACGATGTAAAATCAGATATTTCTGATCCAATATTTTCAATACAGCCGAGATTTTGAAGCTATTGTTCTGCACTTAACCTAATCCTACCTTGTTCAGAGAGCCATTGTCCAAACTAGAGAGATTCAACACACCATTAAAATGATAATAAGCTACTGAATGCTAATGAAACAACCCCCCAAGGTTTTGAAGCTATTGTTCTGCACTTAACCTAATCCTATCTTCACATGATTACCCAACTTGTCTATTTCATCAAGAAACTATGAGAATGTTTACATTAGAACTCATAGTCAAGTGCAATGTACAAGGTCATTCAACAAATTTCTGAATTGATACTGATTTCTAGCACTAATTTTGATAAATTGGAGTTAAAATTGTGAAATAAAATTATCCAGATTTAGAGGGGGGAAAGAAAAAAGAAGAAGAGGACCTGTTTCGAGGCGGCGCTTAGAAGAAGGCCTGAGCCTCCATTTGATGAGAAGGAGGGACGATTCCAGCAATCGCTTCACTGTCTCTTCTAATTCTCCCATCTCCATCTTGACGAAGAAGAAGAGAACAATGGGCCTTTTCTTTTAGGGTAACTTGTCAAAAAGCCCCCGTCCGCTCTGGAATTCTAATAACCCTGTAATTTTTCGAAATTACTGGGGAGGGCCTACTTCTCAAAATCTTTATGGAAAACCCCTGAGCTGTGTTTTATTCCGGCCTTGTATTCCCTCGATTGCTTGGATATTACATGCAACTGCAACTGCTTAGATATTATAGGCAGCTGCTTATATGTTACAGGCAACTGATATACATGGGATTTTAATTGGACCCAGAGGTTTTACACAAGTTTGAACTAGGTTGGGGGCTTTTTGACAATTTTGTCTTTATTTTATGTACCCCCACACACAAAAGAAAATATTTGAGCATTTTTCAAGGGTTTCGGTTGATGAGCACAAGAGGTGTTTTTGCCGATAGATTACTTGAGATGGGACCGTTAATCTAACCAAGCTTTGGGTTGTTTGTGTTCGTTCAATTATCTTTTGAATAAACTTGAAAACTCGTTCAGGCTCTTCATTTTTTTTTCTCTAATCAGTCCTGAGTAATAAATGATTTCAAAGCTTGGTCAATACCTTGTGATTAATTTTGAGGCAATCAACCATCTAAATTCTTCAATGTTAGTATATAACAATATCTGATCTAATATTTATTTTGATTGGAGTCTCATGTTAACATAATCCGATTAATGGTTATAGTCTAAATTTAACAGTAAGTTGTCATTTTACTGTTACTAATGAAAACCAAATAAAATACAAATTGTTGAACCCAATATGAGCCTCAAACGAACCAGGCTTAAACATAACCCCAGCTCGATTTTGCAGTTTTCGTCTATGTTTGCTTGTTTGTTTCTACCGAACTTAGATTTTTGTTGAAACTCCGCCAATTAAATGTTGAGCAAGCTTTTAGCAAGCCGGAGCGGAGCCAAGCTTCAAAACCTTTTTAAAAGCCCTAACTAAAGGGTGATTTTGTGCAATTAATCCAATCTTAAAAATCAAGTATATAAAAGAAAAGCTAGGCTAGTAATCTGTGAAAGAGCAAAAGTATAAGGTAGTTTTGTGAAATTTAAGATCCAAGGGAAGAGACTCTCTTCAGTTGTCACTGAATCTCAAAGAGAGAGAGAGAGAGGGAGAGAGCGAGCGAGGGAGGGAGGGAGGGAGGGAGAGGGAAAATGGAGAGCATTAAAGTTGCGATTGGATCTTTGTTAATGCTCTCAGCGTTGTACATGTCATCGTGCGATCAGCTGAGTACACAGGATTGCGAGAATCTAGGGTTTACAGGCCTCGCCCTCTGCTCCGATTGCAAATCCTTAGCTGAGTTCGTTAAGGACGATGGTAAATTTCTCCCTTAAATAAAAAAATTACGGCTTTGCTTCGATTGATGTTATTTGATTATTATTCGTATATACCCTTGTTACAAAGAAATCAGATATCTCATTGTATTATCTATTGTTACAAAGAGCCCTCTATATATACAGGTTATAATACCAACACCTACTTCAGATCACCTAACATCCCACCTACTGCACTTTAATCTACATCCCACATACTACACTTCAGTCCAAAGTCTAACCCTCCTCTTCAAGTTGGAGTATATATATCATCCATACCCAACTTGTTACAAATAAATTGCATTCTATCACGAGCAAGCGGTTTAGTGAGTATATCGGCTAACTGGTGACATGTACGCATATGTCTGTCTCAATTTCTAGAGACTCCTCGCCAGTTCCAACAATATTATTTCGGACTATATGACAATATATTTCGATATGTTTGGTCCGCTCGTGGAACACTGGATCTGAAGCAATATAGATAGCAGTCTGATTGTCGCAATATAACCTCATCAAGTTGTGTTGAATCACACCTAGTACTTTCAGAAATCGTTTGACCCATACCATCTCACAAGTGATGTCCGTCATAGCACGGTATTCGGACTCTGCACTAGAACGTGATGCCACACGTTGCTTCTTGCTCTTCCACGACACTAGATTTCCACCTACGAACACACAATACCCTATAGTGGATCTTCTAGTTATCGGGCACCTTGCCCAGTTAGCATCAGAAAAACCCGCTATTCTGTTATGTCCTCCATCAGTATATAACAATCCTTTTTTCGGAGAACTCTTCAGATATTGAAGAATCCTAGAAGCTGCATTCCAATAGCCTGTGCGGGGTGATTTCAAAAACCGACTCACAATGCTAACTAGATATGAGATATCTGGCCGAGGGACAGTGAGCAGTTTAGTTGACTGACTGACCTCATGTATCTAGCTGGATCATGTAGTAACGTTCTCTGATCTGGTAACAATTTGGAATTCAGATCCATCGGTGTGAGACGAGGTATGCAGTCTACTATTCTATTCTCAGAAAGTATTTCTAGTGCATATTTCCTTTGTGATAGATGGATTCCCTCTTTAGATCGAGCAACCTCAATCCCTAAGAAGTACTTAAGTCGTCCAAAATCTTTAGTTTGAAACTGCTTCTGAACATACGCCTTAAGATCACTTACACCTTTCTCATCATCACCTATGATAACAATGCCATCTACGTATACTATCAGAATGATTCAACGGCCGTGCTGATGTCTATAGAACACCGTGTGATCACCATTGCTTTTCATCCCAAAACCTTTAATACTTTCTGCAAATCGTCCAAACCAGGCCCTCGGAGATTGTTGGAGGCCGTAGAAAGATCTTTTCAAGCGACACACCATTGATGACTTTTCTTGAACAATAAAACCATACGGCTGCATCATATAAACCGCCTCCTTAAGAATACCATGCAAGAAGGCATTCTTGATGTGCATAGGCCAATGAAAGATAGCAGCTAATGAAACCAATAGACGTACAGAAGTCATCTTCGTGACAGGGGAGAAGGTATCAGTAAAATTATGTCCGTAAGTCTGAGAATATCCTTTGGCTGCTAAGCAGATTTTAACCGGGCGAGAGAACCATCGGAGTTGAGCTTGACAGAGAATACCCATCGACGACCAACGACACGCTTTCCAGATGGAAGTGGAACTAGATCCTAAGTATCATTTTGTCGAATAGCAGTCATCTTCTCAATCATAAATTGCTTCCAGCCAGATTGTGCAAGAGCCTCAGATATATTCATGGAAATGATATACTTATCCATAGATGAAATGAAAGCAATGTGTGGAGAAGACAAATAAGCATAAGAGACAGAATGGTAAAGTGGATTGGTAATGGAATGAGGTGCTTTGCGGATCACGATGGGAATATCAAGGTCAGAATGTGCAGATGATGTGGGTTCAGAAATCAAATCAACAGTGGGCTCAAAGGTTAGTATAACAGAAGTAGGTTCAGGAGTTGGTATAACAGGAGCTAGGGTCAGATGAATATCGTGGTCCGATGGAGTCGTCTCATGTGCTGATCAGTAATAGTGTCCAAAGATGGTTTGCATGCTTGAGTGGGAACAGTCTTGTTCTGTGAAATTTCAGGATTTTCAAGAAATGCTATTTCACTGGTGTCATTCGGTGATAAACTCACAGGAAAGAAACACTGCGACTCAAGGAAGGTGATATCAGCTGAGATAAAGCAACGGCGAAGGGTAGGATGATAAAACAAACACGACCGAAGTGTAGTAGATGGGATGTAGACTAAAGTGTAGTAGGTGGGATATTAAGTGATCTGTAGTAACTGTTGGTATTATAACCACTGTATATAGAGGATTCTTTGTAACAATAGATAATACAATGAAATGTCTGATTTCTTTGTAACATGGTTTCAGAGCCAGGTTACAAAGATTTGTAACGAAAAAACAGCATGCTCTTTATAACAATAGATAATACAATGATAAAGCAAACCAACTTAGTTTGACCAGGTCTATGTTCATGGACAAAGCAAACACAATCGAAAATTCGTAGAGGAACATAAAACAATAGGTCATTAGGAAAGAAGATAGAGAAAGGCGTTTGACCATTTAACACAGAGGAGAGAATACGATTAATGAGGTAAGCGGCCGTAAGAATCGCATCCCCCGGTAACGATGAGGAACCTGTCGAAAAATGAGTAGTGTTCGGGTGACTTCTAGCAGATGACGATTTTTGCGCTCAGCAATACCGTTCTTTTGAGGTGTATATGAACACGAGGACTCATGAAGAACATGAAATTCAGAAGGAAGATATTCTTTCGCATTATCACTACTAAGTGTTTTTATAGAAATATCAAATTGTGTTTTAATTCAGCACAAAATTTGCGAAACACGGAAAAAACTTCAGATCGAGATTTTAGTAAATATAACCAAGTTGCACGGGAATGATCATCAACAAATGTGAAAGTACCGATCACCAAATAACGACTCAACAGGACATGATCCTCATACATCAGAATAGACTAAACTGAAAGGAGTACTAACTCACTTATTGACTCGAAAAGGGTAAGATACACAATGGTGCTTACCTAAATGACATGATTCACACAATAACTCGGTAGTTGCGGAAATTTTTTGATGTACTTTTTTCAGGTTCTATAATGATGAATGTCCTAACTGACAATACAAATCTAAAACTGTCGAATCACTCAAGCATGCAACTGATTCTGAAAGACCATTTATCCGATATGGACCATCAGACACATGTCCGGTGCCAATTGTCTTCCTCGTTCCCAGTTCCTGAAATACACAGTGGTTAGGATAAAAGATAGTACAATAGTTTAGGGATTTTGTGATTTGGCTAACAAAAAGCAAATTGAAACGAAAGTGAGGCATATGTAAAACTGAGTGCAAAGGCAGACGGATTTTAAATCATTGAACCTATACCACTAACAGGTGAAACAGAACTATCAGCTAGTTTGACAGGTGTGTGGGATATATGTGAGAAATTGGACAATATACCTGAATTCCGAGTCATGATCTGACGCTCCTTAGTCAACTACCCATGACGTAGGAACTACTGAAGATAGACAAGTAGTAGAGTTAGCTGTTTTAGCAAATGTAGAACTAGAGGATGACTGCGACCGAGAGAGCTGAAACAATCTGAAATTTTCCAATGTCGTCACATCCATAGAATTAATTGCAGATTCGGTACCGGAGGCGAAATGAGCTATAGAACTGTTACTTTTCTTCAGGCAATCATACTTTATATATCCAAGTTCATGACAATAATTACTCTCAACCTCCTCTCGACTACCACCAGATCCTCTTCCTGAGTAAATATCTCGGCTACTATCACCATTAATTCCTCTTCCATAATAAATGACTCGACCTCCTCGACCGGAACGATCCCTGTTTCGACTGAAGCCGCCTCTTTGTGGCATAGCATATAATGCAGACTTTTCTGCGATTGGTTCCGCGCTCGAGGGAGTTAGAAATATCTCTCGGATCAGATGGAAAGCTTCTTGAAGAGTATTTGATGACTCACTACCAATCACGAGTGGTCGTGCTATATCATATAAAGAATTCAGACTTCTTAGGAAGGTAGGTACATCTAGCTTATCTTCGTTTTCTCCAAGTCATCTTGTAAGGGGAAAATAGCCCGTAATTCATCACATACCTTCTTGAAGGCAAAATAGTGCTCCTCCAACGCCCGATTTCCCTGATCTGATCGAGAATAAGTCTGAGAGATAGAGTAAGCCCGTGACATACTACTCTTTCCTGAATAAGTGGATTGCAATAATGTCCACATCTCTTTCGCAGTAGAGCAAGTAAGAACCAGATCCATCACCTCCTGTTCTATGACCTCTCATAATAGGCCCTTCACCAAACTATTATCTTTTATCCAACTAGCAGTTTTCGGATTAGGGGGATCAATGATGAGATGATGATCTTTTCCCTTCCCAGTCAAATTTGTCATCACAATTGTCAATTATCAGCAATTGTTGCCAATTCGAACCATTAAGTTTCCGGTCCGACAACTTAACAGAAGCTAATGTTGGCCCTACAACAAATCGCTCGATAATCTTTCTTAGTGTCACCCATGACAACAATAACAGAGTCACAACACTTAGAATACCTAGCACCACCCTACCTTCCAAGGGACGTAACGAATCTGAACAGAGGATCCATAAGTAGATCTAAACAAGCATATAACCGAACAGATAACCGGAGACTGGATCTAAACTGAGTAAATAACCAGACAGATGGAGTTACTTTTCATTTTACAGAGTTACCAGATCTGGAATAATTGATCCAGAGTCACGGTAGTACAATAATTGTTCCTGAACCATAATAATTTATTCAAACCAGGAAATTTTTAATTTTTTTATCGAGAGAGAAAGAGGGACAGGGGGAGAAATAAAGAGAACAGATCTGGTAAAAAAAGAGGGAGAGAGAAAGAGGATCGGGTCACTGCGGGGGTAAAGGGGGAGCTGGTCGCAGCGGGGTTGGGGTCGCTGCAGGGGGTCTGGGTCGGTGAGGGTTTGAGGGGGGGCTGCGGGGGGGAAGGGGGTGTCGAGGGAGCTGCTGATGGAGGGGTTGGGGCTGGAGGGGAGGCGGTTGAGGCTAGAGAGGGTGGTTGCAGGTGGAGGGGATGGAGCTGTGGGTTATCGGGGGAAGCCGGTGGTGTTGGTGTTAGCCAGAGGAAGAGACCACGGAGTAGGGTGGCGATAGGGTAATTTTTTGTTACAAATCTTTGTAACCTGGCTCTGATACCATGTTAGAAAGAAATCAGATATTTCATTGTATTATCTATTGTTATAAAGAGCCCTCTGTATATAGAGGTTATAATACCAACACCTACTACAGATCACCCAACATCTCACCTACTACACTTTAGTCTACATCCCACCTACTACACTTTAGTTCAAAGTCCATTCCTTAATTAGTCACCATAAAAATTAACTTTTTGATTGAAACCCTAATTTCTCGGATCTAATAACAACCAAAACCCCCACCAGTATCGAAGTTAAAATGAGTCTCGAGCTGACAATCACCATTAATATTAGAGTTGTTTTTGGTGCGTTGAATATCACGTCTCGTCTGTGGCTTTCATGGGTGTTACATGTACTAGCGGATTTGTTGATATCATATCTATGAAGATCTCGCTAAATCTATGGGAAGATTTGATTGTAGGTTTAATTGCCATTATTCCATATACCTAGTTTGATCACGGTCCATGGATGTAAAAGTTTTGCCAATTGGGGTTGCATTTGACATGTGTTAGCCCATGAATGTATGGTCCATTGATTACATGTTCAAGTGGTCGTCCGAGTTGGATGTCCATAATTGACCAAATCAGTCCTCTTTGCAGTTTTATTCACCAACGTTACTTGCTACATTGAAGCTATTTTATTGGGTTTTTTTGTTTGGTTTCCCTTTGCTCGTTGGGTCCACTTTGTAGACAATTTACTCATGTTACAGATTTGCTTGCTTCTGTGCATTCTTAAAAGCTGGTTTTTACCCCAGGAGTAAAAGAGGTCCATATTTCACCCCTCATTTATGTATGACTCTAGTTTTGGATCAAGAAATTTGAAGTTTCTCTAATTTTTAAAAAATAATTAAATTGGAGACAGTTTTATTTTTGTTAGAGAATTTTACATTTTACTTCATTGAAGAATAAGAATAATCTATCAGATTCCATGTGGTCAGCTAAGTATTTGAGTTGATATTGTTTAAATTTCTGGTTAGAGATATAAATTTATGTGTGATCAGTTTGCAATCGTTCCTAAAATTTCTTAGTCATATTGTCCGAGAGGTTCTGAGGACCTGGAATATGCTAGTTTTGTGAAAAAGCACACTTGGCCATCTCCATTGAAAGCCTCAGTCATTTTCATGAGATTTTGTGCTAAGAGAACTAATATGTGAAACCATATGCACATCGACCCTTCCGCCCTTCCGGTGTTCAAAAGCGGGAAAAAAATTAGCGGCCAATGCCTGGACTGACACTTACGCGGCCGCCTCGTCTGCTCGTAAATCAGTAATATTTAGTTTTGGTTTAATTTTGTATTTCTTGTAATTTGTATGTTAAAGATTGATTCTAACTGAATTTTAACTATTTTTAAATAGTTGAGCCCCCCTCGAGTTGATTTTCGAAGTTCAAATTGAAAACTCAAAGCCAAAATCTCTTGAAGCTCAAAGCCAATCATAGATACTTGATCCCTTGCTTCGAAGCCAAAATCATAGATACTTGATCCCTTGCTTCGAAGCCAAAATCGAATCTACTCTAAGTCGAAAACCCTAGACGTACGAAATCGAAGCCTTCAAGTCAAAGTCGAAGTGTTAAACCTATGTTTTAGAGGGGGAGAGAGGAGAGAGAAAGATACCACACTGATGGTTAGGAGAGAGAAAGAAGTGAGAGAAAGAGGGTAGCTTTAAATGACGTGCCCTCGGATATTTCGTGACCCACTGGATAACTTCTCAGATCCGCCTGACATAGCTTATGTGTACGCGTTATCTGCCATTGGATTTGATGGGGTTGGGATGAAATGAGTTGTTGGATCTATTGGTTGGATTGAGTTGGGGCAGACGCACATGGGTCGGGCCCGCGATCAGCTGGAGAAGGCTCTATGTTGCTATTGAGAAGAAAATAGTACACGGACGGACCTTGCATTTGAAGAGGGGCAAATTGATGAAGCTCCCAGAAAGGTATTTTTCTCAAAAATTTGGAAGCCTCATCAATTTTTTGAAAAGCTCAAGGGTATTTTTGTCAAAAATTGAAGGGTGTTTTAATAATAATAAATGATATGTTTGGTTCGGTTAGGTTTAGGGTTATTCGGTCTATTTACGTACCAAACGAGTTAACGAGACCAACTGTGTCGGATAAAATTGCCTCGCGGGAGAGGTTTCACAGTGTTTCAAAAGCTCGACGGTGTTGTATCAAAACTTTTTCGATCATATAATTTACCTAAGAAGTATTTAGTTTCTAAATTCCTCCTCCCCCGTCCAGTCTTCTCATAGGGCCCCCTCCTCCAACCCTCTTCCTCTTCCCCCGCTTCCTTTGACCTCATTCTCGACCCTCTCCTCCCCTCGACCCCCTCCTCCAGCAGCCCCCTTGAACCCCTACTCTCCATTCCCTCCTCCAGCAGCCCCATCCCAACCCGCCAACCCCGCCCTGCCTCCCATCTGCACCGTTGATTAAAAATAATAATTTTTAATAAGTAATATTTAAATAATAATTAAGATTTAATTAATTAAACGAGTAAATGGTCATTTTACACACAAACTCACCATTACGTTTATTGGCTTTGACCGTTGTATATGGTAGTTTCTCGTAATTTTGAAAGATTTTGGTAGTTTCTTGTAATAGAGCCAAAGTATTTGATAGTTTTTAGATTTAAGCCCAAATATATTATATAAAAGTATAAAATATCAGACCAATACAAACAACATAAAACAAGAAAACTTAATAGGTCTAATATCAAAATGAACACATGTTAACACAAATGTACAAACTAAGTTATTTCAACACAACTTCAAAAATTTCAGCAAAAACCATACAATTTCAACATTTTCCTAATTGTACTTAAATATAATTTCAGCAAAACCTATATGATTTTCTAACCGTAACTGAATTCCAACAAAAAATAGCATTTTCCTAACAATGTCGGCATTTCCCAAGCAAAAACCCACTAAACGTGTCTAACTCGTGTCCAAAACGTGTTCTGCCCGTGTCCAAGTCAAGAGACGCGCCAATTTCAACCGGGACATAGAATTTCTGTGTTGGACTGGGAACACATGTCAGGTATGAATCCGTGTCCAACACGTGTCTGACACGGACATGGCACTAGGTATAGTTACCTCATGAATGAGGTAAGGCTATTACCTCATTTAAGCGATAAAAACCGGAGCATCGGAAAGAGCTCTGCCACTTAAGCGGACACTTTTTAAAACATTGCCCCCTTCCCTTCTCTAGTTAAGTACGGTAGAGATGAGAATCTCTGTGTTAACTATTAACTATGTGAGGTGTTGCCTCCTGCTGATAGTGCTTTGCTGATGTATTATTAGAGTTTCTTTAAGGATTTTTACATTTAATGTGAAAGCTTGACTTAATATTTATCACCAATTTTCTTTTATTTTTCTCAACTCTTTCAATTCTGATGGATGCTAGGGATTATTGTGAACTTGATTATAAAAGGTGTCCGAACTACACCATTACCCCAAGTCTTCTCTTCTGCGTGGATTTCATGCTTGATATAATCCATGCTTCTTCTTGACACTTTACTTTTCATTTGATGGGTTTTACTAGAATGCCGCTTGAGATGAATTCTTATGATATTTATAATAATATTCTATATCATTGAATTTATCCGGCCATGACTGATAGAACCATGCATTAAGATATATTCATGATTTTATTGACATATATACAGCCTACCAAACATAAGCATCATATTTTTCCTCATTGTAGGTCTTTCTCCGGTCTAAGAGTATTCTCTGAATGCCAAGTGTCATTTGATATTGTCACAAGCTCTCTCTTGTCATTGTTTTTCGCAACCAGTAATTTGGCACGATCAAAGACATGATTGACAATAGGTCGTTATCTGGTCATAAAATTTGGTCAAAACTTTTTTGGAGTTTGCTCCATGGCCGACTACATTTTGATAGGAAAAGGTTTAGGCGTTAGTATTGGTGGTGATGATACGGTTACTCTGTAGAAAACTGACAAAGGTAATTGTGTATCTTGAGAACGTGGATCCCTATCTTTAACTTGGAAAATTTAAAGCTTATGAACATAAGAATTTACTGGGCAAAATACCACATACATTAACTTGATGAATATTTTGGAAGCAAGGGATGACACAGCATGTTCCAACTGGATATGCTAACGTGCTGAGCTTATCAAACACCATGGAGTACAAAATCAAACATTAACATTTTAATCTGAATGTAGCTTTAAGCACAACACATGAGACTCATCTGAATATGCACAACCCAATCCTGTGTAATTATCAGAAAATCCATTAAAATAAAAGTGGCTCAGCTATTGAAATTGATACATCATGGAAGATTTTATATAATGATTTTCAGATTTAGTGAATGAACGAATTATTTCCCGAGAAGAGCATGGTGATCTTTCTTTGGGATCTGAAACCTGCTTTTTCTAAGTTCTACATATGTGTATGTTTCAGAATACCATCTGACGATATTAGCCGTTAGGGACTGATTTTTGACCTGTAAGTATTCTTTGATTGTAGAATTGGTGTCAGATTGTCTCAAATGTTGCACTGATGATTCTGATGACTCCATGAGTAAGGTATAGACAGTCATCCTTCGCTGATTATTTTCACAACTAATGTTGTTTTAAGAAGCTAAACATCATTAAGGTTGCATAAAAAGCTAATATAATCGGCTTGTGTATTATATTCCTTTCTCACTTATATTTCTACCTTTCTAAATTATTGACCCTTTATATTGCATATTCATTATGTTTTCCAACTATTAGTTCAATTAGTTATTGTTCATGGTGTTAAGTCTAGGGCTATCAAATGCACATATAACAGTATAAGATAAAAAGCTGAACTTCTAAGCAGGAATTGTGTGTTGTCTACCATGATGCTTTGCTTGATACTACATAAATTCCTACTAATTTTATGCCTGTAAACTAGAAGAGCTCATATGGGTTCTTGCGTGATATGTTTGCCAATTGCTGAATGGAGAGAATTATCTCCTCCTGGTCCTGAGACTAATGTCTTTTATATAATACCTGACCTGCAATACACAAAATCCCTGGTGGAGACGTCGCGAGTAGAAAAAATAATTGGTGATCCACTTGAATTTTGCATCCTTGTAACCTGTAATTACATGAATATTTGATGCCATTTGGCTGTACTGTATAGTTAGCAAACACCGCCAGTGTGAAAACCTTGAACTTTTCATATGCCAAGTTGCCAATGTCTTACAACATATGTTTCTAGGGTTCTTATTATTTTAACCTTGTAATATACCATTGTTGAAAGTTAAAAACCAAATGATGGGACTTTAAAGATGGTCTCACATTGAAAACGACAAAAGAAACACATGGGCATAAGATATAAGATGGGTCAAACCTCAACAAGACTTGAGTCTTATTATTAGAACCCGCTTATATCAAAGGCCCATGTGTACCTATAAAAAGCCCATCACTCTCTCAAGACTCAATCCTCCACGTGAAAACCACACCAAAGAAAAAGTGATGGTTGCACGTAACTCTTCTCATACTTTACACGTGACAACCACACCAAGGAAACAAGAAAAAGTGATGGTTGCACGTATTCAACACTCCCCCTCACATGCAACCAACACTTTTTCTTGGTGTGATTGTCACGTGTAAAGTAAAAAACCAAATGATGGGACGTTAAAGATGGTCCCACATTGGAAACAACAAAAGAAACACATGTTTCGAAAATCGTTTTCTTCAAAAAAATTGTGCGGTCCATTTAGAATTCCAAGAAGTCCTCACACTCAACCGTAACTTGACGCATAAGTCCATGAGCAGAATGCCTCTGCGATATCTACTATTTCATGGTGTTCATATTTAGGCTGTACAACTTGATGTTTCTGTGCTGAGGTAAAGAAGTAATAATAGAAAATTTTCAATGTGCATTGCCTCCAGAACTAAATTCAAGTTATTTTTTGGTTATTTTAAATAAAACATAAAGTCACAACCGTCAATTTGGACAGAATTTACAGATCTGATATTCATGAACTATCGATACATTACCTGGAACCGCATGTACAATTTACTTTATTCTAAGTGATCAACAACTACCTCAAGAAATCCTGCATATTTATTTTATATATCAAATTTGTGGTTTTGGACTTCTCAACTTTGAGAAGTGTGTATAATACAAAATTGCAAATATATGATATGTGGAATAAATGTTGATTGGCATTTCAAATAGTCAGCGAAGGGTTTTATACCGTGTTAACTATCTAATGTTCATTTCTGTTGGGGAACTGCAGAGTTAGAGAAGCCATTTAAGCAATTGAGTTTTATTGTTCTTGTCATTTGAACACGAAATATATCCTCAATTGGGTTTAATCATTGTAGGTCACATTTGCTGGTGCCATTTTGGAGGTATGCATGAGAAAGCTTGTGTTCTATCCTGAGGTTGTAACGTTTATTGAAGAAGAGAGAGACGAATTCCCAACTCTCAAACTTGAGTATGTGTATGGTTCCCCACCCAAACTCATAATGCTAGACAAAAATGGCGAGCACAAGGAATCAATTCGGTAAGATTTCTTGATTTTTTTCCCTTTTCGGCATGAGTGACATTTTCATCTCAAAAATTGATGAGTTTTCTAGGTTGTATTTGCTTGCTATATAGTGACTCAAAACAGTGTCTAGTTGCTTTAAAACAGGCCTGAATTCTAGCTTTTGAATGCTTTCATTTGCTAATTCTTATGTCAGCTCTTAGAAATATAAGGAATTGATTGTCAATTAAAATTGATGTCATTTGTTATAAGCAAGTAAAAGCAGACAATATTTCTGACAATAACTTGGCTTTTGAATTTCCCAGCTGTATGAACATGTTATTGCCAATAGTAAGCATTAACTGTCCGCAATGTAATAAAATTGTGATATATTATCACAAAATCATGCAATTATAGACTTACAGTAACATCTGCAACTTTTTGTCTTTTTTTTATTAAAAGTTTGATCACTCGTAGATCATCCTTTGGCTTGATCGCAACTGCAGAAGTAAGATCTTAGAAAATTTCTACACTGTTAAGATTACCTCTTAAGTTTTGAGTTTATTATTCGCAGGGGAAAAAAAAGTTTTTGAGTTTATTATATTCTGTTGAATCCATTCATAGTTTAGCATGAAATGTTTATTTCTTACTCGTGAATGTCTAACCCACAGTAAGGGCATGCTTAGTTATTTCAATTTGTGTTGTATTGAAAACGGATCCAAAATAAAATAATCAAACTACGATTAAGAGCCTCTCCCTTTTTTTTTTAACAACTATCTACTGGATTCCCCTGCATATGTAAAGAATTTTCCTCCTGAAATGATTGGTGCAACATCTCTCTGTGTGCATCTGTGCACCTTCACACTTTCTTTCAGAATTTCCTGTCTATTCCGTTATAGACTAGATTAAAATAAAATTATATTATCTATGGAATTCTAACTCGAACTCGATTTATGATTGTTAAAACTGAACCTACGATGGTAATAACTAAGAATTATTGAAAATTCAAAGACGAGTTAATTTAAAGGAGCTCCTTTTTTCTCAAGCCTTTGGTGAGTTACATCCAGAGTTAGAAAAGATAAAATCATACGGGGCAACATAGCCCAGTGGTGGGCAATAGGAGTTTGTGGGGGAGACCCGGTATCGAACCCAGGATCACCCATTTATTGCTTCGAAGAGGGGCACACGGGGCCGGTGGGCTTCGTTGCGGCCAAAAAAATAAAGAAAAGATAACGATTGTATGAAAAGCCTTTAATCTCATTTAAAATGCATACAAATGCATATGACGTACTAATTCTCTTGCAATTTTTTTTCTCCATCTCAACTAACAGAATCGACAACTGGAAGCAAGAACACATTCGGCAGTTCCTGAAAGAGAAGATGAAGCCCTCATCTTCAGAAATCTGAGGCATACTAAGGAACTTCAATATATGCTGAATTGCATCCC
Organism: Agapanthus africanus; assembly: GCA_030015575.1. Lineage (NCBI taxonomy): Eukaryota > Viridiplantae > Streptophyta > Magnoliopsida > Asparagales > Amaryllidaceae > Agapanthus > Agapanthus africanus. Next base: position 89,774,469 of record JASDDO010000024.1, on the reverse strand, counting down.
AAGTATTTAAACTCTGTTTTGTGCGACTCAAAAAATGTCATGAGTTGAAACATATGGCTATACTTCTCCATTTTTGCTGTGTTAATTTCTTGTAAATTACTGACTATTATTATCCCACAGTACCCCTCTTATAAGAATATTTCATTGTATCAGCGCCATAATCTGAATCGATGAGCCGAAGAACCATGCTTTGTGTGCTAAACGTTTATGTTTCTTTGCGATGCCAAAGCTATTCATTGCATCTCTCTGCTTGATTCTTACCCTAAATTATAAAGAATTAATCATTATGTTTGCTTGTTGCATGTCCAATGCATATCTAGTTTTCAAGTAGTAAACAAGTTTGTATCATGAAAACAAGAATTCGGAAGGAAGGCGTGAACGCAATTCTGAGATTGCAAATACGATTACAGCTGCAAGTGAAGCAATTATAGATGTTGGGACATTTCCATTCTAAAAGGATTCAGATAATTACACTGGCCAAGCCCATTGGAAAAATTGTTGAATATATACATTTTCTTTGAGAGGGCATTCTTTTGGAACACAATGGTGAAAACAAGGACGCGTGAGCCATCCGTCCAATTTGCATTTGATTCCTATCGAAAGGGAAAGAGATGAGCTGTGTTATCATTGTTATCATCCTTTACCATTTTCCCATCAGAATGAGATCGACTATGAAGCAAGCTATCAAGAAAAGTGATGAGCTGTGTTATCATTGTTATCATCCTTTACCATTTTCCCATCAGAATGAGATCGACTATGAAGCAAGCTATCAAGAAAAGTCTCCAAAGTTGCACGATAATAAGCTCTTCTTTTTTCTTTTTCTCAGTAAAAGGCTAACGAAGTTAGACCTGCATGCATCAAAAAACAGAATTAAACGAAACCATTTTTTTTGTATTGCAAGTAGAAACTAATTTGAGCAGCATTCAAACATACCTGGCGTCTTCTTCGGCTTTGTAGAATGAAGCACGAACGAACTATCAAATAACATGGTAGAAGAAAGCCAGCAAATTGAAGGGTTAACTGAAAAAGGGAAATTTTAAATTTAAATTTACTATCAAGTGGTTATGCATTATAAATGAAATTACTATTTACACACATATGGCGATAACTATATCAATGAATATGATCACATATATCATGTTACAAAAATTTGTGTCAAAAAATTTTCCTTGATAGCATGTAGAACCATATTCGAAATCCTACCGGAAACAAAAACCATCTCTATTCACCAACTTATGAAACCAAGTCATCGTCTAACATTATTAAATCCTAGGTTTTGGAATTTTAGGACCAACAAATGTAAAACTTACATTAAAGAAGTCCGACACATCTTGGACCATACCGGCATCCCTTATAACCATTAGTACATGGCGAATAAGCAGAAGCAGCATCAACTATACAAAATCACGAGTCATATTTCAAAACTCTATTATGACTAAGAATAAAAGATGAAGATAAAGATAAGATTAAAGAATTTGTAACATACAATAAGAGCAACAGAGCGGCAACAGGCAATCCCAGTGTTATGGGCAGCGGCGTAATCTTCATATTCCGCGTTTAGCAATTCTTGCTCAATAGCTAGAAAATGGGTGTCGTGCAAATCGATTCGTGTACCCCAACCTTGTCTACAGAAAAATTAGAACAAAGAATTCAATTGACAACTACGCAGAGAAATATATGCATTTTTTGCTCAAATAGAAGGGGAATAAAATGTCTTCATTTATCTAACAAACACAAATCCTGAATATAATCTGAAAATGAAATTCATTAAATACTTTCACTTTTGCATATCAATACACCAGCAACACAACATTTTCCCCCCGAAAGGCATGAGCTTACCCAAGTATTTATATTATAGCTAAAAAAGGGAGAAACAACATTTGCAACAATAATTAACTATTGAGAAATTGCATTTTACTATTGATGTCAAAAAAGCAAGCATATTTCCGATATTCATTTATAATTGAATCACAAGCCTAAAGTACTAACATATATGTACACACATTTACCAGATTATTAGTATCTTATCCAAATACGGCTAAAATGAGTGATGGTCTGAAAAAGAAATTCCTTACTCAACACCTACATCCAAAAAATATGCATATACATCCTACACAACAATAAAAGCTTAGTCTAATTCCTTGCAAGGAAATGATTAATAAAAAATTAGGTCATAATAAAAGAATGTTACGGTCTTGATTGCAAATATTGCTAATTTGCTGCATAAAATAACTCAGACTCACTGAATACACATAGTCTATCTGTAGACATTGTCAATTTTAAAATGAAGTAGGTTAAAACTACGCGCATTAAGTATCTGAATATTGAGGCGAAAACTACACCTGATATCGATGGCTATCACATCAGAACTGGCTCTCTTTGGGGGTGCGGAATAGTTAGGTCCATACACCTTCGAAAAGCGAACAAATAGTTAAGTTCTTTATCATTGTATAAGAGAAACAATAATATCTCATAAAGTAAAAAAAAAAATTGGGGCAAGAAATTAGCTTCACTAAGTATTCATCAACTATCAGAAAACAAACTAGTAATTTAACAAGATCATCCAATGGAAACAAAATATGCTAAAGAGCATTTTGAAAACTTAAAATGTACGAATTAAAACTGTAACAAAATGCAATATGTTACTATTAGTTCCTTCAAAATTTGCATTGTGAGATTAATTTCGGTGACAATGAAACCAATAGAGCATGGTCATAAACAAATATTCCGTTTGTTCAAAGCGGAGGATTTCATATGATAATGGAAACCAAACTCTCAAGATGACATGTACAATATTGAAATAGCCAACATACAACAATTGAAGGTCTAAAAATAAATTAGGCACATATCTGATATTCAAATTATACCAACCTGGTTGCAGATTTCGCATGTGATATCCCCCTTCTTATTGCACCATCTTTGAATGCATTTCCTATGGGCAAACTGCAAAACATAGAAATAGAAAACTTAGCTCAAAGCTACACTTTTGGAACAATTCCAATGAGAAGGGGAGCAAAACAGACACTCAAAATTCATATAAGCAACTGAAAGTTTTCAATCTGTACAAAATACTAATATGCATTTGATACAGTCACTAATTGCGTTCGTAAACTAAATTCTTAAAATTCCTTATACACATAGTTACAAAGACATATAATGCACACTTCGGCTCCGCTAAAGATCATTTTTTGGTCAAAAACGCAAACAGCGGTTCTGTTAACATTAGAAACTTTGTCTTAATTAATTTAACAACTATAATGCAAAATCCCCTGAATGTGAAAGATGACTAATAGTAAGGGATGTGAAAAATACAACTAGTTGTGACAGAAGTTACAAGGAAGCCTGAAACTAGAATAGTAATTGATATCCAAGCATGGTTCGAATCAACTTAAAATAATCTAGAAAGCTGAATATTGAAATTACATATCCAAAATCAATCAATAGAAATCAAATTTGAAATAGGCAACAATTGGACCGATGAACTCATACAACTCAAATAATGAAACGGCTGGCAACAAATTAGGATCAAATACTTATATGACTGGCTTCGGCAAAAAATAAAAATAAAAAATTAATGAATTTGTAAAAAGAGATTCAATAGAATCACCAAATATTAGATATTCATATAAGAATTCTTGCAATGTAGACCTGCAATGCTTTAAGAAATACCAAAGTTGGGCAATTACAGGAGCACCGTAGCATGCATTATACAGAACCTTGATTCACATTATAAGATACATACTAAATTCTCAAACTTGTAAAATGAAAATTACACAAAGAACAGCAATAAAATTGGAAAATAAACACAATTAGAATGCATGCATTCAATCTATCCCCAAAATTGGGGAAAGAAGACAAGTTTGATGACATTACCAAATAAAAATCTCTTTCTCAATAAAATTGAAAAGTGTAAACTAGAAACCAAATTCCAAAACCATCAATAAAACAAGTGGTTGATCTAACAACCCCATCCATTTCTAAATATATAAACTTGCAAAATTAAAAATAAAAAAATATTTTGATCACAATGAAACAGTATTTCTTATATTTAAAAAATCCCAATTTGGGTTTTCCTCTCTCAACAAAACCCAATACCAAAATTTTGAAATTGGGAAACAAAAATCACAACTTGGGTTAAACTAAAACGGTAAAAAAAATATATAAAAATCGGACCTTGAGGGTTCCATTGCAACCACAAGGTGCTTCCATCTCACTCTCCTCTCCTTCTTCTTGACAAATCCTGCATTCTATCAATCTCTCACCTTTCCTCTTCTTCTTCTTCTTCTTCAAGAATTCACCATTGTTGAAACTCTTAGTCTCAGAGCCCCCTTCATCTTTCTCCCCTTCATCTCTCCTCAAAAACCCATCAACAGAATCAGCAACAACTCCACTCCCAGCTTCAAAGCAAGCAGTGGTTGCTATGATCCTATCAACACACACCATGAAATCCCCCTCCATCTCACTCTCTCCCTCTCTCTCCCCTCTCCCTCAAAACTCAAAAAAGGAGAGCTGCTTTATAATTGGAAAAAATAATAGTGGAAGTGGGGTGGGGAAAAGACTGAAATGCCCCTGGAGTTTTCTGTGACGGAATTACCTATGCATTTTTTAAAGTGTAAGAATTGTTTTTAGCCCCCAAAATATTTGAATTTTGAGAAAAGCCCTCCAAATCCCATCTGTCGGTCTCTAACGGTGTAAAACAACACTTCTACTGCCTCGCTAGTGCTGTAAAATATAACTCGATTAGGGTTTTAGCGTATGAGAGCATCGAGAGGAAGAGAGAGCTTGAGATTTTTGCACGGAGCTGTCTGGTAGTGAGATTTGGCAATCAACTATCCCAATCAAGTTATCTCGAACTGTTAGGTGGGTTTTCTTCCAATAACGTTGGGATTTTGGGGGCTTTCTGAAGATGCAAAGATTTGAAGGGTGTTTTCGGAAATAGAAAAGATTGCTGGGCCAATATAAAAGGAAAATCCGAAGATTTAAAATAGTTTTTGTACATGATGAGATTTATTTAGAAATGATATTAATTGATGAAGGGGCTAAAACTGAAAGACTTCGGAGTAATAATTGAATGCTAAAGTTGGACCAAATTCAGGGAGTTGGTAGTGCAGAGGTTATAGGCTCGATTTCCATAAACATAACATAAAAAGGTGCTTCTTTTTTGAGAATTTAAATTGTTGCAGGTGTGAATTTAGTTTGGCACAATAATTTATGGTTTTAACTTTGTCAATATTGTGCTTCAACCTTTCCTTTGACTGTCATTTTTCAAAATGAAAACACACACACATGAGCTTTACATGATAACCAACGTACTAAAATTGTTTATTGTATTTGTATAATCATTTTCTTAAATTTAATCAAAACCATTTCGGAATGCAGGCTAAGCAGAAAATCAACTCGTGTCAATCAATTAAATATGTCGAACGCATTCAATAATAACCGTTTGAATATAGACTTTTCTTTTTGAAGAATATTTGTTCTTTCATTTAGCTAACTGTATTTTAAGTTTCAGGAGGAGAAATATGCATCGCGCTTTCCTTTTTTGACTTAGGCTAACCTTTCCGTTTAAGGGAAAGCATGTATAGCTTGTAATATGTTAGAAACACTTGGTAAATATTGTATTTTTATTATAATATTATGTTTATCAAAATATCCTGGTATAAACTTGGTTAATATATATCGTGTGTGGAAGAACGGTTCATGTTATGAACTGAAACCGGTAAATGTCATGTGTTTCTTTCATAGTGAGTTACAAACTAAATATTTAAGAACTACGTTAGAAAATCGACATGAATTCCCACTGTTTTTTTGGATGTTCTCAGATTTGAGTTTGAATTCCCACTGTTTTTTTTTCTGTTCCTCTGAAATCTTTTTTATGATTGTATTAGAACTAACATTAATATATTTCAGAATCTAAACAATGTTCAATTTTTTAGCATTCAATCGTCTTAGTTCATATTTGATCAAAATTGGCAATTGAGCCAGGTAGCTATGATGAGCCAACAAAACTAAATTAGTTGTGTTTTTTTTTTCTTTTATTTATTTTTTCAATTTAATCACATTAGATTGCTAGTCAACACTATAATAATAGCCGTTAAATTGTAATTGTCAATTACAATTTAGGGTGGAATTCTTTGACCTATACCCACGTCCCATAATCGCATCAAATGTACGATCTATCTTATCCAACCTACCTTGTATGTTTTTATGTTTTTCTTTCTTCTTTTCGAAGGACGATTCTGTGACATACGATTGCAGATATGGTAAAAATTATAAAAGTTGCAATGTACACCATGGAACGTTGTTAACATACTGGTCAAGGGCTTAAAAATAAAGGCCTTGCTTTTGTAGATGTAAGATTGAACATGAGATATTAAAAAGGAGAGAAAATATTACTTGAAAAACAAAAGAATATATATATGGGGTTAAGGGTCCCGTGTTCGAGCTCACGAAATATTTCTGAGCCTCACCCTCATGATATCATCATCTCCTCGCGATTAAAAAAAGGAAGCGAGAAAAAAAAAACTCTCCTCCTTCCTTCGAGTGCCTCCTCGCGTCTCCCTCCCTCCTCACGCCTCCCTCCCTCGAACTCGCCGCCTCTCCTCCATCGCCTCCTCCCTCGAGCACCTTGCCGAGCGACCCTCCCTCCTCCAACGCCTCCCTCCCTGACCTTCTCGAGCGCCTCCTTCGAACCCGCCGCCTCTCCTTCCTCGCCTCTTCCCTCGAGCACCTCGCTGCGCGACCCTCCCTCCTCCAACGCCTCCCTTCCTCACCTTCTCGAGTGCCTCCTAGAACACCCTCTTCCTCGCTGTGCCTTTTCCCTTCTCCTTCGCTGCGTCTTTACCCTCCATCCTCGAGCATCCTCGCCCTCGCTACCGCGTCTTTCTCCAGTGATTGGGTAAAATTTATGCCTCAATGGATATCACTAAATTTAAAGCTTTCTTCTTCACAATATTGTTCAAATTCATTCAAACATGGAGTCATTTATTTAATAGGAATAATATGATTTCTTTTAAATAGATGAACAAATTGATAGTTTCATCATGAAACCCTAATAGAATTTGCTAGAAATTACTCACAATTTCACAAATCATATATACATGACTAAGTTCTTCTGTACGCTGCTATGTGTTGGAGATAGTGCCCTCGGAGTCAATTATTGGATCACAGGCACGTGATTGCAATGATTGAGGGGAGGACCTGTCCCAGTAGGACAGTCTTACTCAAGATGATAGTATGCTATCTGGTTTATCTCTATCATCGTGTGCTGCTTTAGGTGACCTGACAGGTCGCTATTACACGTTGATAGAGACCCTAGGATTCTTGCTTGACGGCCAGCAGTACGATGGCGATCATATACGTGGGAGCTGGTAGTCTATAAGCACATCCTTAAAAGGTCCCTAGTCGTGGGAGTTTCGAGACTGGGCATCGATACTCCATTAGTAGACTAGTGTATACAGTCGAGACCCCGACGAGGGGCGGTGGCCGGTCTCACAAGCCACTGGTGTCAGTTGGTTCACCTAAGATGTATACAGGTGCTCATTGGGTTATAAGTACACCGGACAGGGCTCGCCGAGAACCTGCTAGTTGGGATTATACCAGACGTCAAATAGCAGTTCCCTGGTGACATGTGTACAGGTTAGTTCATCGACCTGAGATCGTCATTTGTCTCGTGTGAGTTCCCACTATACTTTGATTACTACCCTACCACGGCTCAAAGGAGTCGTGCAAACAGGTTTTAGTTGGGTACAGTCCCGAGCCACATGGAGGCAGTGAGCGGATCTGCAGGGGTTCGTCTCTCCCAGTATTGGGGGTGAGGTCGCGCTGTGTCTAGGAGAGCCATTACACAAAGCCCTCGGCCGAGGCAGGAGATTTACTGGTAGGTATTCCAGTAGTATCTCAGGGTGTTCTGGGCTACACTCCGACACGACTTGTACCGCTTTTGGGGGTCTGACTTTTACCAACCCCCTAGGCCCGCCATGCGATACTCATAGACGAACGGACCGGACTGTACGGATATTGTCACTGACAGGCTCAGTAGGGTGTCAGGATGAGTTCGCTCATCGACGTCCCTTTTAGTCAATAGCTGGTGGCCCGTCATGTATGGCTAATACCTCTGACGTGCTAGTGGTTAAATCTACAGCCATAGTATTGACGAGTCTTTAGAGTCCCCCACACAGACAGTTACTCAAGTTTCGAGCGAAACGCTGTAAAGGCCGTATGGAGATATGGCAGGGTTCGATCAGATACGTGCGGTATTTCATGGATCGTGATCGGACGGATTTTACTAGCCGGCTTTAGCTTAAGCCGGATCCTAGTATTAGACAGTGTAGATTTTGTCTCTTTGCATTTGTATTCAGTGGGAATACAAATGCGGGCATGTATATGCAGTAGCGGGGTTTTCCTATAATTTATTACGGAATCAGTTTTCTGAAGTTGCCAGTTTGCATTCCGTTCCGGCCAGTTTTCATTTGTTCCTTCACTGCCGGACTTTCCGATGGAGGGGGTTATTTGCAAGTTTGCAAATAACTTTTTGTGGAGGTGTTATTTGTGAAATGGGAGATTATGATAGAATCTTTTGATACCATTCTTTTCTATCATCATTTCTTGCTTTATTAAGATTAGAAAGGATTAGAATGGATTTGATGTTGATATGATATTGTTATCATAACCTTTTGCTTATGGTCATTCATTCTCTTTTCCTACACTCACCTTCCTTCTTCTTTTTTTTTGGAGATTCCCTCCACCATTTTGAGAGAGGAGAGGGGCCGGACACACTTGAGGGGAGAGTATGAGAGAGTTGTTTCTTAGTGTGGAAATTATTCATCTCATTCCTCATGCTTGAAAAATACATACACCTTCATCCTCTCCAAAGTTCTTTCTCCTCTCCATCATCTCTATGGCAACTTCATACCCGCATCGAGACATGCTTTCTACACTACAACCTACAGTACCCTTGGACGCGTCGGCTAGCCAACTTCGCGCCCGAGTTGTCTCGGTCCAGAGGTGAGAGCCCGTAAAAGAAATCGGCTACGTGGTGCCCTTTCCGACGAGAAGACGACGAATGGTGATTCCGCTGGAGATCGGAGTGGAGACGAAGACCGGAGGACACGGATCGCTTGGTATAACTCTCTTCCCATCTCTTGTTAGCTAGTATAGGTTAATGGTTACGATCCGGGTTTTATTGTCCGCGGTAGCGCCAGCTTAAAAGTTAAGAAAAATTTTGATTCCGCATTTTGGCCTCGAGTAGTAGGCCGGGGCGCTGCCGTGGCGCAACACTATGCACGATCAAAGTGTGTATCCGACGACCGGTTAGGTTCCGATCCTCTCATCCTCTTCTAATTCTTTGCTATGATGTTTTAAGTAGAAATATTTTGAGAATAGTGGACTTTCCAGGAGCCCCTTTGTGTGTGCCATTACAGCAAGACATCGGATGTTTCACTTTGATACTTTCAAATTTGAAACTGTCATGACAAAGTCACATCTTGGTTGCAACCTACAAATAAGATATAATCTTCTGAGATTCTTGTATTGTATGCGTCTTTGGCTGAAAGTTTAACTACTAGCCGATAGAAAACATGTTATGAACTAGCAATGGAACGAATTTCATTATTAACAACCAACTTTATCATTAATGGAACACAAATTTAACTTATACAGAGATTCAAGCATATGTTATTATTTGATGAACGCAGATCGACATAAATCAACTATGACATGATAAATGCTATGCTTATATTGCTTTATGCAGGTAATCGTTTCATCATCATCACATATTTCTTCACAGTTATTTTCAGAAAATGGATTTGTGTATGAAGGAACTCTTTAAACTGAAAAGTTTTTTTTAATTAAAAAAAAAGAGAGAACTGATATTCGATGCCAGCATTTACCCTGTTAGCTACATTTTAATTTGATATCAAATTCATGGCCGGTGAAGCTGGTGGATCTTTTATCATAACAAGATTAAACTAATTAATAAAATTAGGAAGCCTACCTTCAAATTTAGCATACTTTTATATTCAAGATGTTTGGAAGTGTAATTCTGATATTTAGATGTATGACAGCTTGAAACGATTTGATGATAGTTTTGTAGAATAGATAATGGCTGGTTTCTTTATATCATCAAAGGTTTAACCCCATAGACTAATTTATTACAACATACTTATGTAGGACCTGAAAGGTAAAACTGTTTCTGTGGAATGAATCAGTATTGCATATCAACACTTATACTATATGAGTACAATCTACATGGAAGTTTACTTAAATTAGATATTACTTATTTGAGTTTAGGCAACTTACTGAGGTCAAGGGCATGAGCGTGGCATGATCAGGTAAAAGATGAAACTCAGGTTTGGCTGTAATTCATGGCAATGTATAATTGCATTTAAGCATGTCATAAAGAATAGGCGGCTTCTTAGATGCTTATGTCAGTTATCAGTTTTTTCACTTATTTATCTAAAGTTATTTTATAGACATCAATGAGGATTCTGTTGCTTGACAATTTAGCCTTGTCTTCTTCATGTTTTCAGTTTGGTTTGTGCTCTTGACAGTAATGCCAGTTTTGTGTTTCAGGTTGCTGATGAATTGTTCCAGACACACTTTATCTCACTGTTAACATCATTGACAGATTTCTTTCTCAAAAATTTATTGAACGGCAACTAAATTATTTGCTTCACTGAAAAGGTTGTTTGGTATCGTTTCTCTCAGATCTCGTGCAAAGCATGCAGTGTGACGTTTCCATAGTTTTTATTTCGAAAAACCGAGTTCATTACAGGTATACCTGCCAATTATATATATCCATTATGATGAAGTACATATCTGAGCCTTATCATTAGTATGCATCTCTATACCACAAACCCGGGATTTGCAAACTGTGCATGTTAAACTTTCAGTTCTGAAATGGTTGTTTCTAGGTAAATATGCTTTGATCATGGTGTTCTATGATACAAGACTAAGTAAACAAATTAATTAACTCTCTGTGTGTGTAATTTTCAGGTGCTACAAATAAAGAAACAAAAATTGTACATAAGGCCAAGAATGGTAGAATACCAAAGCAGATCCAAAATCCTTATGCAGATATTTCGTGTTCTAAGACGCATAAAGTAGCAGCATGACTAAAGACTTGAAAATGCACAAGCAATGGATAGAGAATTGAATAAGGGAGTTGATGTTAGGAAGCTAAACACAAGAAAGAATTGCTAGAGCACCAATTTTCATGTGTTTCTTCAACCTTTTCACCGTTGATTTAGTGGGTTCAAAATTAACGGTTTACCGACAATAGAACTTTTTACATTGTTAAATCAACGGTGAAAATGTTGTAGAATCACATGAAATTTGGTGTACCCATATCTTAGATGATAATGATGAAGATGGTTGGTGCTGATCGGCGGAAAAAAATGAGGGTGTATTTTTTCAACGCCATAGGAAGAAATTCCCTCATATGGCATCTTTTCTCCATTATTCTCTCTCTATATATATATATACAGAGGAACACACACAGCTGTCCATGACAATTATTTTCCTATGCGCTCATGGAAGAAAGTCAAGCTTGAGAGGTTGGAAGGCTAACAAACTATTGGTTGTGTTGGAGATGTGAGAGTTAAATACTAACGGAGTTAGTTAGAAGCAAATATTATTTAATAATTGGATGATGATTAATGAGGGTTAGTGAGCACTTGAGAGAGAAGAAGGTTGTCTTAGGATTTCTTAATTAATAAATTAATACTCATTGGGAGCATGGTTGTTAGAATGATGAATAAAATAAATATTAAAGGAAGTGAAAACTGGGGAAGAGGAGAAGATGATTTAATTAAATATGCAATGAGGAGGAGACAAGTGGATAAGATAGCCAATCATCACATCTCTATCTTATTCTCAAGATTTGACATGCATTATTTTTGAGTCCACATGCCTTTGCCTTGTGCAACAATATAGGCCTTTTTTCCTCACATTCCTATATAAACATCATGATAATTGTTTGCTTTTATTTGTGAAACATGGAAAAAGTAAAATAAAAAATTAGAATAAATACTTATCTTCATGCGATATATTGCAAAATATCGAATTTATTTTCAAGTTGTGAGCGATGATAACGACTATTTGGAAATTCTAATATTCTTTTGAATTTTGTTTTCTTTCTCAATCAAGGTTATTGGATTTATGTAATAAATGATATGATGAGCTATGGCTTAATTTTTCTTAATTAAAAAAAAACAGTATTTTGTATCTTATGGCAATGTTTGTTGCAATTTCTTTTAAGTTCTTCCACTTTATTAATTGTTTTATATTCTTATTATTTTTTTCTAAAATAATATGAGGCAACACAATTGATCTTTAAGATTATGTGACATATCGTTATATCTTTAAGATTATGTTTCCATCCAACCAAACAAAATTCTATTTCTTTTCGATGCTTGTAATGGATGGGTTTATCAATGTGACATGTATTAATTGATGTGGGTTGTTAAATGGAATCAATTACGAGAAACTGCCAAATACTCTCAAAACTAAAAAAAACCACCACAAAATTTTCAAAAACTACCATAGCTAAGACGCCATGTCAGCAATATTTACAAGAACCCGCCGAAAAACCTTCAAAGCATTGTAGTTTCTTATAAATATTATAGTTCTGATAGTTTCTTACAACTGAGCCGCACAGTATCTGATAGCCTTTTCGAATTAAGCCTAGATCTTAATTAGCTGCATACAATGCATGTTGAAGTAATCCTATCTTGTATAAATTATTCTACATCCAACATGTACATAAATTACTCTATATTCTACATGTAAATAACTCTGAACAAAAATCACATATCAACATTTTAACCTCGTATTGAATCAGTATGCAGATCCATATACATAAAAACAAAGAAAATCTACAAATCCTGCTCATGCCAGATTACAAAGAATTTTTTCTAGAAAAAAAAAAATTAGATTACCCTAAAAGAAGACATTGCTTTCCAAAAATCACTTCTGTATTGCAGATGTTTCAGAATCAGTGTTGGTGTCAGTTGCAGATGTTTCAGAATCGGATTTTTCGATTTCCATTGTAGCATTGAAGCAAACTCACTCCCTGGAGTAAACGCCGATTCGAGCTCTTCGGCAGTTTGGGATTGTTTGGAACTGGCTTTTAACCGTTAGTTTTGCCTGATACAATACCAATTTTACGATGAGATCATCACTACTACTAAAGAAAATTATTGACGAGTTAATTGCATATAACACCCCTCAAGTTTTATCTCAGTATCGTATCACACCCAAGCAACACCCCACAACTGGTAACATCCTGGGCTTAGCCCTCGATATGACTTTGAAAGACAAAACCTGAGTTGATTGTAGACTACTGGTTATAGGGTGATAAAGTGCTGTACAAGGTAAACGTGTAGGGTGTTATATGCAATAAATAGATATAAGCTCTGAGATTTGTCATATCAGGAACTTCTTCACAAAGTCGCCGATGGTTGTGCTGACGACTTCTTGGATAAGGAACTTAGTAACTCGATCTCTCCCTAGCATCTGTAATAGAAACCTCTTTGGGACCTGCAATGAGTTCATGTAGACGAACGAGTAAATTAGGAATGTCTCATGCTATAAATCTTATATCTTTAGCACATGCATTACATTCAGAAGGCTAGTGAAATGCTCAGAATTGATCGAAATGGATGCAGGTTGAAGAATGTAGAGAGCTTGTTGGAACGATAGGAATTTGTAATACATTGATACACACTAAAATTACCTTGTATATGCAACATTCTTGAGTCGAGGGACCCAAATATATGAGCAGGAATCTCTAAGTTATTATAGTTTGCAACCCTCAGCACGAGGGGCGGTGGCAGGATGTTTTGTCAAATAGGGCACAACACAGATAGTAAGATTCCATTAGAAAAATCCAACCACGCGATTATATAAGAAAACATCAAACATTTTTCAACTGGACACAAATATTAAATTAACTTAATTGTAAGAAAAATGTCTACAATTATTATATTATAATTTATACCATTTAAAAAGGTTCAAAAGAAAATATGGAGGCGTTAGGATTTGATCATTCAACTTTTTTTTTCTTTTTCTTTTTCTTCTTTTTGAACTGGCCCGTAAGCCTCATCCAAGCACGACATCACACACACACACAAGCACACAACAAACACACGCCCAAGGTACCCACGAATTTGCCTCGAAAGCGTTAATTTGTGGCCACTTCACCCTACTTCGAACCCTGTACTCTCCGCAGGAAGTTAATGTCATACAAACTGAGCTATTGCTCGTTGGTTTTTTGCTATTATAATACCACATGAACTAGACATGCCTTATAAAGTGTTTACGACTTACGAAATATATGCATGCTACATGTATACATGTACATGTACAAGTTCGGGCGTGATATACATATATCCGAGCGTGCATGTGGTGTGTGATGTGTTCAAAAACTTCAACATCTTTGGCAGCCAGTATTACTTTTATCTTGTTTGGGGGAATGCGTCCCTCTCCTCAGGCTTTGGATCCGCAACTTTGGTTCTTTGATGCAGTGACACAGGAACTTAGAGATGGTATGAGCCAGTCTAAGCCACGCGGACATGTATTCTCCCTGTTTTGGCTCATGAAAAGGGGCGCTCAACCTGTGGGGTAGAGACTATAAAAGTATATCCTCAACCATTTTGGTTCTGTGAAAGGGATTTAAGTAGTATTAGAGCCAACATTTGTTTCGTATCATCCAACACATTTGTAATGACTTCTAACGAGTTAATACATGCTAATATCGCTGACCCCTCAGGAAAACTTAAGGAAGGCCATGGTAAGTACATGCCATACAAAGAAACAAGTGTAATTTTATGGATAATTAAAAATGAAGCAAAAAAATTAATGGCAAGCAGAAAGTCTTACATTGGATGTTTTTCCTTCAGACGTCACGATAGCATACAAAGAGAAATTCTCGAGTCAGAACATTAAAGAATATGTAGAAACTTACCACAAAAAAATCCAAAACAACAGCAACACAAACAATAAACATTCTTACCTCCTTTCATTCTACGGAATCCTGGAATCGGCGGTGCAGTACGAGCCAGGTTAGTTAATACATCATCAAATGCCTTCTGGGTTTCTTCGCTGGTCAAATCCACTCTTACCTGTCTAACTAAATCATGAGCAGTGCTATATAATTCATCAAATAAAAGAAGAAAAAGCTGGGTGCCGTAAAAGATAATGAGTTTTATCGATCTATAGCACATTTCACCACTTTGTTTGTTGTTTACTATTTAAAGATATTAGGAAACAGGTAAAAGGCATTTTCTTTGAAGTTTCCAATTTCAGGCATGTCGAAAGTAAAAACCAAATGATGGAACTTTAAAGATAGTCCTATATTGGAAACAATAAAAGGATCATATGGGTATAAAATATAAGATGGGTCAAAACTCAACAAATCTTGAGTCTTATTATTGGAACTCACTTATATCAAAGGTCTGTGTACCTATAAAAAGCTCATCACTCAACATGGTATTCGATCCTCCACGTGACAACCACACCAAGAAAAGTACAAGGCCACAAATAGGACATGCATATGAATTCTGATTACAAAATAGATTTATATATCTTAGTATAATTTATTGAATCAAAGAGGAAATAAGTAAATGGATCTATTTTATTTTATTTTGTTACTGCATTCTGCCGCTCCGCGCTTTATTGCAACATTCGTCATACTACGATTAACGCCATTTAGGCACAAAACTATCTGAATTTTTATCTAAATCTAATAACAGGATGTTTCTGAGAATCTGATAAACCATTTACTTATTTCCTCTTTGATTCAATAAATTATACTAAGATATAAATCTATTTTGTAATCAGAATTCATATGCACGTCCTATTTGTGGCACCTTGTTAAAGATTAAAGTTTATTTAAAGTTGAGCGAGTGACGTGCTTTTTATAGGTACACATGGGTCTTTAATATAAGTGGGTTAACATTAGTGAACAATTAAAGCAAAGAAAAATCAAACCAAAACCAATAAAACTCCCGTTTCTATATCAGGTTATTAAGAGGTGGACCTAGAAAAAGAATTAGAAAATATTAGAATAAAGATAAATCATTTTCTAAATAAAGGATCTATAGAAATAGACTCTAATAAAATAATCATAATAAATGGTGATGTTTCTGAATGGCCAATATATAATCATATATTAACATACAATCAAGCTAGAATGGCAAGAATGATAAACCCTATGAACGAAACAGAAGAATTAAGTGAAACTAATTCATATAATAAAATTGAAAGGCTTATAAAAAAAATCTAGGTAAAAGATTGGGGGTCAATCTTGATCAAACCTTAGAACAGATAAATTTTCTCTCATTGGATGAAGGTGTATTTCATATAAAAATGAAAACTGAACGGAATAAATATATATGATATTCATATTCAGAATTAGAAAATTTATGGGAAAATGCTTCGGGAGAAGAATTATGAGATATTTGTAGAGCGATGTCAAGACTGACAGCTAAAGAAAATATAAAAAGCACAGAACAACAATCCTCAAATATCATAGAACAACCACCAACCATAAGGCCAACTATGTATACAGATGAAGTCTCACGTCTTATTTCAATCTATATGAATATATAGATAAAAGAGAATATATGTATAACAAGAAAAGACTTTATAAGGAAGAAAACGATGAGTTTGTACCTAAAGAAAAAAACTCCAGAGTTTATGATACCGATTGGTTTTATACTAGACATAAATTGCATAAAAAATCCTGAAAAAATTATAGACATGTGGACTCAAGTATTAGTATACCAAGCACAAACTAAAACATTAACATCAAAACAAATATTAAAAATCATAGAATCAGAAGTATCTGGGATGGCAGATATGTGGTATAAAATCTTATCAGGAAATTCAAAATGATATCTATTAACAGATTCTACAACCGGTGAAACTCTTTTAGAACCTATAAAATTAATAGAAAATTTCAAGAAAGCCATAAAATATGAAATTTTTGGACAAATATATAATGATCCAGACATGGAAAAAGAGAAAGTTTTAGATGCCAAAAAATTATTAGAAAGACTATATATGCGATATGTGCTATTTTGAAGAATATACTTGTGAATTTCAAAAATATTTCTACCAATGTAAACCAACATCTGAAGATCAGAGAATGCTATTGGCAATATATTATCTTAAACTTCCAGAACCATGGGGAACTCGTTTACATAATAGTTATGTAACCTATACTAAGGTTAAAGTAGATAATTTAAGCAAAAGGATAAACTTTGCTTGAAGAAAAATCAATGAATGGTGTATAGAAAGCAAACTTATGGTTAGATCAAAAAGAATATATAAAAAAGTGTTATGCTGCAACAAAATATCCGAACCAACTCAATGGGAATGTAAGCTTTATCATAAAAACAATACAAAAAGAATGATAAAAAATACAAATATAATCCAAAAGATAAAAAATATAAGTTCATAAAGAGTAAAATATATGAACCAAGAAAAACATATTTTTAAAAGTAAAGATACACATACCAAAGATCGAAAGGACCCTAAAGAGTATCTAAAGAGTGTATATGTTGGACTTGCAACAAAGTAGGTCATTATGCGTCTAATTGTCCAAAGAAAACAAATCATGAAATGATAAAGATTATATGAAGAATTCAAAGAAATATATGAACCAACCAGAAAAATTAACAGATCTCCAAAAAGAATACTATGAAATAATTATAGATAGTTGAAGTGACGAATACTTAAGTAGCAAAGAGTCAAATTCTTCTGACTCTGAGATAGAACACACACACACATATATATAGGGAATCAGAATGAGAGCCCAGCGCCCACACGCCACGCACGTGACCCATGACGTTCAGCGCCCACGTGCCATCTCACGCGTCCTTAGGACGCTTCTCACCCCTCTTTTTTTCACGGTCCCCACTAAAAATATCGGCCCCGTTGGAAATTCTTTTTAATGGGATGATGTCCCGCATCCCGTAAGGAGGCTGCTATCCCCCTTGACCCCCAGCCCACTATCCGGATAGCGAGACCCCCATAAACTCTGCGAGACCCCCGATACCTCCAAAACACAACACATGCACACTATACATTGAGTTCGCATGACCAGTTTTACCCGTCAATCGGAGGTCCTCTCGCTCCAAAAGCGAGGTTAATTAACGGCAGCTTAGTCCGCGGCTGCAGGAGATTCGGATCCTCACAATCAATAAACACCGGTCTACCCTAAGCAGGAGAAATCTCTAATACGCCTGACAAGCACGCGCATTCTCATCTCAATGGAGTGATGAAAAACACCCTATAGAGGTCTTTTGGATGACCTATGTTGTGTTGAAGGGATATCAATATGATACAATTGATTGCGTGAGGTCTGCGGTAGCAACAGAATCAGGTAAGTGTACGCAAAAGGACAATTATTTTCTATTATATTAGTGTTGGTTTTTGATTTCGGGTTGGTGAATCCCTTATTCCAAGATGAACGGTTGTCACTCGTCTTATATTTTGTCTCTATGGACCGAAAAGAAAGGTGGCTCAGCAGGAAAATGATTGTTCCGTGCGAGAAGCAAGGGGATCAATTGCTTCAAATATACATATATACATGGATTTTGGCAATGCAATAGAGTTGGACCTAGTGTCGATCCGAATGAATCAGTCTTAATTTCCACTGGGGTTAATTTCCACGGGGGTAAATCTTTGACTGCTATGTAAGGGTAGCAAGTTACAAATTCCGTCTCGGCAGGACATGTATTTCTATCAAAATGAAATTAATAAATGCAAATGAATAGTTAATGGTGGAGTTACCAATATCCTTTTTCTTGTATGCATTCCTACTATAAGGAATTTGTCGATTTATTTCTGTTGAGACCTCGAAAAATAAAATAACATGGAAATTCGAACGCATAAGAATTCTGGAAAGGAAATTGAAA
This sequence comes from Agapanthus africanus, assembly GCA_030015575.1. Classification (NCBI taxonomy): domain Eukaryota; kingdom Viridiplantae; phylum Streptophyta; class Magnoliopsida; order Asparagales; family Amaryllidaceae; genus Agapanthus; species Agapanthus africanus. The sequence continues at coordinate 89,755,546 of JASDDO010000024.1, read as the reverse complement.
AGAAATGCAGCTCCAGGTCCGACGGAAATGGTAAGATCTTTGGTGCAAGAATAAGGGGTGATTCATATCATCTTGATTTGTTCTGCTTCCCCTCTTATTCTAACAATATTGAGTTGGGCTCTTCTCCTCCCAGTATCCAATCCAATAGAACATGCTAAATAAAAATTGTTCATGGAAAACCTGATTGATTTGAATCGGGGAAAATCATAAGGATTTTATGAAACCAAGTGTTACAGCTCAAATCCATAATTTCCAATAGGAGCAGTTGGCAATCGAATCCAAAACCTCCCATTATTTTACTATGCATAATTGAACGAAAAGAAAGTCCCGCTCCATATATGAAAATCTGACTAGTTCATCCAGGTGCAAGTAATAATCATATACAAATATTTGACCTTTAAAAACTGCCAAGAAAAGAACATATTCAATTTGTAAGCGTGGCAGCTCCATTACATAACATGGCACTAATTAAGTAACTGATTCAACATTGGACACAAATTTAAAATCCCTATTGCATATTAACTGAGCTATGGGTTAGTTCTGTAGTATTGATAAATAGTAATGCGCCTGATTTAAAATCTAACAAACTCACCTGAATTTTGTCATCATCACGTGACTCAACGACTACCTTAACATTGTCCAGTGATATGTCATTCTTCTTCTTCTGATCTGTGATCGATGCTTCTAAACCTATAATCATAGAATAACGAATTGAAATCGAAAAGATAGTGCAGAACAACATGATGTCTAGTATCAGTTGATAACAATATGTACAATTCAAGGCTTTGATGAAGGTTGTAAGTACCTGAACCAACCGCAGATATTGGCCATGAAACATTATTTGAGCCCCTTCCCGGAGAAAATAGTAAACTAAAATGAAAGAAGAGAATTATGGACACATTTAAAATGATAAAACAAAAATTCCTGTTAGTATATCGGCATGATGTTTCAATACAATGCTCTACCTTTTTCCTATTATCCGACTCATTCAACCCACATACCCACGAATAGACGTATCCACTTATAATTCATTGCTGGAATGGATAATAGGATATAAATGGTACATATGATATGTACTACAGCTCTTTTGTAGTTTCTTTAGCATAACTTTCTGAATTCTATGCATCCCAAGTTGAGTTATGTTTACTACAACGATCTACCATCTCAGGCAAGGGCATCGACTAACATGTTCATTCTTCGATAAAAATAAAATCAAAGGGCTAAACTATGTGCCAACAGCCTACAGATGAAGTTTACCTTCTAAATGCACCTTTTGATTCATTGAAAAAGGTACTGCTGTTGGTGAAGTCAGTGAGTCTGACACTACCTTTTGCATTCCTCACATTCATCACCTGCAATTATGAATTACATGGATCAAAAATCCAATTGATGTTTCATTATGCAGATTCATTTAGGTAATACTAATAACACAATACAGTTTTTTAGTTTCACACATTCATGCCCAACGTTGACCCTTTTTTCCAAAAGGGTTTCACAAGATCTCCCTCTCTACTTTCCCCTTATAGCACTTGTACCCCCTCAAGTGATTTATTAGCACAAAAAATTCCTCCGCTCGTACAGCAAAACCCTCATAAACACTCAAATTCTGCAACAAACAACTGAATAACTTGTTTGTGTTGTGTAGAGTAGAATTTGTCTTTTGACTGAGTGCCTTTTTATGCGTCAAAGCCTAGCTATTTTGAGCAACACTATTATTTTTAGTCCGCTACTTAGATGTGTGTTTGGTGGGGTTTGAACCTAGGTTGATTTGATATCATTTTAAAGTCCCTGCATAGCAAAACTCTTAAGTTATGCTGAGGGTCAAGAGATATATTTTAAATTCTAAAATATTGAACATTGTTAAGAGAGTAGGTTAAAATTTCAGTTAAAGGAAGTTAAGGTTTCCAAGACCCTGGTTTAATTGAAGTTAGAGCAAAACCACGGTTTGCTTACATGCAAACCGCAGTTTCGTAAAAAAATGGGGTTTTCCAACATGTAGAGCCGTTTGGCTGCATAGTTTTGAAACCAAAATTTCATATAAGAAGAGGGTTGAAAAAGAGAATGGCATGAAACTTTTGCAAAAGTCCGGTCTTTTGGAGCCCTTGAAACTTTTCCTAATAGCAGTTTGGGAAACTCTTTTTTGGTTGCCAAATGGGCGGAGGTTAAAAGTTTCGGAGTTTAGTCTCGAAAACCCCATGAACCCGTGGTTTCGGAAACCGCAACCACATTGCCAAACGAGGTCTCAGAGGGTTAAGGGTGTAATAAGTAGAACGTGGTTTCAGAAAACCGCAACCACATTGTCAAATGAGGTCTAAGAGGGTTAAGGATGTAATAAGTAGAACATGGTTTCGGAAACCACAACCCCGTTGCCAAATGAGGCTTAAGAGGGTTAAGGGTGTAATAACGAATAAGTAAGGTGTTCATCTTAAAAAAACCTACTAAGGTGTAGGGTATTTTGCAATTAAAGCCTCCAGGCACTGCAGGCCCCTCATTGTGTTAATTCCTAGGCATTAAGCAGGAAAAATATAATCGCATCCAGTGTTGCCATGCATTTGATTTTTGAAATTGCAGGTCCAAATTACTGCTGAAATTTCACTAATTCCCATCAAAATTTATCGATATATACTTGTTTGAATGGTTACATCGCTCAACAACAGTTGGGTCTTGTTCACATTAACTAAAAACGAAGGATTTCTCATAATTAAGCATAAAATACACAACCCACAATAAAAAGAGAAAACTGAAAATCAAAAGGGGGGAAAGTATCGAAAAATTACTTGAGGATTAAAAAGAGAGGGATTCATCTGATATGGGAGCTTTGAGCAAATTGCAGCCATCGCCATCGCCACCATAATTCTTCTCCAAAATCTCTATAAACCCCCAACAAGAAGAAAGGAGCTTCCTTTATCTGCAAGCCTTATCAGAACGGCCCCTCATTTTCCATTTATTTACGAAAATGTCCAAGAGGCACAGTTTAGCCTTAAACGTTGCCATTGGAACACCTCACATACAATCAATCATAAGCTTGAAAGATGAACTCAATTCTCTTTAATACTTGGGTTTTTGATAGAGAGAGAGAGAGAGAGAGAGAGAGATGGAGGCTGCAATTAAAACCCTTTTCATGGGTTTGAATCCTGAGGTATGATGTGGTCTCAAAATCCCATCTTTTTGTTGAATTTTTGTTAATGAGTCTTATTTATTATCGTTCATACTTGTTGTATATATGAGCTCTTGTTGTAAATTTGTAATGGTTTGTATTGGTGTAGGGTTGTGGTTAGGGTTGCATGAATGAACTCATTATGGTGGTTATGTGTTGTATTTGATGATTAGAATGGAGAAATTAAGCTAGGAATTGAGTGCCAACTTGTATAACATGAATGGTTTTTCTTTGAATCCATGCTGGGTCTTTCACATTTTGATTGATTTAAGATGAAATTAAGACAATCTTATTAATTGGTTATAGCAAATTGAGGTTTAATTGTTTTGTCGTCTATTATTAAACTAAGAAATGGGGTTACTCAATGCCACAAAAATTCTTTTTAAAAAAAGGAAAAGAAAAGGCATTGATATTTTTTTTAAATTCTTTTTTTTTAAATTTTTTTTAAAAGAGGCCGTGAAATTTTTATGTGAGTTACTGGGATATCACAGTGAAGTGACCTATACATTTGGGATATTTAAAGTTCATATTCAATTAACAAGAAGCCATGAAGTTTACTTAATTGCTCTGCAGTTGAAATTCGCCTCGTTTATTTGGTCTTAGTTAGTGATGAAATGGTGGTCATAACAAATTAAGTTTAAGCACTTTCATCCTATTGTTATAGTGGCATTATTTTGAGAGAAAACGGGGTCTGTCGGGACCCTGCAGTCTCAAAACTGCAGCGACCTCTCACATGGGCCAGTGGGGTCCAGAGGCCTAACTACAAAATAACCAGCGGGCCTCACTGGCCCATGTGAGAACCCACTGCAGTTTGGGCCTGCAGGGTCACTGCACGCTCCGTTCCCTCTTATTTTAAAGGCTAAATTTCTATTTGCTACCATGAACTTTAGAAACTTTCCCTAAATGTTGCCATGAGACTTCTAAATTATGGATTGATGCCATGAACTTTTAAAGTAAGAAAAAAACCCCACCCCATCCCCACTCCAAACCAAAAAAGAAGAAGGTATTTTGTAATTGAAATCTTTTTGTATTATATGGAAGGGGTATTATAGTCTTTTTATAATTTTGCGTTAAACGCCGTTAGAGATGTCTTTTAATACTTTCAAAGTTCATGATATCAATCCATCATTTTAGAAGTTCAGGGTACCATCTGCGGAATGCGACTTTACTTCATGGTAGCAAATAGAAATATAGCCTATTTTAATTTTCATACAGAATTTTGTTTTTGGGACTCAAAAACAAGGGAGCTAAAAGTTAAATTAATGTGTTGATAGTTCACCCTTAAACTTTATGGCTTGTGAATTATTTGCCATTAACCATGTACATCAACTAGTTTGCTGTTAGATTCTGCCAACATATTCTAAATAGACTTTAGCATTTCATATCAATTACTATCCTTTGATTTAGGTGAAGAGCTTCTTTGCAGGTCATAAGTCTAAAGAAAAGACCAGGCTTTCACGCTCAAGTTCCATGCTCTCAGAAGACAAGACTTCATGATCATACAAAATATATTGATCAAAAACATCATGGAAGGTCAAGATCATTCTTCAATAGCTTAAATTTTAACTAAATCACAAACAGCAACAATACATTCTCGCGTAGTGCAAGACTTATTTACGATCATACATAATATTTTCTCGATATGCCATTATTTCCTTACATTTAGATTTTATAAAAGATGAGTAAAATAACAGTATATTTTTAATCTGTTCCTTGAGTTGTTGAAATTTTGTGAAAGCCTGTACATTTCTTGCCATTTCCAACAGAAAATTTACCTCTAGTAAAAGTTCAAAATTGAAAATGTTCATCTGTTCTGGTGATAAAATGCTCACTTATTGTGGTGTACTTCTTGAGACAACTTTTGATGTCCGAAGGCCGCAATTCATGTTATACATTTCTTACATTTTACTATAGTAAATGACCAATTTTCAGGTGCACTTCTTTATAAATAAAAATTTGATTGCGGCGTAAGTTGTCTTTACGCTTGTTACTGCTTTTAATTAAGTAATATGATCCTTATTTTCTTCTTTTCCCCCTCTTGCATGGAATCCATTCATGTTGTAAATTTTCGTTTCAGCTTTTTATTCATATGCTTGGTAGCAACATCAAATTGCTTTGCACATGAGCAGTCTATTTGGTTTTATGATAGTAAAGTTCTATCAGGTTGTATAAAGTTCTAATGTTTGCTCTGCAGCGTTTGCAGCAGATATTTCAGAGTGGCCTGTGCAGCATCACCAGGTATTTATCATATTTTTCTTTCACTCTCATCTCCTCTTCATCTTTTATCACTAAAATTTTCTAACCTCTTGGATTGTTATTTTTGTTAGGTTTGGAGACTCGATATACTTCAAAGTCCCAATTGAAAGACTTCACAGTTTCTCGCCAAACCACCGAAGATAGAGATATAAAGGTACAATAAAGTTTGACATAATCTCCATTGAATTTTGTTGTGACCAAGTTCTAGTCTTATTAATTTCTGGTTCTAATATTAGGACAAGGATTTTTAAAATTTTGAGATTTGTGAAAATTTCTTGCTTTTCGTGTGATGTATATAGCAAGAAAAATATGAAAAACTGAAAACAGAATAGCTTGAGAGTTTCTAGATTTTTTTACGATTTTCATGTGTTATAGTTATTATGTTGTGGAGAATCTTCCTAAAGATTATGATGCATTTGAATCAAGTGAGTTGGAATTAGATGTAGGGATTTATGTTAATCTCTACCTAAATTCCAAGTTATCTCTAAAAGCCTATATATATATATATCATAGATTAATTGGATTTTGTGAAGATTTAAATTAATCTAAATTTAAATTTCACATTTTCTACAAGGAAGTCATTCACCTATATATATAATTGATCAGTAAATCAATTATGTATGCATCCACCAAAAAAAGAAAAGGAGAAGCCGCGTTAATTTAACAGAGGCTTATTAAAGGGTGACGGCTGGTATGTTAAATTAATTTCACAAGGCCAATGTGAATTAATTTGAGAGATCATTGTATTGAGAAGTTGGCGGCTAATAGAGAGATTTGAGAGAAATCTCCTAGGATGTTTGTAAACTTGATTTAAGAATTTAGTAGGCATTTGCAGATTCCGTTCTGTCGGAGACGGGCCATACGGTAGGTGTACCTCATCAACAAATCCTTGTGCCTCTCTAGTTTGCGTTTTCTATTTTATTCTTGCACTTATTTATTTATCTTTCGTTGATTAATTACGTGATTGTTGTTGTTGCGTGATTTGGTTTGTCGCGAGCATTGTTCCGTGAATCGATTTGCTCTCAACAAGTGGTATCAGAGTTTCGTTAAGGAACCTAGGGTTCTTCAAATCTACAATCTGGGTCAACGGCAGGTAACAACAACTACGTCATCTTCCCCACTTTCTTAGATCGTCGTTTTGAAGGCGTTGGTTCAGATCAAAGGAGAAGTCAAGTTTGTTGTGACAGAGGCAAAAGATGGCGAAGGATAAAATAAGGATCGAAAAGTTCAATGATCATAATTTTGGTTGGTGGCGCATGCAGATGGAGGACTACCTGTATCAAAAGGACTTGTATCTTCAGTTGCTAGGAGAAAATTCCGAGAAGATGACCGATGAGGCATGGAACCTTTTGGATAGGAAAGCCTTGGCGACAATCCGGTTGTCGTTGACTTTGCATATGGTCTTTAATATTTCGAAGGAGAAAACAATCAAGATGCTAATGACGACGTTAGCGAAGTTGTATGAGAAGCCTTCTACATCAAACAAAATCTTCCCGATGAAGAAGCTTTTCAATATGAAGATGCCTGAAAATGGCTCGGTGACGGAGCACCTGAATGAGTTCAACAGCGTAACGAGCCAACTCGAATCGGTTGAAATCATCTTTAAAAACGAGATTCGAGCACTAATATTTCACTGTTCGTTACCGGAGAGTTAGGAGAACCTAGTGATGGCGGTTAACAACTCGATCTCGGGGACTCTCACGTTTAATGATGCGGTGAGTTGCATATTAAACGATGAGATGCGGAGAAAGGCCATGAGTGGGAGTTCAGAAACTTCTGCACATTCGATGGAGAATCGCGGTAGAACGATGGAAAGGGAAAAGAGCAAAAATGGTAAGTCTAAGAGCCGAGAAAAATCGAAGGCAAAAATCCAAGACGACTGTTGGAACTGTGGAAAGAAGGGTCACATAAAAAGTGATTGTAAAGCTCCAAAGAATGAGAAAGCAGATAGAAAGGAAGCTAATACCTTGTCTACACAAGAACATTGGGAACAAGATCTTTGTTTATCGGCGAGCGAGAATACAAAAGTGGATACTTGGTTCCTTGATTCGGGGGCATCCTTCCATTGCACTACGGGATGACATCACTTCAGCGAGTATGTTCAGGGGATCTTGAACATGTGACGGCGGGGAACGGTCAGCTGTGTAAGATCATTGGAAAATGCACGATCATCTTGCAACCGTCAGGAGGTGGTCAATTAAAATTGAAGAATACTCGTCATATTCCAGATTTGAAGAAGAGCCTGGTTTCTATTAGTCAGCTTGACAACGAAGGTTTTATTACGACATTTGGAAATTCGCAGTGGAATATTACCAAAGGGTCGTTAGTGATTGCTAGGGGCAATTTGAACAATTCGTTGTATTTCTTCAACGGGAGTAGCGGAGGATCGGTTGCATTAGCAACGGGTTCGGAGTTGAATTCGTAGACTTCATTGTGGCATAGGCGATTGGGGCACCTTAGCGAGAAGAACATGAAAATTCTTCACGGAAGGGGCTTTTTTCGGGGGTGGAAAAGGTAAAGTTGAGGCTGTGCGAGAGTTGCATTTGCAGGAAGCACGCGCTCAAATTTCAGATTGGAGGTATAGTAAAGAAGACCAAGAAGCTGGAGATGGTATGTACGGACGTATGGGGTCCGGCCTCGGTGGAGTCTTATGGTGGGAATCGGTATTTCGTGACGTTCATCGACGATTCAAGCTGGAAGACATGGGTGTATGCGATAAAGAAGAAGTCCGATATGTTTGGTATCTTCAAACACTGGATTGCGCAGGAGAACCAAATGGGGCTGAAGTTTAAATGCCTCAAGTCCGATATCTGGGGGGAATACTGCACACAGGAGTTCGAGGCGTTTTGCTCGTAGAAGGGTATTCGTTGGCTGAAGACGGTTCCGAAGATGCTACAACAGAATGGTGTCGCAGAAAGGATGAACAGAACGATCTTAGAGCGAGTGTAGAGCATGACCTTGGATGCGGATGTGCCTAAGATCTTATGGGCAGCGGCAGTTGATGCTGCTATGTACTTGATCAACAGAAGCCCGACAAGTGCGCTTGATGGAGGCACTCCGGAAGAAAATTGGTCAGATAAACCGGTTGATTATTTGCACCTAAAAGTGTTTGGATGTGTTGCGTATTCTTTGGTTGATAAGACGGAAAGGAGTAAGCTTGACTCCAAGCCTAGGAAGTGCACTTTCTTCGGATATAGTGGAGATGGGTTCGGATATCGGCTGTGGAATTACACAAGTAAGAAGGTAATACGAAACCAGAATGTTATCTTTGATGAGCAACACTTGTACATTGAAAAAAATCAAGCCAAGAAAGGTGCAGTACGTGAGTTCGTCGAGCTAGATGGAACTAAAGAGAGAATTCAGGTACCTACAGATTGTGATCAGAACTTAGAGGAAGTCGTAGTGCAGGTTCAGGTTCAAGAACAGGATAGTGACCATGTTCAGCAACCAGATGCGCCAGTTCTGAGGAGATCTATGAGAGAAAGAAGGATACCTGAAAGATTTTTGACCGACTTCGTTTTGTACACAGATACGTGAGAGCCCGAATCCCTCGAAGAATCAACAAGCGGTGGTGCTAGCAAGCAGTGGGAGCAAGTTATGGACTAGAAGATGGATTCTTTGAAGAAGAACCGTAAATGAGATCTAATGAAGCTATCCAAGGGTCAGAAAGCGTTGCTTAATAGGTGGGTGTACATGATTAAAGATGAGGTCGATGGTGTGAAGTGGTACAAGGCTCGTTTGGTAGTTAAGGGATATGCACAAAAATAAGATATTGACTATCAAGAGATTTTTCCCCCGTGGTGACGATGGCATTCATTCGGGTAATCCTTAGTATTGTAGCGTTGGAGAATTTGCATTTAGAGCAGCTTGACATGAAGACTACGATCCTTCATGGCGATTTAGAGGAGAAGATATATATGATGCAACCATCGGGATATGAGGAGAAGAAGAAAAAAGATATGGTGTGTAAGCTGCGAAAGAGCGTGTACGGCCTCAAGCAAGTTCCTAGACAGTGATATCTCAAGTTCGATCGGTTTATGTTAGAGACGGGATTTATGCGGAGTGAATCAGATTACTGCGTCTACGTTCAAACTTTCAAGGACGGAAACTACATTATTTTGTCGTTGTATGTGGATGACATGTTGGTATCAGGTCCGAATTTCGAGAAAATTCAAAGTTTGAAGAAGATGGTCGAGAAATGCGCTATGAAGGATTTGGGAGCGGCGAAGCAAATCTTAGGCATGAAGATCGTTCGAGATAGGAAACAATGGAAGCTATGGTTATCGCAAAGGGGCTATATTGAGAAGGTTTTGAAGCGTTTCTACACGGACAAGTCAGAATCGGTGAGTACGCCCTTAGCGAAGCATTTCAAACTCATGAAGGAGTTGTGCCCGACAACTCAAAAGCAGAAGGACGAGATGGCGAGAGTACCATATGCTTCTGCGGTGAGGAGTTTGATATATGTGATGGTGAGTACGAGACCAAACATTGCATATGCAGTGGGAGTTGTTAGCAGGTGTATGCAAAACGCTCGGAAGGAACATTAGAATGCGGTGAAGTGGATATTGAGGTATCTTAAGGGTATGTCTAGTCACTGCTTATATTTCGAAAATAACTCTCTAAAGGTACAAGGGTACGTTGCTACAAACTATTCGGGAGATCGAGATAGTGGGAAGAGCGCAATGGGGTACGTATTCACGGTTGGGGAAACAGCGGTGAGTTGGGTCTTTCAACTGCAAAAGGTGGTGTCATTGTCAACTACAGAGGCATAGTACGTGACGATCACGGAAGCCAGCAAGCAGATGATATGGTTGCAAGGGTTACTTGAAGAATTGGGCAAGAAGCAAGATTTCAACACATTGTGGAGCGACAGCCAAAGTGCGATACTTTTGGCATAGAATCCGGCATATCACTCTCGAATGAAGCATATCAAAGTACGGTACCACTTTATTCGTATAGCGATTGAAGAGGAGTTGACATTGCATAAGATCGCTGGAGAAAAGAATATAGCATATATGTTCACCAAGGTCGTAGACAAAGATAAGTTGAATTTCTATTGCAGATTGGTGAACCTCTTCATGAAAATCTGATAAGGAGAGAGCAGCGGAATCGTGTGAAGTCTACTAGCATTGGGAATCAAGGAGGAAGAAATCTCCAAGTGGGAGAATGTTATGTTGTGGAGAATCTTCATAAAGATTATGATGAATTTGAATCAAGTGAGTTGGAATTGGATGTTGGGATTTATGTTTATATCTACCTAAATTCCAAGTTATCTCTAAAAGCCTATGGATATTTATAGACATATATCATAGATTAATTGGATTTTGTGAAGATTTAAATTAATCTAAGTTTAAATTTCACATTATTTACAAGGAAGTCTGTTCCCCTCCGAAAGACGCGACGAAGACGCGGCGAACGTCTTGCCTGAATTTCGGGGCAGATGCTATTTGGTGCTATCTGTCCACCTCTCCAAAGATACCAAGTTGATTTATGGCACCATGTATAGAAGTTTTAAACGGATGCGACCGATGTAGCAGACTTCATCAGATTCTCCCTCATTTGAGGGGTTTTTGATTGTGAGAACGCTTTTCCCTGCAGGCGCAAGCCCCTGCAGTTAATTACGCTACCGCATCGCGGTAACCACTTTCTCCTTCTCCAGATGGTCACTTCGTGTCGTGGGTGTTTGTTTTGTTTGTGGTTACCCGTGGATTGTATACGAAGACTAATTTATGTTGTCGCCCGTAGAGCGTGGATTAGTCCAAATCCGTATTTCCTTAGATTTGGGTTTTGGTTTGGGTTTAAGGATACGTTAGTCTCATTTGAGATTAAGATCAACTTAAATGTTTGTTAAGGATACATTAGTCTAATTTTAGACTAAGATCGACTCAACGTTTGTTAAGAACACGTTAGTCTAATTTTAGACTAAGATCAACTTAATAGGATCATTTAGATCCGTCAAAAGAGCATATGAACTCTATTGTTTAGTTTAGGGACATTGCGGCCGATTACCAGTTTAAGGACATGGTGGTCCAAGTTTAAAGACATCATAGTCCATGGGCTTAAGGACCCCACAGTCTAGGTTAAGGACATCATAGTCCGTGGGCTTAAGGACCCTACAGTTCAGGTTATGGATATCGTAGTCCGTGAGTTTAAGGACCCCACGGTCCAGTTTAAAGACGTCATAGTCTATGAAATGTATGGTTGTTGGGACACGTCACCTCTCTGAAGACGTTGAAGGATTACAACGACAAATATCAGAATAGTAAAGAGATGTACTCTCGAACCGGTGTGAGTTGGTTGAAAGATCTGTAGTCCAATTTGGGACTAAGATCTGTTAAATATTCATGACCAGATGGGCTCGTTAACATAAGTTGAGGACTTATGGCCAATATTGGCTATTGAGCATTGATCAAAGCTCCGGGCTTTATTAAAGAACAATTTATGTTCTGTTGGCGCGACACGTGGCGCGCTAGGCACTTTGCGCCAGTCAAAGAGCGCAGTGCGCTTCTGCCAAGTAGCGCACCTGTGAAGGACACGTGTCGCGCTTGGCGCTAAGCGCCGATGATGGGCGCATTGCGCCAGTTTATGAGCGCTGAGCGCTTTCAATTTAGTGGCGCAGGCGTGAGTGACACGTGGCGCATTTGGCGCTGAGCGTCAGCCCATGAGCGCAGTGCGCTATTTCAGAAGCGCAAAGCGCAAGTTACATATGTGGTTGACACGTGGCGCATTTTGGCGCTGAGCGCCGGTCCAGAGAGCGCAGAAGCGCTGTTCAAGAGCGCAAGGCGCAGTTCTTGAGCGCAAATCGCATTTGATCAATTTTATGATCTGTGAATAAATTTATGCTATTTTAAAAGAGACTTTGTCTCAAGATTCAAGAACAACAGTTCTTATTTTTTAAAGGGCTTTGCCTTTATAGATCAATGATCTGTATGAAGAATATGTTATTTTATTATGTGATAAGATCTTTTGATCTTTTTATGAAAGACCTTGGTCTTTGTAGATCTATGATCTTTTAAGAAAATAATTCTTCTTTTTTAGGAGATGATTTCATCTCTGTGTTCATCATTCATCATTTTTACTTTGAAGAAAGAATCTTCTTTCAAGAGCTTGCTCTCTTTCTTTTGAGTTTTCTCAAAGTTTATGGGGAGTTTTCTCTATCTCAGACTTGAAGTCTTGGGGCCTTTATATAGGGCAAGTTGATTTGTTGAATCAGTTAAAGCGATCTTTCTCTTATTGATTTGGGGATATTTCCCACCGTTGAATCTTTGATCCTATGGCTTCTGTTTTACAGAAGGCAATCTTCTTGTTTTTAACAAGATTGGGAAATCTTTCCATAACAGAATTTTAATTCTGATTAATTAATGATTTATCATTATTATTAGATCTTTTGATTTAAGGGTGGGGAATTTTTAATTCCAGCGCTAGCGCACCCGTGCTTTGCACGTGGTGCGCTGCTCAGAGCGCAGCCTGCGCTAGCACACCCGTGTTTGACACGTGGCGTGCAGCGTGCCTAGCGCTGACGTACACATGGTGCACTGCCTAGGGCGCAACGCACCTGACGCTAGCGCATCCGTGTTTGACACGTGGCGCGCAGCACGCCTAGCGTTGGATCTGAAGCGTTACTTCAATTTTTGAATTTTCAAAACAGAGTTTTGCTCTGATTGGGGGAAACAAATGCCCCTCACCGTTGCGCTCACGTGGCCCACATGTGAGTGCAACGGTGGCGACATCTGCGCCCTTGGATCAACTCAGAAGCTGAAGAGGCGTTTCAATACCTTTAGATAGGACCTTTAGTTCTTTAGATGATGTTCATCTTCTTCTTTAAGAATTTTTATTCAGAGCATCGCTCTTCAGTTTAAGAACTTTTCAAGAGTAAAAACTCTGTTAAAATTTTAGGTAAAATTTAAATCTTTTAATAAACTAGGGTCTTACTCATTAACAGAGCCTTGCTCTTCATAGATCTTTGATCTAAAGAAAACCCTTTTAGGGTTTCATTAATAGAGCTTTGCTCTCTAAAAGGATTTTACTTATGATTTCTTAATCCATTAATGGTGCTTTGCTCCTTTCAGATCATATAGAAGAACTCTTAAGAGTTTGTTCATGGATCTTGAAGATCAAAAATGAAATTTTATCTTTGATGGATCATCTTCTCAGAGCAAGGCTCTTCTTGAGGAATTTTATTCCTTCATCATTAGATTTTGACAGATGTTTGTGTAGTGAAGAGCGCTACTCTCAATGGGAGTTTTACTCCTATGCCCGAGGGATTTCTCATTTAATGAGAATCTCTTGAGGATTTGCTCTTTTAATGACAGCCTCATCCAATGATGAGGCAATTTTATTAATGATGAACTGTCATCTAGATTTTGTGGGTCCCCTTTGGTCCCTTTTAACTGCATTGCAGTACGGTACGGATTTTAAAGTACCAAGTGTCAGAATTTAAATTAAATTATAGCACTAACAGTTGACTTTTGTCCTTTTTTGCGCAGACGACATGTCTTTCGACACCTCTTTTCCGTTCACTGATCAGAAGACTGATTTCCTGAAGCGCCTGTAGACCGAGAGGTTCTCGCGCTGATCAAAGACCACGACCCGGAACACAAAAATCTTCACATGTGGGTAGATGGTACGGTCAGATTATCAGAGACCGCTGGAGCTTTTCTTGTGCGACGCCTTCGGAGCCTATCTCGGCGATCCCGTATACAGATGCATCCCCGGTGAATTATGTCGTGGAGGTGGTTAATTGGACTTCAGAGGGTCTCCTTCAGCCTTCGATCGCAGCCGTACCCGTGCAGCCGCCGGCGGCTTTGGACATCCTAGGACGGCGTATATGTCAGGGCGAGTCATGCCCTTGGGGACAGCCATACAATATAGGACTAACTCCCCGTCACCCGGCCGGGTATTTGCAGTGGGCCCGGTATATTTTATCGGCGAGGAAATCACAGTTGATGAAGTCGGATTGTATCCCGCCGTTTATGCTTCTTTGTTTCAATATTCCACACCCCCTACAGGTGGGTCAGGCATCGCCGCGCCACCGGAACTCCCAGCTTTGCCCCTGTTGCAGCCGGTATAATAGACTCTTTTGTTCATATATATTTTTTTATTCCTTAAGCCGACATCTGATTGTGATTTGTTTTTTAGCGGTCATATCGACTCCAGCCCCGTTCGAGTCTCGCATTATAATGCCGGCATGGCCCTTTTCCAGGCGTCCATCCTCAAAAGGTGCTGCGAATAGTCTACGCATGTTGAGCGACTACATTGAGGAACTTGATGTGGAGACTCCCACATTCGCTGCGGATTTTGCCGCGGAGGTTAATCCCATGCTGGCGACGCTCGTGAACTTTCATAGTGAGGGCGTCGTTGAGTCTTGGGTTAACCACTGCAGTAAGATTGAGGCCTGCCTACATGAGCTTGAACTTATGCGTCCTGCCCCTGAGATTCAGGCTTTGAACTCCCAGCGGGCCGCATGGGTCGAGCAGAGTGTGTCCTTCCTCAGCCATTTCGAACAAGAAGCGACCTTGAGGCGGAAGGAACGCGAGGAGGCTTCGGGTGAATCTGCTCGGCTGCGCGCCCAAGTTAAAGCGTACGTCACGCAACTGAGAGCTGTTTTTGACACCTTGCAGCAATGTATCTTAGACGGGCTTGTATTGAGGTGGAAGCTCGACTCTATCGAGCGGGTTATGCAGAGTCGCGAAGATGCCTAACGGGAAAATCGACGAGAAGGCACTGAAAGGAGTGCGAGAGCAACTAACTGACTTATTGAAAACGCCTCTTTCTCAGTAGTTGCCTTTGTATCAATTAAACACTTGTAATCGTTGAATAACATGTATCCATTTTTTATTCTTTTATACGATGTATCTTGTATTCAATTGAGCTCATGAATAAAGACACATTTTTCTTATCTCCCACTGTCGTTTTCTTCTATTTGCTGTGTTGTTGGTATGTTACTCTGGCAAGTGTGGCCTGTAGATAATAAAGAACATTTCATCTTGAACTCTTCGAGAGGTAGTGATGGCTTAGGAAGCAGGTTCAGATCTGCTACCTAAGACTTTTCAACTTCATGAGCCGTGAGGGTCTCATGAAGACTTTTTCTCCCTACGAGTCGAGAGGATCCCGTAGGTGTATTTTCTCCTTAGGAATCGTGAGAATTCCTAAGGGCGTTTTCTCTTGAGAGTCGTAAGGATCTCACAAGAGAATTTTCCCTCCTACAAGTCGAGAGGACCCGTAAGCGGTTGTTTCCCTCCTTGTCGAGATTCGACTTTGGAGAGTGTGGCCCGTGAATAGTATGCAAGAGTCCATTTTGGACTGACTTGCAGGGCCCCAGTGCTTAGGAAACCGGTTCTTATCCCCATTGCCTAAGGCTTTTCCCCACGAGTCGAGACGAATCGAGAAGTTCTCGCAAAGACAATAATTTCCTCACGAGTCGAGACGAATCGAGCAGTTCTCGCGAGAATATCCTAACGTCACAGTTAACCTCTGTTCTTTACGACAGAGGTCCGTTAGGGTCTATGGTACTAGGGTTTTGTCCGTCGTACCGTCGCGTTGGTTGATGTATTCCTCGATAGGCAATCTTGCTATTCGAGTAGCCTTGCGACTGTCGTGTCTCTGATCCCTTCGGGGGCTGGACAAGACGTCTTCAAGCAATCTTCCTAGGCAGTTTGACCGTCGGAAGAGCAAGCGTTAGGAATTTTGCCATGCCGCTTTTTACTTGAGGTTAGGCTTATTTTGGGGAGCCCCGATGAGTCATAACCACTCCGCGCTGGTGTGGGATGATCTCCGATAGGCTTCCATGTTTTATTTGAGTTGCCATCAAGACCCTGAAGGTAGGAATTTGGCATTTGCTTCGTTTGCTGGCATTGCGTCTGCTGTATCGAGACGAATGTCGCGGTTGTCTCTAGGTTGTTGGTGAACAGTCGAGTTTTGGAACTAGGGATTTTGCCGTGACTCCGTTGTTTGATTGTCGCGTCTGTATCCTGCTGGAGGAAGAACGCTGTGGTGACATCTCGTCTGCTGTATCGAGATGAACGTCGAGGTGGTGACCACTCCGTGCTGGCGTGGGATGATCTTCGATAGTCTTTTAGGTTTTATATGAGTTGCCGTCAAGACCCTGAAGCTAGGAATTTGGCCTTTGCTTCGTTTGCTGGCATTGCGTCTGCTGTATCAAGACGAATGTCGCGGTTGTCTCTAGGTTGGTGAACCGTCGAGCTTTGGAACTAGGGATTTTGCCGTGGCTCCGTTGTTGGTGTCGCGTCTACATCTTGTTGGAGGAAGAACGCTGGGTTGACATCGCGTCTACTGTATCGAGGCGAACGTCGAGGTGGTGACCACTCCGCGCTGGTGTAGGATGATCTCCGATAGTCTTTCATGTTTTATATGAGTTGCCGTCAAGACCCTGAAGCAAGGAATTTGGCATTTGCTTCATTTGCTGGCATTGCGTCTGCTGTATCGAAATGAATGTCGCGATTGTCTCTAGGTTGTTGGTGAACCGTCGAGGCTTGGAAACAGGGATTTTGCCGTGGCTCCGTTTGGTGATGTTGCGTCTGAGTCCTGCTGGAATGAGGAGGAACGCTGTTGTGGGTCTCCAGGCTGTAGATGTGGCCGTCGAGACTTGGAACTAGGTACTTTGCCATGGCTCCGTTGTTTTGACCGTGAGGTTTTTCGTTGACGTTGCATCTGCATCCTTCTGGACTGCGAAAGAACGTCGTTGTTGACATTGCGTGTGGTGTAATGAAACGAATGCTGAGGTGGAACTGAGATTTTGCCATCACTCCGCCTTGCTGACGTTGCGTCTGCTGTAACGAGACGAATGTCGAGGTGGTCTCTAGGTTGTCTAGAAACCATCGAGATTTGGAGTAGGGACTTTGCCGTAGCTCCAGGGTTGATTACAGCGTTTGAATCCTGCTGGAACGGGGATGAACGTTGTTGATGATCTCTAGGCTATCCCTGCACCGTCGAGATTTGGCTTCGTTTTCTGATGAAGCCTGGGAAGGGAAGATGTGATTCCTTCTTTGTTTGCGCCCCTGGATTTTATACAGAGATTGATGTGATATCACCTGTAGGGCATAAATTTATTTATTTATATTTTTTTATTTCTTTCCGCGATACTCTATCATTTCAGCTTTTATATCGCGAAGGTCGCGATTGCCCAATCATTTCGGCTATTTTTCGCGGCGCCCAATCATTTTGGCTATTTATTTTATTTTTACTCGCTGCTTTTTATTGCGAGTTGCCCAATCATTTCGGCTATTTTGCATGCATATATTTTTACTTGCTGATTTTGTTGCAAGTTGCCCCATCATTTCGGCTATTTCGTATACATGTGTGGCTCGCTAGTTTCTTGCTGCAAGCTTGGAATTAGATACCGATTTCGGCAGCAGCACCGCCACAACTGGAATATTGCCGGGAGCGAATCATCATTTGCCTCCGTCGATATCGAACAAAGGTGGCTTAGCGAACAGGGATAAGATCCTGTCGACTAAGGCTTTTGACTTTATGAGCCGTAAGGGTCTCATGAAGGTATTTCTCCCTACGAATCGTGAGGATCACGTAGGTGCGTTTTCTCCTTAGGAATCGTGAGGATTCCTAAGTGTGTGTTCTCTTATAAGTCGTAAGGGTCTTACAAGAGTGTTTTCTCCTTATAAGTCGAGAGGACTTACGAGGGTTGTTCACCATGTAGACATATCCCTAGTCACGGATGGGACTTTGTTAGGAAAATGTTTATTCGCGCCCGTGGATTGTATACAAAGGCCAGCACTGAGCCGCTTGTAGGGCAGTGTTGGAGGTTGTGGCGGCTGCTTAAGAACAAGTTCAGATCCAAGTAGCTTAAGACTTTTGAATCTTATGAGCCGTGAGGGTCTCATAAGAGGGTTCTCCTTACGAGTCGTGAGGATCTCGTAAGTGTAGTTTTTCCTTAGGGATTGTGGGGATCCCTAAGTGTGTTGCTCCCTTGTGAGACGTAAGGATCTCCCGCAGGTGGTTTCTCCTCACAAGGTCGAGAGGACCTTGCAAGTTTCTTTCAACGAGGTTGCGCCCTTTTGGGTTTTCACAAAACTCGCCGGTAGCCCTGCTGTTTTTACTCACGGAGCCCTTTCACGTTTTCATCTGTGCCCATCTCGCTTGTGGACGTACCGTTTTTTTTACCACGTCAGCCTGAGAATGCCGCGGGTTGGTAGTAGTTTAACGACGTTTCGGTCATGGATTAACGTACGATTACGCAGCTAGATTTTTGCCGCAAATCTTCGCATATTTTGTGTCGGAGGTGGATTCCTTGAAGAGAGGGCTGGGGGCGATTTCTTCGTCAGAGTCGCTTCCAAAGGTGATAACTTGCGATCCCTTGGGTCAGCTATGTGACAGTTGCCAGTAGCTCTTTCGCGCTCATCTGTTGTGCTTTTCTGTTCCCGACGAGCCTTGCGCTTCACTCGTTGAACGTGTCGTCGATGGGCAACATATCCCTGCCACCAGTTTTTAAAGGCTATGCACTTCTCGGTAGGGTGTGCAATCCTCTGATGGTATAGACAGAAGTTAGGATGTATGTCCGCTTCATCAAGACGTATATCGCCAGGGGAATTTCCTTTGAAAGAGGGCAACTTCATTCCTATTGCCAAGGCCCTAGTGAATCGTTTCCTTGCTTTAAGCTTGCTTTTGCTGGCGATAGGGATGCTTTGCTCCAGTTGGGGGGTCTCGACCTTTTCCTCCAGTCGTCGGCGTTTGGATTTTTCGAATATAGCCAGTTCACGCTTTCGATTGGCTTTGCTTTTCTGACGGGCTTCGTTCAGTAGCAAGTCGATCATCTCGTCAGACGGTTCCAAGGGTTTTGGCTTCGATCCTGTCCCCGGCTCTTTTATGTTGTCTTCTATCGCCGAGTGCGTTTCTTCATTAGTTAATGCCGAATGAGAGATCGTGTGGCAACTTGCCACATAGTCTTCAGATTCTTTTGACGAGTCATCCCTGTTGTTATTGTCGTTATCTCCGTTCTCAAGGATATTGTTGAGAAATTCTTGGAGTGTGACCGGGGTCCGCGCCTTCTAGTTATATTCTTCCAGAGCGTCAATCCGTTTTTGCGGGTCTGTGCGCTTGTTATCAAGCTTCACGGGCCTTTTGGTCTTCTTCTTCTTCGACTTTGACGGCTGGGTGCGAGCGCTTTGACTATCACTACCAATTTTTGTAGTTGGGCACGGTTTCAGCATTTGCTCGACGATCTCGGGTTCCAGTAGATTTTTCCACCTGATTGCCAGGCACGTTTGGAGATCCTTCATCATTCTTTTCGTATTTTCCGAAAGAACAACTTTCCATGGGGCTTCCCTTATGAATAAGCACGATGCCCCCGACACGTCCAATTTTTTAGGGGCGTGAGGTTGTGGCGGGTTCACCTTCCAGTTTTCGGATGATGCGAACTTGCCTTGTTGGTATTGGTCCTCAATCCAGTCTTTGAAGACGAAGCAATCTTCGATTGGATGGCTTGTTGTTTGGTGGTAAGGGCAGTAATTAGGATTGTTGATATCATCTGGCTGCAATGGTCGTTTTGGATCCGGCAGATTGATGAGTCTGTTGCGCACTGCCAACTCAAACAGTTTCTTCATTCTATCCTAGGGGAACGAGTAAGGACGTCCTAGTCTCTCCTCGAGGGATGGGCATGGACGCATATTATTTTGGCGAACAACCGGCTTAAGTTGCTCGGCTGTTGTTGAGTATTGGCGACGAAAACTGCTTTTCCTTTCCCTTTTTCATTTCGAGAGTCCGGCTTTGGAGGAGACGGTCTATGACACATCTGGTCCATTTGGGCCAGCTTGTCAATCAAGGCCTGGAAAGTAGTTGGCTTGAAAAACATCATGAACTGGGAGATGGTTTCCTGCGGATCAAGAGTGCCCACGAACATGCCCACCGCCGGCGCTTCTTCGATGCGCTGCTCGCATTTCGACCACGAATTTCGCCATCGTATTGCATATTGGACTCATGTTTCTCCAGGCTTCACCCTGGCATTGATTAATGCCGTTATTGGGGTGCGTTCACTAGCGCTCGCAAAACGCTGGGTGAATAGTAGCTCCATCTTTACAAAAGTTTTGACGGAATCGTTGGGAAGCTCTGAATACCATTCGAAGGCCGTTTCCGCCAAACTGCCGACGAACTGACGAAGTAACAACTTGTCGTTACCTCCGGTATTGCCGCAAAGAGTCCTGAATTGAGCAACATACTGGTGTGGATTCCCCGTCCCCTTATATACATGGAATTTGGGAATCGTGTATCCCGGTGGGTACTCTATCTAGTCGTACCAACCCGGATAGGGTCGTCCAGTTTTAACAACCTGGCCGGCTGCTTCATTCGCCTGATGAGCTCGTATTTGCTGAGCAATATAGTCATCCAGAGCGGCTTTTGAGATGGTTTCCTCCTTGGCCGCTGACAGAGCCGGCAGAGGATTTGACACTTCTCCTTTATCATCTTCAATAATAATCGGAGGGTCTTCAGCTGAAGGTTCTGGCTGTAACATCATCCCGACCATATCTTAGAAGATGTAACACCCGAGTTCATTTATACCAATTCCAGTTTCAGTATTTTACTTATCCTTGGTCTATTCCTGATTTAGCGTGTTTGGGTGCGAATAGTATTTTACATGTTACTGGGCATTCGACCCGACCCGCTTGCTTGAACCTGTTTGACTCTTATTATAGATTGCCTTGACTTGTTGCATGGACCGATGCACCTCATAATTTAGTATACTGGTATTTTATCCTATATCGCATCTTTTGCATATAACGGTTTAAATCATGTAAAATAAATTAAAATTGTTTTTCATGGCCTGCTTGATACCCCTAACCTTATGCTAGCGTCCTTGCATCGTGCTCTCGTCCCGTTCAGTGAAACGGACGTGTTTGGACGGCTACGCGCACGTACGTGCGTCCGTTCTTGGGGGTATGCTTTTTTATTACAGAATCCTTCATTTCAATTTTTGGAACTTTCTGATAATTTTCATATTTCAAATCCAAATTTTTGGACCCGACCCGGGTGCAATTCTAAAATATTTTGTATCCCGCCAAATCCTATTTATTCTAAATCTTTTTTTAAAATCGGTTTAAATATTCTACAGCCTATCATAAAATATTTCTAGCTGAAATTACTTGTGCTTAAACAAACGAGGAAAATCTTTTCTAAACAAATTCATATTTTTCCCCACCAATCAAAATACTCGTCTGTCTTCCTTGGGCCCCACGTCTATCCCTTTCTCTTTCTCCCCAAAATCTTTTCCATTCTCTTTTATCCTTCAGCCAATCGTGAACCCCCTTTATCCTTCGATGGGCCCCACATCTTCCTCTCTGTCTTTCTCCTTCTCTTTCTCTCTCCCCTTTCGCTCTCTCTTTCTCTCTCCGTTTTCTCTCCTCTCGCACTCCTTCTCTCTCCTCTCGCGAACACTGTTCGCTTCTCGGATGTTGTGACCGCCGCGAGATGTGCTCACCTCCCTTCTTCACATCTTCTCTTCTTCGTTTTAAAAACCTCCAGGAGAAAACCTAACCCATCAACTCCCCTCTCCGCCGCCGCCTCCACCCTCGTCGTTGATCATCCCTAACCCTCGTCTCCACCCTCGCAACCATCCCTCATCTCTTTCGATCATGTTTTCTCTCTCTTCCTTCTCTCGTTCCTTCCCCGAGACCGCCTCGACTTCTCAACCTTCGCCATTGTCACCTTCGCTGCCACCTCCTTCCCGATCTTGTCACCCTTCGACTCACCTTCTTCTCTCCTCCTTACCCTCGTTCTCACCTCCACACATTCCTTTCTTCTCCCGAGCCTGCACAACCCATCTCCATCCTCCACCAACCCACGACCTCAACCCTAGCATCTTGCCGACTTCTCACTCGAGCACCCCCATCTTCCTCGACATCCACCTTATCTCCTCTCCGTCTTCGATTGCCTTGGCCGCCGTCGATGTAGATGTTGTTGCGGCTCTTGATGATGGTGGTGGTGAGATTATGAACTTTGATGCTTAGTATTTTGATCAGCCTATTGTGAAACCTTGGATCGTGAGCAGATGCTATCTGGGCTCCCTCTTGTTAGAGTGTTGGCCAAATTTCTCAAGCGCCTTCTCTGGAGATCCGGCAACCTTTGATCCCCGATGGCCAACAACCCCTGCACACTGCTACCCTTCGCCGGGAAACCCACAAGCCGGCAACCCTCGTAGTCGTCGCCCTTGCCGACTCCCCTGAAGTCCCAAACCCATAGCCACAGTGAGACCTCCTTCTTCTTCTCTTCTTCACATTCCTTGTGCATTCCTCTTGATGTATTCACTGTTGTTTCTTGTTTGCCGGGATCCGACGTGCCGTCGACGATCCCGACGACCCAGCGAGCGTACCTGACCCGTGTGCTAACTCTGTGCGTGGTGTGGATCCGTTCTGTGTATCGCACACACGTCGCAACATTTTTCCGCCGACGTGGGACGTTCTGTATTCCCGTTCTTGATCCGTCCAGGCAAGTTAATCTTGCTTCATGCTATTTGAATCATTCTATACCTATTCTATATATATAACATACCGGTAGTTTGAATTTAGCACCCCATGCATTATTTTATAACATTTCGACGGTCTGTTTGCATCTGTTCACATTATTTCAGATTTGGCATTTGAAACCTAACTATTGCCTTTAGTTTGCTGAACCTACGTAATCACATTTATATGTTAGAACTCATAATTACAATTGTCCATAGCCACATTACCCTTTTGTAGTTTTACCCTATCGGACGACCGATTGCATACATTTAGCCTTGTTCATATTCAGTTGCACCTATAGATTGTTTTAATACATATTTATATGATTTTATCATCCACCTGTGTAACACTGCATTCCTGAAATGTTAAAACCATTACTTAAACCAAACTGATGACTGTACAACTAAGTAGTTTAATCTGCACCTGTTGCTATCTTGTTGCTGTGCCTGTTTATTGTTCTGACAGTACCATGCTTGTTATTTCATAACCATGATTATGCTAGTCGATATTGAGCATCCACATGTTATCTTGTACATCCTGACGTGACTTGCCTCACATGTTACTTGACCCGACATTGTACCGTACACTACTTGACCTGACCTGATGTACCATGGCTTGACCTGTTACCTGATCTTGTGTCTAATGCCAACAAACCTGACATGTAGTCCTCACGGACCGTCCCTGTTGATCCAGACAAACCTGCTCTTACCTGATCCTGTGTTGGCATTCGTTCTTGATTACCGAATACCTGACTTGAACATATATAACTTGGGGGTATGGGGAAATCAATGATGCAACCTGACTTGTAACTCAACAGCTCGATACCTGTTCTGATCAGTCTTATGGGCTAGGCCAGCCCCGGAGTGATGATGCTGACATCACTCATTTGTACATGCTACCTTTTACTGCCTAGCGGCACGTCTCGGATTCAGCCCGAGAATCTTGACCGTGGTCCCGGGCACGCACATGATACTATTGAGTTACATCGATAATTCATCAAATTGATTTCAAAGACTTTAGATTAGATAACCCAATAGAACAGTTTAGTTTACTCACTGCACACTACCCCGCACTGCCCTGATTTACATTACTGTTACACCTGCTTTTCATTCATGATTATATCTGCATTGCCTGTTACCCTGTTTGTATTTTATTACTGGATGACATGACGCGCTGACGTCTGGGTTTTGCATGGCTCAGATTCTTCTACCTTGTTGCAGACTGATCAGGAGTATTGCCACTGTTAGACTGAGCGGTGAAGTTCCTGTCGGTATGTAGTCTTACTTCCAGGTTTCATTATTGTACCTCTTGTCTTCCGCACATTGTTATTTCTCGACTCTTTTGCTCTGGCTTATGGACATGTACTAGATAGTTGGTTTATTTTCCGTTCTTGATATCTCTACGGCCGTAATGTGACTGTGGAGGGATTTTTCCTATTTACAGGTAGCATGGTTGGCTATGTCACGTGCCCATCTCAGCGTACTCTGGGAAGCGGGGCGTGACAGAAGAGGAGCGCCATTCGTTTTATGTTGGCAGCCTCTTCCGCTGCCTCTTTGTTCTTCTTTTCGAGGACTCTACGGAGGAAGTCAGCATCAGTTTCTTGTTCATGACGCTGCTCTGATGACGCCTCCGGGCTTTCTTTTGGCCCGGTGAGTGCGGCCATTTGCATTAGCATTTCCTGAAGCTTCTGTTGTTGCTCCTGAGCTTTTGTCACGGATCGGGTGTGCGGTCGGTGACCCGTCGAAGCGCGGCTCTCCTCTTTTCCGGAAGCCATATAAACAATATGCACCATTATGCCCCTAGACTTGGGGTGTTTGGATTCGGCGCTTTTACGGTTCGCCACGTTCACAGGGGCTTTCTCTGGCCCCCTTCTCTTTTGGGCGGTTGACGTTGAGGGAGCCGTTGCAGTGGGCACCCAGACAGCTGTCGTCTTTTGTGGCTTAACAGGACGGTCCTCTTCCTGCTAAACCTTCACCTTTTTCTGCCGGCGAGAGTAATTTTGATCAATTACTGAGCCTTGAACCTGTCTCCATACTTTGTAAATTTTGGAAGAAAGCCGCTGACGGGGTTGTTCTGGCTTCGCCTTCGGTGCATTCTCCACAGATGGAGGATATCTCTTCAGCACTGCAGTAGGAGAGTTTCTGCGCACCCTGTTAAGCAGTTCGAAGCTGTTCCCAGTTGGAACAGCGGCATTGACTTCCACCGTTAGGGCTGGTGGAGTTAGCCCAGAGGGGGAGTTGCCCCCAGCATTCCTTACCCGACGCCAGTGGCGACGTCGAGCGTGTCGAGCCGTTGGGATTGTTTCAACTTTAGGGGTGGCTTCGTCATGCCCCATGTCTTGGTGAGGCGCTGCTGGTACCAGCCTCTTGAAGACTGACGTCTGTTGAGCAGCGGTATCCAATCTGTCAAAGACAGACCTTTGAGCAGGAACGAGAGCCGGAGTGGCCAGCCCCGTAGAGACTGGTCCTTTGGCGGGAGAAGCTTCTTTAGTGACCTCGAGAGCAGGAATGGATATCCGTTTTAGGATGGCCGCTTCAGGTATCGTGGGCTTCTTGACGGGCCCGTTGGAGTTCAAGATCAGCCTATCGAAGACTGATGCTATTGGATGACCCGTTGAGAGGGGCCGTGGTGGTAGTGAGCCGATCAAAGACCGACTTCTTCTGCGCTTCTTGTGGCAGCGGGATGTTAACGCTCACTGGTGGGAGCATGGTCCCGAAGAACAACCCGGTGGTAGCCTGCGTTACCTGCTCTACCGGCATTGTGAAAAGGGAGGCCGCTTAGGGACCGTATATTACACTTCCAGATGAGGCGGAACGGGAATTGCAGTTGCAGCTAGTGCAGGATGAAGCCATTGATCTTCTGTTTTTTGCACGGAGCAAGACACCAAATCTTAGTACCTCGAACCCAGAGGCAACCATATCAAACCGCGATTCGTTCGCGAACACGATACACGAAGTGTGGAGTGGAAAGAGGAAAAGGTCCCACCGGGCGTGCCAGAATCCGTTCCCCTCTGAAAGACGCGACGAAGACGTGGCGAACGTCTTGCCTGAATTTCGGGGCAGATGCTATTTGGTGCTATCCGTCCATCTCTCCGAAGATGCCAAGTTGATTTATAGCACCATGTATCGAAGGTTTAAACGAATGCGGCCGATATAGCAGACTTCATCAGATTTCCCCTCATTTGAGGGGTTTTTGATTGTGGGGACGCTCTTCCCTGCAGGCGCAAGCCCCTGGAGTTAATTACGCTACCGCATCGCGGTAACCACTTTCTCCTTCTCCAGATGGTCACTTCGTGTCGTGAGTATTTGTTTTGTTTGTGGTTGCCCGTGGATTGTATATGGAGATTAATTTATGTTGTCGCCCGTAGGGTGTGGATTAGTCCAAATCCGTATTTCCTTAGATTTGGGTTTTGGTTTGGGTTTAAGGATACGTTAGTCTCATTTGAGACTAAGATCAACTTAAACGTTTGTTAAGGATACATTAGTCTAATTTTAGACTAAGATCGACTCAACGTTTGTTAAGGACACGTTAGTCTAATTTTAGACTAAGATCAACTTAGCATGATCATTTAGATCCGTCAAAAGAGCATTTGAACTTTATTGTTTAGTTTAGGAATATTGCGGTCGATTACCAGTTTAAGGACATGGTGGTCTAAGGTTAAGGACATCATAGTCCATGGGCTTGAGGACCCCACAGTCTAGGTTAAGGACATCATAGTCCGTGGGCTTAAGGACCCCACAGTCCAGGTTAAGGACATCGTAGTCCGTGAGTTTAAGGATCCCACAGTCCAGTTTAAAGACGTTATAGTCTATGAAATGTATGGTTGTTGGGACCCGTCACCTCTCTGAAGACGTTGAAGGATTACAACGACAAATATCAGAGGAGTAAAGAGATGTACCCTCGAACCGGTGTGAGTTGGTTGAAAAATCTGTAGTCTAATTTGGGACTAAGATCTGTTAAATATTCATGAACAGGTGGGCTCAGTTAACATAAGTTGAGGACTTATGGCCAATATTAGGCTAAGTCCAATTCTGGCTATTGAGCATTGATCAAAGCTCTGGGCTTTATTAAAGAATAATTTATGTTCTGTTAGCGCGACACGTGGCGTGCTAGGCGCTTTGCGCCAGTCAAAGAGCGCAGTGCGCTTCTGCCAAGTAGCGCATCTATGAAGGACACGTGTCGCGCTTGGCGCTAAGCGCCAGATGATGGGCGTATTGCGTCAGTTTATGAGCGCTGAGCGCTAATCCAAGAGCGCATTGCGCTTTCAATTTAGTGGCGCACGCGTGAGTGACACGTGGCGCATTTGGCGCTGAGCGCCAGCCCATGAGCGCAGTGCGCTATTTCAGAAGCGCAAAGCGCAAATTGCATATGTGGTTGACACGTGGCGCATTTTGGCGCTGAGCGCCGGTCCAGAGAGCGCAGAAACGCTGTTCAAGAGCGCAAGGCGCGGTTCTTGAGCGCAAATCGCATTTGATCAATTTTATGATCTGTAAACAAATTTATGCTCTTTTAAAAGCGACTTTGTCTCAAGATTCAAGAACAACAGTTCTTATGTTTGAAAGGGCTTTGTCTTTATAGATCAATGATCTGTGTGAAGAATATGTTCTTCTTTTATTATGTAATAAGATCTTTTGATCTTTTTTATGAAAGACCTTGGTCTTTGTAAATCTATGATCTTTTAAGAAAATAATTCTTCTTTCTTAGGAGATGATTTCATCTCTGTGTTCATCATTCATCATTTTTACCTTGAAGAAAGAATCTTCTTTCAAGAGCTTGCTCTCTTTCTTTTGAGTTTTCTCAAAGTTTATGGGGAGTTTTCTCTATCTCAGACTTGAAGTCTTGGGGCCTTTATATAGGGCAAGTTGATTTGTTGAATCAGTTAAAGAGATCTTTCTCTAATTGATTTGGGGATATTTCCCACCGTTGGATCTTTGATCCTATGGTTTCTGTTTTACAGAAGACAATCTTCTTATTTTTAACAAGATTGGAAAATCTTTCCATAACAGAATTTTAATTCTGATTAATTAATGATTTATCATTATTATTAGATTTTTTTATCTAAGGGTGGGGAATTTTTAATTCCAGCGCTAGCGCAGCGCAGCCTGCGCTAGCGCACCCGTGTTTGACACGTGGTGCGCAGCGTGTCTAGCGCTGGCGCACACATGATGCACTGTCTAGGGCGCATCGCACTTGGCGCT
Organism: Agapanthus africanus; assembly: GCA_030015575.1. Lineage (NCBI taxonomy): Eukaryota > Viridiplantae > Streptophyta > Magnoliopsida > Asparagales > Amaryllidaceae > Agapanthus > Agapanthus africanus. Next base: position 89,727,467 of record JASDDO010000024.1, on the reverse strand, counting down.
AGCGCATCCGTGTTTGACACGTGGCGCGCAGCGCGCCTAGCGTTGGATCTGAAGCGTTACTTCAATTTTTGAATTTTGAATTTTCAAAACAGAGTTTTGCTCTGATTGGAGGAAACAAAGTCATTCACCTATATATATATATATATATAATTGATCAGTAAATCAATTATGTATGCATCCACTAAAAAAAGAAAATGAGAAACAGCGTTAATTTAACAGAGGCTTATTAAAGGGCAGCGGCTGATATGTTAAATTAATTTCATAAGGCCAAGGTGAATTAATTTGAAAGATCATTGTATTGAGAGGATGACAACTAATAGAGAGATTTGAGAGAAATCTTCTATGGTGCTTGTAAACTTGATTCAAGAATTTAGTAGGTGTTTGCAGATTCCGCTCTGCTGGAGACCAGTCATACGGTAGGTGAACCCCGTCAACAAATTCTTGTGTCTCTCTGGTTTGCATTTTCTATTTTATTCTCGTACTTATTTATTTATCTTTCGTTGATTAATTGCGTGATTGTTATTGTGTGATTTGGTTTGTCGCGAATATTGTTCCGTGAATCAATTTTCTCCCAACAATATCATCCAAAACATTGGAATATAAAAATAATTTTTTTAAAGAGTTTTGAAAATTTCGTGATTTTCGTCTGTTATATAGCAAACAATCTTAAAAACAAAAGAACAAAAATTTTAACTTTTTCGTAAATGTCGCGATTTTCATGTGCTATACAACATGTAAAATATTAAAATTTTAAAGAAACAAAACTTTTTGGGATTTTGTAAAATATCACGATCTTCGTGTGCTATAGTAGGCAAAATATTAAGAATCGTAGAAAACAACAAATTTCAAGATTTTTGAAAGTTTCGCGATTTGTGAGCTATATCATCCAAAATATAGAAAGACGGAAGAAAAATGAAAGAAATTTGAGATTTTTGAACATTTTGCGATTTTTGTGTGTTTATATAGCATACAAAATATTGAAAATCCGTAGAAATCAAAAGAAATTTGTTTTGCAAAATTTCGTAAATTTCATGTGCTATAAAGCAAAATATTGAAATACTAAAGAAAACGGAAATCTTGAGGTTATTGAAAATTTGTGGGTTTTGGGTGTTATAGCATATAAATTTTTTAAAATTTTGAGAAAACAAAAACTATTGGGATATTTGGAAATATCGCAATTTCAGTGTGCTGTAACCAAAACAAGAGAAAAAACCCCGAAGAAATCAGAAAATTTTGCGGTTGTTTACAATTTCGTGATTTTTGTGTGCTATATTGTGCAAAATATTGAAAAAACGCAAGTAGAAAGAAAAATTTTAAGATCTTTGAAAATTTCACGATTTTCGTGTGTTATATCATGCAAGATATCGAAAAACCGAGGAAAACAAAAACATTTTCGATTTTCAAAGGAGCGAACAAAGCAGAAATTTTTAAATGTGTTTTGAAATTCACGATTTTTGTGTGCTATAGCATGGAAAATATTGAAAATTTTGGCTGATGTGACTGGTCCTTTCCTATTGTAATTTATGATCAAACATTCACTAAGACGCCTTTAAATATAATTCTTTTCACTAAACTGCTTGAAGGTTAGTTGGCAGCAATAGATTTACAGAATTGACAGAAACAAATTTGTAATTGTAAATATTCTGATACCAGTCTTAATTATTGTTGGCTGTTTATGAGAATTCATTTATTAAAGTATTAACATTTTGCATCTCCTTTTTGTTGGAGTTAATTTCTTGGATTTTATTCTTGACTATGATTTCAATATTGAAGCAAGTTAATCTTTTGCGGAGAGGAAGAATGCCTTCCAGTGGATGATAATATGTAACTGTAATAATTCTAAGTATTGATTTTTGCTATGCCAATTAGGACGTGAAGTAATATGACCTTATAAGTCATAAAACATGCAGGTTCGAGTTGATGCCTCTGGAGCAAAGACGCAAGCTATCTTTGATGATGTTTTCTTGAAGCTCGTCAAGGCTGCACAACCCATTCCCGGCTTTCGAAGAGTCAATGGAGGTATTGTTTTCTTTGCTTTTATGATTCATTGAGATCAAATGTATGCCTCAAGAGGCATAATATATTATGATCTAGTTGTTTCTTATATCGAAGTTGACGGTTTTATGTTCATGAACACTTTTTCTTGAACACCTCCATGAACAAAATATGTTCTTTTACCCTTTGTCTATTTCCTGTATTAATGAAACAACTCTTCTATACATTAAAGCATTATTACTGTTTGTCAATTTTATCAGTAACGCCGATATGTTTACATTGAAGTTCTCATTCATACATAATGAATTTTTTTTTGTTCGTTAGAATGAAATTTGTTAGCCGATAGCTAACCCTTTTACTGTTTGCATTTTCCTATGCATCGCCCATGACTTGAAAATCCAGGGAAAACACCAGATGTAAGATTTCTATTCGATTGATCTTATCACTCTTCTATGCATCGCCCATACTTTTTACATTTGCTTTCTTTCTTGCAGTAATGACCTTATGTATTTTTATCACTTGGTCTTTTCATTCTCTTGTTTCTTTTTTCTTTTTTTAAAATTATGTAGACCCCGAAAGATATCCTCATGCACATCCTTGGACCATCCAAAGTTAATCAGCAAACTATCAAGAAAATTATCAACTCTACAATGGCCGAATATGTTCAAAAGGTACTGCTTACTTTCAAGTTTTCGCTACTTGCTTGCACACAGAAAATATTTTATCGTCTGAAAATAAGGAAGGATTAATTGGAAAATCCCGTTGATAGTAGTTCGATATTGTGATTTATTATCGGTTGTGCGATAATTTACCACAATTTTAAATTTGCTTTTATAATTTTATGACCTATCTTGTGAAAATGATACAGGAAGGCCTCAAGGTGACGAAAGATTTGAGAGTTCATCAGAGCTATGAAGAGCTTGAAGAGATGTTTGTTCCTGGAAAAGAATTTGGATTTGATGCGACGATCCAACTTCAAGAAACCAAGTAGATGATAATTTGAATGTATTTTTATTTTATCTTATTTATTTATTTTTTGTTTTTGGTTTTTGGGTGTAGTGTATCATAAATAATAAATAGTGTATCATAAGTAGTTTAAACTGGCGATTCTCAATAAAAAAAATGTTATGTTTGCCTGTGGGAATTGATTTGATGATTCAAACTCTCCTTCAATTTTCATTTTGGTTAGCATTATGGTTGAATATTAATGCGTTATCGATTGCGAACAACTAGAACAGCAGATGGAGATGTGGATATTTATTTATTTATTTTACATTACCAGCTACATAGTGAAAAACCAATGTTTGATTGTGTGATCATTGTTGGTAGTGGCGAGTGTCCCCGTGCCGTGCACGGACACACAAAGTTGTTCAAGAATTTAAAAAATATGTTATTGCAGAAATGACCAACATTTCTACTAAAATCCATTTTCCCGCTAATCTTTGAAGTTTGGCCCAAATTCTCTCATAACAATTTAGAAAAAATTATTTATTTTTCTTGAAAACAATTTCATAAAAGTAATTTAGACTTTACACCTTTATACATTTTATGCATTTATTGAATGGACACTAAATCGTATTTGAAAATTCGTAGATCAATCAACTTGTCCTCGGTGGAGATTTCAATTCCTTTTACATTTTAAAAAAATCTCGGACATGATTTTTTAAAAATCTATTTGCATGTCATTATTTTTAGAGAAAAACTTAAACCAGATAATATGCATAAGTTCCTATACAATGTTAGGACTTATGATATTTCATTAAACATGAAAAACTTACACATATTGAGTAGTCTTTTGAACAATTATAAACACACGAAAATTTATAAAAAATATACATATAAGATGCATAGGTTTCCATACCGCATTATGAGTTATGAGATTTCATTAAATATATTTTCAGTCTATTCATTAATGAAAACATAGAAGAAGACAATTTCATAATAAAAGTCATGGGATTTCATCAAATCCAATTTGCATCCTGGTGTTAATGAAAAACAAAAAAAGATTATGGCAAACTCAAAATGAAAGTTAAGAGATCAAATACAAATCTAAAGCCCAAAAAGGGGGTGAAAAAAACCCACAAACTAACTAATAATGGAAGTTGATGGACATTATACAAAGTTGAAGTCCAAGAAGAAGCTAAAGAGAATTCTGAGGATAATTTAAAGGTGAGGACAGAAATGGCATTCAAGAAATCATGAGGAGCAAATTAATTTGGACTTGCAAAAAAAGCTTGATTCAAGCTCAAAAACTTGAAGCAAGGCTTTAGTGTAAATATATATAAATAAATGGGCACTTCCCAACCTGCTGGGGAGAGTGGAGGGTTCGAATGCCATGAACCCCCAGTGTGGAAGTGGCACAAATCAACGCTTTCGGGGAAAATTCGTGGGTCACATGGGTGTGTGTGTGATGTGTGAGTGAGTGTGTTGTTTGTTGCATGCATAGTTCAGGAGATTCGGGTTCTAATTCCTCGTGGATTAAGTTTATGATCTTTTTTTTAAAAAAATAAATAAAAGAAAAGAAAAGAAAGTTTAGAAAAATGGATCGGGGCCAACAGGGATGGGCCTGATCTGCATCCATCAACAGTTCGGGTACGGATCACTCCAAAAGCCTGAGACCCGTTTGAGAGTCTTGAGTTGAGATCTTGTCGTCGTTGCAAACGAGACTCGTCGAAGATAGAGCGATTTCTATCGACTGATCGAAAATGGTGAAAAAAATTATCATTTGATTCGATCGCATGAAGCTTTACTTCATTTATTTATGAAATCTTATCAATTATTTTAGTTTCTGGTTGTCGTTATTGATTTTGATCATTAGGGTTTCACTCACCATCACCCTCATAAAATTCTTGAAATTTTTGGATCTCATGTTGTTTAATTTGCTAATGTTAGATGAGCAACCTTACAAATTGATGTGACTTTATATAAGTTTGTTAGGGTTTATGGAATGTCCTTGCAATCTTGACATCTGGTGGTTGATATGTTGAGTGGATGTTAAATACAATCTATGAATTCATATGATAGATATGTGTTTGCCAAATTACGCTTTTAGTAGAAAAAGGCCAAATTCATGGACGTATATTGCATGTCTGACAACAGATATTAACTCAAGAATTTGAAGACATTTACGGAATAGTTTCCTTCATTCCGATAATGTCAGTTATATAACGGTGTTCTTCAAGTTGAAAATTTTGAATGGGTTTCATAAGCAATGGAACTTCATTTCGTCGGTGTCTTGGTGATATGAGTACATTTTAAAAAATAATTCATGTTTTATTAATAGAGGTAGTGTTGGATAGAACAACCACATATTCAATAGAGACTTTTCATTATTTTGGTCATCTCTTGTTGTATGTCAACTTAGTATTTTGATCCCATGAATGCTCATTTTAATTCCAAGCTACTATTATATAGGATTTCAGATCATCATCGATAATTTTTTTCTTTATCATTTAATTTTCCTTCTTGACTATCAACATAATTAATGGCATCCACATTACTTTCATTTGAGCATGTCAATATTCTTCCTCATATTTTAACTTGGATGGATGTGTTTTCTCCTTTTCTTTCATTCAGTCTTTTATCACTGTAAAACATTTAAATATTATGGGGTAGTACATTTTACTTTAAAGTTTTGTTCATTTATTTGGTTCTTTGATCCGTACTATCTGTGTGAAAACTAGCATACCTTAAATATTATCATTTAAATGTCTTTTTTTGTTATTTCACTGGTTGTTTGAACGTTCCTTGCTTTTTATCTCAGTAATCCTTGGTTTATTATCTATTGAATTAAGAGGATTGAAAGGGTTGATACTCTTTCAGCTTTCACCATCTGATGGGTAACTTTCCTTATTTTATATGGTTTAATAGTATCATCATATATAACATTAGCTGTTTTTTCCCTTCGCTTCTTTGAAGAACTGTTTATTGGTGTAATATAAACTTCATATTTTCATCTGAGAATACATTAGTATTTAGGATTTCTTTGCATATTTGTTTATTGTGGTTATGTCGTTTTTTCTTTCTAGCTTATCGTTATGCTTTACTGGTCTTTGATATATCTTTTCTTTAAGCATCCTTAATTTCACCCCCTAAATTTGTATGTTTTTCTTCCTTGTAGTTGTCACTAGAATATGATTATTTTAGAAGCCGTTTATTTAGTTATGCATATCCTTGACAAATTGGTAATCTCCATGGTCCGTCTACCCAACAGTTCCTCAATGAATCCCATTTAAATTCCATTCGGTTATTTCAAGTTGCTGTTATGTTTTTGTTTTTATTTCCCCGTCTGTGTTTGATGATGGAAAATTTTCTATGTCTATATCAGGTTCTTTTACAACCAGATCCGTTCTTGAACGAACTTACAAATATGTATGAACGAACAATAGAGAAGGAATCTGTTTGGGTTACCCTTAAACGCTGCAAGTTCTTTGCCTAGTTCACACTTTTCTCTTACACTGATTTTTTTTCCTGCTGTATTATGTAGACATGGTTGTATTAACTCTATATTTGTTGTGACCGGCTTCTTGTATGCATCAGCATCTATGAAATCCAAGGCCAGGAAAAACAAAATGACAACAAATGGGGAAGCGATCGAGTATAGGCGCTTAGTCCGTGCTACCGATAGAAAGAAGACTATCTCCACTTCGGTATGCTTTCACTTAAGCAGCACAAATTTTTGGTGTTCAATGTTCAATCTCATTTTTCTCACCTATTTACTTTCTATAGCCTTATATTTATTCTGCAATGTTAGTTTATTAGTCAAGCTAGTTACATATCTAATATGTTCATGTGATTTATGAAGGTATGCACAATGCTCTCTATGTGGTCCCATCATATTCTGTTGAATTTCCAATATACATCTATTCGGGTTTCTTAATGGTGTCTTGCAATCTTGGGGATATTGGCCTCCTATAAATGACACATATTACTTTTATTGCATATTGCGGCATAACAACCTTTTCATATATTACTTTGGCCTTTTATATATGACACATCTGCTGGAATATAGGTTTCATAATTTGTGCGGATGTTACTTATTTAACTATTAATGCCATCTGTATAATATATGTAAGGCTATATGAGAGAGTATTCCTTGGAATATTCCTTTATCTAGTTTGGACTTTAGTGAAAAAATTGTTATCTATCCCTATTTAATTCTCTTACCACATTTAGGTCATGAATTTTTTTATTGGCTCTCTAGTCCTTACTCGATCACTACTCCTTTATCCTATACAATCAGGCTTATATGGTGGAAAAATTGTAATCATCCCCTCTTTAAAATCTCTTTTTATATTTCTCTCACTACTTGGGTTTTACTGGCAAAATGTTTAATATTTAATGATTATTGTGTTCTATAGCATGCAAAATATTGAAAAATTAAATTAAAAAATTTGAGAGTTAAAAATTTCGCGATTTTCGTTTGGTATTAAATATTTTTATAGAAACAAAGAAAAAAGGAATTTTTGATATATCGCTATTTTCATGTGCTATAATATGTAAAATATTAAAATTCTGAACAAAATTTGAGATTTTTGAAAATTTTGATGTTTTCTTGTGTTATAGCATGTAAAATATTAAAAAAACGGAAGAAAACGGAAAATAGCGACTCTTGAAAATTTTGCGGTTTTTCGTGTGCTGCAAACAAAAAATATTGAAAAAACGAAGAAAACAGAAAATTCTTGAGATTTTTTTAGATTTTGCGATTTTGGTATACCATTACAATCAAAATATTGAATTTTTAAAAGATTTTGTGGTTTTTGTATGCTATAACAATGAAAATATTGAAATTGTTTTGAGATTTTTGAAAATTTCACGATTTCATATGCTATAATGTGCAAAATATTGGAATTTGAAGAAAATATAAAATTTTGGGATTTAAAAAATTTCATGATTTTCATGTATTGCCAGGAGTTCCCAACTATCCTGAATCTTGGACCGGATTTCTTTGTTCAGGTAGGTATTTAGTAATCGACGACCTTTTCTTCTTTAACATCACAAAGCTTTTTTGTCTCCATGATATCCAGAAGTTCTTCAAAAGCATGAGCAAGTAAAATATTGGAAAACTAAAGAAAACGGGAAATTTCATGATTTTTGAAATTTCATGATTTTTTTCTGTTAATATATAGTAAGCAAAATAATGAAAAAAGAAAGAAAAAGGTTTTTTTGTGTTGAGATTTTTGAAAATTTTATGATTTTCATATGATATATCATGTAAAATATTGACAAAGCGAACAGAACGGAAATTTTTGTGGTTACTGAATATTTTGCAATTTTCATTTATTATAGCAAGCAAAATGTTGAAAATTGAAGTAATCAAAAGATTTTTGGATTTTTGAAAATATTGCAATTTTCATGCTCTATGTATCAAGCAAAATAATAAAAAAAAACTGAAAAAACAATTTTTTTGATATTTTTGATTTTCGATGTGCTATATAGCATACAAACCATCGTAAAATTGAAGAATTTTTTTTGAAAATTTAGCAATTTCATGTGCATAATAAGCAAAATATTGAAAAACGCAGAAAACAAAGGAGTTTAATATTCTTAAAAAGTTTACGATCTTTTTGTACCATATATATAGTAAGCAAAATATTGAAAAATCAAATAAAATTGAAAATATTGATATTTGAAAATTTTGTGATTTCGTACTATAGCATTCGAAATATTGAAAATTTATAGGAAACGGAAAAAGATATGACGATTTTTGTGTGCTAGAATAATATTGAAATCCTGATGAGCACAATTTTTTTTGAGATTATTGAAAATTTCACGATTTTTATGAGCTAACAGACAAAATAGTGAAAACCCGAAGAAAAAGTTTGAGATTTTTGAACATTACACAATTTTTGTGTTAAGCGTGCAAAATGATGTAAATTTGAAGAAAACTAATAATTTTGGGGTTTATGTAAATTTCATGATTGTCATGTGCTATATAGCCTGCAAAATATTAAAAACTGATGACAACAGAAAAATATGAGATATTTGAAAATTTCATGGTTTTCGTGTGCTATAAGCATGCATAATATTGAAATATTGCAGAAAACGGAAAATGTTGCAATTTTTTCGTGTGCTATTGAAAAACCGAAGAAATAAAGAAAATATTTTAAAAAAATTTCATGATTTTCTTATGCTATAGCAACCAAACTATTGGAAAAGTGAAAACAAAAATTTTGAGATTTTAAATTTCGCCAGATTCGTGTGTTGAAAGTTTAAAGAAAACAATTTTTATGTTTGTACATTTCGTGATTCTCCTGTGCTATAATAAGCAAAATATTAAATAAACCTGAGAAAAAAAGAAATTTTGAGTCTTTTAATTTCGTGATTTTCTAGCAAGGAAAATCTTGAAAAACTAAAGGAAAATGCCAAAGTATTTGCATAATAATTCTTTATAGTTTATATATGAAGTTCATAAATATGAGATATTATAACTTACATATCATATAATGAAAGCTTTTAAATTAATATGATTTTTCTCGTCTTTGGACTTGGTACCCGTGAATTGCTCATGGGCCTTTGCTATGTTCACGGGGGCTCTATATTTCAAGCTTGAGTTTTCAGATAACTTATAACTTTTATATACAAATTTGTGCAATTGAGAATATAATTCCACCTGGCTTTGGCTTATTCTTACAAGGAGAATGATTTTGTTTATATCAAACCATATCATGCCTAGTTGTCTAGATTCTTCCTTGTTACTGGGTGCTTATTTCTTGGTGGAATGGCCAAATAGCCTTAGCTCGGGCGGAAAAGACACTCACCCACCAGATGGAAGGTCTTGGGTTCGGATCCCGCACTTGCAATGGCATGGCGGAATTTTCGACCGAATATGTAGAGCAATTTCCAATGGACCTAAGCAAATACAAATTGTTCGGCCCAAATCTGACTTTGTATTCTTCTTTTGGGAAGTATGGATGCTTACCATTATCCATTTAAAATATGGAAAAGGTGGAGTGCTTTCAGCATATTTTCCTGTTCTCGAGTTTTAGGAACCATCCAAAATAGCTGAATGCCCATCCTAAACATGTCCTGATATATATAAGCTTAACCCCATTCAAATGGTTTTATATAGTTTTCTTTTCTTACAAGAATTTCATAAAAAAGTTAATCGGCTTAATCCTAACCATTAAATCTCATTCTGTAAACTTCAATTATAATATTGTATGCGATGCAAATTAGTATTTTTCCTTGACGAATATTGTATCTAGCTTAACACGCGCGCACGCGCATGTACGTTAAAATTCATTTCCGCATCTGTTAAGAGAAGAGAAGGAAAATATAGCTATACCTCCTCTCTGCCGCATTTGAAGTGTGCTCCATAGCCACCCTGTTTTCTTGATGAGAAAAGGTTTGGTGATGTTTATGCTGAATGCTAATGATTGAGTTCTGTGCACAACTCACTCACTTATTTTAAGCTTTAAGCTAGACTTATGTTTTAAAAAAAACAGGCCTACAAACATTACATTGCCCTGTTGGCGCAGTAGAGGAATCAGAATATGTACAAATATAACTAAATTGGAAGGTTTTCTTAACGCACCTTTTCATTGGTTGGATCGACTATAAAATTATAAAATCTAAAATATCTACTTCAAAAACACAATCTTTCTATGGATTCCCTCCCTGCTGTGGCGGGGCGGCTTTTTTGTTGAACAATAAGACATGGACGGTTATCCCTACCCTCGATAGCTTACGAGTTTACGGCCATCCCTGGTCCGGTACAATTTTCTTTCTTGCTGCGCCCTTGTTGCCGTTACCCGAACTCGCATCACACCCCCCTGACTTGACGAGGAATCCATTCTCGCGAACAAACACACCCCCTACACACACCTAGGAGCACCCCTTCCTGCATAGCATATAGTTTTGTTAACATGTAAAGAGCTGAATGTCTAGCATTAAAGGTAAAGGAGTCTCTGCATTTCTTGCATCTATGCTCCATAATGATCAATTAATGAGATAAGTATAGCATCCCATCATTCTTCACATATGCCGTAGGCACATAATCTGATGTTTTATTGTTAGGTACACACGGTCACACACGTGAAAATATCTACTTCAAAAACATAATCTTTCTATGTATTACCGATGAACAATAGCATGTCGTTTTGTATCATGTAAAAAGTTGATTGTCTAACATAAAACGTAAACAAGTCTTTGCATGTTTTGCATCTATTCTCCATAATTAATAAATGAGATAAGTATATCATCCCATCATTCTTCACACATGACGTTTGCACATAATCTCATACTTTTTTGTTGGGTACATAATGTATTTGTGAATTGTGACTATTGATACTCATTTCTACCAAAATCAAATTAAATTTAAGATTTCCTGGCCTTTGTTACTCATTTTTTCCCTATTTCAAAATATGATGCCAGCTTTCCGCAAAGGGGCACCTAAAGTATTCAACAGTACTGAAAGCTCATATGAGCGCGTTGAAGAAGAGAGCGCAAAGATAAGAAGAAAGCTGGAGATGGAGAGAAGAAGAACCCTGCAGCGTCGAGGCCTGCTCAATGAGGCCGTTATGCTTCTCAATGACTTCTGTTTAGTTTCTAATTGAACAACATCCCAAGAGAGTTTTTTCAGCTCCGGTTCCATATGCGGCGCATTAGTGATTGGATTAAGCAAATTGCTGTATAGAGCTTTTAGTTGGTGATAGTTATATTGCAGATTTAAAGTTTTACATATTACATAAGACGAATTGAAATTTTTATGAATTTGATTGTAAATTGAGATGCACAAGGGTATTTGATGACTTGTGCTAATTGTTTGCGCTTTCTGTAGGTAGAACATTGTGCAGATGCATTCCATGCGAGCAGGTAAAGCTTTCCCATTATTTTGATTACAGTTGAGATTGAGTAATTTTCATCCTAATTTTCTTTGAATTTTTGGTGTTCTAATTTATTATATTGGGTTAATTGCACAAAATGCCTATATAATTTACCTCAAGTAATTTATTGAGGCAAACACCCTCTTTTGCAAACACTTGAATATACTCAATTTCAACTCTGAACACAAAAGAATAAAAAGTAAAAAAGCTATAACGTGAAATTAGACAATTTAGACAATCATTTGATTGATTTAGAATTAAATTTGAGCATTTTTGAGCTTTTATTACGCACAGGGGTGTTTGTGCCAATAAATAACTTGGTGGTAGAAGCGCCACATAGAATAAACTAGAAAGGTGTTAAATGCTAATGACTCTATCAATCTATGTGATATATATAAACCAATATGAGAGAATACTCCTAGAAATATTCCTCTATCTAGCTTAAACTTTAGTGAAAATTTGTTATCTAGCTCCTATTTCTTTCTCTTACTGCCTTTGGGTTATAGAAATTTTTTTATGGACTTCTTACTCAAAATTTATCATTCTTTTATCCCACACAACAAGACTTATATGGTGGAAATATTCTGATTGACCTTCCTCTTAAAAATCTTTATTATTTTTTCTCTTACAACTTAGGTTTTACTCATAAATTATTGAAAAATTGTACGATTTTTTATGTGCTGTAGCATGCAAAATGCTGTAAAATCAGGAAAAAGAAAAAAAATTAGAGTTAAAAATTTCACAAATCAAAGAAAATAGAAAGTTTTGAGATATTTGAAAAGTTTGTTATTTTCATATTCTATGGTATATAAAATATTTAGATTTTGAAACAAACAAAAAATTTGAGATTTTTGAAAATTACGTGATTTTTGTGTGCTAAATAGCAGGCATAATATTGAAAAAAATAGAATAAAATAGATTATTTTTGAAAAGTTTACTATTTTCTTGTACTAATAATATGTAAAATATAGAACATAAGAAAAAAAAAAATATTGACACTTTTAAATATTTCATGATTTCCGTGATATATCAAAGAAGAAAAAATTCTTGAGATTTTTGAAGATTTTACAATTTTTATGTTATAACAAGCAAAATATTGAAAAACCAAAGAGGATAGAAAATTTTAAGATTGTTGGAAAGTTCACGATTTTCATGTACTATACAGTGCAAAATATTGTAAATTTGAAATTAAGTTTCAAGCAAATCTCCCCAAGTAGGATTGATGGATAAAATAAGGTAAGAATACACTCTAGACTGCCTCAATCCGAAAATACCATATCTGTTTTCTTGGTAAACATTCACCCGGAAAAAACATAAAAACCGGGATTTTAAAAAAAATTGTGATTTTTTGTTTGTTGCCATGGTTCCCACTCATCCGGAGTCTCAATTATTTGAATCAAATTTTTTTGTCATATTAGGTTCTTAGTGGCAAACAACAATCGTTCCACGTTCGAAATACCATTTGTACAAATAAAAGTCTCCGTCCTCGTATGATTTCTTCTTCATATAGATAGATATAGGATCTATGAGACAATTACTTAAAAATACATTTTGTGCAACAGTCTTTCCTATATGATAGAAAAGGACCCTATGATCCTGAATCGATCTTAGCTGGGATTGCAAATCCTCAAAGAGACATTAAAAGAAGTATAGCTTGTTCTACAATGTCTCAATTGGGTTATACTATATTAGGTTTGGGTATAGGTTTTTTTCGAGCTGCTTTATTCCATTTGATCACTCATACCTATTCAAAAGCTTTATTGTTTTTGGGTCTGGATCCATTATTCATTCAATGGGACCCATTGTTGGCTATTCACCAGAGAAAAGTCAAAATATGGTTCTTATATATGGACGGTTTGACAAAATATGTTTCTATTACAATAACTGCTTTTTTATTAGGCACGCTCTCTTCTCTCTTTGTGGTATTCCATCTCTTGTCTGTTTTTTATTCAAAGACGAAATTCTTCTTCTATTACTTCAGTTAATCTTATGTCTTCTTAATATTCCGGAAGTACTTCAAAAGTATGAACACGTAAAATATTGAAAAATAAAAGAAAACAGAAAATTCTGATATTTTTAAATTTTCATCATTTTTCATGTGCTATATATGCATTATAAAATAATGAAAAAAGGAAGACAACCTAATTTTTTTTTGAGATTTTGAAATTTTTTCCATTTTCATGTGCATAATGTAAAATATTGAAGAAGTTGATTTCTGAAAATTTTGTGATTTTCGTTTGCTGTAGCAAACAAAATATAGAAAAAAATTGAAAAAATGGACTATTTTGAGATTTTTTAAAATATTGCAATTTTCATGCTCTATACTATATAGTAAACAAAATAATTAAAAAAATAAGATGTCAAAATTTTTTGAGATTTTAAAAAATTTCATGTACTATATATAACATTCAAAAAAATGCAAAACCGAAGAAAACAATTTTCTTGAGTTGTGTGCTAGAAGAAGCAAAATATTGAAAAGGAAGTAAACAGAAAAATTTTACATTTTTTAAAACTATGCCATCTTTGTGTGCCATATAATAAGTAAAACATTGAAAAATTGAATAAATCAGAAAATATTAAGATTTTTTGAAAATTTCACGATTTTCATGTGCTAGCATACAAAATATTGAATATTGAACAAAAATGATATTTTTGAATCTTTTAGAAATTTGTGATTTTCGTGTGCTGTAACTTTGAAGAAAACAAATAATTTTAGGATTTTTGTAAGTTTCACGATTCTTATGTGTTATAATATACAAAATATTAAAAATCCAAATAAAACAGAATAATTTGAGATTTTTGAAAATTTTATGATTTTCATGCATAATATTGTAAAAGGAAGATAACTGCAAAATTTGAGATTTTTTAAAATTTTGCAAAATTTTCGTGTGCTAATCATAAAAAATATTGAAAACTAAAGAAAACTATTTTTTTTAAATCATGATTTTTTTTGTGTTATAGCATGTAAAATATTATAAAACCGAAGAAAACATAAATTTTCATATTTTAAAATTTTTGTTATGTTGGTTGCTATAACATGCAAAATGTTGAAAACTTCAAGAAAATAAAAAAATAGGATTTTTTATTGTCAGTCCCGCATCCCAGAATACGGAATACGAAGGGTGACAAGACCAGCCATGCTCCTACGGTCAAGAAAATATCCTGCCGTAGTCACACTTCGGCCTGTAGCATTACGTGGTAATCGGTAATTATAGCACAAGTAATGAGAAATGCGGTCACTAATTCTATCAAAACAGATATAAAACTATCCGGATAGAGTCATAGGGAGTGATAGCGCTGACGTCGCTAATCTAGATGTCCGCGGTATCCTCGAGGTAAGACATATCCCGATCCGAGCTAAATCCACTTCTCACTTTGAGCATGCATACTCAGGTCGTCATAGCGACACAATAGCAATATATACATATATAACGTGCAACGATGATAAACATAAAGCAGTAAGTATAGAGTAATGACGCGGGCATGAAATAACCGGTACATGTAACGATAAAGCAGGTGTATCAGATCAGTAATCAATGCAATGTCCATATCACTAAAGCAATCAGTTTCTAAGTCTCAATGTCCAAGTCACTAAACTTATCGTCAGTCAAAGTGTGAGCATCAACCACCGAAGAAGTATCCCCAACCCAAGGGTAAGCCCCAGGGGCAAGGGAACACGGGCCCAAATCACGATCAGTAAGAATCAGAAACACGATTAGTACAAATCCCGAAATCACGAAATATGCCGGTAGTGGGACTCCTGAGATTCCGCTGATCAAACTCACACTCAAACTACCCCACGCCCCGCGGTCTACATCAAACACCGATCATGAATCTAAATACTAGTCGCTCCATGACAAATCTACGCGAGAATTGGAGACAAGGTCTCCATCAAGCATGGCTCGACTGGTATCCAAGATAAATGGACAGTGCTCGATGTATTACCTATGGCACTAATATAAGTGCTTCCATACCCGTCCCATACCAGTTATAGTTACACTTATATATGCCCTATAGGCGTCGACAATGTAATAACTAACTGGTTCCGCTGATTATGTACAAGTACGTGTCACTTCCATTATTCAATCACGCTTTTACATTAACGTACTTACCACAATCCAATCATTAACATTTATCACTTGGTGATGTAACACGATCACTAGGATATCGATGCAAATGAACACTAATTATAAGGGTATAACAGTCATGCAATATGATGGGAATACAGTAAATACACTACTGAATACATATGAGCAACCGGTGTTGATTGGATTAGAAAAATCACATAAAATCACACATACATAATTTGGAAAATCAATATAAAAGGCATATGAAGTATACTTGATTATCTAAGCATTAAAATTGGTTTTTCTGAACTGGAAGTCTGTTTCGTAACATGTTTTACTCCCTATTGGGATCATAATTAGGCGACACTACAGCTATATAATATTTATATTTATCTGTTATGTTTCCAACGCATCAGATAGATCAATAACATCCGCTGTATGCAGGGAGATATGCACTGTGTAAGGTTAAGGTATACATTCTGGTTCTGCACGAAACTGCAGTACACATTGACGGTTTAAAAAGTGTTATAAATATCAAACGACACTGGAATGCAATGAGACCAATACCGTTAGAAAGCTAATTCAATTCTCCACACTTCCATATATGGTTCAACACACTTGCGCTGTTAAATAGTGAAAAATATGCGTTCTAAAACAGGTAAAGGCAGAGACTCTTGCTCTGGACTGCAGTCTAGAACCATGAATCGCCTCAGTTTTCGTCGTTATAACTTATTAAAATACAGATATGAACTATGGGGTGTTGTTGGCTTATCTGTTGACTTCCATACGAGCCCTAGAACATTAGGTTACAAGTTGCATTCAGTTTAATATAGATTTTAGAACGTGGCATGTGCGGTGAATTCCATATTCGACGTCTCCTTTTGGGGGCGTCGTTACATGATATAAACTTCACTACTTTCAATCCAAATTCTTACATGATGTCTTTATCAGCAAACAGATCTATCTATAATAAGTTCTGTTATATTTGATTAGGTTTTCATTTGAAATTACGCCTCACGCATATAACTAAACATACGGTTCGCAACCGAAATGTCCGTGTCTTCTATCTGAACCTATACTATTTAATCTTATAATTTCCATACGGTGTCATCACTAATATCTTGGGCCAGATTATAACTCAAAACAAAACTACTAACTTAACACGGTTTGTCATAAAATACGACTTTATGATTTAGGTAGTTATGTAGGTATATAATTATATAGATCGATTAGTATCGTAGCATGTAAAAAAACAAGTGGGGTTCACTTGCCTGAAGATAATCGGAGACACAACCGTGATGACGACGACGACAACGACACGATCACGACGCGACAACAACAACGCAAGCAGCAGCAGCAGCAAGCTTGGGCTCGGCTCTTGCCCGAGCTTGTGGCACGACTTCAGTGTGGCTTGAGCTTGGCCTCGATGATTTATGATGGGGTGGCTGCAGAGATTGATGGTGTTGGGGCTCCGGTAAGGTCGAGGAATATGTTGATGGTCGGAGGTGATGGTTGGCTGCGGCAGTGAGTGTTGGCGGCTGTGAAATGCAATGACGAAGGAAAGAAAGGTGTGGGGCTCAGTTTGTGGTGGTGGAGGTGAGTGAGTGTGGAGGCGATGGAGGAGGTCTTGATGGCGGCGCTCAGGATGTAGCGGCTAGTGGCTGGAGATGGGTGGCAACAAGGTAGTGCGGGTGAAGGTGTGGATGAGCTAGAGGTTGCTGAGTCGGTGGAGGTCGGGGAGCTCGTCGGCGAGGATTGCAGGGGTGAGACGGTGCCGCCAAGGCTCCTGTGGTGGCCGGAGTTGGGTCTCAACAAGGAGACGACGACTTGGGAGAAGGTAGGCAATAAGGCTCGGGGCACTCGATAGGTGAGGGGAGGAGTTAGCTTAGCTGGGAGTGGAAGGGATGTCATGGAGGAAGAGCTTGTCGGTGGTGATGTGGTCGAGAAGGAGCAGGGGGTGTTGGGTGGGTAGCCGGAGGCTCGTCGGCGTCGATGAGTTGTAGCGGAGGAGCTCGAGTGCAATGGTGAGGAGAGGAGGTCAGGGAGCTAGGTGCTTGGTAATAGTTGAAGGAGGTGGTGCAGGTGACAAGGAGGAGATCGGCGGCGTTGTTGGAGGTCGGTGGTGGAGTTCCTCACGGTCTGAGAAGAAGGGAGGAGAAAGGGGAAGAAAGGAGACGAAGGGCGATGGAGGTAGAGAGGGGTGAGGGGCAGGTGAGAGGACCACGAAGGTCGTTGAGGGAAACTCGGGGATGGCCGTTGGGGGCGAGATTGTGGCTGTTAAGGGAAGCGGGTCTCGGGGGTAGCGTGAGGGAGAAGCAGAGGCGACTGTTACATGGGGAGAGAGAGGAGCGAGAGGAGAGAGAAAGTGATACGAGAGGGAGAAGGGGAGAGATAGGGAAAAGAGAAGGAGAGGGAGGGGATGGCCGTTGGGGCGAGGTCGTGGCTGTTAAGGGGAGCGGGTCTCGGGGGTAGCGCGAGGGAGAAGCGGAGGCGGCTGTTACATGGGGAGAGAGAGGAGTGAGAGGAGAGAGAGAGTGATATGAGAGGGAGATGGGGAGAGATGGGGAAAAGAGAGGGAGATGGGGAGAGATGGGGAAAAGAGAGTGAGTGAGCTTGGGCCAGATGAGGGAGTTGGGCCGAGTGAGTGAGCTTGGGCCAGGGCTTGGAGGAAAAAGAAAAAAAAAATAAAAAATATATATATATATATATATATATATATATATATATATATAGAGAGAGAGAGAGAGAGAGAGAGAGAGAGAGAGAGAGAGAGAGGAATTGGGCCGGGGTTGGGGTTGGGAAATAGTTAGGGTTTTGGACAGAAAATAAATTGAGTTAGGATTATAGAATTAGAAATAACAATTAGAGAAATATAGGGAAATATTCATAGGAAAAAATATTTGGAAATAAATTAAATAGAAAATATATGAAATACGGATAATAGAGTACAAAATAAATTGGGTATTACATTTATATTTCGTGATTCTCATGTGTCATAACAAGCAAAATATTGATAAACCAAAGAAAAAAGGAAAGTTTGAGGTTTTTAAAATAAATTGCCATTCTTGTGTGCTATATACAGCAAGGAAAATATAAGATGAAAAATCCTGAGAAGGTTGATGGTGTTTAATGTTGTTTGTCTTTGATTTATTAGTTCTTTTCTTTTTCTGCAATGGGTAGTATCTATTTTGTTTCAATAATTCATGTGTTTAAAATATAATCATGTATTATAGAGCTCTTGCTTGTGATGAAAAATATCGAAAGTTCAAACATGATTACATAAATCACTTGTCCTTCCAAAATAAACAAAAATATAATCCCTTACATCGATCTTTAAGAACATCTGTATGGCTATAAAAATTATAAAAGAAGAAGAAGAAAAATGAAAAATGTATAAAGTAACATTGAATATCATCATATAATTACATTAATCACACTTATTTTTTGTGTGATTATTTGCATAAAACTACCATTAACTAATGCCCAGCACCTCTATGACTAGGCCCAGCAGGCAACCTAGCCATCCACGACCCCATCATCTCTCTCGTCTTCTCGTATGCTGTCTTAGTTGTTAAGGACAAATAGCGCTCTCTATCGAAACTCTCAGGCATCTGTCTAATCGCAACCGCGCTCTGCATGCTCGTAGCAACAACAAAAGAGACGACGAGGAGGAGAAAAAGAACATTCTTCATTTGAGAGTTCATAGTGAGGCTCTATGGGATAAATTTCTCTCTCTTATGTTGGTTTTGTTTTGGTTGAAGGGCTTAATAGGAGTGGGACTATATTTATAGGGAGGCAGTCTTGCCCTAAAACTATAAGTCTAAGTATTTTTAGGAAGTTGTGTTGACTCTTGAGGTTTTTTGAATTAGAAAAGGTCTACGAATGGGAAGAAACAACATGTTAGGGTTTGTTGGGCTCACCAAAAAGTTTCCCTAGTAGTTGAAATTTTCAAGGTGGTGATGGCAGTGATGTAATTTCTACTAACTTCTAGGGTTAAGTTTGGAGTGACTTGGTTCAAAATTAAAATGGCCGGTGGAGATTGAAGAGGAGCTAAATTTAGGTGTGTGGGTTGAGGTCTCACGTGAAGTAGGCAGTCACCAAAATACTTTTAGCATGCGCGTGGTGGAAGATAATTTAAGTGGTGATTCTGGATTACTGTGAAATATTTCCGTACTTGTTAAGATGTAAAAGATATTTCCGGAAATATATGATTATCATGATAATCAAATGATCTCATTTTATAGTAATTCTATTTTCCCCAAAATATGTGTCTATCCTATATTAGCACGAAATATTCATGTCTAACATGAAATGAGCCACGACCATCAGTCCGCCTGTCGGCCCCGCATGCCAGTCGTTGATCATGGCCCATCGTTGGTCGTCCGCCGTCGGCCCGTCGCCGGTCATCACCGATCGTTCACCAGTCGGCCCGCCGCCGATCGGTCGTTTGCCGATCGTTCAACAGTCGATCCGCCGCGATCGTCCGTTCGCCGCCGGCTGGCAGTTGGTCATCGCCGATCGTTCACCTGCCGGCTGGCAGACGGTCATCACCGATCATTCACCGACCGGTCCGCCGTCCATCAGCCGTTCGCTGCCGACTGGCCGTAGTTTGTCTCTCGTCGTACGCCTTCCGGCTCAGCCGCCATCCACTGGCCTTACCGACGGTCGACGGTCGCACATACATATATTACCGGGAATGATTAAATTTTACCAAGCAAGTTAATACAGGACTTCTTGGAATGAGACGTCCAGACATCCCATTCTCGGAAATGCAAGGATTCCCGGTAATTTTCTATTCCATATGCTAAGCGTATCCTTAAGCTGTTGGCTATGAATCTTGGGACATTTTTGCATATTTTCAGAATTTTGGGAAAGATGGTTGGAGCTTTAGCCAAAAGAGTAGACCGAAAACTCATCGGTTTTAGGAAACTTGTGAAAATCTCCCCACCTTCAAAAATCAAGTTTAAGTCTCTCAAGTACAACACTCACTTTTTATTGTTATCAATATCCAAATACTATACTGTTATAATATTTTTAAGTAAAGCCATTAAATTTACAAGAGAAGCACTACTTTTAGTAGATGACCACTACCTCAAGAGTGTTGATGTCTTTTCAAACTGCCGTTTTTTTTTATATATAATAGTTATGTGATGAATGTAATAGTTATTTGATTGGTGGTTAATTTATAAATGTAATAGTTATATATCACCATGTAATTATAGTACTTAGCTACTAAATATAACAATTATTTGATATATGTAGAAGTTATTAGCAAAACATTTACAAAGATAGTATTGCTATAATCATATTTTTGACCTTCATAAAATCAATAGGCTCCTGTAGTTTTGGACACACGTTTTGAATAAAAGAATATCTTTTACGTAGAATTGTAAAGTATTTTTGAGCCTTCTAAGTTGTCTGATGTTGTTCATCTTTTTAATTTGAAAGGTAAATTCTTACGAGATTCACATGTTATATCTTTTATCTTTTTATTTTTATCTTGTCATTTCTTTCATTTCATAATTTTAATGAAAATTTTTATCTGCCTAAGGCCTTTTTGATCCTATCTATTTTTCTCAAACAGAAATAAAATATGGTTGGTGTGCTTGTGGGACTTAAACCTGCCGTTTTTTTACGGACATGAAGTTGTTCTCAATATATTTTTAAGAATAGAGATCCAAACATATCTTTTTTGCCGGAAGCTTGACCCATTTTTTCCCGAGTACGTAAAAATAAGCAAAGTCTAAATTCATCATGCATGTGTCACAAGGTCCAATATTTTGGTGTCAGACCCGGCTAAAGAAGCGAATCGATCTAGACTTTGCTTATTAGTTGGGCATGAAGGATAGTGCCGGCACCGGTAGTTTGAATAAACATGCAAAAAAAACACTTAGAAGCCCTGTCCGGTTTCTCCACTACACAAACACAAATTGATTTCGCTGGTCAAGATTTTTTCAATATAATCATGATTTAAATGTTTCAAAAATGACAATATATATTATGGCAGATGAATAGGTTCTCGGATTCGGAGAAAGCACGGCTTTTGAGCGGTACGTTCAAACGGCATTACAATCGGCATTCAAAAGGGTTCCAAAGACTACGCTTAAAAGTCGTTGTTTTAGCCTCTACAACGACGGTAAACAGGTATTAAATGCTACTCTTGTTTCTTTAGATACCGGTATTTCATTAACTTCTGATATTTGGATGGATAGAAAGGAACTTCTCTGAATCTGTGTTACTGCACATTGGATAGATTCTAACTGGTTTTTGCTAAAAATAATTATTGCTTTCAGACAATTTCCATATCCGCGCAATGCTTTTCATATAAGTTCTGAAATTAGATCTATTTTAGAAGAATATCATTGTGTAAATAAATATTTTTCTATTTTTTTCAATAATGACAGCAACAATAATTCTGCTGTTGGGGTTAAAAATTATATCCCGGTTGACCAAGTAAAAGTCAAAGTCAACTCCAAGCCAAGTGGGTCTGAGGCCAAGCAGGCAGGCCCAAGCCCAAGGCCAAGTCAAGACCAAGTATGGAAGGGACCGGCTCCCAAAATGGAGGCAATAAATTAGTATAAATGCAATTTTTAGAAATAAATGTATGTAAAATGGACAAAATCCAAAATTTTGTAAACCCCATGACTTATGTGTAAAATGAAATAGGTACATAAGGTATGAGGTGACACAAGTGCCATTTGGCAAAACTCAAGGGGCTATATGTAAAGCGTGCAGCCTATAAAAGCAAACATGATGAAAAAATCAACGACAACTTTCATTCTCTCAAAAATTCTCGGGTTCTGTGCCTCCTTCTCCTTTCTCAAGATTTTAAACTTTCTTCTTTTTTTTGGATTAAATCAAGAGTTTAACTCTTTTTTTTCTAAAAATAAATAGTTTTTTTTCCATAAAACCCTTAAAGGGGAATTCAGATCTCCTATCAAATCTCTGAAAATGGAAATTTTTAAGTCTCATCCCCTTTTTCTCAAAGATCCAGCCAACAGAGATGAGAAAGAAGGAGACCCATCTCTAAAAATCCCACTTTGGGAAGATCCAAGGCTCAAGAGAAGATCGAGACCTCAAGGAAGAAGAAATGGATCTTCTTCCATCATCTCCGAAAATCTCTTGGGAGTTTAACTTCGAACAAGAATCCCTTCTTTTGGAGTTTAACTCCAAACCAATTTTTGAGAAGCTCAATTCTAAGACCCAAATTCTTGAAAGAGTTGAACCATAAAAATCCATATCTTTTAGGAGTTTAACTCCAAAAGTCACTTGGGAGTTAAACTCCCTGTCCATTGGCTAAGTATCTTTTTCCACGGACGTCCAACGCCCACGTGCAGAACGTGTGATCCGCTGGCGCCCACGCGCCATGCACGTGAACCGCTGGAGCCCAGCGCCGGTGTAACGTCACATGCCCCGGTACAGATGGTACTGTCCGCTCTGGCCGAAACCGCACGGTTTTGTCTTTTAGAGCGAACCGGACCCGACCAGGGGCCACTTCCCAGAAAGTCCCCATCCCAAAACTTTCCTGGCCCGAGCACGCTTAACTACGGAGTTCTCAAGCTCCTGTAGTGCCGATTCATTTAAAAGGCGCCTCTGTAATTGAGGGTGGTATTATTATATTTATAATGCAGTTCGATCCTCTTTCGGAATGTGTTCCGAAAATTCCCCATTGTTTTACAATAGGTCCTACGGACTCAAGAGGTAGTCCCCACGGATTCAAGAGGTGGCCCCCGACCCCTTGGCATGACAATTAGCGTGGCACTTGAAAGATTATGCTAGTGTCCCGGCCAACTACCGTGACCAAATGCGGAACAAAATTTTTTCTAACGATTAAAACATGGCACTAGAATAACTTTTAACCCGGATCTTAGCATAAACTTAACTAGCTAGTTAAAGAGAGCTATCTACTATGATGAAGAAATCTCACCAAACGAACCAAGTCTTTCGGTCTTCTTTCTTCATCTTTAACTTCAAGTGGCCACCTTAAACATGCTTGATCTTCTTTTCCCACTCCATCGGTTCTCCGGGATCGATCTTGTTCTCTGGACCTTTTTTGTCGTAGATGATCCACCTGAGAGATATGATCCATGGCTCTAGCTCCTAACAATATGTCAAGTGGAGCAACTAAAGAACTTGGGTTGCTAAACCAAGTAGTCTAGGATGGAGTGTGGAGATCTAAGTATTTGCTATCTCTTTTCTTGCCTCTTCGCTTGTTTATCAACTCATGAGAATGGTAGTGAAGAGGAAGATGATGAAGGTGGAGGAAACTCAGGAGATTGACGCAAAATGGGAGCTCAAGAAAATAATGAAGCAACCATGAGAGAGAAATTCAACACAAAGGTTTTGTGTATGAATTTCTTAAATAAACAATCAACAACCATATTTCAATAGTAACTCCAAATGATTAAAAATTTATTTGTTAAATATTGAAGCATGGTTATCTCCATTCCTCTCATACCTCACACTTTACACCTCATTTTCCATTTATCAAATAAATGGAAAAAGCATAATGAGGTGGCCACCTTCTAGAAGGTAATCGTAATAAATACGGATTACAGTCTGCTGTATATACATACATGCATTCGGATAAAAACACGAATGCCCAAAGAGATAGAATAACATGAAGAACGTAATACTAGAATATACATATCGAAATATATATATGTAAACTATTAAATCAATACCTGATTTAATAATCCACCTCAAACCCGAGCCGGCTAGTATTACCAACTGTCCGATTAAAAGTCCGAGTACAAAGTACATTAATCGATCGAGACTCTGCACGTATCCAATACGGCTACTACATCATTTCGCCTGAACCAGAAAAACCCTCTGTGTGGGACTCTAAAAACTCGACAGTACGCCGGCAGTGAGTTACTGAATAAATCCATAATCATAAGCATGTCAGTGGCACTAGCTGTACGTAACGGCTACCCGGGTACCTGTCGAAAAGGAAGGCCGATGAGCAAACTAATTCGGATCTCTACTGATCCTATCTGTAACAGTCCGGTCTCTTCGTCTGAGAGTATCGCATACCGGGTCTAGAGGGTGGTAAACATCAGACCCTGGTAACCTGGTAATTCGTGCTGATGCGGCTCAGGACCAATCCGGGAAACTACTGATCAGCCTATCAGTAAATCCCAACTGCCTTGGCCAAGATCTTATGGTCCTGACAAATCGAATACAGTGCGATATCGACTCCATATACCGGGAGAGAAGAATCCCCGACAATCGCTCACTGCCTCCATGTGGCTCGGGACTGTACCCAACCAAAATCTATTTGCACGCCTCAGTAGAGCTGTGGTAGGGTAGTGATCAAAGCACAGCGGGAACTCACACGAGACAAATGCCGATCTCAAGTCTAAAAACTAACATGTACTCATGTCACCTAAGAACTTCTACCTGACGATAGGTATAGTACCAGTTGGAAGTTCTCGGCGAGTCCGTCCGGTGTACTCACCCCCAGTGATCACCTATATACGATCTTAGGTCTAAAGACCAATGGTTGCGGGACCAAACCATCGCCTCTCGTCGGGGTCTAGAAACGTATATACTAGTCTACTCTAGAATATCGATGCCCAGTCTCGATACTCCCACGACTAGGAACCATTTAAGGATGTGCGTACCGACTATCCAGCTCTTACAAGTATAATCGCCATCACAACGTAGATAGTCTAACATTGATCCTACGGGCTTTATCAACATGTATAAAAAATATGTAATAGCAAGTAAAACATACACATGTTAAGATAAAATCAAACCAAATAGCATACTATCATATCGAGCAAGACTGTCCTGTACATATATATGTCCAAGCATCCATATGTATACATATACAATAATGGCCTCTAGGGCATACTGGCATACATATCCAACAATCTCCCACTAGCACTAACGCCATATATTAGCGTACCGAGTATCCAACGTCTGGTCTTGGGCCAGCTGTTGGCGTACCGCATACCCAACATCTCAAAAAGTCTCTCGAACTGTGCTTGAGGAAGGACCTTGGTGAATGGATCCGCATTGTTGTCTTTTGTATCCACTCTCCGGACCTCGATCTTCTGGCGATCTATGATCTCCCTGATCAGGTGATACCGCTTTAAGATGTGCCTGGATTTTTTATGGGACCGTGGTTCCTTCGCTAAAGCTATAGCCGCATTGTTATCGCAAAACAAATGTATTGGGTCAACAATGGACGAAATCCAGACCGCCTCTTTTGCGGCATCGCTTGCAGTAATGTATTCAACCTCCATCGTCGAGTCTGCAACGGTATCCTGTTTGGAGCTCTTCCAACACACCACCCCTCCGTTGAGGGTAAATACAAAACCCGAGACAGACTTGTTGTCATCCTTGTCACTCTGGAAGCTTGAATCGGTAAAGGACTCGACTTTTAGGTCTCCATTACCGTAAACCAAGAACATCTCCTTTGTCCTTCTCAGGTATTTGAGAATGTTCTTTACTGCTGTCCAGTGGTCCTCACCTGGGTTCGACTGATACCGACTCACTACGCTTAGCGCATAAACTACATCTGGCCTTGTATATAGTATCGCATACATTATGGATCCTACCGCCGAAGCGTAGGATATAGTGCTCATGCGAACCCTCTCCTCGTCAGTCTTGGGAGACATCTCCTTGGAGAGGGTGATTCCGTGCAATGCGGGTATCTTACCGTGCTTGGAATCTTCCATACTAAATCTCTTTAGTACGGTCTCTATGTACCTGAACTGTGAAAGTCCCAGTAATCTTTTGGATCTATCTCTATAGATCTTAATCCCCATAATATACGAGGTATCACCCAGGTCCTTCATGGAGAACCTTTGTGATAAGAATAGCTTGACCGATTGTAGTATAGGAATGTCATTTCCTATCAAAAGAATGTCGTCCACGTACAAGACTAGGAACACGACAGTTCATCCTACAATCTTCTTATAAATACAAGCTTCATTCTCGTTCTTGATGAAGTCAAAATTCTTGACTATTTCATCAAAACAGATGTTCCAGCTCCGCGATGCCTGCTTTAATTCATAAATGAATTTAAGCAACTTGCACACCTTTCCGCTGCTCTCACTGTCTACGAAACCTTCCGGCTGATCCATATAAACGCATTCTTCTGAACTTCCATTTAGAAAAGCCGTTTTTACGTCCATCTGCCAGATCTCATAGTCATGGAAGGCAGCAATGGCAAGTAGGATCCGAATGGATTTGAGCATAGCCACTGGAGAAAGGTTTCGTCATAGTCTACACCTGGTCTTTGACGAAAACCTTTTGCAACGAGTCTAGCCTTATAGGTTTCCACCTGCCCATCTACACCAAATTTCTTTTTGCAGATCCATTTGCATCCAACGGATTTTACCCCAGGTGGAGAAATATCCAAAGTCCATACTTTATTGGTGTACATGGACTCCATTTCAGATCGCATAGCATCCAGCCACTTATCAGAGTCCTTACTGATAATGGCCTGTCTGAAACTAGTAGGATTATCTTCTTCCAAGATGCAATCTTCTCGATCCCCGTCTATGAGAAAACCGTAGTATCTCTCGGGCGGATGAGAAATTCTACTAGATTTGCGGAGTGGCTGAGGTTCGTCGGGTATTACTGAATCTAAGCGTTCTACCAAATCTTCTGTTACAGTTTGTGGTTCATGAATTTCTTCTAGTTCCACCGTACTCCCACTAATTTCCTTTGCAAGAAATTCCCTTTCTAAAAAGGTAGCGTGGCGAGATACTAACAACTTTTGTTCCTCAGTGTGGTAGAACAGATACCCCTTAGAATGCTTAGGGTATCCCACAAACTTGCAGAATACAGACCTTGCCTCAAGTTTATCTGGATTCTGCTTTTTAACAAAAACAGGACACCTCTATATCTTAATGTAATTAAGACATGGTCTCTTTCCACTCCATATTTCATATGGGGTGGTAGGCACTGATTTGGATGGTGCTCTATTCAATATGAATGCAGCTGATTCAAGAGCAAACCCCCAGAAAGAAAGAGGTAACTCAGCATTACTCATCATGGAGCGAACCATATCCAATAGGGTACGGTTCCTTCGCTCCGATAAGCCATTGTGCTGTGGTATATACAGAGGAGTAAGCTAACAGAGAATACCATTCTCTTTTAGAAAGACCCGGAATTCCATGCTTAAGTACTCTCCCCCTCTATCAGATCAGAGGATCTTGATACTTTTGCCAGTCTGGTTCTCTATTTCGTTTCTGAATTCTTTGAATTTCTCAAAAGCTTCAGATTTGTGTTTCATTAAATACACATATCGGAACCTAGAGAGATCGTCAGTGAATGTGATGAAGTATGAGAACCCACCCCATGCATATATATACATTGGACCATATACATCACTGTGTATGAGTCCCAAGAGCTCTCCTGCTCTTTCTCCGTGTCCGGTGAACGGAGATTTGGTCATCTTTCCTTTGAGACATGACTGACAAATTTCATAAGATGAAAACTCGAACGTGTTCAAATATCCATCTTTATGTAACTTACTCAGTCTTTTCTCTCCAATATGACCAAGTCTACAATACCATAAGTAGGATTCGTTCGTTTCTGAACTCTTCCTCTTGCGTGTGTTTTGTATACTGAGAACTGTGTTTTGATTAAGAACATAGATACCATTACACAGTGTACCTTCTGCAACCAATACCTGATTAAGGTAAATGTTCATGATATTTCTATCAAGAACAAACTTATATCCATCTTTATCAAGTAAAGAAACTGATATGATATTGCAAACCATAGAAGGTACATAGTAGAAATTGTTCAAAATCATAGTATTGCCGTTTGGCAATGCTAGGTCATATTCATCGACGGCAGAAGTATCAACTTGTGCTCCATTCCCTATCCTGAGAGACATATCATCTGGTCCAACTATTCTACTTTTTCTCAGTCCCCATAATAAATTACAGATATGAGATCCCGATCCAGTATCGAGTACCCAGGAGGTAGGACTGACCGAAAAACAGTTCTCAATAACAAGAACACCTGAAGAAGACACAATAGTATGTTTCTTCTTCGATGGGGTCATCAGGGAATTCAAACAATTCTCTTTCCTTTGCTCATATTTATGACTGTTGTCATAAGTTAGAGTCGAACCGACGTTACCCAGCCCCGAATAAGAATTCGGATTGGTTAAGCGATACATTTTATTATCTTGATTAGGGCGTGAAATGGTTGCTAGCTGGAGAGAGAGAGAGACACTCAGCGTGCGTTCTTGCAAGATTAGATTGGTTATTAATTTATCTAATCAGGATGGCTACCACTGTTTCCTCGAATTCTTCTTCAAACCTTAAAAGAAGAATTAGTTGGGATTAATCGCACGTCACAATACTTGCTTAACCTTTCAGCCAGGCTGGTGTCGGTACTTCGAGAGAGATTTTCCAACGCTTTCACGAAGTTCCTTAATTTCATAACCTCTTTTCCCAGGAAGCGTATCCCCGCTAACACCGTTCTAGACACCTAATTGGTTTATAGCATTGATTGTTAAGTGAGAAAAATCTCCCACGAGTAATCCTACTCATCAGTAGGATCGGGATCCAACTATCATTGTGTGATGCACTAGATGGAATCCACTCTAGTCACCACACTCCAGAAGGTATGCTAAATCTGCAAGTTTCCTGTATGTTTGAAACCCCCGATATGATTTTTGCCCCAAGCGCTTATGACCTTGACTTTGGCCAACAAATCATAACGCGCAAGTCAAGTTCTACCCGCCATTGTCCTGATTGATTTAGACCCACCCGCACACACCCTTGACTTTGGCCAACAAGATGGTACGACTGTCCTAAACCAATGCATTTATCTATGCTACGGATAAGAAACATACAACTACCATACACGATGCCTTGATTTTGGCCAACAAACACCGTATGAATACTATGTGTTTTTATCCAAAATGACGGAGGGCTACGGCTGGGTTTTTGGCAAAAAATCCGTTAACGTAATGAACTTGATATCGTCGAAGGAAGCTGAGTAGTTTTAAAAAGGAGTGGTTTAGGCTCCGCTATTGAAAACTTATGGTTTTGAAATAAACCGAGTAATCTACAGTATAGACTTTTGCTCAAGAGGTCACTCCCCGCGAAGGGATCTCGGCTTTTACCTCCTGGAATAAGGTGCTGGATATTCATGATCGAATACCACTATACAAAGCGAAAGAATATAGCTATAGGTTTTCGAAATTTGTTCCAACAACATCTTTTAGGTTTATTTTCTTGCATTAATAAAATTTAATGTGGTCCCGTCAGTTTAATCCTATCACACCAGAAAAGAACGAAAATACGATGTACGTATATGCCATCTGCATTCGCCATGGGGCCCGTCATCACCCGTTAGGTTACTTAACTAACAACAGAACGGGGGCTAGACTAGCGCGGGTGTTCTCTGCCGAACACAGAGACGGAACCGCGTAGGTTCGTCTTGCCTGAATTTGGGGGCATATGCTATTTGGTGCTATCCGTCTACCTCTCCGAAGATGCCAAGTTAATTTATGGCACCGTATATCGGAGGTTTAGACAGATGCGGCAGTTGTAGCAGACTTCGTCAGATTCCCCCTCGTTTGAGGGGTTTTTGATTGTGGGGACGCTCTTCCCTGCAGGTGCAAGCCCCTGCAGTTAATTACGCTGCCGCATCGCGGTAACCACTTTCTCCTTCTCCAGATGGTCACTTCGTGTCGTGTGTGTTTGTTTTATTTTTGGTTGCCCGTGGGTTGTATACGGAGACTAATTTATGTTGTCGCTCGTAGGGCGTGGATTAGTCCAAATCCGTATCTTCTTAGATTTGGGTTTTGGGTTGGGTTTAAGGATCATTAATCTCATTTGAGACTAAGATCAACTTAAATGTTTGTTAATGATACGTTAGTCTAATTTTAAACTAAGATCAGCTTAACAATTTGTTAGGGATACGTTAGTCTAATTTTAGACTAAGATCAACTTAATGGGATCATTTAAATCCAACAAAAGAGCATTTGGGCTCTATTGTTTTAGTTTAGGGACTTTGCGGACCAGTTTAAAGACGTCATAGTCTGTAAAGTTTAAAGATATCATAATCTATGAGTTTAAGGACCCCATAGTCCGCAAAGTTTAAGGACATCATAGTCCAGTTTAAAGATGTCATAGTCTGTATGGTTTTGGTTCAACCGCTTGGGGATGCACCAAAAGTTATTGGTTATTTATCATAGTCTATGAGTTTAATGACCTCACAGTCCGCAAAGTTTAAGGACATCATAGTCCGGTTTAAAGACGTCATAGTCTGTGTGGTTTTGGTTCAACCGTTTGGGGATGCACCTAAAGTTATTGGTTATTGGGACCCTCCATCTCTCTGAAGACGTTGAAAGATTACAACGACATGTATCAGAGGTATGAAGAGATGTACCCTTGAACCAATATCCCGATTTGGGGAATGGGATGAACATCAGTTTAGATGTTATCTGTTATGAGAACACTAGTCATCTTTGGGACTAGAATTAGTTTGGGGAGACCTTGAGCATGAGGGCTCGGTTAATTGGTGACAAAAAGGTCTTGGCTTATTTCCTTTAGTCACCCTATAGTGCTAAGCTCTGAATTAGTGTTAAACACTGGACTTTGGAGGAGCTCACGTATGAACACGTGAGGGGCCCCGAAATGGGCATTGTTTCTTGAGTTTACTCCCTCATATATATATAAAAGTGCTGAGCACTTGGCTCACGTGTGAGCACGTGAAGCGTTCGAGGTGAGAACTGTTCGCTGGATTTTATTTCTCTTTCATTTATAAGTGCTAAGCACTTGGTTCATCAAACAATCACGTGCATACACGTGAGGTGCCTTCAAAATGCGAGCACTGTCTTTGGAATTTTCTCCCTCTTTTAAACACAACTGTTTAGGGGTCATGTGGGAACACGTGAGGTACCCCTAAAATGGGAGCTATCTTGGGTTTATTCCTTTTTTTCCTTTTCTGAGTGCTAAGCACTATTGAGTCACGTGAGATCACGTGAGGCACTCTGAAGAATGAAAATTGCCTTTGCTTTATTCTCCCTTTCTTTTTCTGAGTGCTAAGCACTATCAAGGGATCACGTGAGGTCATGTGAGGCGCCCCCAAATTGAGATGTGTTTTAGATTTACTCCCCTTTTTTGAAAAGCTTGTTCGGTGGTGAGCTAAGAGTTATTGGTTATGGGGACCCTCCACCTCTCTGAAGACATTGAAGAATTACAACGACATGTATCGGAGGTGTGGAGAGATGTACCCTTGAACCAAATTCGAGATCGAGGGGAGAGATCATAGTGGAATGAACATCATCTTAGATGTCAGGAGTTCATTAGCAATCTCTGGGAATAAGATCGGTTTGGGGAGGCCCTGAGCATGGGGGGATCGATTGATTGCCCTTGGGAGATTTGATCTAAATTTGACTAATATTGGCCTCTCATAGTCTTAAACACTAATATATGATTGGCGCTCACGTGCTCCCACGTGAGGCCTTAAAGTAGTGTTAAACACTAGTGTATGATCAGCGCTCATGTGCTCCCACGTGAGGTGCTTGAAATAGTGTTAAACACTAAGAATTTGAGGGGCTCACGTGGGATCACGTGAGGCGCTCCAAAAATAGGGTTTATTCCCTTTTCTCTTTTATAAATTCTGAGCACTTCTCAGGGGTCACGTGAGACGCTCCAAAAATAGGGTTTATTCCTTTTTCTCTTTTATAAGTGCCGAGCGCTTCTCAAGGGTCACGTGGGGTCACGTGAGGTGCTCCAAAAATAGGATTTATTCACTTTTCTATTTTATAGGTGCTGAGCGCTTCTCAAGGGTCACGTGGGGTCACGTGACTAGATCTCATTATTTCCCTCTTTGTTACTCAAAGGTGCTCACATGGGATCACGTGAGCTTTTATGTAGCATTTGAATGCTAATGAATCATCAGGCTATTCTTCTATGGTTCTGAGGGATCAAGTTCTCCTTTTGTTCTTTGCAGAGATTAAATTCTTTTTAAAGGGTTAAACCCTAGTTCCAGAGGAATTAAATTCCTATATGTTTTGTAAGAGTTAAACTCTTTTGGATTCAGTTCTTTCCCCTAGGTTTTGAATCTGCATGACAGAATCTCCCCGATGAGAATTAAATTCTCAACTTATGGGGAGATCCGCTTCTGCAGATCTTAACCAGAGGAAGAACTAAGTTCTTTAAGAAGAGTTAAACTCTTGGTTTAAGAATTAAATTCTCTTTTTGTGGGAGCTTTTGGGAGGGGTTCCTCTATTTTAGAGAATTAAATTCTCTTTCTATTTTTCTTCCCCTCTCCCTCTGTCTCTTCTTTTTCCTCCTCTCCTTGCGCCATTTATATGAGAAGAAAAATAATCAATTTGTTAAGAAAATCCCTCATTGAGAGATCATGATTGATTCCATGATCTTTTAGATCAATTTGTGAATTTTATTCACCCTTGGATTTTTAATCCAAAGGCTCTCTGTTTAACAAAGAAGATTTCTTGTTTGTTTAACAAGATTATGAATATCTTGTTAGTTTTAATAAGATTAGAATTTTATTCTATCATATCTTTTTAGTTTAACAAGATCAGAAATATATTTTCTTAATATGGATATCTTATTAACATAGAATTTTATTCTTATTATAAGATTAGGAAAATATTTTCCTATGATAGATTTTTATTCTATCAAATGATCACCGCTGGATCTTTGATCCACAGGTCCTCTGTTTAACAGAGAAGATCTTTCTAGTTTAAGGAAGATCAAGAAAATATTTCCCAAATAGAATTTAATTCTAGAATTTGATAAGAACATTTTAAATTAGGGTGTTCACATGCTTTGCAAGTGATTGGCAAAAGCACTCACGTGTTTAACACGTGACCCCTAGTGTGGGTTTTAGCCTGTGTATGTTCAGAGCGCTCACGTGTGTAACACGTGAGGCATGTTTGGCCCTTAGTTATTTATGTTCAGCGCTCATATACTTTGCATATGAGTGCCCACGTGTTTTACATGTGATACCTGTTTGGCCCTTGGTTATTTATGTTCAGCGCTCATATACTTTGCATATGTGCGCCCACGTGTTTTGCATATGATTCCTGTTTTTGTAGGATTCTCCCCCTTTTTTGTAAGGCAACAAGTAGCTCTTGGCTGAAAATTTTAGCGGGAACAACGGGTGCAAAACATATACAACATCTACTAGATATATATAAGTATATATAACATTCGTCCTAGACATGATAATAAGAAACGTCACAGGATCACAGCCAACAATACAGAATGGTGGATAATCTTGGAGCCCCGGGTTTCATTTGAGTCACAAATAAAACCCGATGTTCCCGGTCGTGTGGATAGCCTGTGCAATGAAAACCTGGACCCCTACGAGCGCGGCAAGTTACCCGCCAATCCCAGAACTGAGGCAACCCCCTTCAACAAAGTGAATGGGTCACCTAACACTTCACGGAATCCGGTAACTTGGACGCCCCTCTATGGGTCATCCTATACCCCCTACGAGTGCGGCGAATGGCCCGCCAATTCTAGAATGAAGCCTCCTTCGTCTCAACGCCATGAGATGCGGGCTTGTTGCCTTCTAGAACCCGGCTATTCGTGCACTCCACTGCGGGGTAATCCTAGTACAGAAAATGAAAATAATATGTACAAATGGTGATATCGACCTCAACCCGATTGTACACCAAACAAATAATATACAATCCGGAAAAGACGGCAGTCCACATGTCGGACGCTTGCCCCGCAAATGAATATACAAATGAATCTTAAACTGTACCACTAACATTGTACCACATGCTATCCACCACGACTATCCAACCACAATCACATCACAAGCACAAAACATCAACGCAAATGTCACGTTCGCAAAACTCGTCTAAAAGAACATATAGCAATCAGACGAGTTGTACCGATCGAATGATATTCACGGTCGCAGATAAAAGTGAATGTACTGTAAACTATTAAACGGTGTCAAATATAACGACTTCGAAACACTCCAAATTGCCCATAACTGAAAAACAACAGAAAATCAAATCTGGGCAAAAACTAGCAACACCTTAAACCCTAACTTTAAGAGACAAGAAAACTGCCCAAAACTCAATGCAATTCCCCTTATAAAACCGGTGAGCTCGATTTTAAGGAGGTTGTGGCCGGCCAAAAGTGATGGGAATCGTGTCGGTTTTGGTCAGTGTTCATCTCTCAGTGTAAAGAGCACTCTGCACTTGCTAATTTTTTTTTTGAAACCTCTGAAAAATCGACAGAAACTTAAAGTTTGGTTTCAATATTATGGAGTTATTTTGGTTTCATTATTTTAACATTGTGTAAACTTTCTAGTGCAGGGTTTATGGCCTGGCTCTGATACCATGAAAGGTTACGCTAGTGCCCCGGCCAACTACCGTGACCAAATGCGGAACAAAATTTTTTTCTAACGATTAAAGCATGGCTCTAGAATAACTTTTAATCAGGATCTTACCAAAAACCTAACTAGCTAATTAAAGAGAGCTATCTACTATGATGAAAAAATCTCACCAAACGAACTAAGTCCTTCGGTCTTCTTTCTTCATCTTTAGCTTCAAATGGCCACCTTCAACATGCTTGATCTTCTTTTCCCGCTCTATCGGTTCTCCGGGATCGAGTTTGTTCTCCAGTCCTTCTTTGTCGTAGATGATTCACCTGAGAGATAGGATCGATGGCTCTAGCTCCTCACAATATGTCAAGTGGAGCAATTAGAGAACTTGGGTTGCTAAACCAAGTAGTCTAGGATGTACTGTGGAGATCTAACTGTTTGCTATCTCTTTTCTTGCCTCTTCACTTGTTTCTCAACTCATGAGAAGGGTAGTGAAGAGAAAGATGATGAAGGTGGGGGAAACTCAAGAGGAAGGAGGAGAGTGAAGCAAAATGGGAGCTCAAGAAAATAATGAAGCAACCATGAAAGAGAAATTCAACACAAAGGTTTTGTGCATGAATTTCTTGAATAAACAATCAACAACCATACTTCAATAGTAACTCCAAATGAATTAAAATTTTATTTGTTAAATATTGAAGCATGGTTATCTCCATTCTTCCCATACCTCACACTTTACACCTCATTTTTCATTTATCAAATAAATGGAAAAAGCATAATGAGGTGGCCACCTTCTAGAAGGTAATCTGTAATAAATACGGATTACAGTCTGATGTATATACATACCTACATTCGGATAAAAACACGAATGCCCAAAGAGATAGAATAACACGAAGAATGTAATACTAGAATATACATATCGAAATACATATAAGTAAACTATTAAATCAATACCTGATTTAATAATCCGGCTCAAACCCAAGCCGGCTAGTATTACCAACTGTCCAATCGAAAGTCCGAGTACAAAGTACATCAATCGATCGAGACCCTGCACGTATCCAATACGGCTACTACATCATTTCGCCTGAACCAGGGAAACCCTCTGTGTGGGACTCTAAAGACTCGACAGTACGTCGGCGGTGAGTTACTAGATAAATCCATAACCACAAGCACGTCAGCGGCACTAGCTGTACGTAACGGCTACCCGGCTACCTGTCGAAAAGGAAGGCCGACGAGCAAACTCATCCGGATCCCTACTGAGCCTATTTATGACAATCTACGTACAGTCCGGTCTCTTCGTCTGAGAGTATCGCATACCAGGTCTAGGGGGTGGTAAACGTTAGACCCTGGTAACCTGGTAATTCATGCTGATGCAGCTCAGGACCAATCCGGAAAACTACTGATCAGCCTATCAGTAAATTCCAACTGCCTTGGCCAAGGTCTTATGGTCCTGACCAATCGAACACAGTGCGATATCGACTCCCTATACCGAGAGAGACGAATCCCTGACAATCGCTCACTGCTTCCATGTGGCTCAGGACTATACCGAACAAAAACCTGTTTGCACGCCTCAGTAAAGCCGTGGTAGGGTAGTGATCAAAGTATAGTGAGAACTCACACGAGACAAATGCCGATCTCAAGTCTAAAGACTAACATGTACTCATGTCAGCTGAGAACTTCCACCTGACGATAGGTATAGTACCATCTAGAAGTTCTCGGCAAGTCCGTCTGGTGTACTCACCCCCAGTGAGCACTTGTATACGATCTTAGGTCTAAAGACCTGTTTCTCCCAATCAGAGCAAAGCTCTGTTCAAATTCCAAGACTGGAAATGAAGCGACGCTTCTGCGTCCCCCAATCAGAGCAAAGCTCTATTTAGAAATTTAAGAGTCAAAAATTGAAGCAACGCTTCAGATCCTGCGCTCTGCGCTGCGCGCCATGTGTCTGACACAGGTGCGCTGGCGTAGTTACACTGCGCGTTGCGCTGCTCGCCACGTGTCTGACACTGGTGCGCTGGCGCAGTTGAGCTGCGCCCTGCGCTGCGCGCCACGTGTCTAGCGTGAGTGCGCTAGCGCAAGGCGCGCTGCGCGCCACGTATCAAAACACGAATGCGCTAGCGCTAGCGCTAGCGCAATTGCGCTTCGCACCCCAAATTAGAGCAAAGCTCTGTTTCCAAAATTGGAAAGCGAAGCAACACTTCATGATTATGCAGCGCATAAACATCTTAGAGAGGAAGAACAAAGAATTAAAAACAAGAGAACACTTAACAGATAATAAAATACTAAATTAAAACATCTTTTTATTATTATTATTATTATTACATTTAAAAAAGATCACCAAACAAGGGATCAGTGGCACATGGATTAACAAAACAATAAACAAAATCCTCTAACTCCCTCGCCGCCTTCTCCAGCACATCAAAACGGCGATTTTCACGAGGAGTGGCTCCCCACCGATTGGCGCCATGTTCATCCGCAAAAGCAGACATGATAGCCCGTCGGGCTCTTATCTGGCTCAACAAGTGAACCGAGCAGTTTTTCAGAGCCTGAGTAATCAGGCACGCCTCATGGAAACACTCGAGCTTGTCCTCAGCCGCATCGAGCATCGCCAGGGTCATCTCCGCTGGGTGAGGGGGAAGATCGGCGAGCACAGACGCAAGGATCAACCGAAACCAAATGGAGTGTGGGGGAAGAGGGGACCCCGCACGAGTCAAAAGATCGTGGAGCGCAGCGTCGCACTGCTCATCCGTGAGAGAAGGATCCACCAAGCGCGCAGCAAAGCGAGGAACAAGGTCCTGAATGGGTACTTCCCACGGCTGTCTATGAGCATGGGGGAGGTTACAAGCCATAGTTAAGAAAGTTCTTTGGGGATGAGAAAAGGAAGAAACTTTGCTTCGAGTTATAAAGACGAAGCACAGAAAATTTTGTGCACAATGGAACTATTTCCAAGATTGAGAAATGAAAGATTCTCGGGAATATAAGTTTGACTTAAAAAGGAAGGTGAAAAGACACCTCTGTTGAAGTAATGCTTCAGATCCAGCGCTCTGCTGAAGCAACGCTTCAGATCCAGCGCTCTGCGCTGCGCGCCACGTGTCAAGCACGGGTGCGCTAGCGCAGTTGCTCTGCGCTCTGCGTTGCGCGCCACGTGTCCAACGTAGGTGCGCCAGCGCTGGAATTAAAATTCCCACTGTTAGATCAAAGGATCTAATAAAAATGATAAATCATTTATTAACCAGAATTAAATTCTGTTAAGGAAAGATTTCTCGAAATCTTTCCAAATAACAAGATTGTGCTTTAAGCACCGCTGGATCAATGATCCAATGGTAAATAATGAATTACCAAAACAGAACAAACTCTGCATAGAAAGATTTCTCAATCTTATTTAAAACAAGAAGACTATCTTCTGTCAAACAGAAGCCTTAGGATCAAAAATCCAACGGTGGGAAATATTCCCCAATCAATCGATAGAAAGATCTCTTAAACTGATTTAACAAATCAATTGGCCCTATATAAAGGCCCCAAGACTTCAAGTCTCAGATAGAAAAAACCCTCTGCAAATTTTGAGAAAAACAAAAATAAAAAGAAAAGTAAAGAATTGATTCTTGAAAAACAGAGATGAAAACATCTCGTAAAAAGAAGAAACGTCTTCTAAAAAGATCTTAGATCTATAAAAAAGACCAAGGTCTTTGAATAAAAAGAAAAGATCAAAAGACCTAATCATAAAAATATAAAAAAAGAAATACTTCTACTTCACAGATCTTCTGATCTACAAAGGCAGAGCCTTTTAATAAAAAACAAGAACTATTGTTCTTTGATCTTGAGGCAAGGCCTTCTTTGAAGAACATGAGTTTGTTCTTTGATCTTAAAATTGATCAAAATGCGCTTTGCGCTGCTAGACAGTGCTTTGCACTCATGAACTGCGCCTTTGCACTCCTTGGACTGGTGCTCAACGCCATAACATGCCACGTGTCAACCATAAACATGATCTGCGCTTTACGCTTCTGAAAATAGCGCACTGCGCTCTTGGGTTGGCGCTCAGCGCCAAGCGCGCCACGTGTCACTCACTGGCGCACTCATAAACTAGCGCAGCGTGCTCATAAATTAAAAGCGCAGTGCGCTAACAATTTAGCGCTTAGCGCTAAGCGACACGTGTCCTCCTCGTGTGCGCTAACCGACAGAAGCGCAATGCGCTCTTTGACTGGCACAAAGTATCTAGTGCGCCACGTGGCGCTCTGTCAGAACGTACCTTGTTCTGATAAATGCTGTGCATTCAGTATAAGACAAGAAATGTCAGAGCCCAATGCTTGGCATTATTAAAAGGGCAGAGCCCAAATAAAGGCCTAACAGGAAGAATAAAAATAAAAATGTTAAACATTTTTTTAACTGGACTTAGCCCAATTCTGGCCATAAGTCCTCAAATTAAATTGAACTGAGATTATCTGCTCTTCCAATCAATTTACACCCGGTTCGAGGGTACATCTCTTTACTCCTCTGATATCTGTTGTTGTAATTCTTCAACGTCGTCAGAGAGGTGACGGTCCCGACAACCACACATTACTACGGACTGTGGGGTCCTTAAACTCATGGACTATGATGTCCTTAATCTCGACCGTGATGTCTTTAAACTAACATCGGACTGTGGAGTCCTTAAATCCATGGACTATGATGTCCTTAACCTCGACCGTGATATCTTAAAACTAACAACGGACTGTGGGGTCCTTAAACTCATGGACTATGATGTCCTTAACCTCGACCGTGATGTCTTAAAACTAACGTTAGACTGTGGAGTCCTTAAATCCATGGACTATGATGTCCTTAATCTCGATCGTGATGTCTTAAAACTAACACCGGACTGTGAGGTCCTTAAACTCACGGACTATGATGTCCTTAATCTCGACTGTGATGTCTTAAAACTAATATCGGACTGTGAGGTCCTTAAACTCACGGACTATGATGTCCTTAACCTCGACCGTGATGTCTTAAAACTAACACCGGACTGTGAGGTTCTTAAACTCACGGACTATGATGTCCTAAACCTCGACCGCGATGTCTTAAAACTAACAATGGACCGCAATGTCCTTAAACTAATTGTCGACCGCAATGTCATTAAACTAAATAATAGAGCCCAATTGCTCTTTTGTTGGATCTAAATAATCCCGTTAAGTTGATCTTAGTCTAGAATTAGACTAATGTGTCCTTAACAAACGTTTAAGTTGATCTTAGCTTCAAATAAGGCTAACGTATCCTTAAACACAACCCCCCCAAACCCAAATCTAAGAAAGATACAGATTTGGACTAATCCACGTCCTACGGGCGACAGCATAACTTAGTCTCCGTATACAATCCACGGGCAACCGAACACAAAACAAACATCCACGACACGAATTGACCATCTGGAGAAGGAGAAAGTTGTTACCGCGATGCGGTAGCGTAATTAACTGCAGGGGCTTGCGCCTGCAGGGAAGAGCGTCCCCACAATAAAAAACCCCTCAAACGAGGAGGAATCTGACGAAGTCTGCTACATCGGCCGCATCCATTTAAACCTTCGATACATGGTGCCATAAATCAACTTGGCTTCTTCGGAGAGGTGGACGGATAGCACCAATTAGCATCTGTCCCGAATTTCAGGCAAGACGGACCTGCGCGGTTGCGTCTCTGTATTCGGCAGGGAACAAATTCTGGCATGCCTGGTGGGACCTTTTCCTCTTTCCACTCCACACTTCGTGTGTCGTGTTCACGAACCAATCGCGGTTTGTTAATGGTTGCCCTTGGGTTTTAAGGTACTAAGATTTGGTGTTTGGCTTGGTGCAGAAAGCAAAGGATCAATGGCGTTCACTCGCTCAAAGTGTTCCACATGCAACTGCAACCCACGTCCTGCCTCAACTGGGGGCATAACCTATGGGCCCCAAACGGCTTCCCTGTTCACGATGCCCGTGGAACAGGTCACTCAAGCCACCACAGGGCTGTTTTTAGGGACCATGCTCCCGCCAACGAGCTTCACCGCTCCTGTACTGACACCAGAAGCTCCCAAGAAGTTGGTCTTCGATTGGTTTACAGCTACTGCGACCCTTCTCAACGGGTCATCCAGCCCCGGCGCCTCGGTCTTCTACAGATTGGGCCAAAATTCCTGTGGGCCCACAATGAAGCCTGTAATCCCAGAGAAGGTTGTTTCGAAGAGAGTAACCAACCCTGCTCCTGAAGTCGTCAAGGCGGCTTCTCCTGCCAAGGGGTCGGTCTTTACAAGACTGACTGTCCCAACTCCCACTCCCACTCCTGCCACTCAAAGGACATCAGTCTTCGACAGGCTGACGCCAGCAACAGCCCCTCACCTGAACAGGGGGCAAGACAAAGCTATCCTCGTCACCAAACCAACTCCATCAGCTTGACACGCTCGACGTCGCCACTGGCGCCGAGTAAGGAAGGCCGGGGGCAACTCCCCTTCTGGGCTAACTCCACCAGCCCCAACGGTGGAAATCAATACTGCTGTTCCAACCGGGAACAGCTTCGAGCTATTGAATAAGATGCGCAGGAATTCTCCCACCGCCGTACTGAAAAGATCTCCTCCTCCGGTAGAGAATGTTGCGGAAGCCAAGCTAGAAAGGTCCCCTCAGCGGCTGTCCTCCAAGATCTACAAAGTCTGGCGGCAGGTTCGGAACTCAATAGTTGATCAAGATTACTCTCGCCGACAGAAAAGGGCGAAGGTTCAACAAGAAGAAAGCCATCCTGCTAAGCCATGAAAAGCTATCTGGGTGCCCACTGCAACGGCCCCCTCAACTTCGACCGCTCATAAGAGAAGAAGGCCAGAGAAAATCCCCATGCCTGCGGCAAATGTCAAAGGCACTGAGCCCAAACGCCCTAAGTCTGGGAGCATGGTGGTGCATACCGTCTACATGGCATCCGGGAAGGAGGACAGCCGCGCTTCTACGGGCCACCGACCACTCACCCGATCCATCACAAGAGCTCAGGAACAACAACAGCAGAAGCTCCAGGAGATGCTAACTGTAATGGCTGCACTCACCGGGCCAAAAGAAATCCCGGAGGCGTCATCGGAACAACGTTATGAACACGAGACTGATGCCGAATTCCTTCGGAGAATGCTCAAAAAGAAGGACAAGGAAGCTTCGGAATAAGTGGTCAATATAAAGCAAATAGCTCTTCTGTTCCAAGACATGGTGGGTATGATGATCCAGCAGGACCTTCCAGCTGAAGATCCTCCGATTATCCTCGAAGACGACATAGGAGAAACATCAAATCGACCTCCGGCTCTTTCAACAGCCAAAGAGGAAACTATCTCCAAAGCTGCCCTGAATGATTATATTGCTCAACAAATACGAGTTCACCAGGCAAATGAAGCGGCTGGCCAGGTCGTGAAGACTGGGCGACCATATCCGGGCTGGTATCACCAGATAAAATACCCACCGGGATACACGATCCCCAAATTCCACGTATACAAGGGGACAGGTAATCCCCACCAGCACGTCGCCCAGTTCAGAGCTCTGTGCGGCAACACCGGGGGCGATGATAAGCTTTTGCTCCGTCAATTCGTTGGCAGCTTGTCGGAAACAGCGTTTGAGTGGTATTCCGAACTTCCAAACGACTCCGTCAAAACTTTCGCAGAAATGGAGTTATTGTTCACCCAGCGATTCGCGAGCGCAAGTGAACGCACCCCGATAACAGCATTGATCAATGCGAGAGTAAAGCCGGGCGAAACTTGGGTTCAATATGCAATCCGATGGAGAAATCTGTGGTCGATGTACGAACTGTGCATCGAAGAAGCACCAGCAGTGGGCATGTTCGTGGGCACCCTAGACTCTCATGCAACTATTTCACAGTTTATGATGTTCTTCAAACCGACCACGTTCCAGGCTTTAATCGATAAGCTAGCCCAGATGGATCAGATGGGTCACAGACCGTCTCCTCCGAAACCGGAACCGCAGAACGAAAAGGGTAAAGGGAAGGCGACCTTCGTTATGAACACCCAACAACAGCCCAGTGCTCCAAAACTAACGGATCAGTTGTGTTCCCCTCCGAACGGCGGCCGGGACTCAGGCGTCCGTGCCTGAGGTTCGGGGCAGATGCTAATTGGTGTTATCCGTCTACCTCTCCGAAGATGCCAAGTTGATCCATGGCGCCGTGCATCGGAGGTTTAGACGGATGCGGCCGATGTAGCAGACTTCGTCAGATTCCCCCTCGTTTGAGGGGTTTTTTGATTATGGGGACGCTCTTCCCTGCAGGCGCAAGCCCCTGCAGTTAATTACGCTACCGTATCGCGGTAACAACTTTCTCCTTCTCCAGATGGTCGCTTCGTGTCGTGTGTGTTTGTTTCGTGTTTTGTTGCCCGTGGATTGTTTACGGAGACTGAGTTATGTCGTCGCCCGTAGGGCGTGGACTAGTCCAAATCCGTGTTTATCTTAGATTTGGGTTTGGGGGTTTGGTTTGAGGATACGTCAGCCATACTTGAGGCTAAGATCAACTCAAACGTTTGTTAAGGATACGTTAGTCTAATGTTGAGACTAAGATCAACTTAACGGGATCATTTAGATCCGACAAGGGAGTATTTTAGGCTCCATTGTTCCAGTTTAGGGACATAGTTGGACATAGTGGTCCATCGTATATGTGGCCGTCGGGACCCGTCACCTCTCTGACGAC
Source organism: Agapanthus africanus (assembly GCA_030015575.1). Taxonomy (NCBI): domain Eukaryota; kingdom Viridiplantae; phylum Streptophyta; class Magnoliopsida; order Asparagales; family Amaryllidaceae; genus Agapanthus; species Agapanthus africanus. The sequence continues at coordinate 89,683,636 of JASDDO010000024.1, read as the reverse complement.
GTTGAAGGATTACAACGACGGATGTCAGAGGAGTTCAGAGATGTACCCTCGAGCCAGAGTTAATTTGGGGGATTCATAGTCCAGTCTGTTTGAAGGTTTAAGGATACGTTAGCCATCTTTGAGGCTAAGATCAACTTAAACGGGACCGTTTAGATCCGACAAAAGAGCATGCGGGGCTCTATTGTTCCAGTTTAGGGACGTGGTGGTCCATAGGTAGTTTAAGGACATTGCGGTCCATGGGTAGTTTAAGGACATTGCGGTCCATGGGTAGTTTAAGGACATTGCGGTCCGTGGGTAGTTTAAGGACATTGCGGTCCATTGTTAGTTTTAAGACATCTCGGTCAAGGTTAAGGACGTCGTAGTCCATGGGTTTAAGGACTCCACAGTCCGGTATGTGCTCTGGATGCTTCACACGGGTTCACTACCGTGCTTGGCGAGGACCAGGCTCCGCTCTGGGCGTTTTCCGCGGGGTCAAAGAGTGACGTTATCCACGTTCCACGTAACCAGGAATTTTGCACTAGATGCTTCACACGGGTTCACTGCCGTGCTCGGCGAGGACTAGGCTCCGCTCTGGGCGTTTTCCGCGGGGTCAAAGAGTGACGTTATCCGCGTTCCACGTGACCAGGAATTTTGCATTAGACATGGGTTTAAGGACCCTACAGTCTATATCATGGGTGGTCGTCGGGACCCGTCACCTCTTTGAAGACATTGAGGGATTACAATGCCAAGTATCAAAGGAGTGAAGAGATGTACCCTAGAACCGGAATGGATTAAATAGTCCTTGGCCCAATTTGGGACCAAGACCCATTAATTATATTATGAGCACATTGGCCCAGTTAATTACGAATTGAGGACTTATGGCCAGCTTGGGCTAAGTCCTATCATGTCTGGAATATTGACTTCTTGTGGGTCCATTGAGGGAGAGGCTTTGCCTCTATCCCTTTAGCCAATTAGGCCAAAGCCTAGTGTTAAACACTTCAGAGCAATCAGTGTTGAACACTGGGAGTAAGGTTGACAAGTTAGTGTTTAACACTAAAAGATAATTGGTGTTAAACACCAGCAACAAGGCTTTCAAATGATCATAAACACTAAAACAGATCAGTGTTGAACACTGGCAATGGAGATCTCAAATTAGTGTTAAGTATTAAGGTAATCAGTGTTGAACACTGCAAATAAAATTCTTTGATTAGTGTTGAACACTAAGGCCCAACAGTGTTTCAATACTGGATTCGAGAGTTCCAATTTAGTATTAAACACTAAGGCAAAAGGGGTCACGTGGAAACACGTGAGAGCGCCCTCTCTTCATTCATTCTGCTGAGATTATCGCATCTTTCAGAGTATCACGTGCCATCACGTGACGGGCATTCATATGCCTATGTGTTAGAGCTTCTGCCGAGGGTCACGTGGGTCACGCGGGGTACTGCCTCAAAGGGGCTTTCTGTAGCTCTCTTAGGGGGTCACGTGGTGACACGTGACCCTGCCTCTATGTTGTTTTAGAGAATCTGTTAATCTTTTTCTCAGGAATTAAATTCCTCGAGCTTTAAATTTCAGAGGAATTAAATTCCTACTTCCTTTTGAAGACTTATATTCTGGAGTAGAGTTGAACTCTGAATCTTCTGTAGGAATTAAATTCCTCGTATATGTGAAGAACTGAATAGGGTTAAACCCTAATAAAAGCTTTTTAAGGAATTAAACTTCCATTCCCTGTTAAATTATGATTAAGGGAATTGAATTCCCGTTGTTTCAACAGAACTAAGTTCTTAATTAGGGTTAAACCCTGTTTCTCTCTGTTTTGAAGGAATTAAATTCCCATGACACAGGGTCAAGTCTTACTTTTAAAGGAATTAAATTCCTATAGTTCTGTGAGAATTAAATTCTCCTGTTTCCATTCCCTCTCTATGTTTTGGATCTGCATGGCAGGATCTCAACCCATTGAGAATTAAATTCTCAACCTAAAGGGGAGATGTGCACTTTGCAGATCCTCTATCAAAGAGAGAAGAAATATGCTCTTCTGTTTTTACACTATCAGAGTTAAACTCTGTTGAGAATCAAATTCTACTTCTTTCAAGAAGCCTTCCCTTTCTTACCTAGGGTTTTCTTTTGCAGAAGCTCCAAATTCCTCAAAATATCAAGGCTCTCTCCTTTTTTCTCCCTCTGCGTATATCTATCTCTCTCTTTTGTGTCTCTAGGCTCCTATTTATAGGAGAAGCAGCCGAATCAATTAGTTTTTGATGAATCTTTATTAAGAGATTTGATTTGTATCCATCATTTGTTTTTGACCCTTGGATTATTAGGTGAATTTTATCCACCATTGGATTTCAAATCCAGGGATTCTCCTTTGTTATTGCTGTTAGATTTAAAGGGGAAATCTTTCCAAACTCGAGATTTTCCCATAGATAGATGATATTTAATCATCTTTAAATCTTTAATTCGATCTGCTCCAAATAATCGCTTTCCTTTGGAAAGATTTGAATCTCTTTCAGAATTTAATTCTGTTAGCAAAATGGGCTTTGAAAGTCGGTCACGTGTGACCACGTGACCCATGGTCACGTGTGGGCACGTGACCCCCTTGTAACGAGCCTTTTTCTTCTTTTGCACTCTGCTTTCTTCTGCTGCTTTAGTCATCACGTGCTACCACGTGACCCCTGGTCACGTGTGAGCACGTGACCCTTGTCTGGCGCCTCTTTCCTTGGTTCAACTGGAGAGCGAGTCTGCTGCTTTGAACGTCACGTGCCAACACGTGACCCTGGTCACGTGGGAGCACGTGACCTCTTCTGAAGCCTTTTCCTTGACTTGATCAGGGAACCAATGTGCCTTTTTCGCTGCTTTTATATGTCACGTGTCAACACGTGACTGCTGGTCACGTGTAAGCACGTGGCCTCTTTTTGAAGCTTTTCCCAGAAGCTTTCCTGATTTTAAATCAGGAAACAAGTTGGAAGAGAGACAGCGCTATTACAATGAAAAATGAAATGCCCTTACTCATTCCCGCAGGATAAAACAAAGAAGCTGTTCGAGCTGGCGGTGCGCAACAGGCTTATCAATTTGCCAAATCCAAGGCGACCACCGCAACCCAGCGAAGTAAATAACCCTAATTATTTCCCTTACCACTAAACGGTAAGCCATCCGATTGAAGATTGCTTCGTTTTTAAGGGATGGATCGAGGATCAGTACCAACAGAGCAAGTTCGTGCTGTCTGAAAAGTGGAAAGTGAGCCCACAACAACCGCACACTCCTAAGAAGATGGACACACCGGGGGCAACGTGCTCTTTTGTTGAAGAAGCTCCATGGGAGGTCGTTCTTTCAGCCAAAACCAAAAGAATGCTAAATGATCTCCCGACATACCCAGCAATCAGGTGGAAGAACCCACTGGAACCCCAGATCATCGAAGGGATGCTGAAGCCGCGCCCAACTCCAAAGATTGGTGGTGATAGCCAAAGCGTTCATGCTCAGCCGTCGAAATCTTTGAAAAAGAAGAAGAAACCCAAAAAGCTCGTGAAGCCTGGCGACAAGCACACGGACCTGCAGAAACAGATCTATTGGATATAGTGCCCTCAGAGTCAATTATTGGATCGCGGGCACGTGATTGCAATGATTGAGGGAGGACCTATACCGGTAGGACAGTCTTACTCGAGAGGTTTGTATACTATCTGGTTTGTCTTTATCATCGTATACATGCTTTAGGTGACATTGTAGTTTACTATTGCACGTTGATAGAGAATAGTATGCTATCGTGGTTTGTCTTTATTATCGTGTGCTTCTTTAGGTGACCTTACAGGTCGCTATTGCACGCTGATAGAGCCCTTAGGATTCTTGCTTGACGACCAGCAGTATGATGGCGATCATATACGTGGGAGCTGGAGTCTATAAGCACATCCTTAAAGTGGTCCCTAATCGTGGGAGTTTCGAGACTGGGCATCGATACTCCATTAGTAGACTAGTGTATACAGTCGAGACCCCGACGAGGGGCGGTGGCCCGTCTCACAAGCCATTGGTGTCAGTTGGATCACCTAAGATGTATACAAGTGCTCATTGGGTTATGAGTACACCGGACAGGACTCGCCGGGAACATGCTAGTTGGTATTATACCTAGCGTCAGATAGCAGTTCCCTGGTGACATGTGTACAGGTTAGTTCATCGACCTGAGATCGTCATTTGTCCCGTATGAGTTCCCACTGTACTTTGATTACTATCCTACCACGGCTCAAAGGAGTCGTGCAAACAGGTTTTAGTTGGGTACAGTCTCGAGCCACATGGAGGTAGTGAGCGGATCGGCAGGGGTTCGTCTCTCCCGGTATTGGGGGTGAGTTCGCGCTGTGTCTAGGAGAGCTATTACACGAAGTTCTTGGCCAAGGCAGGAGATTTACTGGTAGGTATTCCAGTAGTATCTCAGGGTGTTCTGGGCCACACTCCGACACGACTTGTACCACTTTTGGGGGTTTGACTTTTGCCAACCCCCTAGGCCCGACATGCGATGCTCATAGACGAACGGACCGGACTGTACGGATATTGTCACTGACAGGCTCAGTAGGGTGTCAGGATGAGTTCGCTCATCGACCTCCCTTTTGGTTAATACCTGGTAGCCCGTTATGTACGGCTAATACCTCTGACGTGCTAGTGGTTAAATCCACAGCCAGTGTATTGACGAGTCTTTAGAGTCCCCCACAGACAGTTTCTGGGCCACACTCCGACACGACTTGTACCACTTTTGGGGGTTTGACTTTTGCCAACCCCCTAGGCCCGACATGCGATGCTCATAGACGAACGAACCGGACTGTACGGATATTGTCACTGACAGGCTCAGTAGGGTGTCAGGATGAGTTCGCTCATCGACCTCCCTTTTGGTTAATACCTGGTAGCCCGTTATGTACGGCTAATACCTCTGACGTGCTAGTGGTTAAATCCACAGCCAGTGTATTGACGAGTCTTTAGAGTCCCCCACAGACAGTTTCTAAAGTTTCGGGTGAAACGTTGTAGAGGCCGTATGATATATGGCAGGGTTCGATCATATACGTGCAGTAGTGCACGGATCATGGTCGGGCGGATCATACTAGTGGACTTTGGTTTAAGCCGGATCCTAGTATTAGATTTGTTGGATTACTTTAGTCTCGTTGCATTCGCATTTAGTCGGAATGCGGATGCAGGTATGTATATACAGGTGAGGGGTATCCTTGTGATCCGTCACGAGTTTATTTTAGATATTGTCGTATCTTTTTATTGTTGCAAACATTTGGATTAATGTTTGTAAATGGTAATTATGAGCTAGATATCATGATTTGGAGCATTTATTGTGACACATGCATAAGTGGTGACTCATGGTCTCTTTTCTTGTGCATGTGTCACATTATATGATGGATTGGTGTTGATATGATGAGAGGAGAGAGAGGGGCTCCCTAATGATATGTTTAGTCTTGTATTTTTCTCACTCTCTCACTCTCATTCTATCACAAGAAAAGAAAAGAAAAGGAAAAAGAAAGCTTCTTCTTCTTTTTCCTCATCTAGCTCAAAGTCTTCATTAATGGCAACACGTCTAACCTCCATCCAAACCCATGGATGCAAGAGACAAAGTGATCACAAACATTCTCTACAACACCTTGGACATGTCGGCTAGCACACTTCGTGCTCGAGTTGCTTCGGATGAAGCGGGAGCCCGTAAAAGGAATCGATGATGTGGTGCCCTTTTTGACGAGGAGATCGAAACCGGAGATGCCGCGAGGAGCTTGGGATGGTGGCCGAAGACCGAAGGACACAGATCGATCGGTATAGCCTTTCTACCCTTTCTCTAGTTAGCTAGTAGTAGGTTAATGGTTCGATCCGGGATTTAAGGATACGATAGCGCTAATCCTACATCACCTTTGTATTTCTCCAGGACACTCCGTATCACTACGAAAATCCACAATTTATTGGATACTCCATCGTATGGTTATATATGAACTCGAAGGAACTTGTTCCAGTTTGGGGATGGATTCTGGTTCAGGAGAAATAGAAATAAGGTTTATTCAGTTGTCTTTTATCTTCACCTTCTCTCAGGTTATGATTACTCTTAGGCTTAGGGGAGTACACTCATTATGCTTATTGGATAGTCTTCTTCCAAACCATAGGCTGGTGCCAAACGGTAGGTAAGGAAGAAAACCATTTAGCCTAAAGGGGTGTACAGAAGGTAATGACTAAAGACATATAAAGGGATTTGGAGAGATGGCAAAGAAATATACGGTTACAGTTATGAATCTGATAATGGAAGAGGCATTACTAGGAATACCCGGATACTCCTTCAAAATATTTACATGTTTCAGTTTAACTGTGTATTGTTAAAAGAAAACTGATTTCCCAGTTAGCCCTTGCTCCAGGGTATGTATTTACCAGGTTTGACTCTCACATCTGTATGGTTTTACAGATGATGAGTGGGAATAAGTTATTGGGAATTAGGTGATCATCCTCATTATATCGGGATTCGTTGTAATTGGTGATATTTGAGGAAATCGCCTGGGTTGTTTGCCGGACGACGAATATTTGGTTTTGAATATCCGTTGTTATGCACCAATTTCAAATTGATATATCTGTACGTTTATTTTCATAAAGTGAGATATAACTTTTTGAAATTATGTCCATTACATTTACCTATATCAGTAGATAGTTAGGTAAGGAGCATTAAACAACGGTGTAATTCTTCTTAACCATAAGTACAGTTTTCAACCTACGACACACAGGGAATGAGTTATTAGACTCAGGGGACTTATACAGAGTATTGTATATTGTCCAGTGTCCATTAGGACAGAGGGGTTGGTACCCGTACTATATTCTGTTTACTTGTGACTTCTCTAGTTCTTGGACATGTGTTTCGTAGAAATACAAGATCCAAGTTTTGAGAAGTTATAGGTATATGAATAAAGTAGAGAACCAGGCGTTGCAAGTATCAGGATTCTTCAAGGTGATCGAAGATATAGATACTTGTGTATGGTATTCAGTTGATAGTAATGATTAAGAGAACTTCTTCTCTTTTAGGTTACTCATAATTGGAAGCACTCCTAAGTTGAGTAACGCTGATCGGCCTCCTTCCATTAAGTTGACATGCACTGGAGACAGCTGCATGTTTTGAATCTGGTTCCAATTAAATCAGTGCCTCTGTTTCTATATTAGATATAGAATAGTTCATATCTTAACAATGTTAAGGTACGGGGAGTTGTCCGGCTTATGCTTAAAACCAGACTCTGGATAACTCAAGGCACGTTTCTATAATGGTTGTTTGTGGGTTGACCCGGGCTATGACGAGGGTTGATTTTCTACCATCTGGAAGATCAATAGTGATATTGTTCTTAACTCGCCACAGTTTTAATAAAAATGGGGTTTTTTCAGAAAACAGTAGTGGGAGTATGGTAGAACTGGAAGTGATTCTAGAACCGCAAACGATTATTGAAAATTTAATAGGACCTAAAGATTCAATCTGGATTGATATTCCATTGGCCACTCCGCAGATATGGTGGGTAACCTCAGGCACCCGAGAGATACTCCGGTAGCCTCAAGGACGGTGACAGGGAGGTTCTTGTTTACCCAGACTTGTACTGTTGTTCCAGACTGTGAGACCCGGCAGGAGGATGAGTTTAGAGTTGTTTTAAACTAGCTTTAGAAGTGCACGTGTATATTATTCTGCCAAATAGTTGTCGTAGTCAGTGGGAGCAGCGGAAGCAAAGTGGACAAGTAGCTTATGTCTATTTATGGACTAAAGCGGATATAGCGGAGATAGATCATCTATTTCTGAAGTGACAGTCATAGGTTTGACTTCATCAGAATAGGGGATGGATCTGTTAAGAAGGTAGTAGGGTGTGATGTCCTGGTATTTGGATGACATACACAGAGTAGGAAGTGATATTCCTATACTACGATCGGTTATACTTTGGTTGTCACACAGTGGTTTCTCCATATAGGACATGGATATTATATCAGATATTCTGGTTACTAGATCTATGGTTTTAGATCTAGATTTGGGTAGTATCCCAATCTGTGTACTTAGACAACATTCTAAATGTGATTTAGAATGGACAACTCCTGGCACGGTAGTATACCTGCAGGTGATGGAGCCATCCTCTCTAAAGATGTCTTACAGACTAAAGGGGAGAGGGATGTGCATGATCGGCAGATCACTTGCTTAGGCATTGAGTTGATCATGAGGTGTCAAGTACCACACCAGATGTTGTTTTTGCACGAGATGCAATATGTTGATATTGATCCAATCCTGGAGAAACGATCGGAAGCAGTTTTAGAACATAAGTGGATGTTCTAGGGATGATAACGGCATCCTCCTTCGGGAGACAGTTATCATTCCAGGCTTCCAAGGTGACCTGGATGACAGAGTGGCTGTCAGAGTTATAGTTTTCCTTCTGACGAGGAGCAGTATTTTGGACAGGTGGTCCAAGCGGATACTGAGGGAGGCATGGCGCAGGATACTGATTGGTTTCAGTTGACGATACAGTCTAAGAAGTTTGGATTTAGAGTTCATTTATGAACTAGGTCCCATCAGATATCCAGACATATTCTAAGACAGGTATTGCTCATTTCGGGAGATGGCTTTCTCCGCGAACTTGAGATAAAGAGAGACATAGAAAGAAACATCAGGGCGGATCCTCTAGCTGAGGCTATTTCTCGAACGCAATAGTTTCGCAAACGAGCTTTGTGAGACTGATTAGTAGAGGAGTTGGGTGTTCGGTATCACACGGGCTGTGAGTATGCGATATCGCAATAATTAGCCTTGAGTGCAAGTGGGAGATTTGTAACGTTTTGAAAATCGTTTTGGTGAAATTTCGGAAAATCGGTAAAATAAGGGGGTTTTCTGTAAAAAATCAAAATACAAATATCTTTATTTTAAAATTAAATATACATATTCTAGCTATGTAATGGCTAGTATTTAGTGTTTATTGAGCCACTGGTGAAATTTCAAAATTTCTGAAAATTTTTCCGAAATTAATTATTTTAATATTATTTTAAGCCGCCACTAATACATTTAATTAGGGATTTAACTCATTCTTAAGGTTTCTTGATGTGGTTTAACACTTTAATATATGCAAAATCAAGTTTGGAAGTGAATTGTGAAACTTTGCTTAAAAGTATGAATTGTGAAATTTTGCTTAAAAGTATCGAAATCGGGCAAGTTTGCAAACTAGAATTTTCAAACTAATATAAATTAGGGTGTTAAAAATATAGTAGTAGTTTGTATAATCTTGTTATACTATTTAATATGTATTACGACCATTAGTTTCTTTTAAACATCAAGTTTTGAAGTAAAACGGTAAATTGGCGTTTTCGGGTTTTACGAAATCGGACGGTTTGATCGATTTTTAGGGTTTCGATGAATTAAATCATATTTTATATTATAAGTAATGAGTTTTTAAAGTATGAGTTCTTTGTTGATGTTTATCTCGATCAATCGGCGTTTGTATGCCGATATCGAGCGATATTTGGTTCTTTTGCATGAGCGGGACATAGGTTTTAACCTATGCGTGTTTCGTGCGTCGTTTTGGTTTTGTCCGTGATTCAGTTTACGATATTATATGTGTTTGCATATAGGTACCCCTCACGTGGACTTCAGATGAGAAAGAAGAGGAGGGCGACATCGTTTCTGGCAGACAAGGACCAAGTGAGTAGATGTATATCTACGGGGGAAGTCGGGTGGATGGCGTTTAGCACCCCCGCAAACGTAGAATAAGAATAGTACTTATTGTCATTAGGAAGCCAAACGTGACCTTAGATTCTTGATGAGTTGGACCCTAGTAATGACCGTAGGTTGGACTAGACTGATATAGAAAGACCTTACCTGAGGATGGACATCTGTAGGTTTCAGGTATATACACACACGCACACACAGAAACTTGACTTGGTGTATATGTGTATGTGTATATATATAGGGTTATGTGTAGGTATATATATATACACACACAGCATGTATATGTGATATAAGGATGTGATATGATACTTGGGGATGAAACAATATAACTGGGCTTGATGCCGTGATTCTTGACTATACGGTCGTATTATGATGTTAGCGGATCATTTGGAAATGAGATAAGGAATAGGTATACATAAATAATAAAGGGCGGCGATGATATTGAAGTACATGGGACTCTAAAATAGAACCCGGACCGTAACCTGTGCCTGAAAGTCTGATATGATATATGTATGACTTGATTACGACATCATATAGGTATGACTTGATTACGATATGATCTAAGTGTGACTTAATCACAATATGATACATATGACATGATATTTCTGAGGATAAATTAACGATGTATATTTATGCTGGCAATGATATATGATTAATGTATACGATTATAGTATAACACCTTAATCATGACATGTGTTGATGATGGTATTATACGAATGATGAGACACGTAGGTGATACTTGACCCGTACCCCGATATTGGGATGCCGTACGATGGATTTTACCGTACGAGGCATAGATGTGATGATTGATCCGCACTCTTGATTCGAGGAAGTCGTACTACGTACGTGACGCTATTGAGGCTGGATCGCCGACTATTAGAGATATGGACTCAGACTTTAGGTGTACTCTTATTTCTTATCGACTAGTTTCTTAGGTTTAGTCCTTAGGAGGTTAGATGGACACTAGTTTAAGCTCGAGTCATATAGTTGTAGTTATACTTGTATATCAAATGAGTGGTTATTACACATCTGTCTTTACATTCAGACCGTAATCATTATGGTGCATGTTCATACATATGTTCTATAATCAGAATAAAACTTTGCCTATTAGGACACCAGCACCATCACCGAGGATGCGCATATTCCACGCACACTTATTTGCCGGCTCACACACATCATCATCGGTAATTGCTATGTCATGTACACTTTAGATCATATTATCTTTTATTGATAGAATCAGCCAACAGCTAGATCGATATAATATTGTGATTACTCTCTGGTGTTAGTATAGACATGGCATTTATTACCTAGACATTTTATGCATTCACATTTTCATGTTATCATGCAGTATTATGGGACATATGCCGACACTTATCATATACTTGCTCATGATTTTGGGATTTTGGATTTCTATGAGATTTCTGGATTTTGGGGAACACCGCAAGAATATATAAAAACTTCTCTCTCTCTCCTCCTCTCTTTTTAAAATATAAGATGCGGTTTTCTCATGATGTATGTGTCGTCCACCATGAGATTTCATGTTTTCGGTTGGATTTCGAGACCCGATTCGAGGAGTGGATGGACCGTCTCGGGTACATGGTGGGCCCGGTATGGTACCCCGGGGCAAGAAGATCGAGTTGTAGACGATGAGCCTGGCAGGGGAGGACTACCTACCGGTGATGTCTGGCGCGGCGGATATCCAGAGGATACCGACCGTTGTCGTGAGATTTGATGATATGGGCCGATCTGGACCGACGGAGCCCGAGATTTTGAGACTATGAGACATTGAGATTATGAGGTATTGAGACTTGAGATTTACATATTTTGTGTCGATGCTTGACACGGATTTTCATGGATTTCATCGTTGATATTTCAGATTTCTATACACATTTTACCATGATAAAAGCTAAAGATTTCTTATACAGATATATCTAGATTTCAGGATTAGTTATTTTACATTCATGGTGCATGCATACTCATTCTCATGACATAGTACTATATGAGGCACTGACACGAGCACGGAGCATTTGCACTTACACGTAGCTTATTATCCTGTCTTTATTTGATGACTAGTAATATATTATTATGACCTAGGATAGTGTCGTGCATTCGATTTCTTTTCGCAGATATCTTCTACTCACGAGTTGGCAACTCACCCCCATTGTGCCAAATTTTATTACAGGTTCGATGTACAGGTTTTCCTGGCAGCTTGCTGGCATATCTTTTCATTCAGGGTGATTTGCACGGTAGGTTGGTTCATTTGTATCTGGACCGCCATTGTACTTTTATTATTTCATTTGTATCTAGAAAGCTCCATCAACCAAAGTTGTATTACTTGATAGTTTACTGGACCAGTTATTTATTTCGACCTTAGAGTCGCGCTTGTATTTTTATGATATCTGGTGGATTTGTTTTCTTTTGAGTTTTGAGCATCGCCTTTTGGCGTTGTATACTATTGTGCATTGGTGTGGTTGTTTCCGCCTTTTGGCGTAGAGATAGCTCCTGTTTGGGGATGCTTTTTATTGTTTGTATATATTATACTTGTTGTACCCGTTTGGGGCCAGTTTTTACAAAGGAGACTCTGCCGAAATTTTTGAGAAAATTGGATGATGCTTTTAAACTTGTTTTCTTCAGGTTTTCCTTTACTTCTTCTTTTTATGGTTTAGATTTCTGGGCTTTGGCTTGCTTAGGTTACGTTGCGCCTCTAGACGCTTCGTAATCTAAATGCCGGTCACGTTCCGTACTTTCGGGTCGTGACAAAGTTGGTATCAGAGCGCTAGGTTTAACCTTGTCTAAGTCTAGGGTGACCCTTGGTTGATGGAGTAGGTGACTTAGGTAGAGGGACGTACCGTGGGTATGACCCGCGGCATACTTACGATACGCTACTCTGCTTAAGGAGCCTTAGGATGTAAATTTCTTTGCACCGCATTTCATTCGTTCCTTTGATATATCTTCGTCGATGTCGGAGGGTGGTTTCTGTTACCACGGTCGCACGGGCAGAGGGAGCTGCTTATCGTATGTGATGGCCATTAGGGTATCGGTTATTCTTGAGGATTGAAGTATTGTTTAGCGTGCGGACGAAGGGTATTCACATGCCGTCCAGACAAAGTTAAAGGATTCGAACGATTGTCAGAAATCCATTTTCCCAAGTTTAAGGTATTCGAAAGAACATGCAGGTATTTCTATGGACCCTCTAGAAGAATGAAACCCTAACTCGACATAATGACCACGAGAACGCCCTTGAACCTAAGGGTTTACGGCAGTTCTGCGGTGCCATTAGTGAGGCTTGGGTTTGCCCTTCTACGGCTGGACCATCGATGCTGGGGTATGTACCGGATATTTTTAAACTGTACTTGAGTGTTGAGCTCTCGGGGAATTATGGGATTTTGATGGATCGATCGAAAAGTTTAATGTAGTCCGGATATCAGGTGAAGGGATCGACTACGTGGGAGACTCTAGATATGAGTATTGCCGTTGGTAGCGCAGTCAGCACACGCATATTGACGATAGTGTTTACGATTGTGATTTGGTGATTTGAATTTCATATTTTCGTTGATTGGATTTTGGTATTTTGAGGACTTTGTTCTACGATTGGTATTTCTTATGTGTACCTTCATTACATTCTATTTGTGTTTCATATATCAGTTGTATTGATGTTGTTTAGTACATACCCAGTGCACTTGATTTGGTTTTAATCCATTTTGAGATTTTGATTTGATTTCGTGCATATGGTTACACATGATTTTGACATATGTTTCGACTTAGTTTTCATGCACTTTCATACTGTGATATCGATTTTGATATTCGGTGTATGTTTTCGTGTACCATGTGCACCTGATTGAGATTCTTGCGCACACTTGGCGCACTTGATGCGATTTTGTGCACACCAGATGCACTAAATCGGGGTTTTGTGCAGATTAGATGCACCTGATATTGAGTCGTGCACGCCCGTTGCACTTGACAGATGTTTTTGGTGCACACCTGTTGCACTTCGTTTTGTTTTGTGTGTATTCGTGGCATCTGTATTTGGTTTCGATTTCAGTGCGCACCGGACGCACATGATATTTTTATGATGTGATTGGGATTGATTTCAGTTTGAGCAGTATGTTTTTATAATCATTACTATTTGATTCAGTAACCAGGCGGGATGTATATGTTAAATAAAAGATATATATGTATAGTTATTTTTTTTTAAATAAACGTCCGCTACTTATGCCGTGACACGTGCATCGCACGGCAATTTTCAAGAGGGTTTTTTGTATATTTCTTTATTAAGATGTTTAGACGATTTTACTACGATGCGCACTATATATATAACTTATGGTTTTGATATATATTATGTTGGTTTCGTATTGGGTTTTGATATTTTATCTTCACCATAACTCCGATGATGGCGTTATGCTTGACGGAGTTGATTTTAGTTATGTATTGATGATTTCGGAGCCCCGACGAATTGAGTGTTTTGACTGAATGTTTTAGAAATTGGGGGGAGTTTTAATTTAAATTCGGGGATCGAATTTCTTTAAGGGGGAAAGATTGTAACGTTTTGAAAATCGTTTTGGTGAAATTTCGGAAAATCGATAAAATAAGGGGGTTTTCTGTAAAAAGTCAAAATACAAATATCTTTATTTTAAAATTAAATATGCATATTCTAGATATGTAATGGCTAGTATTTGGTGTTTATTGAACCACTGGTGAAATTTCAAAATTTCTGAAATTTTTCCGAAATTAATTATTTTAATATTATTTTAAGCCGTCACTAATACATTTAATTAGGGATTTAACTCATTCTTAAGGTTTCCTAATGTGGTTTAACACTTTAATATATGCAAAATCAAGTTTGGAAGTGAATTGTGAAATTTTGCTTAAAAGTATCGAAATTGGGCAAGTTTGCAAACTAGAATTTTCAAACTAATATAAATTAGGGTGTTAAAAATAAAGTGGTGGTTTGTATAATCTTGTTATGCTATTTAATATGTATTACGACCATTAGTTTCTTTTAAACATCAAGTTTTGAAGTAAAACGGTAAATTGGCGTTTTCGGGTTTTACGAAATCGGACGGTTTGATCGATTTTTAGGGTTTCAATGAATTAAATCATGTTTTATATTATAAGTAATGAATTTTTAAAGTATGAGTTCTTTGTTGATGTTTATCTCGATCAATCGGCGTTTGTACGCCGATATCGAGCGATATTTGGTTCTTTTGCATGAGTGGGACATAGGTTTAAACCTATGCGCGTTTCGTGCGTCGTTTTGATTTTATCCGTGATTCAGTTTACGATATTATATGTGTTTGCATATAGGTACCCCTCACGTGGACTTCGGACGAGAAAGAAGAGGAGGGCGACATCGTTTTCGGCAGACAAGGACCAAGTGAGTAGATGTATATCTACGGGGGAAGTTGGGTGGATGGCGTTTAGCACTCCCGCAAACATAGAATAGGAATAGTACTTATTGTCATTAGGAAGCCAGACGTGACCTTAGATTCTTGATGAGTTGGACCCTAGTAATGACCGTAGGTTGGACTAGACTGATATAGAAAGACCTTACCTGAGGATGAACATCTTGGAGGAGATATGTAGGTTTCAGGTATACACACACACACGCACACACAGAAACTTGACTTGGTGTATATGTATATGTGTATATATATATAGGGTTATGTGTAGGTATATATATACACACACAGCATGTATATGTGATATTAGGATGTGATATGATACTTGGGAATGAAACAATATAACTGGGCTTGATGCCGTGATTCTTGGCTATACGGTCGTGTTATGATGTTAGCGGATCATTAGGAAATGAGATAAGGAATAGGTATACATAAATAATAAAGGGCGGCGATGATATTGAAGTACACGGGACTCTAAAATAGAACCCGGACCGTAACCTGTGCCTGAAAGTCTGATATGATATATGTGTGACTTGATTACGACATCATATAGGTATGACTTGATTACGATATGATATAAGTGTGACTTAATCACAATATGATACATATGACATGATATTTCTGAGGATAAATTAACGATGTATATTTATGCTGGCAATGATATATGATTGATGTTTGCGATTACAGTATAGCACCTTGATCATGACATGTGTTGATGATGGTATTATACGAATGATGAGACACGTAGGCAATACTTGATCCGTACCCCGATATTGGGATGCCGTACGATGGATTTTACCGTACGAGGCATAGATGTGATGATTGATCCTCACTCTTGATTCGAGGAAGTCGTACTACGTACGTGACGCTATTGAGGCTGGATCGCCGACTATTAGAGATATGGACTCAGGCTTTAGGTGTACTCTTATTTCTTATCGACTAGTTTTTTAGGTTTAGTCCTTAGAAGGTTAGATGGACACTAGTTTAGGCTCGAGTCATATAGTTGTAGTTATACTTGTATATCAAATAAGTGGTTATTACACATCTGTCTTTACATTCAGACCGTAATCATTATGGTGCATGTTCATACATATGTTCTATAATCAGAATAAAACTTTGCCTGTTAGGACACCAACACCATCACCGAGGATGCGCATATTCCACGCACACTTATTTGCCAGCTCACACACATCATCATCGGTAATTGCTATGTCACGTACACTTTAGATCATATTATCTTTTATTGATAGAATCAGCTAACAGCTAGATCGATATAATATTGTGATTACTCTCTGGTGTTAGTATAGACATGGCATTTATTACCTAGACATTTCATGCATTCACATTTTCATGTTATCATGCAGTATTATGGTACATATGCCGACACTTATCATATACTTGCTCATGATTTTGGGATTTTGGATTTCTATGAGATTTCTGGATTTTGGGGAAAACCGCAAGAATATATAAAAACTTCTCTCTCTCTCCTCCTCTCTTTAAAATATAAGATGCGGTTTATCGTGATGTATGTGTCGTCCACCATGAGATTTCATGTTTTCGGTTGGATTTCGAGACCCGATTCGAGGAGTGAATGAACCGTCTCGGGTACATGGTGGGCCCGGTATGGTATCCCGAGGCAAGAAGATCGAGTTGTAGACGATGAGCCTGGCAGGGGAGGACTACCTACCGGTGATGTCTGGCGCGGCGGATATCCGGAGGATACCGACCGTTGTCGTGAGATTTGATGATATGGGCCGATCCGGACTGACGGAGCCCGAGATATTGAGACTATGAGACATTGAGATTATGAGGTATTGAGACTTGAGATTTACATATTTTGTGTCGATGCTTGACACGGATTTCCATGGATTTCATCGTTGATATTTCAGATTTCTATACACATTTTACCATGATAAAAGCTAAAGATTTCTTATACAGATATATCTAGATTTTAGGATTAGTTATTTTACATTCATGGTGCATGCATACTCATTCTCATGACATAGTACTATATGAGGCACTGACACGAGCACGGAGCATTTGCACTTACACGTAGCTTATTATCCTGTCTTTATTTGATGACTAGCAATATATTATTATGACCTAGGATAGCGTCGTGCATTCGATTTCTTTTCGCAGATATTTTCTACTCACAAGTTGGCAACTCACCCCCGTTGTGCCAAATTTTATTACAGGTTCGATGTATAGGTTTTCCTGGCAGCTTGCTGGCACATCTTTTCATTCAGGATGATTTGCACGGTAGGTTGGTTCATTTTTATCTGGACCGCCATTGTACTTTTATTATTTCATTTGTATCTAGAAAGGTCCATCAACCAAACTTGTATTACTTGATAGTTTACTGGACCAGTTATTTATTTCGACCTTAGAGTCGCGCTTGTATTTTTATGATATCTGGTGGATTTGTTTCTTTTGAGTTTTGAGCCTCGCCCTTTGGCGTTGTATACTATTGTGCATTGGTGTGGTTGTTTCCGCCTTTTGGCATAGAGATAGCTCCCGTTTGGGGATGCTTTTTATTGTTTGTATATATTATACTTGTTGTACCCATTTGGGGCCAGTTTTACAAAGGAGACTCTGCCGAAATTTTTGAGAAAATTGGATGATGCTTTTAAACTTGTTTTCTTCATGTTTTCCTTTACTTCTTCTTCTTTTTATGGTTTAGATTTTTGGGCTTCGGCTTGCTTAGGTTACGTTGCGCCTCTAGACGCTTCGTAATCTAAGTGCCGGTCACGTTCCGTACTTTCGGGTCGTGACAAGATTGTTGGATATAGTGCCCTCAGAGTCAATTATTGGATCGCAGGCACGTGATTGCAATGATTCAGGGAGGACCTATACCGGTAGGACAATCTTACTCGAGAGGTTTGTATACTATCTGGTTTGTCTTTATCATCATGTACATGCTTTAGGTGACATTGTAGTTCACTATTGCACGTTGATAGAGAATAGTATGCTACCATGGTTTGTCTTTATCATCGTGTACTGTTTTAGGTGACCTTACAGGTCGCTATTGCACGCTGATAGAGCCCTTAGGATTCTTGCTTGACGACCAGCAGTATGATGGAGATCATATACGTAGGAGCTGGAGTCTATAAGCATATCCTTAAAGTGGTCCCTAGTCGTGGGAGTTTCGAGACTGGGCATCGATACTCCATTAGTAGACTAGTGTATACAGTCGAGACCCCGACGAGGGGCGGTGGCCCGTCTCACAAACCATTGGTGTCAGTTGGATCACCTAAGATGTATACAGGTGCACATTGGTTTATGAGTACACCGGACGGGACTCGCCGGGAACATGCTAGTTGGTATTATACCTAGCGTCAGATAGCAGTTCCCTGGTGACATGTGTACAGGTTAGTTCATCGACCTGATATCGTCATTTGTCCCGTATGAGTTCCCACTGTACTTTGATTACTACCCTACCACGGCTCAAAGGAGTTGTGCAAACAGGTTTTAGTTGGGTAGAGTCCCGAGCCACATGGAGGAAGTGAGCAGATCGGCAGGGGTTCGTCTCTCCCGGTATTGGGGGTGAAGTCGCGCTGTGTCTAGAAGAGCCATTACACGAAGTCCTTGGCCAAGGCAGGAGATTTACTGGTAGGTATTCCAGTAGTATCTCAAGGTGTTCTGGGCTACACTCCGACACGACTTGTACCGCTTCTGGGGGTCTGACTTTACCAACCCCCCAGGCCCGACATGCGATGCTCATAGACGAACGGACCGGATTGTACGGATATTGTCACTGACAGGCTCAGTAGGGTGTCAGGATGAGTTCGCTCATCGACCTCCCTTTTAGTCAATACCTGGTAGCCCGTTACGTACGGCTAATACCTCTGACGTGCTAGTGGTTAAATCCACAGCCAGTGTATTGACGAGTCTTTAGAGTCCCCCACAGACAGTTTCTCAAGTTTCGGGCGAAACGTTGTAGAGGCCGTATGATATATGGCAGGGTTCGATCATATACGTGTAGTAGTGTACGGATCATGGTCGGGCGGATCATACTAGTGGGCTTTGGTTTAAACCGGATCCTAGTATTGGATTTGTTGGATTACTTTAGTCTCGTCGCATTCGCATTTAGTCGGAATGCGGATGCAGGTATGTATATACAGGTGAGGGGTATCCTTGTGATCCGTCACGAGTTTATTTTAGATGTTGCCGTATCTTTTTATTGTTGCAAACATTTGGATTAATGTTTGTAAATGGTAATTATGAGCTAGATATCATGATATGGAGCATTTATTGTGACACATGCACAAGTGGTGACTCATGGTCTCTTTTCTTGTGTATGTGTCACATTATATGATGGATTGGTGTTGATATGATGAGAGGCTGCCTAATGATATGTTTGGTCTTGTATTTTTTCTCACTCTCTCACTCTCATTCTATCACAAGAAAAGAAAAGAAAAGGAAAAAGAAAGCTTCTTCTTCTTCTTCCTCCTCTAGCTCAAAGTCTCCATTAATGGCAACACCTCCAACCTCCATCCAAACCCATGGATGCAAGAGATAAGGTGATCACAAGCATTCTCTAAAACACCTTGGATACGTCGGCTAGCACACTTCGTGTCCGAGTTGCTTCGGATGAAGCGGGAGCCCGTAAAAGGAATCGATGATGTAGTGCCCTTTCCGACGAGGAGATCGAGACCGGAGATGCCGCGAGGAGCTTGCGATGGTGGCCGAAGACCGAAGGACACGGATCGATCGGTATAGCCTCTCTACCCTTTCTCTAGTTAGCTAGTAGTAGGTTAATGGTTCGATCCGGGATTTAAACATACGATAGCGCCGGTTTCTAGTTTGAAATTTTTTTTGTTTTTCGCATTTTGGCCTCGGAAAGACGGCCGGGGCGCTACCGTAGACTTACAAGATCGACGCGCTGGAGGAGTATAATCAGAAGACGCGGACTCCGATCATGCTCCAAGAGTTCCTCAGCCACATCCTTGAGGACGAAGATGATGGAAAAGGCTCGTCGGATGGATCTGAGGATTACGTAGCAAGCTGCCGTGTGATCTCTCATTCATCACTAGGCAATGAAGAAGCTCCCTACGCAGAGAGACTGGTGGCAGGTCCTGAGCCAGAACTTCTATGGCCGTCAGACGAAATGATCGACACCTTCCTGAATAAGATTCATCTGGAAAGTAAAGCCAATTGGGAGCGTGAGATGGCCATATTTGAAAGAGCCAAACGCCGGTGACTAGATGAAAGAGTCGAGACACTCCCGCCGAATCAAGGAACATCCGTCACGGATAAAAACAAGTTCAAGACGATGAAAAGGTTTGCTAAAGCCATATCAATAGGAATGAAGCTATCACCCTCTGAAGGAAACACTCCCGGTGAAGTAGAAATACATCCTAGCTACTGCTTATATCATCGAAAGATTTCGCACCCTACCGAAGAGTGCGACACTTTTAAAAGATGGTGGCAGAGATATGTTGCTCACCGGCAACATTTTAAGTGGATGAAGCACAAAACTCATCGGGAGCAAAGAAGTGCGACCGAGGAGCATAAAAGAACTACCAGTAACTGTCGCATGGTTAACACCGGGGGATCGTAGGTTCTCACTTTCAGAAGTGACTCTGACGAAGAGATGGCTCTTGGCCCTCTCTTTAAAGAATCTACCTTGGGAAAGGAGGAAGAACCGAAGGCCTGTGAAAACATTCAGCTGCGCAATCACACGCTTCCAGAAAAGAATCTCGGACCCACGAGTAGAAAATATAAGGGAAAAGAAAAGGTCTCTGAGGATATCGCCCTTGATGACCAAGTCATGAAAGAGCTGACTGCCAAGGGCCCGCCAAAGAAGAACAAGATGGACTACAACGTTCTTGCACACTTGAGGAAGTTACCTTCGCAGCTCAGCGTTCTACTATCCAAAGAAGCGAGAGATTCATTGATCAAGGTTCTACAAGAACCAGAGCAATTCCAAGCTTTTCTCGCCGAAGAAAAGATGAAGGACGAGCTGGAGGAAGTACACACAGCCGATATCACCTTCGGTGACGAAAACCTCCTCCTTGGGACGTGCGAGCACAACCGTCCCCTCTATGTCTCAGGGTACTACCACGATATAAAGATAGGCAAAATCCTGGTTGACAATAGGTCTTCCGTCAATCTCCTCAACGTACGTGTGTTGAAGGAGATCTGCATGAGCGTCCAGTATCTCGCTCATGATAAAATCACCATCTCTGGTTTTGATTCCCAGTTATCGCGAACTCTCGGGTTTGTGATATTGACATTACGATTCGAGCTACTTGTCACGGATATTAAATTTCATGTCATTGACGCCAAGACATGCTATAACGCTTTGCTCGGCCGGCCTTGGTTACACGAGTACAACATCATCCCTTCTACACAACATCAGTGTATGAAATACTTTAAGGATGGTCTCGAGTATACCGTAACAGAAGAGTTGAACCCGTTCTCTGTAAACAAAGTCCGCAAGTATGAAGATGCAAAATATTTCTTGCCAGATTTCGAGGACACAGAGAGATGTCACAAACCGGAGAACAAAGCTATCATCACCATTCCAGTCTTCAGTAGTGATACTGAAGAAGAGGAAGAGATAGTTTATTCAGGTCCACCCCAGTACAACAAGTCGGGACCGTCCGCTCCTATGTTGATCTTTGGCAGCGACTCGGAAGATAAGGTCCATGCTATATTCTCCGCTCGGCCTTCAATACAAACATTCGCTGATGAAAAACAAAGTTTGCAAGTTGCCATGGTTCCGCCCAAACATCATAAAGAATTAGACGTGCTTGATTCCTACAGTGTAGAAGAGCTGCAGACGTTCTATGTCCCTCCCAGGCGAGAAGGCGAAAAGGCGATCCTATTCTACCGCTCGAGGGAAACCAAAATGGAGAAAGAAATCTGGCACGGCGCGGATTCTACACTTGACAGGCTCCAGCCCATCCGTCTGCCTAGATATTACACAGAAGGCTTGAAAAGGCTATTAAAGCACCAAGGGATACCCTTCAAACAGACCGCTCGAAATGCTAAGTTCTACAACAGGATTTGGGATGTTCCCGGAACTCAGCGCAAGTTGCCTAACGGGAGAATGGAAGCGATCGGGCTTGGATATGTTCGGTCCGAGAAACGGGAGTTACTCCACGACTGCTATGTCGTACATGACTTTGATGAAGAAGGAGATGCTCAATGGGAGAATGCTGACCCTGAACTAGAAAGAGCCCCCGACGTGAAAATGCCCAGTCCGTCGTTCGAAGAACAAATGGACAAGCTTATAAGGTAAGCTGGTCAAAAAGTCCGAGACGACTATAATCGCGAAATGACCATCTACGAGAAAGCCAGGATGCAACGCCTTCTTCAACAGGCTGCGAAAGATGAAAATGCTCCTTCCTGTCAACCCGTCATTCAAAAGGCCCGACGCAGAGGCAGAAACAAACCAAAGAACGGAAAAGGCATTCGACAGCGACAAAGCAGGACCAAGAAGTCACGCGATCGGAAATTGAGCGGTCCGGATTTGTCCCTTATGAAGAAGATGAGTCGAGCATACTTTTTTCCTCAAGACAAGATAAAGAAGATACTTGATCTTACCATAAGACATCAAATGCTTACACTTCCGGAGTCCAAACACCCTGAGCAAGCTAACGAGGTCTCTCATCCAGACTATTGCTCTTATCACCGAGCAATAGGATACCCTCTCGAAGATTGCTTCACCTTCAAAAACTGGGTCGAAGATCAATATCGGATCGGCAAGTTCGCTCTATCCGACAGTTGGAGGATAACTCCGCCGCAGAAGCATGAACCCAAAGCCTCGAGAGTAGAACCAGATCAACATCGATCGTGGAAGCGAGCTTGTACTTGTCATATGATAACGATATCAAAAGAAGAACCCGAGAATATGGATGACCTCCCCTGGTGCTTCGAAAACGATGATGACGAGGTGATTTCAGAATTTCCACCGGCGCCGAAAGAGCTGGAAGATGGAATACACACTACTGCAGATAACCTCAAGAAAATTGATTTGGGGACGGTGAATGACCCGCGGCCGACATTCGTCAGTGAGCTATTGTCTGAAGAGAGGGTGGCTACGTTGAAGGACGTGCTTATGCAGCATAGGGATTGCTTTGCATGGAACTATTCCGAGATGCTAAGATTAGATCCAGAGATTGTTATGCACAAGTTGGCGATATCCCCGGACGTTAAGCCAATCAAACAAGCACCAAAGAGAATGCGGCTTGAGCTTGAGATGAGTATCAATGCCGAGGTCAAGAAGCTAATCGACTCTGGCTTCATCCAAGAGGTTCAGTATCCTGACTGGATCACCAACATCGTTCCGGTGATGAAGAAAAATGGGACAGTGCGGATCTGCGTAGACTTTCGGGATCTCAATAAAGCTTGCCCGAAGGACGACTTCCCAGTACCGGTCACCGAGCTGATGATAGACAATACGTCCACTCACGAAGTCTTCTCCTTCATGGACGGATCGTCGGGATATAATCAGATAAAGATGCATCCCGAAGACCAGAAGCACACCGCTTTCTGGACCCCTTTGGGTATATTCTGCTATAAGGTGATGCCCTTCGGTCTAAAGAACGCCGGTGCTGCCTATCAGAGGGCCATGACGAAGATCTTCAATGACCTCATACATGAAATCGTCGAATGCTATATCGACGACCTCGTGGTTAAAAGCAAATCATACGAGGAACATCTCGAACATCTGAAGATCGTATTTCAACGCCTTCGGCAATACAACTTGAAGATGAACCCTCTCAAATGCGTGTTCGAGGTGTCCTCAGGTAAATTCTTAGGATTCATCATCCGACACCAAGGTATCGAGATAGATCCGTCAAAGATCAAGGCGATCATGGAAATGCCTCCGCCAAGGACTCTCAAACAATTGCGGTCTCTTCAAGGGAAGCTCGCGTATGTTCGGCGATTTATAGCCAATTTCTCTGGCAAGTGTCGTCCTTATAGTCACCTGATGAAGAAGGGAACCCCGTTCGTCTGGGATCACAAATGCCAAGGCGCGCTGGACGAAATCAAGCAGTATCGGTAGAACCCGCCAGTGCTAGCCGCTCCGGTCAAGGGAAACCTTCTCATTCTTTATACGACAGCCCTCGAAGGTTCGTTAGGCGCATTATGGGCACAAGAGAACGACCAAGGGAAAGAAAGTGCTCTCTACTACTTGAGTCGAGTTCTCCTGGGGGCAAAAACCAATTATTCTACCATCGAAAAACACTGCCTGGCGTTGATCTTCGTGATAACGAAACTCCGGCACTATGCATTGGCGCATGAAGTCCGTCTCATATCGAAGGTGGACCCTCTCAAGTATTTGATGTCGAAGGCCATAATAACGGGACAACTTGCTAAATGGGCCTTGCTCTTGATGGAGTTCTCAATAACTTATCAGCCTCTTAAGGCAGTGAAAGGCCAGGCCATCGCCGACTTCCTCGCTGAACATCCGATACCGGCCGATTCTCCCTTGAATTGTGAACTTCCAGACGAACATGCGTTTGATGCGATCGACGGTGGTGATACCCGATGGGAACTTTATTTTGATGGAGCGTCTTCTATGAAGAAGCGCAAACAGAACATGCCCATAATCAAATCAGGGGTAGACCTCATTTTCGTGACCCCACAAGGAGGGATAATGCGCTTCGCTTTCTCCTTAACAGAGCCGAGGACGAACAACGAAGCCAAGTATGAAGTTTTGATAGCAGGTCTCGAGATCGCCATCAACATGGGAATTGAAAACCTCCTAAAATATGGAGACTCCCAGCTGGTCGTTAGTCAAGTAAATGGCGACTACCAAACGTGCAAACCAGATTTGGTGAAGTACGGCGAGAGAGTGCAGCAACCGCTGACCCAAATTCCTTCCTACACCCTCGAAAGCATACCACGTGCGGAAAATAACAAAGCGGATGCATTAGCCAAGCTTGCTAAAGAACTAGCCGACGAGAACCTCGATGATGTGAGGATCATTGTGCAAAGCCGTCGGGTTCTTGCACCGGCGGAAATATCTCCGGAGTCGTCTGAGGAAAAGGGAGTGACCGAGAAGATAGCCCTGCAAATAAAAGACCAAGAAATGGTTGAGGATTGGAGAGAAGTCTTTATAGACTACTTCAAATCCCGTCGAACACCTGAAGATGCGTCCTCAAGACATCAGCTTATGAAGCGAGCCCTATTTTTCGCCTTCGTCAATGATACTCTGTACAAGAGGTCGTTTGATTCTCTGTGGTTGAGATGCCTGGGACCTGAAGAGGCGAAAAGAGTCGTTCAGGAAACTCACGACGGACTCTGCGGCTCTCACTAAGCAGACCCAAAGATGAAGTTGAAGATCAAACGGATGGGTTATTATTGGCCCACGATGATCCAGGACTGCCTCGAATACGCGAAGCAATGCCACTCATGCCAGATCCATGGGGACTTTATCCATCAGCATCCAAATCCGCTACACCCGACAGTGGCTAGCTGGCCGTTCGAAATGTGGGGAACTGACATAATCGGTCCCATCGAGCCTGCGTCGTCCAGAGGACATCGATTCATTTTGGCGACAACTGATTACTTCTCCAAATGGGCAGAAGCATACCGCTGAGGGAAGTGAAGACGGAGAATATCCTCCATTTCTTCAAGACACACGTCATTTATCGGTTTGGAACTCCGAGATGGATCATATCCGATAACGGGTCAGCCTACAGAAGCCACAAAATCAGCCGCTTCGCACAACAACATAACATAGACTGGAGATACTCCTCAGTTTATAACCCTCGAGCTAACGATCTAGCTGAGGCTTTCAATAAGACCTTGACGAAGATCATGAAAAAGACGGTGTCCCGAAATAAGAAGGACTGGCACGAGAGACTGCATGAAGCTCTCTGGGCATATCGAACTACGTTCAAGACGCCCACGAACACAACGCCGTACGCGTTGGTATTCGGTACAGAAGCGGTACTCCCCCTCGAGATAGAGTTACCCTCTCTACGAGTGGCAGTCCATTATGAGCTAACGGACGAAAAGAATGCTCACCTTCGGCTCGAGGAGCTTGATGCCCTTGATGAAACCCGGCTCGTAGCGCAACAAAATCTGGAAGCTTATAAAGCAAAGATGACGCGCTCCTACGAAAGATTGACTAGGCCGAGGACATTCCGCCAAGGCGAACTCGTACTAGTGGTCAAAAGACGTATGATCCCCAATCGCGTCAAGCGGGGAAAATTCGAGCCGAACTATGAAGGCCCGGACATCATAAACAAGGTCTACCTGGGTGGAGCCTATCTACTCATGGACATGCATGGTGAAAGATTTTTCAGGCCAATAAACGGTCGCTTCCTGAAGAAGTACTACGCTTGACAAGTCACGGCCTAGGTCAATGATAGATGACGACGACTATGTCCACTCGCTATCTTCCTAAGCCCAAACTCTATAAGTAGTGACAGGCCTTCTTCAACAACGGACTGAAACGTCCTTAAACTAACAACGGACCAAAACGTCCTTAAACTACCAACGGACCACTATGTCCTAAAACTAGCCGCTGATCGAGATGTCGAAAAAACTAATGTAGATTGCAGCATCCCAAAACAGATACAAAAAAAATTGAATATAAAAAAAGGAAAACGGTATGTCCGTAAGCAAAGTGGGCACGGATGAAAACCCGAAAGGGCTCCGTGAGTAAAAACAGCAGGGCTACCGGCGAGTCTTGTGAAAACCCGAAAGGGCGCAACCTCGTTAGAATAAAAAAAACAGAGAAGAGAATAAACAAAAAAAAATGGTATGTCCATAACCAAAATGGGCACGGATGAAAACCCGAAAGGGCTCCGTGAGTAAAAACAGCAGGGCTACCGGCGAGTGTTTATGAAAACCCGAAAGGGCGCAACGTCGTTAAAAGACACTTACAGGGTCCTCTCGACCTTGTGAGGAGAAATCACCTGCGTGAGATCCTTACGACTCACAAGGGAGCAACACACTTAGGAATCCATTCCTAAGGAGAAATTACACTTGCGAGATCCTCACGACTCGTAAGGAGAATCCTCTTATGACGGCTCATAAGATTTGAAAGTCTTAAGCTACAGAGACCTGAACCTATTCTTAAGCAACCCCCTCAACCTCCGATACTGCCCTACAAGTGGTTCAGTACTGACCCTTATATACAATTCACGGGCGCGAATAAATATTTCCCTAACAAAGTCTCATCCGTGACTAGGGATATGTCCATATGGTGAACAACTCTTGTAAGTCCTCTCGACTTATAAGAAGAAAACCCTATTGTAAGATCCTTACGACTTACAGGAGAACATGCACTTAGGAATCCACACGACTCCTAAGGAGAAAACACACCTACGAGATCCTCACGACTCGCAGGGAGAAATACCTTTGTGAGACCCTTACGCCTCATGAAGTCAAAAGCCTTAGTCGACAGGATCCTAACCCTGTTCGCTAAGCCACCTTTGTTCGATATCCACAGAGGCAAATGATGTTCGCTCCTGGCAATATTCCAGTTATAGCGGTGCTGATGCCGAAATCGGTGTCTAATCCTAAGCTTGCAGCAAAAAGCTAGCGAGCCACACATGCATACGAAATAGCCGAAATGATGGGGCAACTTGCAACAAAATCAGCAAGTAAAAACGTATGCATGCAAAATAGCCGAAATGATTGGGCAACTCGCAATAAAAAGCAACGAGCAAAAATAAAACAAATAGCCGAAATAATTGGGCACCGTGAAAAATAGCCGAAATGATGGGGCAATCACGACCTTCGCGATATATAAAGCTGAAATGATAGAGCATCGTGGAAAGAAATAAAAAAAATGAATGAATGAAATTTAGGCCCTACAGGTGATATTACATCAATCCCTGTATACAATCCAGGGGAGCAAACGAAGAGGGAGTCACACTCCTCCTCCCCAGGTTTCATCAGAAGAAGAAGCCAAATCTCGACGGGTCACAGATAGCCTAGAAATCATCTCAACATTCGTCTCATTGCAGCAGACACAACATCAAGCAAAGCGGAACAGCGGCAACTACCAGTTCCATGGCTCGGCGGTGTACAGATAACCGAGAGTCAAATTCCGACTCCATGAAATGCGGATAAAGTCAACCCTTCCTGGCTACGTAGAACGCGGATTATGTCACTTCTGACCCCGTGGAAAACGTCCAGAGCGGATCCTGGTCCTCGCGGAGCACGGCAGTGAACCCGTGTGAAGTATCCAGAACGGAGCCTGGTCCTCGCCGAACACGGCAATGAACCCATGGGAAGCATCCAGAGCAAAATTCCCGGTCACGTGGAACGCGGATAACGTCACTTCTGACCCTGTGGAAAACGTCCAGAGCGGATCCTGGTCCTCGCGGAGCACGGCAGTGAACCCATGTGAAGCATCCAGAGCAGAGCCTGGTCCTCGCCGAACACGGCAGTGAACCCGTGGGAAGCATCCAGAGCAAAATCCTGGTCACGTGGAATGCGGATAACGTCACTTCTGACCCCGTGGAAAACGTCCAGAGCGGATCCTGGTCCTCGCAGAGCACGGCAGTGAACCCGTGTGAAGCATCTAGAGCGGAGCCCGGTCCTCTCCGAACACGGTAGTGAACCCGTGGGAAGCATCCAGAGAAAATTCCTGGTTATGTGGAACACGGATAACGTCACTTCTGACCCCGTGGAAAACGTCCAGAGCGGATCCTTGTCCTCGCAGAGCACGGCAGTGAACCCATGTGAAGCATCCAGAGCGGAGCCTGGTCCTCGCCGAACACGGCAGTGAACCCGTGGGAAGCATCCAGAGCAAAATTCCTGGTCACGTGGAACACGGATAACGTCACTTCTGACCCCATGGAAAACGTCCAGAGCAGATCCTGGTCCTCGCGGAGCACGGCAGTGAACCCGTGTGAAGCATCCAGAGCAGAGCCTGGTCCTCGCCAAACACGGCAGTGAACCCGTGGGAAGCATCCAGAGCAAAATTCCTGGTCACGTGGAACGCGGATAACGTCACTTCTGACCCCGTGGAAAACGTCCAGAGCGGATCCTGGTCCTTGCAGAGCACGGCAATGAACCCGTGTGAAGCATCCAGAGCGGAGCCGAGTCCTCGCCGAGCACGGCAGTGAACCCGTAGGAAGCATCTAGAGCAAAATTCCCGGCTACGTGGAATGCGGATAACGTCACTTCTAACCCCGTGGAAAACGTCCAGAGCGGATCCTGGTCCTCACAGAGCACGACAATGACCCCGTGTGAAGCATCCAGAGCGGAGCCTAGTCCTCGCCGAACACGGCAGTGAACCCGTGGGAAGTATCCAGAGCAAACATCGGACTGTGGAGTCCTTAAATCCACGGACTATGATGTCCTTAATCTCGACCGTGATGTCTTAAAACTAACATCGGACTGTGAGGTCCTTAAACTCACGGACTATGATGTCCTTAACCTCGACCGTGATGTCTTAAAACTAACAATGGACCGTAATGTCCTTAAACTAATTTTACCTTGGTTCAAGGGTACATCTCTTCACTCCTTTGATATTTGTCGTTGTAATTCCTCAACGTCTTCAAAGAGGTGACGGATCCCGATAACCACACATTTCACAGACTGTGGGGTCCTTAAACCCATAGACTATGATGTCCTTAATCTCGACCGTAATGTCTTAAAACTAACATTGGACTGTGAGGTCCTTAAACTCATGGACTATGATGTCCCTAACCTCGACCGTGATGTCTTAAAACTAATATCGGACTGTGGAGTCCTTAAATCCACGGACTATGATGTCTTTAACCTCGACCGTGATGTCTTAAAACTAACAATAGACCGTAATGTCCTTAAACTAATTTTACCTTGGTTCAAGGGTACATCTCTTCACTCCTTTAATATTTGTCGTTGTAATTCCTCAACGTCTTCAAAGAGGTGACGGGTCCCGACAACCATACATTTCATGGACCGTGAGGTCCTTAAACTCATGGACTATGATGTCCTTAATCTCGACCGTGATGTCTTAAAACCAACATTGGACTGTGAGGTCCTTAAACTCGTGGACTATGATGTCCTTAACCTCAACCGTGATGTCTTAAAACTAGCAACGGACTGTGAAGTCCTTAAATCCACGGACTATGATGTCCTTAACCTTGACCGTAATGTCTTAAAACTAGCAACGGAATGTGGAGTCCTTAAATCCATGGACTATGATGTCCTTAACCTCGACCGCGATGTCTTTAAACTACGGTATCCTGGAAAACGACCAGAGCGGAGCCTGGTCCTCGCCAAACACGGCAGTGAACCCGTGGAAAGCATCCAGAGTAACCCCTGACTCCGTGAAATGCGGATAAGGACAACTTCACCTATCACTTGCGGGTCCTCACGACTCGTAAGGGAGTAAATTCTCTTGTGAAATCCTTACGACTTTCAAGAGAAAACGCACTTAGGAATCCTCACGATTCTTAAGGAGAAATTACCCCTACGGGATCCTCTCGACCGGTAGGGATAAAATTCTTTATGAGACCCTCACGGCTCATAAAGTTGAAAAGTCTTAGATTGCACTTGGTAAAATCACATGACAACAACACAGCAAAGAGGAGAAGGCAATAAGGAGGACATCTGATCTGCATCTAATTAAGCATTCGAGGCACACCCATTCATGCATTTGCAAAAAACTTAGAACATGAAATAAAACACGCTAAAATGAGAAATTTGCCATCCATATTGCAAAAAGGTTCTTACAATTATAAAAACAATTACAATGGCAAAACCTCAAATCCAGGACATGGATTGAGGAACTCAAAAGTGACCTTGTCCAGAATTTTCCAGGACTGGTGAACCATCCTAGTGTGCCTTCTTTCACGATCACAAGTGTCAGGATCCCCACGGATGTCCTCCACCCTCCGATAGGCAGCAAGTATGGCAGACTGTTGAAAAGCCTGGTGCAGGAGATCGACAAGATTGTCCCGCCGTCTCTTCGAGATTAGGTTCATCAGATACACCGAGTGCACCTTATTCTCAGCGGCATCCAATGCTCTAAGCGGCACGCCGGTACAAAATAGAGGGAGCGCTTCCCCGATCGTTCCCACAATAAGCTTCAGAAGAGGGGAACGCCGAGGAAGCAGTTAACCATTGTATGTGTCAAAGCGACTCATAATTTCGGCACACTCGGCGTTTGTGAATTCTCGATTCTGAGAACGGCTGAGTCGGCGGATGTCTCCGTAAGAGATAATCTCGTCGAGATCATACATGTGAGCGTCCATTATTCCTGTAAAAGAAAATCAGCAAAGATTAGCAGACAGACTGAATAAGCAATTTCTTATTCAAAATAGGCACATAGAGTTAAACTCCTCGAGAGCAATGCTCTGCAGACAGGAGTAACACCTGTCAAAATCAGTTATGAGGGGAAGTTAAAGAAATCCCCCGAGAACATTAAGAGCTTTGCTATGAGAAGATGATATAATTCATCAAAAAAAATTTCCATCTTTAATCTTCAAGATCCATGAAAAACTCTTAAGAGTTCTTCTATATGATTTGAAAGGAGCAAAACTCCATTAATGAATTGAGAAATCACAAGAAAAATCCTTTTAGAGAGCAGATCTCTATTAATGGAACCCTAATAGGGTTCTCTTTAGTTCTCTTTAGATCTATTTAGACCTATGGAGCAAAGCTCTGCTGGTGAAACCCTAAATGGGTTTTCTTTAGGTCAAAGATCTATTAAGAGCAAGGGTCTGTTAATGGGTAAAAACCTTAACTTCTTAAAATTAATTAAATTTTACCTAATCTTGGAAAGAGTTCTAACTCTTAAAAGTTCTTGAACGGAAGAGCGAGGCTCTGAATAAAAATTCTTATGAAGAAGATGGTAATCATCTGAGGACCAAAGGTTCTATTTATAGGCATTGAGAGCCGTTTCAACTCCCCGACAGTTGATCCAACGGCTGAGATGCTACCACCGCTGCACTCATGTTTGGGGCCACGTAAGCGCAACGGTGTGTGGGCATTTGTTTCCCCCAATCAGAACAAAGCTCTCTGTTCAAATTCCAAGACTGGAAATGAAGCGAATATTCTGCGTCCCCCAATCAGAGCAAAGCTCTGTTTAGAAATTTAAGAGTCAAAAATTGAAGCAACGCTTCAGATCCTGCGCTCTGCGCTGCTCGCCACGTGTCTGACACAGGTGCGCTGGCGCAGTTGCGCTGCTCGCCACGTGTCTGACACTGGTGCGCTGGTGCAGTTGCGCTGCACCCTGCGCTGCGCGTCACGTGTCGAGCGCGAGTGCACTAGCGCAAGGCGCGCTGCGTGCTACGTGTCAAAACACGGATGCACTGGCGCTGGCGCAATTGCGCCGCGCACCCGAAATTAGAGCAAAGCTCTGTTTCCAAGATTGGAAAGCGAAGCAACGCTTCATGATTATGCAGCGCATAAATATCTTACAGAGGAATAACAAAGAATTAAAAACAAGAGAACACTTAACAGATAATAAAATACTAAATTAAAACATCTTATTATTATTATTATTATTATTACTACATTTAAAAAAGATCACCAAACAAGGGATCAGTGGCACAGGGATTAACAAAATAATAAACAAAATCCTCTAACTCCCTCGCCGCCTTCTCCAGCACATTAAAACGGCAATTTTCACGAGGAGTGGCTCACCACCGATTGGCGCCATGTTCATCCGCGAAAGCAGACATGATAGCCCGCCGGGCTCTTATCTGGCTCAACAAGTGAACCGAGCAGTCTTTCAGAGCCTGAGTAATCAGGCACGCCTCATGGAAACACTCGAGCTTGTCTTCAGCCGCATCGAGCATCGCCAGGGTCATCTCCACTGGATGAGGGGGAAGATCGGCGAGCACAGACGCAAGGATCATCCGAAACCAAACAGAGTGTAGGGGAAGAGAGGACCCCACACCAGTCAAAAGATCGTGCAGCGCAGCGTCGCACTGCTCATCCGTGAGAGAAGGATCCACCAAGCGCGCAGCAAAGCGGGGAACAAGGTCCTGAATGGGCACTTCCCACGGATTTCTACGAGCATGGGGACGGTTACAAGCCATATTTGAGAAAGTTCTTTGGGGATGAGAAAAGGAAGAAGCTTTGGTTCGAGTTATAAAGACGAAGCACAGAAAATTTTGTGCACAATGGAACTATTTCCAAGATTGAGAAATGAAAGATTCTCAAGAATATAAGTTTGACTTAAAAAGGAAGGTGAAAAGACACCTCTGTTGAAGCAACGCTTCAGATCCAGCGCTCTGCTGAAACAACGCTTCAGATCCAGCGCTCTGCACTGCGCGCCACGTGTCAAGCACGGGTGCGCTAGCGCTGTCGCGCTGCGCTCTGCGCCACGTGTCCAACGTAGGTGCGCCAGCGCTGGAATTAAAATTCCCACCGTTAGATCAAAGAATCTACTAATAATGATAAATCATTTATTAACCAGAATTAAATTCTGTTAAGGAAAGATTTCTCAAAATCTTTCCAAATAACAAGATTGTACTTTAAGCACCGCTGGATCAATGATCCAATGGTAAATAATGAATTACCAAAACAGAACAAACTCTGCATAGAAAGATTTCTCAATCTTATTTAAAACAAGAAGACTATCTTCAGTCAAACAGAACCCTTAGGATCAAAGATCCAACGGTGGGAAATATTCCCCAATCAATCGAGAGAAAGATCTCTTAAACTGATTTAACAAATCAATTGGCCCTATATAAAGGCCCCAAGACTTCAAGTCTCAGATAGAAAAAACCCTCTGCAAAGTTTAAGAAAAACAAAAAGAAAAAGAAAGGTAAAGAATTGATTCTTGAAAAATAGAGATGAAAACATCTCGTAAAAAGAAGAAACGTCTTCTAAAAAGATCATAGATCTATAAAAAAAGACCAAGGTCTTTGAATAAAAAGAAAAGATCAAAAGACCTAATGATAAAAATATAAAAAAAGAAGTACTTCTATTTCACAGATCTTCTGATCTACAAAGGCAGAGCCTTTTAATAAAAAACAAGAACTATTGTTCTTGGATCTTGAGGCAAGGCCTCCTTTGAAGAACATTAGTTTGTTCTTTAATCTTAAAATTGATCAAAATGCGCTTTGCGCTACTAGACAGTGCTTTGCACTCATGAACTGCGCCTTTGCGCTCCTTGGACTGGCACTCAGCGCCATAACATGCCACGTGTCAACCATAGACACGATCTGCACTTTGCGCTTCTGAAAACAGCGCACCGCGCTCTTGGGTTGACGCTCAGCGCCAAGAGCGCCACGTGTCACTCACTGGCGCACCCATAAACTAGCGCAGCGCGCTCATAAATTAAAAGCGCAGTGCGCTAACAATTTAGCGCTTAGCGCTAAGCGACACATGTCCTCCTCGTGTGCGCTAACCGACAGAAGCGCAATGCGCTCATTGACTGGCGCAAAGCACCTAGTGCGCTACGTGGCGCTCTGTCAGAACGTACCTTGTTCTGATAAATGCTGTGCATTCAGTATAAGACAAGAAATATCAGAGCCCAATGCTTGGCATTATTAAAAGGGCAGAGCCCAAATAAAGGCCTAACAGGAAGAACAAAAATAAAAATGTTAAACCTTTTTTTAACTGGACATAGCCCAATTCTGGCCATAAGTCCTCAAATTAAATTGAACTGAGCTTATCTACTCTTCCAATCAATTTACACCCGGTTCGAGGGTACATCTCTTTACTCCTCTGATATCTGTCGTTGTAATCCTTCAACGTCGTCAGAGAGGTGACGGGTCCTGACAACCACACATTACTACGGACTGTGGGGTCCTTAAACTCATGGACTATGATGTCCTTAACCTCGACCGTGATGTCTTTAAACTAACATCGGACTGTGGAGTCCTTAAATCCATGGACTATGATGTCCTTAACCTCGACCGTGATGTCTTAAAACTAACAACGGACTGTGGGGTCCTTAAACTCATGGACTATGATGTCCTTAACCTCGACCGTGATGTCTTAAAACGAACGTCGGACTGTGAAGTCCTTAAATCCACGGACTATGATGTCCTTAACCTCGACCGTGATGTCTTAAAACTAATACCGGACTGTGAGGTCCTTAAACTCATGGACTATGATGTCCTTAACCTCGACTGTGATGTCTTAAAACTAACATCGGACTGTGAGGTCCTTAAACTCACAGACTATAATGTCCTTAACCTCGACCGTGATGTCTTAAAACTAACACTAGACTGTGAGGTCCTTAAACTCACGGACTATGATGTCCTTAACCTCAACCGCGATATCTTAAAACGAATAATGGACTGCAATGTCATTAAACTAAACAATAGAGCCCAATTGCTCTTTTGTTGGATCTAAACGATCCCGTTAAGTTGATCTTAGTCTAGAATTAGACTAACGTGTCCTTAACAAACGTTTAAGTTGATCTTCTCCTCAAATAAGGCTAACGTATCCTTAAACAGAACCCCCCAAACCCAAATCTAAGAAAGATACGGATTTGGACTAATCCACGTCCTACGGGCGACAGCATAACTTAGTCTCCGTATACAATCCACGGGCAACCGAACACAAAACAAACACCCATAACACGAAGTGACCATCTGGAGAAAGGAGAAAGTTGTTACCGCGATGCGGTAGCATAATTAACTGCGCGCCTGCAGGGAAGAGCGTCCCCACAATCAAAAACCCCTCAAACTAGGGGAATCTGACGAAGTCTGCTACATCGGCCGCATCCGTTTAAACCTTCGATACATGGTGCCATAAATCAACTTGGCATCTTCGGAGAGGTGGACGGATAGCACCAATTAGCATCTGCCCCGAATTTCAGGCAGGACGGACCTGCGCGGTCGCGTCTCTGTATTCGGCGGGGAACAAGACCAATGGTTGCGGGACCAAACCATCGCCCCTCGTCGGGGTCTAGAAACGTATACACTAGTCTACTCTGGAATATCGATGCCCAGTCTCGATACTCCCACGATTAGGGACCATTTAAGGATGTGTGTACCGACTACCCAGCTCCCACAAGTATGATCGCCATCACAACGC
This sequence comes from Agapanthus africanus, assembly GCA_030015575.1. NCBI lineage: Eukaryota > Viridiplantae > Streptophyta > Magnoliopsida > Asparagales > Amaryllidaceae > Agapanthus > Agapanthus africanus. The sequence goes on along the minus strand of JASDDO010000024.1, from coordinate 89,647,675 downwards.
AGATAGTCTAGCATTGATCCTACGGGCTTTATCAACATGTATAAAAGATATGTAATAGCAAGTAAAACATACACATATTAAGATAAAGTCAAACCAAATATGTAGGGTTCCTTAGGGTGGCAGCAAGGTTTCGGGAGGCATCGTCCATGCCGTTTTCAAATTTTTGCCATTCTAAAGAACCCTAACTCTAGAATCTTAACTAGAGATTTAGACGAACTACAATGTAAACAACTTTACATCTAAGTGAATGAGGAATACAATCTTTGTAGACCGGTCCTTCACTTCTAAAGCTCCGTGTAGTGGTCCCTTCGTTCCAAGTAGTGAACACCCGAACTCTAGTAAGGGTTCACATGAAGAAACGAACAACCTTGCTCAAAATCTTCGAGGCCGAAGATGATCTACGTCGATACGTCGAGGAGACTCAATCTCATGCTAACTCTTCACTAATGGTAGATTAGTGAAGCAAAACACCCTAAACTAAATGACTAATAGTAGAGGATGATGAAGTAGGAAATGTGCTCACTTTAGATTTATTTTTCTCACAGTATTTTATCACTATTTTCAAAAGCTAGAAAGCTTTTTCATGAAGAAGAAGAAGAAGAAGATGAAGTGGAGATGAGAATGAAAACTCATGAGATGAGAATAACAACCATGGGTGAGTTAGTGTCATACACTAACTTATGTAGAGAATAAACTATGGCTAACAATAATGGTTAGGTTAATAAATATCTACAAGTAAAACACAACTAGTAGACTAAATCAAAGACGCTTCAAGCTTCTCCAAGCTTCCAAGCATGACAATTTCCAATTAATATTGAATTACTTTAAATAAATAAAATCTCACGTTATTATAAGTATGGTGTGAGTCTCATACACCCATATAGCATGTGGCATCTAGCATGACACAAAATAATGTACATTAATATATATCACATATATACTAATTGTACACAAGTAAGAAAAAGAAAAGTTTAAGTGAGCAAATATTAGTTAATGTAAATTAATATATCACATATATAATTATACATTAAATTATTAAATCAATACTTGATTTAATAATCCGGCTATATTATATACAATAGAATAATATCAAATGTAACAATCTATCGAATCAACACTTGATCTGATAGCCCGGTTATATAATATATAACCGGCCGATATCACATATCGCGAGAATAGAATGCGGTATCACATACGCGCATTAATCTCGGTCCCGCACATATCACATATGTGCTCCTATTTCGTTTCACATGAATCAGGAAAGCTCTATGTAGGACTCTAAAGACTCGTCAATACGCCAACAGTACGTGATGATCATATCAAACACCCACAAGCCGGAAGCGGTCTGCTAAACATAACGGCCATCCGGGCATTGAGCGATAAGAAAATCAACAAGCAAGCCTGCTCATACTCCTGCGAATCCAATCAGTAACACTACCGTACAGTCCGGTCTCTTCGTCAGATATGTTGCATATCTCCAGCCTGGGGGTGGTAAATGTCAGACCCCAATAGCCTGATAAGTCATGCTGATGTGAAGCTCATAACGGTTCAAGAAACTACCGGTACCACCTACCAGTAGATCTCAGCAATCCTGGCCAGGGATTTTCTGTTATGGCCAATCAAGCACAGCGCAATATCGACCCCTAATACCGGGAGAGACGAAATCCCCTCCTATTGCTCATTGCCTCCATGTGAGTCGGAACTGTACCCAAAAACCACCGCTTTGCACGACTCAGTAGAGCCGTGGTAGGGTGGAAATCAAAGCACAGTGGGAGACACACAAGACACTATGACGATCTCGGGTCGACAGACTAAGTTGTACCAGTGTCACCAGAGAACTTCTATCTAACGATAGGTATAGTACCATCTAGGAGTTCTCGGCGAATCCGTTCAGTGTACCCAGTCTCCACTGAGCACCCGTATACCTTCTCTGATGTCAAACACCAATGGATGCGGGATCATCCATCGCCCATCACATGGGTCAAGAAGCGTATACGCTAGTCTACTCTGGAATATCGATGCCCGGTCTCGATACTCCCACGACTAGGAACATTTGAAGGATGTACTTGCCGACTACCTTTGCCCCACTAGTATGATCCACATCATAATCCCGGTAGTCAAGTACTCATCCTAAGGGCTTTATCAAGATGTAACAGAGAGAGACTATAAGTGTACATGGTAAGATAAAGAGCAACCAGATAGCATACTATCATGTCGAACAAGAAAGTCCTCCCTATGTATGTTCAAGCATCCACTACAATATACATCACATATACAGTAATGGCCTCTAGAGCATACATATAACTAATAATCTCCCACTTGCACTAAAGCCATTTGTTGCAGTATCTCATACTCAACGTCCTATAGCGCTAGTCTCTCTAGGGAAAGGCCTTTGTGAGTGGATCAGCTGTTGTTCCCCGATGAAAACACGGTAGCGCGGCCGCGCGGGCCCGTCTCGCCTGAATTTCGAGGGCAGATTCTAATTGGTGCTATCCGTCAACCTCTCCAAAAATGCCAAGTTGATTTATGGCACCGTATATCGAAGGTTTAAACGGATGCGGCCGATATAGCAGACTTCGTCATATTCCCCCTCATTTGAGAGGTTTTTGATTGTGGGGATGCTCTTCCCTACAGGCATAAGCCCCTGACGCTACCACATCACGGTAATAACTTTCTCCTTCTCCAGATGGTCATTTCATATCGTGGGTGTTTGTTTTGTTTTTGGTTGCCCGTGGATTGTATAAGGGGACTAATTTATGTTGTCGCCCGTAGGGCGTGGATTAATCCAAATCCGTATTTTCTTAGATTTGGGTTTGGGGGTTGGGTTAAGGATACGTTAGTCTCATTTGAGACTAAGATCAACTCAAACGTTTATTAAGGATACGTTAGTCCAATTTTAGACTAAGATCAACTTAATGGGATCATTTAGACCCAACAAGAGAGCATTTGGACTCTAATATTTAGTTTAGGGACATTGCGGTCGATTACCAGTTTAAGGACATGGTGGTCCAATGTTAGTTTAAGGACATCTCGGTACAAGGTTAAGGACATCATAGTCCGTGAGTTTAAAGACCTCACAATCAAGGTTAAGGACATCATAGTCCGTGAGTTTAAAGACCCCACAATCAATATTAAGGACATCATAGTCCGTGAGTTTAAAGACCCCACAGTCAAGGTTAAGGACATCATAATCCATGAGTTTAAAGACCCCACAGTCAAGGTTAAGGACATCATAGTCCGTGAGTTTAAAGACCCCGCAGTCAAGGTTAAGAACATCATAGTCCGTGAGTTTAAAGACCCCACAGTCAAGGTTAAGGACATCATAGTCCGTGAGTTTAAAGACCCCACAGTCAAGGTTAAGGACATCATAGTCCGTGAATTTAAAGACCCCACAGTTAAGGTTAAGGACATCATAGTCCGTAAGTTTAAAGACCCCACAGTCAAGGTTAAGAACATCATAGTCCATGGGCTTAAGGACCCCACAGTCCATGAAATGTATGGTTGTCAGGACCCGTCATCTCTCTGAAGCCGTTGAAGGATTACAACGAAAAATATCAGAGGGGCTCAGAGATGTACCCTTGAACCAATTTTGGTTGAAAGATCTGTAGTCCAATTTGGGGCTAAGATCTGTTAAAAGATTTATGAGCATATGGGCTCAGTTAATCTGCATTTGAGGACTTATGGCCAATCTTGGGCTAAGTCAATCAAGTTAAAATGTTTTAACATTTATTTTGGGCTGTTGAGCTTTTATTTGGGCTTAGCCCTTTTAACAATGCTGAGCATTGATTTATATCTTGACAATGTTTTGTCTTTTATTGAATGCTGAGCATTCATCATAGCTCCGGGCTTATTAAAGAACGGTTTATGTTCTGTCAGCGCAACACATGGCGCGCTTGGCACTTTTGCACCAGTCAAAGAGCGCAGTGCGCTTCTGCCACGTGGCGCATACATGAAGGACACGTGTCGCGCTTGGCGCTAAGCGCCAGATGATGAGCGCATGATGCCAATTTGTGAGCGCAGAGCGCTAATTCATGAGCGCATTACGCTTTCAGTTTAGTGGCGCACACGTGAGTGACACGTGGTGCGCTTGGCGCTGAGCACCAGCCCATGAGCGCAGTGCGCTATTTCAGAAGCGCAAGGCGCTAGTTATTAAGCAGTACATGCGCGATTGACACGTGGCGCATTTGGCGCTGAGCGCCAGTCCAGAAAGCGCAAAAGCGCAGTTCAAGAGCGCAAAGCGCATCTGATCAATTTTATGATCTGAGAAACAATTAATGTTCTTTTTAAAAGATACTTTGTCTCAGGATCTAAGAACAACCGGTCTTATTTTGTTTCAACCTCTTATATTGATGAAAGGCTTTGCCTTTATGGATCTATGATTCTTAAGAGAATTGAATTATTCTCCCCTCCTTTTTATAATGAGATGTTCATGATCTCTTTGAGCAAGAATTTAGTCTTATAGATCTATGATCTGTGAGAAGTAAGTTCTTCTTTTATTTTATGATGAGATCTTTTGATCTCTTTGTGAAAGGCTTTTTGTCTTTGTAGATATATGATCTTTATAAAGAAATGAATTCTTCTTTCTTAATTCTGAGATGATTTCATCTCTGTGTCGTCATCATTCATTCTTACCTTGAAGAAAAATATTCTTGTAAGAGCTTGCTCTTTTGAATTTCTTTCAGTTTTTTTTGGGGGGAGGTTTTTCTCTCTCTTTTTGTATCTATCAGACTTGAAGTCTAGGGGCCTTTTTATAGGGTAGGATGATTTGTTGAATCAATTAAAGAGATCTTTCTCTGACTGATTTGGGGATATTTCCCCACCATTGGATCTTTTATCCTAAGGCTTCTGTTTTACAGAAAGCAATCTTCTTGTTTTTAACAAGATTGATAAATCTTCCCATACAGAATTTATTCTGTCTTTTGGTAATTTTTATTTACCATTGGATCATTGATCCAACGGTGCTCTGATTTACAGAGCACAATCTTGTTATTTGGAAAGATTTTGGCGAATCTTTCCTTAACAGAATTTAATTCTGATTAATTAATGATTTATCATTATTATTATATCTTTGATCTAACGGTGGGTAGCTTTTAGTTCCAGCGCTAGCGCACCCGTGCTTTACACATGGTGCGTTGCTTAAAGAGCAGCGCACATTGCGCTACCGCACCCGTGATTAACGCGTGGTGCGCTACTTGGAGCGTAGCGCACCTAGTGCTAGCGCCCATGTGCTTTGCACGTGATGCGCTGCCTAGAGCGCAGCGCACTTGGCGCTGCATTTGAAGCGTTGCTTCATTTAAAAATTTGAATTTTGAATAGAGCTTTGCTCTGATTGGGGGAAATAAATGCCCTCCACCGTTGCGCTCACATGGCCCATATGTGAATGCAGCGGTGGCAGCATTTGCGCCCTCGGATCAACTGAGAAGTTGAAACGGCACTCAGTGCCTATAAATAGGACCTTTGGTCCTTAGGGATATTTCTATTCATCTTCTTCTTATTTTCTGAGAATTTTTATTCTCCCATAGAGCATAGCTCTTCATTTTAAGAAATTTCAAGAGTCAAAACTCTGCCAAAATTTAGGTAAAGATTAAATTTTTTTAACGATCTAGGGTTTACCCATTAACAGAGCCTTGCTCTTCACAGATCTTTGATCTAAAGAAAACCCTTTTAGGGTTTCATTAACAGAGCTTTGCTCTCTCGAAACCATAGATCTAAAGAGATCTTTTTTCAGGGTTTCTTAACCCATGAGCAGAGCTTTGCTCATAAAGAACTCTTAGAGTTTGTTCATAGATCTTGAAGATCTCAGAATTTTAATTCATATAAAAAATTGATTTCAATTTTTTTCTGATGGGTTTTTCCATCATTTTTACAGAGCCAGGTTCTTGAGGAATTTTTATTCCTTCATGATCAGAGTTTGACAAGTGTCACTCTGTCACAGAGCACTGCTCTCAAAAGGAGATTTACTCCTTAGCCCGAGGAAATTCTTATTAAATGAGAAACAATTGAGGATTTCCTCATTTAATTAACAGTCTTGTTCCCCTCCGAAAGACGGCGCGCAAGGCTGCGATGTCTTGGCGCTGAGATTCGGGGCAGATGCTAATTGATGCTATCCGTTCACCTCTCCGAAGATGCCAAGTTGGTTTATGGCACCATGTATCGAAGGTTTGAGCGGATGCGACCGATGTAGCAGACTTCGTCAGATTCCCCCTCGTTGAGGGGTTTTTGATTGTGGGGACGCTCTTCCCTGCAGGCGCAAGCCCCTGCAGTTAATTACGCTACCGCATTGCGGTAACAACTTTCTCCTTCTCCAGATGGTCACTTCGTGTCGTGGGTTTTGTTTTATGTTTTACTGCCCGTGGATCGTCTACGGAGACTGAGTTATGTCGTCGCCCGTAGGGCATGGACTAGTCCAAATCCGCATTATCTTAAATTTGGGTTTGGGGGTTTGGTTTGAGGATACGTCAGCCATGCTTGGGGCTAAGATCAACTCAAACGTTTGTTAAGGATACGTTAGTCTAACTTTGTGACTAAGATCAACTTAACGGGATCGTTTAGATCCTACAAAAGAGTGTTTGGACTCTAATGTTCCAGTTTAGGGACGTGGCGGTCCATTGTATATGTGGCCGTCGGGACCCGTCACCTCTCTGACGACGTTGAAGGATTACAACGGCGGATGTCAGAGGAGTTCAGAGATGTACCCTCGAGCCAGAGTTAATTAGGGGGATTCATAGTCCAGTCTGCTTGAAGGTTTAAGGACGCGTTAGCCATCTTTGAGGCTAAGATCAACTTAAACAGGACCATTTAGATCCGACGAAAGAGCATATAGGGGCTCTATTGTTCTAGTTTAAGGACATTGCGGTCCGTGGGTAGTTTAAGGACATTGCGGTCCATGGGTAGTTTAAGGACATTGCGGTCCATGGGTAGTTTAAGGACATTGCGGTCCATGGGTAGTTTAAAGACATCGCGGTCCATGGGTAGTTTAAGGACATTGCGGTCAATGGGTAGTTTAAAGACATCTCGGTCAATGGGTAGTTTAAAGACATCTCGGTCAATGGGTAGTTTAAAGACATCTCGGTCAAGGTTAAGGACGTCATAGTCCATGGGTTTAAGGACTCTACAGTCCGGTATGTGCTCTGGATGCTTCACACGGGTTCACTGCCGTGCTAGGCGAGGACCAGGCTCCGCTCTGGATGCTTCACACGGGTTCACTGCCGTGCTCTGCGAGGACCAGGATCCGCTCTGGACGTTTCCCGCGGGGTCAAAGAGTGACGTTATCCACGTTCCACGTAACCAGGAATTTTGTATCATGCATGGGTTTAAGGACCCCACAGTCCATGTCATGAATGGTCTTCGGGACCCGTCACCTCTTTGAAGACATTGAGAGATTACAATGCCAAATATCAAAGGAGTGAAGAGATGTACCCTAGAACCGGGGTGGATTAGATAGTCTTTGGCCCAATTTGGGTCAAGATTGATCGATTATGTTATGAGCCCATCGGCCCAGTTAATCACAGATTGAGGACTTATGGCCAGCTTGGGCTAAGTCCAGTCAGGTCTGGAATATTGACTCTTTGTTGTTCCATTGAGGGAGAATGTTTGCCTCTATCCCTTTAGCCAATTGGGCCAAAGCCTGGTGTTAAATACTTCAGGGCAATCAGTGTTGAACACTGGGAATAAGATTGACGAGTTAGTGTTCAACACTAAGAGATAATTGGTGTTAAACACCAGTAATAAGGCTTTTTCAAATTAGTGTTAAACACTAAAACAGATCAGTGTTGAACACTGCCAATAAGGCTTTTTAACCAGCATTGAATGCTAAGGCCCGACAGTGTTTTAACACTGGGCTTGAGAGTTTTAATTTTAGTGTTAAACACTAAGGCAAGAAGGGTCACGTGGCAGCACGTGAGAGCGCCCTCCCTTCAGTTGTTCTGCTGAAATTATCACTTCTTTCAAAGCATCACGTGCCATCACGTGATGGGCATTCAAATGCTTGTGTATTAGAGTTTCTGCCAAGGTCACGTGGATCACGTGGGGTGCTGCCTCAAAGGGACTTCTGTAGCTCTTTTGAGAGGGTCACGTGGTGACACGTGACCCTACCTCCATGTATGTAGTTTAGAGAATCTGTTGATCTTTCTTTTCAGGAATTAAATTCCTCGGGCTTTAATTTTCAAAGGAATTAAATTCCTACTTCCTTTCGATCCCTGAACCTTCTGTAGGAATTAACTTCCTTGTTTATGTGAAGAACTGAATAGGGTTAAACCCTAATGAAAGCTTTTAAGGAGCTAAACTTCTCGTTTTAAAGAAAGGGAATTAAATTCCTGCTGTTTCAACAGAACTATGTTCTTAATTAGGGTTAAACCCTGCTTCTTTTATTTTGAAGGAATTAAATTCCCATGATATAGGGTCGAGCCCTAATTTTATTTTAAAGGAATTGAATTCCTACAGTTCTGCGAGAATTAAATTCTCATGCTTGCATTCCTTCTCTATGTTTTGGATCTGCATGGCAGGATCTCGACCCATTGAGAATTAAATTCTCAACCTAAAGGGGAGATGTGCACTTTGCAGATCCTCTATCGAAGAGAGAAGAAATGTGCTCTTCTGTTTTATGTATCAGAGTTAAACTCTGTTGGGAATTAAATTCCCCCTCTTTCAAAAGGCCTTCCCTTTCTTACCTAGGGTTTTTTGCAGAAGATCCAAGTCTTTTTCAAGTATCAAAGCTTTTCTCCTTTTTTTCTTTCTCTGCGCCTGTATCTCTCTCTTGTGTCTCTTGGCTCCTATTTATAGGAGAAGCAGCTGAATCAATTAGTTTTGGTAAATCTCTCATGGGATATTTGATTTGCATCCATTATTCATTCTGGACCTTTGGATTATTAGGTGAATTTTATTCACCGTTGGATTTCAGATCCAGAGATTCTCCCTTGTTATTTTGGTTAGATTTAAGGGGGAAATCTTTCCAAACCCGAGATTTTCCATAAATAAATGACCTCTGAATCTTTAATTTGATTGGATGCATATAGTTGCGTTCCTTTGGAAAGATTTGCATTTCTCTCAGAATTTAATTCTGTTGACAAAAAGGGCTTTGAAAGCCGGTCACGTGTGACCACGTGATCCATGGTCACGTGTGAGCACGTGACCCCCTTTGGAATGAGCCTTTTGCGCTGTGTCTTCTGATTGCTGCTTAAACGTCACGTGCTACCACGTGACCCCTGGTCACGTGTGAGCACGTGACCCTTGCTTGAACTCTCTTTCCTTGGTTCGTCTGGAGAACGAGTCTGCTGTCTTGAACGTCACGTGCCAACACGTGACCCTGGTCACGTGGAAGCACGTGACCTCTTCTGAAGCCTTTTTCTTGACTTGATCAGAGAAATTGTGTGTCTTTGACGCTTGCATTTAAATGTCACGTGTCGCCACGTGACCCTGGTCACGTGGGAGCACGTGACTCTTTTTGAAGCCCATTTTCTTCAGCGTAGTCAGTAGGCTGAACTCGACTTGATGATGCTTTTAAGGTGTCACGTGCCAACACGTGACCGCTAGTCACGTGTAAGCACGTGACTCTCCTCTGAAGCTTTTCCCAGAAGCTTTCCTGATTTTAAATCAGGAAACAAATGCCCCCACAGCGTTGTTCTCATGTGTCTGCACGTGAGTGCAACGCTGTCACCTCTTGTGACCGTTGGATTCCTCTAGGGATCCGGGTAGACGAAACGTCCTTTCAGAAGCGCCTTCACTTTTTCATGCCCTTCCTTTCAAACCTTTCTTTTAAGAATTTGATTCTGGTTATCAGAGCTTAGTTCTCTGTTGTGTCTGTGCGGTGCCGCCTTATTTTCCAATCAAAAGCTAGTGCTCACGTGTTGCGCATGCAGGGATCTGCTTGATGTGGACGTTTCATTTCCTTAACCTGATTCCAATGCGTCGTTGGATTTCATTTCCAACGCTCTCCCCTTTTTTCCGGGCTTTGAGAATAGTCCCACCACGCACAACATTTTTTGTGCATAGCATTAAATGCTCCCCTTTATAAGCTGAACCCATGCCTTGCTTCTTTTCTTCACAGAGAAGCCCATTCGTGCCTTAAGGCGGTCATCTTTGAAAACCCGATCAATCGCCATGGCTTGCAATCGTCCCCATGCTCGTCGGGAACCATGGGAGGTGCCCCTTGAGGAGATAATTCCTCGCTTCGCTGCGCGGCTGGCGGATCCCCTTCTCACCGACGCTCAATGTGACACGGTGATGTACGAGCTACTGACCCGTCGGGGCTCTCCTCTTCCCATGGGCTCCATTTGGCTCCGGATGATCCTCCTGTCTGTGCTTGCCGATATACCCCCTCATCCGGCGGAGATGACTTCGGCAATCCTTGACGCGGCGGAGGACAAGCTTGAGTGCTTTCATGAGGCTTGTCTAATCACTCAAGCTCTGAAGGATCACTCGGTTCATTTACTGAGTCAGATAAGAGCTCGTCGGGCCGTCATGTCTGCTTTCGTTGACGAGCACGGCTCCAACCGGTGGGGAGCGACTCCTCGCGAAAACCGTCGTTTTGACGTGCTGGAGAAAGCGGAGAGGGAGTTGGAGAATTTTGTATTTTGCTTTGTTAACCCTTGTATTTCTGATCCTTTGTTTGGTGATCTTTTCCCACCAATGTAGTATGTTTGAATCAATGTACTCCTTTAACCATTGGTGGTTTGCATGCTTTCTGTTGAATTTTCATGCTTGTCAGATAGTCGTACGTGTGTCTTGCTTGTGTAAATGAGCTGTCTGTTTTTCTTTAATTACGAGCACCATCGTTACGTTGCATGCACATCAGTGCCTCGGGCAACATTTCCTTTTTAAACATTCGTACAGTTGCAAATACGTTCCTGATAGGATACAGATCAGAAACTTGCCACGTTATCTCCCGTATCGGGTGGTTTGTGCTGGCTTTAGATCGAGTATTGTTGTCGAAGGGAGGTTTATAAATGAAGACATATTCTTCTCTTCAATGGTGTGTCCCCTTTTTATTGAATGCATTCTGCGGATATCCTATCTTGATTTCCTTGCAGGACAACAATGGCTCAGGTTTCAGGGTTAAGATCTACTTCCTGAGACTTTTACATTTTATGAGCCACGAGGCTCTCATAAAGAGTTTTTCTCCCAGCCGTGAGGACTTGTAAGCGCCGGATACGGTTACCCTTGTCCGTGTTTTACGGAGTCAGGGGTTTCTCCGGATATTGTAGTTTAAAGACGTCGCGGTCAAGGTTAAGGACCTCATAGTCCGTGGATTTAAGGACTCCACAGTCCGATGTTAGTTTTAAGACATCACGGTCAAGGTTAAGGACCTCATAGTCCGTGGATTTAGGGACTCCACAGTCCGATGTTTGGTTACAGGGACCCGTCACCTCTTTGAAGACGTTGAGGAATTACAACGCCGGGCATCAAAGGAGTGAAGAGATGTACCCTTAAACCGAGGCAAAAATCTGTGAGGAATAGGGGTGATTGGTCGTTAGTTTTAAGACATCGCGGTCGAGGTTAAGGACGTCATAGTCCGTGGATTTTAAGGACTCCACAGTCCGGTGTTTGCTTTGGATGCTTCACACGGGTTCACTGCCGTGCTTGGCGAGGACCAGGCTCCGCTCTGGGCGTTTTCCGTGGGGTCAAAGAGTGACGTTATCCACGTTCCACGTAACCAGGAATTTTGCACTAGATGCTTCACACGGGTTCACTGCCACGTTAGGCGAGGACTAGGCTCCGCTCTGGATGCTTCACATGGGTTCACTGCCATGCTCTGCGAGGACCAGGATCCGCTCTGGACGTTTTCCACGGGGTCAAAGAGTGACGTTATCCGCTTTCCACGTAACCAGGAAGTTTGCACTAGATGCTTCACACGGGTTCACTGCCGTGTTAGGCGAGGACTAGGCTCCGCTCTGGATGCTTCACATGGGTTCACTGCCATGCTCTGCGAGGACCAGGATCCGCTCTGGACGTTTTCCACGGGGTCAAAGAGTGACGTTATCCGCTTTCCACGTAACCAGGAAGTTTGCACTAGATGCTTCACACGGGTTCACTGCCGCGTTAGGCGAGGACTAGGCTCCGCTCTAGATGCTTCACATGGGTTCACTGCCATGCTCTGCGAGGACCAGGATCCGCTCTGGACGTTTTCCACGGGGTCAAAGAGTGACGTTATCCGCTTTCCACGTAACCAGGAAGTTTGCGCTAGATGCTTCACACGGGTTCACTGCCGCGTTAGGCGAGGACTAGGCTCCGCTCTGGATGCTTCACATGGGTTCACTGCCATGCTCTGCGAGGACCAGGATCCGCTCTGGACGTTTTCCACGGGGTCAAAGAGTGACGTTATCCGCTTTCCACGTAACCAGGAAGTTTGCACTAGATGCTTCACACGGGTTCACTGCCGCGTTAGGCGGGGACTAGGCTCCGCTCTGGATGCTTCACATGGGTTCACTGCCATGCTCTGCGAGGACCAGGATCCGCTCTGGACGTTTTCCACGGGGTCAAAGAGTGACGTTATCCGCTTTCCACGTAACTAGGAAGTTTGCACTAGATGCTTCACACGGGTTCACTGCCGCGTTAGGCGAGGACTAGGCTCCGCTCTGGATGCTTCACATGGGTTCACTGCCATGCTCTGCGAGGACCAGGATCCGCTCTGGACGTTTTCCATGGGGTCAAAGAGTGACGTTATCCGCTTTCCACGTAACCAGGAAGTTTGCGCTAGATGCTTCACACGGGTTCACTGCCGCGTTAGGCGAGGACTAGGCTCCGCTCTGGATGCTTCACATGGGTTCACTGCCATGCTCTGCGAGGACCAGGATCCGCTCTGGATGTTTTCCACGGGGTCAAAGAGTGACGTTATCCGCTTTCCACGTAACCAGGAAGTTTGCTGATTGTATCCGCATTTCCCGGGATGGGGGTTGACTCTTGGCGATATGTGTCGCCGAGTCATGGAACTTGAGGCTGCCGCTGTTTCGTTTCGCTTGACGTTGTGTCGTCGAGACAATGAAGCTAGGAATTTGGCCTTCGCTTCATCTGCCGGTATCGCGTTTGCTTTATCGAGACGAATGCCACGGTGGCGATCACTAAGTTATCTGTGAACCGCCGAGATTTTGCTTGCTTCTTTTTATTGCAAGTTGTCCCATCATTTCGGCCATTTTGTCATGCATGTGTGGCTTTCTAGCTTTTTGCGGCAAGCTCGGATTTCTTGGATACGGGTTTCGGCATCAGCACCGCTACAACTGGAATGTTGCCAGGAGCGGATCATCATTTGCCTCTGTCGACGTTTGAACAAAGGTGGCTTAGCAAACAGGGTTAAGGGTCCTGTCGACCAAGGCTTTTGACCTCATGAGCCGTAAGGGTCTCACAAAGGTGTTTCTCCCTACAAGTCGTGAGGATCTTGCAGGTGTGTTTTCTCCTTAAGAATCGTGGGGATTCTTAAGTGCATGTTCTCTTGTAAGTCGTAAGGATCTTACAAAGAGGATTTTCCCCTTATAAGTCGAGAGGACTTGCGAGGGTTGTTCACCATGTAGATATATCCCTAGTCACGGGTGGGACTTTGTTAGGGAAATGTCTATTCGCGCCCGTGGATTGTATACAAGGGTCAGTCCGAGCCGCTTGTAGGGCAATATCGAAAGTTGTGGGAGTTGCTTAAGAACAGGTTAAGGTTTCTGTAACTTAAGACTTTCAAATCTTATGAGCCGTGAGGGTCCCATAAGAGAATTCTCCTTACGAGTCGTGAGGATCTCGCAAGTGTAATTTCTCCTTAGGAATCGTGGGGATCCCTAAGTGTGTTTCTCCCTTATGAGTCGTAAGGATCTCACGCGGGTGGTTTCTCCTTACAAGGTCGAGAGGACCCTGTAAGTGTCTTTTAACGAGGTTGCGCCCTTTCGGGTTTTCACCAACACTCGCCGGTAGCCCTGCTGTTTTTACTCACGGAGCCCTTTCGGGTTTTCATCCGTGCCCATTTTGCTTTATGGACATACCCTTTTTTTTTTTTTTTTTTTTTTAATCATCTCGCCAGCCTAAAGATGCTGCGGCAGTAGTTTAGGGACGTTTCGGTCCGTCGTTAGTTTAAGGACGTTTCGGTCCGTCGCTAGTTTAAGGACGTTTCGGTCCGTCGTTAGTTTAAGGACATTTCGGTCCACCGTTAGTTTAAAGACGTTTCGGTCTGTTGATAGTTTAAGGACGTTTCGGTCCGTTCATAGTTTAAAGACGTTTCGGTCTCTTGTTAGTTTAAGGACGTTTCGGTCCGTCGTTAGGGGAGGGCCAGCTGCTGCTTGTAAAGTCTGAGCCTAGGAAGATAGCGAGCGGACATAGTCGTCGTCATCTATCGTTGACCCAGGCTGTGGCTTACTAGGCATAGTATTTCTTCAAGAAGCGGCCATTTATTGGCCTGAAAGGCCTCTCACCGTGCATGTCCACGAGTAGATAGGCTCCACCCTGGTAAACCTGGTCTATGATGTACGGGCCTTCATAGTTTGGCTCGAATTTTCCCCGCTTGGCACGATTGGGAATCATGGGTCTTTTGACCACTAATACGAGTTCGCCTTGGTGGAATGTCCTCGGCCTGGTCAATTTTTCGTACGAGCGCGTCATCTTTGCTTTGTAGGCTTCTAGATGTTGTTGCGCTATGAGTCGGGTTTCGTCGAGGGCATCAAGCTCCTCAAGTCGAAGGTGGGCATTTTCTTCGTCGGTCAGTTCGTGGTGGACTGCCACTCGTAGAGAGGGTAACTCTATCTCGAGGGGGAGTACTGCCTCCGTCCCAAATACCAACGCTTATGGCGTTGTATTTGTGGCCGTCTTGAATGTAGTTCGATAAGCCCAAAGGGCTTCTTGCAGCCTCTCGTGCCAGTCTCTCTTATTCCGGGAGACGGTCTTTTTTATGATCTTCGTCAAGGTCTTATTGAAGGCCTCGGCCAGACCGTTGGCTCGCGGGTTGTAAACTGAGGAATACCTCCAGTCTATATTGTGCTGCTGCGCGAAGCGGCTAATCTTATGGCTCCTGTAGGCTGGCCCGTTATCGGAGATAATCCGCCGTGGGGTTCCAAACCGATAGATGACGTGCGTTTTGAAGAAATGGAGGATATTCTCCGTCTTCACTTCCCTCAGTGGTACTGCTTCTGCCCATTTGGAGAAGTAATCAGTCGTCGCCAGGATAAAACGGTGTCCCCGAGATGATGCTGGTTCAATGGGGCCGACTATGTCAGTCCCCCACATCTCGAATGGCCAGCTGGCCACCGTTGGGTGTAGCGGATTTGGATGTTGATGGATGAAATCTCCATGAATCTGGCACGAGTGGCATTGCTTCGCATACTCGAGGCAGTCCTGGATCATTGTGGGCCAGTAGTAGCCCATTCGTTTAATCTTTAACTTCATCTTTGGGCCTGCTTGGTGAGAACCGCAAAGTCCGTCATGAACTTCCTGAACGACTTTTTCTGCTTCGTCAGGTCCTAAGCATCTCAACCATAGAGAATCGAGCGATCTCTTGTATAGGGTATTGTTGACAAAAGCGAAAGATAGAGCTCGTTTCATGAGCTGATGTCTTGAAGACGCTTCTTCGGGCATTCGGCGGGACTTAAAGTAGTCTATGAAGACTTCCCTCCAGTCTTCGGCCTTCTCATGGTCCTTTATTTGTAGGGTCATCTGCTCAGTCGCTCCCTTTTCTTTGCATGATTCCGGAGATATTTCTGCCGGGGCGAGCACTCGACGGCTTTGTACCACGATTCTGACGTCATCGAGGTTCTCGTCAGCCAGTTCTTTAGCGAGTTTGGCCAACGCGTCTGCTTTGCTGTTTTCCGCGCGCGGTATGTTCTCCAAAGTATAGGAGGGAATTTGGGCCAACAGTTGTTGCACCTTTTCGCCGTATCTCACCAACTCCGGTTTGCACGTTTGGTAGTCACCATTAACTTGGCTAACGACCAGCTGAGAATCCCCATATATAAGGAGGTCTTCAATTCCCATGTCAATGGCAAGCTCGAGACCTGCTATCAGGGCTTCGTATTCAGCTTCATTGTTTGTCCTCGGCTCTGTTAAGGAGAAGGCGAAGCGCATTATCCCTCCTTGTGGAGTCGCAAAGATGAGGCCTATCCCTGACTTGATCATTGGGATACCTTGCTTTTGTTTTTTTATAGAGGACGCTCCATCGAAATAGAGTTCCCATCGGGTGCTTCCACCGCTAATCGCATCAAATGCATGCTCGTCCGGCAAGTCACAATTCAAAGGAGAATCGGCCGGTATCGGGTGCTCAGCGAGGAAATCGGCAATGGCCTGGCCTTTCACTGCCTTGAGAGGTTGATATGTTATCGAGAACTCCATCAAGAGCAGGGCCCATTTAGCGAGTCGTCCCGTCAATATGGCTTTTGACATTAAGTATTTAAGAGGATCCACTTTCGAGATGAGGCAGACTTCGTGTGCCAACGCATAGTGCCTGAGCTTTGTTATCGCGAAGATTAACGCCAAGCAATGTTTTTCAATGGGAGAGTAATTGCTTTCTGCCCCCAGTAGAACTCGACTTAAGTAGTAGAGTGCTCTCTCTTTCCCCTGATCGTTCTCTTGCGCCCATAGTGCGCCCAAGGAACCTTCGAGGGCGGTTGTATAAAGAATGAGGGGTTTTCCCTTGACCGGCGCAGCTAATACCGGCGGGTTCTGCAGGTACTGCTTGATCTCGTCTAGTGCGCCTTGGCATTTTTGATCCCAGACGAATGGGGTTCCCTTCTTCATCAGGTGACTGTAGGGGCGGCATTTGCCTGAAAGATTTGCGATAAATCGCCGGATGTATGCGAGCTTCCCTTGGAGAGACCGCAACTGTTTGAGGGTTCTTGGCGGGGGCATTTCCATGATCGCTTTAATCTTTGACGGATCTATCTCAATACCTCGGTGTCGGATGACGAATCCCAAGAATTTTCCCGAGGAGACTCCAAACGCGCATTTGAGGGGATTCATCTTCAAATTATATTGCCGAAGGCGTTGAAATACAGTCTCTAGGTGCTTTAAGTGATCTTCATATGACATGCTCTTTACTACGAGGTCGTCGATATAGCACTCGACGATGTCATGTATGAGGTCATCGAAGATCTTTGTCATGGCCCTTTGATAGGTAGCGCCGGCGTTCTTTAGACCGAAGGGCATAACCCTGTAGCAAAATACACCCAAAGGGGTCCGGAAAGCGGTGTGCTTCTGGTCTTCGGGATGCATTTTTATCTGATTGTATCCTGAGGAACCGTCCATAAAGGAGAAGATCTCGTGAGTGGACGTGTTATCTATCATTAGCTCGGTTACCGGCACTGGGAAATCATCTTTTGGACAGGCCTTGTCCCTGAAATCCACGCATATACGCACCGTCCCATTCTTCTTCATCACCGGGACGATATTGGCGATCCAATCGAGATATTGGACTTCTTGGATAAATCCAGAATCGATCAGTTTCTTGACTTCGGCGTTGATGCTCATCTCAAGCTCGAGTCGCATCCTTCTTGGCGCCTGCTTGACTGGCTTGATATCTGGGGATATTGCTAATCTGTGCACGGCGACCTCCGGATCTAATCCTGGCATCTCAGAGTAGTTCCACGCGAAGCAGTCTTTATGCCGTAGAAGCACGTTCTTTAACGCGGCCACCCTCTCTTCAGAGAGTAGCTCGCTGACAAATGTTGGTCGCGGGTCCTCTGCCGATCCCAACTCAATCTTTCTGAGGTTATCTGCGGTAGTATGTATACCGTCTTCCAGTTCTTTCGGAGCGGGCGGAAATTCCGAGATCACCTCATCATCGCTGTTCTCGAAGCACCGGGGAAGGTCATCTATGTTCTCGGGCTCTTCTTTTAATATCGTAATCGTATAACAGGTACGAATCCGCTCCCAGGACTGAGGTGGATCCGGTTTTGCTCTTGCGGCTTTGGGTTCGTGCTTTCGGGGCGGTGTTACCCTCCAGCTGTTGGATAAAGCGAATATGCCCCTTCGGTACTGGTCCTCGACCCAGTTCTTAAAGGTGAAGCAGTCTTCGGTAGGATGTCCTATGGCTCGGTGATAAGAGCAATAGCCCGAGCGAGAGGCCTTATTAGCTTGTTCGGGGTGTCTAGACTCTGGAAGCGTGATCATCTGATGTTTTAGGGCGAGCTTGAGTAACCTTTCCGTCTTGTCTCGGGGGAAGGAGTACGCTCGACTCATCTTTTCTATGAAGGACGAATCCGAGCTGTGCAGTACCCGATCACGTAACCCTCTAATCCTGCGTCGTTGTTGTCGGCTCTTTTTTCCGCTTCTCGACTTATTTCCGTCTCCGCATCGGGCCTTTCGCATGATGGGTTGACAAGGATGAGCATTCTTGCCTTTCGCAGCCTGTTGAAATAGACGTTGCGTCCTGGCCTTCTCGTAGATGGCCATTTCGCGGCTGTGGTCTTCCCGAGCTTTCTGACCCACTTTCCTGATAGGCTTGCTCATTCGTTCTTCAAACGACGGACTTGGCGCTTCAATCGCAGGGTCTGGTTTTGATGAGGGATCGGTATCTCCTGACGGGGCGTCCTCTTCTTCATCAAAGGTATATATAGCGTAGCTGCTGTGGGCCCGCTCTCGTTTTCCGGTTCTCGCGTATCCAAGCCCGAGTGTCTCCATTTTCCCGTTGGGCAATTTGCGTTGGGTTCCAGGGACATCCCAAATCTTGTTGTAGAACCGAGCCTGTCGAACAGTTTGTTTTAAGGGTACTCGTTGGCGCTTCAATAGCTTCTTTAATCCATCTGTATAGTATCTGGGCAAACGGATGGGTTGGAGTCTGTCGCATGCAGCATCTGCGCCATGCCAGATCTCTTTCTCTACTTTCGACTCTGAGGATTGATAGAATAGGATCATCTTCTCACCCTTTCGCCTGGGGGGGACGCAAAACGTTTGCAGCTCTTGCACACTGTGAGCTTGAAGCGTGTCGAGGTCCTTGTAGTGTTCTTGCGGTACCATGGTGATTTGCAAGTTATGGTCATCGCACGGAGGTGCTTGTATTGAAAGCCGATTGGAGAATACGGCATTGACCTCATCTTCCGAATCACTTCCGAAGACCAGTATGGGGATGGGCGTCCTCTGGTTGTTGCGTTGAGTTGGCCCCGTATAAACTATCTCTTCTTCTTCTTCGGTATCGCTTCCGAAAACAGGGATGGTGGCGGCGGCCTTGTTCTCCGAGTCGTGACACCTTTCTGTATCTTCAAAGTCTGGCAAGAAGTATTTCGCATCCTCGTATTTGCGGACTTCGTTCACGGAAAATGGGTTCAGCTCACCCGTCACAGTATACTCGAAACCATCTTTAAAGTACTTCATACACTGATGTTGTGTAGAAGGGACGATGTTGTACTCGTGTAACCAAGGACGGCCGAGCAAGGCGTTGTAACAGGTCTTGGCGTCAATGACATGGAATTTGATGTCTGTGACGAGAAGCCCGAAGCGTAACGTTAATATCACGGACCCGAGAGTCCGTGACGATTGTGAATCGAAACCGGAAATAGTAATTTTGTCACGAGCGAGATGTTGCACACTCATGCAGATTTCCTTCAACACCCGAACATTAAGGAGATTGACAGAGGATCCATTATCCACCAAGATCTTGCCTATCTTGATATCATGGCAGTATCCGGAGACATACAGGGGACGGTTATGGTCGCACGTCCCGAGAAGGAGGTCTTCATCACCGAAAGTGACGTCGGCCGTATGCACTTCTTCCAGTTCGTCTCTCATCTTTTGGGTGGCGAGAAAAGCTTGGAATTGCTCAGGTTCTTGTAGTGCTTTAATTAGTGAGTCCCGTGCTTCTTTTGATAATAGGAGGGCGTCGAGAATGCTAAGCTGGGAAGGTAGCTTCCTTAGATGCGCGAGGATGTTATAGTCCACTTTACTCCTCCTAGGAAGGTCTTTAGTCGCCAGTTCCTTCGCGACTTGGTCATCCAAAGTGATATCTTCAGTGACCTTTTCCTTTCCCTTATCTTTTCTGTTCGTAGGCCCGAGATTCTTTTCCGGGAGTGTGCGATTGCGCAGCTGAGTGTTTCCGCAGGCTTCTGATTCCTCATCTTTCCCTAGCGCGGATTCTTCAAAGAGAGGGCCCAGAGTCACTTCTTCATCAGAGTCGCTCCCAAAGGTGAGGACTTGCGATCCCTCGGTATGAGCCATATAGCAGTTGCCAGTAATTCTGTTGGGTCCGTCAACAGCGCTTCTTCGCTCCCGACGGTTCTTGCGTTTCATGCGTTTGAAATGTTGCCGGCGAGCAACATATCCTTGCCACCATATCTTGAAGGCGTCGCACTCCTCTGTGGGGTGTGAGACTTTCCGATGATATGCGCAGTAATCGGGGTGTTTCTCCGCCCCATCGTGCGTGTTTCCTTCCGAGGGGGGTAGCCTCATTCCCATTGACATGGCTTTGGCGAACCTTTTCCTCGTCTTGAATATCTTCTTGTCCATTTCGGATGCCTTTCGCTCTGGCAGGGGTAGCTCAACTCTTTCGTTCAGTCGCCCGCATTTGGTTCCTCCTGATGCTGCCATCTCGCGCTCCTGATCCGCTTTACTTTTTAGACGAATCTCGTCTAGGAAGGCATTGATCATATCAGTTGTCAGCCTCGCACGCTCTGGTTCGGGCTCTGCCTTCGGCTTCTTAGTGATAGGAGTTTTCTCATCATCGGTAAACGAGTGGGAGATCATGTTGCAACTTGCCGCATATCCCTCGGATTCGTCCGACGAGTTTTCTCCATCATCGTCCTCTTGAAAGATGTGGCTGAGGAACTCTTGCAGTGTGACAGGAGTTCGCGCCTTCTGATTATATTCTTCTAGCGCGTCGATTTGCTTCTGCAAGTTTGTTTGCTCGTCTCCAAGCTTCGCGGGCTTCTTGGATTTCTTTTTCTTTTTCTTTTTCTTCGAAGCTTTTGACGGTTGGGCGTGAGTATTTGGGCCCTTATCAGCAGTCTTCGTAGTTGCGCGGGGCTTCACTGCTCCTTCGATAATTCGAGGTTCAAGAGGGTCCTTCCATTCGATCGCAGGGCATGTGTGGAGGTCTCTCAGCATTCTTTTGGTCTTCGTTGATAGCACGACCTCCCATGGAGCTTCTTCGATAAAGGAGCAGGTTGCCCCCGGTGTGTCTGCCTTTTTAGGAGTGTGCGGTTGTGGTGGGTTCACCTTCCACTTTTCGGATAGTACGAACTTCCCCTGGAGGTATTGATCTTCGATCCATCCTTTGAAGACGAAGCAATCTTCAATCGGATGGCTTACCGTTTGATGGTAAGGGCAATAGTTGGGGTTATTCACCTCGGTGGGTTGTGGCGGTCGCCTTGGATTTGGTAGGTTTATAAGTCTGTTGCGTATTGCCAGCTCAAATAACCGTCTCGTCTTGTCTCGTGGGAACGAGTAGGGACGCTTCATCTTTTCATTATAATACCGGCGTCTTTCTTCCAGTTGATCTGCCGATTTTGGGGCGTCAGGTTGCTGTTGGGCATTTGCGACAAAGGTGGCCCTTCCTTTACCCTTATCATTCCGAGGTTCCGACTTCGGGGGAGGTGGCCTATGACCCATCTGGTCCATCTGAGCCAACTTGTCGATTAAAGCCTGGAATGTGGTTGGCTTAAAAAACATCATAAACTGGGAGATGGTTGCGTGGGGGTCCAAGGTTCCCACGAACATACCCACTGCGGGTGCCTCCTCAATGCGTTGCTCGCATCTCGACCACAAATTCCGCCAGCGTATAGCGTACTGGACCCAGGTTTCGCCTGGCTTTACCCTGGCGTTAATCAAAGCAGTAATTGGAGTGCGCTTGCTGGCGCTTGCGAACCGCTGAGTGAACAACAACTCCATTTCAGCGAACGTTTTGATGGAATCGTTCGGAAGTTCTGAATACCATTCGAATGCTGTTTCTGATAAGCTGCCAACGAACTGACGGAGTAACAGTTTATCGTCACCGCTGGTGTTACCGCAGAGGGCCCGGAACTGGGCGACGTGTTGATGAGGATTGCCGGTCCCCTTATACACATGGAATTTCGGTATCGTATAGCCTTGCGGGTATTTGATTTGATCGTACCGGCTTGGATACGGCCGCCCCGTTTTCACGACTTGACCAGCTGCCTCAGTTGCATGATGGACCCGGATTTGCTGGGCTATATAGTCAGCCAAGTCAGCCTTAGAGATCGTCTCTTCCTTGGCCGTTGAGAGGGCCGGTGGTGGATTTGACGTCTCTCCTCGGTCGTCCTCCAGAATAATCGGAGGATCTTCGGCGGGTAAGTCTTGCTGGATCATCATTCCTATCACATCTTGAAAGAGAAGGCCCATCCGTTGTATGTTGGCCGCTTGTTCAGCAGCCTCTTTGTCCCTTTTCTCCAGTGTCCGGCGAAGGAATTCAGTGTCGGTTTCTTCCTCCCGGCGTGCGTCTGAGGACGCTTCTGGGTTTTCCTTCGGCCCGGTGAGCGCGGCCATAGCATTCATCATTTCTTGGAGCTTTTGTTGCTGCTCCTGGGATTTCGTTACGGATCGGGTTAGCGGTCGGTGGCCTGTAGAAGTGCGGCTCTCCTCCTTTCCAGAGGCCATGTATACGGTGTGGACCATCATGCCCCCAGACTTAGGGTGTCCGGGCTTGTTGCTTTTAGCCGTCGTTGCACGTCGAGGGATCTTCTCGGGCTCCCTCCTTTTATGAGCCATGGAGGTTGAGGGGGCCGTCGAGGCGGGCATCCAAACAGCCTTTTGGGTTCTCGCCTGGTGACCAGCTTTCGGTTGGATTTTCGGCTTCTTGTGCTGGTGGGAGAAGTTTGGATCGATGATCGAGTCTCGGGCTTGCCGCCAAACCTTATAGATTTCGGAAGACAGCCGTTGAGGAGATCGGGGCTGTTCTGATTCTATTTCCACAACCCTTTCTGATGGGGGAGGAGACCTCTTCAGCACTGCGGTAGGGGAATTCCTTCGCACCTTATTTAGCATTTCAAAGCTGTTTCCAGTTGGAACAGCAGCATTAACTTCTACCGCCGGGGCTGGTGGAGTCAATCCAGAGGGGGAGTTGCCCCCAGCCTTCCTTATTCGACGCCAATGCCGACGTCGAGCGCGTCGAGCAGACGGCGTAGAGTCAGATATAAGAATGGTTTCGTCTTGCCCCCTGTGTAGGTGGGGGGTCGTTGTCGGTGTTAGCCTGTCAAAGACCGATGTCCTTTGTGCAGCGGGAGCGGAAACTGAAGCCGTCAACCTTGTAAAGACCGACCTTTTGGCCGGAGAAGCCGCCTTGGCGATTTCGAGGGCAGGAGCGGCCACTTTCTTAGAAGCAGCCTCCTCCGAGATTGTAGGCCTTATGATGAGTTCGCAGGATTTCTGGCCCAATCTAGAGAAGACTGAGGCGTTGGCATCGGGCGACTCGTTGAGAGGAGCCGCGGCAGGGGCAAGACGATCAAAGACCGACTTCTTGAGCGCTTCCTTTGTCAACACCGGCGCCGTGAAGCTTGATGGTGGGAGTATAGTCCCAAAGAACAATCCGGTAGTGGCTTGAGTCACCTGGTCCACCGGCATTGTGAACAACGAAGCAGCTTGGGGTCCATAAGCTACACCTCCTGGCGAGGCAAAGCCTTGGTCGCGATTGCAGCTCGAGCAATTGGAGGATTTCGCAGAAGTAGAAGCCATCGATCCTTTGCTTTCTGCAATAAGCAAGGCGCCAATTCTTAGTATCTTGATACCCAAGGGCAACTATTAGCGAACCGCGATTGGTTCGCGAATCACGACACACGAAGTGTGGAGTGGAAAGAGGAAAAGGTCCCACCGGGCGTGCCAGAATCTGTTCCCCTCCGAAAGACGGTGCGCAAGGCTGCGATGTCTTGGCGCTGAGATTCGGGGCAGATGCTAATTGATGCTATCCGTTCACCTCTCCGAAGATGCCAAGTTGGTTTATGGCACCATGTATCGAAGGTTTGAGCGGATGCGACCGATGTAGCAGACTTCGTCAGATTCCCCCTCGTTGAGGGGTTTTTGATTGTGGGGACGCTCTTCCCTGCAGGCGCAAGCCCCTGCAGTTAATTACGCTACCGCATTGCGGTAACAACTTTCTCCTTCTCCAGATGGTCACTTCGTGTCGTGGGTTTTGTTTTATGTTTTACTGCCCGTGGATCGTCTACGGAGACTGAGTTATGTCGTCGCCCGTAGGGCATGGACTAGTCCAAATCCGCATTATCTTAAATTTGGGTTTGGGGGTTTGGTTTGAGGATACGTCAGCCATGCTTGGGGCTAAGATCAACTCAAACGTTTGTTAAGGATACGTTAGTCTAACTTTGTGACTAAGATCAACTTAACGGGATCGTTTAGATCCTACAAAAGAGTGTTTGGACTCTAATGTTCCAGTTTAGGGACGTGGCGGTCCATTGTATATGTGGCCGTCGGGACCCGTCACCTCTCTGACGACGTTGAAGGATTACAACGGCGGATGTCAGAGGAGTTCAGAGATGTACCCTCGAGCCAGAGTTAATTAGGGGGATTCATAGTCCAGTCTGCTTGAAGGTTTAAGGACGCGTTAGCCATCTTTGAGGCTAAGATCAACTTAAACAGGACCATTTAGATCCGACGAAAGAGCATATAGGGGCTCTATTGTTCTAGTTTAAGGACATTGCGGTCCGTGGGTAGTTTAAGGACATTGCGGTCCATGGGTAGTTTAAGGACATCGCGGTCCATGGGTAGTTTAAAGACATCGCGGTCCATGGGTAGTTTAAAGACATCTCGGTCAATGGGTAGTTTAAAGACATCTCGGTCAATGGGTAGTTTAAAGACATCTCGG
This sequence comes from Agapanthus africanus, assembly GCA_030015575.1. Classification (NCBI taxonomy): domain Eukaryota; kingdom Viridiplantae; phylum Streptophyta; class Magnoliopsida; order Asparagales; family Amaryllidaceae; genus Agapanthus; species Agapanthus africanus. Next base: position 89,622,963 of record JASDDO010000024.1, on the reverse strand, counting down.
TCAATGGGTAGTTTAAAGACATCTCGGTCAAGGTTAAGGACGTCATAGTCCATGGGTTTAAGGACTCCACAGTCCGGTATGTGCTCTGGATGCTTCACACGGGTTCACTGCCGTGCTAGGCGAGGACCAGGCTCCGCTCTGGATGCTTCACACGGGTTCACTGCCGTGCTCTGCGAGGACCAGGATCCGCTCTGGACGTTTCCCGCGGGGTCAAAGAGTGACGTTATCCACGTTCCACGTAACCAGGAATTTTGTATCATGCATGGGTTTAAGGACCCCACAGTCCATGTCATGAATGGTCTTCGGGACCCGTCACCTCTTTGAAGACATTGAGAGATTACAATGCCAAATATCAAAGGAGTGAAGAGATGTACCCTAGAACCGGGGTGGATTAGATAGTCTTTGGCCCAATTTGGGTCAAGATTGATCGATTATGTTATGAGCCCATCGGCCCAGTTAATCACAGATTGAGGACTTATGGCCAGCTTGGGCTAAGTCCAGTCAGGTCTGGAATATTGACTCTTTGTTGTTCCATTGAGGGAGAATGTTTGCCTCTATCCCTTTAGCCAATTGGGCCAAAGCCTGGTGTTAAATACTTCAGGGCAATCAGTGTTGAACACTGGGAATAAGATTGACGAGTTAGTGTTCAACACTAAGAGATAATTGGTGTTAAACACCAGTAATAAGGCTTTTTCAAATTAGTGTTAAACACTAAAACAGATCAGTGTTGAACACTGCCAATAAGGCTTTTTAACCAGCATTGAATGCTAAGACCCGACAGTGTTTTAACACTGGGCTTGAGAGTTTTAATTTTAGTGTTAAACACTAAGGCAAGAAGGGTCACGTGGCAGCACGTGAGAGCGCCCTCCCTTCAGTTGTTCTGCTGAAATTATCACTTCTTTCAAAGCATCACGTGCCATCACGTGATGGGCATTCAAATGCTTGTGTATTAGAGTTTCTGCCAAGGTCACGTGGATCACGTGGGGTGCTGCCTCAAAGGGACTTCTGTAGCTCTTTTGAGAGGGTCACGTGGTGACACGTGACCCTACCTCCATGTATGTAGTTTAGAGAATCTGTTGATCTTTCTTTTCAGGAATTAAATTCCTCGGGCTTTAATTTTCAAAGGAATTAAATTCCTACTTCCTTTCGATCCCTGAACCTTCTGTAGGAATTAACTTCCTTGTTTATGTGAAGAACTGAATAGGGTTAAACCCTAATGAAAGCTTTTAAGGAGCTAAACTTCTCGTTTTAAAGAAAGGGAATTAAATTCCTGCTGTTTCAACAGAACTATGTTCTTAATTAGGGTTAAACCCTGCTTCTTTTATTTTGAAGGAATTAAATTCCCATGATATAGGGTCGAGCCCTAATTTTGTTTTAAAGGAATTGAATTCCTACAGTTCTGCGAGAATTAAATTCTCATGCTTGCATTCCTTCTCTATGTTTTGGATCTGCATGGCAGGATCTCGACCCATTGAGAATTAAATTCTCAACCTAAAGGGGAGATGTGCACTTTGCAGATCCTCTATCGAAGAGAGAAGAAATGTGCTCTTCTGTTTTATGTATCAGAGTTAAACTCTGTTGGGAATTAAATTCCCCCTCTTTCAAAAGGCCTTCCCTTTCTTACCTAGGGTTTTTTGCAGAAGATCCAAGTCTTTTTCAAGTATCAAAGCTTTTCTCCTTTTTTTCTTTCTCTGCGCCTGTATCTCTCTCTTGTGTCTCTTGGCTCCTATTTATAGGAGAAGCAGCTGAATCAATTAGTTTTGGTAAATCTCTCATGGGATATTTGATTTGCATCCATTATTCATTCTGGACCTTTGGATTATTAGGTGAATTTTATTCACCGTTGGATTTCAGATCCAGAGATTCTCCCTTGTTATTTTGGTTAGATTTAAGGGGGAAATCTTTCCAAACCCGAGATTTTCCATAAATAAATGACCTCTGAATCTTTAATTTGATTGGATGCATATAGTTGCGTTCCTTTGGAAAGATTTGCATTTCTCTCAGAATTTAATTCTGTTGACAAAAAGGGCTTTGAAAGCCGGTCACGTGTGACCACGTGATCCATGGTCACGTGTGAGCACGTGACCCCCTTTGGAATGAGCCTTTTGCGCTGTGTCTTCTGATTGCTGCTTCAACGTCACGTGCTACCACGTGACCCCTGGTCACGTGTGAGCACGTGACCCTTGCTTGAACTCTCTTTCCTTGGTTCGTCTGGAGAACGAGTCTGCTGTCTTGAACGTCACGTGCCAACACGTGACCCTGGTCACGTGGAAGCACGTGACCTCTTCTGAAGCCTTTTTCTTGACTTGATCAGAGAAATTGTGTGTCTTTGACGCTTGCATTTAAATGTCACGTGTCGCCACGTGACCCTGGTCACGTGGGAGCACGTGACTCTTTTTGAAGCCCATTTTCTTCAGCGTAGTCAGTAGGCTGAACTCGACTTGATGATGCTTTTAAGGTGTCACGTGCCAACACGTGACCGCTAGTCACGTGTAAGCACGTGACTCTCCTCTGAAGCTTTTCCCAGAAGCTTTCCTGATTTTAAATCAGGAAACAAGTCTCATCAAATGTTGACGCTGTTTTATTAATGATGAACTGTCATCTAGATTTTGTGGGCCTCCTTTGGTCCCTCTCCACTGCATTGCAGTGCGGTACAAAAATTAAATTATAGCACTGACAGTTGATTTTTGTCCCTTTTCGCACAGGCGACATGTATTTCGATCCCTTTTTCCCGTTTGTTCGTTCAGAGGGAGGATTCCTTGAAGCGCCTGTGGACCGGGAAGTCTTAGCATTGATCAAAAATCATGACCCAGAACATAAGAATCTTTAGCTCTGGGGGACATGGTACAATCAAATTATTAAGGGTCGACAGAGCTTTTCGTGCGCGGTACCCTCAGAACCATCATAGCGATCCATTACGCCGACCCACCCCCAGTGAACTATACCGTGGAAGAAGTCAGCTGGACTTCGGGAGGTCTTCTTCAGCCTGCTATGGCTTCGATACCCATTCAGCCTCCAATGGCTTTGGATACCCCGGGGCGACGTATTTGTCAAGGCGAGGCGTGCCCGTGGGGACAACCGTATATGATTGGCCTAATTCCTCGTCATCCAGCTGGCTATCTGCAATGGACCCGTTATATTCTGTCAGCGAAGAAGTCGTAGTTGTTGAGGCTTGGGTTAAGGCCTTTCTGGAGCAGTGAAATATTCCTACTCACACCTTCCTTTTGCTGGACCGAGAAGTATCAATTTGCTTAGAGGAATTTGCAGAAGTTTCTGGCTTACCGGTTATGGAGGAGCATTGTGAAGAACTGCTTCCCACGGATGAATACGTTTTTGGTGCCAAGCCAGTGATGACAGGCCTTACCCCGGAGAACGCCATTCAACACCACTTTCCTAGTTTGATCAAAGTGTTGAATATTTATGAAGGCCTTTTCCTCGAATCTGGGAGCCACGAGGTTAATTTCAAGGATTTCATCGCTCGTTTTCTTCATCCGGAAGTCCTTTCGAAAGAGGCTGCTAAATTCGCCACGCTTGACGACCCTTTCGGCTTAGGTTTAAACAACCTGCCAACGACGGAGGTAGATCAAAAGAGTTTCTTCTTACCCAACACCCCAGTCGTTTCTTTTGCGGAGGTTGCAGTCCCTGGGATTGATGAGGAAACGTTCTTTTTGGGGTTTCTTAGGCTATGGCTGAGCTGGCTCCCGATGCACCCTCGCCGTATGAGGCCGTCCGTCTTCTACCTAGCTCACCGAATAGTTATTAGGGTAAAAGTGGCTGTCGAGGTTGCCGGGTTAGCTCATTTGTATTACGGCCTCAGCCAAGCGGCGGATACTACTGAACCCGGAGTGCAGCATGTGAACTTCTCGATGCATTACTTCATGTCATGGCTCGAGCTACATGCACTTGGCATTTTCGGTATCCATAAAAGGCCTTCCTTCTATGACAGGTGCAGCTTCCCCCGGATTATGCGATTAGTTGGCGCATCTATTGTAAATCCGTCATCGCAGGAAGCTAGAGGTTTGCTCCTTCGTCCTCGCACGGTTAGAGATGGCATGACCTTCACCGACAAGATTCTGACCATCGGCAATGAGTCCGCAACAACGGTGCAACCATTGCGGGACATTTTTAAAGATGGAGCCTCTGTTTTGAAAGCTCGGGAAACTCTTCATTTATATGCCATCAGACCGAGCTTTCTAGTGTTTAGGCAAAATGATGCGGCGTTATTCATGAGATACAATCCGCATCGTTTCGCCCAGCAGCTGAGCTACAATCAGGGAGTCCCGCTTGAGGCTTTCTTGTTAGAACCTGCTGTCACTAAAGAAAGAATGCGAAACGTTCTGTATCATTTTATGCGCTTGAACACGGGGTACAACTTCTTTATCAGCGAACCGAGCTGTGTCCTGAAGGCCCTTAGTGTGTACGTGGCGTGGTATCGGCATTCAATGGGTGCCGTCATCAGGGAGGAGAAGCGACTGCTGCTCGATCGCAAAGGTGCACCCCCTGCTGGTGATCGAAACGTCCCTCTGAAGCGACGGACCATTGTCCCACCTCCCTTAAGAGAAGCTGTCGTGATCGAAGTCCCGCATGACAGGCTCGAGCTACCGATACCCCGGGCTCCTGTAGAAATGAGGACTGTAGCTTCCCCCGATTCTGGCGTGGGTTCAGATATTGGGACTCATCGCCCCAAGGTGCCCACTAAACGTAAACTTGTACTTGCGGTGACCAGAGCTCGCTCACAAAAGAGGAAGAAGAAGTCGATCCTCTCTGCCGACGTTGTATTTGGTCAGGAGCATCATGCTCCTTATAGTGAGGGCTTGGGCGAATATGGGACCAACGAGGGCCTATTCGTAGCGCCGGATGATATGGATCTGGAGGCTGCTATTGCAGCTTATGTACGATCAGCAAGCCACAAAGCAGGAATGATCATCCTTGCTGAGTCAGGTAATCTTTAGTTACATCTTTTTTGCTGTTACATATTTTTCTATTATCATGCCTTGACTAACACCTCATCTTTAACAGACATTTCCACTGAAGAGGCTCTAGCGGCTTCCCTTAAGACTTTCGAGGAGGAGGAGAGGATTCGCGCTTCGCTGGGCGTTGGTATATTTCGGCTCATTGCGCCTTCATCCGCCTTTCTTATGGACAATCTGACCCCTTCTTATCTTATCGCAGGGACTATAATGCCAATTGTGCGGAGTGATGCGGAGATACTTCCAGAGCCAACCATTGAAGTCTCGGCCTCCTCAGCACTGCCGAAAGAGGCTTTACTCAAACGACCGATGACAGATGCCATAACGGCTCCAGGGGTAACTATTAGCGTGGACGATGGCGTCCCGTTGACGGAGGTCTTTAGAAGATCTGCCCTCATGGCCCGAGCGGAAAGGAAGCGTAGAGTGCACGCAGCAAGGGAGCGTAACGCTGCCTTGGCCGCGGGTGCAGGTTCGAGCGCTGCTACCCCTGCCCCTACTCCTTCAGAGGATGCTTCGGCTGCCTTGTCTACCGCCCACAGACAGGCAGCATGTGCGGCTCGGGAACCAATCGAAAAACCGACCCAAGGTAACATGACATTGGGTTCTTTTGTCAAAGTTTTAACTTTCAGGTTCTCATATATCCTATCTTGCAGGGCGAGTCTTGCCAAGGAAGTGGTGGGTGACGTGGCGGCAACCACCGAGCCTGAGGTAGCGGTAGGTGAAACGGCTACAATCGCCGATCCCGAGTTAGCGGTAGGTGAGATGGCTATAATCGCTGAGCTCGAGGTAGCGGTAGGTGAGACGGCTACAATCGTTGAGCCCGAGGTAGCCACTCTTTCTTAAGAGTCGGGTACTGCTCCAATCGTCACTCTTTCCCCTTGTGGGTCCTTGCCGTTGTCGGGCGCTGCGAGTGTCACGACTATTCTCGTGGAGTCGGGGGATGAGGCTACGGGTGACGAGACCGTTCCGATGGAGGAGGGTGAAGCATTCGCTGCATCCAGTGACGCCCTTGTCGCGGTCTCGACCGGCGACTCACCAGGTAGATTTTGGGTCATTACTCTCCCCTTTATTCTGCAATCCCTTTCAATTTCTTTTGACAGTGTTTCTATTATTTCTAACGCAGGTGTGATGAGCGTTGGGGTTGTGCCATCCAAGGAAGCCTCTCCAGTTGCTGCTTTGACGGTGACCGCTCCTTTATCTTCTCTCGTACCCTCTCAAATGTTGGAAGGTGCTGATTTATGACCCATCATCTTCATTGCAGGCAGTATACTTTATGTACTGACATTGCATTATTACATCCTTGCAGGAGTCCTTTTTTATCACCTGTATCAGGTGCTACACCCACACTTCTCCTTTCAGTCAGAGGTTGCCTCTTTTAGCGGAGCTGGTGAGTACAGCCTTTAGCTAACGTCTCTTCTTTTCTTTTACGGTCAGTCAAATAGTTTCTAATTCTTCTTTGTTTTAATTGCAGCCCTACAGATTGAAGGAGGAGACGAAAGAACAATTGCACCACCGGTATTCCCGGTCTTGCCACCCGCTGCAGCCGGTATAGTAAACTCTGTTGTTCATGAACCTCCTTTATTTCTTGAACCGTTATTTGACTGTGACTTGCTTTGTAGCTGTGACACCGACTTCAGCTCCGTTCGAGTCTCAAGTTGTAATGCCAGCAGGCCCCTTCTCTCGACGCCCCTCTTCCAAAGGTGCTGTGAATAGCCTGCTCATGTTAATCGATCACCTCAAGGAGCTTGATGCGGAGACTCCTGCCCTTGCTGCAGATTTCATTGCTGGGGTTAATCCCATGCTGGCGATACTCGTGCACTTTCATAATGAAGACGTCGTAGAGTCCTGGGTTAATCACTGCAGAAAAATCGAGGCCTGTCTGCATGAGCTCGAGTTTAGACGTCCTGCCCCCGAAGTCTTGGGGCTGCGAACTCCCAGCGGGCTGTATGGGTCGAGGAGAGCACCCCTTACTTCCGCCATCTTGAACAAGAAGCGGCTTTGAGGCGTAAGGAGCACGAGGAGACTTTAAGCGAATCTTCTCGTTTGCATGCTCAAGTTGATGCAAACGCTGCACAGCTGAAGATTATCTTTGAAAGCCTTCTACGATGTATTTCTGACAGGCTAAAGCTGCGGCAGAAGCTCGACCTCATCGAGCGAGATGCACAGAATCATGGGGTAGCTCAGCGGGTCGTCGAAGAGCAACTTTCATCATATTTGCAGCAATGAGCTCAGGTTGAAGCAGAGTTGGCCGCGACAGCTGACCGTGAGAAGAGGCGGAGGGGAGTGCGCGAGCGGATGATTGGTCTATTGAAAACGCTTCCCTCCCAATAGTTGTTTTTGCACCACTTGTAACTTTTGAATAAAATGTATCCCCCTTTTTTATCCTTTCATATGATGTAAATTATACTCAATTGAATTTATGAATAAAAGATACATTTCTTTCGTACTATCTTGTGTCTTTTTTTTGCTTTCTTCTTTTCTTTGTTATCGGCATGTCACTTTAGTAAGCATAGCTTGCAGATGATAGAGAGAGCATTCCATTTTGAATTCTTCGAGAGGTAGCGATGGCTTAGGAAACAGGGTTAGGATCTGTTGCCTAAGACTTTCCAACTTTATGAGCCGCGAGGGTCTCACAAAGGCTTTTCTCCCTACGAGTCGTGAGGATCTCGTAGGTGCCTTTTCTCTTTAGGAGTCGTGAGGACTCCTAAGTGCGTTTTCTCCTGAGAGTCGTAAGGATCTCACAAGAGAATTTTTCCGCCTACAAGTCGAGAGGACTCGTAAGTGGTTGTTTCTCTTCTTCGTCGATATTTGATTTCGGAGAGTGTGACCCGTGAATAGTATGCAAGAGTCCATCTTGGACTGACTTGCAGGGCCCCAGTGCTTAGGAAACAGGGTTTTTAATCCCCATTGCCTAAGGCTTTTCCCTACGAGTCGAGACGAATCGAGAAGTTCTCGCCAGGATGTCCTAACGTCACAGTTCACCTCTGCTCTTTACGACAGAGGTCCGTTAGGGTCTGTGGTACTAGGGTTTTGCCTGTCGTACCGTCGCGTTGGCTGATGTATCCCTCGATAGGCAATCTTGCTGTTCGAGTAGCCTTGCAACTGTCGTGTCTCTGATCCCTTCGGGGGCTGGACAAGACGTCTTCAAGCAATTTTCCTAGGCAGTTTGACCGTCGGAAAAGCAAGCGTTAGGAATTTTGCCATGCCGCTTTTTACTTGAGGTTAGGCTCATTTTCGGGGAGCCCCGACGAGTCATAACCACTCCGCGCTGGTGTGGGATGATCTCCGATAGTCTTTCATGTTTTATATGAGTTGCCGTCAAGACCCTGAAGCTAGGAATTTAGCCTTTGCTTCGTTTGCTGGCATTGCGTATGCTGTATCGAGACGAATGTCGCGGTTGTCTCTAGGTTATTGGTGAACCGTCGAGGTTTGGAACGAGGAATTTTTCCGTGGCTCCGTTGTTTGATTGTCACGTCTGAATCCTGCTGGAGGAAGAACGCTGTGGTGACGTCTCGTCTGCTATATCGAGATGAACGTCGAGGTGGTGACCACTCGGCGATGGTGTGGAATGATCTCCGATAGTCTTTCAGGTTTTATATGAGTTGCCGTCAAGACCCTGAAGCTAAGAATATTGCCTTCGCTTCGTTTGTTTTAGCGTGTCCGAATCCTGCTGGAGGAAGGACGCTGGGGTGACATCTCGTCTGCTGTATCGAGACGAATGCTGAGGTGGAGCTGGGATTTTGCCGTCACTCTGCTTGGTGACGTTGCGTCCGAGTCCTGTTGGAATGAGGAAGATCACCATTACTAATTCTTAGGCTGTAGATATTGCCGTTAAGGTTTGGAACTAGGGACTATGTCGTGGCTCCGTTTCGTTGTGTCACTTCCGTACCTTGCTAGCATAAGGAGGAACGCTGTTGTTGGCCTTCTGGGATGCAGATGTGACCGTCGAAACTTGGCTCTTTTTCTGATGGAGCCTGGTGGGATTATATGGTTCCCTCTTTATTTGCGCCCCTGGTTTGTATATAGGGATCGATGTGATCTCGCCTGTAGGGTAAGAGTTTCATTTCATTTCATTTCATTTTTTTTTATTTCTTCCCACAATGCTCTATTATTTCGGCTTTTATATCGCGAAAGTTGCGATTGCCCAATCATTTCGGTTATTTTTCGCGGTGCCCAATCATTTCAGCTATTTGTTTTATTTACTCGATGCTTTTTATTGTGAGTTGCCCAATCATTTCGGCTATTTTGCATGCATACACTTTTACTTGCCGATTTGCAAGTTGCCCCATCATTTCGGCTATTTCGTATGCATTTGTAATTCACTGGCTTTTCGCAGCAAGCTTGGAATTAGACACCGATTTCGGCATCAGCACCGCTACAACTGGGATATTGCCAGGAGAGAATCATCATTTGCCTCTGTCGATGTCGAACAAAGGTGGCTTAGCAAACAGGGTTAAGATCCTGTCGACTAAGGCTTTTAACTTCATGAGCCATAAGGGTCTCATAAAGGTATTTCTCCCTACGAGTCGTGAGAATCTCGTAGGAGCGTTTTCTCCTTAGGAATCGTGAGGATTCCTAAGTGTGTGGTCTCTTATAAGTCGTAAGGATCTTATAAGAGTGCTTTCTCCTTATAAGTCGAGAGGACTTACAAGGGCTGTGCACTGTGTAACCATATCCCTAGTCACGGATGGGACTTTGTTAGGGAAACGGTTATTTACGCCCGTGGATTGTATGCAAGGGTGGAGACGCTTGTAGGGCAGAACTGGAGGTTGTGATGGCTTAAGAACAGGTTCAGATCCCTGTAGCTTAAGACTTTTGAATCTTATGAGCCGTGAGGGTCTCATAAAAGGGTTCTCCTTACGAGTCGTGAGGATCTCACAAGTGTAATTTCTCCTTAGTTATTGTGGGGATCCCTAAGTGTGTTTCTCCCTTGTGAGTCGTAAGGATCTCACGCAGGTGGTTTCTCCTTATAAGGTCAAGAGGACCTTGTAAGTGTTTTTTAACGAGATTGCGCCCTTTCGGGTTTTCACAAAACTCGCCAGTAGCCCTGCTGTTTTTACTCACGGAGCCCTTTCGGGTTTTCATCCGTGCCCATTTTGCTTATGGACATACTTTTTTATGGCACCATGTCAGTCTGGGGACGGCGCGGGTTGGTAGTAGTTTGACGACGTTTCAGTCATAGGTCAGAGATTTTTCGAGCAGCGTACGATTATGCAGCTAGATTTTCTCGCAAATCTTCGTATCTTTTATGTCGGAGGTGGATTCCTTGAAGAGAAGGCTGAGGGCGATTTCTTCATCAGAGTCGCTTCCAAAGGTGATAACTTGCGATCCCTTAGTGTCGATTATGTGACAGTTGTCAGCGGCTCTTTTGCGCTCATCTGTCGTGCTTTTCTGTTCCCGACGAGCCTTGCGCTTCACTCGTTGAACGTGTTGTCAGTGGGCAACATATCCCTGCCATCAGTTTTTAAAGGCTATGCACTCATCGGTAGGGTGTGCAATCCTCTGATGGTATAAGCAGAAGTTAGGATGTATGTCCGTTTCATCAAGATGTATACCGCCAGGAGAATTTCCTCTGAAAGAGGGCAACTTCATTCCCATCGATATGGCTTTGGTGAACCTTTTCCTTGTCTTGAACCTGCTTTTATCTGTCGCGGGCATGCCTCGGTCTGGTTAGGGTGTTTTAACCTTTTTGTCTAGTCTCCGATGTTTGGCTTTTTCAAATATGGCCATTTCACGCTCTCGATCAACTTTTCTTTTCAGAAGGGCTTCGTTCAGGAATGCATCAATCATTTCGTCTTATGGCCCTAGAAGTTTCGGCTCAGGATCTGCCCCCAATTTCTTTGCGTCTAGAGCTTCTTCACCGTTTATCAACGAATGAGAGATCACGTGGCAGCTTGCCACATAATCCTCAGGTTCATCCGACGAGTCTTCTCCATTGTCGTCATCTCCATCCTCAAGGACGTGGCTAAGAAATTCTTAGAGTGTGATTGGGGTCCGCGCCTTCTGGTTATATTCTTCTAGCGCGTCAATCTATTTTTGTAGGCCCGTGCACTTGTCATTAAGCGTCATGGGCTTTTTGGTCTTCTTCTTCTTTTTCTTCGAAGAATTTGACGGCTGGGTACGAGCGCTTTGACTATCACCACCAATTTTTGTAGTTGGGCGCGGTTTCAGCATTCTCTCAACGATCTCGGGTTCCAGTGGATTTTTCCACCTGATTGCCGGGCATGTTTGGAGATCCTTCAGCATTCTTTTCGTTTTTTCTGAAAGAACAACTTCCCATGGGGCTTCCCTTATGAATGAGCATGATGCCCCGGGCATGTCCACTTTTTTAGGGGCGTGAGGTTGTGGCGGGTTCACCTTCCAGTTTTCGGATAATGCAAACTTGCCTTGTTGGTATTGGTCATTAATCCATCCTTTGAAGATAAAACAATCTTCAATTGGATGGCTTACTGCTTGGTGGTAAGGGTAATAATTAGGATTGTTGACATCGCCTGGCTGCAATGGACGTTTTGGATCCGGCAGATTGATGAGTCTGTTGCGCACTGCCAGCTCGAACAGTCTCCTCGTTTTATCTCGGGGAAACGAGTAAGGACGTCCCAATCTCTCCTCGAGGGATAGGCGTGGACGCACGTTGTTTTGGCAAACAACCGGCTTTAAGTTGCTCGGCTGTTGATGAGTGTCGGTGACGAAGATTGCTTTCCCTTTCCCTTTTTCGTTTCGAGGCTCCGACTTCGAAGAGGAAGGCCTGTAGCCCATCTGGTCCATTTGGACCAGCTTGTTAATCAAGGCCTGGAAAGTGGTCGGCTTGAAAAACATCATGAACTGGGAGATGGTCGCCTGAGGATCGAGAGTACCCACGAACATGCCTATCGCAGGCGCTTCTTCGATGCGCTTCTCACATTTTGACCATAGATTCTGCCACCGTATTGCGTACAGAACCCATGTCTCTCCAAGCTTTACCCTGGCATTGATCAGTGCTGTGATTGGGGGACGTTCACTAGCACTCGCGAAATGCTGGGTGAATAGTAGCTCCATCTCTGCAAAAGTTTTAACGGAGTCGTTCGGGAGTTCAGAGTACCATTCGAACGCTGTCTCCGACAAGCTGCCGATGAACTGGCGAAGCAGTAGTTTATCATCACCTCTAGTATTACCGCACAAGGCTCTAAATTGAGCGACGTGCCGATGCGGATTTCCCGTTCTCTTATATACGTGGAATTTGGGGATCGTATATCCCGGCAGGTACTTTATTTGGTCATACCAACCCGGATAGAGTCGTCCAGTTTTAACAATTTGCCCAGCCGCTTCATTCGCCTGATGAACTCGTATCTGCTGAGCGATGTAGTCATCCAAGGCGGCCTTAGAGATTGTCTCTTCTTTGGCTGCTGAAAGAGCCGGAGGAGGGTTCGATGATTCCCCTCTGTCGTCTCCAATGATAATCGGGGGGTCTTCAGCTGGAGGTTCCGGCTATAACATCATCCCGGCCATATCTTAGAATAGAAGAGCCATTCGTTTTATGTTGGCTGCCTGTTCCGCGGCCTCTTTTTCTTTCCTCTCGAGCATTCTTCGGAGGAATTCAGTATCAGTTTCTTGTTCCCGACGCTGCTCTGAGGTCTCCGGATTGTCTTTTGGCCCAGTGAGTGCGGCCATTGCAGTCAGCATCTCCTGAAGTTACTGCTGCTGTTGTTCCTGAGCCTTCGTTATCGATCGAGCAAGCGGTCGATGACCCGTGGAAGCACGACTTTCCTCTTTTCCGGAAGCCATATAAACGGTGTGTGTCACCATGCCCCCAGACTTGGAGCATTTAGACTCAGCGTCTTTGCAGTTTTCCGCGTTCACAGGGGCTTTTTCTGGCCTCCTTCTCATGTGAGCAGTTGAAGTCGAGGGGGCCGTTGCAGCGGACACCCAGACGGCTGTCGCCTTTGGTGGCTTGACAAGATGGTTTTCTCCTTATCGAGCTTTAAGCTTCTTGATCGGCGAGAGTAGTTCTGGTCAATCACCGATTCCTGAACCTGTCGCCAGACTTTATAAATTTTAGAGGACAACCGCTGAGGGGGCTGCTCCGGCTTCATTTCTGTAGTAATCTCCATAGGTAGAGGAGATCTCTTCAGCACGGCAGTCGGAGAGTTCTTGCGAACCCTCCTAAGCGGTTTGAAGCTGTTCCCAGTTGGAACGGCAGCATTGATTTCCATCATGGGAGCTGGCGGAGTCAATCCAGAAGGGGAGTTGCCCCCAGCCTTTCTCACTCAGCGCCAGTGGCGACGTTGAGCGTGTCTTGCAGATGGAGTTGGGTCAGCTATAGGGGTGACTTCCTCATGCCCCCTATGTTAGCGAAGGGTTGTCGCTGGCGCCAGCCTCTTGAAAACTGACGTCCGTTGAGATGCAGTGTCCAATCTGTCAAAGACAGACCTCTGGGCAGGGGAAGCAGCTTTGAGGACTTCACCTGGAGTGGGAGCCGGAACAGCCAGTCTAGTGAAGACCGACCCTTTGGCAGGAGAAGCCGCTTTGACGTCTTCAGAACCAGGAATAACTATTCTTTTAGGGATAACCCTTTCGGGTATCGTGGGCTTCTTGGCGTTCTGGCCCAGTCTGTTGAAAACTGAGGCAGTGGAGTTGGACGACCCGTTGAGAGGGGCCGCAGCAGTGGTAAGTCGATCAAAGACCGACTTCTTTGGGGCTTCTTGTGACAGCAGTGGGGGACTGAAGCTCATCGGCGGGATCATGGTCCCAAAGAACAGCCCAGTGGTAGCCTGAGTGATTTTCTCCACCGACATCTTGAACAATGAGGCCACTTGGGGCCCGTAGGTCACTCCTCCAGCAAGGACAGAGTGGGGGTTGTTGCAGCTAGTGCAGTTGGAAGCCATTTCTCTGTACGGGAGCAAGACACCAAATCTTAGTACCTCGAATCCAGGGGCAACCACATTAAACCGTGATTCGTTCTCGAACACGACACACGAAGTATGGAGTGGAAAGAGGAAAAAGTCCCACAGAGTGTGCTAGAATCTGTTCCCCGCCGAAAACATGGTGACGCGACCGCGCGGGTCCGTCTCGCTTGAATTTCGAGGGCAGATGCTAATTGGTGCTATCCGTCCACCTCTCTGAAGATGCCAAGTTGATTTATGGCACCGTATATCGAAGGTTTTAATGGATGCGGCCGATATAGCAGACTTCGTCAGATTCCCCTTCATTTGAGGGGTTCTTGATTGTGGGGACGCTCTTCCCTGCAGGCGCAAGCCCCTGACGCTACCGCATCGCGGTAACAACTTTCTCCTTCTCCAGATGGTCACTTCATGTCGTGGGTGTTTGTTTTGTTTTTGGTTGCCCGTGGATTGTATACGGAGACTAATTTATGTTGTCGCCCGTAGGGCGTGGATTAGTCCAATCCGTATTTTCTTAGATTTAGGTTTGGGGGTTGGGTTTAAGGATACGTTTGTCTCATTTGAGACTAAGATCAACTCAAACGTTTGTTAAGGATACGTTAGTCCAATTTTAGACTAAGATTAACATAACGTGATCATTTAGACCCAACAAGAGAGCATTTGGACTCTAATGTTTAGTTTAGGGACATTACGGTCGATTACCAGTTTAAGGACATGGTGGTCCAATGTTAGTTTAAGGACATCTCAGTCCAAGGTTAAGGACATCATAGTCCGTGAGTTTAAAGACCCCACGGTCAAGGTTAAGGACATCATAGTCCGTGAATTTAAAGACCCCACAGTCAAGGTTAAGGACATCATAGTCCGTGAGTTTAAAGACCGCACAGTCAAGGTTAAGGACATCATAGTCCGTGAGTTTAAAGACCCCACAGTCAAGGTTAAGGACATCATAGTCCGTGAGTTTAAAGACCTCACAGTCAAGGTTAAGGACATCATAGTCCGTGAGTTTAAAGACCCCACAGTCAAGGTTAAGGACATCATAGTCCGTGAGTTTAAAGACCCCACAGTCAAGGTTAAGAACATCATAGTCCGTGAGTTTAAAGACCCTACAGTCAAGGTTAAGGACATCATAGTTCGTGAGTTTAAAGACCTCACAGTCAAGGTTAAGGACATCATAGTCCATGGGCTTAAGGACCCCACAGTCCATGAAATGTATGGTTGTCGGGACCCGTCACCTCTCTGAAGCCGTTGAAGGATTACAACGAAAAATATCAGAGGGGCTCAGAGATGTACCCTTGAACCAATTTTGGTTAAAAGATCTGTAGTCCAATTTGGGGCTAAGATCTGTTAAAAGATTTATGATCATTTGGGCTCAGTTAATCTGCATTTGAGGAATTATGGCCAATCTTGGGCTAAGTCCAATCAAGTTAAAATGTTTTAACATTCATTTTGAGCTATTGAGCTTTTATTTAGGCTTAGCCCTTTTAACAATGCTGAGTATTGATTTATATCTTGACAATGTTTTGTCTTTTATTGAATGCTGAGCATTCATCATAGCTCTGGGCTTATTAAAGAACAAATTATGTTCTGTCAGCGCAACACATGGTGCGCTTGGCGCTTTTGCGCCAGTCAAAGAGCACAGTACGCTTCTGCCACGTGGCGCATACGTGAAGGACACGTGTCGCGCTTGGCGCTAAGCGCCAGATGATGAGCACATGATGCCAATTTGTGAGCGCAGAGCGCTAATTCATGAGCACACTGCGCTTTCAGTTTAGTGGCGCACACGTGAGTGATACGTGGTGCGCTTGGCGCTGAGCGTCAGCCCATGAGCGCAATGCGCTATTTCAGAAGCGCAAGGCGCTAGTTATTAAGCAGTACATATGCAATTGACACGTGGCGCATTTGGCGCTGAGCGCCAGTCCAGAAAGCGCAGTTCAAGAGCGCAAAGCGCATCTGATCAATTTTATGATCTGAGAAACAATTTATGTTCTTTTTAAAAGAGACTTTGTCTCAGAATCTAAGAACAACCGTTCTTATTTTGTTTCAATCTCTTATATTGATGAAAGGCTTTGTCTTTATGGATCTATAATCCTTAAGAGAATTGAATTATTCTCCCCTTCTTTTTATAATAAGATGTTCATGATCTCTTTTGAGCAAGACTTTAGTCTTATAGATCTATGATCTGTGAGAAGTAAGTTCTTCATTTATTTTATGATGAGATCTTTTGATCTCTTTGTGAAAGACTTTTTGTCTTTGTAGATCTATGATCTTTTTAAAGAAATGAATTCTTCTTTCTTAATCATGAGATGATTTCATCTCTGTGTTCATCATCATTCATTCTTACCTTGAAGAAAAATCTTCTTGTAAGAGCTTGCTCATTTGAATTTCTCTCAGTTTTTATTTTGGGGAGGTTTTTCTCTCTCTTTCTGTATCTATCAGACTTGAAGTCTAGGGGCCTTTTTATAGAGTAGGCTGATTTGTTGAATCAGTTAAAGAGATCTTTCTCTGATTGATTTGGGGATGTTTCCCCCCATTGGATCTTTGATCCCAGGGCTTCTGTTTTACAGAAGGCAATTTTCTTGTTTTTAACAAGATTGATAAATCTTCCCATACAGAATTTATTCTGTCTTTTAGTAATTTTTATTTACCATTGGATCATTGATCCAACGGTGCTCTGATTTACAGAGCACAATCTTATTATTTGGAAAGATTTTGACGAATCTTTTCTTAACAGAATTTAATTCTGATTAATTAATGATTTGTCATTATTATTAGATCTTTGATCTAACGGTGGGGAGCTTTTAGTTCCAGCGCTAGCGCACCCATGCTTTACACGTGGTGTGCTGCTTAAAGGGCAGCGCACATTGCGCTAACGCACCCGTGCTTGACACGTGGTGCGCTGCTTGGAGCGCAGCACACCTAGCGCTAGCGCACACATGGTGTCTACTTAGAGCGCAGCACACCCAGTGCTAGCGCCCACGTGCTTTGCACGTGATGCGCTGTCTAGGGCGCAGCGCACTTGGCGCTGCATCTGAAGCGTTGCTTCATTTCAAAATTTGAATTTTGAACAGAGCTTTGCTCTGATTGGGGGAAACAGTTGTGTTGATCTTTTGCGTTAACTCTCCTAACCTTGATCCCTTGGAGATCAACCATCTCTCTGATCAGGTGATACTGTCCTCAGAATATGTCTGGATCGCTGATGGGATCTGTGTTCCTAGGCCAAATCCACAACTCCATTGTTGTCACAATAACAATTATTGGACGCTCGATGGTATGAACCTTGTTCATCTCATGAACAAGAAATGTCCAGACAGCCACTTTGGTAGTATCGTTGGTAGCGATGTATTCAGCCTTTATCGTCCAGTATGCCATGATATATATAGT
The DNA here is from genome assembly GCA_030015575.1 of Agapanthus africanus. Classification (NCBI taxonomy): domain Eukaryota; kingdom Viridiplantae; phylum Streptophyta; class Magnoliopsida; order Asparagales; family Amaryllidaceae; genus Agapanthus; species Agapanthus africanus. The sequence continues at coordinate 89,605,736 of JASDDO010000024.1, read as the reverse complement.
TTGGAACTCTTCCAACATACCGTCCCTCCACTGAGGGTAAAGAGAATGCCTGTGACTGACTTTCAGTCGACCTTATCACTCTAGAAACTTGAACCAAGAACATTCATTTAGTGCTTCTCAAGTACTTAAGAATGTCCTCCACAGCTTTCCAGTGATTCTCCCAAGATCCGATTAATTCCTGATCACTATACCTAGTGAGTTAGCTACATCTGGTCTGGTACATAACATCGCATACATGATAGAGCCTTATGCCGAAGCATAGGGTATCCCTTGCACTCGAGCTCTCTCCAAATCAGTCTTGGAAGACATTTTTTTGGAGAGAGTGATTCCTTAGTAAGTGGGCGAACCACCACGCTTAGAATCTTCCATACTAAACCCCTTTAGTATGGTGTTAATATACCTGGATTTGGGACACTCTCAATATCCACTTAGATCTATCACCATAGATCATAATCCCTAGATGTATTAGGTATCATCCAGATCTTTCATTGAGAATCCTCGTGATAAGAAGATCTTGACCGAGTGTAGTGTTCCCGCCAAAATTTTGGCTCAAAACCCGTTCCAATAAAATAAAAATAAATAAATAAATAATAAAGAAGAAAACCTCCCTTTCAGAGCAAAGCTCTGTTCAAATCCCAAGGCGGGAAATGAAGCAATGCTTCTGTTTCCCCCAATCAGAGCAAAGCTCTGTTTTAAAAGATAATAAAAATCAAATCTTAAAATAAAGAAGCAACGCTTCAGCTAACTTGCGCTCTGCGCTGCGCGACACGTGGCAGCGCAGTTGCGCTAGCGCAGTGCGCTGCGCGACACGTGGCAGCGCAGTTGCGCTGCGCTTTGCGCTGCGCAACACGTGGCAAGCGTAGGTGCATTTGTGCCAAGCAGAATTAAAATTCCAGTAAAATCTTTCTGTTCTTATTAAAACAAGAAGATTGTCTTCTGTAAAACAGAAGCTCTTGGATCAAAGATCCAACGTTGGGGAAAATTCCCCAAATCACTCAGAGAATGATCTTTTTAACAAATTTAACAAATTAATGGGCCCTATATAAAGTCCCCTAGACCCCAATTCAAAAATCATCAACATCGAGATCAAAATCAAAAACAACAACACAGAGAATAGAGAGAACTCTGAAGAATTTGGAGAAGAACAAAAAAAAGAAAAAAGGTAAAGACCTTTTAAAAAGAAGAATTTCTTCTGAATAGATCATTAATCTAAGAACAAGATCAATGATCTTCAATAAAAAAAATATAATAATAACAGTGCCTTGCACTTTTTTATGAACCATTGGTTCTGGAATCTTAAACATTCTCCTCTTAAATCCAAAATTGGATTAAGTTATTAAAATAGTACCTTGCACTTGTAAATCTGCACTGTTGCGCTACTGGGTTAGCGCAAGCCACCAGAAAGCGCCACGTGTCGGCTCCAGAACGATCTGCGCTATGCGCTGTTAAAATAGAGCACTGCTCTCATGAATTGGCGCAACCCAACAGAGCGCGCCACGTGTCAGAAGTGCAACAGCGCAGCGCACTGGCACAGCGCACTGCGCTTGCACTCACCAGAGCGTGACACGTGTCACCTCCCCATGGACTTGCGTCTTGCGCTCCTCAATTGGCGCAAAGTGCCTGACAAGCCACGTGGCGCTCTGTCAGATTAATTAATGCAGCGCATTATTAAAAGGCAGAGCCCATTTAAAAGGCCCAATGAACCAAAACAAATGCTCTGCATTATAAAAAAGGGGACAGAGCCCAACTTAAAAGGCCTAACAGGCCAGAATAAAATACAGTGCAGGGACAGAGCCCTAATTAAGGTCTAATAGGCCTAATGCAAATAAAAATGTTGAACATCTTCAACTGGACTTAGCCTAATCATGGTCATAAGTTCTCAAATTAAATTGACTGAGCACGGCTGCTCCCTTAAATCAATTTACACCTGGTTCAAGGGTACATCTCTGAACTCCTCTGACATCTATCGTTGTAATCCTTCAACGACGTCAGAGAGGTGACGGGTCCCGACGACCATACATTAAAATGGACCACCATGTCCCTAAACTGGCAATGAACCGCAATGTCCTTAAACTACCAATGGACCGCAATGTCCTTAAACTACCAATGGACCACCACGTCCCTAAACTGGAACAATAGAGCCCCCCAAACGCTATTTTGTCGGATCTAAACGAACCCGTTTAAGTCGATCTTAGCCTCAAATATGGCTAACGTATCCTTAACTTTTAAGTTGATCTTAGCCTCAAACATGGCTAACGTATCCTTAAACTAAAACACCAAACCCAAATCTAAGTAAATACGGATTTGGACTTATCCACGTCCTACGGACGACGACATAAATTAGTCTCCGTATACAATCCACGGGCAACCACAAACAAAACAAACACCCACGACACGAAGTGAAATTCTGGAGAAGGAGAAAGTTGTTACCGCGACGCGGTAGCGTAATTAACTGCAGAGGCTTGCGCCTGCAGGGAAGAGCGTCCCCACAATCAAAAACCCCTCAAGCGAAGGGGAATCTGACGAAGTCTGCTAAATCGGCCGCATCCGTCTAAACCTCCAATACACGGTGCCATAAATCAACTTGGCATCTTCGAAGAGGTGGACGGATAAAACCAAATAGCATCTGCCCCGAATCTCAGGAAAGACGAGCCTACGCGGTCGCGTCTCTGTGTTCGGAGGGGAACAGATTCTGGCACACCCGGTGGGATCTTTTCCTCTTTCCACTCCACACTTCTTATGTCGTGATTCGCGAACCAATCGCGGTTTGCTAATGGTTGCCTGTGGATTCGAGGTACTAAGATTTGGTGTCTTACTCCGTGCAGAAAACAGAAGATCAATGGCTTCAAACTGTACTGCCTGCAACTGCAACTCTTGCTCTGTCCTTGCTGGAGGAGTGACTTATGGGCCCTAAGCGGCCTCCCTTTTCAAAATGCCAGTGGAGCAAGTAACTCAAGCCACCGCTGGACTATTCTTCGGGACCATGCTCCCACCGATGAGCTTCAATGCCCCAATGACGTCGCAAGAAGCTCCAAAGAAGTCGGTTTTTGATCGGCTTACAACTACCGCGGCCCCTTTCAACGGGTCGCCCAACTCCACTGCCTCGGTTTTTAACAGACTAGGCCAGAGCTCTAACGGGCCCATGAAGAAGCCTGCAATACCAGAAGGCGTTATCCCGAAGCGGATAGCCATCCCTGCTCCCGTTCCAGGCGAAATCACCAAGGTTGCTTCCCCTACCCGGAAGTCTGCTTTTGATAGGTTGGCCGTCCCTATTCAACGAACGTCGGTCTTTAAAAGGCTGATACCAGCGAATTTTGACCAACACAGGGGGCATGAGGAGGTCACCCTTATAGCTAAAACAACTCCATCCGCACGACACGCTCGACGTCGCCACTGGCGCCGAGTGAGGAAGGCTGGGGGCAACTCCCCCTCTGGGATAACTCCGCCAGCTCCGATGGTGAGGATCGATGCTGTTGTTCCAACCAAGAACAGCTTTGAACTGCTCAACAAGGTGTGCAGAAACTCTCCTACTGCGGTGCTGAAGAGAACTCCTTCACCTGTGAAGAACACTCCAGAAAAGAAGCTGGAGCAGCCCCCTCAACGGCTGTCCTCTAAAATTTACAAGGTCTGGCGACAGGTCCAGGAGTCGATGATTGATCAAGACTATCTCCGCCGACAGAAAAAGATGAAGGTTCGGCAGGAGAAGGATTACTCCGTCAAGCCACAAAAAGCAACAGCTACTTGGGTGCCCACTACAACGGCCCCCTCAATTTCGACCACTCAAAAAAGAAGGAGGTCGGGAAGATCCCTGTGTCTTTGGCAAATCGCAAAGACACTGAGTCTAAACGCCCTAAGTCTGGGGGCATGGTGGTGCATACCGTTTATATGGCTTCCGGAAAGGAGGATAGCCGTGCTTCGACGGGTCACCGACCACTCACCCGATCCATCACAAGTGCTCAGGAACAGCAACAACAGAAGCTTCAGGAAATGATGACTGCAATGGCCGCACTTACCGGGCCAAAAGAAAGCTCGGAGGCATCCTCGGATCAACGCCGGGAGTAAGAAACTGACGCTGACTTCCTACACAAAGTCCTCGAAAAGAAGGACAGAGAAGCAGCAAAACAAGCAGCTAATATAAAACAAATGGCGCTTCTTTTCCAAGATATGGTAGGAATGATGTTACAGCAGGATCCTCCTGCTGAAAATCCTCCGATTGTCCTTGAAGATGATAAAGGAGAGACATCGAATCTTCCGCCAGCTCTTTCAGCAGCCAAGGAGGAAACCATTTACAAAGCCGCACTGGATGACTATATAGCTCAGCAAATACGAGCTCATCAGGTGAATGAGACAGCTGGGCAAATTGTTAGGACCGGACGACCCTATCCGAGCTGGTATGACCAAATCAGTTACCCGCCGGGATATACGATCCCTAAGTTCCATGTATATAGAGGGACGGGGAATCCACATCAGCATGTCGCTCAATTCAGGGCTCTTTGCGGTAACACTGGAAGCGATGACAAATTGTTGCTTCGCCAATTCGTCGGCAGCTTAGCAGAAACAGCTTTTGAATGGTATTCGGAGCTACCTAACGACTCTGTCAAAACATTTACGGAGATGGAGCTACTGTTTACACAAAGATTCGCGAGTGCTAGTGGACACACCCCGATAACAGCACTGATCAATGCCAGGATAAGGCCAAGTGAAACGTGGGTCCAATACGCAACACGATGGCGGAACCTATGATCGAAATGCGAACAACGCATCGAAGAAGCACCTGCGGTAGGCATGTTCGTGGGCACTCTTGATCCGCAAGCGACCATCTCGCAATTCATGATGTTCTTCAGGCCGACCACCTTCCAGGCCTTGATCGACAAATTAGCCCAAATGGACCAGATAGGCCATGGACCGTCTCCTCCAAAACCGGACTCTCGAAATGAGAAGGGGAAAGGGAAAGCAACTCTCCTCGCTAATACTCAGCAACGGCCGAGCAACTTAAAGCCGGTTGTTTGCCAAAACAACGTGCGTCTATGCCCATCCCTCGAGGAGAGACTGGGACGTCCTTACTCGTTTTCTCAAAATAAAACGAGAAAATTGTTCGAGCTGGCCACGCGCAACGGACTTATCAATCTGCCGAGTCCGAAACGTCCGTTGCAGCCAGGCGATCTCAACAATCCTAATTACTGTCCTTACCATCAAACGGTAAGTCACCCGATCGAAGACTGTTTCGTCTGTAAGGGATGGATCGAGGATCATTACCTACAAGGCAAGTTTGCGCTATCTGAACAGTGGAAGGTAAACCCACCACAGCCGCACACTCCAAAGAAGACGGACATGCCGGGGACAGCTTGTTCTTTTGTTGAGGACGAAAACGATGGAGAAGACTCATCAGATGAACCCGAAGACTACGTAGCGAGTTGTCATGTGATCTCTCACTCATTGATAGACGATAAAGAGGCTCCTTGCGTCGAGAAACCGAGGGCAGACCCTGAACCAGAAATTCTGCAGCCGTACCGCGCAACGGGCGCTAGGCGCTCACTCCAACTAGACCAGGACGAAGTCGACTAAACTAAAGGCCCAACTTACTCGGGGCGAGGAGGCTTGAGTCAGTGAGAAAGAAACACTATTTTACTAAAAATGGAACGAAATGATCTTGTTTTGTTTCTCGCTTTTGGCATAGCAGGCCTCCCACTGGGACGGGAAGCGCAAAAACCAAAGGGCGCCCTCCGGGTGAGATTCGTCTGAAAGTTAAAGCCAATCAAGAACGTAAGATGGCCATACTGGAAGGAGCCAAACACCGCCGATTAGACCAAAGAGTCGAGGCACTTTCGTCAAATCAAAAGTCATCCGCTGCGGATAAAAATAAATTCAAGACGAGGAAAAGGTTTGCTAAAGCCCTATCAGTGGGAATGAAGCTACCACCCTCTGAAGAAAATACTCTCGGTGGAGTAGAGATGCATCCTAAGTTCTGCTTATATCATCAGAAGATCATACATCCTATCGAAGACTGCGACTCCTTTAAGTGTTGGTGGCAAGAGTATATCGCTCAAAAGCAACACTTCAACAGGACAAAGCATGAAGCTCGTAGACATCAGAAAAATGCGGTAGATGAGCGCAAAAGAGCCGCCGCCGACTGTCACATAGCCAACACCAAGGAATCGCAAGTTATCACCTTTGGAAGCGACTCTGACGAAGAAGCTGCCCTCAACCCTCTCCTCAAGGAATCCATTTCAAAAATGAAAGAATTGAGGAGTTGCGAGAATGTTCAGCCGTGCAATCGCACGCTACTCGGAAAAAATCTTGGCCCCGCAAACAAAGGATCGAGCAGAAAGGATAAAGGGAAGGGAAAAACAGCCCTCGTAGCCAACACTCAACAGCAATCGAGTGGCCCTAGACCGGTTGTTTGCCGAATCAACAAGCGGCAACCCCTCCATGAAAAGTTGAACCGTCCTTACTCGTTTCCTCAAGATAAAACAAGGAGACTGTTCGAGTTGGCAATGCGCGACAGACTCATCAATCTGCCGAGTCCAAAACGCCCGTTGCGGCCAGGCGATGTTAACGATCTCAATTATTACCCTTACCACCAAACGGTAAGTCACCTGATCGAGGATTGCTACGTCTTCAAAAACTGGGTTGAAGACCAATACCAACAGGGCAAGTTCGTCATCTCCGAAAACTGGAAGGTGAGCCCGCCACAACCGCACGCTCCGAGAAAGATGGATACGCCAGGGGCATCATGCTCAGTCATAGAAAAAGCCCCATAGACCGAAAAGTCAGTAAACTAGAGATTCGCCTCAAATACGGAGACGATGGACCGAAACGTCCCTAAACTAACAGTGGACCGAAATGTCCTTAAACTAACGACGGACCACTACGTCCTAAAACTAGCTGAAGACTGAAACGTCCTTAAACTACTACCGCAGCATCCTCAGGTTGACGAGATAAAAAAAAAGAATAAAGAAGAAAAAAAAGAAGAAGAAAAAAAGAATAAAAAAAAAGAAACGGTATGTCCATAAGCGAAATGGGCACGGATGAAAACCCGAAAGGGCTCCGTGAGTAAAAACAGTAGGGCTACCGGCGAGTGTTCGTGAAAACCCGAAAGGGCGTGACCTCATTAAAAAAAAGAATAAAAAAAGGAGACGGTATGTCTATAAGCGAAATGGGCACGGATGAAAACCCGAAAGGGCTCCGTGAGTAAAAACAGCAGGGCTACCGACGAGTGTTTGTGAAAACCCGAAATGGCGCAAGCTCGTTAAAAGACACTTACAAGGTCCTCTCGACCTTGTAAGGAGAAACCACCCGCGTGAGATCCTTACGACTCTTAGAGAAGTAACACACTTAGGAATCCTCACGATTCCTAAGGAGAAATTACACTTGCGAGATCCTCACGACTCGTAAGGAGAACTCTCTTATGGGACCCTCACAGCTCATGAGATTTGAAAGTCTTAAGTTACAGAGACCTGAACCTGTTCTTAAGCACCCCCCTACAACCTTCGATACTGCCCTACAAGTGGCTCGATACTGACCCTTGTATACAATCCACGGACGCGAATAAACATTTCCCTAACGAAGTCCTACCCGTGACTAGGGATATGTTCGCATGGTGAACAACCCTTGTAAGTCCTCTCGACTCATAAGGAGAAAACCCTTTTGTAAGATCCTTACGACTTACAGGGGAACATACACTTAGGAATCCTCACGATCCCTAAGGAGAAAATACACCTACGAGATCCTCACGACTCGTAGGGAGAAATACCTTTGTGAGACCCTTACGGCTCATAAAGTCAAGAGCCTTAGTCGACAGGATCCTAACCCTGTTTACTAAGCCACCATTGTTTGACATCGACAGGGGCAAATGATGATTCGCTCCTGGCAATATCCCAGTTGTAGCGATGCTGATGCCTAAACCGGTATCAAATTCCAAGTCCTTTCATGGCAAATGATGATTCGCTCCAGGCAATATTCCAGTCGCAGCGATACTAATGCTAAGATTGGTATCAGATCCCAAATCCCCCCACTCGCAAAAAAAATGCATATGAAATAGCCGAAATTATGGGGCAACTTGCAATGAAATCAGCAAGTAAAAATGTATGCATACAAAAATAGCCGAAATGATTGGGCAACTCGCGATAAAAAGCAGCGAGTAAAAACAAAATAAATAGCCGAAATGATTGGGCACCGCGAAAAATAGCCGAAATGATGGGGCAATCGCGACTTTTGCGATATAAAAGCTGAAATGATAGAGTATCGCGGAAAGAAAATAAAAAAATAATAATAATAAAAAATGAATGAAACTTTTGCCCTACAGATGAGATCATATCGATCCCTGTATACAATCCAGGGGCACAAATAAAGAGGGAAACATACCTTCCCAACAGGCTCCACCAGAAAGCGAAGCCAAATCTCGACGGTTCATAGACAACCTAAAGACGATCTCGACATTTGTCGCAATATTGCATACACAATGTCAACAAAGGAAGCAAAGGAAGATCCCTAGCTTCAGGGTCTCGACGTCAACATCGACAACTTAGAGATCACCAACGGCGTTTCTCCGCACTCCAACCTGATGCAGACGTGATGTCAACAATCAACTTTAGAGTCGCAACGAAACGGAACCATGGCAAAGTCCCTAGTTCCAAAGACCCCATGGTCAGCAAAGCGAAGCGACGACAAAATCCCAGCTTCATCTCAACAATCGTCTCGATACAGCAGACAAGATGTTAACAACGACGTTCCTTCGTAGACCATCAAGATGCAGATACAACGCCAACGAAAGACCCCATGGTCAAACAAGCGGAGTAACGGCAAAATCCCTGCTCCACCTCGGCATTCGTCTCGATACAGCAGACGAGATGTCACGACAGCGTTCTTCCTCCAACAGGATTCGGACGCGACAAAGCAAACGAAGCGAAAGCCAAATTCCTAGCTTCAAGGTCTTAACGGCGAGTCATATGAAGCCTGAAAGACAACTGGAGATCATCTCACATCAGTGCGGAATGGTCACCACTTCGACGTTCGTCTCGACACAGCAGACGCAACATCATCAAACTAACGAAGCCACGGCAAAATCCCTAGTTCCAAATCTCAACGGTTCACCAGCAAGCTAGAGACAACCACGACGTTCGTCTCGATACAGCAGACGAGTTGTCACCCCAGCGTTCTTCCTCCAGCAGGGTTCAGACGCGACAATCAAACTAACGGAGCCACGGCAAAATCCTTAGTTCCAAACCTCGACGGTTCACCAGCAACCTAGAGACAACCGCGACGTTCGTCTCGATACAGCAGACGAGATGTCACCACAGCGTTCTTCCTCCAGCAGGGTTCAGACGCGACAATCAAACTAACGGAGCCATGGTAAAATCCCTAGTTCCAAACCTCGACGGTTCACCAGCAACCTAGAGACAACCGCGACGTTCGTCTCGATACAGCAGACGAGATGTCACCCCAGCGTTCTCCCTCCAGCAGGGTTCAGACGTGACAATCAAACAAACGGAGCCACGGCAAAATCCCTAGTTCCAAATCTCGACGGTTCACCGGCAACCTAGAGACAACCACGACGTTCGTCTCGATACAGCAGACGAGTTGTCACCCCAGCGTTCTTCCTCCGGCAGGGTTCAGACGCAACAATCAAACAAACGGAGCCACGGCAAAATCCCTAGTTCCAAACCTCGACGGTTCACCAGCAACCTAAAGACAACCGTGACATTTGTCTCGATACAGCAGACGCGATACCAGCAAACGAAGCAAAGGCCAAATTCCTAGCTTCAGGGTCTTGACGGCAACTCACATAAAACCTGAAAGACTATCGGAGATCATCCCACACCAGCGCGGAGTGGTTATGACTTATCGGGGCTCTCCAAAATGAGCCTAACCTCAAGTAAAAAGCGGCATGGCAAAATACCTAACGCTTGCTCTTCCGACGGCCAAACTGCCAAGGAGGATTGCTTGAAGACGTCTTGTCCAGCCCCTGAAGGGATCAGAGACACGGCAGTCGCAGGGCTACTCGAACAGCACGATTGCCTATCGAGAAATATATCAGCTTATGCGACGGTACGACGGCCAAAACCCTAAGTACCACAGACCCTAACGGACTTCTGTCGTAAAGAGCATAGGTTAACTGTGACGTTAGGATATTCTTGCGAGAAATGCTCGATTCGTCTCGACTTGTGAAGAAATTGATGTCTTTGCGAGAACTTCTCGATGCGGCTCGACTCGTGAGAAAAAGCCTTAGGCAGTGGGGATTAAAAAACCTATTTCCTAAACACTGGGGCCCTGAAAGTCGATCCAAAACGGTCTCTTGCATACTATCCATGTGTCACACTCTCCAAAGTAGAATCTCGACAAGGAGGAAAACAACCGCTTACGAGTCCTCTCAACTCGTAAGAGGGAAAATGCTCTTATAAGATCCTTACGACGTATAAGAGAAAACACACTTAGGAGTCCTCATGACCCCTAAAGAGAAAATACACCTACGAGATCCTCACGATCCATAGGGAGAAAAGTATTTGTGAGACCCTCACGGCTCATAAAGTTGAAAACTCTTAGGCTACAAGGACCCTAAATTTGTCTCATAAGCCTTCGATTTCATGGCTACTCCTAACTTTGCACTACTTCACCCACGTACATACTTACGTGGGCAAAGTAGTGGGGGACATTTGTTCCTGCCAAAATTTTGGCTTAAAACCCGTTCCAATAAAATAAAAATAAATAAATAAATAATAATAATAATAATAAAGGAGAAAACCTCCCTTTCAAAGCAAAGCTCTGTTCAAATCCCAAGACGGGAAATGAAGCAATGCTTCTGTTTCCCCCAATCAGAGCAAAGCTCAGTTTTAAAAGATAATAAAAATCAAATCTTAAAATAAAGAAGCAACGCTTCAGCTAACTTGCGCTCTGCGCTGCGCGACACGTGGCAGCGCAGTTGCGCTAGCACAGTGCGCTGCGCGACACGTGGCAGCGCAGTTGCGCGACACGTGGCAGCGCAGTTGCGCTGCACGATACGTGGCAGCGCAGTTGCGCCACGCGACACTTGTCAAGCGCAGGTACATTTGCGCCAAGCAGAATTAAAATTCTAGTAAGATCTTTCTGTTCTTGTTAAAATAAGAAGATTGTCTTCTGTAAAACAGAAGCCCTTGGATCAAAGATCCAACGGTGAGGAAAATTCCCCAAATCACTCAGAGAATGATCTTTTTAACAAATTTACCAAATTAATGGGTACTATATAAAGGCCCCTAGACCCCAATTCAAAAATGATCAACATCGAGATCAAAATCAAAAACAACAACACAGAGAATAGAGAGAACTCTGAAGAATTTGGAGAAGAACAAAGAAAAGAAAAAAGGTAAAGACCTTTTAAAAAGAAGAATTTCTTCTGAATAGATCATTGATCTAAGAACAAGATCAATGATCTTCAATAAAAAAAATATAATAATAACAGTGCCTTGCACTTTTTTATGAACCATTGGTTCTGGAATCTTAAAGATTCTCCTCTTAAATCCAAAATTGGATTAAATTATTAAAACAGTGCCTTGCACTTGTAAATCTGCACTGTGCGCTACTGGGTTAGCGCAAAGCACCAGAAAGCGCCACGTGTCAGCTCCAGAACGATCTGCGCTATGCGCTGTTAAAATAGAGCACTGCTCTCATAAATTGGCGCAACCCAACAGAGCGCGCCACGTGTCAGAAGCGCAACAGCGCAACGCACTGGCACAGCGCACTGCGCTTGCGCTCACCAGAGCGTGACACGTGTCACCTCCCCATGGACTTGCGCCTTGCGATCTTCAATTGGCGCAAAGCGCCTGGCAAGCCACGTGGCGCTCTGTCAGATTAATTAATGCAGCGCATTATTAAAAGGCAGAGCCCGTTTAAAAGGCCCAATGGACCAAAACAAATGCTCTGCATTATAAAAAAAGGGACAGAGCCCAACTTAAAAGGCCTAACATGCCAGAATAAAATACAGTGCAGGGGCAGAGCCCTAATTAAGGTCTAATAGGCCTAATGCAAATAAAAATGTTGAACATCTTCAACTGGACTTAGCCCAATCATGGCCATAAGTCCTCAAATTAAATTGACTGAGCACGGCTGCTTCCTTAAATCAATTTACACCTGGTTCAAGGGTACATCTCTGAACTCCTCTGACACCTATCGTTGTAATCCTTCAACGACGTCAGAGAGGTGACGGGTCCCGACGGCCATACATTAAAATGGACCACCATGTCCCTAAACTGGAAATGGACCGCAATGTCCTTAAACTACCAATGGACCGTAATGTCCTTAAACTACCAATGGACCACCACGTCCCTAAACTGGAACATGGACCACCACGTCCCTAAACTGGAATAATAGAGCCCCCCAAACGCTATTTTGTCGGATCTAAACGATCTCGTTTAAGTCGATCTTAGCCTTAAATATGGCTAACGTATCCTTAACTAACATTTAAGTTGATCTTATCCTCAAACATGGCTAACGTATCCTTAAACTAAAACACCAAACCCAAATCTAAGTAAATACGAATTTGGACTAATCCACGTCCTACGGGCGACGACATAAATTAGTCTCCGTATACAATCCACGGGCAACCACAAACAAAACAAACACCCACGACACGAAGTGAAATTCTGGAGAAGAAGAAAGTTGTTACCGCGATGCGGTAGCGTAATTAACTGCAGGGGCTTGAGCCTGCAAGGAAGAGCGTCCCCACAATCAAAAACCCCTCAAGCGAGGGGGAATCTGATGAAGTCTGCTAAATCGGCCGCATCCGTCTAAACCTTCGATACACGGTGCCATAAATCAACTTGGCATTTTCGGAGAGGTGGACGGATAAAACCAAATAGCATATGCCCCGAATCTCAGGCAAGACGAGCCTACGCAGTCGCGTCTTTATGTTCGGAGGGGAACATGTAGCATAGGAAACCATTTCCTATCTAGAATATGTTATCTACGTACAGTGCGTAGAAGACAAACTTACTCTCTACAACCTTCTTGTATATACTGATGAAGTCAAAATATACTGATGAAGTCAAACTCTTTGACTGCCACATCAAAACAGATGTTCCAACTCTGCGATACTTGCATTGATCCTGATGGACTAAAGCATAGCTTTGAAAGTCTTAACTTTTCTATTTACACCAAGAATCTTCTCAAGATCTATTTGCTTCCAATGGGTTTTACCCCTTCAGGTGCAACATTCAAAGTCATACTTTGTTGGTGTATATGGATTTCATCATTGATCGCATAGCATCGAGCATCTTCACAAAGTCTCCACTTGTGATGACCCGTGTGAACCTAGTTGGGCCATCATCTACCATGATGCAGTCCTCGCTTCCACTATCACCGAGAAGACCATAGTATCTTTCAAGTGGATGAGGAACCCTACTAGATTCGCGAAGAGGCTGAGGTTCGTTAGAGACTATTGAATCATTTGGTTTCACCGAATCATCAGCTGTTAGTTTGTCAAGCTGGAACTCCTTCCAGTTCTACCTCATGACCACTAATTTCTTCACAAGAAATTTCTTTTCTAAAAGGGTGGCATGCTGAGAAACAAAACACCTTTTGCTCCTCAGTGTGGTAGTAGATATTCCCTCACAAATGTTTGGAATATCCTAACAAACTTACAGAACTGACTTTGCCTAGAGCTTGTCTGGATTTTGCTTTTCAACATAGGCAGGACAACCCCATATCTTAACTCATTTAAGACATGGTCTCTTCCCATACTATATCTCATATGGAGTTGTAGGCACTGATTTGGATGGAACCCTATTCAATAGGTATGCAGCTTCTCAAATGCATAATACCAAAAGGAAATAGGTAACTCTGCAGTACTCATCATAGAGCGCGCCATATCTTATAGGGTGTGATATCTCTGCCCCGATACACCGTTGTACTGTGGTGTATACGAAGGAGTAAGTTGAGAGAGAATCATATTCTCTATTTAGAAAATTCAGGAACTCCATACCCAAGTATTCACCTCCTTGATCTCATCGAAGGACTTTAAAATTTCTACCCGTCTGGTTCTTAACTTCAAACTTATATTCCTTGAATTTCTCAAAAGTTTCAGACTTGTGTTTCAACAGAAACACATGTCCGAATCTCGAGAGATGATCAGTGAATATAATGAAGTACAAAGAACTAGGCCTGGCATTTGTAGACATAGGACCGTATACATCATCATGTATGCATCCCAAGAGTTTAATAACTCTCCCTCTGTTTCCAGTAAACGGGGTATTGGTCATTTTACTTTTGAGACAAGACTGGCAAGTATTATAAGATGAAAATTCAAACAGATTCTCATATTCATCCTTATGTAACTTAGCTATTCGTGTTGTATTGATATGACCTAGTCAACAATGCCACAAGAAGGATTCGTTCATTTCTGAACTACTCCTCTTGTGTGTGTTCTATATACCTTGAACCGTGGTTTGATTTAGAACGTATATGTCATTACATAACGTGCCTGATCCAATCAACTCTTGATTCAGGAAAATGTTCTCAACATTATCCTCCAATACAAAATTATATCCTTCTTTAACTGAATAAAGAAACTGATGTAATGTTATATATCAGGTTCGGTATTTAATAACATTTGTTTAGAATCGATGTATTTACCATTTGGTAATACAAGTTGATATTTACCAACTGATTTGGCTGCAGCAATTGCACCATTCTCTATACTAGAGAACAATCATCTATTCTCAGTTCTCTACCTTTCTGTAGCCCATGTAACATATGTGGGATTCTGTTCCGGTATCTCATACCTAAGACGTAGAGGACATTAGGAAACGGTTCTTGGTAATGAACATACCCGAAGAATATGCATCAACATGCTTTTTCCTCGATTGGGTGGCATGGGAATCCAGCTATTCCCCTATTTTCTGTTCAGACTTATAACAATTATAAGATAGAGCGGAACCAACGTTCCTAGCTCGGTATAATAAGCAGGTTCAGTCAATGCATCCATATTATTATCTTGATTAAGACGTGACATGGTCGCTACAAGGAGAGAGAAGAAAATACTCTGTGTGTACTCTTGCAAGATAAGATTGGTTATTATTTTATCTAATCAGGATGGCTCCCACTGTTTTTATCAAATCTTCCTTCAAACTCTAAAAGGTAAGACTAGCCGGGATTAATTACACTCTACAAGTTCGCCAATCTTTCGGCCATGCCAGTGTCGGTACTTTGAGGGAGGTTCCCCGTGCTTTCGCACGGACCTAATTAAAATAAACCTCGTTTTCCCAGGGGCATAACCCCGTTAACACTTTTCTAGACACCTACTTAATCGGCTAATTGTAATGTGTAAAACTCTTCCAGGAGTAACAATTATTCGCAGTGGGTATCGGGATCCAACTATCTCATAGAAGGTATGCAATCTCATTGCAAATTTCAACTCTTGAAACTCTCGATAATGGTTTTTACCCCTAGTACTTATGACCTTGGCTATGGTCAACATATCATAAGTCCTAGTCAAGTTCTACCCATCATTTCGTGATTAATTAAACCCACCCACATGACCCTTGACTATGGTCAACATACGCAGCACGAATACTAAGTACTCTACTTCCTAAAATGACGGAGGGTCTGCGGATGGTTTTTATGAAAACCTTTAACGGTTTGAACTTGATATCGTTGTAGAATCGAGTGATTTTGAAAAGGAGTGTTTTTTAGGCTTTTACTAGTTTTGCTAAAGAAGCCACTCCCGGTGAAAGGATCTCGGCTCTTTCCTTATCGAATAAGGTGCTGGATATTTCACAAATACCACTATGCAAAGCAAAAACTATAAAAGCAATCAAAAGAAAAACCGAGTGTGTTGTAGCATCTGCTAGTTTCGCTAAAGAGGTCACTCCCGGTGAAGGGATCTCGGCTCTTTCCTTATCGAATAAGGTGCTGGATATTCTACAAGGAATACCGCTATGCAAAACAAGAACTAGAGCTACCGGTTTTTAAAAAAAGTTTCTACAACATCTTTAGGTTTCTTTTATTTCATTAATCTCATTAATGAAGTCCCATCAATTATGCTTCCTAAGCATCACAGAAGAAACGAAAGCAGCGGTATTTATCATATATCATATATATAATATAAGCATTCGTCTCAAAATATCAAATGATCACATCACAGAATATCAGCAGCGGAAAAGAACATATGAAATATTGGATATACTAGGATTTCTGTGGTTTAAATTAAGCCAGTATAAAACACGAATTCTACGGTCGCGATGATAGCCAAACCCACATCCCTAGACCCCTACGAGAGCGGCAAGCAGCCCTACCAATTCTAGAGTTAGGAGACCCGGTCTCGACTCCTTGAGATGGTCTCCCACTGGACCCTAGAACCCGGTTGCTTGTGCTCCCCTCCTTGGGTCTATCCTAATGCGGAAAAGTAAATAATATACATCAATGGTGACATCATTCTCAACCCGGAAGTGCCCCAATAAAAGAATATTACATACAAGCTTTTACATGAATGAAAATGAAAAACTCCCATCCACAACGTAAGTAAATATGTGTATCCCAATTGTCGTTGACATATAGCAACGAAACCGGCAATACACTACATATTACACTTACGGTAGCAGAAAAGAAAGTGAAAAACTACAACAATTAGAATCCGCAACCACCTTAGACATCATAAACCCAATGTATCACATACTTTGGATTTCATGCCTAACAAATGAATTCCTTAGATATCGCATGCCTAACAATTATAAACCACGCATTTTAGTCTCGATATTGAAAACACTTTCCAATAACCAGTCGAGTAATTTAACAAGATTCCCGATAATCTGATCGAATGCTCGTCGTAAATTTTAGTAGACGGCCGCACCCCCGATGCCATCGACGAAGTGCACTAAGTTGGAACACCGCGGCCGCGAGCACCCGAACGGATGCTTTTGGCGACGGTGTTCTCCTACAGTCACTTGGTCGGGGTTATGGGGTGTGGCTATCTAGTAAGGTTACCCAGTGGGTATCCGCGTATGCTACGTAATTGCAACGGACTTTTGATCCATATCAAAATCCCGTGGAAACAAATCAAATGAGACTAACTTGCTAGATTTATAAAATTCAAACTAGTTATCACATAACTAATTATGTGGATTCCAAATATTGTATCACAATCACAGATAGCTAGACGATGTTAAACTTTTCGATCGAATAAACAAACACCCAAAATTTCCCAAAGAGCTCAACACTTGAGCGGAGTTTAAAGAATACCCAGAACATGCCACAGACCTATGAACCATCCGTAGAAGGGCCGACTCATGCCTCACTCATGTCGCCACGGAACTTCCATAAACCCTAGGGTATGACCGCGGTTCGCGATCCAAAAGGCCGAGTTTGGGTATCGTTCTTCTAGAGGATCCACAGAATCGCTTGCATGATTTTCTAAAGATTTTAAACTTGGAAAAAATCTAACTCTTGGAAAATTTCCAGCGAGGGAAAATATGGGTTATTGATATCCGTTCGAACATTTTAACGTCGTCTAAATAACCCGAATAGATGTTAGAATTAGGATTACGAAACACTCTGAATTTCCTTTGCAGAAAGTTAACATCATATGCAAATTCAAAAATTAGCAACACCTGAAACACCAAAACCCAGAAACTGGAACACCATGAAAATTTGAAGCCCAAATTCCCAAATGGACCCGGTGAGCTTGGTTTTTGGGGTGATGTGGCCGGCAAAAAACTTGCCAAAATGCTTCAAATTTTCATAGTGTCCATGTTATATCACATACAGCATTCTGCAGTTGCTAAAAAATTTTTTAGAGGCCATTTAAAATTAGACAGAAACTGGATTTCGTTGTTTTAAGTTTCGGTTTCGTAATCTAACAAATATCGTCTAATTCTCTAGCCTGGGTCTGATACCACTGTAGGATTCCCTAGGGCGGCAGCAAGGTTTCGGGAGGCATCGTCCATGTCGTTTTCAAATTTTTGCCGTTCTAAAGAACTCTAACCCTAGAATCTTAACTAGAGATTTAGACGAACAACAATGTAAATAACTTTACATATAAGTGAATGAGGAATACAACCTTTGTAGACCGGTCCTTCATTTCTAAAGCTCTGTGTAGTAGTCCCTTCGCTCCAAGTAGTGAACACCTGAACTCTTGTAAGAGTTCACATGAAGAAATGAACAACCTTGCTCAAAGTCTTCGAGGACGAAGATGATCTACGTCGAGAAGACTCAAGCCCATGCTACCTCTTCACTAATGGTAGATTAATGAAGCAAAACACCCTAAACTAAATGGCTAATAGTAGAGGATGATGAAATAGGAAATGGGCTCACTTTAGATTTATTTTTCTCACAATATTTTATCACCTTTTTCAAAAGCTAGAAAGCTTTTTCATGAGGAAGAATAAGATGAAGTGGAGATGAGAATGAAAAATAATGAGGTAAGAATAGCAACCATGGGTGAGTTAGTGTCATACACTAACTCATGTAGAGAATAAACCATGGCTAACAATAATGGTTAGGTTAATAAATATCTACAAGTAAAACAAAACTAGTGAACTAAGTCAAAGATGCTTCAACCTTCTCCAAGCTTCCAAGCATGACAATTTCCAACTAATATTGAATTACTTTAAATAAATAAAACCTCACATTATTATAAGCATGGTGTGAGTCTCATACACCCATGTAGCATGTGGCATCTAGCATGACACAAAATAATGTATATTAATATATATCACATATATACTAATTGTACACAAGTGAGAAAATGAAAAGTTTAAGTGAGCAAATATTAGTTAATGTAAATTAATATATCACATATATAATTATACATTAAATTATTAAATCAATACTTGATTTAATAATCCGGCTATATCATATACAACCGACTAATATCAAATGTAACAATCTATCGAATCAACACTTGATCCGATAACCCGGCTATATAACATATAACCGGCCGATATCACATATCACGAGAATAGAATGCAGTATCACATACGCGCATTAATCTCGGTCCCGCACATATCATATATGTGCTCCTACTTCATTTTACATGAACCAGAAAACCTCTGTGTAGGACTATAAAGACTCGTCAATACGCCGAAAGTAGGTGATGATCATATCAAACACCCACAAGCCGCAAGCGGTCTGCTAAACGTAACGGCCACCCGGGTATTGAGCGATCAGAAGATCAACAAGCAAGTATGCTTATACTCTTGTGAATCCAATCAGTAACACTACCGTACGGTCCGGTCTCTTCGTCAGATATGTCGCATATCGCCAGCCTGGAGGGTGGTAAACGTCAGACCCCAATAGCCTGATAATTCATGCTGATGTGAGGCTCATAACGGTTCGAGAAACTACTGGTACTACCTACTAGTAAATCTCAGCAACCCTGGCCAGTGATTTTCTGTTATCGACAATCAAGGATAGTGCAACATCGACCCCCAATACCGTGAGAGACGAAATTCTCTCCTATCGCTCATTGCCTCCATGTGACTCGGGACTGTACCCAAAAACCACCGTTTTGCACGACTCGAAAGAGCCATGGTAGGGTGGAAATCAAAGCACAGTGGGAGACACACAAGACTCTATGACGATCTTGGGTCGACAGACTAAACTGTACCAGTGTCACCAGAGAACTGCTATCTGACGATAGGTATAATACCATCTAGGAGTTCTCGGCGAGTCCGTTCAGTGTACCCAGTCTTCACTGAGCACCCGTATACCTTCTATGATGTCAAACACCAATGGATATGGGATCATCCATCGCCCATCATATGGGTCAAGAAGCGTATACGCTAGTCTACTCTGGAATATCGATGCCTTGTCTTGATACTCCCATGACTAGGAACATTTGAAGGATGTACTTGGCGAATACCTCTGTCCCACTAGTATGATCTGCATCATAATCCCGGTAGTCAAGTACTCATCCTAAAGGCTTTATCAAGATGTAACAAAGAGAGACTATAAGTGTACATGTTAAGATAAAGAGCAACCAGATAGTATACTATCATGTCGAGCAAAAAAGTCCTCCCTATGTATGTCCAAGCATCCACTACAATATACATCACATGTACAGTAATAGCCTCTAGGGCATATATACAACTAACAATAGCATACTATCATATCGAGCAAGACCATCCTGTATATGTGTGTGTGTGTGTGTGTGTGTGTCCAAGCATCCATATGTATACATATACAATAATGGCCTCTAGGGCATAAATATCCAACTTTGTTCCATGTGACACTTTGCCATGAACAAGAACTGGGTCCCGACATTCTCTCCACCTTTGAATAATGGTTCGTCCTTGAACCATAGACCTACTACTGAGGGACCTGCATGGGCCACCATAAATGTAACGCCCCATGCCCCAGTACAGATGGTATTGTCCGCTCTGGCCGAAACCGCACGGTTTGGTTTTTTAGAGCTAACCGGATCCGACCAGGGGCCACTTCCCAGAAGGTCACATATCCTAAGACTTCCCTAGCCCGAGCACGCTTAACTACGGAGTTCTCAAGCTCTTGTAGTGCCGATTCACTTAAAAGGCGCCTCTGTAATTAAGGGCGGTTTCATTACATTTATAATGCAGTTCGGTTCTCTTTCGGAATGTGTTCCGAAGATTCCTCATGTTCTACAGTAGGTCCCACGAACTCAAGAGGTGGCCCCTACGGATTCTAGAGGTGGCCCCCACCCCCTTGGCATGATAATTGGCATGGAACTTTGTTATGTGTGGCACTTTGTTCCGTGAACAAGAACCTGGTCCCGACAGCCAGCATGCCGGGCACGTGACCCACTGGCTCCCAGCGTCCGCTTGCAGGGTGCGTGATCCGCTCGCACCCAGCGCCCACACGCCAAGCATGTGACCCGCTGGCGTCCAGCACCCGCGTACAGGGCACGTGACCCGCTGGCGTCCAGCATCCACGTGCCATGCACGTAGCCCGCTAGCGCCCAGCGTCCATATGCCATCTCACGCGTTCTTAGGACGTTCCTCAGCTTTCTTTTTCTCACACGCTCCACACTCAAAATACATCCCCTGTTAGAAAAAATTTCTAACGGGACGCTGTCCCGCACCCCGTAAACTCTGTGAAGCCCCCGATACGTCCAAAACACAACATACGAACACCGCACATTGAGTTCGCATGACTAGTTTTAGCCGTCAATCAGAGGTTTTCTCGCTCCAAAAGCGAGTGGTAATTAACGGCAGCTTAGTCCGCGGCTGCTGGAGATTCAGATCCCCACAATCAATAAACCCCGGCCTAGCCTAAGCATGGGAATCTGTAATACGCCTGACAAGCGATACGTATTCGTATCTCAATAGGGTGACGAAAAACACCCTGCATCTACTATTGCTGA
This sequence comes from Agapanthus africanus, assembly GCA_030015575.1. Classification (NCBI taxonomy): domain Eukaryota; kingdom Viridiplantae; phylum Streptophyta; class Magnoliopsida; order Asparagales; family Amaryllidaceae; genus Agapanthus; species Agapanthus africanus. The sequence continues at coordinate 89,584,435 of JASDDO010000024.1, read as the reverse complement.
ACTCATTAGGCTATGCAAACTAATTTGCAGTGGTCGTTTTTTTCATATTCGTTGTGCATGTCATATACTTAACCTTACTATACATGATGTATACACCGTATGTAATACAAATATTCAAACAATTAAAAATGCATGTAGGTTTATTAAAAGTTCTGGAAAAAGAAAAGCTGAATACAAAACTAGATGCCTAGCTGCAGGTGTAAGGCCGTCTCTTAAAAAAGATGTGGCCACTAGATGGAATAGTACATATGACATACTTCGTACTTCATTAAAGACCGCCGGAATTATTAGTAACATGTGGAATGAACAAATGCCTGTAGAAAACCACTTAACACCCGATCATTAGGCGGTTGCAGATCTTTTTAAAGATTTTCTTATGACTTTTAAAATAGAAATCGAACGATTTTCTGCTACTTATACCCCCACTTCTTATATTCCTGTCTCTGAATTGTATAATATAGCTAATTGTTTTGCTTGTTACGATCGAAAATCCAGTACTTCACTATCCGATACTTACTATACTAGCTAAGATTTCTAAATATTTCTCTGAAGTTCCAATTATTTACTTTTTATGTTCGGTAATGGACCTTAGAATTAAATTAGAAGGTTTGGAGGCTCTTTTAACCCGGTTTCACACGTCAATAGGAGATAGTGTAGATATTGATGCCTGTGTTAGTATTGATAGAAGTAATTTACATGAAGTGTTTGATTTGTATGTTGCATGATCTTTTTTTACCGCCGAAAACGGGGATGAAACCGGGATGGATCGTCCTGCCTAAATTTGGGGGTTTTATCCGTCCACCTCTCCGAAAATGCCAAGTTAATTTATGGCACCGTGTATCGGAGGTTTCGACGGATGCGGTCGTTGCTGCAGACTTTGTCAAATTCCCCCTCGTTTGCGAGGGGTTTTTGATTGTGGGGACGCTCTTCCCTGCAGGCGCAAGCCCCTGCAGTTAATTAGGTTACTGCATCGTGATAACAACTTTCTCCTGCTCCAGAAGTTCACTTCGTGTCGTGTGTGTTTGTTTTATCTTTGGTTTCCCGTGGAATGTATTCCGAGACTAATTTATGCCGTCGCCCGTAGGGCGCGATTAGTCTAAATCCGTATATTTTGGGTTTTATTTAAGGATCGTTAATCAATTTTGAGATTAAGATCAACTTAAATTTTTGTTAAGGATACGTTAGTCCAATTTGAGACTAAGATCTACTTAACAGGGTTTTAGGATCATTCAGATCCAACAAAAGAGCATTTGGGCTCTATTATTTTAGTTTAAGGACGTTATGGTCCGTTGTTAGTTTCAGGACGTTTCGATCCGTTGTACTTTAAAGTCGTTGCGGTCCGTATTGGGATGTGCCCATTGGTTTGGGAGTGCGCCAAAGAGTTGTTGGTTGTCGGGACCCGCCACCTCTCTGAAGACGTTGAAGAATTACAATGACATGTATCAGAGGTGTGAAGAGATGTACCCTTGAACCAATTTCTAGATTGAGGAGAGATGTGGGATGAATATCCGTCAAAAGATCATTAGTGAGAGATCATCAGGCTAAGATTGGGTTTCTGTAATACCTAGGAGTGCTAAGCACTTAGCTGCATAGAGTGCTCACGTGTATATCACATGAGGCGCTGCAATAGTGCTAAGCACTAGCTTTTGTGGCGCTCACGTGTGTTTCACGTGAGGCGCTCTAGTAGCGCTAAGCACTAACTTATCCCAGCGCTCACATGTGTTTCACGTGAGGCGCTATATAACTTGGCCTTGAGTGCTCACATACTTTTCACGTGAAGCGCTGTGTTCTTTTGGAGATTTAATCTCTACCAATGTTTCTCTGTTAATGGTATTTTGATCACCAAGATCATTATTTTAAGGATCTTGAATCGGGTTCTTTAAAGAACTGGGTTCTTGATTTGAACTCCATCTTCCCCGGGAGGTTAAACCTCTTTTAATGGTGTTTTAACCATTAAGGATCACGAAGGTCATTATTTTGAGGCTCTTGAATCAACTTTGAGTTCTTGATTTGAAGAAACTACGTTCTTGATTTAAACTCCATCTTCTTCGAAAGGTTAAACCTCTTTTAATGGTGTTTTGACCATTAAGGATCACCAAGATCATTATTTTAAGGATCTTGAATCAACTTTGAGTTCTTGATTTGAAGAAATTGCGTTCTTGATTTGAACTCCATCTTCTCCGAGAGGTTAAATCTCTTTCAATGGTGTTTTGACCATTAAGGATCACCAAGATCATTATTTTGAGGATCTTGAGTTGGGTTCATTAAAGAACTAAGTTCTTGATTTGTACTCCATCTTCTTTCTTTTCAAATTCGTTCTTCCATGAATCTTTGATTCTTAAGAACAAGATCTTCCCGATGAGAATTAAATTCTCAACTTATGGGAAATTTGTTTTGCAGATCTCAGATCCATAGAAAAAACTAAGTTCTTTGAGAAGAGTTAAACTCTTGGTTTGAGAATTAAATTCTCTTTTGTTTTGTTGGAGCTTTTGGGAGACTTCTGTATATTTTTTTAGAAGCTTATGGGGTGGTCTCCTCCTTTTTAGATTTAACCTCCTTGCTCCTATTTATAGGAGAAGGAAAAAAATCAATTTGTTGAGAAAATCTGGATCATCATTGATTCCATGATCAATCGATGAATTTTATTTACCATTGGATTTTTAATCCAAAGGCTTTCTGTTTAACAGAAAAGATTTCATATTTTTTTAACAAGATTATGAATATCTTGTTAGTTTTAACAAGATTATGAATATCTTGTTAGTTTTAACAAGATTAGAATTTTATTTTATCATATCTTTTTAGTTTAACAAGATCGGAAATATATTTTCTTAATATGGATAGCTTGTTAGTTTAACAAGATTAGAATTTTATTTTAACATAGAATTTTATTTTAACATAGAATTTTATTCTTGTCATGTGAATATCTTGTTAGTTTAACAAGATTAGGAATATTGAATTTAATTCTATTAACTAAATATCTTATTAGTTTAACAAGATTAGGAAAATATTTTCCTATGATAGAATTTTATTCTATCATATGATCACCGCTGGATCTTTGATCCAAGGGTCCTCTGTTTAACAGAGAAGATCTTTCTAATTTGAGAAAGATCAGGAAAATATTTCCTAAATAGAATTTAATTCGAGAATTTGATAGGAGTATTTTAAATTGGGGCGCTCACATGCTTTGCATGTGAGCGGCAAGAGAACTCACATGTTTAATATGTGACCCCTAGTGTGGGTTTTAGCCTGTTTATTTTCAGCGTTCATATAAGCATATGAGCGCTCACGTGTTTAACACATGAGGCATGTTTGGCCATTGGTTATTTATTTTCAGCGCTCATATATTTTGTATATGAGCGCTCACGTGTTTTACACGTGAGGTATGTTTGGCCCTTAGTTATGTGTTTTCAACGCCTATATGCTTTGCATATGAGCACTCATGAGTTTAACACGTGAGGCTTGTTTGGCCTTTTGTTATTTTCTTTCGGTGCTTATATGATTTGCATATAAGCGCTCACATGTTTGACACGTGATGTCCAACCGCGAATTCTTTTCCTCTTTCTTCTCTCCCTTTTCTATAAGGGTTATAAGGGGATAAATAGCTCTTGGCCGAAAAATTTTGGCGGGAACAATCTTCTTCTGGTAGAACTAGTAGACCACCGCTTTCAACCAGTTTGCGTGCTTCGACTCCAGGTTTAGCATTTATTCAACAGAAGAAAAGGGCAAAAGGCCCGGTAGCCTCATCATCGTCATCTTTAAATGAGTTATCAATATTTTTACAAATCGAGTCAGATGTAGATTTAACTATAGACGATTTTGATATTTTAGCCTGGTGGAAAAGCCACGGACATTTGTATCCGGTGCTTTCTACTATGGCCCGTGATTTACTAACCGTTTCAGTATCCACAGTAGCGTCGGAAAGTGATTTTAGTACAGGTGGCAGAATATTAAGTAAGAAGAGATGCAACTTGGCGCACGACACAATGGAGTGCATGATCTGCTCGCAAAATTGGGAAACAACAGCCGTCAAGAAACAAAATTCAATCACTTTAGACTCGGATTATCTACCTGAGAAGTTTACAGGATCGGGCGAGACCAACACCGAAGGAGGAGAAATCACAACCGGCGACAACAACTAGTGAGTAAGATTTGTAATAATAAAAAAAGAACTACGTAGACCTGATTTGTCATGTCCCGTTTCCCAGTAGACGGAAATGGTGACGTGGCAAACCCGCGACATATTTATCTAGAGGTCATTTTTTAAATAAATATACTAACCGTATTGAAACAATAATATACAATGCAAGAATAAATGGAGACTGTAAAATTTTCAACAAATATCTTTAATTACATTCAATTTCCAATATCTACAAGCACATGAGTTTTCAGCTGGAAAGTAAATACAATAAAAGAAAATGCCTAAACATGTGGCATACATAAATTGAAGAAAAGTGAAGCTGAGCTAGTCCTGAGTAGTGATCCGGTTGTAGTCTTCCTCCGTGGCTTCTACTTCCTCCGTCTCGACCGTATTTGACGAACATTCCAAGAGAAGAAAAATAGGTGAAATGCTCGTCAGCGGACTTGCGTTCGGTAAGTCCCAAAGATAAGTAAGAGTAAAAATGGCAAGTGTAGAATATATATATATATATATATATGACGAGTAAAACTATATGTTCATGGGTGAATATGTACTATAGTCTCTATATGGTCAATATATTAACGTTAAGTTCCAAGTGTGAATGTCAACGCAGCCGTAGAAGTATTCATGAGTTCAAGAGCAGGGCCCCAAGAGCAAGGAAAAACGGGCCCATTTCATGTGTTACAATCGGGGTTCTAGGCTGTGGATGGGTCAACCCGACTGATATTCGAGTAAAATAAAAATGAGGTTAATACGGGACTCCTGAAATTCCGTTGGATTCACACAAGAAACTATTCCAAACACCCCGAGTATGATATATTATAACTGGTTAATATGCTTAATTGATTGATTAACATGTCTTGATCGAAACCATAGATTGCAAAAGATGTAGAATGTAGTCGAGTGAAATGCGAGTCATGTCAATTGCAATATTGGTTTGAGTCAAGTTAGTTCAAGTAGATTGGGTTCGAGTACATGTTCAAGTTTAGATTCGAGTTAGTTTAGAGTTCGAGTTTGTGTTCGAGTTTGAGTTCAATTTCTAGATTCGGGTTTGGATTCGAGTTCATGTCATTTTCATATGAATTGATTTAAACTATTAAAAATCTTATGTTCGGGAGAAATCGACAACTGCTGTATATGAACAGCAGGATTTGTGTCTTTTTCCAAGACAATTGTCATTGATAACTCCGTTAAGTTGCCTAATCTGAATAAGCAAGCGCACTCACATTCTCCGGCTCCGTGGGGCTCAAGAGAAATGATACCGCTTAAGCCTATATTAATCTATAGTTCTTAAAATATTGTTTTGCATATCGGAGTTTTATGAAAAATATTTTAATATAGTTTAAAAATAAACCTTGAGGGTGATTTGTAATGTTTAGAGTTTTCATGGACATGTATTTTAATTGTTGTGGTGTTTTGGTGATAAAAACTTAGTTTTATTCTAATCTTTCATTTTAAAAATATAGTTTCATAATATGTTTTTGTTGAAAATACGAATTCATAGTTTTATATAATTTTCCAAAATTTAGTTTTGTTTAGAAAAGTCGTATTTCTTAAAAACTGTATTCTTATTTTCTTTCAAAACCGAATACTCCATGAGGAGTTCTGCATCTCGCTCTACTATCCCAAGGATGTGAAATAATCGACACCATCCATTAGCGGGTCCCCTAACAAGGGTTGTAGCGGCGTAATTACCAAGAATTACAAAAATACCGATTAAAAGAAACCCGTTTTTGTACAAGTGTGGTATTTTAATGTAAACATGCTCTTTAAAATACCGTGCTATGAAACCATAGTGTGCGTGTGAGGTAGATCGTTACCCCGTGAAGTTTTGCTAAAGGTATTTTAAACAATTATTGAAATGAGAGTTATACTAAAATTCATGGTATTTTAATGGAGAAGTTCGTTATTTGAGTATTGAATATGAAATTTTGGTTACGTCAAAAGGCAATAAATATGAGTTTTGTTTTAAAAAGATATTAGGGTGATTATGTGACATATAGACCTATCAAGCATGATAAAAAATTTAAAAGAGAAGATTGTTACATGTTAACTCCACTTTTGTCGATATTTTTTAAGAAGACTAATTGAGATGAAAGAAATAGAGAAAAGAGAGACTTATTCATTGTGTAGTGTTGGGAAGAGCTTAAAGAGGATAGAGAGGATTTCGTGGCGTCATGGAAATTTCGGAAACGACTTCGATCTTCGACGAAACGAGCTCGGTTGCTAACTCCACTTGCACTTAGAATTTTTGGAATGATTTTGATAGAAATTTTCAGAATGGAAGTGAGCTAGGGGATGGGGTGCTATTTATAATGAAGGAATTAAGGTTTGGAAATTAAAAATTGGATTAAAAGAATTAAAATGGGTGTTAAATGATAAATTGAAGGGCCGCTATTTAATTGCAGGAAAATTAAACAGTGCATGGGAGTTGAAGGGAGCTGAAAGAGTGTGTGTGTAAAGCACGGAGTCATTTAGATTCATCTCAACCGTCAGCACCTGCCATATAGGCAAAACGGGCGGTTGGATCTTGGGCAAATGCCTCGAGATTCGTGCCACCTGCTTTAATTACTATTTACTCCTTTTTGCGCATATTTGATTTTTCTGAAACTTTTTATTTCTCTGTGAATTGCACGTGCAATTCTTGGGCTTCCAAAAATTAAAAATTAAAATCTAAAAAAAATTAGGTCTGATGGGATTTAAACACACAAGCTATATCTCAGCAGTGTAGATACTTTACCAATGAGCTACAACTTTCTTCTTGTTTTTATTTAATAAAAATAATATATAATCCTTACACAGCCTGCAATACTATTTTATGTACGATAAACAAAAAAAAATTATACAAAAATTTCAGAGTCGTTACATGATTTCCTCTCATTGAGATCAATATTTGGGAAGGATGCGTAAGCAGCCCGAGTGGGTTCGGTTTTTAATGTAAAAAAACAAATTGTGTTATGAAATTGTAATTTGATTAAAAAAATTTTAATATAAAAACTTGTTTAAATTTCAAAATTTTAAGCTTAATTTTAATTTTTAATTTTTTTTTTTAAAATAGCAGCCGAGCTATAAGGAAAAAATTCGCCTGGCTCGGCAAATTTGCTCGTGAACCTGCGAGGCGAAGCGAGCGGGTTCTAGTTTCGCTGCTGTTGCCCTCGTCTTGTCTAGCCGGCGAAGCGAGAAAAATTCGTTTCGCCGGCTAGACGAAGCAAACGAATTCCAAAGCTTCGGCTCGCTTCATTAGCCACGTCTAGTGTCAACTTCAAAAAGGAGAGTAGTTTGCCCTCCTGTAAAAGCAATTTAAAAAGGTAAAGGATTCATCACGAGTCATATAACTAATAACCATTAAATTTGATATATGACATTCAAAGTTTTGGGTTTGAATTTTAAAAGGACTTGCAGGTATCAATTGCATGTGCATTAGACTAAATCAAGGTGCATGCATTAATTTGTTAATCCACTAATATATTTTATATAGTTCTATTATATTATCTCAAGTCTTAATATCTCTCCCGCTGCATCGACTACATGAAGATATGGTGGCCAATCCAGAGACAATTGTATATTTTAATCTCATTGAAGGTTTTTGCGCTAAACAATTTCATAATCAATATATTTAATATTCAAATATGAATTACTTAAGAAACCTGTCTCCTTAATCAAGAAGTTGAAGTTGACCAGACAATTAATTAAGCAAGCAATGGCAGTCAATTTCAAATACCTTCACCATTCCAATGCTTTCAAGTTACAAATGCTTTAGTATTGTCTCAGTCAATTAAATATAACAATTAATTAAGCAAGCAATGGCAGTCAATTTCAAATACCTTCACCATTCCAATGCTTTCAAGTTACAAATGCTTTAGTATTGTCTCAGTCAATTAAATATACAGCCATTTTATTGGAATCTCTGAGGAAGAAAAGTACGTAATCCAAGATGATTTAAAATTTTCTCCTGTGACTAATTTGTTAATTATTACGGGTAGTTTGCACGTGCGGTAACATTGCATGCAGTTCTTTTTGTTGGGTTGAAAACTTATTCAGCATCTGCATTTAACATAAAAATAAAACTCAAATCCAGTGAAGGAACCTCGTAAGCTTATGAGTCTTTACTATTGAATTATTTATCGGCCCCCAGATCTAGGACTATTTTTCTTTTATGGAGATAAACTGATTGCGTTATATCATGTGATAAACTGATATGATGGGTAAATTGTCAAAAAGCCCCTGCTCTGCTTCAAACTTGTGTAAAAGACCCTGGATTTTTTGATGTTAAAAAGACCCTGGGCCCAATCAAAACCTTCTTATACCAGTTGTCTATAATATCTAAATAGTTGCATGTAATATTTAAGCAGTTAAGAGAATACAAGACCTATATGAAATACAGCTCATGGGTATTTTCATAAAGATTTTGAACAGTAGGCTTGATGATGTGGGAATTTCTCAGATCACGACACGTGGCAAATGGTGTGTCACCCGCGACAGCCCACTATACTCCTGGGGGCTATCGAGGTAAGATCAGTATGAGCCCTCCACTTCTTGCCCACGAGCAATCTGGCAGCCGAACTTGCACCCTTCCTCTTTTGCTCGCCTCCGAGCTATTGCAGAGCTGAGCTTTCCCAGCCTCCCGGCTCGTCTCCGAGCCATACGCCGAGCTAAGCCTCCCCAGCTCTCCCAATCAAATGAGAACGCAGATCCCTAGCGCTTCCGTAACGGCTCCGCGTATCTCACCAAAGAGAGATAACCGCCGCCCATCGTCCCGCGTCCCATGCTGGCGCATTCCCCCATTAATGAGCGTATCCCGTCATTAATGGAGGGATCCCATCATTCACGCAGGCGTAACGTCAGGGGCGTAACTGACGGCGAAGATCTCGCAACTACTCACTCCGTGCGACTACTATAAAAAAACTCTCTCTCAGACGACTCAGGTAACGCAATTTCGATTCCAATAACCCACTACTCTGCCAATATTCCCCGGTTCTAACTTGATCGTCGGAGGGTCCTACGGTGGTCACCCACCCCGGGACTTACTTGCAGGTAGCTCGACTTCCACCTCAAACTCAACCCATTGAGATCCACACACTCTGGGAGGCAACTCCAAAACCAAATCTCAACCGTTCAACAACGCTCGCTACAGATCGACGGAAGACAGCATCTGAAGGAGATCTCAACCTCCCATCAGTTGGCGCCGTCTGTGGGAAAGAAAGAACTTTTGGTTCCACAACAAAAGTTGATCTTCCGCTCTCGATCTAATGGCGAACGATGATCGCAAAGATTCGCATACGAGCCGCCACAACGGAGGCGGGAGAGTCTCTTCTCCCCATCCTAACGTCATCAATGCCTTATCCGCTCAGATAGACAGGCTCACATCATTGATGGATGCCCTCGTCTGTGTTCAAACGGCGGGACCTACCCACCAGACCGCAGTTCCCCCTCCCCGGGATGATGATGCCCGAAGAAGGACGGATGGCCAGGCTCAGGCCCTCAATCACGCTCACCTCAGTGTCACCGAGCGCCGGCGTGCCAAATCTGGTAACCACGGCCCTCACATGGCGAATGATTCCATGACCCGCTGGGCACCGGACAGCTCCACACCCCGATCTCAGGAGAGACTAGGTCGTCGCTCCAATGCCCGCCATGCGCTCACACTGCCTAAGGAGATGTCGGTCAGTTCACCTGCTTCCAGGCACAACCGACACCCCCACTCCCGCCGAGGCCGCGCACGCGGAGAACGTCGGGACTACTCAAGAAGAGCCACGCCTGAGGATTTAAGAAATCTGATAGAGCGGAATCGAAGCCGCTCCGTCACGCCAACCCAGAGCGGGGGGAGCCACCACTCCGACTGTGCTGAATCCTCAGGGTACCACCACCGGCTCGCAGCCCTCGAAAAGAAAATCGAAAGTATACGACGATATGGCCAAAAGTCCGGCAAAGGGGCCTGATATTCCGCCGATTCACTCACAAAGCCCTTTACAGAAGAGCTGCTGGCCGAGCATGTCTCGTCCAAGAACAAGCCGCCTAAAGTAGCCGTCTTCGACGGGAAATCCGACCCAAAGGACCATTTGGATGCATTTACGGCGGGCATCAGCTTCAAAGATAACTCGGATGCGGCCCAATACCGAGCTTTCCCCACTACGCTAATCCGGGCCGGCCGGGACTGGTTCCGGGGGCTTGCGTCGCGCTCCATCTCTACCTTTGATGAGCCAGCTACCTAATTTCTCGGCCATTTCGTCGGGAACCGATGGCAGAAGAAGACAGTAGGCTACTTATTCACTGTCAAGTGCCAAGACAGGGAATCCTTCAAAGGGTATGTCACCCGCTACTATAATACTCTCCTGGAGGTATCCGAGTACCGTGACGAAATGGTCATCACTGTGCTGAGGTCGGGTCATAGACACAAAGAGTGGCTCCGCCCTTTTGCATTGGCGCAATCTAAGACCATGGCCGAAGTGAAAGACCGAGCGAGAAGTCCAACTCGAGTCCGAGGTGAACTCCAATATGCTCGGAAGTGACCAAGCTGACCGGAAGAAGAGGGACGGGGAAGATAAAAGGAAAGACGATTCTTCGCCGCCGAAAATCGGGAAGACAGACGTCTTGTCTGAATTTGGGGGCAGATGCTATTTGGTTTTATCTGTCCACCTCTCCGAAAATACCAAGTTGATTTATGGCACCGTATATCGGAGGTTTAGACAGATGCGGCCGTTGTAGCAGACTTCGTTAGATCCCCCCTCGTGTACGAGGGGTTTTTTGATTGTGGGGACGCTCTTCCCTACAGGCGCAAGCCCCTACAATTAATTACGCTACCGCATAGCGGTAACTACTTTCTCCTTCTCTAGATGGTCCCTTCATGTCATATGTGTTTGTTTTATTTTTGGTTGCCCGTGGATTGTATACGGAGACTAATTTGTGTTGTCGCCCATAGGGCGTGGATTAGTCCAAATCCGTATTTTCTTAGATTTGGGTTTGGGTTTGTTTTAAGGATCGTTAACCTCATTTGAGATTAAGATCAACTTAAATGCTTGTTAAGGATACATTAGACTAATTTTAGACTAAGATCTACTTAACAAGATTTTGGGATCATTAGATCCAACGAAAGAGTATTTGGACTCTATCGTTTTAGTTTAAGGACGTTGCGGTCCATTGGGTTTAAGGACATCGTAGTCCATGAGGTTTAAAGACACCGTATTCTGTATGGTTTAAAGACATCATAGTCTGTAAGGTTTTGGTTTACCCGTTTGGGGATGCACCAAAAGTTATTGGTTATTGGGACACTCCATCTCTCTGAAGATGTTGAAGAATTACAACGACATGTATCAGAGGTATGAAGAGATGTACCCTTGAACTAATGTTGGTTGGGAGATCTATAGTCAGGTTTGGGACTAAGACCAATTAAAGAGATTGTGAGCACATGGGCTCGGTTGATCTGAATTAGCGACTTATGGCCAACTTGGGCTCAGCCCACCCAGATTTGAATAAAGTGTTGAACACTTGTTTGGGCTCAGTCCCTTTTTTATTCAATAAAGCTGAGCATTGATTTGGGTTCTGACACCCCTTTTCTTTTTTGTCTTTTATTGAGTGTTGAACACTTTTTATATCGCCGGGGCTTTATTACAGAGCGCTTTGTAATTGGAGCCCACGTGAGGAGCACATGGAGCGCTTGGCGCTGAGCGCCAGACTTGGAGTGCTAAAGCGCTTCTTATAAAAATAGCGCCCACGTGAAGAACGCGTAGAGCGCTTGGCACTGAGTGCCAGACTTGGAGCGTTAAGGCGCTTTTTATAAAATAGCGCCCACGTGAGGAGCGCGTGGAGCGCTTGGCGCTAAGCGCCAGACTTGGAGCTCTAAGGCGCTTTTTTGGCAGCTCTGATCAATTCTGTGCTCTGAGAATTAAATTCTCGGTTTATAAGAGACCTTGTCTCATGGATCTAAGAACTGTGTTCTTCTTTTATGAGGAGATGCTATGATCTCTTTGTTTTGTAAAAGACTTTGTCTTATGGATCTGTGATCTAGAAAAAGAACTAAGTTCTTATGATGTGAGCGTTAAACTCTCAAATATGGAGGAGTTGTTATGATTTCTCTTCTTTTTATTTACCTTGAAGAAGGTTCTTCTTCTTAGAGCTTGCTCTTCTCTTTTTCTTTTCTGAAAACTTGAAACTTATAGGGAGGTTTTTTTTCTCTCTCTCTCTGCAAGACTTGAAGTCTTGGGTCCTTTATATAGGGGAGTTTGATTTTTTGAATCAGTTAAGGAAATCTCTCATTGAAAGATCTCTGATTTATTTGGGGATGTTTCCCACCATTGGATCTTTGATCCAAGGGCCTCTGTTTTATAGAAGACATTTTTCTTGTCTTTAACAAGATTGGGAAAATATTTTCCCATACAGAACTTATTCTGTATCTTGGTGATTTTTAATCACCTTTGATCCAACGGTGCTCTGATTCAAAGAGCACAATCTTTCTTGTTTGCAAAGATTTGAGGAGTATTTTCTCAACAGAATTTTATTCTGGTAATTTGATGATTTATCATCTTCATTGGATCTTTGATCCAAGGGTTGGGAACATTTAGTTCTAGCGCTAGCGCTCTCGTGCTTCGCATGTGAGGCGCTACCTCAGAGTCTTTTGACTCTTAGCGCTGGCGCTCTTGGCGCGAGCGCTCTCGTGTTTTGCACGTGAGGCGCTGCCTCAGAGTCTTTAGCGCTGGCGCTCTTGGCGCGAGCGCTCTCGTGCTTTGCACATGAAGCACTGTCTCAGAGTCTTTGACTTTTAGCGATGGCGCTCTTGGCGCTGACGCTCTTGGCGCTAGCGCTCTCATGAGGCATTGCCTCAGTTCAAATTTCAAATTTTGAATAGAGTTTTGCTCTCTGATTGGGGGAAACAAATGCCCCCACCGTTGCACTCACGTAGCTCACACGTGAGTGCAGCGGTGGAAACCTTTCCACCGTTGAATTGTCTTGAAAGTTGGATCGACTTCCAGCGCCTATAAATAGGGCCTTTGGCCCTTGGGGTGACTTCTGTTCATCTTCTCCCTTTCTTGTTTTTTTCTGAGAATTGAATTCTCTCTTCAGAGCATAGCTCTCTGCCCTAAGAACTTTCTTTGTTCAAATAGGTAAGAATCATGTTTAAACCCCATTAAACAGAGCTTTGCTCTTACTAGATGACAGATCTAAAGAGATCCATTTTAGGGTTTCTTAACCCATTAATGAAGAACTCTTAGAGTTCATTTTGCAGATCTTAAAGATCTCGGAGTTTTTAACTCAGTAAAAGCTTTGCTTTTTTAGTGTTTTGATGGATGATTCCATCGTTTTCATAGAGCATAGCTCTTTAGAATTTTGGGGGGAATTTTTATTCCCTTCATCATTAATTTTGACAGATGCCATTTCTGTTGCAGAGCGTTGCTGTCGAGGGAGTTTAACTCCTTGGCCCGAGGGGCTTCTCATTAAATGAGAATCCTTTTAAGATTTCTCCTTTATTTGCACAAATTTGAATTTGTTGGGTGTCTTAATTAGAACTTGTTTTCTCCGTAAGGATATCAAGAGTTGTTTAAATTCTCGTGTCTGTTTCAATAAGCTTTTTCTTGATCAGTCTGACCACTAAACTCTCACTGATTTTCCTTTTCAGACACTATGGCCGCTCATCTGTATGACCTTAACGAAATTATTTCTTATGGAGACATTCGCGCACAAGGCCGTTGTCAAAATCAGAAGTTTACAAATGCTCAATACGCTGAGATTATGACTCGCTTTAATGAATACAACGGTCGACTACTTCCTCATCGCTTCGCTCTTTTGACGCTCGTCGTGAGAGCGATTTGGAACGCACTTCCTGAATTTTACGAAGCCATGCCGTTTAAGACACTGGACGATGCTGAAGACAAAGTGCACTCAGTATATCTGATGGGCCTGATCTCGAAAAGGCGGCGAGATAATCTTGTTGATATCTTATATCAAATTTTCCAACAGATGACGATAATCGCTGCTTATCAGAGAGGACGGACGACGTCAGCGAGGATCTTGACGCTTGCATTCGTGAGAGGATGCACACGAAAATGGTCAGAGACGCCAAAAGCATTTTAGATGGCCTTACTTCTGAATTTCTCAATCCATGTCCCGGATTCGGTGTTTTACTATTGTAAACATTTTAATGATGTTTTTGTTTACTGTTTTCATCAATGTAAGAATTTTCTGAGGTATGAATAACAAATTTTTCCTTTCTATGCGTTTATTTTATGCATTAATCCTTTTCGCACATACATGAGTGGGTACGCTTCGAATGCTTAATTGGATGCGAATCAAATGTTCTCTTTATTGCCTTGCACAGTATGTGGTCGATGTCCGTGGGTTATGCCTTTTGTTTTGACTTAGCGCAAAGTAGTTTATGTACTCTTGAGTAGCACCTCCATTTCAGCGGCATGTAACTTTGGCAAGTGTGGCCTGTAGATAGTAGATAGCAGTCCATCTTAACCACCCTGCAGGGCAATGATGGTTTAGGAGACAGGTTCGGGTCTGCCGCCTAGGACTTTTCAACTATATGAGCCGTGAGGGTCTCATAAAGAGTTTTCTCCCTACGAGTCGAGAGGGTCTCGTAGATGTATTTTCTCCTTAGGAATCGTGAGGATTTCTATGTGCGTTTTCTCTTAAGAGTCGTAAGGATCTCACAAGAAAATTTTCTCCCTTACAAGTCGAGAGGACTCGTAAGTGGTTGGTGGGTTGACTTGTTTCTGAGTCAAAGCACTGCTCCGACAAGGAGGTTATTGGTTGACGTATTTCCAAGGCGGGGTCAGTTGCTCACATGTTTCCGCGACGGGGTCATTTGCTGACGTATTTCCACGACAGGGTCTTTGGATGACGTGTTTCCGTGACGGAGGTCACTGGCTGACGTATTTCCGAGACGAAGGTCGCTGTCTGACTTGTTTCCGCGACGGAGGTCACTGGCTGACGTGTTTCCGAGACGGGGTCATTGGCTGACGTATTTCCGAGACGGAGGTCGTTTGCTGACATATTTCCGCGATGGAGGTCGTTTGCTGACGTATTCCCGAGACGGGGTCATTGGATGACATATTCTCAAGACGGGGTCATTTGCTAACGTATTTCCGAGACGGGGTCATTGGATGACGTATTTCCGCGACGGGGTCACTGGCTGATGTGTTTCCGCGACGGAGGTCACTGGCTGACATGTTTCCGAGACGGGGTCATTGGCTGACGTATTTCCGCGGTGGGGTCATTGGCTGACGTGTTTCCGAGACGAGGTCATTAGCTGACGTGTTTCCGAGACGGGGTTATTGGCTGACGTGTTTCCGAGACGAGGGTCATTTGCTGACGTATTTTCGTAACGGAGGTCGTTTGCTGACGTATTTCCGCGACGGGGTCATTTGCTGACGTATTTCCGCGACGGGGTCATTTGCTGACGTATTTCCGAGACGGGGTCATTGGATGACGTGTTTCCGCGGCGGGGGTCACTGGCTGACGTGTTTCCGCGACGGAGGTCATTGGCTGACGTATTTCCGCGACGGGGTCATTGGATGACGTATTTCCACGACGGAGGTCGTTTGTTGACGTATTTCCGCGACGGAGGTCATTGGCTGACTCCAGGTTGTCCGTGAACCGTAGAGTCTTGGAACTGAGGACTTTGTCGTGGCTCCGATTGACGATGTCGCGTCCGAATCCTGCTGGAATGAGGAAGAACGCCGTTGTTATTTTTTAGGCTGTAGATGTGGCCGTCGAGATTTGGAACTAGGGATTTTGCCATGGCTCCGCTTGGTGGTGTCACGTACGTGCCCTGCTGGCATAAGGAGGAATGCCGTGTTGATCTTCTGGGATGCAGATGTTGCCGTCGAAATCTGACTCTCTTTTTGACAAGGTCTGGTGGGGAAATGTGGTCCCCTTTTTTTTTATGCCCATGGATTGTATACAGGAGTCAGTATGGATTTACCTGCAGGGCAAAAATTTCATTCTTTCATTTTTTTTATTTCTTTCCGCGATGCTCTATCATTTCAGCTTTTATATCACGAAAGTCGTGATTGCCCAATCATTTCGGCTATTTTTCTTTTTACTCGATGCTTTTTATTGCGAGTTGCCCAATCATTTTGGCTATTTTTGTATGCATATATTTTACTTGCTGATTTTGTTGCAAGTTGCCATATCATTTCGGCTATTTCATATACATTTATGGCTCGCTGACTTTTCACCGCGAGTATGGAACCTGGGATCTGATACCAATCTTAGCATCAGCATCGCTGCGACTGGAATATTGCCAGGAGCAAATCATCATTTGCCGCGAAAGGACTTAGAATTTGTTACCGATTTAGGCATCAGTATCGCTACTACTGGAACATTACCATGAGCGAATCATCATTTTCCTTCATCGATTCGAACAAAGATGGCTTAGCAAACAGGGTTAGGATCCTATCGACTAAGGCTTTTGACTTCATGAGCCGCAAGGGTCTCATAAAGATGTTTCTCCCTACGAGTCGTGAGGATCTCATAGGTGCGATTTCTCCTTAGGAATCGTGAGGATTCTTAAGTGTATGTTCTCTTGTAAGTTGTAAGGATCTTGTAAGAGTGTTTTCTCCTTGTAAATCGAGAGGACCTACAAGTGTTTGTTCATCAAATGAGGGCATTCCTCGTCGTTGGTGGGACTCGGCAAGAAAATGATTATTTGTGCCCGTGGATTGTATACAAGGATCAGTATTGAACTGCTTGTAGGGCAGTCTGGGAAATGTGATGGCTTAAGAACAGGTTCGGATCCCTGTAGCTTAAGGCTTTCGAATCTTATGAGCTGTGAGGGTCTCATAAAGAGTTTTCTCCCTACGAGTCGAGAGGGTCTCGTAAGTGTATTTTCTCCTTAGGAATCGTGAGGATTCCTATGTGCGTTTTCTCTTAAGAGTCGTAAGGATCTCACAAGAGAATTTTCTCCCTTACAAGTCGAGAGAACTCGTAAGTGGTTGGTGGGTTGATTTGTTTCCGAGTCAAAGCACTGCTCCGACGATGAGGTCATTGGTTGACGTATTTCCAAGGCGAGGTCACTTGCTCACATGTTTCCGCGACGGGGACATTTGCTGACGTATTTCCGCGACGGGGTCATTGGATGGCGTGTTTCCGTGGCGGAGGTCACTAGCTGACGTGTTTCCGAGACGAAGGTTACTGTCTGACTTGTTTCCGCGACAGAGGTCACTGGCTGACGTGTTTCCGAGACGGGGTCCTTAGCTGACGTATTTCCACGATGGAGGTCGTTTGCTGACGTATTTCCACGACGGGGTCATTGGATGACGTATTCCCGAGATGGGGTCATTTGCTAACGTATTTTCGAGATGGGTCATTGGATGACGTATTTCCGCGACGGGGGTCACTGGCTGATGTGTTTCCGCGACAGAGGTCTCTGGCTGACGTGTTTCCGAGACGGGGTCATTGGCTGACGTGTTTCCGAGGCGGGGTGATTGGCTGACGTGTTTCCGAGACGGGGTCATTGGCTGACGTGTTTCCGAGACGGGGTTATTGGCTGACGTGTTTCCGAGACAGAGGTCGTTTGCTGACGTATTTCCGCGACGGAGGTCGTTTGCTGACGTATTTCTGCGACGGGGTCATTTGCTGACGTATTTCCGCGACGGGGTCATTTGATGACGTGTTTCCGCGACGGGGGTCACTGGCTGACGTGTTTCCGCGACGGAGGTCAATGGCTGACGTGTTTCCGAAATGGGGTCATTGGCTGACGTATTTCCCCGACGGGGTCATTGGATGACGTATTTCTGCGACGGAGGTCGTTTGTTGATGTATTTCCGCGACGGAGGTCATTGGCTGACTCCAGATTGTCCGTGAACTGTAGAGTCTTGGAACTGAGGACTTTGCCGTGGCTCCGATTGGCGATGTCGCGTCCGAATCCTGCTAGAATGAGGAGGAACGTCGTTGTTATTCTTTAGGCTGTAAATGTGGCCGTCGAGATTTGGAACTAAGGACCTTGCTATGGCTCCGCTTGGTGGTGTCACGTACGTGCCCTGCTGGCGTGAGGAGGAATGCCGTGTTGATCTTCTGGGATGCAGATGTTGCCGTCGAGATCTGGCTCTCCTTTTGACAAGGTCTGGTGGGGAAATATGGTCCCTTTTTTGTTTATGCCCATGGATTGTATACAGGAGTCAGTATGGATTTACCTGCAGGGCAAAAGTTTCATTCTTTCATTTTTTTTTATTTCTTTCCGTGATGCTCTATCATTTCAGCTTTTATATCACGAAAGTCGCGATTGCCCAATCATTTCGGCTATTTTTCGCGGTGCCCAATCATTTCGGCTATTTTTCTTTTTACTCGATGCTTTTTATTGCGAGTTGCTCAATCATTTCGGCTATTTTTGTATGCATATATTTTACTTACTGATTTTGTTGCAAGTTGCCCTATCATTTCGGCTATTTCATATACATTTATGGCTCGCTGACTTTTCGCCGCGAGTATAGAACCTGGGATCTGATACCAATCTTAGCATCAGCATCGCTGCGACTGGAATATTGCCAGGAGCGAATCATCATTTGCCGTGAAAGGACTTAGAATTTGTTACCGATTTAGGCATCAGCATCGCTACTACTGGAACATTACTAGGAGCGAATCATCATTTTCCTTCGTCGATTCAAACAAAGATGGCTTAGCAAACAGGGTTAGGATCCTATCGACTAAGGCTTTTGACTTCATGATCCGTAAGGGTCTCATAAAGGTGTTTCTACCTACGAGTCGTGAGGATCTCATAGATGCGATTTCTCCTTAGGAATCGTAAGGATTCTTAAGTGTATGTTCTCTTATAAGTCGTAAGGATCTTGCAAGAGTGTTTTCTCCTTGTAAATCGAGAGGATCTACAAGTGTTTTTTCATCAAATAAGGGCATTCCTCGTCGTTCATGGGACTCGGCAAGGAAATGATTATTTGTGCCCATGGATTATATACAAGGATCAGTATTGAACCGCTTGTAGGGCAGTCTGGGAAATGTGATGGCTTAAGAACAGGTTCGGATCCCTGTAGCTTAAGGCTTTCGAATCTTATGAGCCGTGAAAGTCTCATAGGAGGGTTCTCCTTACTAGTCGTGAGGATCTCGTAAGTGTAATCTTTCCTTAGGAATCGTGGGGATCCCTAAGTGTGTTGCTCCCTTGTGAGTCGTAAGGATCCCACGTAGGTATTTTCTCCTTACAAGGTCGAGAGGACTTTGCCAGTGTGCATGAATTTTTTAAGATTCTGCGCCCTTTCAAGTTTTCACAGACTCACCGGTAGCCCTGCAATTTTTACTCATGGAGCCCTTTCGGGTTTTCATCCGTGCCCATCTTGCTTATGGACGTACCGTTTTTTTTTTGTTTTTTTACGAGTATGCACCCTTTCGGGTTTTCACAAACATCGCCGATAGCCTTGCTGTTTTTACTCACGGGGCCCTTTCGGGTTTTCATCTGTGCCCATCTTTCTTATGGATGTACTGTTTTTTTTGTTTTTTTTACGAGTCTACCCCCTTTCGGGTTTTCACAAACATCGCCGGTAGCCTTGCTGTTTTTACTCACGGAGCTCTTTCGGGTTTTCATCCGTACCCATCTTGCTTATGGATGTACCTTTTTTTTATGAGTCTGTGCCCTTTCGGGTTTTCACAAACATCGCCGGCAGCCTTGCTGTTTTTACTCACAGAGCCCTTTCGAGTGTTCATCCGTGCCCATCTTGCTTATGGACGTACCGTTTTTTTATTTTTTTTAAATTTTTTTTTTGGGTCAGCCTTAGAATGCTGCGATTTATAGTAGTTTAAAAACGTTTTGGTTCGTAGTTAGTTTCAGGACATTGCGGTCCATTATTAGTTTAGGGACGTTTCGTTCCGCAGTGATTTTAAGGCAAGTTTTCGCTGGATACTACTTATAGAGTTTGGGCTTGGGAAGATAGCGAGTGGACATAAGCGCCATCATCTATCGTTAACTTAGGCCGTGACTCGTCAGGCGTAGTATTTTTTCAGGAACCGGCCGTTTATTGGCCTGAAGGGTCTTTCGCCATGGATATCCATGAGCAATTAAGGCCCACCTTGGTAGACTTTGTCTATGATGTACGAGCCCTCATAGTTCGGCTCGAATTTCCCCCGTTTGGCACGATTGGGGATCATAGGTCTCCTGACCACTAGCACGAGTTCGCTTTGGCGAAATGTTCTCAGCCTGGTCAATCTCACGTATGAACGCGTCATTTTTACTTTGTAAGCCTCCAAGTTTTGTTGTGCCATGAGACGAGTTTCATCGAGAGCGTCGAGCTCCTCAAGCCGAAGATGAGCATTCTCTTCGTCTGTTAGTTCATAATGAACCACCACTCGGAGAGAGGGGAGCTCTATTTCGAGGGGGGTACCGCTTCTGTGCCGAATACCAATGCGTACGGTGTTGTATTAGTGGCTGTTTTGAATATGATCCAATAAGCCTAAAGAGCTTCATGCAGTCTCTCGTGCCAATCCTTTTTATTTTTGGACACCGTCTTCTTTATGATCTTTTTCAAGGTTTTGTTGAAAGCCTCAGCCAGACCGTTAGCTCGGGGATTATAAACCGAAGAGTATCTCCAGTCTATGTTATGCTTATTGGGGTTAAAATTTGCACCCCAGTTGACCGGGTCAAAGTCAAGGTCAACCCCAAGTAAGCGGGCCAAAGCCCAAGCAAGTAGGCCCACGCCCAAGTCGAGCCTCGCGGCCGGCCTCCCCATGCCAAAATAAAAATCATGTAACAGATAATTTTGATGTAATTTTGTGTGCATGAATGTAAGCAAAATAGGCATAAAGCCAAAATTTTGTAAAACCCATGACTTATGTGCAAAAAGAAATAGCACATGAGATATGGGATAGGCAAAATGCCATTTTGTAAAGCCCAAGGGGCTATGTGTAAATGTGTAAGCCTAAAAGAGGCAACATGATGAAAATATCTAGGACACTTTTCATTCCCCCCCCCCAAAAAAAACTAGGGTTCATGTACCTCTTTCTCCTTCCTCAAGATTCTAAACCTTCTTCATTCTTTTAAATTAAATCAAGAGTTTTACTCTTTCTCTTCCAAAACTAAATAGTTTTTCACCACAAAACCCACAAAGGGAAACTCATATCTCCCATCAGATCTCAAAAATAAGAGATATTTAAAATCTCATACTTCCTTTTTCTCCAAGATCCGGTCAACAAGGGGGAGGAAGGAGGAGACCCATCTCCAAAGACCCTATTTTGGGAAAGATCTAAGGCTCAGAAGAGAAGAAAGGGGTCCCCTTGAGCATTTACAATGATTTCTTGGAGTTTAACTCCATAAATCAAAGCTTCTGGGAGTTTAACTCCATATAAAAAAAAAGGAGAAGAGTCTTTCTTTCTAAGAGTTCAACTCCATAAGTCAAATCGGGAGCACAGCTCCCAGTGCAGGGACCAAGTCCCTTTTCCTGCTAGCGCCCAGTGCCAAAGCGTCTAAGCGCCCACATGCCGGGCACGTGAGGCACTAGCGCCAGCGCCCAAAGCTCGCTAGCGCCAGGCACGTGAGGCGCTAGCGCCAGCGCCCGAGCGCCTACGTGCCGGGTACGTGAGGCGCTAGCGCCCAAAGCGCTAGCGCCAGCGTCCACGGCCAAAGCGCTAGCGCCAGCGTCCACGGCCAAAGCGCTAGCGCCAGCGTCCACGCCCAAAGCGCTCGCGCCAGCGCCCGAGCGCCCACGTGCCGGGCACGTGAGGCGCTAGCGCCCAAAGCGCTAGCGCTAGCGTCCGAGCGCCCACGTGCCGGGCACGTGAGGCGCTAGCGCCTAAAGCTCTAGCGCCACCGCCCGATCGCCCGCGTGCTGCGCACGTGAGGCACTGGCGCCTTCTTCTACGCATCCTTTGGATGCCCCCTTATATATATATATGTGTGTGTGTGTGTGTGTGTGTATGTATGTATACACACACACATACTCCAAAACACTGTCCCCGCTAGAAAAAAATTCTAACGGGGCGCTGCCCCGCACCCTGCAAGGGGACTACTAGCCCTCTTGACCCCCAGCCCGCTATCCGGGTAGCGGGACCCCCGTAAAAACTCTGCGGGGGCCCCGATATATCCAAAACCCCTTCAAAACACAATACTGCACATTGAGTTCGCATGGCCTGTTTGACCCGTTAATCGGAGGTTCTCTCGCTCCAAAGACAAGAGGTAATTAACGGCAGCTTAATCCGCGGCTGCCGAAGATTCGGATCCCCACAATCAATAAACCCCAGCCTACCCTAGGCAAGGGGAATTTGTAATGCGCCTGAAAAGCGCGCGCGTATTCCCATCTCAATGGGGTAACGAAAAATACCCTACAGATTCTGGCACGCCCGGTAGGACCAATCTCTCCTCCCATATTTCGGGTTAAATATTCACGTGAACTCAATCAACATATACATTGATTGCCTGTACTGAAATCATGCTTTTTTGTGCAGGTTAACAAATTTCAAATTGCAATCTCCGGATGCAACAAAATGTCTCTAAGGATCAGCTCAGCTCTCGACACAGCTCTCATCTCCTACACGATAAAGATGGATGCTAGGACGGTCCTCCCGGCCAGTCTCGGGCGACAATGGGAGGAGCCGCCGCTACTATTTGGCTTTATTCTGTTCGTGCCAGCTAACACCATCTCTGCTCCTCAAGCCCCGATGATGGATAAACCGGCCTCTAAAGATAAGAGGCCATATGTGGTTGTCTCGAAGGTGCCCCAACCCAAACGCAAGTCGGTGTTTGAACAACTTTCCTTGGTCCCGGCTGGGGGTAAGGCCATCAACACCAACAAAGCTACAACGCATCTCGAGAAAGCTCCGGCGGTGCCCCTAACAACTGCTCGATCGGATGTCTTCTCTAAGCTCCCCGCTAATCGACTCACAATGGCTTACCGGATAACGGATGCCCGCTGTTCATACCATAATATTGCATTATTATATTCCCCATTCTTATTCGTTTTATAAATAAACAGGTGCTTTTGACGCATGTCTGCTACATATTACAGGTTACAGGTTCTTGGATCTAAAACAGTGAAAACGATGAAAAGACGATACAAAAGTGGACTTTGACCAACAAACAGAAGACTCTTGATCAAGTCTACATCAAAGATAAAATTCACAAAGTACAAGGCAATGCAAGGTCCAAGATTACAAAACGAACGGTTAAAAGTCCACCATAATTATTCACTGGAGATCTGGAAGAAACATAGAAGCTATTTTAATAAAAGAACGAAATAATAAGCAAGCCCAAAGACAGAAGAGCCCACAAAAAAAATTTCAAGGCCCAATACTTTCTTTTAAAGAGACAGAGACATAAAATTTTACCAAAACTTGGAGTCTACTTTGACTAGTTCTTCCTAAGGATATGTTGGTAAATGTAGACGTGCGAATCAATTGTAACCTAGGGTTTCCTATCCTCTATAAATAGGAACTCTAAATCATTGTAAAGGCTATGCCTCCCTCATGCCTCTTTTTATCAATAAAATTTAGATTTCTTTTGGAGAGCATCGATGCCTCTTTTCATTTCAGAAATTCAAATCTGACAAGTCTTGTGTTGATGTTTGAAGAAAGCCATCTGTAAAGTAAGTAGGTAATTTCAATTCTTGCCCTAGGTAATTTTTCATTCTCTGCCCTAGATTAAATTTAATTCCTTACCCTAGTTAGATAGTTAGATCTTTAATACAATTGCCCTAAATTAATTTAGTTTTTAGATTTAATTAATCCATTCACACCGTTTGGAATTAACTCGTAAGAGCGATTAGGAAATTCACAACATCCCTGTGGACCGACCCGTATTCACCGGCTAGCTACCAAGCGACGTCGTTCTTGATTGCGGTTAATAGATAAGTTTTTGAGAACAATCAAATGGCGCCGTTAGCGGGGATCGAACCCGGGTCACCCGCATAGGCACTAACCCACGGCGGATCCGCGGTCGGAGGCGGCACTTTGCGGCGGTTCCGCGGTGTAGGCGACAAATCGGTTGCCCAGAAAAAGGGCAGAAGCGCGGTAAAAAAAAACCGTAAGTCTTTTGATCTCCTCCTCTGCAAATCTCTGATATCTCCTCTGAAAAATCTCCTGCAGGATTCTTTGCGCTTAAAAATCTTCCCCCTTCCAATAACAAATCTTGTGCAGGATTCTTTGCGCCGCACATAAAATAAAAAAGATTTGATTGCAAGTGATTTACTGTTTTGCATATCTTTAATCGGACTTTAATGGGCTTTTGACCAATTCAGATTGGTTGGGGATTTTATCACCCTTCCTAGGACCCCAGAAATCACATAAGGTATTTGCATTGCCCAATTTTTAATTAAAAAATACTAGACTCAGCCCTAAGGACTTCGAGCTCAATAGGACAGAGGACTAGTTATAGGTATCGACCGTTTATCCTAACCTGACTTTGCGGTGTCTAGGCAAGTGTGTCTAAGGCAAGTGGTTACTTAATTAGGACCACTACTTTTGTAGTGGGGAGCCTCCCACTTACCTGGCACTTACCTGGCCGCAATTGGCGGTGAAGAGACGGTTTGAGGTCCTATTTCTAGCCTTTTGGAACAGTTAGGAGCTGTCTAACTGACCTAGGTGACCCTAGATCTAGGCCTGATTGTGCATTTTTGGTTGATTGAAAGTGTTTCTTAGCTCTTTTCTCGAAAATCTTTTTGCAAACAGTTCTAAATAAAGAGAAAAAGGAAAAAGGAATTTTTTTTAAGACTTGCAACTTTTGTCGCTAAGATATCCGTGCACCACCTACTTTATTTTGTTTCTCCTTTCTTCTATCATGGGTACCCCACATCTTAAATCTCTTGCCGAACTTTGGTATCCCGAATCTAACTTTGCCTCGTACGTCAATTGTTTCGGTCGATTTAAGGAAGATCCCTCCGTGCCTAAAATTTCTTTGAAAGATCAAATAGAAGCGTCTAGGAGAAATAGTTCGACATTGCAACCCACTTTGTGTCAACCATGTCCTCCTTTACCACCTTCGTATGTTGATACCACTTTTTCTAGTCTTGTTGTAACTCCTAGACCGATATCTATTGCGGAGCATATTGCACAATCTCGTAGCCGATCTTTCACCCCTCTCCACACATCCAGTTATAGGGATCAACAAGTCCATTCACCTTTTTATCCATATGTTGACCCTACTCCTGTCCAACTATCCAATTTCTACAAGTCCTACCCGACTTTCCCACCTTCACTAGACACTGTTTCTACACAGCCATTTGGGAGTTTCACGTATCCAAATAGTTTTGAATCTTTTACCGAAACCCCCTCACCACCCATGTCTAGTTTGGAACAGTCGTTGCAAGCTTATATTTCAGCAACAAACAAAATGGTTAGGAATGTAGATGCGTCCATTGCCGCACTTAAACAACCTAGTGAACCGGTAGCTAATTTCCAGCTAGCTCCAAATTTTTCAATGTATAAGGGGGCGGTTGGACAGAGTGAGAATTTGAGGGGAGCAAGTGAGTTCTTTACATTTCCAAATCAAACCTACCCATACCCAAATGAATCCCACAACTCCTGTTTTCCATCGATTGTCCCAAATAGTTCACCAGTTGAAAATAAAAACGAGTTGTGTAATTTTGTAGTGCTTGATTTGCCAGACTGTGAAGAACCCCTTTCGAGTGAAACCACACCTAATCCTTTTGACCTTTACACCTCCACTCTAGAACCGAAAGTGATAAATATCCATGCTTTTGAGGAGGTGTCAGAAAATATTGATTTTCACTTGATTGAGGATATAGACGCCGGGAATATTTTGGATGATGAACCCGTAGATTTGATTGATATTTTATGTCCAATTCATCATCCTGAGTCATTAAATGTTTCTCCCGAACTTCATATGCGTCTTGATTTTGATGATAATGGCATGGATGAGTTAAATATTGAGGAAAATTATGAGGATAGTATTGAGGAGAGTATTGAGGATAATATGGAGGTTGAACCATTTTTGTTTGATGTGTCGGATTTTCCAATTCATCCTCTTGAACCTTTAACTGCTATATCACCCTCCCTCCTTTCCATCGTTCCGACCACGCACAAGATCACTCTTGAAGACTGTGAGCTTGAAAAATTTTCCTTTGAATCTGACACACTTCTCACAGCCGATAATACTTACGAGTGTTTCACTTTTTCGGACGATATTGAAGACTCATCGCCCGAGTTTGAGTCCTTTGAATTTTCAGATGAGTTAGTTGAACCATCAGACTCGGTTGCTTACAGTCGTTTCGAACCATTGATGGAATCTTTCGAGTTCGAGACAGTTTACTACGGTGAGAATGAGACTATCCCCAATTCACTCCCTTTCGTCCTTCCTATCGTTCCGATCGTGCAAGAGACTGTTACGCTCTCATCTCCTATACCAAGTTCGATGTACCCATGCTTTCTTGCGAATCTTGAGAGATTTGACCCCATTTCTCGACGGGTTGATAGATTAGCACAATTGCTTTTAACACATCGGTCATCACAAATTGTGCTAATTTATTCACTCGACTTACACCCTCAAGATCGTGCTCCACTTCTTTCTCTTTTCCGCCATTCTTCTCCCCCACCGAGACCATATTCTACCTTTCTTCCCACACGGTCTCGTGTGCTTCTCATTTCATTTCTTTCCACCCCATTCTTTCACCAACCCTACCATTACCACGATAAGATTTTTGAATGGTTGGTGCTAACCTTTGGCTTGTGTAAGGCCAAGTTTAAGTTTGGAGAGGACTTTATTGTATATATGTATATATTTTTTTTGTTTTCTTTTCTAATAAATAAAAAATTAAAAAAATTAAAAAAATTATAAATAAATAAACGGGGGAGTGCCGACAATTTTGACCCTCTTAGTGTAGCATGACAGTGAGGACACTGTCAAGTTTAAGTTTGGGGGTATGCTCGGTACGTCTTCTTCCTTCGCATTCATTTGTATATTTTTGCATTTGCATATTTATTTGAAAACCCATAAAAATTTAAAAATTCAAAAATTATAAAAAGTTATGTATTCAATTTTGGCCTTATTTGACTAGAGTTTGATAGCTAGGTTAACTAGCTAGGAACAACTAGATCTTAGACGTAGTAAATTAAAAACCCTAAAAATAATCTTCCTTAAAGTTTAACGGTAGAAAGTATATGATAGTTTATTTACAAATAGGCAAATTTTGAGTTCACTTTTTGAGCTAAGTTGAAACAAAGGAAAAGTATTGATATTTTTATTAGAGTATAAGTTTGAAAAATAATTCCTAACTTAAGTCTAGATTCTGAAAATATATACCCTACAATTTGCACAATCACGCACCTTGAAACTTGGAATAGTAGAAGAGACCTTGAAATGCTCTTGTCTAAAGTCCTTAGTACGAATGAAATAAAAAAAAATACAAGTGTGAATAAAGAATTAAAAAAATGAACACTGGTTTTTGTGATTACTTAAGGCTGCAAAAATAGAAAAATATTTAGCGAGAGTGCTTCATCACCTAGTGCCTTAGACCAACTGGTTTGGGAGTCACTGCTAAAAAGCCTTGGGTGTTGCAAGACTAGGAAGTACGCTTTAATGTGCAAACACATCTTGTAATTGGTCGTTGGTACCTCAAGAAGTATTAACGGTCGCATGAAGGATGTGTAAGCAAAATTCAATTAAAAATTCACCTACTGATAAGTACTTTGGACAACGGACAAGGGTATGATTGCCTGATTTGAATTTCCAAGTGTAGGGATGATTTATACACACACGTGGGGATATGTGATTGGAGTTTAGATGAGAGAAAGGAGTGAAGAATAGAACTTGTATCTTTAGTAGAGTTGATAGAAATTCTTAAATGGAGATGGAACCCTAGAAGGAAAACTTAAGAGATGCCGAAAGCTAAGTAAGTCTATAGAACATATATAATCTTAAATTAGATGATGAGGAAGTGTGAAGAATATGGGTGGATAATTTGCAAGTCGAAGATAATAGAGTTCCTTGTTAGAAACCCTAATTGGAGAACAAAAGTCGAAAAGCCTAATTGATAGGATTTTGTGGGTAGTATCCGCTGAAAACCCTCAGGAGACAACACTCCTGTTACTAGGGACACCTAGAGGTTTAACGGCTTGTTGCACGTGCTCAGTGCAATCGCGTTTCCCTGCGAAAGTGCGGTTAGGTTTTTTGTCGAGAATAAAATTAAGTTTGCTCGAGGACGAGCAAAAGATAAGTTTGGGGGTATTTGTTCATACCATAATATTACATTATTATATTCCCCATTCTTATTCGTTTTATAAATAAACAGGTGCTTTTGACGCATGTCTGCTACATATTACAGGTTACAGGTTCTTGGATCTAAAACAGTGAAAACGATGAAAAGACGATGCAAAAGTGGACTTTGACCAACAAACAGAAGACTCTTGATCAAACCTACATCAAAGATAAAATTCACAAAGTACAAGGCAATGCAAGGTCCAAGATTACAAAGCAAACGGTTAAAATTCCACCGTAATTATTCACTGGAGATCTGAAAGAAACATAGAAGCTATTTTAATAAAAACAATCAAATAATAAGGAAGCCCAAAGACAGAAGAGCCCACAAAGAAAATTTCAAGGCCCAATACTTCCTTTTAAAGAGACGGAGACATAAAACTTTACCAAAACTTGGAGTCTACTTTGACTAGGTCTTCCTAAGGATATTTTAGTAAATGTAGACGTGCGAATCAATTGTAACCTAGGGTTTCCTATCCTCTATAAATAGGAACTCTAAATCATTGTAAAGGCTATGCCTCCCTCATGCCTCTTTTTATCAATAAAATTTAGATTTTTTTTGGACAGTATCGATGCCTCTTTTCATTTCAGAAATTCAGATCTGACAAGTCTTGTGTTGATATTTGGAGAGAGTCATCTGTAAAGTAAGTAGGTAATTTCAATTCTTGCCCTAGGTAATTTTTCATTCTCTGCCCTAGATTAAATTTAATTCCTTGCCCTAGTTAGATAGTTAGATCTTTAATTCAATTGCCCTAGATTAATTTAGTTTTTAGATTTAATTAATCCATTCACACCGTTTGGAATTAACTCGTAAGAGCGATTAGGAAATTCACAACATCCCTATGGACCGACCCGTATTCACCGGCTAGTTACCAAGCGACGCCGTTCTTGATTGCGGTTAATAGATAAGTTTTTGAGAACAATCATCCGCCAAGCCTTCAAAATCGAGAAGCTGAGACAGAAAAGGCTCAGGTACAGAGCCAACAAAAGGGCTAGGGCTCCTGTGAGGCTGAACTTCATGAGGTTCGAGGAACAGGGTCACCCCGCCAAAGATAAAGAGATGGCCGGATATGTGGTCCACACTGTCTATATGGTAGGCACGCGCAGTGTTCATATTAGAAAACTGCATTCTAATACCGCTCATTCATTATCTATTTGTTGTATTTATCGGTACTATTAACCAGTGTCTGCTCAGTAATACAGATTACAGGTATTCGTGACAAAATACTAGAAATGCATTCAAAAGCACGGATATATCACTTGAGAGACGACACTGCAACCAGAACCGCAAACCGACCGATACTTCAGGAGTTCCTTTTTGCAACAAGTTTGTATACACATTTTTTTTATCTAAATGGTCCAACACAACAAATGTGTACACAAGACTTTTAGGCACGTGTGGATATGATATAATGTGCATTCAAGGCAAAATATTATATGCATTCAAGGCTAAATATTATGTGTTGATTTTTCCTTCCAAAACTGAAATCAAATCAAAGTCAATTAAACAAATCAGCACGAGCGATAATGGGGGCAGCCATGAATCAAGCCACATGTGGGAATGAAGTAATGAGCATTTAATGGTGAATATTATGTGTTGAATTGAAGATTCAAAATTCCCTCCAAACACTGGGTGCAAACCAGGTCGAAACAGAGAAAATAAACTGGACCAAAGAGACACCAGGGACAACAAAAGACAACGCACCAAATTGTGGACCCTTCCATCAGGTTTGGACCAGCCACATCACCTCTTGGACCGGCCTGGCCGGCCCCACATGCTCCAGTGGGCCCCAGTTCTTCACACACACCTCATTGCTGCCACGTAGCCCTAATTTTATTATTTATTTCTTTTCTTTTCTGCCTATATATAGCAGGTAGTGAGTTGTCATTCTTTGGTCTTGGATTGTCATTCTTTAGTCCAAGTTTTCTTTTCTCTTTTCTTGTAAATAGCTTAATCCCCTTGAGTTCTTAACCTTCTCTTGATCTTTCAACCTCTTCATTGAACTTGAAGGTTTAAGGGTTGGTTATTGATCTCAAGGGTTGTATCGTTCTTGAAGATTAATAAAGTTCTCTTTTTATGCCTTCATTCACCATGAGTTCTTTGCCTCTTCTTGATCTTGCAACCTCTTCATTGAGATTGCAAGTTTAAGATTTGGTTATTGAACCCATGTCTTGTTTTGGGTGCTATGGTTCTTAGTCTTTCTTACTTGCTCTTTTACTTACTTGCATTTTCATTCTTGTCTTTTATTACTTGCAATTTATTACCATGTCATTTAATTACTTGCTTGTAGTCTTTTCTTTTCTTTGTATCTTTTCTTTTGCTCTCTTTGTTGTTTTGTGAATGTTGGTGTGAATATTGTTGTTAGGAAAAGAGAAAGATTTTGTAAGTTAACATTTCGTTTTTCATTTCCTTTTCCCGTCTTTTCCATTTGAAACTCTGCCCAAACCTTACGCAAGCGCTCCGTTAGGCACCCTACCCTACCAAAGTAAAGGTGATTCCTAACCGTGACCGGTTGCATTCGGTTTGGCCGGAGGCGAAAGCAAGATACAAGAACGGACGGACAAGGGTCAATAAGCCGGATTCCATGAATACCGTACTTAAGTCCCCTAATCCACGTTGTTGCCGATTGTTCTAGCTTCAATCGTTAAGTTCAGCTCAAAGTACTTGAATACGGAATCCATTAACTTACACTATCCTATCGTTTCCTAACAAGCCTTATACTTGAATATAACACATAGGTTAGATAACGAACAAATCCACCACGCGCGTTAACTCGTAAGAACAAGAACATAAAACGCTCCATCTTCCTGTGGAGCGACCCGTGCTCATCGCGGCTAGCTGCAAAATGACACCGTCCTGATCGCGATTAAACTTTAGAACTTTAAATATCCGACACGCTAATGGCGTGCGACCACGCAGCAAGAGCAAGGACGGGGCCACTATATCTCAAATCCAACCTGGTGTGAATATAGCTGTCACTTCTCAAGACCAGCATCCTCCGGAGGGTGATGAAAATCCTCCCAGCGAGGTTGTTAGGCAGAGAGAGCCCTCAGTTCATGATGAGTCGGGCACGAAAAGCGAAGATGAGCCAACTTTCCATCCTAAGACTGCAGAGCAGCAACTTCTCCAGGAGCTCCGAAAGCAGCTTAGAAACAAAGGCAAGGAGATGGCTAAGCTCTACTCAAAAATTGATGACTTGACAAATGTCGTCTTACAGCTCACGGCCCAGCTTGCCTCTCAGCCGCCCAATCAAGCACAGGGATCTGCTCATGAACCGGGAAACGGTGTCCCGAGACAGCCGACGCCTATTCCCCCAAATCCAAAGATGGGCGGACCGCACGAAAGCCAGTCGCATCATATCTCAGGAAATGTCTTGGCTACCGATGACAGTAGCCCGCTAACTCAAGATCAAATCATGGATTTAGTTGCCAACAAAGTCAAAACATTAGAAGCCGAAGCGCAAAAATACATCAGCAGCAGTGGGAGACCATATCCTGCTTAGTATGATCTGGTAGAATTTCCTAGCGGCTATGTCATCCCCAAATTCGGAAGATTTGATAGGACGGAAAATGCGAATCAGCACATCGCCCACTTCAAAGCCTCATGCGGGAATACTAGGAGCAATGATGCACTTCTCCTCCGCCAGTTCGTTAATAGCTTGACCGATGTTGCTTTCGACGGGTACGCGAGCATACCGGATGGTTCTGTCACAACTTTCGTCCAAATGGAGTCTCTGTTTCGGCAGAGCTTCCTGAGCGTCAGCGATAAGATCACCATTGCCGACCTCATAAAGACCAAGCCAAAGAACAACGAAAGTAGCACGGATTTTATAACCCGATGGCTCAATCTCTCCGTCAAATGTGAACCACCAATAGAGCAGGACCAATCTGTCAGTCTCCTCGTCGGAAATCTCAACAATTGGATGGCCCCGTTCCTATCCACCTCAGGTCTCAAAACATTCCAAGAGCTGACCAGGAAAGTTTAGATGTTGGAGCGCTCAAACCAGGAGTCTTCCTCTGATTCCAAAAATAACAATAGGTCCTGGAGAAACCGAAAAGATGAAAATCGCAATGGCGGAAACTCCGATGATTCTGAATCTTTCAACACTTCGGCTAACCGAAATAAGTTAGGGATGAGCGGGCCTAATGCCAACCAGCCTCGGAAGCCAGTGTTCGGAGAGGGAGGAGAATCTCCACTGAAAGAGAAGCTGGATAAGGTCTATTCCTTCAGAAGGGACAGAATCCGTAAAATATTCAAAGACGCCCTGAGGAACGGTCTACAACTGCCAGAGTCAAAAAGACCGCAGGAAGCGAATATGACCGACGACCCCAAATATTGCCCCTATCACAGAGTGATAGGTCATGCCATTGAGGACTACTTCGTCTTCAAAGATTGGGTCAAAAATCAATACAAGGCAGGAGAGATAGAACTGTCCAAAGGCGTGTTAACAAACAGTCAAGCCACGACCGCCAATTTCATACAAACGGAGACCGAAGTTCTTCGTGAAACTGATTCTCTCAGACATCTGCCTTTCTCTGAAAACAATCGACCACCACGTCATTAAACTGGGAACAGTCGACCTCTGAGTCGTTAAACTGGGAATGTAAAAAAATGTGTGTAAATAAAAAAATGTGTAAATAAAAAAAAGAAGTGTAAAAAAAGCCGAAATGATGGGGCAACTCGCAATAAAAATCAGCGAGTAAAAATAAAAATAAAAATAAAGCCGAAATGATCGGGGAACCGCGAATAAAAAGCCGAAATGATAGGGCAATCATGACCTTCACGATAAGAAAAGCTGAAATGATAGAGCAATCGCGGTAGGTAAAAAAATGGCAAATGATGAGTCGCTCCTGGTGTCATATTCCAGTGCAGCGATACAGACGCCAACCAAAATTTTAAATCTTTGAATATCCCAATGACGAATGATGAGTCGCTCCTGGTACCATATTCCAGTGTAGCGATGCAGACGCCAACCAAAATCCAAATTCCCAAGTGGCGAATGATGAGTCGCTCCTGGTACCATATTCCAGTGCAGCGATGTAGACACCAACCAAATTCCAAATCCCATACCCCAACGGCGAATGATGAGTCGCTCCTGGTACCATATTACAGTACAACGATGCAGACGCCAACAAAGCCCCGAAATTTTTCCGGCCCTATGGTCTGGATCATACATCCTGCAAAACCGTATACAATCCACGGGCGTAAAACGATCCCAATATCTCCCAAGTCCTTCCGGTGAGACCACATTCAAAGTACCACCGGTGGTGAAGATTAAAAAAAAGGGTATGTCCACAAGCAAAATGGGCAAAGATAAAAACCCGAAAGGGCTCCATGAGTAAAAATAGCAGGACTGCCGGCGAGTTTGTGAAAACCCGAAAGGGCGCAAACTCGTGAAAAAGAGATGAAATGCACTCGCAAAGTTCTCTCGACTTTTTGAGGAGAAAATTCCCGCGTGAGATCCTTACAACTCACAAAAGAGCAACACACTTGGGAGTCCCCACGAATCCTAAGGAGAAAATGCACTTACGGTATCCTTACGATTCATAGGGAGAAAATGCTTTTATGGGACCCTTACGGCCCATGAAATTGAAAAGCCTTAGGTGATAGGGATCCAAACCTGTCTCCTAAGCCATCGCTTCCCAACAGGGAAAGGCAAATGATGATTCGCTCCTGGTACCATATTCCAATGTAGCGGTGCTGATGCCGACCCAAAAACTAATTCCCAAATCCTCCCAGGGCAAATGATGAGCTGCTCCTGGTATTATTCCAGTGCAGCAATGCAGATGCCGACCAAAACCAAAATCCCCAAATCCTCTCAAAGACAGATGCTGATTCGCTTCTGGTACCATATTCCAGTGTAGCGATGCTGATGTCAACCCAAATCAAATCAAACCAACAACCTCTGCGGCAGAATCATACTTCGTCTCAGAATGTACCCCGTGTCGAAATCATGCTTCGCCTCGGAATATCCACCTGCCCTGTTGGAATTATGCTTCGCCTGGGAATCATCCTCTACATCAAAACCAGTGACACTCAGTGCCGGGGAAACGTCGACCACAGACACTCCGTGCTGGGGACAAGTCAACCAGCGACCTCCTCGTCGGAATTATGTTCCATCCTGGAATCAAGTCAACAAGCGACCTCCTCGTCGGAATTAAGCTCCGTCTCGAAATTAAGTTGACCAACAAGCTCTGTGTCGGAATCATGCTTCGCCTCAGAGTGTACCCTGCGTCGAAATCAAACTTTGCCTCGGTGTATCAGCCTTCCCTGTCGGAATTATTCTTCAGCTCGGAATCAACCAGCGACCTTCTCGTCAGAATTAAGCTCCGCCTCGGAATCAAGTCAACTAACAAGCTCTGCGCCGGAATCATGCTTCGTCTCAGAGTGTACCCCGTGTCAAAATCATGCTTCGCCTCAGCGTATCTGCCTTCCCTGTCGAAATTATGCTTCATCTCGGAATCAAGTCAACCAACAAGCTCTGCGCCAGAATCATGCTTTGTCTCAGAATGTACCCTGCGTCGAAAACATGCTTCGTCTCGGAGTATCTGCCTTCCCTGTCGAAATTATGCTTCGCCTGGGAATCAATCTCTGCATCGAAATTATGCTTCGGTCAGAATGTATGCCGCCCGTCGGAATCATGCTCCGACCCCCTTTGGAATTATGCTCCGCTCGTCGGAATCATGCTCCGACCCTTCGGAATCATGCTCCACCTATCGGAATTATGCTCCGATCTCTAGAATCATGCTCCGCACTTCGGAATGATGCTCCGATCCTCGGAATTATGCTCCGATCCCCGAAGTTATGCTCATCGAAATCATGCTCCGATCCCTGGAATCATGCCTCTACTCTTCGGAATTATACTCCGATCCTCGGAATTATGCTCCGATCCTCGGAATTTTTCTCCGACTCTTCGGAATGATACTCGGAACCTGGAATTATGCTCCGCAAATCGGAATTATGCTCTGACTCTTCGAAATGATACTCCGACCTTGGAATTATGCTCCGCAAATCGGAATGATGCTCCGATCCCCGGGAATCATGCTCCCTGAGGGATGCTCCGCCCCCGGAATGATGTTCCACCTCGAAGTCCAGCTTCAAGATCCATCAATTTCATGCACATAACTCATATGCGCGGTGTGCATTTATTAAGGGGGGCATTTTGTTGGGGTTAAAATTTGCACCCCAGTTGACCGGGTCAAAGTCAAGATCAACCCCAAGTAAGCGGGCCCAAACCCAAGCAAGTGGGCCCACACCCAAGTTGAGCCCCCGGCCGGCCTCCCCATTCCAAAATAAAAATCATGTAACAAATAATTTTGATGTAATTTTAGTGCATGAATGTTAGCAAAATGGGTATAAAGCCAAAATTTTGTAAAGCTCATGGCTTATGTGCAAAAAGAAATAGCACATGAGACATGGGATGGGCAAAATGCCATTTTGTAAAGCCCAAGAGGCTATGTGTAAATGTGTAAGCCTAAAAGAGGCAACATGATGAAAATATCTAGGACACTTTTCATTCCCCCCCAAAAAACTAGGGTTCATGTGCATACTTCTCCTTCCTCAAGGTTCTAAACATTCTTCTTTCTTTTGAATTAAATCAAGAGTTTTACTCTTTCTCTTCCAAAACTAAATAGTTTTTCACTACAAAACCTACAAAGGGGAATTCAGATCTCCCATCAGATCTCAAAAATAAAAGATTTTTAAAATCTCATACTTCCTTTTTCTCCAAGATCCGATCAACAGGGGGGAGGAAAGAGGAGACCCATCTCCAAAGACCCTATTTTGGGAAAGATCCAAGGCTCATAAGAGAAAAAAGGGGCCCCCTTGAGCATTTACAAGGATTTCTTGGAGTTTAACACCACAAATCAAAGCTTGTGGGAGTTTAACTCTATATAAAAAAAAAGGAGAAGAGACTTTCTTTCTAGGAGTTCAACTCCATAAGTCAAATCGGGAGCACAGCTCCAAGTGCAGGGACCACGTCGCTTTTCCTGCTAGCGCCCAGCGCCCAAGCGCCCACATCCCGGGAACGTGAAGCGCTAGCGCCCGAGCGCCCACATGCCGGGCACGTGAGGCACTAGCGCCCAAAGCGCTAGCGCCGGCGCTCGAGCGCCCGCGTGCTGTGCACGTGAGGCGCTGGCGCCTTCTCCCACGCATCCTTTGGATGCCCCCTTTTATATATATATATATACACAACACATATACTCCACAATACTGTCCCCGCTAGAAAAAAATTTCTAACGGGGCGCTGTCCCGCACCCCGCAAGGGGGCTGCTAACCCCCTTGACCCCCAGCCCGCTATCAGGATAGCGGGACCCCCGTAAAAACTCTGCGAGGCCCCCAATATATCCAAAACCCCTTCAAAACACAATACTGCACATTGAGTTCGCATAACCTGTTTGACCCGTCAATCGGAGGTTCTCTCGCTCCAAAGGCGAGAGGTAATTAACGGCAGCTTAGTCCACTGCTGCAGGAGATTCGGATCCCCACAATCAATAAACCCCAGCCTATCCTGTTTCCCCCAATCAAAGCAAAGCTCTGTTTGAATTTCAAAATTCAAAATTCGAAGCAACACTTCAGATTCTTTGCGCAGCACACAATGCGCCACGTGTTAAAAGCTGATACATCAGAGCAGCGCCCAAGGCAGCGCGCCCAATCAGAGCAAGGTTCTGTTTAAAACAAAATTAAAGGAAGCAACGCTTCAGTCGCGCAAGCGCTGTGCTGCGCGACACGTGTCAGCGCAGTTGCGCAAGCGCTGCGCTGCGCGACACGTGTCAGCGCAAACGCAGTTATGCTACGCCGTGCGCTGCGCGACACATGTCAGCGCAGTTGCGCTGCGCTGTGCGCTGCGCGACACGTGTCAGCGCAGATGCGCAAGCGCAGATGCGCTGCGCTGTGCGCTGCGCGACACGTGTCAGCGCAGTTACGCTGCGCGACACGTGTCAGCGCAGTTGCGCTGCGCTCTGCGCTGCTTGATACGTGTCATGCGCTGGGGCGTTTACGCCAAACAGAATTAAATTCTAGCAAGATTTTTATGTTCTTGTTAAAACAAGAAAATTGCCTTCTGTAAAACAGAAGCCCTTGGATCAAAGATCCAACGGTGGGGAAAATTCCCCAAATCACTCAGAGAAAGATCTCTTTAACAAATTTATGGGTACTATATAAAGGCCCCTAAACCCCAAATCAAAGGCATGAACATTGGGAGAGATTAAGAACCTCAAAAACAGAGAGAACTCTGAAGAAATTTGAAGAAAAAGGTAAAAACCTTCATAAAATAGAAGAATTTCTTCTAATAGATCATTGATCTAAGAACAAGATCAGTGGTCTTCATATAATAATAAGTGCTTTGCACTCTTTTATGAACCTCTGGTTCTCTGAAAACAAGAAAAACTTGTTTTCTTTGATCTAAATTGGATCAAGAACCCAAACAGTGCTTTGCACTTTTTAATGAACCATTGGTTCTGGAATCTAAAAAGATTCTCAAGATTAATAGTGCCTTGCACTTGCAAAATTGCACTGTTGCGCTCCTGGGTTGGCGCAAGCCACCAGAGAGCGCCACGTGTCAACACCTGAACTACTTGCACTATACGCTTTTGAAATAGAGTCTTGCTCTCTGAAATTGGCGCAACTCACCAGAGCGCGCCACGTGTCAGCAGCGCAAGCTCAGCGCACTGGCGCAGCGCACTGCGCTTGCGTGACACGTGTCATCACCACAAGCGCTTGCGCCCATTGGTTGGCGCAAAGCGCCTGACAAATGCAATGCATTATTTACCAAAGGGCCAGTCCCAAATCAAAAAGACCTAGTAGGCCAAAATAAATCGCAATGCAACAAAAGGGCAGAGCCCAAGTAAAATTGATGCTCTGCATCAATTATAAATGGGCAAAGCCCAAGTAAAATTGATGTTCTGCATCCTTTATAAATGGACAGAGCCCAAACAAAATAAAAAGTAATGCAATGCATTACTTAAACATGGGCAAAGCCCTAGCACAGGCCTAATAAGCCAAAAACAAATAAAAGCGTTGAATATTTTTTCAACTAGACTTAGCCCAATCATGGCCGTAAGTCCTCAAATTAAATTGACCGAGCACAGCTGCTCCCTTAAATCAATTTATATCCGGTTCGAGGGTACATCTCCGAACTCTATTGACTCCTATCGTTGTAATCCTTCAACGACGTCAGAGAAGTGACGGGTCCCGACAACCACACATCAACACGGACTGTGGGGTCCTTAAACTCATGGACTTAAGCGTCCTTAAACCAAAAGACGGATTGCGAGATCCTTAAACCCGCGGACTTATGCGTCCTTAAACTAAAACACGGACTGTGGGGTCCTTAAACCCACGGACTTAAGCGTCTTTAAACTACCTATGGACCACCTGTCCCTAAACTGGAATATGGACCACCATGTCCCTAAACTGGAATATGGACCACCATGTCCCTAAACTGGCAATGGACCGCAATGTCCTTAAACTACCTATGGACCACTATGTCCCTAAACTGGAACAATAGAGCTCCCAAATGCTCTTTTGTCGGATCAAAACGATCCCGTTTAAGTTGATCTTAGCCTCAAATATGGCTAATGTATCCTTAAACCTTCAAACAGACTTTAGTCCCAAATTGGACTATAGATCCCCCAATCAAGTTTGGTTCAAGGGTACATCTCTGAACTCCTCTGACATCTATCGTTGTAATCGTTCAACGTCGTCAGAGAGGTGATGGTTCCCGACGGCCATACATGCAATGGACCACCATGTCCCTAAACTGGAAATGGATCTAGACGATCCCGTTAAGTTGATCTTAGTCTGGAAATTAGACTAACGTATCCTTAACAAACGTTTAAGTTGATCTTAGCCTCAAAAATGGCTAGCGTATCCTTAAACCAAAACCCAAAACCCAAATCTAAGAAAATACAGATTTGGACTAATCCATGTCCTACGGGCGACGAAATAAATAGTCTCCGTATACAATCCACGGGCAACCACAAACAAAACAAACACACACGACACGAAATGAAATTCTGGAGAAGGATAAAGTGGCAACCGCGATGCGGTAGCGTAATTAACTGCAGGGGCTTGTGCCTGCAGGGAAGAGCATCCCCACAATCAAAAAACCCCTCTAGCGAGGGGGAATCTGACGAAGTCTGCTACATCGGCCGCATCCGTCTAAACCTCCGATACACGGTGCCATAAATCAACTTGGCATCTTCGGAGAGGTAGACGGATAAAACCATATAGCATCTGCCCCGAATCTCAGGCAAGACGTCATCACGTCGTCTTGGCCGCCATTTGGAGGGGAACAGATTCTGGCACGCCCGGTGGGACCTTTTCCTCTTTCCACTCCACACTTCGTGTGTCGTGTTTTTCCCGTGATCAAATAATCGCGGTGTGTATGTTTTTGGTTGCCTTTAGGGGAGTGGATATTGAAGCCGGCATTTCGTCTTTATGAAGAATGGCATTTGCTCCCACCCTAGCAACTCAGGCTTTGTCATACCCGGTGGAGTCAAGTATGGGTCATTTGCAGCCTCAAATCTCTGCAATCCGGCTTTTCAAGAAATTAACGGGCTTCTTTTTGGGTCGATGCTCCCACCTCCCACCCTCGGTGCCTCAACGCCGATGGAGGAAGCCCAGAGGATGTCTGTCGCCCACAGGCAGGCTCCCCAAGCAGCAGCCTTGCCGACGGAATCGGTCCTCAAACAGCTGGCACATGCCAAAGACTAAGGTCGACGCAGGGGGTAGATTATTCAAGCTATTCAAGAAATCAATGGCTTCAAATTGCACTAACTGCAACAGCAACTCTCGCTCTGTCCCATCTGGAGGAGTAACCTATGGGCCCCAAGCGGCCTCCCTTTTCACCATGCCAGTGGAGCAGGTAACTCAAGCCACCACTGGGCTCTTCTTCGGGACCATGCTCCCGCCAACGAGCTTCAGCGCTCCTGTACCATCGCAAGAAGCTCCCAAGAAGTTTTTCAGCGCTCTTGTGCTTATTTACGCCTTACTTTGCATTATATTGTATATAAGCACACACAAAAAATTGTGATAATAAAAGAGTAGAAAGTGAAAAATTATATTTAAAAGATAGGGATAGTTTAAGAAAAACAAGAAAATTAGATGTTTTCTTAAATGAAACTAGTAATAAGTGGTTATAAGTTGTTGTCCCAAAGGTTAGTAAGATGAAGGAAATTACTAATCTGAGGATAAAAATAAACCTGAAAAATAGTTCCTATTCTGGAAGCCAAACATTTGAACGTTGAAACCCTACTATACGCACGTACACATATCTTGAAACTCGGGATAGTAGAGTATACCTTGAAATGCTCTTGTCTAGAAGCCAAAGTATGAAGAAAATAAAAGTGGAGAATAAAAGATAAAATGGTGAAAAGAAAAATGAGCACTGTTTTTGTTATCACCGAGGCAGCAATAAAAAAAATATAGCGAGGGTGCATTATCACCTAGTGTCTTAGACCAACTGGTTTGGGAGCCACTGCTAAGCCTTAGGTGTTGCAAGACGAGGAAAAACACCTAATTAGCAAGCATATGAGTAATCGATCGGTTAGTACCTCAAGAAGTATTAACGGTCGCATGAAGAATGTGTGAGCAAATTCCATCTAAATATCTATTAAAAAGTACTGAGGTAGATGGACAAGAGTATGATTGCTTGAATTGAATTCTCTGAGTGTAGGGATATTCAGTTCACACACGTAGGGGTATATGATCAATATTTGGAAGAAAGGTAGGAATGAAAACTAAAGGCGATGTTTTATTGAGGGATGATGTGATTTCTAATCTCTTTTCATGACTATTAAGATAGGGCTCATAGCAACTGAAAAGCTGGTAGAGTTGAAAACTCTTATTTTCAAGTTCTTTCTTTTATAGTTCTTATCTTTATATAACTTTCACCATCTTTCTTTTATTATACGATTTTATGGGTGTAATCCGCTGAAAACCCTCAGGAGACAACACCCCTCCTACTAGGGATATACCACTGGCGCCGAGTAAGGAAGACCGGGGGCAACTCTCCTTCTGGACTGACTCCGCCGACTCCAACGGCGGAAATTGATGCTGCTGTTCCAACTGGAAACAGCTTTGAACCACTTAGGAAGGTCCATAAGAACTCTCTGACCGCTGTGCTAAAAAGATCTCCTCCACCTATGGAGAGCGCTACAAAGGTGAAGCCGGAAAAGCCCCATCAACGGCTGTCCTCTAAAATCTACAAGGTCTGGCGTCAAGTCCAAGACTCGGTAATTGATCAAGATTATCCCCGCCGACAGAAAAAGGTGAAAGTTCAGCGGGAAGAGGACCATCCTATCAATCCACAAAAGGCGATAGCTACTTGGGTGCCCATGGCAAGTGACCCACGGCCGACGTTCGTCAGTGAGCTGCTATCTGAAGAAAGGGTGGCTAAGTTAAAAGACGTGCTTGTGCAGCATAGAGATTGCTTCGCATGGAACTATTCCGAAATTCTAGGATTAGATCCAGAGATTGCTGTCCATAAATTGGCGATATCCCCGGACGTTAAACCAATCAAACAAGCACCGAGAAGAATGCGGCTCGAGCTTGAGATGAGCATCAACGCCGAGGTCAAGAAGCTGATCGACTCCGGCTTCATCCAGGAAGTTCAATATCCTGACTGGATCGCCAATATTGTCCCGGTAATGAAGAAAAATGGGACAGTGCGCATATGCGTAGACTTTCGGGATCTCAACAAAGCTTGCCCGAAGGACGACTTTCCAGTGCCGGTCACCGAGCTGATGATAGATAATACGTCCACTCATGAAGTTTTCTCTTTCATGGACGGTTCATCAGGATACAATCAGATAAAGATGCATCCTGAGGACCAGAAGCATACCGCTTTCAGGACTCCTTCGGGTATATTCTGCTATAAGATGATACCCTTCGGTCTAAAGAACGCCGGTGCCACCTATCAGAGGGCCATGACGAAGATCTTCGATGACCTTATACATGAAATTGTCGAA
Source organism: Agapanthus africanus (assembly GCA_030015575.1). Lineage (NCBI taxonomy): Eukaryota > Viridiplantae > Streptophyta > Magnoliopsida > Asparagales > Amaryllidaceae > Agapanthus > Agapanthus africanus. The sequence goes on along the minus strand of JASDDO010000024.1, from coordinate 89,542,187 downwards.
TGTTATATTGACGACCTCGTGGTGAAAAGCAAATCATATGAGGAACATCTCGAGCACCTGAAGACCGTATTTCAACGCCTTCGACAATACAACTTGAAGATGAACCCTCTCAAGTGTGCATTCGGAGTTTCCTCGGGCAAATTCCTGGGATTCATCGTCCGACATCGAGGTATTGAGCTAGATCCGTCAATGGCCCACCATGTCCCTAAACTGGAAATGGATCTAGACGACCCCGTTAAGTTGATCTTAGTCTGCAAATTAGACTAACGTACCCTTAACAAACGTTTAAGTTGATCTTAGCCTCAAAAATGGCTAACGTGTCCTTAAACCAAAACCCAAATCTAAGAAAATACGGATTAAGATTAATCCACGTCCTACGGGGGACGAAATAAATAGTCTCCGTATACAATCCACGGGCAACCACAAACAAAACAAACACACACGACACGAAGTGAAATTCTGGAGAAGGAGAAAGTGGCTACCGCGATGCGGTAGCGTAATTAACTGCAGGGGCTTGCGCCTGCAGGGAAGAGCGTCCCCACAATCAAAAAACCCCTCTAGCGAGTGGGAATCTGACGAAGTCTGCTACATTGGCCGCATCCGTCTAAACCTCCGATACACGGTGCTATAAATCAACTTGGCATCTTCGGAGAGGTAGACGGATAAAACCATATAGCATCTGCCCCGAATCTCAGGCAAGACGTCCTCACGTCGTCTTGGCCGCCATTTGGAAGGGAATATACCCTAGGCAAGGGGAATCTGTAATGCGCCTGACAAGTGCACGCATATTCCCATCTCAATTGGGTAACGAAAAATACCCTACAATGTTGTTGTGTGAAGCGGCTGATTTTGTGACTTCTGTAAGCCGGTCCGTTGTCCTAGATAATTCGTCGCGGAATACCGAACCGGTAGATGACATGAGTCTTGAAAAAATGGAGGATATTCTCCGTCTTCACTTCCCTTAGCGGCACTACTTCTGCCCACTTAGAAAAGTAATCGGTCGTCCTAGTATGAACCGATGTCCCCTGGACGACGTTGGCTCGATGGGCCCGATTATATCTGTCACGCCCCGCTTCCCAAAATATGGAATACGAGGGGTAGACAAGGCCAGCCATGCTCCTACGGTCAAGGAAATGTCCTGCCGTAGTCACACTTCGGCTTCTAGTTTTTCATGGTAAACAGTAAATGATGCTTAGGTAATGAGAAATGCAGTAACTGAAAGAAACAATATTATAAACTGACCTAAAGTGGAACAAACGAATGTAACTCGGAATGGCAAGTCAAGATGTCTGTGATGCACGTCTAGTTCTGGTCCAGGCTAAATCTTCTCCTCACACTGAGCATGCATACTCAGGTCGTCAGAGCGACACAATAGCAATATAATATGTATAAATTCAAGTGACAGTTTTAACAGTAATAATAGATATGTGAAGCAGTGAATCAATGACATCATGAATATGAATGTGTAGTGATCAATGCAGCGGAATAGTAAAGCAGTAGAACGGTATGTCACGTATGACAACACAGTATATAAGGAATATAAATGCCAGTATCCCTATCAGTCTCTAAGTCTCACTGCACAGGTCAATAAGCCTATCGTCAGTCCAAGTGTGAGAGTCAACCACTCGAGAGTGTCCTCCACCCAAGGGTAGAACCCAAGGGCAAGGGACCACGGGCCCAACATGTAACATGTATATCACGGTGTATATCACATACCCTGTAAATCTTCGTATAACTCCCTAAATGTATAAGCCGGCATGGGACTCCCGAGATTCTGTTGAATTCACACTTAAACTACCCCACACCCCGTGGTCTACATCAAACGCTAACCATAACCCTAAATACTAATCGATCCGTGACAAGTCTGCGCGAGAACTGGAGGCAGGACCTCCATCAAGCGCGTCCCGACTAATACCTAAGATAAATGGCAGTGTCTGGTGCCTTATCTGTGATACCCGTGCAAGCGCTTCCATAAGTTTCCCATACCACTTATAGTCACACGTACACGCATCCCACAGACGTCGACAATGCACTAGAATAATAAGGTTACTGATTGTGCACAAGTACGTATCACTTTCACTTAATCACGGATACACGAACACTGACGTACTTGCCACAATCATCACTAGAATCTAACACTGGGTAAATGCACGATATCACTAGGTTATCACTATATCGATATGGGTATGATATGATGCGTGAACAGTATACAAGCACGATTAAGGTGTCACAAAAACAGTATGTTATCACTTGCACGATTTATCATGAAACGTACATATATAATTTTGCAAAACGATAAACAAGTAGTAATGAGTATGTTCAGTCATCTATCCATCTAATTTAGTTTCAAGCCAATCGGGTTCCAGGATCATTAATTATAACCATTTCATTTTAAGCACTCGCGGCTGGAAATCCGGTTTCAGAATCAGAAATCCATTTCGCAACGCATTTTAACCCCACTTGGGATCAGAATTTAGCGATTCTACAGTTGGATTAATTCTAGGGTTTTCAGTAAGGTTTTCAACGCAATAGACGGATCTTTGATCGTGTCTGTACATCAGGAGATATACACTGTTTACTATTAATATGTAAATTCTGATTCTGTTGGGACTGTTATGCGTCACGATCTTCTAAATTACAGATTAAATATCAAACAGTAACGAAACAGAATGGAACCAATTGTGTTGTCTAGTTAACAGATTTACCTATAATAAACAGCAGAGTTCCGCAACCTACGAGTTGAGGAAATCCTGTGGTACTCAATACGGAACAGCAAGCAACGACTGGGTTCGCTCTGGACTGCAGTCCAGAGTCGCACTCCGATACGAATATCATCACAATTTTAGTACAGGAATATCAGGAAACCAATATAAGGTTAAAGTTCATCGAGTTGGCTTCGATTTGAGCCCTCGAACGCACCATTCTAGTGTGTATATGATTTATGGTGAATTTAACGATTTTCAGATGCAAGAAAATTCCAGTTTTACGGTTAAACTTGAGGGTAGTTGTTTTAGTCATAAACGGTCATATTTTCTAACGAAATTCACACACTACATTCACAGCCATACGGGCCAGACTATGCTATTAAGTTCCGTAAAATTAGAAGGGTATTGCCATTGAAACCATACAACAAACAAGTAAATAGTATAAGCTATCCAGAAATATTAACATTGCAATCTATACGATTGGGTTTATAACATAATTACATTAGCATGAAGCAAGTACAAAACTTGCCTGGAGACACACGGCAGCGAATTACAGCACGGCCAGGTCACGGGCACGGAGTAGCAATCACCCGATGAGCCTCGGCTAGGCTTGGGCTTGGCTCGAGTTTGAGGAGAGGTTGTTGCGGGCTAAGGCGGTGTCGGAGCTGGGGATCGCTGATGCTGTCGAGGCCGATGGAGAGATTGCAGAGAAAGAAAGGAAGAATTTAGAGAGAGAAGGAGTTAGAGAGAGAGAGAGAGAGAGAACAGAGAGAGAGAGAGAGAGAGAGAGAGAACAGAGTGAGAGAGAGATCACAGAGAGAGTTAGAGAGAGGGAGATTGCAGGGAGAGGGGAAGAGCGAGGAAGAGCGAGGAAGAGGGAGAGGGTGCAGAGGGACGACGACGATGATGTTGATGACGGTGACGAGAACGTGGGGGTCGGAGTTGAAGGTGAAGCGGAAGGGATCGACTTGAGCTCGAGAGAGAGGGGGTCGAGACAGGGAAGGAGAGAGGGGACCAGGGAGTTTGAGTGGTGGGAGTGAGGAAGAGATCAAGAGAGAGAGAGAGTCGAGGATGGTGGTCGAGGGAGGCGAGCTCGGTGGGTGATTGGGTGCCGGCAAGATTGGTCGGGGCTGTGGGTTCGAGGATGCAGGGGCTCACGAATATGGGTTGGGTTTGCAGGCGAGGGGGAAAGTGGAGTGCTCGGGTGAGGAGGTGGTGGCGACGACAACGACGACGATGGTGATGAGCTGCGGCGAGGTGGATTTTGTGGTGGGGAGCTGGGTGCAGGGGGAAACAGTGGTGAGGCAGTGAGGGGATGAGGTGTTCTGGGTTTGTGAGAGGGAGTGAGGGAGTGGGTACGAGGGCGTGAGGGAGAAGGAAGAGTGCACTAATTGGGGAGCGGGTCGTGTGGAACGCGCGCTATGATGAGGGCGTGGGCGGAAGAAGCGGGTCGAGGAGACAATGGCGTGGGCGGGAGAAGGGGAGAGCCGTTGGAGAAGAGGGAGAAATAGGAGCGGGTCGGGTCGGCGTGAAGCGTGGGAGCGGGCTGCTGGGGAGAGGAGTGGGCCGGGCCAGTGAATTAAAATGAATTCCCAAGAATTAAATGTGAGGAGCCGGGCCGGCTGGGTGGGCTGGGAAAAGGAAAAAGGATTTTAGTTAATAGAAGAGGGCCGGGCTGAGAATTGGGGGGGAAAATTGGAAAAAGAAACGGCCGAGAGTGGGCTGGGCTAGGGAATGGCCGAGTTTGGGTTAGGTGTGTAGAATATTAGAGAAAAGGAAAAAGTAGTGGGCTTAGGGAGGGAAGAAGGGTTTTAAATTTCCAAAAAAATAAAAGGGGACTTTAACATAAATAATTAATTATATAAGAATAGATAAAATTATAAATAAAATCATTGAAATTATAAATAAGAGTAAATAGGATTCTAGAGTAACAAAATGCAGATTTTGGTATAAGAGAGGCTGGGTATTACAATATCGGTTCCCCACATTTCGAATAGCCAGCTAGCCACTGTTGGGTGGAGCGGATTTGGATGCTGATGGATGAAGTCTCTGTGAATTTGGCACGAGTGGCACTGCTTTGCGTATTCAAGACAATTCTGAATCATCGTGGGCCAATAGTAGCCCATCCTTTTGATCTTCAGCTTCATTTTTGGCCCGGCTTGATGAGAACCGCAGAGTCCGTCGTGAGTTTCTTGGACGACTCTCCTTGCTTCTTTCGGTCCCAGGCATCTCATTCACAGAGAGTCGAACGATATCTTATATAGAGTATCATTGACGAAGGCGAAAGACAGAGCTCGTTTCATGAGCTGATGTCTTGAGGATGCATCTTCAGGTGTTTGATGGGATTTGAAGTAGTCTATAAAGACTTCTCTCCAATCTTTAGCCTTTTCTTGGTCCTCTATTTGTAAAGCTGTTTGCTTGGTCGCTTCCTTTTCTTTAGACAACTCCGGAGATATTTCCGCTGGTGCAAGAACCCAACGGCTTTGTACAACAATCCTTACGTCATCGAGGTTTTCGTCAGCCAGCTCTTTAGTGAGTTTGGCTAATGCATCCGCCTTGCTATTTTCTGTACGCGGTATGCTTTCTAGGATGTAGGAAGGGATTTGAGTCAGCAATTGTTGCACTCTTTCGCCGTATTTTACCAACTCTGGTTTGCACGTCTGATAGTCGTCGTTTACTTGACTAACTACCAGCTGGGAGTCTCCGTAGATAAGGAGGTTTTCGATTTCCATGTCGACAGCGATCTTGAGACCTGCTATCAAAGCTTTATATTATGCTTCATTGTTCTTCCTCGGCTCTGTTAGGGAAAAGGCAAAGTGTAGGGTTCCTAGGCACGCTAATGAGGTCTCACAAGGCATCAACCATGCCAATTTCAAAAATTTCCGGTGCCGAGAAACCCTAACATAGATCGTTAACTAGAGATTAGGCGAAACATGCAAGTAGTAAACAACTTTACTGCTAAGTGAAAGAGACTACAACCTTTGTAGATCCGTTCCTCCACTTCCTTAGCTCCGTGATGATGTCCCTCCGCTGCAATCATCGGATCCCGGACTCTAGCGATGGTTTCGTCGAAGAAATGATCGGGCTAGGTCGTCGACTTCGATGCCGAAGATGATCTACGTCGAGGCAACACAAGATCAAGCTCTAACTTCACCAAGCCATGAAACTTGTGAAGAAAACACCCTATACTACTTGGCAAGTGGTAGAGGATGAAAAAATAGGAAGTGGGTTCACTTTGGATTTGGATTTCTCACTCTTTATCTCAAGTCACCATTGAAGCTAGCAAGCTTCTTCCTTCTTGAAGAAGAAGAAGAAGAAGAAGAAGAAAAAGAATATGATAAGAATAATAGATAATAGAAAATAAAGTGATTCTTATCATATTAGCAACCATGGTTGAGTGTAGAGAATCAACTAGGGTTAGATGAATGGTTAAGTTAAGCAAAAGAAACAAAAATGGTCAAAGATTCTCAAAGCTTCAAGAAGCTTCAAGTGTAAAACAAAAAAGCCACCATTTTCTTTTCTTTTGCCAAAAAGAATAAAGTAAATAAATGAGTAAATGAAACCATAACCATTAACCTAATCATAGTTTAAAGCATACACACAACCAAGTTTGCATGTATCATCAAACATGATACAAACTAGTGCACAAAACTATATCATATATATATAATGTGCACATCAAGTGAGAAAATCCATTTTAAAGTGAACCAATACTAGTTAATGCAAAGTAATATATCAAATATATAATTATGCATTAAATCATTAAATCAACGCTTGATTTAATGATCCGGTCATAACGCATATGACCGACTAATATCCAATGTACCGACTTATCGAATCAATCCTCGATTCGATAACTAGGTTATATCGCATACAACCAATCGATACATTCATCGCGAGAATAGAATACGGTATCACATACACGCATTATTCTCGGTCCCGCACATATCTCATATGCGCTCCTATTTCGTTTCGCTTGAGCCAGGAAACCTCTGTGTAGGACTCTAAAGACTCGTCAATACGCCGGCAGCAGGTGATGATCATATCAAACACCCACAAGCCGCAAGCGGTCTGCTAAACGTAACGGCCACCCGGGTATTGAGCGATCAGAAGATCGACGAGAAAGCCCGCTCACACTCCTGTGAATCCAACCAGTAACACTTACCGTACAGTCCGGTCTGTTCGTCTGATATGTCGCATATCTCGCCTAGGGGTGGTAAACGTCAGACCCCAGTAGCTCGATAAGTCGTGTCGATATGAGGTCTATAACAGTTCGAGAAACTACTGGTAACACTTACCAGTAAATCTCAGCAACCCTGGCCAGGGATTTCCGGTTATAGCCAATCGAACACAGCGCAACATCAACTCCCTATACCGGGAGAGACGAATCCCCTCCTATCGCTCATTGCCTCCATGTGATTCGGGACTGTATCCAAAAACCACCGTTTTGCACGCCCTCTTGGACGTGGTAAGGTGGAAATCAAAGCACAGTGGGAATCACACAAGACTCTATGACGATCTCGGGTCTACAGACTAACCTGTACCAGTGTCACCAGAGAACTGCCATCTGACGTAAGGTATAATACCATCTGGGAGTTCTCGGCGAGTCCATCCAGTGTACCCAGTCTCCACTGAGCACCCGTATATCATCTCTGATGTCAAACACCAATGGATATGGGATCATCCATCGCCCATTTGTATGGGTCGAGAAGGTATACGCTAGTCTACTCTGGTATATCGATGCCCCGTCTCGATACACCCACGACTAGGGACCTTGAAGGATGTACTTATGGACTACCATGTCCCCACTAGTATGATCTGCATCATAGTCCAGGTAGTCAAGTACACATCCTAAGGGCTTTACCAATATGTAACAGAGAGACAATCAGTGTACACGTTAAGGTAAAGTGCAACCAGATAGCTTACTATCATGTCGAGCAAGAAAGTCCTCTCTATATATGTCCAAGCATCCACTACAATATACATCCTATGTATAGTAATGGCCTCTAGGGTATACATATAACTAACACAAAGCGCATTATCCCTCCTTGTGGAGTCACGAAGATGAGACCTACCCCAGATTTGATTATAGGGGTGGTGTGCTTTCTCTTCTTCATAGACGATGCCCCATCGAAGTAGAGTTCCCATTGGGTATCACTCCCTTCTTTCTCCCTGTCGCTCGTGTCAAACGCGTGCTCGTCCGGCAATTCATAATTTAGGGGTGAATCGGCAGGTATCGGATGCTCAGCGAGGAAGGCGGCGATGGCCTGGCCTTTCGCTGCCTCGAGAGGTCGGTATGTTATCGAGAATTCCATTAAGAGTAGGGCCTATTTAGCGAGCCGCCCTATTAGTATGGCTCTTGACGTCAAATATTTGAGAGGATCCACTTTTGATATGAGATGGACCTCATGCACCAACGCATAGTGTCTGAGCTTCGTTATCGCGAAGATTAACGCCAGGCAGTGTTTTTCGATGGGAGAGTAGTTGTTTACTGCCCCCTGGAGAACTCGACTCAAATAGTAGAGGGCTCTCTCTTTCCCTTGGTCATTCTCCTGTGCCCATAGCATGCCTAAGGAACCTTCAAGGGCGGTTGTGTACAGGATGAGGGGCTTTCCCTTGACTGGAGCGGTCAGTACCGGTAGATTCTGCAGGTACTGCTTGATCTCGTCCAATGCACTTTGGCATTTGAGATTCCAAACGAACGGGGTCCCCTTCTTCATTAGATGCATGTAGGGGCAGCACTTGCCGGAAAGGTTGACTTGGAGTTTGACACCTGGCATCTGTATCGCTACAACTGGGATATCGCCAGGAGCGACTCATCATTTGCCTTGAGAGGACTCAGAATTTGATACCGATTTAAGCATTAGCATCGCTACAACTGGAATAGTTCCAGGAGCAAATCATCATTTGCCCATGTCAATTCGAACAAAGGTGGCTTAGTAGACAGGGTTAGGGCTCTGTCGACTAAGACTTTTGACTTTATGAGCCGTAAAGGTCTCATAAAGGGTTTTCTCCCTATGAGTCGTAAGGATCTCGTAAGCGTATTTTCACCTTAAGAATCATGGAGATTCCTAAGTGATGTATTCTCTTGTAAGTGGTAAGGATCTTCCAAGAGTGTTTTCTCCTTATAAGTCGAGAGGACCTACAAGTGTTATTCACCATATGGGGACATTTCTTGCCATTTGTAGAACTTGGCAAAGAAATATTTATTCGTGCCCATAGACTGTATACAAGGGTCAATATGGACCGCCTGTAGGGCAATTTGAGAGATATGACGGCTTAAGAACAGGTCTAAATCCCTGTAACCTAAGGCATTTGAATCCTATGAGCCATGAGGGTCTCACTGGGGGGATTCTTCTCACGAGTCATGAGGATCTCGTAAGTGTATTTATTTTAACGAGATTGCGCCCTTCTGGGTTTTTACAAGCTCGCCGGCAGTCCTGCTGTTTTTACCTACGGCGCCCTTTTGGGTTTTCATCCGTGCCCATCTTGCTTGCGGACGTACCATTTTTTTTGTTTTTGTTTTTTTAAAGAGATTGCTTCCTTTCGGCTTTTCACAAGCTCGCCGGTAGTCCCGCTGTTTTTACTCACAGCGCCCTTTCGGGTTTTCATCCGTGCCCATTTTGCTTGTGGATGTACCGTCTTTTTTTTAGCGGGGTATTCCACAAGATTGTTATACCTGTTTGTAGAACCCTTAATATCCTTCTTGTCCTTTGAGAAGAAAGGACCATTCTACATAGAGATTCTTCCGCTGATGAGAAATATGCCCCATGTGTATATCTCGGGGGGAACGAGTACCCACGCCGTCGCTATTTTGGCGACAGGTTGCTTCAGAGCCGCTTATTTTGTTTGAGCGTAGGCAACAAACGCCATCCTGCCTCCGCTTTTCACTCGTCATCATTGGAAGAGAAAGAGTCTTGACCCATTTGATCCAATCGAGCCATTTTATCCATGAGTTCTTGGAAGGTCGTCGGCTTGAAGAGGGCCATACACGAGGACGCCTTTGAATTTAGGTCAAGGATGGCTATGAGCATTCCCATGGCTGCAACTTCATCGATGCGTTGCTTTTATTTGACCAGAGATTTCGCTATCGGGTAACATATTGAACCCAAGTCTCATTCGGTCTAACCCTTTCGTTGACCAGCGCCGTCACGGTAGTATGTTCGTTCTTACTAGCGAATCCCTGACCGAAGAGAGTATCCATTTCGTTAAAGCTCTTCACGAAATCATTCGGGAGTTTCGCATACCATACGAAAGAGATGCCCGCTAGACCGCTGACGAACTGTCGAAGGAGTAGTATATCATTCTCTCCAGTGTTACTGTACGTGGATTTAAATCGCGTGATGTGCTGGTGAGAATTCCCGGTTCCTTTGTATATGTGGAGTCGAAAGTATGTATTCTGGCGGGTACTGTATTTGATCGGAGCACGCCGGATACGGTCGACCAGTCTTGATTGGCCTATTTGATGCTTCACTGGCATAGTGAGTTTTGATTCGTTGAGCGATATATGTGGCCAGCTTTTCTTTTAGGAATCATTTCCTCCTAAGCCGTTGATGAGATTTGCAAAGGATTTGAAATGTCATCCTTATCTTTAAGACTGACTACCGGCGGTTCATTTGTCAGTGATTCCGATTGAACCATCATTCCAGCCATATTTTGAATCAGAAGGGCCATCTGGTTCATTTTAGTGGACATTTTCGCCACTTCTGTATCTCCCTTTTTCAGAGTGCGCTTTAGGAAATCAATATCCGACTCCTTCTCTATTATTTCTTCGGTGCATCCTCGAGATTTTCCTTAGGCGATAGATTACCGTTTGCTGCCGCCTGAGCGAGCATCTCCTACAGCCTCTCACGTTGTAGTTGAACTTTTTTCAGGGACCGAGTTTGAGGTCGGTGACTAGTAGAAGTGTAACAACCCCAAATTTCCAATACATGTTTTTACAAAAAAATTTCAAAAAATCCATAAAGGGGTATTTTAGCTTGAGCACAGAGATAAGTAATTATTTTTCTTTTTAATTACAAATTAAAAGAATGTAATAACTCCATTTTTTAGTGTACAAAAATTTGCTTTAAAATTAATGTATAGTTGGGGTGTTTACATTTATTGTTATTACTTTAAGTAATTAATTAGCTCCATAATTACAAGAAGGAGCTTGTAGCTCATTGGTAATAGCTTGCACTGCTGAACCAAGCCACCAGAGTTCAAATCCCATACCCCACATTATTTTTAATATTGATTTTTTTTTTAAAAACCTTTAGAATACCAAGAGTTTACACGTGCATATCTCACAAAAACCCCCACTACACCCTAAGATGTAACATTTCCAGAACTTAGATGAACCTTCGGGGGGGATCCCGGCCGCCTGACTCGGCCGGGAATCGGCCAAATCGGCCTTGACTCGGTCTGACTCAGTCCTCAGACCGAGTCACGGCCGAGTCGGCCGATTCCGGCGATGGCCCCAACATGAAAGTTGTGTCTTTTCATATTCCCTATGCACCTGCAAAATTTCAGCTCAGACCACTTCCAAAGCTCTTTTAAAACCCCAATTACTCCACTTTTAATACATTTTTTATACGTTTTATCACATTTTTTCATTTTAACCTTTCATCTACCCTGACCATAGCCTACACTATAAATACACCCCCTACCCTCTATCCTCTCACCCCAAAATCCTGAGCCCACGCTCTCAAAAATTTTCCAAGAGTCGTGTACTTTGAAAACAAGCTCGAGGCGAAGCTCCGACAAAATTCCGACGGAACTTCCGACGAACGTCTTAGGAACTACCGGCGACGACGCAACATCGGCGATCCCTCTAGTTCCCTCTCACTCTCTAGTGTAATTGAAAACCCGTAAGTCCCACTTCCTTCCCTCTTTTATATTCAAAAAAAATACGAAATTACAAAACCCAACGGAATCAGAACAAATCCGATTTCCGATTCGGTTTTCTATAAAATTCCACTTCTCACTAATACAATCATACCTAAACTTCCTCATGTTGACTATTAAACACTAGTCAAACAATTTGCTCAAGTTTCGTCACATGAAATGATAGCTTTTTCAATTTATCGTATTTTTCACTTAAATACCACATTGTTTCAATCCTTCATTTAACTCCATCAAACTTGCTATACATTTAAAGTAGATCACGATGTAACGACTTACCTCCTCACACACTCATATGCAACACCCCCGAGAACTTAGAATACGAGAAAACAAACAATTTTCATTTAAATACCATTGACTTAATAAAACCATTTATAAAAGATTTAGTGTTGATACACTTTTAAATAAACACCTCTTATTATGAAAATACGATAAGTTGTGGACATCGATCGTTTATCTAAACCTGACTTTGTGGTGTCTAGGCTAGGCAAGTGAGAAAGGTAACTTTAAAAGGCCCGTCTCACGATAATTCGTGAGCGGATCCCTCCTTTCTTCACTTGTACTTACATGGCCACAATTGGCGGTGAAGAGGCGATTTGAGACATCTCACAACTTGTCGTCTGGACCAGTTAGGAATAGACTAGTTAACTTAGGAGAATTTAGAACATACAATACGGAAAATATACACCTTTACAAATAAATACCATTTACTTCATAAAACCGTTTTCTAAAGGATTTAGTATTTACAATCTTTGCAAAGCGCCGCTACAACCCACTTTGGGGAACCCGTTCGGGATGGTGCGGTTTATCGCACATCCTCGGGCTTAGTAGTGCGAGATTCAGACCTCCGCAAGGAGCATTCGGTCTCGAAAGATTTAAAATACGACATCTTAAGAAAATGAGATTTTTAGAATATAAAATATTTATTAAAATTATTTTTGTATAAATATATGTATATTTATCATCAAAATACCTATTTTATTATGATATAAATATTCCACCTTTTTCTAAAAATCACAAGAATAAATTTTACACTAAAATACTATGAATTCCAAATAAATCAACTTTACAAATAAATAGCTTTATTTATGAAATTAGGATATTTTCACTAGAAATATTACAATATAAAATCCACCTTCATTACAACTCTAAAGACGAATAACGAATACTTGAGGTGTATTTTGAAAAGTATATAAAAGTATTTTTACATAAAAACCCCCTCAAGTTTTATAAATTTCCCTAAGGACCCTAGCAAATTATAGGTAAGAATTAATCAACACTTCGATTTATATTTCTAATTGTCTGAATCGGGTTTGAGTCTGATTATATTTGACTTGAATATGATTCAAGTACAATTTACAATCTTTAATATTACAATTCAACATGAATCCATGAATCCAATTATCAATCTATACAACTTGACTGAACCAAACCATGGATATACATTCCATTTACATGGTTCTCCAGTTATTCCATTTACATGGTTCTACGGTTACATCCGTTTACTGATATCATGGTTTCGGTCAGTCTTTCAATTATACATTCAATACAATTTACAGTACAAAACAATACAAATAAAACAATACGGGGTTTAAGGGATAGATTGGTACAGAAGGTGTTAAAGGTGGCACCAGACGGTAAGATTAAGACACCTAACATGAATCCAATTGCCGTTGTTCTGGATTGTATAACGGAGCCTTGTACTTCCATTTGCCTTGGTCTCTAGCATACTGAGACTCCTCTCGTATACACTGGCATTCTTCTGTACCAAGCTACAAACAACAGTGTTAATACAACATTACAATAATATAATATAACACTAAAAGCTACTCTCTCTCTCTCTTTCTTCTTTTCTATTTCTCCCTTATCTTTGGGACTTACCAAGCGATCTGTTCGCTGACGACATTCTATTTCTTTCTTCTTTGAATGTCGTCAAGTGGTTTGGACCCGACAGAGATCGAGCCATCTGCAGAAGACTTGGATCAGCTTGCTGAAGAACCAGAGCTCTAGTTTCATTGTACATTTTCCATTCAGTACTTTTCATTTCCTGTCATGCCATTGTTTAGGCATCATTTTTACTTCAGCTGTATTTTCTTTTCATGCATTGTACAAAAGAATGTTAATAAATAAAAGTTGTTGTTTTTATTATACCTTGCCACTTGTGTATTTTCTTTTATATTGCTTAGTTACGCTTAGCGTATTTGCTTCTGAGTAAATATGTAGCGGGCCAGTCGCGTCCCCTTCGCCGTAGAATGGGAAGCGGGGCGTGACAGGTTTTGTTGGCGGCCCATGCAGGTCAGAGCTGTATGAAACCCTATCATGTAGTTCCGTTCTGCGTGAACAACCTAAGCAATATAACACAAGAACCAGCAACTAAAACATTCTTTACAATTCATGTTCCTTGAATCTTACAATTTCATATTCCTTGAATCTTATCATTTCATGTACTTGAATCTGTCCTAACCCAAATCTTTTTCAAGGTTATGGATTCCCCGAACAACACTGGCACCAACGTCAACAACACACCTCCACCTCCACTACCAATCGTTCCTTTTGTTCCTACGCCGCCCACCGAGCAAACAGTGCTACTTGAGACGATCTGCGGCCTTCTTGAGGGACAGCAACAACTCCTGAACCGTCCCGAGACTGACGCACCTGGGGTAAAGCAATTCAGGGCTTTACATCCCAAGCAGTTCTCCGGAAAGGGAAGCCCACTTGAAGCTGAGGAATGGGCACAAAGTATAGAGGATGATCTGGCGGCGGCATAAGTGCCAGACATAGCTTGGGTCCGTGTGGCGAAACTGCGGTTCACGGACAATGCATGCAACTGGTGGAAGGCTGAAGAAAGCTGTCTTGTACAGCCTGTTGAATGGAAGACTTTTCGCAAGAAGTTCGACGCGAAGTACTTCCCTGTGACTGCCAGGTTTGCCATGGAGCAGCAGTTCATTCATCTACAACAAGGTTCGATGTGGGACAAGTCAGTAGATGAGTACAACGCTGAATTCACCATGCTAAGCCGGTAAGATATGTCACAATAGTTCAATTTTTAAATATCACATACGACACAGCTAACACAATCCTTAAACAGATTCGCGGCACACTTGATATCGACGGACGAGATCAGAGCCCGTCGCTTTCAACAAGGTTTGGACACGGAAATTCAGGCTGCACTAGCCACAGGGAAATTTCTGACTCATGAGGATGCTTTAGAAGCTTCCCGCAGTTATGAGGCAGTAATAAAGGCGATGGGCAGACCTCAATCTGCCGGTTTGAAACGCCCTGCCAATCAAATGGCAGGAGGAGCCCTTTCCAGGCCATCGTTTGAACCCAGGAGAACTGAAGAAATTTGCCACTACTGCCATAGAAAGGGACACTTGTGGAAGGACTGTAGACGCGTAAAAAGCCTGTGTCTAATTTTTGGCGCATCCAATCACAGAATTGAGACATGTCCATATAGATACAACTCAGCTCACACACCTACCAACTACCCGAAGCGGCCAGCTATCCAGGCTCCTGCAACTCGTCCTGCACTACCTGCTCCACCACCTACACAGCCTACTCGCCAATTCCAACAAGCAATGAGGGACATGCCTAGAGGGCAGAGAAACAGGCCCCAAAGGCAGAATGTGCCTCCAGCTAGAAGGAATGTACCACGGCGACAGACATTCACATTAGAAGCCGTAGAAGCCGAGACTGTAGGTCAAGGTAACACTAGAAAGCCTTTTTCACCCTTGTATCACTTTGTTATTTTTATACACTATCTATACTCCAGTCACCAGACTTTCCTTGAAACTGTTATACTTTCCTTTTACAAATTTCGAGGACGCAATTTTTATAAGGAGGGTAGAATGTAACAACCCCAAATTTCCAATACAAGTTTTTACAAAAAAAATTCAAAAAATCCATAAAGGGGTATTTTAGCCTGAGCACAAGAGATAAGTAATTATTTTGCTTTTCAATTACAAATTAAAAGAATGTAACAACTCCATTTTTAGTGTACAAAAATTTGCTTTAAAATTAATGTATACTTGGGGTATTTACATTTACTGTTATTACTTTAAGTAATTAATTAGCTCCATAATTACAAGAAGGAGCTTGTAACTCATTGGTAATACTTTGCACTGCTGAACCAAGCCACCAGAGTTCAAATCCCATACCCCACATTATTTTTAATATTGATTTTTTTTTAAAAATACCTTTAGAATACCAAGAGTTTACACGTGCATATCTCACAAAAACCCCCACTACACCCAAAGATGTAACATTTCCAGAAGTTAGATGAACCGTCGGGGGGATCCCGGCCGCCTAACTCGGACGGGAATCGGCCAAATCGGCCTTGACTCGGTCTGACTCCGTCCTCAGACCGAGTCACGGTCGAGTCGGCCGATTCCGGCGATGGCCCCAACATGAAAGTTGTGTCTTTTCATATTCCCTATGCACCTGCAAAATTTCAGCCTCAGACCACTTCCAGAGCTCTTTTAAAACTCCAATTACTCCACTTTTAATACATTTTTTATACATTTTATAAAATTTTTTCATTTTAACCTTTCATCTATCCTAACCCTAGCCTACCCTATAAATACACCCCCTACCCTCTACCCTCTCACCCAAAATTCTGAGCCCACTCTCTCAAAAATTTTCCAAGAGTCGTGTACTTTGAAAACAAGCTCGAGGCGAAGCTCCGACGAAATTCCGGCGGAACTTCCGGCGAACGTCTTAGGAACTACCGGCGACGACGCAACATCGGCGATCCCTCTAGTTCCCCCTCACTCTCTAGTGTAATCGAAAACCCGTAAGTCCCACTTCCTTCCCTCTTTTCTATTCAAAAAAAATACGAAATTACAAAACCCGACGGAATTGGAACAAATCCGATTTCCGATTCGGTTTTCTATAAAATTCCACTTCTCACTAATACAATCATACCTAAACTTCCTCATGTTGACTATTAAACACTAATCAAACAATTTGCTCAAGTTTCGTCACATGAAATGATAGATTTTTCAATTTATCGTATTTTTCACTTAAATACCACATTGTTTCAATCCTTCATTTAACTCCATCAAACTTGTTATACATTTAAAGTAGATCATGAGGTAACGACCTACCTCCTCACACACTCATATGCAACACCCCCGAGAACTTAGAATACGAGAAAACAAACAATTTTCATTTAAATACCATTGACTTAATAAAACCATTTATAAAAGATTTAGTGTTGATACACTTTTAAATAAATACCTCTTATTATGAAAATATGATAAGTTGTGGACATCGATCGTTTATCTAAACCTGATTTTGTAGTGTCTAGGCTAGGCAGGTGAGAAAGGTAACTTTAAAAGGCCCGTCTCACGATGATTCGTGAGCGGATCCCTCCTTTCTTCACTTGTACTTACCTGGCCACAATTGGCGGTGAAGAGGCGATTTGAGACATCTCACAACTTGTCGTCTGGACCAGTTAGGAATAGACTAGTTAATTTAGGGGAATCTAGAACATACAATACGGAAAATATACACCTTTACAAATAAATACCATTTACTTCATAAAACCGTTTTCTAAAGGATTTAGTATTTACAATCTTTGCAAAGCGCCGCTACAACCCACTTTGGGAAACCCGTTCGGGATAGTGCGGTTTATCGCACATCCTCGGGCTTAGTAGTGCAATATTCAGACCTCCGCAAGGAGCATTCAGTCTCGAAAGATTTAAAATACGACATCTTAAGAAAATGAGATTTTTAGAATATAAAATATTTATTAAAATTATTTTTGTATAAATATATGTATATTTATCATCAAAATACCTATTTTATTATGATATAAATATTCCACCTTTTTCTAAAAATCACAAGAATAAATTTTACACTAAAATACTATGAATTCCAAATAAATCAACTTTACAAATAAATAGCTTTATTTATGAAATCAGGATATTTTCACTAAAAATATCACAATATAAAATCCACCTTCATTACAACTCTAAAGATGAATAACGAATACTTGAGGTGTATTTTGAAAAGTATATAAAAGTATTTTTACATAAAACCCCCTCAAGTTTTATAAATTTCCCTAAGGACCCTAGCAAATTATAGGTAAGAATTAATCAAAACTTTGATTTATATTTCTAATTGTCTGACTCGGGTTTGAGTCTTATTATATTTGACTTGAATATGATTCAAGTACAATCTACAATCTTCAATATTACAATTCAATATGAATCCATGAATCCAATTATCAATCTATACAACTTGACTGAACCGAACCATGGATATACATTCCATTTACATGGTTCTCCAGTTATTCCATTTACATGATTCTACGGTTACATCCGTTTACTGATATCATGGTTTCGGTCAGTCTTTCAATTATACATTCAATACAATTTACAGTACAAAACAATACAAATAAAACACTACGGGGTTTAAGGGGTAGATTGGTACAGAAGGTGTTAAAGGTGGCACGAGACAGTAAGATTAAGACACCTAACATGAATCCAATTGCCGTTGTTCCGGGTTGTATAACAGAGCCTTGTACTCCATTTGCCCTGGTCTCTAGCATACTGAGACCCCTCTCGTATACACTGGCATTCTTCTGTACCAAGCTACAAACAACAACATTAATACAACATTATAACAATATAATATAACACAAAAATCTACTCTTTCTCTCTTTCTTCTTTTCTACTTCTCCCTTATCTTTGGAACTTACCGAGCGATCTGTTCACTGACGACATTCTATTTCTTTCTTCTTTGAATGTCGTCAGGTGCTTTGGACCCGACAGAGATCGAGCCATCTGCAGAAGACTTGGATCGGCTTGCTGAAGAACCGGAGCTCTAGTTTCATTGTACATTTTCCATTCAGTACTTTTCATTTCCTGTCATGCCATTGTTTAGGCATTATTTTTATTTCAGCTGTATTTTCTTTTCATGCATTGTACAAAAGAATGTTAATAAATAAAAGTTGTTGTTTTTATTATACCTTGCCTCTTGTGTATTTTCTTTTATATTGCTTAGTTACGCTTAACGTATTTGCTTCTGAGTAAATACGTAGCGGGCCAGTCGCGTCCCCTTCGCCGTAGAATGGGAAGCGGGGCATGACAAGAATCTCGAACTTCGTCTTTGGAATTCACCACATATAATATGTGAACTACCATGCCCCCAGGCTTGGGCTGTTTGGAGTTTTGCCCTTTCTAGTTTACTTCGGGAACTTGAGCTTTATTGGGCCTCTCTTTTTTTGTGAAAAGACGCTTTAGTTTTGGGAGGAACCACTGTATCAGGATCCGTCTCGGGATGAGTTCCCTCACCTGCTTCCACAAATTATATATAGATGAGGAAAGTTGTTTTAGGGAGCGAACTGGTTTCTGCTCTCGTGGGATCTCCATGGGCTACGGAGATTCCTTCAATATTGCGGTGGGAGAATTTTGTCTGACCCTTCGCAATAGTTTGAAGTTGTTCCCGGTTGGAACAACAACATTCACCACTAAGGTTGAAACAGGACCATACGGAGAACTGCCCCAGCTCATTCTGTATTATTCCGATATCGATATTGACCGTTTCTTACGACCAGAATTTGATTAGCCTCAGGATTTTGCTAAGCCTGCCCCCTGTTTCGTTTGAGATTTTGAATATTCTTCCCCCTGCATCGACCTTAGTCCTTGGCAGGTGCCGGTTGTTTGAGGATTGATTCCGTCGGCAAAGCTGTATCTTGGGGAGCCAGCCTGTGGAAGACAGACTTCTTCTAGGCTTCCTCCCTCGGCGTTGAGGCACCAAGGGTGGAAAATGGGAGTATCGACCTAAATCGAAGCCCGTTGATTTCTTGAAGAGCTAGATTGCAGAAATTTGAGGCTGCAAGTGACCCATACTTGACTCCACCAGATATGACAGAGCCTGAGTTGCTAGGGTAGAATCAAACGCCATTCTTCATAGAGACAAAACACCGGCTTCAGTATCCCATCACCCAAGGGCAACCATAAACATATATACCACGATTATTTGATCGCGGAAAAACGCGACACATGAAGTGTGGAGTGGGAAGAAGAAAAGGTCCCACCGGGCGTGCCAGAATCTGTTCGCCGCCGAAAGCCGGGAAGACAGACGTCTTACCTGAATTTGGGGGCAGATGCTATTTGGTTTTATCTGTCCACCTCTCCGAAGATGCCAAGTTGATTTATGGCACCGTATATCGGAGGTTTAGATAGATGCGGCCGTTGTTGCAGACTTTTTCAGATTTCCCCTCGTGTACGAGGGGTTTTTTGATTGTGGGGATGCTCTTCCCTGCAGGCTCAAGCCCCTGCAGTTAATTACGTACCTCATAGCCGTAACCACTTTCTCCTTCTCCAGATGGTCATTTCATGTCATGTGCATTTGTTTTATTTTTGGTTGCGCGTGGATTGTATACGGAGACTAATTTGTGTTGTCGCCCATAGGGCGTGGATTAGTCCAAATCTGTATATTCTTAGATTTGGGTTTGGGTTTGTTTTAAGAATCGTTAAGCTCATTTGAGATTAAGATCAACTTAAATACTTGTTAAGGATACGTTAGTCTAATTTTAGACTAAGATCTACTTAACAAGATTTTGGGATCATTTAGATCCAACGAAAGAGTATTTGGACTCTATCGTTTTAGTTTAAGGACGTTGCGATCCATTGGGTTTAAGGACATCGTAGTCCATGAGGTTTAAAGACATCATAGTCTGTATGGTTTAAAGACATCATAGTCTGTAAGGTTTTGGTTTACCCGTTTGGGGATGCAACAAAAGTTATTGGTTATTGAGACCCTCCATCTCTCTGAAGACGTTGAAGAATTACAACGACATGTATCAGAGGTATGAAGAGATGTACCCTTGAACCAATGTTGGTTGGGAGATCTATAGTCAGGTTTGGGACTAAGACTAATGAAAGATCTTATGACCACATGGGCTCGGTTGATCTGAATTAGGGACTTGTGGCCAACTTGGGCTCATTCCACACAGTTTTGAATAAAGTGTTGAACACTTGCTTGGGCTCGGTCCCTTTTTTATTCAACAATACTGAGTATTGATTTGGGTTCTGACACCCCTTTTCTTTTTTGTCTTTTATTGAGTGTTGAACACTTTTTATAGCGTCGGGGCTTTATTTACAGAGCGCTTTGTAATTCCTTAGCGCCCACGTGAGAAGCACGTGGAGCGCTTGGTGCGGAGCGCTTGGCGCTGAGCGCCAGACTTGGAGCACTAAGACGTTTCTTATAAAAATAGCGCCCACATGAGGAGCACGTGGAGCGCTTGGCGCTGAGCGTCAGACTTAGAGCGCTAAGACGCTTCTTATAAAATAGCGCCCATGTGAGGAGCACATGGAGTGCTTGGCGCTGAGCGCCAGACTTGGAGCGCTAAGGCGCTTTTTATAAAATAGCGCCCACGTAAGGAGTACATGGAGCGCTTAGCATTGAGCGCCAGACTTGGAGCGCTAAGGCGCTTCTTATAAAATAGCGCCTACGTGAGGAGCGCGTGGAGCTCTTGGCGCTGAGCGCCAGACTTGAAGTGCTAAGGCACTTCTTTGGCAGCTCTGATCAGTTCTGTGCTCTGAGAATTAAATTCTCGATTTATAAGAGATTTTGTCTCATGGATCTAAGAACTGAGTTCTTTTTTTATGAGGAGATGCTATGATCTATTTATTTTTGTGAAAGACTTTGTCTTATGGATCTGTGATCTAGAAAAAAACTAAGTTCTTATGATGTGAGAGTTAAACTCTCAAATATGGAGGAGATGTTATGATCTCTCTTCTTTTTATTTATCTTGAAGAAGGTTCTTCTTCTTAGAGCTTGCTCTTCTCTTTTTCTTTTCTGAGAACTTGAAACTTATAGGGAGGGTTTTTTTCCTCTCTCTCTGCAAGACTTGAAGTCTTGGGTCCTTTATATAGGGGAGGCTGATTTGTTGAATCAGTTAAGGAAATCTCTCATTGAGAGATCTCTGATTGATTTGGGAATGTTTCCTACCATTGGATCTTTGATCCAAGGGCCTCTATTTTACAGAAGACATTTTTCTTGTTTTTAACAAGATTGGGAAAATATTTTCCCATACAGAACTTATTCTGTATCTTGGTGATTTTTAATCACCATGGGATCTTTGATCCAACGGTACTCTGATTCACATAGCACAATCTTTCTTGTTTGGAAAGATTTAAAGAGTATTTCCTCAACAGAATTTTATTCTGGTAATTTGATAATTTATCATCTTCGTTAGATCTTTGATCTAAGGGTTGAGAACATTTAGTTCTAGCGCCGGCGCTCTCGTATTTCGCACGTGAGGCGCTACCTCGGAGTCTTTTGACTCTTAGCGCTGGCGCTCTTGGCGCAGGCGCTCTTGTGCTTTACACGTGAGGCGCTGCCTCAGAGTCTTTAGCGCCGGCGCTCTTGGCTCGAGCGCTCTCATGCTTTGCACGTGAAGCGCTATCTCAGAGTTTTTTACTCTTAGCGCTGGTGCTCTTGGCGCGAGCGCTCTCATGAGGAGCTGCCTCAGTTCAAATTTTGAATAGAGCTTTGCTCTCTGACTGGGGGAAACGGTGATCGTCCGAAACCTTACTCCCTGATGTTCCAGGAGTACACTCCTTTAAACATTTCCCAAACTGAGCTGCTGGAGGAAGCTAAGGGCGAAGAGTTCTTCAGGCTCCCGCCAGCTACCCGATGGATGGGCAAACGGCTTCGTTGCCCGTATTGCGCCTATCATCGGACGCAATGACGTCCAACTGAGGATTGTAAACAACTGCGTGATTACATCGAGGAGCTGATCTGCTCCAGTCAAAGTACCTTCGAGATAAACGTCAAGCTGATAAGGGGCAAGCCGGTCAAATTAAAGACGGAGAACTGACGATCGGACAGATCATGGTCATCGTCGACTGACCCAAGTCCAAGCAACAGGGACTGCCGCCGAATCCAGTCATTCAACATGGAAAAGTTTAAACTATATCAATGAATCTGTATTTATTTAATAATAAATATTCTTGCTTCCCTGTGATTTAAACTGCGTCCTTTTGTTTCCATGCTAAAAACATCCTGCAAGGATGGTGGGTAGCTTTCTGCCCGTCAAGCAAGAGCACGCCCTTCACTCAGGTAAAGGAGACTCAGATGCATGTATAAGTAGCAGATCTAAAACCCTCCTCGCGAGGCGACCGAGTAGCTTCCTACTCGGTCATTCATAGCGGGTAGCTTCCTACCCAACAACGCTAAGGATCAAAAGCCCTCCTCTCGAGGCCGTCGAGCAGCTCCCTGCTCGGTCCATCCGCAGTGGGTAGCTTCCTGCCTAACTATGCCGTGGATCGAAGCCCTCCTCGCGAGGCGACCGAGTAACTTCCTGCTCGGTCATCCCAACGGGTAGCTTCCTACCCAACAACGCTAAGGATCAAAAGCCCTCCTCTCGAGGCCATCGAGCAGCTCCCCTGCCCGGTCCATCCCTAGTGGGTAGCTTCTTATCCATCCACGCTAAGGATCTAAAGCCTTTCTCTGGAGGCCACCTAGCAGCTTCCCTGCCCGGTCCATCTGCAGTGGGCAGCTTCTTGCCTAACTACGCTGTGGATCGAAGCCCTCATCGCGAGGCGACCGAGTAGCTTCCTGCTCAATCATCCCTAGCGGGCAGCTTCCTACCTAACAACGTTAAAGATCAAAAGGCTTCCTCTCGAGGCCATCGAGCAGCTTCCCTTCCCGGTCCATCCCTAGCGGGTAGCTTCCTACCCATCTACGCTAAGGATCTAAAACCCTCCTCTCGAGGCTACCAAGCAGCTTCCCTGCCCGATCCATCCCTAGCGGGTAGCTTCCTACCCATCTATGCTAAGGATCTAAAGCCCTCCTCTCAAGCCCACCGAGCAGCTTCACTGCCTGGTCCATCCCTAGCGAGTAGATTCCTACCCATCTACGCTAAGGATCTAAAGCCCTCCTCTCGAGGCCACCGAGCAGCTTCCCTACCCGGTCTATCCCTAGCGGGTAGCTTCCTACCCATCTATGCTAAGAATCTAAAGCCCTCCTCTTAACGAGGCCACCGAGCAGTGTCCCTGCCCGGTCTATCCCTAATGGATAGCTTCCTACCCATCAACGCTAAGGATTTAAAGCCCTCCTACAGAGGCCACAGTGCAGATTCCTGCTCGGCTAATCTTCGAGGGGTAGATTCCTACCCTACGAAGACACGGATCTTGGACCCACATCAAGGAGGAATCAGTTAATGTCGACCTATTCTAGCTTGGTTGTTTTTCAACTCATGCTAAGACACGCGGTCGTCACCTCGACTCCGAGGTATGGACCGGTACCGACCTTCCTACTCGGGTATTTTTTGACTCACGCTAAATGAACGACCGCCACCTCGACTCCGGGGAGCGGAAGGGTACCGACCTTCCTACACTTGGCTATTATTCGACTTGCACTCGATGCGCGATCGTCATCTAAAAATCCGAGCAACGACCTACGACCTAACACTTGCAGCAAAAGAGTTAGAAAAGTTCAAACTAAAAAAAGGGGGGATACTTAAGAAAATTCTTAAAGGAAAACGGATACCGACCTGAACAGCCTCCTGAGAAATGGCTGCCACCTGGGCCTTCAGGATCCTGCATGGAATCTTTCCCCCAGCTGCTTGCTCCATGTCGGAGAGCAGGCTGTCGGCGACGGAGAGCCCCGAGGGTACCCCGAAGCAGAAGTCCCCCTCCTGCATTGGAATTCTGGTGGAGGGCGTCCAAGAGATCATTCTTTTTTTCCTTTTAAGGGGAACGACGGTGGGTTCCTCCTCCTCCCTCGCCCGGGGGCGCCGGGTCTCGTGCATGCTCCTGGCTCCCCCCGCGGCTGTCTTCTGGGGCTCGGGGCGCAGCGAAAGGCTTGCTCGGCGGAGTTAGCCTCGGGGCCAAACTTGAACCGGGCCGGGACGAACTTCCACCCCCGGTCTTCTTCTGGGCCTTCACGGCCATGGCAGCTAAGAACTTAGATTGGTCCATTTGTTCTGCAAAAGGAGAATACACAAAAAGTTAGTAACACTGAAAAGGGCAAGCAAAATTTATTGAAGTCTAAATAGATCGTCTATGGTCCTAACTTATCCAGAAAGCGAGAAGGGCTGAGCCCAGCCCAGCTCAGAGCCTGCTCGGAAAGCAGGACATCGGCCAGCTGGATCGGCTCCCACGAAGACACCACCCTTGCCTCGGGTGAGGATGACGGTTTCGCCCTCGGGCAGTCAGCCCAGTGCCACTGTGTAAGCACAGGCCAATCCTCGCCCTCGGGTGGCCCGACGAATATGAACTTCTCCTTCCATTCATGGATAGAAGAAGGGACGGCTACCATACCCGACCCGGCCACCCCGCCCTTACGTTTTTTGAAGGAAAAATACACCCAGCTCGGCTCATCCTTGGTGCCAGGGTGATTCTTATAACAGAGGAAGGAAACGAGGAGGGTCAAACTGAAATGGATGTTTTAAAGTTTCAACCGGAGCAGAAACCCGAGGAGGATTCTCCACGAGTTCGGCGCTAGCTGGCCCGGGGCAAGATGGAAGCAACGAAGCACCCCACATATCTCGGTTGAGAAAGGCAGACGCATTCCGGCCCGGAATGCTTCCAAATACAGGGTGATCTCCTTGCCCTGCACCTGGTCCGCCCGCTCACCCTTTCTAGCTAAGCGAAGCGAATAGTTAGAGGGAATATGGAATTGAGCCCGAATCTCGGTAAGCTCCTCCACATTCCTCAAGACGGAGGGCGCATCGCGGGCATTCCCGATGCGCACCTTAGAGGCCCTTGTCACCGCCCGTCGGCGAACGACACGGGCAACCCTGGCTCTGGGGCGAACCTGACACAGATGACACAGCAGAAGAACCCTCTTGGCTATCTGAAGCCGGGGGGAGGAAGACCCCCTAGACTCGGCTCCAATAACTGGAGTCTCATCGTCCAACTCTACCCTAACTACTTCTACAGACTTCTCAGATGAAGGCATCTAACCTGATTCAAAGGAATGGGCTCGTCGAGGAAAAAGCACGGGTAATCCGATCTAAAAGGAAGGAGCGCCGAGCAATCTTTGACAACGAAAGTAAATTATGGTGGAAGTGTTGGCCCTAGGGGCCTCTCCTATTTATACACTCCAAAGAAAGCAACCAACGACCCAGATCGATTCCCGCCAAAACGAAACGTCGTGCCTGCCAGCCGTCAGAGCTCCACGTGGCGATCGGCCATTGGGGACGCCCCTTCGGTTGCAGGTGACAGCGATAGCATGTCACGTCCGCCAACCTACGTCGGACACGTGGCCTGCAGCCTAACAGACGAACGAGCGAAACGGCGCATACTCTTTAATGCGCTTCATTAATCCGCTAATATCATCGGAGATACGTGCAAAGATCCAAGCTCTGGGGGAGGTGCCACGTGGGTTCAAAGATCGAAACGACGCAACTGCCCCACGCCACGTTGCCCCGGAAAATCCACACTAATGATTCTCGGCATCATACTGGGTCGAGAAAAACCAAGCAGGCCATTCTTGACCCGACCCATAAATAGGTCGGAACGAGAGTGGGGGGCTAATGATGATGCTCATAAGTGGGAATTTCTCAGATCACGATACGTGGTAAATGACGTGTCACCCGCGACAGCCCACTAGACTCCTGGGGGCTACCGAGGTAAGATCAGTATGGGCCCTCCACTTCTTGCCTACAAGCAATCTGGCAGCCGAACTTGCACCCCTCCTCTTTTGCTCGCCTCCGAGCTATTGCAGAGCTGAGCTTCCTCGGCCTCCCGGCTCGTCTCCGAGCCATCCGCCGAGCTAAGCCTCCCCAGCTCTCCCGATCAAACGAGAACGCAGATCCCTAGCGTTTCCGCAACGGCTCCGCGTATCTCACCAAAGCGAGATAACCGCCGCCCCACATCCCGCGTCCAACGCTGGCGCATTCCCTCATTAATGAGCGTATCCCGTCATTAATGGAGGGATCCCATCATTCATGCAGGCGTAACGTCAGGGGCGTAACTGACGGCGAAGATCTCACACCTGCTGGCTCCGTGCAACCACTATAAAACCCCCTCTCTCAGACGACTCAGGTAACGCAATTTCGATTCCAATAAGCCACTATTCTGTCAATATTCCTCGGCTCTAACTTGATCGTCGGAGGGTCCTACGGTGGTCACCCACCCCGGGACTTACTTACAGATAGCTCGGCTTCCACCTCGAACTCAACCCATTGAGATCCACACACTTATGAGGCAACTCTAAAACCAAATCTCAACCGTTCAACAACGTTCGCTACAGATCGACGGAAGACAGCATCCGAAGGAGATCTCGACCTTCCATCAAGGCCTTTCCCAACAATTTCAAAAATTACAGGAATTTTTAGACAAATCCTGAACGGGCCGGGGGCTTTTTGATAATTTACCCTAATATAATTGATTGATGGCATAAAGCCCAATTTTTTCCCCATTACAAATGGGTATGGGGTTGACAAATTGAAACCCAATAATGAAATGGATCTTTGTAGGATCCAACCCGAAGCCATGGTTACCTGTTGTGTGGACCCAGCTTGGGTGAGCTTCTGTGTCCAAAAATTGAGATTTATACATCAGAAGTGTTGCCTTTATCCACTTCCCTTAGAATTTGTTCACAATGGCTTCTACCTCCTCTCTCTCTTCAGCCCTTCTTCTTCAAGGTGAAATTCTCTCTCTCTCTCTCTCTCTCTCTCTCTCTCTCTCTCACACACACACACACACACACACACACACATAATGTACTGCAATTTGATAATTTTCAAGTTTATCTCTGTGCATAACTCAGAATAAGTATATGGGCAACTTACCATTTCTTTATTTTGAGGTAATTTGAATGGTTGAAGATAACATTTTCTAAATTTTAGGAGATGGGTCTTGAAAATAAATTGTTGTTGTGAGATCTTGTAGAATTTTGTTGATAATTTTGTGGTTTTAGCTTGAAATATCACCTTATATAACCTTGGTTGAAGTTCATGATAAATTCGTTTATTGAGCAATCTACTTGTTCAGTGCCCTGTCTGAAAGAGGTGAAATCTCTTCAATTATAAATTTGAAGTTAAACTGAAAAGAACACTTCTTTAGAGAAGTGTAGTTTGGAATATGAGGATTGTTGCCCCCCCCCCCCCGCCCCCCGCCCCAACCCCGGGGCGGAAGCAAGAAAGGGAAGACGGGAGACGAGAGAGAGGTGTGAGTTGTGCGAGATCTTGTAACTTTCTGAATGTTAATGGGATCCTCACGCTCGTCTTTTGCCCCAATGGATGTAGCCCAATTTGGTCGAACCATGTAACTCCGATGTCCTTCTTCTTTGGTGTAATTGTGCTATATTGTGTGTCCGATGTGATGTGTGGATCGACATCCCCAACAGGCTTTCCTCTAAATCTCCATGTATAGACTTCAGAAATGCACATTTTGTTATCCGAAAGTAATTGTTTATGAAATTAGAAAAAGAAACATAAAGAATGTAAATATAAAATCTTAAACATATACCTTAATTTACATCACAAAAATGGATTTGTAACTTTCTTTAATTATCAAACTCTGCACATAATTTTTTAACATTTTTTTATCATCACAAATTAATAATGCACATGGCATACTTATACAGGTCCAAGCTTTAGTAAGCGAACAAGTTATAAGAACCATATGGTATTTACAGAGAAGATCCCAAATTTTGAACTGCATTGCGCAGCTTTGGACACACAAGTTTCTGCGAATGGGACCAGAAGATACAAAGAGATAAACATTATAACTAATCGAAGGCGTGCGATTGGATTGGGCTTGGCGATATCTACGCTTGGATTAGGTACCAATGCAAATGCGGCAGGTTTGCCTCCAGAGGACAAGCCAAGATTATGCGATGCTGCTTGCGAGAAAGAGCTTGAAAATGTATGGTGAGATTGCATGACCTTTTACATTCATTATTTCTCGATTTAAAATCATGCCATGTTCAGGGATTTACTCAGCAGGCTGAATAAACTTTTAACATTTTGTATAAAAAAAATTTTACGTGTTTGTTATTATCATTGAAGATTATTGGTTTCATTCAGAAACAAAGGGAACGTGTCATGTTTTTATGTGACTTTCCATGTTGATGATAGGAGGGGTGGGAAATGAATTCCTTTGCCTAGATAATAGCCTAAGAATGGGTGTTATGTCATATAGTAAGGCCCCGCGCAAGTCCAACGTCAAGAAAAATCATATTAATTAAAAGGTTTTTTATAATCATTTGTAATTTGTAATAGCTCAAATTTATGAACTTCATATATAAAATAAATGAAGGATTAACTTGCAAATACTTAACATTTTCTTTAGCCTTTTAATATTTTCCTCCGATAACATATGAGAATTGTGAAATTTATAAAAATCTTAAAATTTTCGTTTTCTTCAATTTTCCAATATTTTGCCTGCAATGCACAAGAAAATCATGAAATTTTCAAAAATAAAATATTTTTTGTTTCCTTCAGTTTTTCAATATTTTTGTTTGCTATATCGCACAAAAATCGTGAAATTTTCAAATGTCCCAATATTTTATATATTCTTCTGTTTTTTCAATATTATGCATGTTATATATAGCACATGAAAATTGCGAAAGTTTCAAAAATCCTAATTTTTTTCTTCTGTTTTTAAATATTTTGCATAGCACATGACAATCACCAAATTTACAAAAAATCCTAAATTATTTATTTTCTTCAAATTTACAATGTTTTGCACGCCAACACACGAAAACCGTGTTATTTTAAAAATCCCAAACTTGTATGGTTTTTTGGTTTTTCAATACTTTGCTTCACGAAAATCGCAAAATTTTCTGCTCTTCGCTTTTTCAATATTTTGTTTGCTATAACACATGAAAATCGCGATATTTTCAAAAACCTCAAAATTTCTGCTTATTTCAAGTTTTCAATATTTTGAATGCTATAGCACATGAAATCACGAATTTTTTAAAAATTCAAAAAAAAAATTGTAATCTTTAAATTTTCAATATTTTGTATGCTGTAACACACGAAAATGGAGAAATTTTCAAAACACTCAATATTTTCTGTTTTATTCGGTTTTTAATATTTTACTTGCTTATAACATACAAATATTGCAAAGTTTTCAAAAATATCAAAATTTTATGTTCTTTTCCGTTTTTAATATTCTTGTCACGTCCCGCTTTCCAAAATATGAAATATAAGGGGTGACTAGGCCAGTCATGCTTCTACGGTCAAGAAATAATCCCGCCATAGTCACACTTCGGCTTCTAGCATTACATGGTAATCAGTAAATACAGCACGAAAGTAAAGAAAATCACAGCTCTCAATTTTATTATATTTAATCAACAGAGTTCAAGATACAATTATTCGTATGAAAGAAACAACTAACCAAAAAAAATAACATCCTTATTGCAAGTAGAAGACGATAGCGCTGGTGTCACGGTCTCGAATGGTGGGTCATGCTCCTGAGTTGGGTCCACTTCGTCCTCTGAGCATGCACACTCTGGTTATCAGGGCAACAACAATAGCACAACACATAGTGTGTACAATAATATTAAGCATGAAATTAGCGGCAGAATACAATAACATGAGAATATGGAATATCAAGTGAATATGAACAATAGGCTATATGTATCATGCTAGCAATCCATGCAGTGCATATGTCTTTACCTATCAGTCACTAAGTCAATTGAAATCAATTGGTGGAAAAAGATACTCGTGTTTAACAAGGGTTTCGTGCATGCCCGAGACTACGGTCCGCTGTTGTCCGGGACATAACCCTGCAGCCGTGCTGCTAGGCCTACGACCTAATATATGCATCGCTAATATTGAATGATCATCCTCTAAATCACCGTACCTCGTTAAATACGAGTTCGACTCCACATTGATTTCCTCATTTCACCATGTTATAGTATGTGTTCAGGTATTAAATAGGTTGTGAACAAGTACGTATCATTTTCACTTTCAATCACGCTTACATTTATCAATATCACTTTCAATCACTGGTTCACTGCCGTACTTGCCACAACCCAATCATTAACACTTATCTATCGAAAATGCAAATCGGTCGCTAGGTCTCAATGTAAACAATCACTATGTACTGGGTATAAGGCAAACACACAAGAAGATAGAAATGCACTAAACGGATGTTCACTAAATTATGACAACCAACGTCGTATGACTTGCAAAATTCACCATAAATCACACGTATAGAATCGGCCCAAACAATATAAAAGACAAAGTATACATGATTATCTAAGCAGTAAAATTAGTTTTATATCAATAGGAATTCAGGTTAAGGATTTATCATTATTTTAAATTAGCTATTAGTTGCTGGAATTCCAATTTCAGAACTGGAAGTCCAATTTCACGCACAGTTTACTACGGATTGTGTTTAGATTCATGCGTTGCTCCAGTTGATTAAAACCTAGTTCTATCTGTTAGGTTTCCAATACATCAAGCGAATCAATGATAGCCTCTGTGTACCAGGAGATATGTTTTGTTTAGTATCAAGGCATAAAAACTGTCACTGCAGAAAACTGCAGGACACGTCGACAATCTAAAATATAATTAAAGTATCAAACGACAGGAAAACTGAACGAGACCGAACCATAAGTTAGCTAACTAAATTATCTACACGGAGATATAAGAATCCACGTATTTTCAGTTTTATGTAGGGATGTACAGGCGATTTAGTTCAGGTTCCAACATGAAAGAGTGCAGAAATCAGCCGTATGCACTGATAAAATAAATTATGTTAAAAATAGCTAAAAGCGACGTAATTCAGTGGAACTAGTCGCGTAAGAAAGCTAACTCAATTTCCTGCGTATCTATATAGGGTTTTGCGCATTTGCGAATTTGAACAGTGAGTTGCAGGTGTTTGATTTCAGATATTCGTAGGGATTTTGGTTCAGGACTGCAGTCCAGAGCCACAAATCCCTTCAGTTTCCGCTATCTAAAAGACACGATATTCAGTAAAAGTCACCGTATGTTTGTAGGTTATACAGTCCTCTTCGCAGCGAGCCTAAGAACATTATGATCCAATTTTTGTACGATTTATTATGAATTTAATGGTCAAGCATATTCGGGGAAATTTTGATTTCGCAATGGTTATTAAGGGTAACATATTATGGGTGAAACGATATTAATTTGCAACCAAATTTCTGCAGTACATCTATAAACATTAAATGGGTTTAACGATCACAAGTTCCGCCGATATTAATTAGATTCTGGCTCAAGGTTCTTATCGAACACCTTGGGTAAACGTTCAGTTATCGATCAAAACACACGTTTCCTTTAGCCAAACAAATTTAGATATTAGCAATATAACTCCTACGTGATACCAATACAATAATAATCCATAGTCGAGCTCCAATCAATAAGACGGCACTATGGTTCGCTGCACAATTTCAATAATAACTTACGATATAATTACATTTACATATATCTAGTTATTGTAAATTGCTTTGGCTAATGATTGTAGTAGCATGATAAACAAGTGAAGGTTTTCACTTGCCTGGAGAGGGTACGACAGCGGCGCGAGCACGACAATGACACAGCGCAACTAGGGCTTAGGCTCAAGCTTGGTTCGGCACGATGCTATTTGGCTCGAGGGACGGGGGCTTGACTCGGGATTTGGTGGAGAAACTAGTGGGATGGCAAGGAGGAGGTCGAGGAGAAGAGAGGGGCTGTAGCCGTCGGCGTTGGAGCGAGGAGCTCCGGCGAGATGAGCTTGAATGTGGCTTGTGGGTGAGGGAGTGCGGAGATGGTGGCAGCACAGTGGTGGTCGGGCTCCGGTGAGGCGATGGTCACAGTTGTGTTGGAGGCGACAGGAGCGCCATCGGTGGTGGTATGCAGACGGTATTGGTGCAAGGAAACGGTGGCCGGGATGAGGCGGCAAGGTGCTTGGGTGATGGATTAGCGTTGGAGGTATGCACGAAGTGGTGATGTGTGCTGGAGTTGGGTGAGAAGAAGAGGTGTCACGGCGGTGGCTCGTCAAAGGAGGTGGCTGGCGGCGTCGAGGGGGACCGGTGGTAGCTATGAGATGGTGGTGTTGTAGAGGAAGGCTCGGGGTGTTTGGAGATGAAGAAGGTGGCGGATGGAGGAGTTGGTGGCGCCGACGAGGGGCTCGTTGGCGGGGAAGGGGATGCCGCGAGGGGTTGCAGTGAGAGGAGCAGGAGGGGAGCTCGGTGGGTTTTTGGAGGAGAGAGAGTGAGAGTTAGAGATGGAGATTGAGACTAAAAGAGTGTGAGAGAAAGACGTTGAGGGAAGAGAGGAGGTCGGTGCTGAGATCTTAGGGTTAGTTGGGGCGTGGCTTCGTCATGGGTGGAGTGGGTCTTGCAGGCACTCGTTGTGAGGAAGGAGGCATAGGTGAGGGGTTCGGCCAAAAAGAAAGAAGAAAAGAAAAAGGGGAGAGGGGTCGGGTTGGGTTTGGGTTTGGGTGTTGGGCCCGGGCCAGTGTGGGTTTGGGCTAGGGAATTGGGTTAGGGTTTAGGGTTTTAATTTAAAGTTAGGTTACAAAAAATAGAAATAGGGAATAGAATTGGAAAGAAAAATTCAAAAAAAAATATTTATAAAGAAATAGAAAAATACAAGGAACTGGGGATTTACATCATACCCCCTTACAAAAATTTCGTCCTCGAAATTAAAAAATGAAAATAACAGAAACAAACGAACGAACAACTACTCAAAAAGGTATAGAAATCGTGAACGGATATCCTCCACACGTTTCCAGATAGACTCCCCTGATGTACGACCGTCCCAAGAAACTCAAACCAAAGGAATGACTTTATTCTTCAGTATTTTCTCCCTACGATCGAGAATAATGGTAGGTTGCTCCTCGTAAGACATATCGGTGCCCAACGTCAACTCTGAATGGTCCATGATATGGCTGTCATCCCGAACGTAACGCCTTAACTGAGATATATGGAAAGTATTTTGCTCACCAGCTAACGATGGAGACAAGTCGATAAATGAAAGATGTCAGGCCTCGGTCCTTGCTCATGGAATAAAATTTCATACGGAACAAAGTGCCACGCCAAAGGGTGGGGGCCACCTCTTGAATCCGTGGGACCCACTGTAGAACAATGGGGAATCTTCAGAATACATTCTGAAAGAGAGCAGATCTGTACTATAAATGGAGTGATACCATGCTTCAATACAGAGGCACATTTTAAGTGGACCGGCACTACAGGAGCTTGAGAACTCTGTAGTTAAGCATGCTCGAGCCAGGGAAGTTCTGGAATGGGTGGCCTCCTGGGAAGTGGCCCCTGGTCAGGTCCGGTTCGCTACGAAAGACAACTCCGCAGCTTCGGCCAGAGCGGACAATACCGTTTGTGTTGGTGGTGGGGAGTGACAGAATGATATCAGAGATGGTCTCTCAATAGTAGGTTTGTGGTTCAAGGACAAACCATTGTTCAAAGGTGGGGAGAATAATCGGAAATTTTCGGAATACATTCCGAAAGAAGGCAGATATGTACTATAAATGGAATGATACCACTCTTCAATTGTAGGTTTGTAGTTCAAGGACGGACCATTGTTTAAAGGTGGGAAGGATGTCGGGCCCTTGCTCACGGAACAAAATGCTACGCCAAAGGACGAGGGAAACCTCTTGAATCCGTGGGGATCCACTGTAGAACAATCGAGAATTTTCAGAATACATTCCGAAAGAGGGCAGATCTGTACTATAAATGAAATGATACCACTCTTCAATACAGAGATACCTTTTAAGTGAACCGGCGCTACAAGAGCTTGAGAACTCCGTAGTTAAGCGTGCTCGAGCTAGGGAAGTTTTGGAATGGGTCACTCTTGGGAAGTAGCCTCTGGTCGGGTCCGGTTCGCTCCGAAAGACAAAACCGTGCGGTTTCGGTCAGAACGGACAATACTGTCTGTGTTGGTGGTGGGACGTGACAGAATGATATTAGAACCGGTCCCTCAATAGTAGGTTTGTCGTTCAAGAACGAACTATTGTTCAAAAGTGGGGAGGATGCCGTCCCCTCGCTCACGGAACAAAGTGCCATACCAAAGGGCGGGGGCAACCTCTTGAATCCATGGGGACCCACTATAGAACAATTGGGAATCTTCGGAATACGTTCCGACCAGAGCGAACAATACCGTCTGTGTTGGTGGTGGGATGTGATAATTCCGAACCATGAAAATCGCTAATTTTTTTGTTTTCTTTGGTTTTTCAAATATTTTAGAAAATCACACACGAATATTGCAAAAATTTCAAAATATTGTTTGTTTTCTTCCGTTTTTATGTATTTTACATGCTAGAACACAAAAAATAATAAAATTTTCAAAAATCTCAGAGTTTTTTGTTTTCTTTTTCTCAATATTATGCATTCTATAGCATAGGAAAGCGCGGAATTTTCAAAAATCTCAAAGTTTCAAATTCCTTCAAAATTTTAATATTTTACATGTTATAGCACAAAAAAATAATGAGTTCTTCAAAAATGTCAAATTTTTCTGTTTTCTTTGGTTTTTCTATGTCTTTTGCAATATGAAACAAAAATCATGAAATTTTTAACATTATAAAGTTTTCTGTTTTTCTTTTCAATATTTTGTGTGCGCACACAAATTTTTTGAATTTTTTCAATAATTTGCCAGTAAAACGTAAATGGTGAAAGAAAAAATAGAAAAATATTTCAAGGAAGAGGGCGATCAGAATTTTTCCATCTAGCTGTATGTGATAAGAGAATAATAAATATTGAGTAGGAGCCAATAAAAAATTTCCTAATGACCCACATGTAGTAAAATAAGAGTTGGATAACAATTTTTCCACTAAAGTCCAAGCTAGATAAGAGAATATTCAAAGAAATCTTCTCATATAGCTTTATATATATTACATCGATGGATAGACGTGCGTCTACTTTATCATATTATGTAAGGACATAAATACATTTGTACATTGATTCATGATTAATGATTGATCTGCGAAAAAATATTTTGTAAATAACCGCAATCAAGACGGTGTTGCAAATAGCTAGCCGTGATGAGTACGGGTCGTCCGCAGGGAAACATGAAATTCTTTTCTTGCTTTAAACGAGTTGACAAAAGAGATGATTTGTTGTCGTTTTATTTTAATATGGATATAAAATTGATAATAGTTAATGGATGAATGTTTAGATGTCTTTTTTTTATATCTTTTAACAGTTTAAAACTTAGAAAGATAGCGATGAATATGGATTAGGGTTTTTTGAGGGATTAGGGTTTCCCTTTAGTGACCCTTGTCCTTCTATTGATTTCTATTCATCTCAAGCCCTTAACAAAACAAGTGTTTAACCAATCTCAAATGGTGGTCATGACTATCAATAAATTGATAGCGCGCCCGATTAGAAGGTTAACATTTATTTTGCTAAAATTTATAAATATTAAAATGTTAAAAGAAATTAAAAAGATATTGCATCCATTATTCTACCATATCCTACAAATCCTAACAAGCATGAAATTACTCGCTCATGGTTAGTAGCGTAACAGAGAGGTTGAAGATGAATAGAACCATAATTAAGATGCGGAAAAGTAAATGTAAAAAGAATTAAAACAAATTCTACCTTTTATTAATCAACTATTGCATTACAACTTTTCTCCTTAGAAAGTAGATTACAAGAACCCTAGTTGCTTGCTAGATCTTTCTTTAGAATTCTACGGTAGATAGATAGATGTACTAGATAGATAACTATCGGTCCTTTTATAAGCTCTGAAATGTGAAACCCTAGATGCCATATTAAAATATGTGAGATTACGATCATGTCCTTAAAAATTCACATCCAACGGCCGCTAAATGACCGCCCTTCTGCCACCAAAAGCCCTATTTGATCACCTTTTCGTTGCCATTTGGTGGGATCGTGACTTGGAATTTTTTCTGGCTTTTCTTCTTAATATTTGGAGATCCTATTGATATATAGATTCTGAAAATATTGCCCTTAGTCTCTGCCGTTGCTAGCTTCTTTGATTTGCTTCTAATATTTGGCAGATTCGGTTTGATATTCCGATTTGACTTGGATCTCTTACTTAGATTTCAGATCTGAGCTAATACCTGCACAATATCTAAAATCAAATTGTTAGTAGCATTTGGTATTTTTGAAATATTATTCCAACCATTTATATGATATAATATTTTAAGAATATTGATTAGGAATATTTGACATGATTTGCATATTTTAATTATTAATATTTCATTTAAATATTATATGCATATATTTTCCCTTATTATATTAATTATAAATGAAGAAACATATGATAATGATTTTTTTACAAATAAACCCACATATGTTCTTTATTTACAATCAACACTTTTTAGTTATTAATAATAGTATGGAAAATGTTCATACAAATGTATAAAATTTTTGACTAATCAAATACCCTCAAACTTATTTTTGATCGTCATGAGCAAACTTTTTATTAAAAGTAAAAAAGAAAAGAAAAACCTAGCACAGTTTCATAGGCAACACGATTGCACTTAGCACTTGCAACAAGCCTTTAAACTTCTAGATATCCCTAGTAGAAGGAGTGTTGTCTGCTGAGGGTTTTCAGCGGATTACTCCCATAAAATCCCATAATAAAAGAAAGAAAATGAAATTTACATACAAAGATAAGAAACATATAAAAAAAAACTTGAAAATAAAAGTTTTAAACTATACTAGCTTTTTAGTTGTTATGAGCCCTATCTTAATGGTCTTGACAAAATGTCAAAGATGACATCATCCCTTAATAAAACATCGTCTTTAGTCTTCCTTCATATCTTTCTTCCAAATATCAATCATATACCCCTATATGTGTAAAAGATATCCCTACACTTAGAGAATTCAATTCAAGCTATCATACCCCTGTCCATCTTCCTTAGTACTTTTTAGCCGGTGAATGTTTTATATGAATTTGCTCACACATTCTTCATGCGACCGTTAATACTTCTTGAGGTACTAACCAACCGATTATCAAATTTGCTAACTCTTTTAGGCGTAATTAGCAATCTCCTAGTCTTGCAATACCTAAGGGTTAGCAGCGACTCCCAAACCAGTTGGTTTAAGGCACTAGGTGATAAAGCACCCTCATTATATTTTTTTATGCTGCCTTAAATAATTACAAACCAATGTTCATTTTTCACGATTTATATTTTATGTGTCATATATATTTTGTTGATTTATATATATATATATATATATTTCATATTAAGCCTTTTAGACAAAAGCATTTCAACGTATCCTCTGCTACCCCAAGTTTCAAGAGGTGTACAAGTGCGTATAGTAGGGTATCAACGTTCAGATGTTTAGACTCAAGAATATGGACTCTTTTTCAGACTTATTTTTATTCTCAGATTAGTAATTTTCTTCATTTTACTAACCCTTGGGACAACAGCTCATGACTACTTATTACTAACTTTGTTTTAAAACATCTAATTTTCTTGCTTTTCTTAAATCTCTTCCTTTCTTTCATATGTATTTTTCACTTTCTAACTTTTATTTTCTAAAAAAAATTTATGCAATGCAATATTTACATATGATACATATATATATACAAATCATCCATACAAACCATCCCCCAAACTTGTTTGTAGCAGTGCCCTCACTGATGTTATCCTGTAAGCTCAAAACCTGAAGACTAAGAGGAATAGTTCAATAAGATGGTAAAAAGAATGGGTCAAGAGTGAATAACCGTGAAATCTTCCCCCAAACTTGTTCTTGGCTTACTATCGTGTAAAAAAAATTGTTGCAAGAGCCAAAAAAATATTTTTCTTCTCCTCCCCAAACTTGAGTAAAACGGTGTTTACATTATTAAGCACTAAAATTTAATATAAGAGGGGGGATTATTGGTCTACATAAAGCTTTACAAAGACCAAAAGTCAACACCAACCATTCAAATATTTTATCTGCGTAACACCATGGTTGGTGGAAGATTATGTTACAGATAGACGTGAAGAAGTGGGGAGGAGATAAAAGATGTAATTGAAAGGATGTATGTCTCGGTTGGTAGAGACGAAAAGTGAGTATGAATGAAAACGAGAATGTGAATGATTAGGAATGGGTGGAATAGTTGCATTCTCGTATGAGATAAGAAGAAGGGGTGGTGGCTCAACTTTTCTGACCTCATATAGGGAGGCGCACGAATTTCCAATGGAGATTGATTCATCACAATATCCAAGTCTTTAAGGAACGCGAGTTCTTCGGCGAAAATATTTTCTAAACTTTCATCGATAATGATCCCATCGGAAAGAAAAGAGTCAGTGGAATAGGCAGATTCTTTAGGAAGACTGAAAGTTTCAAGATCAATCTTTTTCGCGCCAGAATTCAACACACTTGATTTGTCAGAAATTATGGAGGTAAGAGACTCGAAAAGCTCATCTACCTTATTTTCAAAAGAATCTAAATCAAGTGTTCTTTCAAGAATTGTCACGCCCCGCTTCCCGATCGACGGAAACGGTGACGTGGCAAGCCCGCGACGTATTTATTTCGATGTCATTTCCCGGAATAAATACGCTAAGCGTAAAATGAGCAATATAAAATGACAAGAAATTAACATGAGATTTAAACTTCAATAACTTTATTTACATTCAACTTGATACATTTATAATACATGAGTTCAACTGAAAGAAAAAACAAGAAAAGAAATGTCTAAACAGGTAACATACATAAACTGAAAGAGAGGATAACTAGTCTAGGCCTGAGTCGCGATCTGATCGTGCTCCTCCTCGATGGTGTCCACCTCCTCAGTCTCCATAGTATCTGACAAACATTCCAAGAAACAAAGATGGGTGGAATGGCCGTCAGCAAACTTTCGCTCGTTAAGTCCCCAAGAAATAGGTGTGAAGTATAAAGTATAATGATAAAAAAAATGTATATCATGAATTAATAGACTAGGAGATATGTTGTTTAAACATGTCATTTACTGTTAGCATGGCAATTTTATTTAACATGCAGTTCTCTCTATATATATCATGGCAAAATAATATGAGCATAATATAGCATGGCCGTGTGGTGTAGGTATAATGGACATGAAGTGAATGTAAATGTCCTAAAAGATCTTTATATGTGTCAACTAATGTAACGTACGTTCAAGGGTGAATGTCAACCAATCTCAAGAGTGTTCTCGAACCCAACAGGCTGTAATCCAGGGGCAAGAAAACATGGGCCCGAATCAAGTGTTAGTAACGGGACTTCAACCTAGTGTTGAAGTATTCCAAACCCAACAGGCTATAATTCAGAAGCAAGAAAACACATGCCATCATGATAGTTTACTTGTGTTAGTATACATGGATTCATGATCTAGGGGGACTCCTGAGATTTCGTTAGATTCACTCATGAACTACCTCAACACCCCGTGTATTCAACGTTACAGTTAAAATTACTAGGCTTACTCGAATCTATGAATACATCAAGTGGCAAGATTGAGTTCATGTCAATATCAAGTATTCGAGATCAAAAGAATTGGTTTTGGTTTCCGAATCTATGAATACATCAAGTGGCAAGATTATGAAGCGGTTGATCATTAAATACATCCGGTTAGGGTGTCGAGATCAAAAGAATTGGTTTTGGTTTGACTTTGATGGATCTCTTGTTCTTTTTCACTACTCAATTCCAACTCTACTTCAAAACTAGACATGGTTTGTGAAGAAATTTCAATAAAAGATTCTTTTTGCACCGTGAAACTTCCTAATTGATTTTCAGAAGCACTGTCTAGATAAGGTGAAAAAGTTGTGTATGGTTGGAATGTGTGTAATTGTTGGCTACGGGCGAGTTCAATGCGTTCCGCAATCGACATGCGCTTATGATTTGTCACATTAGCCTCAAGAGAAGTGTTAACAAGAGATGGTTTTAATTGTTGGCTACGGGCGAGTTTAATATGTTCCGCAATCGACATGCGTTTATGATTTGCCCCATTAGCCTAAATAGAAGTGTCAACATGATATGGTTTTAATTGTTGGCTACGGACGAGTTCAATGTGTTCCGCAATCGACATGCGTTTATGATTTGCCCCATTAGCCTCAAAAGAAGTGTCTGCATGAGAGCGTGTGAAAGTTTGGTACTGTTGATAAGAATTAGAAGGGTGTATCCAAGTTTCATAAATAGGATTGGATCAATATTGTGATATGAAGAGTATTGAGATTGGTTGGTTAGTTAGCGACTGGCAATTGTTATTTGTTCAGTAATGGTCATGGATGTAAAAGATGCCATATTCGTTTTAAAACGAGTATCAACATTTTCATATGGAAGTGATGATGATTTTTGTCCCAACGGTTTTGGATTAGTGAATGATATGAAACTTTAGTTACGAGCCTTCACAATATGCTCAGTAATGGACATGCGTTTAGAAATTCCGCCACTAGCCTTAAACGGATTATTAACATAAGAAGTTATTGAATTTTGATGCGGTTGATAGGACCTTGAATGAGGTGCCCAACTGTTATTTTTCGCACGCTCTATCCTATCCCGTAAAAACATGATAGAGTCGGAATTTGTACCGAAGCAATTACGAAAACAAAAAATATCTGGTTCTGGATAGTAAAGCTCGGCAAGAGTTCGTCTGTTTGGGTTACCCATTATAAGAAAATAAAAAGAAAAGGTGGTGAAATGGTAATAATTTAAGCTCTTTTTTTG
Organism: Agapanthus africanus; assembly: GCA_030015575.1. Taxonomy (NCBI): domain Eukaryota; kingdom Viridiplantae; phylum Streptophyta; class Magnoliopsida; order Asparagales; family Amaryllidaceae; genus Agapanthus; species Agapanthus africanus. The sequence goes on along the minus strand of JASDDO010000024.1, from coordinate 89,501,085 downwards.
GATTTTGGAAATTATTTTGCTTTGAAAGAGAGACTCGACAAACGTGCACAAATAATACCTAGAACCAGGGTCACCTAGGTCAATTTACCAGACCACTCCTAGACTTCCAAAGGACAAGACGTATGATCAATTCTCTACCATCTTCTTATCAATCTTGCAGCCAGATAAGTGCCAGGTAAGTGGGATGTATCCGTTATACGAATCACCGAAATAGCGGGCCTAATTAAATAGCTACTTTCCTTAGTCACACTTGCCTTAGACACCACAAGAGAAATGCAGATAAATAATAGATTGTCCACGACCCTTTTTTGTCCTAATTGAGCGCAACTGTCCTTAGAGGTTAGGTCTAGATATTTTTTATCAATGTAGGATTATACGTATGCTCGTTTGTGATTTGTGGGGCCTACGAAGGGTGATGAAATCCCCCACCTAATCTGAATTTGGATTTATTACCCCTTAATGTCCGTTTTAGATATGCAAAACAAACCAAAATCTAAAACAAGCAAAAGATTTTTAGCGGCGATATTTGCAAAGAATTCTGCAGGTAAAAACAATTTATTGGAGCTTTAAAGGAGAGAGGAAGACAATAGGAGAATACTAGAGAAGATTGGAGACCCAATTCTTCAATAGGGCCGCGGTTCCGCCGCCCAATGCCTACTTTGGCCGCGGTTCCGCCGCCGTGTGATGTGATTTTCTCTCTAAACTTCTTCAAAGCACTCAACTGCTCCTCTAGTTCAATTTGAAAGTCTCTGAATCTCTGATGGTTCGCTCCAAGTGCTCCAGATTTCTCGCAAAACTCGCACAAAAATTGTTAAAAATACAAAATACGGTTTTTTATTTTTATTTTTATTTTTATATTCCTGGTTTTTATAAGAAATCAACCCGAATAATAAAAAAAATTACGACCGTTTCCCCGGCAACGGCGCCATTTGATTAATCGTGCGAAAAAATGTTTTGTAAATAACCGCAATCAAGACGGTGTCGCAAATAGCTAGCCGTGATAAGTATGGGTCGTCTGCAGGAAAACACGAACTTCTTTTCTTGCTTTAGACGAGTTGACAAAAGAGATGATGGTTTGTTGTCGTTTTATTTTAATATGGATATAAAATTGATAATAGAAAGGCTTGTAGGGTTTATAGGACTTAGTAGTTAATGGATGAATGTTTAGATATGTCTCTTTTTATCATTTAATAGTTTAAAACTTAGAAAGATAGCGATAAATGTGAATTAGGGTTCTTGAAGGGATTAAGGTTTCCCTCTATTGACCCTTGTCCTTCCATTGATCTTTATTCATCTCAAACTCTTGACAAAACAAGTGTTTAACCAATCTCAAATCGTGGTCATGACTATCAATAAATTGATAGGGCGCCCGATTAGAAGGTTAACATTTATTTTGCTAAATTTTATAAATATTAAAATGTCAAAAGAAATTAAAAAGATATTCCATCCATTATTCTACCATATCTTACAAACCCTAGTAAGCATGAAATTACTCACTCATGGTTAGCGGCGTAATAGAGAGGTTGAAGATGAATGGAAGCATAATTAAGATGCGGAAAAGTAATACGGAAAGTAAATGCAAAAAGAATTAAAACAAAATCTAACTTTTATTAATCAACTATTGTATTACAACTTTTCTCAGAAAGTAGATTATAAGAACCCTAGATCTTTCTCTAGAATTCTGCGATAGATAGATGTATTAGATAGATAACTCTCGGTCCTTTTATAAGCTCTGAAATGTGAAACCCTAGATGCCTTATTAAAGTATGTGAGATTACGATCATGCCCCTGAAAATTCGCATCCAACGGCCGCTAAATGACCGTCCTTCCACCGCCAAAAGCCCTATTTGACCGCTCTTCCGCCGCCGTTTGCTGGGATCGTGACTTGGGATTTTTTTCTGGTTTTTCTTCTCGATATTTGGAGATCCTATTGATATATAGATCTGAAAATATTGCTCTTAGTCTCTGCCGTTGTTAGCTTTCTCGATTTGCTTCTAATATTTCGCAGATTCGATTTGATATTCTGATTTGACTTGGATCTCTTACTTAGATTTCAGACCTGAGCTAACACCTGCACAATACCTCAAATCAAATTGTTAGTAGCATTTGGTATTTTTGAGATATTATTCCAACCATTTATATGATATAATATCTTAAGAATATTGATTAGGAATATTTGACATGATTTGCATATTTTAATTACTAATATTTTATTTAAATATTATATGCATATATTTTCCCTTATTATATTAATTATAAATGAAAAAACATATGATAATGATCTTTTTTACAAATAAACCCACATATGTTTTTTATTTACAATTAACACCTTTTAGTTATTAATAATAGTAGGGAAAATGTTCATACAAATGTGCAATATTTTTGACTAATCAATTAACTTAGACCTCCAAATTGGGTTAAAGCTTTTCGATTTGAGCAATTAGACTCTTTGAGAGTAATTAGTTTCTTTGACCGTGCATTATTTCTCATATACTTCAGTGTTCATGCATACAATATTTTATTTAAATAGATGATAGATTCGAGAGAAACCGGGCCTTTTTTTTGGAGAACAACGAGTGTTATGTCATGAAGACTCGGACAATTGAAGCTACTTCGGTTGATATCAGGAACAAAATCTAGAAAATTATGTCACATAATTTGAATTTATCGATGGGTGATAAGTTGGTTCTTTGCTCTTAGGTTCCAATGGTAACTACAGAATCTGGGTTGCAATACAAGGATATAAAAGTTGGTGAAGGTCCAAGTCCACCTGTTGGTTTTCAGGTATTTTCCTTTACCAAGTAACAAACTTGAGAAAATACTATTTATTTTCTTCGCAGCTTCGTTCAAATACTATGTTCAAGTTGTCACAAATAACTGATAGCAGCTAAACTCTAGTTAGAATATTCCTTTTGTATGATTATAACTCTATAGCTTGATTTGCTCAGCTCGAATCGAATGGTAGGAATACATAAAATTTAAAGGCTAAATTTCACTAAACTACCCTTAACTATGAGCGTTTTTTAAACTCCCTTAAAAGTTTTTTCTTTTATTATGGGAAGCTCTTTTCAAGTGCTAAATTTAAGGGCGTTTTAGATGTAACAGAAACCCTTTGAGTACCAAAGTTTAGGGGACTTTACTGTAATAAATATAAGGTAGTATGGGAAAATCAGCGATAATTAAGGGTAGTTTAGTGGAATTTAGCTAAACAATCACCGCTTCTCAACCTTTTTCTGTCTTGCGTATTGATTTAATTTCATTTTCATATGATTGTTTCACCCATGTTTCCTAATTTATCTGGACTGAAAAAGAATGCACTTCGATTTATTTTCTGTCATGAAGCAACGATAATTTTTGGAAAAATAACTTTTGCTCTCTATCGTTATAGGTTGCTGCAAACTACGTCGCAATGGTGCCGTCCGGGCAAATATTTGACAGGTGAAACACCTTAACTTGAACTAAGTGTTGACCTTTAAAAAATACTGCGTAGACTAACTTTAAAATGAACATAATTAAATATTTTCTATTCAAGATGTTGGGATAAACCGATCTGAGTTAGTCTTATGATGATATCGTAACTCCTAAGAGAGAGACTTTTAATGATTTCAATTACTAAATGAGGCCAAATTTCACATACGAGTACGAGGCAAGAGTTTAATTTGAACTTTTCTTTTCCAATATGATTTAAATCTTTTCTTCCGAAAGATGGAATAGCATAGAAAATTCTGTTCTCTAAATTTAATCATTACCGAACTTTGTGTGTTATAGTTCATTGGAGAAAGGCCTGCCCTATCTTTTTCGTGTCGGTTCTGGTCAGGTAAAAACCGAAAGTGTTCCTCTACATAACTTTCCGCATTCTATTTCGAACTTTTATCTTGTTGATTTCTTGGCTATAATTATAGGTGATAAAAGGACTTGATGAAGGGATTTTGAGCATGAAAGTTGGAGGAAAGCGTCGCTTGTATATACCTGGCCCGGTAAGTTAGTGTACACTTGATAGTACATTAGAAAAAATTGTGGATAAATTGCGCAAAACCTCGCTGTAGTTTACCCCATTTGGCACTTATGCTTAAGGTTTTTATCAATAGATAGAGGTGTTTGCGCTAATAAATCACTTGAGAGGGTACAAGTGCTATACGGGGCCAACCGCAAGATGTTTGGTGCAATTAACTCAAAAATTATTTAACATAAACCTGAACCTCTTGCAAACTGTAGTTAAAAAAGAAAATTCAAAATTACATGATGCATCTATTGCTATTTAAGCAGTGCTGCAGTGCATAATCTTCTCTAAATCTATGTAGCTAATATCTGTTCTGCTATTGTTTTATGTCTAAATCTCAACAGCTATCATTTCCTAAAGGACTCACTTCAGCACCAGGAAGGCCACGGGTTGGCGCGAACAGTCCTGTTATTTTCGATGTTAGTTTGGAGTTCATACCAGGCCTCGACGATGAGGAATAGACGCTTTCTTTTTTCATTTTCGTTTTTTCCAATTTTTTCTGTTTTGAGGGATGCATCACAAATGAAATGTTGTTTCATGCCCTCTTAATTTGATTATGAATCTACCATTTGTTTGTACTTGCAAAACTGCACAGCTCAAGGAAAGTTTTCCTATGAATTAGAATGTACATGTTGGAAGAAAAGACTGAAGTGGTTGGTGCTACAATTTTTCTGAGACATTGTTTCCTATGCTTCTATAAACTTAAAACTGGATCTCTTGCACAGTTGGCATAGAATTGTTAATTTGAAGTTGACAAGGTAGCGAGGAAAAATTATTCCCTGTGCCAGTCATATACCAACAGTATACATCCCGGACAAAAGAGAGGAGAAATAGAAGTGTGGTTTCCACACGTTGCGTAAGACTATCCGAAATATCCCCTTCTCTTTCTCTGTCCGGATGTATTACACTTCTCGTTCTCGTAGTACAAGAGACAAAGGAAAAAAGTAAAATTGAGTTGATGGTTAATTAGTTGACATAGAATTAATTTGATGGTTCGAAGAATAACAGATATATATTTCAACTAGCAAGTGGCCCCGCGCAAGTGGATGGATGATTGACCGAGATAAAAATGCTTATGCACGCAAAATAAATACATATAATTTATTCGAAAATATATTGTGTATTTGAATTACAACAGAAGCTATTAAAAACAAAATTTGATGACGGTACAGATAAACAAAAATGTTTTACATGTGCTCGAATTAAATTGCATTTCAGTTTTATTTTCCGTCTATGGTTTTTTGAGAATTTTGAAATGAGACATTTGGTTCTGTATCGAATGATTTTAAGTGCTCGTTTTTTAGCAAATGTCAGAACTTGCGGCGGCTTAACGAGTGATTTTCCGATTACTGTTGGTTTACATCAAGGATCTGCATTAAGTCCATTCCTGTTTACCATCGTGATGGATGAGCTTACTAGAACTATCCAAGATGAGGTACCTTGGTGTATGCTATTCGCTGATGATATTGTTCTAGTAAATGAGACGAAAGCAGGGGTTAATGCCAAATTGGAATTATGGAGGCAAACATTGGAATCTCGGGGATTCAGATTGAGCAGGTCCAAGACAGCATATATGCACTGCAAATTTAGTAGCCAGCGAAGTCAAAACCATATTGGTATAACATTGGAAGGGCAAGATATATCACCGAGCGACCAGTTTAGATATCTAGGTTCCATCATCCAAAAGAATGGGGAGATCGATAGTGATGTTAATCAAAGGATCCAAGCTGGTTGGTTGAAATGGAGGAGTGCAACCGGGATTTTGTGTGATCGTAACTTTCCGTTAAAATTGAAAGGGAAGTTTTATCGGAGCGCTATTCGGCCTGCCTTATTATATGGTTCAGAATGCTGGGCTCCTAAGAAGCATCATACACAGAAGATGCACGTAGCGGAGATGCGCATACTTCGCTGGATGTGCGGTAACACTAGAAAAGATAAGGTGCGAAATGGGGATATTCATGCAAAAGTTGGTGTAGCACCTGTGGAGGAGAAGATGTGGAAAAACCGGCTAAGATGGTTTGGTCATGTGCGACGCAGACCTATGGAAGCACCGGTTCGACGAATAGATACTCTCGATATGGGCAATGGCAAAAGGGCAAAAGGGAGACCGAAGAAAACATGGATGGAGGTGATACGAAACGATATGGTTGCCAAAGGACTCAATGAAAGTATATTGTTCGATAGAAGTGAGTGGAGACAGAGGATTCATGTGCTGGACCCGGCGTGATTCTCATGTTGGTTCATGTAGCCTACCCCATATGCTTGGGATAAAAGGCTCAGTTGTTGTTGTGTTTTTTAGCAAAACAAATTTGTAGGTTAAGCCACTATTTTGATTAAATATACATATCAATTAAAAGAGTGCCTTTATAATAAGTTTCATGGGACCGACTCTGTCCAGTTCTGCTCTTATCTCAGAAAAAAGGGAATGTCTTTAAACATAACTCAATTTCAATCAAGGAGTAATAAAATATTATAACCAAAATAAAAATGGTTTTAAGTAAGAATTTCCAGACAAAAAAGATAATTAAATGTTTCATAAATACCTCCGCAAAACTTTAAAATAGAGTCCTAAATTTGTGGAGAGATTTCTAATATTGTTGCATGGGACCGTGTGCAATTTGCAGAAAAACAAAGAGCCAAAATTAATCTTCTTTTGACATTTTATGGATATACTTTGAAGGGTTCAAATGCAAATTAACTTACAATATAAGGGGTGAAGATAATTTCTACGAGGGTAAAAAAGGGTCCAAATGCATATTTTCTTAAAACATAAAGGGTGGGTGGGATATAGTTTTTGCAATAGTGAAAAAGATCTCCATGGATAGATTTAGTGGATTCCGAAAGCAAATTTCTTTAAAATCAAAGGGGCATAGGATAATTTTCCGCCCAAGATGACAGAAAATTGCCGGATCTGGGGTGCTGAATGCAGCTTTCTATAATATAAAATAAAAATAAATGGTTCCCCTTGTTTGGAAAAAGGAAAACAGATTTCATTAACAAAAATGGACAGAACTGCAAGGAAAGAATATCAACAGCTACTTTATTGTGAAAGCCGATACAACATTATCTTTTCGGCTATGAATACACTTCTCAGATTACTCAAAATACAATTTCTTTACAAACATGTTTCAAAACAGAACAGAACGCTTGCGATACATACTCTCCGGCATAAATTAATTCATCGAAACACCACTACAATGAAGTTAGGCATACAAATTGCTGAGCATGTACAACTTTTATGGCAAGGTTACAAATAACGCCACTCTTGTAAGGGAAGAACATAAGACGAGAAGGATAACAAAAACCAAAAAGGATTATATCGTAATCAAGGAGAAACAAAGTTTAATATTGCGCCTAGCTCGCTAGGTGACTCCGTGAGCTGTTGAACATTGTGTGCCACATGTAAGCTCGTGAAAGGACCATCTCCAGCTCGTGGTGGGTCCAGTTCTGTGTTGGGAGGTGTTGGAGGAACATGACCATCTCCTGAAACTCGAGCTTTTGGATCTTATCCGTCCACTGAAATATGAAAATTACAGAATTAGAAATATGCAACCTGCGAAATATATAAGCCATGTATTCCGGTAGTTTATTAATATGCGAAGGCTTAACTCACTTGTTTAAACGCGCTTAACCATTTTGTTAGTCTGGCCCGAACATTAATATGCAAATTTTAAAAACAAAGGTGCTCGTTTGATTGTTAGTAAAAACAGTGCTCTAACAATAGTCTAAGCAAGTTCAACCATCCATCCGTGCATGCGCACAAAAAAAAAAAAGAGTAACCCAAGTAAAAGCAGGAATCTTTAGCATAAAAGTTGCTCATCATAGAATTATGAACAGGAGGAAAAGTCTACCCTCTATATTGAAACAAAACATTGCAAGCAGTAACGACATTAAATAGTTGCAAGTTCAGTAATATTTCTCAAACTAGGTGAGAAAAAAATCATTTTTAAGATAGGCGCATAGAAAACACAACTATACGAGATTAATCTAAATTTTCTGGAAAATTAAACACTTGAAAACTTACTGTCAACAGGAAACTCGCAGATATGTACACAAGAAATTCTGGCAACGCATCGCCTTCTGCAAGATATGTATCCCACAAACGCGTAACTAGATGGAAAGGAATCTACAAAGTTATCATCATAGGATTCAGTTACCACCATCAATTAGAAGGCCCAATAATGAAACTGGCTGTAAGAAACAAACCTCGCGTATCAGGAGACAATTGAACCAACGAAAAGCAAACTGAAGAAACTCCAGGCCTTGATCTTCCATATGTCTAGAAACAGGTTCTTAGGGAAGGGAGACCAGAAAAAGAGAGAAAGATCACTCACCGGAACAAAAACTGTACTAAAAATGAAAATTTCTTGTGAAAGAAAATACCAGTGTAAATATGCACTATATTGTAAAGACAATGATCAGTTTTTTTCAGAGAGGACATGCTGCTTCAAAAATCAAGGTACAAAAAGGATTCAACCTACGCAGCAAGTGAAGATCATCCAAGTTGTATGAACATTATAGATTCTTATGGCGTGTGAACAAATAAATGTTTTGTACAAGAATTATTCCTCAAAGAATATATAATGTATGCTTTTCAAAAATGATATAATTTATAGAAGTGCCTTGATATGCAACTCGATTAACTCCAGGTATTTGTGAACCAGATGTGATACTTGAGTGAATAGAATAGAAGAATGTTCAAGAAATAATGGTAAACACTAGATAAATACGAGTGGAGGATAGATTACCATCTATTCGCCGAACTAGTTCCTTCAATTTGAAGACAAGACGTTGAATTCCTGGCTGAGCAAATGTGTAGTGGTCTTGCATACCATCAAGCAATTTCGAGAGACACCAATAGCAATCGGCTTCTACGTTACGTATTTTTTGTGGAGAAAGATCTGACATCAACCAGCTCTCCATGCTGCCTTCTAGATGCTCGGATAAAAATACCATAAAAAATGGTGTGACAAGATCATTTATTCCTTGAACATACCCGCTTGCAGGATGACGAATTGCCCTAAAAAATTTCCTGACCCATCATTTTAATGTAGAGAAGCCAAATTCGATATATATCATATTTTCTTTTTAAAACAAACAGAAGTGTATGGGCTGAATGGACTGATAATCTCTTCCTGCAACATCTACTAGTGCAACCATAAATCCACATAAATCACAAAGAAAATCAAAACAAGAGACGCAAGGAATTTTTTCAACCTCATGGTTTGAAGAATAGTATTTTAAAATATTATAAAACACAGAATTATACTTCCTGTGCTGCCTTTCTTTCTTTATATTATATAAAAAGTGATGCGGATGAGGGCAAAATTGAGCTCCAATTTGTCCTCATCCGCATAGCTAAAGCATAGCTGAGGAGTATTGATTGTAAAATTTAATTAGGACCCTCACATGATTTCCAATTTAATTTAGCCCCTTAGTACATGAGCACATGAGCACTAAGATCAAGCAAAATATATGCGTGATCCCTAACTAGCCTTATACTTTACTTTTAGCCTCTCATTTTGCTCAATCATAGATTGAAAACTAATTTATGACCCTCAATGTTTTTAAATTTGACTAACACTCGCATTCGAATAGTGAATTCACCCTAAATTGTTTTCAAATTTGATTAACATCCGCATTTGAAACTAGGACCGTATTCCCGCGATAAAGCTCTACATTTTACAAAAGCATCTTTCTTTTTCAACATTTCACATATAAATAACTTAAATTATACATCAATAGAACTGTTTTTTATTTCGGGAGAACAATGGGATAGATTCGGCTGCATTGATCATAATACACCAACAAATATTTCGGCTTGATACTTGCTTCAACATTATCCAATGGAAGCCATCCCTCAGATGGTTGAACTTGACTCTTCTTAGTAATTGCTTTATTAAATTAGTACAAAGATAAAATCGTACATGATATTCCTAGATTAATTGTATTTAGTTATTTACATTCGACTTTACTAGCTTATTTTTTTGGAGGATTGGCATAAAAATAACTTCTCTATGCGCTCAATAGCTATGGTCGGGCTGTAACTTGGTTCAAATTGAGATTTTGAAAGGTCAACGGAAAGGGTTCGTTTGGTTTCATTGAAATATACTTCTAATTTTCTTAAAATGGTTTTCGTAAATTTGATCTTGCATTAGGAAATAATTATATATACACAACTATTTTCCAAAACTGCAAAACTTTCACTGCGCATCCATGCTAGAAATATCAAAAAATTATGGTATTTAAAAATGTATATGCAATATGTCATTTTATTATTTGCTGCCAAATATAATAGATCGGAACATAATCTGAATGCATACTTGATTTAATAAATAAAGTCAAGAATTCTTTATATAAATATATTGATTAGCGGTTCATCTTTTGATCTGTTTTTCCATCACCTGTTGTCGTCAAATAGTACAGTTTCAACTAAGTCCCATCACTTCGCTCCCAGCGCTTGCGCTGGGGCCATTGCTAGCAAAATACTAAAATAATTTGCAGAATTTGTATACAGAGATTCTGTGCCTTGCAGAAAAGGTAAATATCAATAGACTAGTTTACCTCATTCTTTCTAAAAACAACTATTTGAGAAATCATATACAATAAAACTGACTTTGAAAGTTCAATAAGAAGTAGCAGGCTTTAGATATCTTTATAAACTTTTGCATAAGTTATGAAGCAAACGCATGGAATTGACACGAGTGGGGGAAGTTTCTCTAGGTGTCAAGAGTGCCTTGTGTATTAACTTTTCCATTTTGAACATATAGCACCTAAAGCAACAGAACAGCATGTCATAATTTCTCTGTGATTGCTTAACTTAAAAGAGTACAGCGATATCAAGATGACTGACTAGCCAAACTTTTCAGCGCAAAAAACATCTTCTAAATATTGCTGATATGAGAAGTTAGTTCAAAGGCAATCATTGTAGAAACAAACAAAATCCATATAAACAGATATCTTGCTTATACGAGTCAATAAAGATTTGATTAGGTATACATGAACAATATTCTCTAAACCTCAGGCATCTTAATTGTTTAAACTTCAATGATTAATCACATCCAAAGACGATATATCCAGGCAGACAGGGAAATGATTAGAAGTCATATGCATTATTCATGGGGAGAATGATTATAGCACGAAGAGCTACATATTGGTTGGTTGGAATTAAATGGTCTGTACTCAGAGAAGAAAGGGAAAATTTTCTTCGCCTTATACACACACCTTGTTGTAATGGTTCATGGGCATTATGTGTATTACATGTATGGACTTTGAAGGTTGTCACGTGAATCAATACCAACTGTTTAAGGGAATAGCAATTGTGGACTATGATGATATATGTATTTGCAAGTAAAATTTGAGATATAAATCTTATGTAAAGAGTGATTTTACAATATACTGAGCATGAAATACAAGCCAATGCTCCATATTTTCTGAAACAGAGAAAATACAGAAGAAAACAGATTTTACCATGTATAAAGAACACGCTCCAAGGATTTCTGAACTTGTGGTTGCTGGAAAAAAGTGACATCAGGTACAGTTCTTGGGCAATCAACAGCAATCTACACAGCAGAAAATCCAGAACAGACGTTGAGCTACCACGTTAGAAACAAGAAATAAACCTGCACATTAAGATTGGGAAAGAACCTGACGAAGCATTGTGATCTCATCATCTGAACGCTCGGAATCAGGAATGTCATAATATTGGGTGACGCAATCCAAGTACTCGACTCTCTTCCTCGCTAGAACTCCCTCGCGTCTATCTGAATTAGGTGGTGCATATCCCTGTCGTCAGCTGATATTTAAATTTCAAACGAGCAGCAAGAGATTTGACACTACATATTAAAGGGAAGATAAATTTAAATATAGGGCAAAAAGGCATGTAGAAGGTATAGCAAGGCCCCTGTTACATGTCACTGAAAGAAAGGCCACGATAGCAAATTATACATAGTAAAATGACCTTCAATTCTCTTTCTAATCGAACATACACGGATGTGTTCGTTAAGTGTTCCTTGGAAATTAGATATGTATTGTCACCAAGAAAGAACTCAATCAGCCAACATGAATCTCATTACAGCAAATATTGGTTCGAAGGGCTTATGCTCTATTTCAAGAAATATACAAAAGTAGTGAAGAGGTCCTCCAAGGGCATTGAGTTGGATGAATAGGCATTTTGGGTATCTCTCCGACAATAAAACTGATATTACTTGTTCCTAGGTTATTAGAGGTTCATTGCTTGCTAGTTCTGTGTTACAGACGAGGCTCTAGGAAAAAAGTCTGAAGATGAATAAAAGAGTAAAAAAGAGGGAGAATTTTTTTTAACTTGCAGTCCAGTAAGACAACGAAATATTCATTCGAATTGAAAGTATGCAGCTTCTTTAACACGCTTGTAGGTTTACTGTTTACAACTTATGAAAAATATTACAAAAAAAGAACTTTAAAATTTACTTGATAAAATGGGACACCATTCATGTGAAAAAGTCATTTATCTAGCATTCTAATTTACTATACAAATAAAAAAAGCTTTTTCAATCCCCATTCCAACATAGAAAAAATATAACAAGCAAACTCCAATAATCAACTTCAGAAGATCTTCAGCGGAACGGAATTTCAAATTAAAACATACTAGGGTTATAAGTATAAAAATACATCCGTGAATACTGCTTAGTTCAATCTTCAAGGAGAGCATTCATAACACAAGTGAGTTTCCTCAGAGTACGGAAAACAATAAGTATGATTTTGTCATGGTCAATGAGTTCCATCCAGCTACATATCAAGCTTCGAAGATGAAAGACCAACAAAATTTCAATTAATAAAATTTAAGGCTTAAGTCGGCCTCTCACTTTAAGAATGATGGTCCGGCTTACTGCTGTGAATCATGTTGGGGTGCGGCGGCGCCCCGGCCGTCAAACCGATGCCGGATGCGGAACAAAAACTTTTTACCAAACCGGCCCCACTGCAACCCAAAAACCGGATCGGTCCACTAACCGTAAACTAGCAATATTTAAAAGAGTTTGGAAAGATTTTATATCGATCGATCCGTGTCCTTCAGTCTTTAATCTCCGCGTCTAACTCCTCGCTGCTGCGCCGATGAAGTCCGCTCCCTGATCAGGTCCGTCAAGTGGCACCACATCGATGAATCTGTATACGGGCTCCCGCCTCAAGACCGAGACAACTCGGACATGAAGTTTGCTAGCCGACATGTCCAAGAATGATGTAGAGATAGTGTAGAATAATTTGTCTCGAGACACCCAGGTGTTTGGGTGGAGGTAAAATGAAGTTGCCAATTTGAAATGAGATGAAGAGAGCTAAAGGATTTTGCATCTTTTGAAGTTATTCCTCACCCCCTCACAAAATCAGCTCACACCAGTGAGCTCGGCCACACTTGAAGGGGTTCTCTGGGGATTAGGAGCTCTCTTTCAAACAAAAAGGAAGTGGGTGAGGTTTTATATCAATTACATCACATGAGAAAAATTAATCCCAAGGTCAAGTCTTTCACCACATAAAACCCCTTGCAATTTACAAGGCTGGCGAAAATTGCAAAGAGGCCCCCCCCCCAAGCACTCAGCCACCTCACGCCACTCCACTCACCAAACAGAAAACCCAATCAAAGAAGGCCATCCCTCGTTAAATGATGCACAGGCAGCCCCCGTTCCCAAACAGCATGGATCAAACACTGTGGGGATGGGCAGAATGGTCAATGCTCGGATTTTAGTGCAAAGGCATGGCCGAGAAATAAATGGTCAAGGGAAAATAGCTCACAAGAATTAAACAAAGAGGGTGGTGTTTAAGACGGATAAAGAAAACTGGCAACTCCCAAAATAATCCCGTAACGAATTACGGGATTACACCTCAACTGTAAATACATACCCGCATTTGTATTACGACCGAATACAAATACAATGAGACAAAAATATTCCTACAATATAATACTAGGATCTGGCTTAAACCAAAGCCCGCTAGTATTATCCGTCCGATCATGATCCGTGCACAAGTGCACGAATATGATCGAACACCGTCATATTTCCATACGGCCTCTACAACGTTTCGCCCGAACTTGGAAAACAGTCTGTGGGGGACTCTAATGACTCATCAATACACTGGCACTGGGTATAACCACTAGCACGTCAGAGGTACTAGCTGTACGTAACGGTTGCCCATGTATTGATCGGAAGGGAAGCTGACGAGTGAACTCATCCAGAACTCCTACTAAGCCTGACAGCGACAATATCCGTACAGTCCGGCACGTTCGTCTATGAGTATCGCATATAGGGCCTAGGGGGCTGGTAAACGTCAGACCTCCAATAGCGGTATAAGTCGTGTCGGAGAGTAGCCCAGAACACCCTGAGATACTACTGGAATACGTACCAGTAAATCTCGATTATCCTGGCCAGGGATTTCGTGCAATGGCTCTCCTAAACACAGCGCGATCTCACCCCCAACACCGGGAGAGACGAATCCCCGACGATCCGCTCACTGCCTCCATGTGGTTCGGGACTGTACCCAACTAAAACCTGTTTGCACGACTCCTTTGAGCCGTGGTAGGGTAGTAATCAAAGCACAGTGGGAACTCACACGAGACAAATGACGATCTCAGGTCGACAGACTAACCTGTACACATGTCACATGGGAACTGCTATCTGACGATATGTATAATACCAACTAGCATGTTCCCGGCGGGTCATGTCCGGTGTACTCATAACTCAATGAGCACCTGTATACATCTTAGGTGAACCAACTGACACCAATGGCTTGTGAGACCGGCCACCGCCCCTCGTCAGGGTCTCGACTGTATACACTAGTCTACTCTGGAGTATCGATGCCCTGTCTCGAAACTCCCACGACTAGGAACACTTTAAGGATGTACTTATAGACCCCAGCTCCCACGTATATGATCGCCATCATACTGCTGGCAGTCAAGCAAGAATCCTATGGGCTCTATCAACATGCAATAGTGAACTAAAGCATGTATACGATGATAAAGACAAATCAGATAGCATACTATCATCTCGAGCAAAACTGTCCTATCGGTATAGGTCCTCCCTCAATCATTGCAATCACATACCTGCGATCCAATAATTGACTTTGCGGGCACTATATCCAACAAATCCTAGCAACTTCTTACATGTTAGCTTAAATTTATAAGAATCAAATTGCTAGAATGCACCAAATGAAAAATGTATAAATAAACCCCATTACCAGTTAAAATGTGAATCAAATACTAATGCCAGTAACTTACGAAAATCTATGGAGATAATTTCAAATCTAAAATGGCAGGAGAAGGGAAGTTTCATCTTTTGCTGGATACACAGAACATACCCATTGAATTTTTAATGTAGAAATCACATTTAAACACCAAATTTTCCTAACATCATTATCAAGCAGTCACTTCACTTACCAAGAGAAGTCTCCAAACATTTGGGCGCATGTACGGTGGTATACCGCTCCAAGCTAATTCACGCAGTTTCTCTACATTAGCAAGAAGAGAATTCATAAGTAGTAGTAAATGTAGTTGAGATGCTGATTCTTGTTTAAACTTTATGAGAAGATTGGATCACCTGGATGTCGCAATCATTTATTTATCAAGTTAAATTATTGACATCATAAATGATGAACCCTTGGAGCACACAACAATTCAGAAATACCAAGATAATGAACAGTTTCGCATGCATCCCACTTGACACAGTATTTTATTGCATACTTTTCTCTAAATCACCATACAAGTGAAATTTTAAAAAAGAAAAAGAAAAAAGAAAATAATCACCTTTCAATTTACGTTCGTCTTTATAAAATATTTTGTTGATATTCCTTGTTTGTACGAAATAAGTATCATTCTGTCCATTTATACACACTGAATTACCAATCAGGTGCTGCACATACGGATAGCAATTTCGACCCAACCCTAGATTGAGAGGATATTATAGTGTTGCATAGCAATAAACAGGTCAATCCGCCTAACCTGCTAATAATTGGTCAATTGTGATCAAGGATCTTGACTCGTCTAACCTACCTGATTAAAAAATCTCAAGCAATAATTGGAAACCAACGTACAAACTCATGATCTGATACCCAATCCCTCGTATAATCTCAACAACTTGTAAAGTCTTGGGTTAAAAGTATAAAAAGTATCCACACACACACACACACACCAGACCAGAAAATTATTAATCGGGTCTCGGGTCAAGTTTGGGTGACCCGAATTTTCATCGAGTCAGCTTCGGATCAAGAAATTCACCTATTGCATAATTGGGTTTGGTTCGGGTTGGGCCAAAAATAACGGCCCCAATCTGACTAGAACCGTCCAAATTGCCACCTCTGGCAGCACATGCAAAATTGCATATTAAACATCCAAATGAATATCAACGATGAATAACCACGTTAACTATGTGCCACAGTAGAAAATAGCGCAGCACTAAATAGCGCGCTACGCAGCACTAAATAGCGCGCTGCACGGCATAGCAGGGGCTACTTTCCTATATGTCAGTGTACATAGAACATATACACCAATGCGAGTGTTACATATCCGAAATGCACCGTAGGGTACGCTACTTATAAATACACCGATGCGAGCGTACATAGCACAAATACAGCATTGCGTACGCTTCTTATAAAAATAGTGCACACTGCATAGCTTAAGCTATTTAAACTAGGAGCATAGGGCTTATAGCGGATATGTTACTTAAAACCGATCCCAAACCCCTTATACCCATAATAAAAGTACCTAGAAATCCAAATCAATCATTTAGGGCATCAAGGCCGCACTTTCTCCTCTCACCCCTCCCCACCAAAAAAAACGATCTTGCCAACCAAGGCCATCTAAGGCCTCGTCAGTCCGTCCGTCCAAGACCAGTACCAGCCACTTTCGAGGCCATCTGTGGCCAAAAATGGCCATCTAAGCCCAGTTTTGATCATCTGCGACCACTTCCGAGTAATTCGCTGCCATATCAAGCCCCCATATGGGTGTTTAATGTAATTGTTGTGCTTCTTCTCACTTTTTTGTACTTTTTTTGCACCTGCTTTGGGTTCGAATTGGAGAAGAAATAGGTTGCCTTCTTAGTGTTCTAGTAAAGTTCTCTGTTAGATTTTATTGGTCCTTTTTGTGTGAGCCTAAATTGATGATAAGAAATGGGTTGCCTTATTCTGCTCACTATTTTCCATACTTAGTGTAACTATATATATTTTTACATTAAACTATTAATAAATTGCATAGCTTACGCTTTACATTGTGCTAATTCCGCCTTTTGTTATTTGGTGATAGGGCGCTATGCTTTACACGATCGTTGACTCAACATTGCTATGTGCGTCCATTGCGCTCTTCGTCCAATCTCACAATTGCGAATATAGGCAATTCCAACAAAGGCATAGGTATGTAAACGATGATATTCTTGGAAATTCCCGGGTGGGGGGGGGATGTATCAGGGTGACCATGATGCATGATGCCTGGAAGCCATATAATACATCTGACAACAACTCGATATATGGACAAAACAACTTTGAAATAAAAAGATTCTTAGGGCCAAGCACATAAAAACCTATTACTGTAAGGTAACAAGATTTGAATCATTAAACAAATAAATAAAAATTTCAGTTAATTTATGGTGCTTGCACGAAACATCTGGAATCGTAGGACATAAACAAAATAACAGGATGTACCTAATATCACAGACGGTCTTGACAGTTCTTTTGTGAATTTCGTAAGTCTTGCTGTATCTGTAGCTCTAGCTCCAGAAGTAGATCTTTGAGTATCTATCGACATGCTCTCACTGTTCTTTGAGGATACTTTTATGTGTAGAATATTCGTAATATTATCTGTGATCACAGAAGTTTCACCATCTCTCTGTACCATTAGGCGCTTCACATGTTAAGCAAAGATACCAAGGAAGTATGGATGATGAAGATAACACTTATTCAATGACCCGATGTTACCTCAAAAGAATTGCCAGCCTGATTGTCTCGCCCAACATCATTATCAGGGTAACTTCTTCCAATATCCGGAGAATTTTCATTCAAGGTGCATTCATTTAGAGGCTCAGGTTTGCGAGTCAACAAAACTTTACCGGGAAAGCTACGGCCTTTAAGCAACCTGGATAACAGTGGAAAGATTAAGGTGAAACTAGATGTTTCAGAACTAAAGAACCAGTCATTGTCTACACTTTTAACCAAAGCTATCATTTTCCTTATAGTTTATCGTATGAATTGGACAATAGGCTTGAGGAAAATGTTTTCCCTCTATTCTCAAAAGTTTTGTAGGTATTAATTTTGTTTATTATGAATGCAATCCCTACTATTAATTAAAGCCTGTAAGCTGCCTAGTTCCTCCTCCTAAGGTCCAGACCTTATCTTTGTTAAACTTTTGATGTTTGTTCCTAGGCTGCATGAGATTCAAAGCACGGTCATACTGAGCAACAGATTTCCATAGTTTACTGTAGAGCTGTCAAGACCTCCTCTTTTCACGCTTACCGTAATCAAATATGAGGCCAACCTAGAAACTTAATGTTGGGTCCACCACCCGTCACAGAATTTGGTTAAACTTTCCAGAGGATTCAAGTTTGAGTTTTCTTTATAGGCAGTCTAATTTTGATGGGAAAATGTTATAAATGATGACAACAACGAAAAGTAATGAAATACATTTAAGCATGGTTACATATTAATTTGTTACATGCGACAGTGAAACAAGACATGAATGATTCTGTAATGCATCCATTGAAATATTAATATTTAAACCATGGGAATAGCACATTGAAAAAGCAATGAACAAAAGACCCTGAGTTAACTCTATTAACAGACTGAGATTTGCCAATGTTAACATAAGGAAGAAATACAGCCATCATTATGTGCACTTCAATCTCCCCAAATCAAAGCTAACAAATTACTCCTTCCGATCAGTCCTCAAATTAGTTACTTGAATTTCTAACCACGATTAGCCAGTATCTTTACAATCCAGGCACACAAGAAAAGCCAGAAGACACCAAAAACCCAAAGATTTTACAAGCCCAAAAGGAATGTTATGTCAAAATTTCTATAGATCTACTAAATACAAAATCACATAAAAGTGTCAATTTCTCAACAAAATCCTATCTTTTTCGCCCTAACGATCCGAATTTCGAATTATATCATCAGAATCAATAGATCAATCCACAGACATAGAGCCGCCAAGATTTCATTTTGATGCATACCCAATTCTCGTAATGCCAAACTAGACAAAACCCATCAAGGGTTCGCGATCCAAAGTCAAAAAATTCACAATGATCTCAGCTAATGTTTCAAATTCGTTCCAATACTAATCTAAAAACCTCAAATTTTGCGCAAGATTTAAAAGGAAAAGGACTAGATCTAACTTACCCTTGGACGTTTCTGAGGGTTTGATTGAATCTCCACTCAAGATTGGGGCTTGAGTTGCTGCTGCTGCTTCCGCCGCCCCTGTTCATTTCTCTTCTTCGATCTTCTTCTCTGCTGCTCATCGTGAGCTAAAAGAACATGGCGATCGCTCACTCTCAGCCAAAAAGGGGGAAATTTTGAAGATCGATAGTGAATTGAATACTACGCTATAATTTTATGAGGAAACGCGCAGACAATCTGGCTCGCATCATTAGCTGTCGTGGCTCAGAGTTGGTGAAAAAGGTTAAGATCCCCCCCCCCCCCCACCCCTCCCCTTTTTGTTATTTGGTTCATTACTTTATTGGCTTAAAATATCAAAATATTTGACATTCTTTGCATATTTAATAGCTGAAAAAAGACATACTCTAATTAGATTTTGTAATTTAACATTTTAGACGTTTGCAACTAACAGCAGTATTTTTCAAATTGGGGAAAAAACACTTCCTTGCTTTTATAGATTTACCATTCTAATCCAACTGACTAGGGTACGGCGTGATCTAGAATTGTTGCATTTACAAAGAACTAGGGTTAAACCTTGCGCGATGCGCAGGATTTACGAATAATCCATAAAATCTTTATACATTGGAAAAACTGGTTATATAAAGCGATCATATATGGTTCAATATTTACGATGTAAATGTATTTTTTATTAGTAGTAAGAAACTAAGACCATGGCGACTATTTGCTAAAAAACAAAGGCCATGATATTTATCTGAAAATGGTTAAAACTTGTAGTATTTATTTCCAAAAAGGCTATGGCATTTATCTTAAACTCGTCGTATTTTCTGTAATAAACAAAGTTTGTGGTATTTGTTTGTAATAAAGAAAACTATCTATCTAGAAAAATTATGGTTTTTAATTTCTAAGGAAAAATTTCATGGTGCTTATCTAAAAGCATTGAAAGTTATTCTAATTTATTTGTACTGAGCAAAGCTCATGGTATTTATATGAAAATGTTAGAAATTCGTTATATTTACTTCATATGAAAAAGGGTCCATGATATCGATTTAAAAACGTTGGGAAGTTGGGAAGCTCAAGGTATTTATTTGGAAAACGTTTTTGCAATTTACTTTAAAAACATTAGGAGGTTCATGGTAATATTTGTAATAAAAAATATCCATGGCAATGTCATAAAAAACTTTGAGAATGCATGGTATTTTAGTGAAAATCTATGTGAGATTATGAGTTGATGGCAGAACTGTAATTATTTAATATATAGCAAAACTGTAATTAATAGAAAGTTGTGGTTGATGGCATAACTATAATTAAAGTGAAGTTGCCATTCTAACGATTTCACCTTCACAACTTCACCTTCACAACTTCACCAAAGCCTAAATTTTGCCTGTGAAATCCAGGATTTATAATAAGGATGTTGTGTGAAGAGCGGGGGCGAATGCAATTATTAAAATTTCCACTCTTGCTAGTAGTGTGGTATGGTATAGTATGTTTGTTCGCCATAAAGTAGCAAGGAAGTACTGGAAGCAGACCTGCTTCCGATACTTCAATTGTTTATTTTGATAAGAAATAACATTTAAAGTTACTTCCATATGTTGATGTGAATTCTGTGTGGAGTTCCTACTTCTAAATTTCTCTTCATGACTTTTGGGTTTCGAAATGGCATGGGGCACAAGAAAAGAGGAAAAAAGAAATATTTTATTCATAAAATTAATTACTTTTTTAAGTTTCTTCCATTCTTTCTCATGTCTTTTACATAAAAAATTGCATAAAATAATTACATATATTCTTCAATAGTATCGCTTGCATAAACAAAACAAACAAAAGAATTACAAGAAGTAACTATTTCCATTAATTTCTTTCGATATTACTTCTGATGCTTCTTGTAAGCAATGGAAATTTGTTTCCAGTCCAAAGGATTGAGACTATTTTATTTTCAAACCTATTTCACTTTCAAAATTGAAACCAAATGTATTCATTTATTCTTGAAACCTCACATACATAAATACAAGCCTTGTGTATTTAAAAAAAAATTTGTCACCGGCCCGTAAGCCCTAACCTATGCACACAAACATACGCATATAAGCACACAACACACATGCGCATCCAGAGGACCCACGAATTTGCCCCGAAACCGTTAATTTACGTATTTCTCTTTGGAAAATTTCACCAAAACCACCGTGCGCTGTAGCATATATTTCCAAAACCATCCTGAAGATTTTTTGTGCACATAAACCTCCCGAACTTTTCTCTGTAATACGCAACCTCCCTCCGCCCCCCCCCCCCTCCTCCCCCTCCCCCTCCCCCTCCCCCCTTTTTAAGTTAAAAATTTGCTTCTTTCTTACGAAGACCTTTCATCCTTTTTTTAAGAGTCTACTATATAGCAAGATATTTTGGTCATTTCATAAAAAAAAATCAACGGCAAGGAGTCTCGAGGGGGTCACGTTTAACTGAGGAAAGTTTAGGGAGTTTCTGTACACGAAAAATCTCAAAGATGGTTTTGAGAACATATCCTACATTACATCATGGTGGTTTTTGTGAAATTTCCTTTCATAGACAATACTATTTTCTTTTTCTTCTTCCATTTAAAACAAATACAAAACACATACAAGGACTCAAGAAAAAACACTAGATATATATGATTTTCCTTATTTCGCCCTTAGTTTTTGTTTTTCTTTATCATTGCTTGCTCACTAAGCTTTCAGATTATCTTCGTTAATGTCTTCAATCCTTATATATGATCCCATCCTTTTTAAAAATTGAAAAGAAAACCCTGAATTTAAACTATAGCACAATCAATATTCAAAACAAGCAAATCTCATGCAAGGCGCATTAAATCGAAGGAAGAACAATTGCCCATGTAAGAAATCATAGAGGAAAAGAATAGCAGTTAGAGAGGCAAAAAAGAAAAAGAAAAAAAAGAAACTTGATTGATGGAGCAAGGGCTTGGAGAGAAAGATGAGATGATGAAACAATTACATTTCTTAGCAAATATTACTGATTTTAATTATATAATGGTATGCTTGATGAAATAATAGTATGATTTACAAAACCGTAACATCTACCAATCATACCTGTCATATTATTTATATATAAAAAAGAAACCTTTTATCCCTTCTTATCATTTTTTTTACAATCATCAATATACACGTTAATTTTTGGATCATCATTTACAGAACCATAACATATATCGGTGCCTGCACAAAATAATTATGGCCCAAAAGCCACCAAGCTCAAGAAGAGGAATGGGCCCCAGAGCTTGGTAGACTGGGATGAGAATAAAGAATATATGGTCCAGACCCCAAACTTGATTCCCAAGAAAATCATGAGCTCTATATAAGCCAAGAGTAGCACAGATGAAAGGATTTAGATAAAAATAGTTCTAGTTCTAGCTCATCCTTGGCTCCTGCAACCATCGATAATTATAGTGAAGCGATCCCCCACGATCATCAACCGTTGCCGTTGAGTGTTGGTGAAAATTGGTATAAACGCAGCGTAAGAGAAAAATAATTTTTTTACATCAACAACAACAGGGTTTATAAATTATATTAATAATTAAAGAAATCAATTAATACTTAATTGATTTAAGAAGAGTTATACATTTGCGCAAAATCGGATTTACGTTTCGTTAGCTGTGCTAGCGATTCCTACTCCAATTAAGACGGCTTGATTACACCTTGATGGTATCCTTATTTGACTCCACACGAATCTCCAAGATTAGTCAACTCTAATTAATTAGTTAGCTGATCTAATTAATTAGATAGAATTATAAAAGAAATTAAAAAACAAATTTTTAATTTGTCTCCAAGATGAAAATTTTGACCAAAAAAAAGGATAGGGGAGGCCAAAACTTTTGAGAGAATGATAGGAATAATTAGGGCTTAGGGTTTGTATCAAGCAGAAGCCTATATATAGGGATATAGTTTTTTCTATTTAAACCCTCATAATTAATTAATTTGTTTAATCCCTTAAACAAACTAATTAGTTATTACTTAATACATGTTGACTCACACATATATAATATTTGATACACATCAAATACATAACAATATTATCTTTTTTTATATATATAGACATGCATTATTTACTCATTTAATATCACATATTATCTTGAGTAGCACGTCAAATCATATTTGACAATTTTACCCTTATTTAATTAATAGTACATCAAATGTACTTATTTAATTAAATCCCTTTTTGTAGATCAACCATATACTTTCTCTTCTTTTATAGTTCTATGTTTGGCAAGTAGGAGTTCAACTATGTGTGACTTTGGAGGCTCGACGTTTACTCAGTAGTGGATAATTAACTCAAACAGTTCGAACTAATTCTGTAAGCAGTAAAATCCATAAGCATATAGAGACGATAGTTACGTATTTAGACTATCTGGGTAAACTGTCGATGACTGGATTGAAATAGGAAAATGCTATCCAAGTAAATCAATACCTATCAGTAGAAACTATCGTACACCGGTCTCTTCATCTACTTATGCTCCTTATTTGGTCTAGGGCTTGGTAGTACCGTCAAACCCTAATAACTCAAATAACTATTGTGTTGATATTATCACGTAACTCTGAGATCAAACTGATAACTACTTATCATTTGATCTCTAGTACCATGGGCAGAGATTTTAGGTCACTGATATATCGCACACTGCAAAACACTGTTCTCCATATACTGAAGAGACGAATTCCATGTTTAACTCCTCACAACCTTCACATGTATTCGATCATATTCAACCACAATCGTTATATACAGTATCAATGGATCTGTGGTTGGGTAGTAACTAAAGTAATCTTCAGCACACGCATGATACTATGGCGAGTCTCAGGTCTGGAGACTAAGTCGTATCAGTTGTCGCTATATGAATTTCCATCTGACAGTTATGTATAATTACCAACTGGAAATTCAAAATGAGTCGTTCGGTATACTTATCATCTATAAGCACCTGCATACGATACTCTGATGTCACCACACCAGATGACTATGAGAACAGTCATTACTCTCTCTGATGAGCAAGTATAATATAGACCAGTCTTCCAGAGTATCGATATCCTGTCTCGATCTCCTATGACTAGGAATATTTAAGAATATACTTATCGGCTAGTCAGATCTCACTATTGTGATCTACGTTACAATCCTGTAGTCCAGTATTATTCTACAAACTTTATTAGTAATCAATAATAAACAGTGTAATAAAAGATATACCAATAAAGAAAAAACCAAATAGCATAATATTATTACGAACGAGAAAGTTCTATACATGTAAGTCACAATTACAACTAATTGCCTCTGAGGGCACCTGCATCCAACAATCTCCCACTTGCACTTAGGGCCAATTATTGTAGTATCGTATACACAACATCTCAACGAGTCTCTCGAACTGCGGTTGAGAAAGAGCTTTAGTGAATGGATCCGCTATATTATCCTTCGTATCTTGTCACGTCCCGCTTCCCGGTGTACGGCGAAGGGGACGCGACGAGGCCCGCTACGTATATACTCAGAAGTACATACGCTAAGCGTATCTAAGCAATATAAAAGTAAATCACAAGAGACAAGAGATATAGAAATAACAGCAACTTTATTAATAACATTCTTTTGTACAATGCATGAAAAGTAAATACAACTGAAATGGAAAGCGATGCCTAAACAGTGGCATAACAGGAAATGAAAATACTGAATAGAACAAGGTACAATATCTAGAGCTCGGGGTCTTCGTGAAACTGCTCCAAGTCTTCACCGGTGGGCTCGATCTCAGCTGGGTCCAAAGCACCTGACGACATTCAAAGAAGAAAGAAATAGAATGTCGTCAGCGAACAGGTCGCTCGGTAAGTCCCAAAGATAAAGGAGAAACAGGCAGAAAGTAAGAAAGAGAGAGAGAGAGAGAGAGAGAGCTTTTAATGTTGTATTATAACATTGTAATATTGTATTATCGTTGTTGTTTGTAGCCTGGTACAGAAGATGCCAGTGTATACGAGAGAAGTCCCACTTACACCGGGGACCTTGGTAACATGTAGTACAAGGCTCCGTCGATAATACCACAGAACAACGGCATGGATGTAATTACGTCTTAAATGACCACCTCGTGCCACCTTTAACATATTCCGTACCAGTCTACCCCTTAAAGCACGTAGTGTTATGATGGTATTGTAGTATTGTATTGTATAAGTTGGATGACTGATCAAAACCATGATATCAGTAAACAGATTGTAACTGCATAATCAGGTAAATGGAATAACGGAATAATGGATGTATATCCATGGTTTGATTCAGTCAAGTTGTAATGATTGTTAACAGGATTCTGGGATTCATGTATTCATATAGAGTTGGAAAATTAAAGAATATAGATTGATAACTGGATTCTGGAATTCATGTGTTCATATTGAGTTGGAATATTAAAGAATATAGAATGAATTGAATCATATTCAAGTCAGAAATAGTCAGACTCAAACCCGAGTCAGACTAAAAGAAAAGTAATTTGAAGTTCTATAATTGTTAGGGTCCTTATTGTAATTTATAAAACTTGATGGGGTTTTATGTAAAATGTACTTTTGTATAGTTTTCAAGATACACCTCAAGTATTTATTATTCGTCTTTATAGTTATAATGAGTGTAAATTTTATTTGTGTTATTCTAGTGAATATATCCTAATAAAAATATTAATTTATAATATTGATTTATTTGAAAATTCATGGTATTTTAATGTAACTTTTAATCTTATAATTTTTATTTTTTTTAGGAAAAGGTGGAAACTTTATCTTATAATAAAATAGGCGTTTAAATGATAATTATATATATGTTAATACAAGAATAATTTTAAATAAATATTTTATTCTCCAAAATCTCATTTTTCTTAAATGTCGTATTTTAAACCTTTCGAGACCGAATGCTCCTTGCGGAGGTCTGAATCTCGCACTACTAAGCCCGAGGGTGCATGATAAACCGTACTATCCCTAACGAGTTCCCCAAAGGTGGGTTGTAGTGGCACTTTGCAAAGATTTAATAAATACCAATCATTTAGAAAACGGTTTTAAAAAGATAAGGTATTTATTTGTAAAAGGGTGTAAATTTCCGTATTTTAGATTCTAGGGTTTCCTAAGCCAACTAACCTATTTCTAAATGGTCTAAACGATAAATCATAGAAGCCTCAAATCGTCTCTTCACCGCCAATTGCGGCCAGGTAAGTGCCAGGTGAGTGGGAGGCTCTCCACTACAAGTAGTGGTCCTAATTAAGTAACCACTCGCCTTAGTCACACTTGCCTAGACACCACAAAGTCAGGTTTAGATAAACGATCGATGTCCACGACATATCGTATTTTCCTATTAAAAGATTTTGTTTTAAAATTGTATACAACTTAGGACTTTCAGAAAAGGGTTTATAAAGAAAATGGTATTTTAATGAAAAGTCTTGTATTATCGTATTCTAAGTTTTGATGATATCAATTAGGGTTGTATTTGCGTGTGTGTGGAGGTAGGTCATTACCTCGTGATCTTAAGGTATAGCAATTGTTAAGGGTTAAATGTGAAAACTAAACATGGTGGTATTTAAGTGAAAGAAATACGATAAATGGAAACGTTATCATTTCATGTGAAAAACTTTATCCAAATTGATTTTTAAGTGATTAATAGTCAACATGAATATGTTTAAGCATTATGTAATTTGTGACAAGTGAGTTTTGATAGAAAACCGGATCGGAAATCGGTTTGTTCCAATTTCCGTCAGGTTTTAAAAAGTCGTATTTTTCTTAAAAGAAAAGGAAGATAGAAAGAGGGGGATTTACGGGTTTTGGACACGTTAGAGAGTGAGAGGGAGGTAGAGGGTTGTCGATGCGTCGAAGCGTCGTGAAGGGTCCTAGTACGATCGCCGGAATTCGTCGCCGATTTCGGCAGCACTTCGCCTTTCGCTCTTTTTCTAACGTACCGAGTTCTCTTGAGATTTTGGGAGAGTGGACTTAGGAATGTAGGGTGAAAGGGTAGATGGTAGGGGTATTTATATAGGGCTAGGCTAGGGTTTTTAATTAAAAAATATAAAAATATATAAAAAAAAAACATTAAAAATCATTAAATTTTGGAATAAAAGTGAGTTATTGAGAATCTGATAACCGATACAAAAAAATAAAGTATGCAGGGGGTATGACCAAGTCAACACGGAAAAATTCCGTGTTGACGACTCGGTCGTCCGGCTGAGTCCGGCCGGCGGCGCCGGCCCGAGTCGGCCGGTCCGCCGGCAGACTCGGCCGAGTCGGGCCGAGTCGGGGTACCATCGGGTGGGTCTTCACTTAGGGGGAATTTTGGTACATCTAACTTTTTGGGTTCAGTATAAATTTTGTGAGTTATGGCTGTTTGACTGTTGACTTTCCAAAAATTTAAAACAAAATAATTATAAAAATAATGTGGGGCATGGGATTTGAACTCTGGTGGCTTGGTTCAGCAGTGCAAGGTATTACGAATGAGCTACAAGCTCCTTCTTGTAATTATTGTGGTATTTAATTACTTAAACTGATAGCAGCAAGAATAAATACTCCTTGTATACATTAAATTTAAAGTAAATTCTTGTACACTAAAAATGGAGTTATTACATTCTTGTAGCTTGTAATTAAAAACAAAATAATTACCTATATCTTGTGCTCATGCTAAAATACCCCTTTGTGGATTTTTTTTGAAAAAAATATTTGAAAAATTTTGGTGTAGAAAAATAGGGTTGTTACATTCTACCCTCCTTATAAAAATTTCGTCCTCGAAATTTGTAAAAGGAAAGTGTAACAGTTTGGTGATAAAATTAAAGATTGTAAAGAAGTTTTGGTCAAAGTGGTGAGAGAGTTACCTGGATTACCTTGGTTCACAGTTTCAGGTTCTATGGCTGCTAAGGTGAAAGCCCGTCGCCGTGGCACGTTCCTCCTGGCCGGAGGTATATTCCCCTGTACTCGAGGCATGTTTCTCAGTGCCTGATGGAATTGGCTGAGCAGGGAATCTACGTGGAGGTGGTGCTGGGAGTGCAGGACGAGTTGCAGGAGCTTGGATAGTTGGCTGCTGCGGGTAGTTGGCGGGTGTGTGTGCTGAGTTGCGTCTATAATGACAGTTTCTAATTCCGTGATTGGACGCGCCATAAACTAAGCATAGGCCTTTTGCGCGCCTACAGTCCTTCCACAAGTGTCCTTCCCTCTTGCAATAAAAGCAAAAATCGGGTGTTGACCGATCCTTAACTTCTTCCAGTCTTCTGAGTTCAACAGCTGGCCTTGAAGAGGCCCCTCCTGCCATTTGAGTGGCAGGACGTTTCACTCCTGCAGACTGAGGTCTGCCCCTTGCCTTTATCATTGCTTCATAGCTGCGGGCAGCTTCCAGAGCATCTTCATGAGTTGGAAATTTTCCTGTGGCTAGAGCAGCCTGAATCTCCGTGTCCAGTCCTTGTTGAAAGCGACGGGCTCTGATCTCGTCTGTCGGTATCAAGTGTTCTGCGAATCGGCTTAACATGGTGAATTCAGCGTCGTATTCATCTACTGATTTGTCCCACATCGATCCTTGTTGTAGATGAATGAACTGCTGATCCATTGCAAACCTGGCAGTCGCTGGAAAGTATTTCGCGTCGAACTTCTCGCGAAAAGTCTTCCATTCAATCGGCTGTACCAGACGGCTTTCTTCCGCCTTCCACCAGTTGCGAGCATTATCCGTGAGCTGTAGTTTTGCTACACGGACCCAAGCGATGTCTGGCACTTGAGCTGCTACCAGATCGTCTTCGATGCCTTGTGCCCATTCTTCCGCTTCAAGAGGACTTCCTTTTCCAGAGAACTGCTTGGGATGTAAAGCCCTGAATTGCTTTACTCCCGGGGCATCGGTCTCAGGACGGTTCAGAAGTTGTTGTTGTCCCTCGAGAAGACTCCGGATCGCCTCAAATAGCATTGTTTGCTCTGTGGGTGGTGCAGGAACAGCTGGTACGAGAGGTAGTGCTGGAGGTGTGTTGTTGACGTTGGTGCTGGTGTTGTTCGGGGAATCCATAACCCTGAAGAAAAATTTGGGTTAGGACAGATTCAAATGAAATGATAAGATTCAAGGAAATGGAAAGATTCAAGGAACATGAATTGTAAAGAATGTTTTAGTTGCTGGTTCTTGTGTTATATTGCTTAGGTTGTTCACGTAGACCAGAACTGCATGATAGGGATTCATACAGCTCTGACCTGCATGGGCCACCAACAAAACCTGTCACGCCCTGCTTCCCAGTGTACGGCGAAGGGGACGCGACGAGGCCCGCTACGTATATACTCAGAAGTACATACGTTAAGCGTATCTAAGCAATATAAAAGTAAATCATAAGAGACAAGAGATATAGAAATAACAACAACTTTATTAATAACATTCTTTTGTACAATGCATGAAAAGTAAATACAACTGAAATGGAAAGCGATGCCTAAACAGTGGCATAACAGGAAATGAAAATACTGAATAGAACAAGGTACAATATCTAGAGCTCGGGGTCTTCGTGAAACTGCTCCAAGTCTTCACCGGTGGGCTCGATCTCAGCTGGGTCCAAAGCACCTGACGACATTTGTTCACACCATAATATTGCATTATTATATTCCTCGTTCTTATTCTTTTTATAAATAAACAGGTGCTTTTGACGCATGTCTGCTACATAATACAGGTTACAGGTTCTAGAAGCGAAAACAGTGAAAACGATGAAAAGACGATGCAAAAGTGGACTTTGACCAACAAACATAAGACTCTTGATCAAGCCGACATCAAAGATAAAATTCACAAAGTACAAGGCAATGCAAGGTCCAAGATTACAAAGCGAACGGTTAAAAGTCCACCGCAATTATTCACTGGAGATCTGGAAGAAACATAGAAGCTATTTTAATAAAGAACCAAATAATAAGGAAGCCCAAAGATCCAAGGCCCAATACTTTCTTTTAAAGAGACAGAGACATAAAATTTTACCAAAGCTTGAAGTCTACTTTGACTAGGTCTTCCTAAGGATATTTTGGTAAATGTAGACATGCAAATCAATTGTAACCTAGGGTTTCCTATTCTCTATAAATAGGAACTCTACTCATTGTAATTTCTTATGCCTCCCTTTAATGAATAAAATTTAGAAATCTTTTGGAGAGCATCGGTGTTTCTTCTCCATTCAGAAATTCAGATCTGACAACCCTGCATGGATGATTGGAGGGATGCATCTGTAAGTAATTTAATTTCTTGTCTTAGGTAGATTTAATTGCATGCCCTAGGAACTTGTTTAGGGCTTAGCTTTTGGGAAGGATTTTGAGAGATGAGATCTCTCATCCCTTTCTTACCCACCAAATATTTACAATAGGACTCCATGCATACATGCACATACCGCTCCCTACGACACTCTATCCCTCGAGGTAGCGGTGATACCGTAGTATAAAGGCCCGGGTGTGATGTTTTCCATAGAGGTTAGGGTAAGGATCTCTAAAGGAAGGACAAGAACCTAGAGGAAGGAACACCTTCCCGAACGGATCTAATCCACTTTATTGATAATTACCATAACTCCTCATAGATCTTCATTCGGGTATTGAAAGTGGTGAAATTTAATTACATTTCCAAACCATCCCTAAACCTAGCCCTAGCAAGAGTAGATTTCAATTATTGCCCTAGGTTAATTAGGTTTTTAGATTTAATAATTAATCCGAACACCCTTCGGAATTAACTCGTTAGCGCGAATCGGAGATTCACAAAATCCCTGTGGACCGACCCGTACTCACCGGCTAGCTTCATGCGACGCCGTTCTTGATTGTGGTTACAAATATTTTTGATCTATCTTTTAGAAAGCGCAAGCACGTTAAATCACTCAATCAAATGGCGCCGTTGCCGGGGATGGCGTAGAACTTTCCTTTTCGCAATTTCGGGTTAATCATAAAATAAAAAAATCATAAAAATCTGAAAAATCAAAAAAATATAAAAATATATCATCTGTTATTTTTGGAAAGGGTATCTTTGTGTGAATTTTGCAGGATCTACGCACAAATTCGGATCTGAAAATCTACAGAGATCAAAACAGCAAGTATCAAATTCGAACAAACAGAGAAATATCACAACAGAAAACAGAAGAAATTTGGAGGACCGAGTCAACAAGTCAACTGCGCGATCTGAAGGGAAAAAAAAAAACCTCGCGACCCTATTCCGACCGCGGAACCGCCGCCAGATCCTACCTGCGACCGCGGAACCGCTGCGTGTTGGTAAAAAAAAGGGGGGGAGGGGGGCAGAAGCGCAGTAAAAAAAAAAGAAAGGGGTTCGGCCACTGTAATTCTCTGTGAGTTTTCTCTCTCCTCCTCTGCAAATCTTGATATATCTTCTGTAAATTTGCCTGCAGGATTTCTTTGCGCTTTAAAAATATTCCTTTCCAAATATCAAATCTTATGCAGGATTCGTTGCGCTATTCTTAAAATAATAATTGATTGCAAGTGATCTTTTCTGATTTGCATATCCTTAATCTTTTTGCTAAAAATATCTTTCCAAATAAAGAGCAAGCGGAAAAAGAAAAATTTTAATTAGAAAACTTGCAAACCTTGAAATTCACAAAAAAGATTTGATTGCAAGTGATTTTTCTGTTTTGCATATCTTTAAAACTGATTTTAAGGGGCTTTTGACCAATTCAAATTGGGTGGGGATTTCATCATCCTTCCCAGGACCCCAGAAATCACATAAAGCATTTGCATTGACCACTCTTAATTAAAAAAATATTAGACTCAGCCCTAAGGACGTCGCGCTCAATAGGACAGAGGGCTAGTATAGGCATCGACCGTTTATCCTAACTTGTCTTTGCGGTGACTAGGCAAGTGTGTCAAAGGCTAGTGGTTTTTAATTAGGCCCACAGTGTGGTTCATTCCCACTTACCTGGCACTTACCTGGCCGCAATTGGCGGTGAAGAGACGGTTTGAGGTCCTATTTCTAGCCCTTTGGAACAGTTAGGAGCTGTCTAGCTGACCTAGGTGACCCTAGATCTAGGTCTGATTGTGCATTTCTGGTTGATTACATTTGTGTCTAAGCCCTTTATCGAATTTTTTTTTCTGCAAACAGTCTCAAATAAAGAGAAAAAGGAAATTTTTTTAAAAAAAAGACTTGCAACTTTTGTCGCTCGGAAATCCTTGCACCAACAAACATTTCTTTCTTTCTCCCTTTCTTCTAACATGGGTACCCCACATAACAAATCACTTGCCGAACTTTGGTATCCCGAACCTAATTTTGCATCGTTCGGCAATTTGTTCGATCAATTTAAAGACGATCCTTCCATGCCTAAAATATCTTTGAAAGATCAAATAGAGGCGTCTAGGAGAAACAATTCGACTTTTCAACCCACTTTGTGTCAACCAAGTCAATCTTTACCACCTCCATATGTTGATACCATTTTTTCAAATCCTTCTATCACTCCTAAGCTGATGTCCATTGCTGAGCATATTGCTCAATCTCGCAGCCGATCTTTCACCCCTCTCCACTCATCTAGTTCTAGGGATCCGCACGACTATTCACCTTTTTATCCATATGTTGACCCTACCCCTGTCCAATCACCCACTTCCTACCAGTCCTACCTGACTTTTCCACCGTCACTAGACAATGTTTCTACACAGCCTGTTGGGAGTTTTGCATATCCACACGATTTCGAATCTTTTACCGAAACCCCCTTACCACCCAAGTCTAGCTTGGAAGAGGCGTTGGAGGCGTATATCGCAGCAACAAACAAAATGGTTAGGAATGTGGAAGCGTCCGTGGCCGCCCTTATGCAACCTGCTGAACCGGTAGCTAGTTTTCCGCTAGCCCCAATTTTTTCAATGTATGAGGAGGCGGTTGGACAGAATGAGAATGTGAGAGGATTTCCAATTCAAACCTACCCTTACCCAATTGAAGCCCACAACTCCAGTTTTCCATCGAATGTCCTAAATGATTCACAAGTTCAAAATAAAAATGAGTTGTGTGATTTTGTAGTGCTTGATTTGCCAAATTGTGAAGAACCCCTTTCGAGTGAAACCGCACCTAATCCGTTTGACCTTTACACCTCCACTCTAGAACCCAAATTGATAAATATCCATGCTTTTAATGAGGTGTCTAAAGAAATTAATTTTCACTTGATTGAGGATATAGACGCTGGGAATATTTCGGATGGTGAACCTGTCGATTTGATTGAAATTTTATGTCCAATTCATCATCCCGAGTCATTAAATGTTTCTCCCGAACCTCATATGCGTCTTGATTTTGATGATAATGGCATGGATGAGTTGAATTTTGAGGAGAATTATAAGGATAGTATTGAGGAGAGTTTTGAGGATCATATTGAGGTTGAACCATTTTTCTTTGATGTGTCGGATTTTCCAATTCATCCTCTTGAACCTTTACCTAAATCACCCTCCCTCTTTTCCATCGTTCCGACCACGCCTCATTTCACACTTGATGATTGTGAGCTTGAAAACTTTTCCTTCGAATCTGACACAGTTCTCACAGCTGATGACACTTACAAGTGTTTCACTTTTTCGGACGATGTTGAAGTCTCACCGCCCGAGTTTGAGTCCTTTGCATTTTCAGATGAGTTAGTTAATCCACCAGACTCGGTTGTTTACATTCGTTTCGAACCATTGATGGAATCTTTCCAGTTCGAGACAGTTTACTACGGTGAGAATGAGACCATTCCTAATTCACTCCCTTTCGTCTCTCCTATTGTCCCGACCGAACAAAAGACCGTTGCGCTTTCATCTCCAATACCAAGTTCGGCGTACCCATGTTTTCTTGCGAATCTTGAGGGATTTGACCCCATTTCCCGACGGGTTGATAGGTTAGCGCAATCGCTTATAACATATCGGTCATCACATATTGCGCTGATTTATTCACTCAATTTACACTCTCAAGATCGTACTCCACTTCCTTCTTCTTTTCGCCCTTCTTTCCCCCCACCGAGACCATATTCTACCATTCTTCTTTCCACACGGTCTCGCGTGCTTCTCATTTTCTTGCACCAACTATACCATTTCCACGATAAGATTTTTGAATGGTTGGTGCTGACTTTTGGCTTGTGCAAGGCCAAGCTTAAGTTTGGGGGAATCTTTGTATATATGTATATATTTTTTGTTTTCTTTTCTATAAAAAAATAAAAAGAGTTTCAAAACATTAAAAATATAAAAAAAAATTTGTAAATAAATAAACAGGGGAGTACCCGGCATTTTTGACCCTCTTGGTTTAGCATGACAGTGAGGACACTGTCAAGTTCAAGTTTGGGGGTATGCTCGGTAAGTCTTCTTCCTTCGCATTCATTTGTACATATTTTTGCATTTGCATATTTATTTGAAAACCCATAAAAATTTGAAAAATTTAAAAAATTATAAAAATAATTGTATTCAATTTTGGCCATATTTGACTTAAGTTTGACAAATAGGTTAACTGGATAGGAACAACTAGATCTTAGACTTGGTGAATTAAAAACCCTAAAGATAACATTCCTTAAAGTTTAACGGTAGAAAGCATATGCCTTGTAGTTTATTTAGAAATAGGCAAATTTTGGGTTCACTTCTTGGGCTAAGTCAAAATGAAGGAAGAGTATTAATGTTCTTATTAGAGTATAAGTTTGAAAAATAGTTCCTAGCTTAAGTCTAGATTCTGAAAATGTATACCCTACAATTTGCACAATCACGCACCTTGAAACTTGGAATAGTAGAAGAGACCTTGAAATGCTCTTGTCTAAAGTCCTTAGTACGAAGAAAATAAAAAAAAAGTGTGAATAAAGAATAAAAAAAATGGACACTGGTTTTTGTGATTACTTAAGGCTGCAAAAATAGAAAAATATTTAGCGAGGGTGCTTCATCACCTAGTGCCTTAGACCAACTGGTTTGGGAGTCACTGCTAAAAGCCTTGGGTGTTACAAGACTAGGAATTACGCTTTAAAGTGCAAACGCATTTTGTAATCGGTCGTTGGTACCTCAAGAAGTATTAACGATCGCATGAAGGATGTGTAAGCAAAATTCATTTAAATTCACCAATTAATAAGTAGTTTGGACAACGGACAAGAGTATGATTGCTTGATTTGAATTTCCAAGTGTAGGGGTGACTTATACACACACGTAGGGATATGTGATTGGAATTTAGATGAGAGAAAGGAATGAAAAATAGAACTTGTATCTTTAATAGAGTTGATAAAAATTCCTAAGTGGAGATGGAAACCCTAGAAGGAAAACTTAAGAGATGCCGAAAGCTAAGTAGGTCTACATAACATATATAATCTTAAGTTAAATAATGAGGAAGTGTGAAGAATATGGGTGGATAATTTGCGAGTCAAAAGATAATAGAATTCCTTGTTAGAAAACCTAATTGGAGAACAAAAATCAATGAGCCGAGTTGATAGGATTTTGTGGGTGTAATCCGCTGAAAACCCTCAGGAGACAACACTCCTCCTACTGGGGACACCTAGAGGTTTAACGGCTTGTTGCACGTGCTCAGTGCAATCGCGTTTCCCTGCGAAAGTGCGGTTAGGATTTTAGTGAATAAAAATAAGTTTGCTCGAGGACGAGCAAAAGATAAGTTTGGGGGTATTTGTTCACACCATAATATTGCATTATTATATTCCTCGTTCTTATTCTTTTTATAAATAAACAGGTGCTTTTGACGCATGTCTGCTACATAATATAGGTTACAGGTTCTAGAAGCGAAAACAGTAAAAACGATGAAAAGACGATGCAAAAGTGGACTTTGACCAACAAACATAAGACTCTTGATCAAGCCGACATCAAAGATAAAATTCACAAAGTACAAGGCAATGCAAGGTCTAAGATTACAAAGCGAACGGTTAAAAGTCCACCGCAATTATTCACTGGAGATCTGGAAGAAACATAGAAGCTATTTTAATAAAGAACCAAATAATAAGGAAGCCCAAAGATCCAAGGCCCAATACTTTCTTTTAAAGAGACAGAGACATAAAATTTTACCAAAGCTTGAAGTCTACTTTGACTAGGTCTTCCTAAAGATATTTTGGTAAATGTAGACATGCAAATCAATTGTAACCTAGGGTTTCCTATTCTCTATAAATAGGAACTTTACTCATTGTAATTTCTTATGCCTCCCTTTAATGAATAAAATTTAGAAATCTTTTGGAGAGCATCGGTGTTTCTTCTCCATTCAGAAATTCAGATCTGACAACCCTGCATGGATGATTGGAGGGATGCATCTGTAAGTAATTTAATTTCTTGTCTTAGGTAGATTTAATTTCATTCCCTAGGAACTTGTTTAGGGCTTAGCTTTTGGGAAGGATTTTGAGAGATGAGATCTCTCATCCCTTTCTTACCCACCAAATATTTACAATAGGACTCCATGCATACATGCACATACCGCTCCCTACGGCACTCTATCCCTCGAGATAGCGGTGATACCGTAGTATAAAGGCCCGGGTGTGATGTTTTCCATGGAGGTTAGGGTAAGGATCTCTAAAGGAAGGACAAGAACCTAGAGGAAGGAACACCTTCCCGAACGGATCTAATCCACTTTATTGATAATTACCATAACTCCTCATAGATCTTCATTCGGGTATTGAAAGTGGTGAGATTTAATTACATTTCCAAACCATCCCTAAACCTAGCCCTAGCAAGAGTAGATTTCAATTATTGCCCTAGGTTAATTAGGTTTTTAGATTTAATAATTAATCCGAACACCCTTCGGAATTAACTCGTTAGCGCGAATCGGAGATTCACAAAATCCCTGTGGACCGACCCGTACTCACCGGCTAGCTTCATGCGACGCCGTTCTTGATTGCGGTTACAAATATTTTTGATCTATCTTTTAGAAAGCGCAAGCACGTTAAATCACTCAATCAACATTCAAAAAAGAAAGAAATAGAATGTCGTCAGCGAACAGGTCGCTCGGTAAGTCCCAAAGATAAGGGAGAAACAGGCAGAAAGTAAGAAAGAGAGAGAGAGAGAGAACTTTTAATGTTGTATTATAATATTGTAATATTGTATTATCGTTGTTGTTTGTAGCCTGGTACAGAAGATGCCAGTGTATACGAGGGGAGTCCCACTTACACCGGGGACCTTGGTAACCTGTAGTACAAGGCTTCGTCGATAATACCACGGAACAACGGCATGGATGTAATTACGTCTTAAATGACCACCTCATGCCACCTTTAACATATTCCGTACCAGTCTACCCCTTAAAGCCCGTAGTGTTATGATGGTATTGTAGTATTGTATTGTATAAGTTGGATGACTGATCAAAACCATGATATCAGTAAACAGATTGTAACTGCATAATCAGGTAAATGGAATAACGGAATAATGGATGTATATCCATGGTTTGATTCAGTCAAGTTGTAATGATTGTTAACAGGATTCTGGGATTCATGTATTCATATAGAGTTGGAAAATTAAAGAATATAGATTGATAACTGGATTCTGGAATTCATGTGTTCATATTGAGTTGGAATATTAAAGAATATAGAATGACTTGAATTATATTCAAGTCAGAAATAGTCAGACTCA